>CM061749.1:220768342-222156847 GCA_030979885.1 Lolium multiflorum | reverse complement strand
GTTAGGGGCGAATGGTGCCTGTTTTGCAAAGTGTTAGCTTCCGTGATTCGAGGTGATCCAAATATCAGCCCTAGTCTTGAAGGCAAAGAGGATCTGGAAGAGAAGGATGCAGCAGAAGAATGTCTGAAATTTCAGTTAATGAGGAGAATGGACGTTATTTCAGGAGTTTGCCGCTAAGTCTAACATTCCATTCAGTTGGATCTGCATTTCCAAGATCTGGGGGTTTGCACGATTGTAGCTTGGCCCTGTTTGATCGAGAGTTTGGAGGTTCGGATGGATCTATCCTGAGATTTATCGTGAGGGACCGATGCGGTGCCATCGGCTCGTTGAGTATTGACCGAAGTAACAATCGGCGGACTCAGTACGAAGGGCAATCGGCTGAATTATCAGAAAGGAAATCGGCAAAATCAAGTTGGGGAAATTCTTCATTGATAAATGAGATTTCTTACATAAAGAGCTGATTGTTCTCAAAAGGGAGAATTAGGGATACATTGCCCTATCTACTGCTGTTGGCCCTAGGCTAAGATCCTATCTAGGGGCCATTGCTGCCCTCATCGTCGTCGTCGTCGTCGTCGCCGTCGTCGGCGCTGCTCCCGGCCGTCTGCTATCGCTGCCGTAGCGGTCGCCGGCAGACTCGTTGTCCTCATCCTCCTCACGCATCGTCACCCCGCTGTCGGTCGCCGAGGTTCCCGGGGCTGGGGGGCAATGGAGTTTGGCCTGCGGCTCGCCGGAGGAGCTGTCGTTCTCCTCCTCCCCTCCTCTTGCACCTCCCCAGAGGTGACCCCGCCCCAGGAGGGTGGTCGCTGCGCGCTTCTCCACCGCTTCCCATTGGCGAGGAAGCGGAGGTCACTCTCCCCGTCAGTGGATTTGTCATCCTCAGACCAAACGGAGAAGTCGTGGTCCTCCTTGTCCCACGCTGTTGGGGCAAGGATATCGTACGCCGCCTGCGTACCCACTCTGGTGTTGATTCCCGGATGGGAGAGGACACGTAGGAGACCCGACGAAGTGGAGGAGGAAGAAGAGGAAGACATGGCGACGGAGGAGGGCTTTTGGAAGTGCTAGTGCGAAGGGGATGAAGAAGGGAACTACAGGAAGTGGCCAACAAAAAGGGGATATAGCGTACGTAGCGTTGCTAGCTTCGAGACGTGGTGCGTAACTGCCAATCGTGCGTAGCTGAGGAGGCAAAGACGCTATGATGAAGAATATCGCGTATTTGCCCTGCTGGGCTTACATGACCCTTCGATGGAGACAGATGGTTTTGCAATTACCATTATCAAAACCAGGGGGCATGTGTTAACACCAGATTTTGGCCAAATCAGGAGATGGGCCGTGATGAAGATGGGCTTGAAGGACGAACACGTGGAGCATTGAAGCGGCCTTGTGCTAAGAGTTTGGGCTAAATTGCCCGTGTATCTCGTAATATAGTAGATCGTATCTTGTTTAGAATTAACAGATAGAGTCCGGCCCGTGCACGGTTAGGTGTATCGCTCAATTAGAAAGTCCCTTGACTATAAATATGTATCTAGGGTTACTGTTAGAAAAGGAGGACAATCACGTTCAACAAACACAAATCAGCGCATCGCCACCCCTTCCCTTCGAGGGTTTCTTCCTGGTAAGCATCTAGGCAGTGCACGTTTATTCGTCTACCTTTGTGCTGCTCGTGCTGAAGCGTTGTTGATGGCGCAGCAGCACTACTTATGATTAGGTGTTTAGGGCTTGCATTGATGTGCTTTCTCGTGCATATCTTAGCTATGCCGTCCCTCGTTATCTAGCTGCCCTTACACCTATCTCTGGGTGTAAGGGCAAGATCTTGCTTGTTCACATTTAGTAGATCCGATCTCGTTATAGTTGCTCCTTGCTCCGGAATAAGGATTAGTTTAATATCCGCATAGTTAGGCCTTATGCTCGGGGTCCGACGATCCGGTAGTGCGTTAGGTGCTGTTTACCGTCCCTGCGAGGGATTCCGAGGATCAACCTCGTTGTTGGTTTTTAGGCCCTTGTAGGGGTAGTTTGCATCATCTTCCGTAGCCGTTAGGCCCGATCACACGTAGGACGTTCCGGTTTTGCGGTGAAAACCCTAAACTGTCGGAGATCGGTTTAGCTTTGTTTTGATCGAGGCCGGATCCCCATGTCATTGCAAATCCAACGTGAACCATGGGGCGCTCGCTCCTTGAGCTGATCCACAGGGCAACCTGAGATCCGATAGGGCTCGTATTTAATGCTTACGTGTCTACCATGCAAGAACAATCGAAGCAATCTAACACCTTCCCGATCGGGTCTAGGTCAAGTGGCACGCCCTAGCAACCGCCAGGACGTGGCTGGAAGACTTGCGGGACGACGCGAGGTGCCAGGGTCCACTAAGCGGCCTTGGGAGCCTCCCGGCTCTTCGTGTTGCTTAACCATTGCCTGCCGGTGGGTTTTGGCAGGGTAATCGCTTCTCGACGGCGTGCGCCGCGCCATGTAGAAGATCTATCAAAAAGAGGAGAGCCCGATGACGCTATCGACGCCTCAACCTTGCACCGACCTATTGCTCCGCACCGAGATGCGCCTACATGCAAGATTGAGCGGATGCGCCAATTTCAGAGATATGTCATGATCGTTGTAACAAATTTCACCGTGATGATGATTTGATCCCGCACTCGGCCTTGAACATAAGTACTTACAGTCTCAATTTTTTTTTTATCATTATACTTTGCGTAGATTTAGCGGATGCGCCAATTTTAGAGATATGCTTATGATCGTTGTAACGAATTTCAACGTGATGATGATTTGATCCCGCACTCGGCCTTGAACATAAGTACTAGTACATTCTCACAATTTTTTTATCATTATACTTTGCGAGATTTAGCGGATGCGCCAAATTCAGAGATAGATCATGATCATGGTAACACACTTTTCAATGTAATGATGATTTGATGTTGTACTCGACCTTGAACATAAGTCCTAGTACGGTCTCACAATTTTTTTATCATTATACTTGCAATGCCCATGTTGCGCCCATTTTCACAGGTAGATCATGATCATGGTAACAAATTTTAAACGTGATGATGATTTGATGTTGCACTCGACCTTGAACATAAGTACTACTACTGTCTCACAATTTCTTTATCATTATACTTTGCCATATTTAGCGGATGCGCCAAATTTAGAGATAGATCATGATCATGGTAACAAATTTTCAACGTGATGATGATTTGATGTTGCACTCGGGCTTGAACATAAGTACTAGTACGGTCACTCAAAATTTTAGCATTATATTTTGCAACGAATGCACCAATTTCAGGTGCATGTCACCAGATCTGTGTCCGATGATGATCGTGGTAGTAACCGATGTTCAACTTGATGATGATTTGATTTTACAGTCGGCCTTGAACAGAGGTACTAGTACGGTCTCCCAATTTTTTATCATTATACTTGGACCTTAGCGAAATTCAAAATCTCATAGCGGCAAAACTCTCCCGCCCACAAAATACAAAAATTTCACACACGCTTCCAAATTCCGATTCTACCCCCGTGGAGATGACAAAAGAAAGCTTGCCATGGGGGTTCCGGTCATTTTTTGATCACCACTCCCTAGCCCCTGATACCCTCCCAAAATTCATTTCGCCTCTCATCTGAGACCACCCACCGAAACTTCTCCCTCCCTCTACCACCTCCACGACCACCGCACCGAACATCCCCGCGGACTTCCCCGGCCTACCCGAGCCCTCGCGATCCTCGTCATCCGGCTGACTGCCGAGCCGCTTCATCGACGCCCGTCATCAACCGGACCGGATCATCCCCGCCGAACCTCGAAACCATATGCTCATCCAGCAGCCTACCGCAGTTGCTTCAGCTTCGGCATTGTCCACCGCATCGGATCTTGCTCACCGACACCGATGTGCATGAACCGAACCTTCCTTCACCGGCGCCGTGCATGATCTAAACTCTTCTATCGTCGCTTTTCTATTGCTTGCTCGCAAGTTCTTGCTAATCTTGGGGGAACCTGCTTGTGCTAACGACGCGCCGTTATGCGTTTTTGCAGATTAGATGAGTAACCATGAAGTTTAATGGCCGTCTCTCCAACCCCAAGGAGCACATGTAGTGTACTTCATCACCGGATCTATCAACCCCAGGAAGATCTGCTGTGACTCCCACCGAGTGCTTCTCCTAATGTAAGTCCCTTGTTTTAGCGCCCTGTTCTGGGTTCAGATGCTTGTCTGAAGCTCTTTTAGTTCATTCCTGGCTATGACCGTAACACTCTGCTATTTTCTAGTTCATTGCTAACTTCAAGCGATTGAACATTTTGGTTTGCATTCCCTGCTCCGTAGATGTAGCCATCATAACTTCTATCTTGCTCATTCGTTGTTCATGCCAACTTTGTTCGCTCCGAACATGCTGGTTTGCATTCCCTGTACTACAGGGGATGCCATTGTTATTTCTATCTACTCGGCCGTAAGCTAACAAATTAATCGCCCGCTATTAGATCCTCGCATGCTATCGCTTCTCTGCTATCCCGAAAGATAAATTTATTTGAACCGCCACAAAGCAGCTACTTCCATCATAATTTTGTCTGCTATCCGATTCTTCAAAAGCTGCAATATTAACTTGTTTTTCTTAATTGGCATGGCGCTCACATATAGAATTGTGAACATATTGGTGTGCATTCCCTTTTCTACAAGTTCATATCCCACTATATTCGTTTCTGGTCCATCCTAAGCCGTAGCATTAACTATCCTCTATGTGTTGCTCATTACAATTTTATATCCCGAAACAAATTGATTTGTTTCCTTTATCTACTATGACTGATGCCATTATAACTCCTATCTCTTTTATTCCTAGCTATTATAGTAACATCCTCTATTATTTAGTTCATGGCCAATTTTAAGTAATTGTACATGTTGGTTCGCATTCCCTCGCTTCTAAGGCCTTTTGGCATCAGAATTTCTATATTTGGTTTCATTCCCGCTCGTAGATCTAGCCATCATAACTTTATCTTGCCCAGTCGTTGTTACAAAATTATGGCCTGCTACTATGTTGTTTGTGCCAATTTTTTACTCCATGAACATGTTGGCTTGCATTCGCTGTGAGGTGATGCTGTTGTTTTGTATCTAGTTCATTGTGGTGACCCAAGTAAAGACTTAGTTTGGCATGCTATCACTCGCTATCTAAGCCCGTAGTACAAAAATAAACTTGTCATATTACTAGATAATAATTCTTGTGTGCCATCTTGTTCTTCAAAAGCTGCATTATCGACTTGTTTCTCTGACTTGGCATGACGCTCACATATGGAATGCTGAACATATTGGTTTGCATTCCCTCTTATACAAGTTCATAGGTGATCCCACTATATTCTGTATCTTGCTCAGTCGTCGTTACAAAATTTATAGCCTGCTACTATGTTGTTCATGCCAATTTTGTACTCCCTGAACATGTTGGTTTGCATGGACTCGATATAAGTCTGTTGTTTCATTCAACATGCTCTGTTATTGGCTGTTGGTATGCGGCATGCACTCTTTGTTTGCTTATTGTGCGAATTACAATGATCTTGTTATAACGACGAAATGATGAGTTCCAAATTCTTTGGCAAACAATATTGTAGTGTCTTTGCCTTTCCATTGTTGTTGTCTTAACTTGTAATGTCTTTGTTTCAGAGATAGGTGCTGCATGGACAACTTAAAAGATTGCCGGACCGCTTCATTATGGCCAGGTTTAATTACCATTCAATTTCCCTGGTTCTGTAATATTTTTCAATGCCTTGCACCGATGTAATATTTAGTTAGTTTTTATAGTTCTTTCGTGCATTTTTTTTTTTGGTGCTTGTGGTAAGTGAGGCTATCCGGGTCGTAAATCAATGCTGCTAAATATTCTCGCATTCAAATCACGAATTTCATCCTTAAACAGCCCAATTGCTGCAATCACATATGTACCGGCCCGCAAAATCCTAAAGCGCATATTATGTCGGCATATAAACAACAACCAAACGGGCTGGCCCACTTACTTCTTGGGCTGCCCATTTGATTTACTGGGTGGACCCCACACTCTAATTGGGCTGGCCCACTTGCTTTAAGGTGAACCCCACTTACTAACTGGCCCACTAATTAGTTGGACCAGCCCATTTGCTTTTGTGGTGGACCCCACATACTAAATGGGTCAGCCTCTTTAAGAGGAAAGTGGGACCCACCTTCGTTTTTGGCCCGCCCACTATCTTTGTGGGCCGGCCCACTTGCTATATGGTGGACCACATACTAATTGGGCCGGCCTTTAACAGGAAAGTGGGACCCACCTGTGCTTTGGCCCGGCCCACTATCTTGTTGGGCCAGCCCCACTTGCTATATGGTGGTCCCACATGGTAAATGGGCTGGCCCCTTTAATACGAAGGTGGGACCCACCTGTGTTTCTTGGGTCTGCCCACTATCTTGTTGGGTCGGCCCACTCTCTATATGGTGGACCTTACATACCAAATGTGGGTCGGCCCATTAACAAGGAATGTGGGACCCACCTCGTGTTTTTTGGCCCGGCCCACTATCTTGGTGGGCCACCCCAACTTGCCATATGGTGGACCCCACATACTAAATGGGTCGGCCCTTTACCAGAGGAAGGTGGGACCCACCCGTGTTTTGGCCCGCCCCACTATCCCTTGTTGGGCCGCCCACTTGCTATGGTGGACCCCACATACTAAATGGGCCGACCCTCTATAATCGGAAAGTGGGACCCACCTTCGTTTTTGGCCCGGCCCACTAGCTTCTGTTGGGCCTACCACTTGCTATATGGTGGACTCCACACACTAAATGGCCGGCCCTTTAACAGAAAGTGGGACCCACTCGTGTTTTTGGCCCTACCACTTGCTTCTTTGGCCTACTTGAAGTGTCAGAAGGTGGGATCTCTTCACATGTTAAATGGGTCGGCCCATTTAAGCTTTGACCCATCAACCTTAGAGGTTAGGTCTGCCCATTTAACTAATGGACCAGCCTCAGCTATATAGTTGACCTGGCCAAACTATGTCATCTGCCCGGCCCGCTTAAGACGGGCAGGCCTCGTGTGGCCTACGTCTACCACGTGGAGCCAGCTGTTAACGCGTTAATCGCGCTACACTGCTGCCTCGCTACGTGTCGGGCCAGAAGGACGCGCAGTCAACGGGCTCCTAAACACTTGGGCAACGGTCCGATTTTCCGTGGGCGGAAGGGCGCTCAAGCGCGACGGACCGAAAAACCGTCGTAGGACTTTGCCGACGCAGTTTCGACAACACAACCCATATCGTCGGGTTAGGCCCATAGGCGACGAAAAATACCCCTTAGTGGACGATTTTGGGACGCTGTCTATCAGAACTTTTCTTTGCAAGTTTTCCCTCATAAAGAAACCAAGGTTATCGAACCATGAGGAGCCAAGAAGCACGTGAAGGTTGTTGGTGGAGGAATGGTGCGGCGCAACACCAAGAAACCGGCGCCAACGTGGAACTCGCACAACACAATCAAAGCACTTTGCCCCAACGTAACACGTGAGGTTGTCAATTTCACCGGCTTGTTGAAAAACAAAGGATTAAGCGTATCGAGTGAAGATGGTGTTTGTTTGCAAAGAACAAGAATAAGAACCGTAGAATGTATTCAGATGTAAAAGAATGGACCGGGGTCCACGCTTCACTAGAGGTGTCTCTCCAATAAGATAACTAACATGCCGGGTGAACAAATTACAAGTGGGCAATTGACAAATGAAGATTCAATACATATCAACAATGATTACTATGTGATTTAATCGGGGCATTACGACAAAGCACAGGAACACCGCTATCCAGCATGCATCTATGCTCAAATAATCCACCTTCTGTGTTATCCTAACCTCTTCCAAATATTAAGTTGTAAACAACAGAGAATTGCATTGCATTAAGTATGGTGCGAATGTAATCAACACAAAGATCCTTAGACAAAGCATCAATGTTTTATCCTAGTAGCAACAAAGACATCCACAACCTTAGAACTTTCAGTCACTGCCCAGATTCAATGGAGGCAGGAACCCACTATCGAGCATAAATACCCTCTTGGAGTTACAAGTATCAACTTGGCCAGAAAGCCTCTACTAGCAACGGAGAGCATGCAAGAACATAAAACAAATACATATATGATAGATTGATAATCAATTTAACATAGCATTCTATATTCATCGGATCCCGCCAAACACAACATGTAGCATTAATAAATAGATGATCTTGATCATGTTAGGCAAGCTCACAAGATCTAAACAATGATAGCACAAGCGGAGAAGACAACCATCTAGCTACTGCTATGGACCCATAGTCCAAGGATGAACTACTCACGCATCAACCCGAGGGCGAGCATGATGATGTAGAGCCCCTCCGGTGATGATTCCTCTCCGGAAAAGGTGCCGGAGGCGATCTCCCTAATCCTTCGAGAGATGGACTCTGGTTGCTGCTGGCCTCAGAATGTTTTCCGGGACGTGGCTCTACGTACTGTGTGGGGCTCTTGACGCAAGGCTATTTGTGGTGGCCAAGGCAGGTCGTGGGGCGACGCGAGGGGCCCACACACTAGGGGCCGCGGCCGTGGCCTCGGGTCGCCGCCCTAGTGTGGCGGCGACCCGTGGCCCCACTTCGTCTCCTCGTCTTCCTGAAGCTTCGTGTAAAAATAGGCCCCCGGGCGTTGATTTCGTCCAATTCGAGAATATTTCACTAGGAATTGAACCAAAACAGCAGAAAAAACAACTGAACTTCTGCATCTTGTTAATAGGTTATGCTTAAAATGTATAATAATGTTGTAAAGTATGTATAAAACATTCAAGTATTGTAATAAAAGTAGCATGGAACATAAAGAATTATAGATACGTTTGAGATTTATCAAGCATCCCCTTAGCTCCTACTCTCGAGTAGGTAAACGATAACACAAATAATTTCTGAAGTGACATGCTACCAACATAATCTTGATCAACATTATTGTAAAGCATATGAGATGAATGGAGTGATCTGAACAAAAGATTGCTAACAAAGATAATGACTAAACAAATGAATCATATAGCAAAACTTTTCATGAATAATACTTTCAAGACAAGTATCAATAAGAGTTGCATAAGAGCTAACTCATAAGCAATAAATTCAAAGTAGAATGCATTGAAGCAACACAAAGGATTGCTTTCAACTTGTAACATGTATATCTCATGGATATTTGTCAACATAGAGTAATATAACAGGTGCAATAAGTAAACATGTAAGAATCAATGCACGCAGTTAACACAAGTGTTTGCTTCTAAGATAGAAAGAAGTGGGTAACTGACTCAACATAAATTAAAAGATTGGCCCTTCGAGAGGGAAGCATGGATTACTATTTTTGTGCTAGAGCTTTTGTTTTGAAAACATAGAAACAATTTTGTCAACGGTAGTAATTATATGTGCTATGCATAATACTTCCTACAAGTTGCAAGTCTCATGCATAGAGTACTAATAGTGCTCGCACCTTGTCCTACTTAGCTCGGAAAAGACGGATTATCATCGCATAACATATGTTTCAACCAAGTGTCACAAAGGTACCTTATGCCGCCTCGTACAAATGTTCAAGGAGAAAGCACGCATTGGATTTCTCGCTGATTATTCTCAACTTAGACATCCATACCGGGACAACATAGACAACAGATAATGGACTCCTCTTTTAATACTTAAGCATTCAACAACAGCTTAATATTCTCATAAGAGATTGAGGTTGTATGTCCAAACTAAACTTCCACCATGATACATGGCTTTAGTTAGCGGCCCAATGTTCTTCTCTAACATATGCACACTCAAACCATTTGATCATGAAATCGCACTTACTTCAGACAAGACGAACATGCATAGCATCTCACATGATATCCAACAAAGGTAAAGTTGATGGCGTCCCCAGAAACATGGTTACCGCTCAAAAAGCAACTTATAAGAATTAAGACACATAACTACATATTCATCACCACAATAGTTTTTAAACTATTTGTCCCATGAGCTATATATTGCAAAGATAAAGGAATGAAATTTTAAAGGTAGCACTCAAGTAATTTACTTTGGAATGGCAGAAAAATACCACATAGTAGGTAGATATGGTGGACACAAATGGCATGGGTTTGCTCAAGGTGTTTGGATGCAAGAGAAGCATTTCCTCTCAAAGACAAGGTTTGGGCTAGCAAGGTTGTTTGAAGCAAACACAAGTATGAACAGGTACAGCAAAACTCACACAAGAACATATTGCAAGCATTATAAGGCTCTACACTGTCTTCCTGTTGTTCAAACACTATACCAGAAAATATCTAGACTTAGAGAGACCAATCATGCAAACCAAATTAAACAAGCTCTACGGTAGTTCTTCATTAATAGATTAAACTACATGATGCAAGAGCGTAAACATGATCTATGAGAGCTCAAACAATTGCCAAGTTACCAAACCATATGCAGCATTTTCCGATTCCAACCAAATAGCAATTTAACGTAGCAATTTCAGCCTTCGCCATGAACACTAAAGCACAATTAAGAACACAAGTGTTCCATATGAAAGCGGAGCGTAATATCTCCAATATAAGAATGGTAGGATCCAACTTATTCAAACCAAAACAAAATAAAAACAAACCGACGCTCCAAGTAAAGAACATAAGATGTGATGGAATAAAAATATAGTTTCACTAGAAGTGACCTGATAATGTTGTCGATGAAGAAGGGGATGCCTTGGGCATCCCCAAGCTTAGATGCTTGAGTCTTCTTAAAATATCACTAGTGGAAACATGGCCTTTTGCACCGGTTTTTAAAGGCCATATGCACCGGATGGTCAACCGGTGCAAACCATCCGGTGCAAAGTTTCCCTCTTTTGCACCGGTTAGCTTACGAACCGGTGCTAAAGGGGTCTCCCGTGGCCGTCGTGGGCGCTGGCGGAAGCTTGCACCGGTTCGTAATACGAACCGTAAAAGGGTTAGCGGCAGCATTTTAGTGCCCTTCCCTGCAGCACTGTGCCACGGGCAGGGAATTGCACTAAAACGCTGCCGCGGTGAGACTCTGCCCCATTCGAAACACGGTATAATATTAATGCAGACAATTCAAATATATATATATATATATATATATAGGAAACCATTATATTACATATATCGATCAAAGTGACACACGTTCATGCATATATATATGTCTACATCAACTTTGATACTGGATGTCGGCCACATAGTGTTCTCCGTCTGGAGCTAAGACTTGCTCAACTAAGAATCCCGCCAGCTCTTCTTGAATTGCTCGTACACGCTCGGTTGCTAGAAGACCGTCCCGCAACCGTTCGATCTAATCATTTGAAGAAGGTACGGTGGTCAATATATATGTGTGTGTATGTGAATGAAACAGAAGGTGATAAAATAAAGCCATGAATGTTGTTTACTTACATCAAGTTGTTCCAAAATGTCCCTCTTATGGTGGGTATTCTGGCGGATGAACTCGCAAACGTAATACCCGCATAAATTATTCCCGTCCTCCTGCCTCAAGCACTTTACGAGAACAAAATTCAATCAAAATAATATATATATATATAATCAAGGATGATAATAATGGTATTGAAACTAGAATCAAAGAGATGCGCGGCCTAGCCAGTATTACTTACCGGTACATGTTTTATTCGAAGTTCTTTATTCTTTAAACCCGGAGACTTGTTGGTGAACCGTTTCCAAGCCTTGAGGAGGATATCAGCCATGTCCCCCCACGCCTCAAGGGGTTTACTCTTCGAGTCCATGACTTCTACTATCCCGGTGTCGGGTTCAATGACTAGCAGGATATAGTGAAACCTGCGGACACATATATATATGCATAACTCATCAATTACACTTAACACATGGAGTAAGCGAAAAAGATTTAATGTGTGAAGACAGTAACACTCACGAGAAGTTGTAAGGAAATAGTATTGCCCTTTTGTATGAGTTTTTCCTTAAGACATATACCAAGTTATTCTCTGTGTCCTTGGGAGAGTTGTGGACAGTATACCCATTCACGGTATATGGGTCAACGAACCCAAGATCATAGATTTGCCCCTTGCGGCATTCGCGGATCTTCATTCTGCATAATACAATGAGAGTATGGTTATATGCATGCAATGGACGAGCCACGGTAGAGACTTAATTACATAAATAATACTTACAGACAGTAGGCACTCAGCAGAAGGGCGTCTTGGTTGAATAACTGAAATAATTCACAAAATTTGATGTTCATCACGTCATTTCGCCCGTAGTGCTCATCTGTGATTGCCACCATGATCCAGTTCTTACCATCCTTCCATGTACCAATTATGCAGTCTTCGCAGTTGCGTTGATAGATTAGGCAACTCCTCAGCTCTGACAAGAGGTTGCCCGTACTTGTACCGGTATGCTATTTGGACATCATCACCCGTACTTGTATAGAATTCTGCATCGATGCGGCTTAAGTACTCAGGAATACTCATACCGCCGCATCTGCCTCATCTTTGTATAGTTTTACCATCTCCGGATCAAAGCACGCTGTGACATCGGGATACACTTGGAGCGGGGGGCACGAGTTTTTCTGGTTTCCAAGCTGGGGAACTGGTTTCCCGTCTACCTTACTTTTTTCCCACCGATCTCTTGCTGACACATTTGACTTGCGAATAGACCGGTCATAGTTCGATGAAAGACTTGGCTCAGGTTGATGAAGGTTCTTCAGCAATTTCAACTTCTTTTCCAGAGATATAGCTGGCTCCGGCTCAAGCTGGGGCTTTTTCAATTTCAACATTTGTTGCTTGTGCTGTTCAGCTACGATCTTGGCATTTTCCTCAACTGTATAGTCATAAGGTCTCTTGGGAGGAACCTTAGGCACTCTTGGGAGGGGCTCTTGTTTATGCCTCGGTGATCTGTTACGACTCAGCCGTGTCGTAGCGGTCCGCCTAATTTTGCTCTTAGTCTTGGGCTGCGGCGGAGAAGGCTCACGCGGCGGCGGAGAAGGCTCACGCGGCGGCGGAGAAGGCTCACGCGGCGGCGGAGAAGGCTCACGCGCCGGCGGGGAAGGCTCACGCGCCGGCGGGGAAGGCTCACGCACTGGAGACGGCTGCATCGGTGGAGAATGCTGCCTCGGTGGAGACCTTGTTGGCGCCTTCCAACCCAGAATCACAATGAATTCCTTTCGCCATAGAACTGTAGTGTTCTTGGCTTCTCCCAGCTCTAGCAAATCCCCTTCACCGGCAGGGTGGTCAAGCCTCAGCGGCCCATACCCATCCATAACTTGATCCACCCCGGCAACAGCGTAGCCAGGTGGAACCGGATTGAAGTGGTATCTTTGATCGGGTACTGGCGGTAAGACATAGCCGACCGCCGCCTTGAGCGTTAAGTAGCCCATCGTTTGGAAATGTAGCTCACAAGGTGTAGACTCTGTGATAAAGTCCACAGGGTAGAGATCAAGATCCATCTGCGGATCCACAGGGGAGGGAGGAGCCATCTGCGGATCCACATGTGCATCATCACCAGGCAGCTCCGTGGAAGCCACGCTGCTTTTCCGCTGAGATCCCTGGCCGGTAGCATCGAATGCAACTTCTTCTATCTGCGGATTAGGTTGAGGTTGGGTGACTGTGACTGAGCCTGACATTATCATCCTCACTTGCTCCTCTAGCTTAGCAACGCGTTCGTGAACCACATCCTTTTGCCTCTGACGGCTTCTATCGGGATATTTCTTCGTTTCTGCAGGAAACCCAATACACCACGGCTTGCCACCTGATGTGGTTCGTGTTCGTCCTGAGTGTTCAGGATTCCCAAGGGCGCGTGTGAGCTGGTCCTTCTCTCTTTCGGGACGGAACTTCCCCTCTTCAACTTCCTTTGCAACATTTCTAAAGGCTTCGATGGGAAGTGGGTTTTCCTTATGTCTTTGTGTATATATGCATAACCCTTGTGCGTCCAACGTGCCCCCATGCGCGTAAAACCAATCCCTTGACCGCTGGTTCCATTTCAGTACCTCTGGCTGGATCCCCTTTTTAATTAGCTCGTTCTCCCATTTCTCCCACTTAGGCCTGCCAGCATTGTAGCCTCCTCGCCCCATGGTATGGAAGTACATCTTATTAGAAGCATTTTTCGTATTGGTGTCAGACCTTTTCTTTGCCTTGTCCGATTTCTTTAACTTCACAAATTCCTCCCAGTGGTCTTTTATCTTCTCATAGGGGCCTTTGAAATCAGGAGTCTTCCCTTTCTTGACAAAGAAGTTGTCCAATTTCTTCTTGTAGTCGTTGAACTGTACTGCCATCTTCTTAAGAGCCCACTTCTTAACTCTTCGCTGTACGCTATTCAGCTCGGGATCCTCAGGGTCTGGCCTGTCATTCTCACTATCAGAGTCAGTTGGCTCCGGAAAGATGAAATTTACCAGCAGCTTCCTAAACATCACACTTTTTAATCTCGTGTCGACATAAGTAACTCCTTCGCCCCCCTTTCCAGGTTTCTTCCATTCTTGAGTGGTGATCGGGACGGTGTCCCTAACAACAACTCCACATTGACTTACAAACTTTTTTGCGTGATTCTTGGGAGAAATCGGTTCGCCATCTATCGCGATTTCCGTGATGGTGCACCTTTCATGGTCTTCCATCTTTCTGGCCGCGCCTCGTTTAGTTCTGCCAGTAGAGTTTGTTGATCGGGAGGTCTAAAAGAAGAAACAACGTTAATACATGTATATGCACAAATCTGGAGGCTTGGTTAATTAATATATATACACCTCGGCGGCGTCGTGAGCTTCTCCCTCGCAGTCGTCACCTTCTCCCTCACCGGAGCCGTCTCCACGGTTGTCTTGCTCATCTTCCTCACCGGAGGCGTCTCCACGGGTTCGCTCGTCTCCCTCGCCGGATTGGTTTAGGTAAAGAGAGGTGATATCCTCATCATCACGGATAATCTCCTCGACGATGTATTCTTTTTCTAGGTCTCGTTCCATAGTTTCTGCAAAGACTTACAAGTTATTCTAATGCTATAAACACAACGAAGCAGTAATTAACCAAGATAATGATATAAATAAATGATCAAATATTAGAGTTACACATATATATAAGTGCAAATAAAGGATAATGCTGAATACATAATCAAAGATCTGAGTTACACATATAGCTCGATCGGTCCCTAATACATCACACTACAAGCTCTCAACGGCGCCGACCGGGTCCCGAGCCGCGCCGGGTGAACACCCAAAGCCACGGAACAGTAACGGGAGCATAGCTAACATGAGATCCCCGCATAACTGACCATCCGGTCCTATACATGGTGTCTAACGCATACATGTAACGGCGAACATGCTCATCCTCCGCTGCAATGCGCTGAGCTACCACCTCCGGCGGGGCCGGCTCCCTCTGAAACGAACGTGGCCCATAAGACCTCCACCAGAGAATATCCGGGTCGACGACGGGACCCGGATTCCGCACCAAGGTGCGCGCCCCGGAAGATAACACCTCCCAGTGCCACCCCGGCGGAGCCCAGTCCCGAACTTCCCCCAACTGCCGCAACTCCTCTAAAATTGTCCTAGCTCCAGGACGCGGCGGGCGCGGCATCGTATGCAAACTAATATTGAATTTGAATAAATTACTTATGAATATATATATCTTAGTAACAAATACTACTACTTTTGTCTAACACATACATTTTTATCTAACATATATTTCTAACATATAAATTTCACTAATATTTTCTAACAAATATTTCTAACATAGAAATTTCTAACAAATAGTTCTAACATATAAATTTCACTAATATTTTCTAACAAATATCTCTAACATATAAATTTCACTAATATTTTCTAACAAATATTACTACATTTGTCTAACATATACTAATAAAGTACTTACTAATTTTTTCTAACACATACTAATAAAGTACTTATGAATATGAATCAAAGTAATTAAATTTTTTCTAACACATACTAATTAATAAAGTACTTACATATTCCATCTAAATTTTTTCTAACACATCTAAATAAAGTAGTTACATATTCCATCTAACACATACAAATCAAAGTAACTTTTTTCTAACACATACTATTTAAAATCTAACTAATTTTCTAACTAAATTTTCCATCTAAATAAACCTACATATTCAAATTTCCTAACTAAAACCTACATATTCAAATTTCCTAACTAAAATTTCTAAATACAAATTTCTAACTAAAATTTCCTAACTAAAATTTCCAATACAAATTTCTAACTAAAATTTCCTAACTAAATATAAAACTAAAAAAAAGAGGCAGGGCGCGGCGCGCCTCACCTCTGGCTCGAGCCGGCGGGCGGGCAGGGCGCGGCGGGCGGAGGCCGGCGGGCGGCGCGGGCGGACGGCGGGGCGCGGCGCGCGGAGGTGGCCGGGCGGCGGCGGCCGGCGCGCGGGACGAGAGAGGGGGGCGGCGCGCGAGGCGGAGAGGGCGCGGGAGGAGGCGGGCGGCGCGCGCGGGAGGAGGCGGCGGCGGTGAGGACGGGCGGCGGCGGCGGCGGCGGCGGCGCGCGTGGAGAATTTGGGCAGCCTGCCGGCGTCTTTTTTCTCCTCGCGCGCTTTCGATCCGAGGAGGAAGAGGGGCGCGCGGGCGTTTTGGAGGCCCTTGCACCGGTTCGTGGCTGGAACCGGTGCAAAAGACCCTTTTGCACCGGTTCCAGCCACGAACCGGTGCAAAAGGGCCAAATTTCGGCAATTTTTTGCTTTCTTCCCGCCTTTTTTCTCTCTTTCGCGCGGGATCGAGTTCCCGCCACAACGCTGCGCGGGTTTCCGCCACGACGCCACGCGGGACATTTTCCCGCCACGACGCCACGCGGGATACTTTCCGCGCCACGCGACGGCAGGCGAGATATTTTTCCGCCACGACGCCGCGCGGGGTATTTTCCCGCCACGACGCCGCGCGGGATATTTTCCCGCCACGACGCGCAGCGCGGAGATTTCCCGCCTACACGCCCTCTATAAATAGTACGCCCCCGTCTCTCCCATTTCACTCATCACCAAACCCTAGCCCATTGCACAATGCCCCCAAAGCCGCACCCGCCGCCGGTGGAGGTGGACCCGCAGCTCGCGGAGATAGAGGAGTGGGAGGAGCTGCAGCGAGCTGAGCAGAGGCGGCAGCCGAGGGCAGCAGCGGATGAGGTGGACCCGCAGCTCGAGAGATAGAGGAGTGGGAGGAGGCGGCGCTAGCGGCTACCATAGAAGCATTTGAGAGGCAGAGTCTCCAGGAGCTGCATAAGCGGCCGCGTGTGGCGGATCTGGATAGTGAGGAGATGTATAAGCGTCGTCGTGAGGAGGAGCTGCGGCAGGAGGCGGCAGCCAGGAGGGCAGCAACGGATGCGCGGAAGAACTAGTAGAAGTTGTTATAGTTTAAGTTTAGTTAACGTATCTTGTTAAATTTCAATAAAGTCGTTGTCGTTGTTTTAGTTTAAGTTTAGTTAACGTATCTTGTTAAATTTCAATAAAGTCGTTGTCTTTAGTTTATATACCTCTTTTATCCCGGTTCCCGGCTTGAACCGGTGCTAAAGATGGTGGATTAGATTATATACCCCTTGTATCCCGGTTCCTGGCTTGAACCGGTGCTAAAGATGGTGGATTAGATTATATACCCCTTTTATCCCGGTTCCTGGCTTGAACCGGTGCTAAAGATGGTGGATTAGTTTATATACCCCTTTTATCGGTTCCTGGCTGGAACGGGGGCTAAATCTGGGGGAGGCTTATCTGGTGTTTGCCTTATCTGGGGTGGCCTCATCTGGGGGGGATTATCTGGAGGCACATTGCTATATATAGCCCCCTCCGGGGAGAGTAGAGAGAGCAGCCTGAGAGGCAACGACCAAGAAGGAAAGAGCCTCTCCGGCGAAGCTTCTCGAAGATGTCTTAGATGGCTGGCCGTCTTATCGGAAGCTTCGCCCGAGTAACTCTTCCCCCGCAAGTCCCGCTCGGAAGCTGCTAGTATACACCCAACAACCAGTAGCTCAGGGTAAGGAGGGCTTCCAGAGCTTTTCGAAGGAAAGAGCCTCTCCGGCGAAGCTTCTCGAAGATGTCTTAGATGGCTGGCCGTCTTAGACATCTTCGGAAGCTTTGCCCGAGTAACTCTTCCCGCAAGTGCCGCTCGGAAGCTGCTAGTATACACCCAACAACCAGTAGCTCAGGGTAAGGAGGGCTTCCAGGAGCTTTTCGAAGGAAAGAGCCTCTCCGGCGAAGCTTCTCGAAGATGTCTTAGATGGCTGGCCGTCTTAGACATCTTCGGAAGCTTTGCCCGAGTAACTCTTCCCGCAAGTCCCGCCGGAAGCTGCTAGTATATATAAACCCAACAACTAGTACCTCAGGGTAATTAAATAGGGCTTCCGGGAGCTTCTCGAAGGAAAGAGCATTTAGTTCAAACAACCAATGTTACTGATACATATCACAACAAACGCTTCACAATATGAGCTCATCAAGGTACAAGATAATAATTAATACATTATGATCGCTTCGACCGTAACCATGGAGTATCTTCAGCATTTAACGCGATGGTTGGATCAATGTTCACTGTGAAGGGCGGAATTTCAGCAAACTTATTATAATCTTCTGACATGTCTGTCTTGTCCTCGACTCCCACGATGGTTCTTTTCCCTGAAAGAACTATGTGACGCTTTGGCTCATCGGATGAGCTCGTTTCCTTCTGTTTTCTTTTCTTCGGTCTGGAGGACATGTCCTTCACATAGAAAACCTGAGCCACATCATTGGCTAGGACGAATGGTTCGTCTCTGTAACCAAGATTGTTGAGATCCACTGTTGTTATTCCGTACAGCTGGTCTACCTTTACCCCTTTTCCATCAAGCTTGAACCATTTGCACCGAAACAAAGGGATCTTAAAAGAAGGTCCATAGTCAAGTTCCCATATCTCCTCTATGTAACCATAATATGTGTCCTTTTCCCCACTGTTAGTGTTTGTTGCATCAATGCGGACACCACTGTTTTGGTTGGTGCTCTTTTTATCTTGGGCGAACGTGTAGAAGGTATTTCCATTTATCTCGTACCCCTGGAAAGTCAGTATAGTCGAACATGGTGACCCGGCCAACAAGTACAACTGATCTTCAATAGCGTTGTTATTAATGAGATGTGTTCGGAGCCAACCGCCGAATGTCTGCATATGTTTATGTGTTATCCAGTCTTCAGACTGCCCCGGATATTCGGAGCGTACAATATTCTTGTGATCAGTGATATACGGGGCCACCAAGGTGGAACTTTGTAGAACTGTGTAGTGTGCTTGAGTGAAAGAAATGCCGTCCCTACATATCATTGATTTCCTTCCTAGCGTGCCTTTTCCACTTAGTCGCCCCTCATGTCGCGATTCAGGAACACCAATCGACTTAAGGTCAGGAACAAAGTCAACACAGAACTCGATGACCTCCTCTGTTCCATAGCCCTTGGAGATGCTTCCTTCTGGCCTAGCATGGTTATGAACATATTTCTTTAAGACCCCATGAACCTCTCGAAGGGGAACATATTGTGTAGAAAGACAGGACCGAGGATGGCAATCTCTTCGACAAGGTGAACCAGGAGATGTGTCATAATATTGAAGAAAGATGGTGGAAACACCAACTCAAAGCTAACAAGACATTGCACCACATCCTTTTGTAACCTTGGAAGACTAGCTGGATCGATTACCTTCTGAGATATTGCATTAAGGAATGCACATAGCTTCACAATGGGTATTCGAACATTTTCTGGCAGAAGCCCCCTTCAACCGGAAGCAGCTGCGTCATTAATAATGTGGCAGTCATGCGACTTCAGGTTTTGGAATTTTTTCTCCGCCATATTTATAATTCCCTTTATATTTGATGAGAATCCAGACGGCACCTTGATACTGTAAAGGACTTCAAAAAAGATTTCCTTCTCTGCTTTGGTAAGAGCGTAGCTGCCAGGACTTAAGCGACTCCATGTATCCGTCTTGTAATTCTGTTCTTGCTTGTTCTTTGGGACTTTCATACGATACTGGTCCTCCCTTGCTTCTGGTGTATCTTTTGTCTCCCATACACGCCTAAGAAGCCTAGCAGGTTCACGCAAAGATTCTTCGTCACATGCATCACGTCGATTGAAGAGCGGACTCTAGGACTTTCCAATAGGGTAGATCCCAAAATATAGATTTTTTCTTCCACATGGGTGC
This sequence comes from Lolium multiflorum, assembly GCA_030979885.1. Classification (NCBI taxonomy): domain Eukaryota; kingdom Viridiplantae; phylum Streptophyta; class Magnoliopsida; order Poales; family Poaceae; genus Lolium; species Lolium multiflorum. The sequence continues at coordinate 222,136,779 of CM061749.1, read as the reverse complement.
GTGTCCGGTAACAACGTCTTTGGGAACAGATTTTTTCTTCGAAGCCTTTTTTTGGGAACAGATTGGCCGCCAGGACCCTTTCCAAATATTACTTTTATGTCCTTGACCATATCAAGTAAAGCATCACCTGTACGGAGTTCAGGCTTCTCCCGGTGATCTGCCTCACCTCCGAAATGATTGCCTTTCTTTCTGACGGGGTGCCTCTTTGGAAGAAATCGACGATGCCCCTGTTACCCTCCAAAACCCACCGACGGGCAATGGCTGAGCAACACGAAGAGCCGGGAAGCTCCCAGGGCCGCTTAGTGGACCCCGGCACCTCGCGTCGTCCCGCAAATCTTCTGGCCACGTCCTGGCGGTTGCTAGGCGTGCCACCGACCTAGACCCGATCAGGAAGGTGTTAGAGTGCTTCGATTGTTCCCGCATGGAGACACGTAAACATTAAATATGAGCCCTATCGGCTCTCAGGCTTCGTGATCGGCTCAAGGAGCCGATCGCCCCATCTTCACGTTAGATTTACAATGGCATGGGATCCTGCTTGATCAGGACAAGCTAAAACGATCCACGACAGCTTAGGGTTTTCACCGCATAACCGGAACATCCTACGTGTGATCGGGCCTAGCAGCCACGGAAGATGATGCAAACCACCCCTACGAGAGGCCTAAAAACCAACATAACGTCGATTCCGGAACATCCCCGCAGGGACGGTGAACAACATCTAACGCACTACCGGATCCTCCGATCCCTGCCGTAAGGCCTAACTATGCAGATATTAAACTAATTCCCGGAGCAAGGAGCAACTATAACGGATCGGATCTACTAAGTAACGAACAAGCAAGATGCTGCCCTTACGTCTGGATAGACGTAAGGGCAGCTAGGTGTCGAGGGACGGCATCGCCACGCAGATACGCACGTGAAAGCATCAATGCAAGCCCCTAAACACCTAAGGATAAATAGTACTGCTCGCCATCAACAAGGCTTCAGCACGAGCAGTACAAGGTTAACGAATAAACGTATACTGCCTAGATCGCTGATGCGATCTAGGCAGCATGGTGCTTACCCGGAGAAACCCTTGAAGAAAGGGGTGGTGATGCGCCTGATTTGTGTTGGTTGAACGATGATTGTCCTCTTTTCTCGATAACCCTAGATACATATTTATAGTCCAAGGGACTTTCTAAAGGCGTGCACCTAACCGTGCACGGGCCAAACTCTATCTCTTAATCTAAATTACAATGCGATCTACTATATTACAGATACACGGGCAACTTAGCCCAAACTCTTAGCGCAAGGCCGCTTCGAAGATGCTCCACGTGTACGTCCTTCAAGACCCATCCTCACTTACGGCCCAACTCCTGATTTGGCCAAAATCGGGTGGTAACACATGCCCCCCTGGTTTTGATAATGATAATTGCAAAACCATCTGTCTCCTTCGAAGGGTCATGTCGCGGCAGCGCAGTATTCTTCATGATGACGCTTGCCTTCGAACTTCTCTCGCACGACCTGACTGCCTCCGGCACCACATCCTTGGGGACCGCTAGGCATTAAATCATTATATCCTTTTATTTGGCCGCATCGAACAGTTCTCCTCTTCCTTCGCATCGCACTTCCAAAACCCTCCTCCGCCGCCATGTCTTCTTCCTCTACTTCCTCCTCCACTCTCCATCGGGCCTGTCCTCCCCCATCCGGGAGTCAACACCAGAGTGGGGTACGCAGGCGGCACGATATCCTTGCCCCAACAAAGATGGGACAAGGAGGACCATGACTCCTCCGTCTGTCCGAGGATGACAGTGTCCTCAATCGAATGGAGAGAGTGACTCTCCGCTTCCTCGCCAATGAGGAAGCGGTGGAGGCAAGCACGACGATCGCGTCGTGACGGTTCCTTCTCTTCCGAGGGGAGGTGAACAAGGAGGAAGAGGACGACGTCTTCGACGAGCCGTCACCAAACGCCATTGCCCCCCCGGCCCGGCATCTTAGCGATTTCGACAGCGAGGACGACGATGCCGACGAGGAGGATGAGGACAATCAAGGCCCCGCGGCGGCTCACGATAGCAAACACGACGAGCCGGTCGGGAAATGCCGCCGACAGCGGCGATGGCGACGATGAGGCGAGGGGATTGGGCCAAGGAGGGGCTAGAGTAGTAGATGATAGGCACATCTTCCTAGCAACCCTTTTGAGAGCAATCAGCTCCTTCCATGTAAGAAATCTGATTATCAACGAAGAAATCTCCCCAATTGGACTTTGTCGATTTCTTTCATATTGATTTAGCCGATCCTCCCCTATCTTGATTTTGCCGATTGCCACCTTGATCGATGTTCAACGAGCCGATGTCAATGCATCAGCTCTTATAACAAATTGCAAGACAGATCAATCTAACCACCTCCCAGCGGTAACTTGCACTCTTGAAATCTGTGATCCAAACCTAATCGAATGACGCCCGTAATACAGCCTTGAGACCTCGTATCTTTGGACTTTAAAACTATCCGATCGTAATGTTTGTCCCGACGGTAAAATCTCCGGGATTAATGCTTCAGGAAAGCTCCTTAGCCTGTTGCTGACAACTTTGATGTTGAAGCTGATACTCCTGTAAAACAAGTGCCACTTGTTCACAGCTTCCCTTGTGATGTTTGTTTCTTTGCAGCAACGGATTGGTCTAGAGCCCGATCAACGATGATGGCTCCTTCTTCAAACCTCCTCGCCATCCCGATGGTTTTCCTCGCGAGCTCCCCGCCACCTTTCACACATGGTTACGGGCGCAGGCAGCTAATTTCTCAACAGCATTGGCTCTTCGTAATGAGGGAATCTGGCCCCCCAGCCCCTGGCCAAGGCGAGAATGAAAGTGCACCAGCCGCATTGGGCCACTATCAGCTCGTAATGCAGCAATCAGCCGATTCTAACCAAATCGCTTTCAAAAGCAGTAGAACCTTCAACGTGAATCGGCCTCTCGAGCTTTCTTTTCACCAATGAGGTAACCTCTCGATGAGAATGCGCCGCTCAATCGGACGACCGTCGGTCATTCTCATGATCCTAGCCTGATCCGCACGTCCATGCTGTTCTTGTTGTTGGCCAGGGCTGCCTTCCAACTTGCCGGCGACTACCAGAACACTTTAAATGAGAAAAAGGGCCGCCTCGGACGCCCAAACTGACGCGCTCCTGCTGGTGCTGCCAAGCAATCCCATTGAGGGGTTCCTCCAGTAGATGACTGCTCTATTAGGCTTCCGCTTGTAACAGTGGCATCCCTTGAGTCGATGGCCGTGCATCGGCTTTGAATCCTTAAGTCGATGTCTACGCATCGGCCGTGCTCAAAATTTCTCTCGTATTTTGGATTTTGCGGTCGATTTGTTTATATCGGCCCCCCCTTGAGCTGTTCGTCATGTTGGCTTGCATTCTCGCCTCTTCGTATCTCGTGTCTTATCCATCTATGTGCCCCGAGCCGATTCTCCCCGATAAGTCATTGATGGTATCGGCCTTCTGGTATCTATTGGATCATCAGTCAACACAAGATAAAAGGATGTTGAGGATAATTTTAACACTGTCGGAATCGCCTCCTTTTCATTGCAATGTTTGACGATGGTTTGCAACTTCTCGGATTTCCACTATAGCTACGTGGCATGCTGGAGATAAGCTCCTTTGCTTTTCATTTTTTTTGAGGGCCGATCTCAGGGATCGGCCTTGCCACGTATGTCCAATGTCTTGGACCTGCTACTCCGTCCGGGTCATGGATATCATGTTTGTATCAGCCGATGCCTCTGCATCGCATCAGCCGATGCCTGTGCATCGGCTTTGGCCTGTTTTGGGCGCCATACTTTCTTTGCCGGTGCGCCTTCGTCTCCAACGTTTGTTGGATTTTCACGCCAGATCGGGCCGGCTCTTCTCAACGTACATCAGGCTCGGCCGCCAGGGCCTCGCAGCCGCCGCACTCTACGCTTCGAGAATGGCTGAGTCCATCAGTGGCACCACTCTGGCCGTGATACCTCCATTTTCCATCTGACTCCTCGAAGTCGTCTTCTTGAGAGGACTCAGCCTGCTTGTTCCGAGGCGGGAGAGGTCCTAGACGCTCGAACACCGAAACTTCGTTTGTCGTTCTCCTTCGCTGTTTGCACTCTGGGTTTCTCGATTGCTGGCAATCGGCTCATTCCCGAGTCCCAACAATGTTTGAAGAAGGGACAAGCCCAAAGGCTTATCCATGTTGTCTTGCTCCCTTGACCTCCCTCCAACGTGGCGACGCTCGTACCCATCGTTGCTTCCATCATATTGACGATACCTCCTGTCTTCTGCATCCGACCGACGATATTTCTCATCGTCTTCGTCGTAGCTCCGACGTCGGTCATACCGCTGCTCATATTTGTTGAGAGGAGATGCACGGAGAGTGGGTGCTGATACCGTATGCTTCTACCTCCTCCTTGGTTAGGTACCGCCTATCATCATCTTGGGGCCGGTCACGTGGAACGGCCTCCTCTTTATCCTTGCCACGAGAGTGGTTGCTCTCTGCTTTATCTTTGCCATGGCGGATCACAAACCCTGCCATATTGACATCAAAAGAGAACCCGGGCTCCCTTATGGAGTGGCTTAGGTCCACCATGTTGACGTCCGGAAACGGACGCATGTCTACCTTCATGGCAAACTGTCCGAAAGTTAATCGGCCCGATTCTATCGCCATCTGAATTTGTGCGCGCAACACTTTGCAGTCGTTGGTGGCGTGCGTGAACGTATGATGCCATTTGCGGTATGGCCTTTGTTTATCTCCTGTGCCGTAGGGATCTTGTGGGCTCTCAGGAGCTTCAACGCTTCTTAGTAGCGATCGAAGATCCGTTTAGTTTTGCTCACCGAAGTCCAACCCTCTTTGGAGGCCCTGGTGGGGTTCACCCATTTGCAGGACACAGGTGTACCGGCGTCCGAGTCCACTCAGCCAATGCAATCCCCGATCTTCCGCAGACCTTCATCCTCATCAGCATTGACCAGGGTTATCGCGTGCTTGAACTTGTCCTGCACAGCTCCCTGGTGGCGCTCGTTCATATAAGGTCAGCTTCCATCACCAGGTGCGCCAACGAAGCCACCCACTTGGAACGTCGTATCTTTGAACGACGCTGGCAAGGCCTCGCCTACTGCCAGCTCGACCGCTTCTTTCTCAGCTTAAATGAACCGAATAGCATCGGTTCTTGACAGCTCTAAAACGCTGAATGTACTCAGCCACCTGCTCTCCGTCTCGAACTTGTATGAAGTTCGGCAATACCGGGCCTTTCGTGAGTTTCTCAATGATATTGGGTGTGAAATTGTTCCTCCAACTCTTCCATGATCGTACTGAGTTCAGCAAACGAGGTGTACCATCCAAAGCCGGACCGGTGAGGGATTATGAAGCACCACCCGTAGCTGATCCGGATGCTCAAGCCAAGGCCTGCCTGGGCCAAGTATCGGCCCACGTGTTCAATGGAGCTAGACCCTTCTGACCACCGAATTTGTTGAAGTCCGGAAGCCGGTACTTAGGGGGTACGGTCGAACTCATTGGGGTACGACTTGGAATAGCCGATTATCTTCTTCTTCGGCAAGATGCCGAACCGATCTCTCAAGACTGCGCCGATCTGATCTGCGTGGAGGTGGTGGTACCGGGAAGCTTTCCTGGACCGGTGCAGTGGTATACTTGGCCAGCCACGCTTGTTTCTCAGCTTCCGCTCCCAAACTCCTCGGCCGCGTACTGCTCCTCCTGCTGAACAATGGCTCCCTGGCTCCGGCAATCCTCCCGCTGAGCCTGATCGCTCAGGTCTCAGCCTGTTGCAATCCGCACAAACGGCACACGCACTCCGTGTGATCTCCTTGCGGCTCATAAGAATCGAGAAGCGCCCCCGGATCACCTCCAACCTTGTAGACAACGTATGTCGGTGAACCTTGTTGCCGTGGGAGCTGCCATAGCGTACGGCAATGGCGGCCTGGTGTTCTTTCCTTGGTGAGTCCCTAGAGCAGGTCCCGAAGGAGTAACGACGCTCCATGATCTCTTGACCACCCGAACACGCTCCAAAGAATTCACCAGCCTGCACGTCGATGAATGGGCCACCACGTAGGTTGATTTCGTCGCAGGCTCGCATGCTCATCTCAAGGAGAGACAGATCTACCTCGTCAAGGACTTGTGGCGTGAATCCTTGAACTCGACATCGTGCTTTAACGGGTCTTCCAAAGGAGCCGATGAGTTCGGCTTCAACGATGGCCTTCAGCTCATCGTACTTCTTCTGATGATCAGGAGGAAGATCCTCGTATGTGATCTGTTCCTCCGCCATCTCGGATGCCGATGTTGACGTGGATGTTGCAGAAGGCTGTCCCACCGGGCGTGCCAGGAATGTGTTACCCTCCAAACCCCCCGACGGGCAATGGCTGAGCAATACGAAGAGTTCCGAGCTCCCAGGGCCGCTTAGTGGACCCCGGCACCTCGCGTCGTCCCGCAAATCTTCCAGCCACGTCCTGGCGGCTGTTAGGGCGTGCCACCCCGACCTAGACCCGATCAGAAGGTGTTAGAGTGTCGATTGTTCCCGCATGGTAGACACGTAAACATTAAATACGAGCCCTATCGGCTCTCAGGTTTCCCTGTGGATCGGCTCAAGGAGCCGATCGTCCCATGTTTCACGTTGGATTTACAATGGCATGGGGATCCTGCTTGATCAGACAAAGCTAAAACGATCCAAGACAGTTTTAGGGTTTTTACCGCATAACCGGAACGTCCCACGTGTGATCGGGCCGCACCTACGGAAGATGATGCAAACCACCCCTAGAGGCCTAAAACCAACATAACATCGATTCCCGGAACATCCTCGTAGGGACGGTGAACAACATCTAACGTACTACCGGATCCTCCGAAATTCCCGCCGTAAGGCCCAGCAGCAGACACAAAACTAACCCGCGTGAGCAAGGAGCAACTATAACGGATCGGATCTACTAAGTAACGATCAAGCGGATGCTGCCCTTACGTCCGGATAGACGTAGGGCAGCTAGGTGTCGAGGGACGGCATCGCCACGCAGAGATGCACGTGAAAGCATCAATGCAAGCCCCTAAACACCTAAGGATGAATAGTACTGCTCGCCATCAACAAGGCTTCAAAGACGAGCAGTACAAGGTTAATTAATAAACGTATACTGCCTAGATCGCTAGATGCGATCTAGGCAGCATGGTGCTTACCCGAGAGAAACCCTCGAAGAAAGGGGTGGCGATGCGCCTGATTTGTGTTGGTTGAACGATGATTGTCCTCTTTTCCGATAACCCTAGATACATATTTATAGTCCAAGGGACTTTCTGATTTGGACGTCACCCAACCGTGCACGGGCCAAACTCTATCTCTTAATCTAAATTACAATGCGATCTACTATATTACAGATACACGGGCAACTTAGCCCAAACTCTTAGCGCAAGGCCGCTTCGAAGATGCCCCACGTGTACGTCCTTCAAGACCCATCCTCACTTACGGCCCAACTCCTGATTTGGCCAAAATCGGGTGGTAACAGCCCCATGTACACAACCTTCTTACATTTCTTCAAATAAGCACCTTCGGTCTCATCTAAGCAGTGCGTGCATGCATTGTATCCCTTGTTTGTCTGTCCTGAAAGGTTACTAAGAGCAGGCCAATCATTGATGGTCACAAAAAGCAACGCTCGTAGGTTTGACTCATGTTTGTACTCATCCCATGCAAGTACACCTGGTTTGCTCCACAATTGTAAGAGTTCTTCAAATAATGGCCGAGGTAAACATCAATGTCGCGTCGCTGGCTGCTTTGGGCCTTGATGAGCACCAGACTGAGAAGGAACTTCTGCCATGCACAAAACTAAGGCTAAGGTTAGGATACACAGAGTTACATGCTGTGTGCTATGACTGCAGCTCCGCTCCCAAAAGGATTCATTCCATCTGTATTTAGACCAAACCTTAAGTTCCTCGCGTCATCTGCAAAGTCCGGGAACTCTCTATCAATTCTTCTCCACCGCGACCATCAGCTGCAACCACTCTTCTTGTCTTCTTACGGTCTTTTGTGCCGATCGCAACAACCTCGGTATGCTTCCTTTATTTCGGAATGCACCGTGTATTATAGGAGCATACCACAACACCTTGGCGGGCCTCCTAGGGGGCTCGCCTCAACATCACCAGGGTTATCTCGCTCGATCTTATACCGTAGAAAAGGCATACTGGTATTTTTTCCAAATTCCTCGTATCATTGCGAGAGGATGCAAGCCATTAATGCATGCATGTATCTTCAAGCACTCTAATCCCAGAGGGCGTGAACCTTCTTTTGCTTCGTACGTATCACAAAGTACCCGTTATCCTTTGGAAACCTCATCTTCATTATTTTCAGTAACTTCTCAAATGGTTTGTCACATATACCAGCCTCTGCCTTTCATTGCACAGTGTGGCACCAAGCTTTGTGTTGCCATCTTCACAATTTGACAACTTTCTTTTGTGATCATCTAACATGCCCTTTAACTTTCGCTTCTCGTTTTCAGCTGCATCTCTATGTGCATCAGCGATGGCCCGACGAAGATCATCAACGGGCTCATGCCTCCTCATCTTGATCACCTCCACCTGCCTCCTCATCTTCATCATGCCCTGTTAAGTATCACCGTAGTTAGGGTACATATCATCATCCTCTTCTTCGTCTGTCTTTCATCATAACCCCTCTTTCTCCATGCTTGGTCCAACAATTATAGCTGGGCATGAAACCTTTCCAAAGCAGGTGGGAGTGAATGACTTGCCATTCAGGGTATTGCTTTAAGTTCCGGCAATCAACACATGGACAACACATATAACCATCCGCCTGTGGGTTTTCCTCAGCCACACGGAAAAATTCTTTCAGGCCCCGAAGTGAACTCGGGCAGACGTCGGTCAACGTACATCCATTGTCGCCGGTTCATCTACATCAAATAATTAAGTTTATCAAAAAAAAATTGCAAAACATCATAATATATATAGTGGATATTAACACCGTACAAATGAAAGGGTAAAGTTGTTTAACCTTGATCGAGGAGGGAAAGAAAGAGGAGAATGCTTAAGTGTCGCTCCGGCACCTCATCTCATTTTTATTTTGTGTAAAATCAAGCGAAATCATTCTCTCAGACATTTCATCGAGCACCTTGTGTGCATGCCAAAGAAATACAAGGTAGCACTCAACACACACACCTTCTCCTAGCAAAAATGAAGTGAGTGGGCTGTTTGGCCGGGTAGCTGAGCTGAAATAGGGCTGGGGACCTTTAGCACCGGTCATATTACGAAACGGTGCAAATGGTTCATTTTTTGCACCGGTTCGTAACACGAACCTGCTAAAGGTTCCTCGGCTGACACGTGCCTGGCGACGAACCTTTTGCACCGTTTGTGTTACTTAACCGGGGTGCAAAAGATACCTCATTTGCACTGTCAATATCAACCGGTGCAAAAGGTCTCGGCCGGTTGCGCACCACGAACTGCAAGCACGACTTTTAGCACTCTAAGCCTGTACAAATATGGTGCAAAGCCATTTGGGGCAAAAACCAAAGCCCTTTTGTTTCTACTAGTGTGGCGTGTGATGAACCACCGGCATCCCTGCTTAGACCTTCACTCTTCTTGATCATAGTATATCATCCTCTCTTTGACCCTGAAAACTTCCCTCCACACAAATGGCTAAACTATTAGAGGGTTAGTGCATAATCAAAATTCACATATTCAGAGGTGATACAATCATTCTTAACACTTCTGGACATTGCACAAAGCTTCTGAAAGTTAATGGAACAAAGAAACTCATTCAACATAGCAAAAGCGGCAATGCGAAATAAAAGACAGAATCTGTCAAAAACAGAACAGTCCGTAAAGATAAATCTGGCAGGGGCACTTAATTTGCTCAAATGGAAAACTCAAAACTAATGAAAGTTGCGTACATATCTGAGGATCACGCTCGTAAATTTGCAGATTTTTTCGATTTTTTTACAAGGAGCTCTGCGAGAATTCGTGACAGACAGCAATGATGTTTCTGCGCAGCAATCCCAAATATAGTATCAACTTTAGTATAGAAACTTTACTTGGCACAAAAACATGATAAGGAGAGGTTGCTACAGTAGTAAAAAATTTCCAAGACTCAACAATACAGTAAATAAAATAAAACATGGGTTATCTCCCAAGAAGTGCTTTTTTAACGCCTTTCAGCTAGGCGCAGAAGTGCAAATCAAGTAACATCAAGATGAAGCATCAACATCATTATTTTTCTTACAAACACAACTTGTTACAGAGGGGTACTTTAGGTGCTCCAATATCTAAATTTTCTATGGTGCTAGGGGTTTGGAGTAAATTTTAGGCCCATAATAATTCTTTTGTTTAGGCACCTTAGAGGCACACATGAATTTTGCTCTTTACCCACATGTTTTCTTATATTCTAAGAGAAGAAAAAGTAGAACCCAAGGTTCCCATAGCTTTTTCCAAGTTCATCAATCCTATTGGTTTGATTATCATGGACAACACAAATTCCTAGGACACAAATTCTTTCATCAATTCCTCCTAAGGATTTATCAAGTTCATTAGTTTTATCAAGTAACATTTCCAATTTAGTTTCAATACTTGGAAATTTTTTCTCTATGGTTTCCAATTTTTTCATAACATCTTCAAGAGAGATTTTAATTTTAACTTCATTAACAGGTGGTATTCCAATTAGACTCTCAATGATGCAACTAGCTTCTAAAGCGGGAGTACCTAGGAAATTACCTCCCTAAAGAGTATCAAGAACATACCTATTCCAACTAGATAAGCCAACATAAAAGTTCCTGAGCAGCACATGGAGTGTTTTAATAAATTCTATGATGAGCATTACTAATTCTCTACCGAGCATCTTTAAAACTTTCTCCACCTTGTTGCTTAAAAGAACGAACTTTAACTTCAGGATTACTCATTTTAGTAGTAGTAAAGTAAACTAGGTAAATAAAGTAAAGACAAGTAACTAATTTTTTTTTGTGTTTTAATATAGAGCTAGTAAATAAGACAGAAAGTAAAGTAACTAATTTTTTTTGTGTTTTTTTAATATGAAGCAAACAAGACAATAAATAAAATAAAGTAAAGCAAGACAAAAACAAAGTAAAGAGATTGAAGTGGAGACTCCGTTTCATCTCTTGATCTCCCTAAGAACTAACCACAATCATGATGTCAGATGTACACGCCCTGGGAACCCCAAGAGGAAGGCAGGATGCGCACAGAAGTTTTCCTCATAAAGAAACCAAGGTTATCGAACCAAGAGGAGCCAAGAAGCACGTGAAGGTTGTTGGTGGAGGAACGTAGCGGCGCAACACCGTTGAACCGGCTACTAACGTGAACCTGTGACAACACAATCAAAGTACTTTGCCCCAACGAATAAAGGAGGTTGTCAATCTCACTGCATCGGTTGAAACAAAGGATTAAGCGGGACAAGGAAGATGGTGCTTGTTTGCAAAGAACAGTAAAAACAGTAGAATGTATTCAGATGTAAAAGAAATGGACCAGGGTCCACAGTTCACTAGAGGTGTCTCTCCAATAAGATAACTAACATGCTGGGTGAACAAATTACAAGTGGGCAATTGACAAATAAAGATTCAATACATATCAATGATGATTACTATGTGATTTAATCAGTGCATTACGACAAAGTACATAGACCGCTATCCAGCATGCATCTATGCCTAAATAATCCACCTTCGGGTTAGCATCCGCACCCCCTCCAGTATTAAGTTGTAAACAAATGATAATTGCATTAAGTATGGTGCGTAATGTAATCAACACAAATATCCTTAGACAAAACATCAATGTTTTATCCCTAGTAGCAACAAGACATCCACAACCTTAGAACTTATTGTCACGTCCCACATTCAATGGAGGCATGAACCCACCATCGAGCATAAATACCCCCGTTGGAGTTACAAGTATCAACTTGGCCGTAGCCTCTACTAGCAACGGAGAGCATGCAAGAACATAAATAAATACATATATGATAGATTGATAATTAACTTAACATAGTATTCTATATTCATCGGATCCCACCAAACACAACATGTAGCATTACAAATAGATGATCTTGATCATGTTAGGCAGCTCACAAGATCTAAACAATGATAGCACAAGCGGAGAAGACAACCATCTAGAAGCTACTGCTATGGACCCATAGTCCAAGGATGAACTACTCACGCATCAATCCGGAGGCGGGCATGTGATGATGTAGAGCCCTCCGGTGATGATTCCCCTCTCCGGCAGGTGCCGGAGGCGATCTCCGAATCCCCCGAGATGGGATTTCTGGCGGCGGCGGCCCTCTCGGGCAATGTTTTCCGGGACGTGCTCTCGGAAGGCTCTCGCGACGAAGGCTATTTGTAGGCGGGAGGGCAGGTCAGAAGGCCACAGGGGGCCCACACACTAGGCCGCGCCGTGGCTTGGGCCGCGCCGCTCGGGTGTGTGTGGCCACCCGTGGCCCCACTTTGTCTCCCTTCGGTCTTCTGGTAGCTTCGTGCAAAAATACCCTGGGCGCTGATTTTGTCCAATTCCGAGAATATTTCCTTACTAGGATTTTTTTGAAACCAAAATGAAAATAAAAGCGGTGGCTCTCGGCATCTTGTTAATAGGTTATTGCCGGAAAATGTATAATAATGCTGTAAAGTATGTATAAAACATTCAAGTATTGTAATAAAAAGTAGCATGGAACATAAGAAATTATAGATACGTTTGCGACGTATCAAGCATCCCCAAGCTTAGTGATGGGAAGAGAAGAAAAAGAAAAACTTGCTAAAGAAAATAATGTAGCTAAAGTATGGACTATTACCACCACTAGCAATGTTGATTCTTCACATGTTGCTGCACCTCCTCCTATTATCAATGGTAAAATAATTGGTGTTGGCAATGTTTCTACTCCTAGTGCAAAGCGCATAAAATTGCCTGAAACTGCTGAAACTCTGCTTGTGATAAAACTGCTGAATTTTTTCAAAATATTGGTAACAATGATTCTATTGCTGTAAACATAATGGTTTAGATTTTGATGATTGTCATATTACTGAAGTTATAAAGTTCTTACAAAAACTTGCTAGAAGTCCTAATGCTAGTGCTATAAATTTAGCCTTTACAAAACATATTACAAATGCTCTCATTAAAGCTAAGGAAGAGAATTAAAACTTGAAGCTTCTATTCCTAGGAAGTTATAAGATGGTTGGGAGCCCATCATTAAGATGAAATTCAATGATTTTGAATGTAATGCTTTATGTGATCTTGATGCAAGTATTTCTGTTATGCCTAAGAAGATTTATGATATGCTTGACTTGCCACCATTGAGAAATTGTTATTTGGATGTTAATCTTGCCGATAATGTTAAAAAGAAACCTTTGGGAGGATTGATAATGTGCGCATTACGGTTAACAATAACATTGTCCCCGTTGATTTTGTTGTCTTGGATATCGAATGCAATGCATCTTGTCCTATTGTGTTGGCAAGACCTTTTCTTCGAACTGGTGCTATTATTGATATGAAGGAAGGTAATATTAAATATCATTTTCCTCTCAAGAAAGGTATGGAACACACTTCCCTAGAAAGAGAATGAAGTTGCCTTTGATTCTATTATTAGAACAAGTTATGATGTTGATGCTTCTTCTTTGATGTTACTTGATTTGTACTTTCTGCGCGCCTAGCCGAAAGGCGTTAAAGAAAAGCACTTCTGGAAGATAACCCATGTTTTATTTACTGTATTATTGAGTCTGGAAGTTGTTTACTACTGTAATAAACTCTCTCCTTATCATGTTTTGGTGCCAAGTAAAGTTTCTACATAAAGTTGATACTATATTTGAGAACAGCAGAAACAGCATTGCTGTCCGTCACGAATTCTCGAGAGCTCTCTGTAAAAATCAAAAATCTGAAAATTTACGAGTGTGATCCCCAGAGATATGTACGCAACTTCTATTAGTTTTGAGTTTTTCCGTTTGGGCAAGTTAAGTGCCTGCCAGATCTGCCTACGGACTGTTCTGCTTTTGACAGATTCTGCCTTTTATTTCGCATTGCCGCTGCATGTTGAATGAGTTTCTTTGTTCCATTAACTTTCGTAAGCTTTGTGCACGTCCAGTATGTTAAATGATTGTGTCACTCTGTGAATTTTAATTATACCAACCCTCAATGAGTTTGCTTGAAGTTTGTTGTGGAGGAAGTTTTTCAAGGGTCAAGAGAAGAGGATGATATACTATGATCAAGAAGAGTGAAAGGTCTAAGCTTGGGGATGCCCCGGTTCATCCCCGCATATTTTAAGAAGACTCAAGTATCTAAGCTTGGGATGCCCAAGGCATCCCTTCTTCATCAACAACATTATCAGGTCACTTATAGAAACTATTTATTCCATCACATCTTGCGTTCTTTACTTGGAGCGTCTATTTTTTGCTTTGGTTTGAATAAAGTTGGACCCCACCATCCTTATATCGGAGATATTACGCCTCCGCTTTTTCATATTGAATACTTGTGTTCTTAATTTATGCTTTAATGTTCATGGTGAAGGCTAAATTGCTTCGTTAAATTGCTTTGGTTGGAATCATAAAATGCTGCATATGATTTGGAATAACTTGGCAATTGTTTGAGCTCTTATAGATCATGTTTAAGTCCTCTTGCATCATGTAGTTTAATTCCATTAATGAAGAACTACCATAGAGCTTGTTTAATTTGGTTTGCATGATTGGTCTCTCTAAGTCTAGATATTTTCGGGTAAAAAGTTTGAACAAAGGAAGACAATGCAGAGTCTTATAATGCTTGCAATATGTTCTTGTGTAAGTTTTGGTTGTACCTGTTCATACTTGTGTTTGCTTCAAACAACCTTACTAGCCTAAACCTTGTACTGAGAGGAAATGCTTCTCGCATCCAAACACCTTGAGCTAAAACCCATGCCATTTGTGTCCACCATATCTACCTACTATGTGGTATTTTTTTCTCGCCATTCCAAAGTAAATTACTTGAGTGCTACCTTAAAATTTCATTCTTTTATCTTTGCAATATATATTTATGGGACAAATAGCTTAAAACTATTGTGGTAATGAATATGTAGTTATGTGTCTGCTCTTATAAGTTGCTTGTTGAGCGGTAACCATGTTTGGGACGCCATCAACTTTTTACCTTTGTTGGATATCATGAGATGTTATGCATGTTCGTCTTGTCCGAATTAAGTGCGATTTCATGATCAAATGGTTTGAGTATGCATATGTTAGAGAAGAACATTGGGCAGCTAATTAATGCATCATGGTGGAAGTTTCAGCTTTGGACATACAACCTCAACTTATGAGAATATTATTTGTTGTTGAATTCCTAAGCATTAAAAGAGGAGTCCATTATCTCGTTGTCTATGTTGTCCCGGTATGGATGTCTAAGTTGAGAATAATCAAAAGCGAAATCCAATGCGTGCTTTCTCCTTAGACCTTTGTACAAACGTGGTATAGAGGTACCCCTTTGTGACACTTGGTGGAAACATATGGTATGCGATGATAATCCGTGTTTTCCAAGCTGATTAGGACAAGGTGGCGAGCACTATTAGTACTCATGCATGAGACTTGCAACTTGTAGGAAGTATTATGAAGCACATATGAATTATTAATACCGTTGACAAAATTGTTTCTATGTTTTCAAAATAAAAGCTCTAGCACAAAAATAGTAATCCATGCTTCCTTCTGCGAAGGGCCATTCTTTTACTTTATTGTTGAGTCAGTTTACATTGGATTCTTACATGTTTACTATTGCACTTGTTATATTACTCCATGTTGACAAATATCCATGAGATATACGTGTTACAAGTTGAAAGCAACCGCTGAAACTTAATCATCCTTTTGTGTTGCTTCAATGCATTCTACTTTGAATTTATTGCTTATGAGTTAGTTTTTATGCAAGTCTTATTGATTGATACTTGTTTGAAAGTATTATTCATGAAAAGTTTTGCTATATGATTCATCTATTTAGTCATTATCTTTGTTAGCAAGTCTTTGTTCAGATTACTCCATTCATCTCATATGCTTTACAATAATGTTGATCAAGATTATGTTGGTAGCATGTCACTGTATTATTTGTGTTTACCTACTCGAGGGCTAGTAGGAACTAAGTTTGGGATGCTTTTGATACGTCTCCGACGTATCGATAATCCCTTATGTTCCATGCTACTTTTATGACAACATTTGAATGTTTTATACATACTTTAGAAATCATTATTATACATTTTCTCGCACTAACCTATTAACAAGATGTCAAGTGCCAAATATCGTTGTCTGGTCATGCTTTGGTTTCAAATCCTATAAGGAAATATTCTTTAATTGACCTAAATCAACGCCTGTGGTCCTATTTTTACACGAAGCTTCCAAAACCGAGGGGGAAAGAAGTGGGGCCACGAGGGCCGACACAACAGGGCTGCGCTCAAGCCTGCCGCGTCAACATGTGGGGCCTCGTGTGGCTCTCCACTCACCCTTCCGCCTACAACAGCCTTCGTCGAAACCCCCGTACCGAGAGCCACGATACGAAACACCTTCCAGGTCACCGTCGCCAATCCCATCTCGGGGATTTAGGAGATCGCCTCCCGCACCCTGCCGGAGAGGTGAATCATCACCGGAGGGGCTCTACATCATCATGCCCGCTCCGGATTGATGCATGAGTAGTTCATCCTTGACTATGGGTCCATAGCGTAGCTAGATGGTTGTCTTCTCCGCATGTGCTATATCATTGTTTAGATCTTGTGAGCTGCCCAACATGACCACAGATCATCTATTTGTAATGCCACATGTTGTGTTTGGTGGGATCCATGAATCTAGAATATTATGTCAAGTTGATTATCAATCTATCATATATGTGTTGTTTATGTTCTTGCATGCTCTCCGTTGCTAGTAGAGGCTCTGGCCAAGTTGATGCTTGTAACTCCAAGAGGGAGTAATTATGCTCGATAGTGGGTTCATGCCTCCATTTAATCTGGGACAGTGAATATAAAGTTCTAAGGTTGTGGATGTGCTGCTACCTAGGGATAAACATCGATGCTTTGTCTAAGGATATTTATAGTGATTACATTACGCACCATACTTAATGCAATTATCTCGTTGTTTACAACTTAATAATGAAGGGGTTCGGATGATAATCTCTGAAGGTGGATTATTTAGCATAGATGCATGCTAGATAGCGGTCTATGTACTGTCGTAATCCCGATTAAATCTCATAGTAATCACCGTTGATATGTATTGAATCTTTATTTGTCAATTGCCCATCTGTAATTTGTTCACCCGCATGCTAGTTATCTTATTGAGAGACACCACTAGTGAACTGTGGACCGGTCCATTCTTTTACATCTGAATACATTCCATTGCAATTATTGTTCTTACTGCTTCTTTGCAAACAAACACCATTTTCCACTCGATACGCTTAACCCTGTTTTCAGCAAGCTAGTGAGATTGACAACCTCACCATTTGCGTGGGGGCAAAGTACTTTGATTGTGTTGTGCAGGTTCCACGTTGGCGCTGTTTTCACTGGTGTGCGCCACACTACATTCCTTCACCAACAACCTTCACGTGCTTCTTGGCTCCAACTGGTTCGAGCAACCTTGGTTTCTTTCTCGTGGAAAACTTGTCGTCGTGCGCATCATACCTTCCTCTTTGGGGTTCCCAACGGACGCAGTACATCTGGCCGCGCATTCAACCGAATCTCGAGTCGAATCTATAGCGAAGATGTCGCTGCGACTTCGCCACACGCGCCACATGTCTTTTCTCGGGAAAGAGGGGTGGGAGGAAGACAAAGATGAGGACAAACGGGCTATACTACGAGGACCGCTGGGATGGTCGAAGGGGGCGCCACCGGAAGAACGACAAGGAAGTGGCCTCGGCTCCGGCGGGAGGGACGGGAGTCAAAGGTCGTAAGTCTGTGCACCTGTTGTGCCGCAACGATAAGGGTCAAGATGCCGTTGACCCCACCACTCAGCCCACCACTCAGCCCACCAATTCTCCAGTCAAGCTCCCAGCCTCGGCGTTCTCCCAATATGGCTCAAATCTCACAGAAACTAGGGACATTTTCCAAACGATGGCCAAGATGCTGCACAGCGTAGCGCTGCAACCTCAACCGGAGACCCCTTCTGGCTCCCTCGACTCCGACCCACCCCAAGTTTCGCTCTCTCTCATCTGTGACACGCCTGAGGATCCCAATGACGCGGGACAGAGCGATCCTACACCTGGGAAGGCGATCCAGCTGTCCCAAGCTGACAGAGAAGAAGCGGGCTTGGCGAGTCCTCCTCACAGACCCACCCAGGAACAATTGCAGCGAGATAGCGAGAAGAGAAGAAAGAGCAACCACGACAGGCCCTCTAGAAGACTGATGCTGGAGGCCGCTCAGGCGGCGGACTGCGCGGTGGTGGATCAGAACTCACCGGCAACACCTGTTGGTCTCCACCAAGCCCCGGCGATCTCGCACTCCTCCACGGTCCGGCAGCTTCTTCTTGAAGACTCCCCCATCCCGGCACTGGGTGCAACGGTGACAAGGGCTCCCCGCTCCAAGGCTATGCCGGCGCTCGCGGAGCGCAAGAGCGCCCGCGGCAAGGGACTCACGGAGGGGCCGGTCCTGGAGCGGGCGGTCCGGCTCACTGCGGACAAGAACGCGACGAACGCCTCGAAGGACAAAGCGACGGCGTCCTCTTCCTCTCATCAGGTCTTAGGTACGTCCTCCCTTGCTGATTTTACTGCTTTTCAAGACTCTTCTGTTGATCACCTGCTTAGAGTGGCGAAAGATAGCTGCATCCTTTTCAAAGCGGTAGACAAATCTCCGGCTCAACTTGTGGAACTCATACAAGCTAAAGAGGTGGCTCAGGCTGAGCTAGCAGCTGCCAGACAAAAGGTTGAGGTGCAGATTGCTAAGGACAAAGAGCAGGCCCAGGAGAAGGCTTCGGCAAGCAAGACCTCGGAAGATCTGCCTCCTCATGCTAACCTGGGCATGGAGGCGCCCCCTATTCAACAGAGCCCAAGGGGGGCTCTCGCGAAGGGAACAGGCAAGCTCAGAAGCTCACCAACCAAAGCGAAACGTAGAAGGGCTGCGGCGCGACCAAACCCCATCGGCACTCGCCCACTAACCCGCCGAGCACGGGCTCTACAACTGGTTTCCCAATGAGATGCTTATTCTGGAATATCCGAGGGTTCGGCAGGAAGGGGCGCCGAACCCTACTCAAGGAATACCTGCGCCTTCATCGGATCGACGTGGTTCTGCTTCAAGAGACGATCAAGCAAGACTTCGCGGAGCTTCGAAGCCTTGAGGTGGGCGAAAAATTCTTCTGGGACTGGCTCCCGGCGGCTGGCCAATCGGGCGGGAAGCTCATTGGGGCCAGAGACAACGTTTTCGAAGTTGGATCGATTGACAGGGGTCAATTCTTTCTCAGTGTGGCGGTTCTTCATAGGGCGACGAACCGCACAATGGATTTCATCGGCATCTATGGACCGGCTGACCATGGGAGGTCGAGTCTGTTCCTTCAAGAATAACGGCAACCTGAACTGGCCCTTGATGGACTTTTTCAATGAAAACATTGCGAGCTGGGCTCTTAGAGAAATACCGCGCACAGGGGCAAGGTATACCTGGACTAACCGCCAGCTCAACCCGGTGCGATCTGCGCTTGACAGAGTCTTCGTGTCGCCAGCGTTTGAAGCTATTTTCCCTCTCTGCACCCTGGCGGCCGAAACTAGTCTCGGATCGGACCATACCCCACTCTTGTCCGATACAGGGGAAGGGTCCCCTGTCAGAAGCAACCGCTTCTTCTTCGAATCAAGCTGGCTTGAGCGTGCAGAGTTTCGCCCTCTGGTCCATGCGACGTGGGAGAAGCTAAGTAACAAAGTTGGCGGTAGAGACATCATTGACTGGTGGAATTTCATGAGTTCGGGTCTCAGACACCACCTTAGAGGTTGGAGTCATAATCTGGGACGTGACTCCAAAGAGGCAAAAAAGCTCTTGCTCGATCAGATTGCACAAATGGATCTCCACGCCGATGCGGGAGGCCTGGATGAAGAGGGCTGGGCAGAGAGATACCATCTAGAGGAGCAACTTCTCCACCTCTATAGGGTAGAGGAGGAGCACTGGCGTCAGCGAGGAAAGACGCGTTGGGCACTCCAACTCTGCGTACTTTCATGCGGTTGCGAACGGGCGCCAGCGCAAATGTCACATCTCGGTCCTTAACACTCCACATGGCCCAATCACGGATCACAGGGCGATCCAAGAGCACGTTTACGAGTTCTACCGGCAACTTCTGGGCACAGTCGGGGCTGCAGGTTGGCGCCGGATGCATGGTCGGTGCATCAAAAGGTGTCTCAGGAGGAGAACCTTAATCTGGCACTCACTTTCACTGAACAAGAGTTGGACAGCATTGTCAATGAGATGAAAACTAACACGACACCGGGCCCGGATGGTCTGCCGGTGCTCTTCTTCAAATCTTTCTAGTCCTTGGTCAAAAAAGGAATGTTGCACATCCTCAATGACTTTGTGCTGGGGCGCATAGACATTGCCCGCCTCAATTTTGGTATTTTATCCCTCATCCCCAAGGTCCCGGGAGCGGACCAGATTACCCAATTTAGACCTATAGCTCTCATCAATGTCATTTTCAAGATTGTGTCCAAAGCATACCCGACACGCCTTGACCCGGTGGCCAACAGAATCATCAGCCCCTACCAGACTGCTTTCATAAAGGGCAGGAACATCCTCGATGGGCCTCTAGCGCTCATTGAGATCATTCACGAGATCAGGTCCAAGAAGCTGGGAGGGATCCTGCTCAAGCTTGACTTCGAAAAAGCGTACGATCGTGTGAACTGGGATTTTCTAGCTGAAGTGCTGCGAGGAAAAGGCTTGGACGAGGGCTTCATCCACCGTATTTCGCAGTTGGTGTCTGGAGGGCAGATGGCCATCTCGATCAACGGGGAGATTGGCCCTTTCTTCCGTAACAAGCGAGGAGTGCGACAAGGGGATCCACTCTCTCCACTGCTTTTCAACTTCATTGGTGAAGCGCTTTCTGCTATCCTTAGTGCCGCCGGCAGAGCGGGGCACATCCATGGGCTAGTTCCACACCTGATCCCTGGGGGAATCTCTCACCTACAGTATGCGGACGACACCCTCATCCTGATTCAGAATTCTGAGGAAGATATCGCAAACTTGAAGTTCCTGCTTATGTGCTTTGAAGACATGTCGGGACTAAAAATCAACTACCATAAGAGTGAGGTAATCGTCATGGGGCAACCGCTGGGGTCCCAACGTCGGATTGCCAACAAGCTCAACTGCAAGCTGGGAACCTTCCCCTTCATCTATCTCGGGTTGCCGATGTCTGACCGGAAATTGACTATGGAGCAATGGTTTTTCCTTGTAAGGAAATTGGCGGGAAAGATTGAACCCTGGCTTGGAAAATTACTGTCCTCGGGTGGGCGGCTAATTCTCTCCAATGCTTGCTTGGACAGCCTTCCAATGTTTGCCATGGGCCTGTTTCTATTGCATGATGGGATCCACTCAAGGTTCGATTCGCACAGGTCCAAGTTCTACTGGGAAGACTCTGGACCTAAACGTAAATACCGTTTGGTCAACTGGCCCACGGTATGTAGACCGAAAGAGGTTGGAGGCCTTGACCTTCTAACCACAAAGAAAATGAACCAAGCACTGCTCCTCAAATGGATTTGGAGACTTTACCAAGAGGAAGACACAATTTGGGCCAAGGCTAAGTACCGCGACGCCGATGACATATTCAGTGGTTCTGGGCAAGGCGGATCGCCATTCTGGAAGAGCCTGCACAAGGTCAAACACCTCTTCAAAGTCGGTGCGAAACACTTGGTGCGGGACGGGGCCCGTACCACCTTCTGGCTTGACTGGTGGATTGGCACAAGGCCTCTTAAAGAATCTTTCCCGACACTTTTTGCCATTTGTGATGACGAGGTAGTATCGGTGGCTCAGGCTCTTCAAGGGGAAGGCTTAGCCATCCGGTTTCGACGAGCTTTCGACCAAGTTTGTTCCACTCAGTGGAGAGACCTATGTGACACGGTCGACGAAGTGGTTTTGCGCCATGGGAAGGACCAGATCAGTTGGCATTTGGAGAACTCCGGAAAATTTTCGGTGAAATCCATTACTTCAAGCTCTCCCAGGGCGCGTCGGTGGCATACTTCAAAGACATGTGGGAAGCCAAGGTCCCCTTAAGAATAAAAATCTTCTCCTGGCAGATGGCTTTGGACAGACTCCCTACGAGCCTCCAGATTGCTACTCGTCACGGTCCTGCTACTGGAGGATGTGCGCTCTGTGGTGCCCCAGAGGACGCGACGCACATCTTCTTCGCCTGTTCTCCTGCTCAGTTCGTTTAGGCAGTGCTGCGCCAGTTACTGGGGTGTAACTGGAGGCCGGCCAATTTCCCACAATTCCATGCTATCCTCGCTAGTTTCGCTGGTTACTCGCGCCGCATCCTGTGGACTTTGTTCCTGGCCCAATCGTGGGCTCTATGGACAATCCGCAATAAGCTTACCATTGAGAAAAAAGTGATTAACCACCCTGCTGACATTATATATAAAACCGTGATTTTTCTGCAGCTTTGAAGGCTCAAGTTCAAGGGTCTGGAGAGGGAAGGGCTCGATTGGATGGAGCGAGAGCTACGGGAGCTCTACGCCTCCATGAAACCAAGAAGCTGAAGATCTGAAGCTCTGAGGCACGGCCAACGTCCATCTTCGCCATCCCCTCGCTGCTGCGCCTGGTGGTGATCTTGTCTCCTCCTCTAGGAGTGTTTTATCTAGTGTGTTCTTACCTTGGCTAAGCTGTATGCCGCAGCATGTATGACTCTTGTATTCCGTTCGAACTCGTGTGATCCTGGGCTTTATTAAGTTAAAGTCGGGCAATAAAATTTGCCTTTTATCTAAAAAAAAGGTTCACCGTACATGAATGAGGTCGCGGGCCCCAATGAGAGCGAGTAGGCGTCCAGCGATGTGGTCGTCCACGACGAACATAGGCATTGTGGCACGTTCCATCTAGGGAGGTAGCAGCGAGTTGTTGCTCAAGCACACAGTCAACATCAGTAAATTAGCTTTCAGAGTACACTAAACAATTTCAAACCAAAGGTCAATCCTGTACGGATTGGGCCGGCGCTAGCTCGCGCTATCAACCGAAAGAAATTAGCTCGCAGCATGATCAATGAACTAGATAGAGATCACCTGGCTGTGTCGGCGGATTTGACCCATAGGAATAAGAATTGAGACATCGAACCTTCGTGAGATAGCAGTCTTCAATCCTGTTCTGGAATCTGAGACATGGTGCTGCGGCGATGCATGTCCCCCGGCCGCTGTGTCCGATCCGGTCTTGTCACGTTGTGTGCTCAGCTCACGAGCCGGTCGACTGGCTGATCGCGCCGCGTATCCTCCGCATACACGCATGCTTGCCGAATTGGCCGCCGCGGCTGTACTATTTGTGATTAGATCTACCTTTTCTAGTCTTCAATCTCGCTGATGGTGTTGATGAATTCGACGGATTAAACCGTGCCGAAGCAGGTGCAAGTGAACTTCTCTTGAGGAAGAGTATCTTATTCTTACAGCCAACACATGGACAGATAACAAAACCCCCTCGCTTGTTTGCATTAGCCACTACGAAGAAATCTTTCAAACCCGTAGTGAACTCGCCGAGAGTCGGTTACCGTACATCCATTGCCGATTCTATCTGCATTATTATTATATAACATAATTAACCATCATGCATTTATTAAACTAACTAGCTAGCTTGAAATAATAGAAATTAAACAATGAACTACACACATGTATATTTTATCAATGAGACATGAAAGATTCAAGTTGCTAACCGCGATCGAGGAGAAAAATAAATGAGAAAGCTCAAGTGTGGCTCGAACACTTCATATCATGTTGGTTTCAATCTCTCGGGCATTTCATCGAACACCTTGTGTGCATAAGAGGCACCAAAATCAAACCCACCACCCACTTGTGAAGATTGTGAAGAGAAGTGGCACCAAATGGCTAAGTGAGTGTGCTTTAACGCAGTAGGGGTGGGGTGCGCACAAGGGTTGGCTCACAATCACGATCAGTTGCTCAGCATTTTTTAGTCGGCGGTTGGCCAGGCCAACCGCGACTAAAGCCTCCCGTCTCAGTTGGCCACCGAGCGCCCGATCCGATCTGGGCAGTTCGCATGCCCTTTTCTGGACGTCGATCAAGTACTTGGAATCCATATTGAAGGGAATCTGCACGCGGACAGAATAGCACATGCCCAGAAGTAATCTTCCCAAAACCAATAAACAAATCGAGAGATTGGATAGATATCACCTAATGGCCTTTTCTCGCGTGTGGCCTGGCGAAGACACATTGATGTCGGAGGCCGAGTTCAGCGGTTCCGCGGCCGCCATGAAGTCGTCGACGCGTTGATCAGATGAGTTGGCCAGATGCGATCTGGCGATTGACGATGACGATGGGTCTCGCCCGGATAACCACTCCAAGCGCCGCTTGCCCCACGGCAGGACGCCACCGCGAGGTTTTAACCACGGCAAAGATGCTCTGGGGAAGACCCTGGTAGGGCAAATGGACGCGGAGCGGCCGGCTTGGGGACGGCCGGTCGCGGCAACGGCCGGCTGAGGAGCAGCCGGCCGGAGCCGTGGCCGGCTGCTGCCCCGGGAGCCGGCTGGCTCTAAGTCCTAGTCGGCTCCGGCTGCGGCCTTCGACGCTGTAGCTGGGCCGGCGGTTTCTACAAGCCATATCCGACTGGGGTTTGTACCTCGGACCGACTCGAGGTCGGCGAGTCTTGCACCGGAAGGAACCGAGGTGAGCCGGGCTCAAAGGTCCACGCCGCCCTCATCTCCCGTAAAGTACGGGGCACCGTAGAGCAGCAAAGCAAGCACGCGCTGCATGTGCCATCATGGCGTACGAGCTGCCGTGTACGTGCTGCAGAAAGCATGATGACGATAACGACAGCACCTCCCACGCCGCTGACTTGAGCAGGCGGATGGGACGTGCCACCACGCCAACGGCTCCCCCGTGCCGCGGGAAGGGACGGGAGCCGAAGCCGGCCATGCTGGCCACTAGGGACTCTAGGGACTTATCCAAAGGCCGGTGCCTTCATATAAGCCGGGCCACCCTCGGCGGAGGATCGACTGGGCTCATCTGATGCATTTAGAGCTGCCCCGTGAGAGAGACCTTCGTCTACCTAGTCTCCCAGGAGCAGCCGGATACAGCTCAAGGAGCACCATTGTACCGTGTTACCTATCATATACATCCTAGCAGGAGTAGAGGTGTTACCTCCACCGGAGGGTACGTCGCCGTGTCGCCCGTGCCCATACCCGCATCCGGATACCGCCGTGAGACCACTAGGAACCACTTCGATTAGCCACCCCTATGGCATATGTCATGACGATACCACGACATTTGGCGCCCACCGTGGGCCTTCAGCGTCCGCGGCCGGGTGTCTCCATCCGGACGGGCCTCACCACCACCACCGGCGAGAGGGTCGCCTCAGGCTTGGTCTGGAGACTCCCTCGACTGCGTCACCGACAACGCTGGCTGCTTCGGCGACCGGCCATTCCCAGCCGGCGGCAAATCATCAGCCTCGGCGGCTTCGACGTCTACGCCGCCACCGTCGCACCACCGCGTCGCCCGCGCGAGATCGTGCGCTGCGCAAGCCCTCCTCTGAGCCGGCGCCAGCCTCACCACCACCGGCCCTTGCATCATGCAGGAGGTCATGGCCGCGACGACGCCGGCGGCAAGTCCACGCGCATCCGTGCTAGCACTGAGCTGCCGAAGTCGGGGCTGTCGGCGCACCCGCCTCGGGGCGCAGCGTTGCGCCGCGACCACTGCCCCGGCTGAGGAAGTCCGGGCAAGCCGAGCACCCCGCTCACGCCCGGCGCCGACCCCCACCACCATCGAGAAGGACTTGGAGGAGCACCGCCAGCGCCTCCTCAAGCAAACAGAAGAGCTGGCTGCTGCAAAGCGCCAGTGGGAGATCACCCAGCGAGTTCAACCGCGCCCACGGCCTCACGCCAGCCGGCGACAACCTGCCGAGCCGCCTTATCCGCCGGAGAGGAGGCGGTCTGGCGCAGAGATCGCCCGGACGGCGCACATCGCCGGTCTGGGCTCACGGAGCAACCCATCTACAACACCCCCGACAAGAACATGCTCGCGGCTAAGCGGCCGCGGAAGAGCTGCACCGCCGAAGGCGCAGAGTTACGCCGCCAAACTGAGCGGTGACCGAGCTGTCGAAGGCGCCAACCGTCGACCAAGGACCCTGTGTACGCCATGCCCTGCAGCTTCTCACGCCGTGGCGCCGCAGGCAACGACCGGGACGGGCCGAGGACACGGCCGAGTCCACCTCCCCGCACTAAGCCGAGCGAGCCGACGCCGGAACACCCACGGCAAGTTCCGCCCGCACAAGCCGGCCGCCCAATGGCAACAGCGGCCGCAGCCGGCCTCCATCAAGCCGGCACGACGATGAAGAGTACGAGAGGCCATCCACCATCACGCATCGCGCGGCTCCAGAGGCCAGCGGCCAGCGCCAGCCGGCCCGCTCCCGGCTGGGCCCGCGCATCGAGCCAACCGACGCCAGAGATCGCCTCGACCGGCTGGTCGAATCTCGCATCGCGGAGGAAGAAGGGCCAGCCGGCCCCAAGTGCTTCGGGCCGCGGATCCTCAACGAGCCCATGATCGACGACTTCCAGCGCTCCCTCGCGACACGCCCAAGTACGACGGCACGGCTAAGCCGGAGACTGGCTGCAGGACTACTCCACCGCGCCGGCATCGCCAAGGGCAACAAACGCTGGGTCCGTGCGTTTACCCTCATGCCGCTCGGGCCCGCCCGCACTGCTCAACAACCCGCTCAGCCGGGCAGCATTAACGGGCCGCTCGACTTCGAGGACGCATTCATCAAAGAATCTCCACCGGCACCTACCGCCGTCGGGTCGCCCCCAACAGCTTGAGATGTGCAAGGCGCGGACGAGACGGACCGTGCCATACCCGACGCGCTGGTGCGAGATGCAACTCCTGCGAGGGAGTGCACGAGATCCAGGCAGCCGGCTTCTTCATGGCCGGCTGCTGGCCCAACACCATGCTGTGGAAGCTGCGCCGCAGGGAACCCAAGACGATGGCTGCCTTGATGGCCATCGTAGACAAGTACGCGCCGGCCGAAGGAACCAAGAAGACGCCGGCTGAGATTTCGCCTGCTCCATCTGGGTGCGGACAACAACAAGCCGGCCGAGCACAAGCCGGCCCGAAGGCGGCCACCATGGCAGCCGGCGGGACAACTACCGCGCCAAGAGGCACAGCGATCAGCCGGACCGCCGGTACGGCTCCTCCCATGTGGCAGCCGTGTCCGACCACGCGGCGGCTGGCGGAAGCCGGTGCCAGAAGCCCTGGAAGCCGAAGTACACCTTCGGGCAGATGCTCGACTACGTGCAAGTACCACAGCGGCAAGAACCCCTCCAACCACCCCCCCGACTGCCACTTCATGAAGCTGCCTGACAAGTGGCGAGCCACTTCCGCCTCCACCCCCACCTCCACCAGCCGGCGGGCCGGGTGGCCAAGCCGGCGCAGGGAACAACCCCGAGCACCACGAGGCTAACCAAGTGCACCATGGCGGCCGGTACCTGGCTGAGGATGCCACCTACATCATCTTCACCTCCGAGCCCGAGGACAAGACGAGCCAGCAGCCATTGCTCTCGAAGTCAACGCGGGCTGGTGCGTCTCGGTCCCCTCAAAGACCTAAACCGGTCGAGCAGGCCATCACTTTTGATCGCCGCGACACACCGGCTGTCCTGCCGAAGCCGGGCACCTACGCCATGGTCCTCGACCCCACCCTCGGCACAACCCGCGCAGCGTGCGCTTCTCGCGTGTCCTCATCGACAGGCAGCAGCATCAACATCCTCTACCGCGACACCGCCCGTAAGCTGCATCCAAGAGGCCGAGCTGCGCCCCACCCCCACCGTCTTCCATGGCATCGTGCCAGGCCACTCGTGCCAGCCGATCGGCCGGATCACGCTGGCGGTCATGTTCGGCAAGCCGGACAACTTCCGCACGGAGAACATCGAGGTCGAGGTGGACCTCGCGAGTCCCTACCACGCGCCCCCGGGCAGGCCGGCCCCCCGACCAAGTTCATGGCGGTGCCCCATTATGGGTACCTGAAGATGAAGCTACCCGGCCCTAAAGGGGTCATCACCGTAGCCGGCGACCACCGCCGCTCCATGGACTGCGCCACGCAGAGCTCCAAGATGGCCCGTACGCTGGTCATCGCCACCGAGAAGCAGCTCATCCACGACGCCGTCGCCTTGGCTAAGGCCGCGCAGGCGGACATGCCGGCTGTGGGCAACCCGGCTGGGACGACTCACTTCCAGCCAGCCGACAACACCAAGAAGATCCTGCTCGACCCGGCCGCAGCCTGACAAGTACGTCACCATCGGTACCGGCTTGAGGCAAATAGAAAGCAGCTCACCAGCTTCCTCCGTGAGAATCGTGACATCTTCGCATGGTTCCAAGGGACATGCCGGGTGTACCGAGGAGCTGGCCGAGCACCACCCTCCACGTCAGCCCGGCTGCCGGTGAAGCAGCTCTCTCGTGCGCTTCGCCGAAGAACGAAGGAAGGCCATCGGTGAAGAAATCACCCGGCCCCTAGCTGCCGGCTTCATCATGGAAGTACTGCACCCGAACTGGTTGGCGTTTTGAAGAAGAACGGTCCTGGCGCATGTGTATCGACCACACCAGCCTCAAGGCGGGCCCGAAGGACCCCTTCCCCGTGCCGCGCATAGATCAAGTCATAGACTCGACTGCCGGCTATTAATCTTTTCTAGATGCTCACCAGTTACCACTGCATTCCTTGAATCCGGCCGATCAAATAAAGATTGCTCATTACCCCGTATGTGGGCTTATCACACACCCATCATGCCATTCGGCTTGAAATGCAGCGCCACTCACTAAAGGTGCATGCAAAAGTGTTTGCGGGATCAAATCGGCAGAAACGTTCACGCATACGTGGATGATGTCGTTGTAAAACCCAAGGATGCCTACCTCCTTGATGACTTGAGAGAAACCTTCACCAATCTGGGCGAAGATTCCTGATGAAGCTCAACCCGGCCAAGTGCACGTTCGGCGTGCCGCCTGCCAACTCCCCGCTACCTCGTCTCCCGGCCGAGGAATCGGGTCAACCCAGAGAAGACATCGCCATTGAGAAGATGGAGCTGCCGCAAAGGCTCAAGGACGTCTGCAGTTCACTGGATGCCTGCCTTGAGCCGCTTCACACTGTACTGGGAGAAGGCACGCCCTCGTACTAGCCGCTGAAGAAATCGGACAAATTGCTCCCGGTCACTGCAGGCGGATGGTTTTCCGTGACTTAAAGCGTACTTTCGATCGCGCCCATCCTCGCATCGCGCCTTCGATGGAGCCGATGCTGTTGTACATCGCTGCCACCAATCGCAGGGTTAGCGTCGTCTCGGTGGTGGAACGCATGAAGCCGACAGAGCAATTTCGGTCCAGTCGCCTAGCTCATTATCTCAAGCCGAGGTGCTGTCCTGGCCAAAGCAGAACTACCCCTACTACGTAAGGTCACCTACGGCGTGCACATGGCGGCCAAGAAGCTCCAGCACTACTTCTAGGAGCATCCCATCAAGGTGGTGGCCATAGCACCCTTTGGCGGAAATCATTGGCAGCAAGGACGCCAACGGCCGGGTCGCCTCTGGAGCTAGCCGCCCACACCATCATCTACGAGCCACGCACGGCCATCAAGTCGCAGATCCTCGTGGACTTCTTCGTCGACAGGGCCGAGATGCAATACCTGCCGCCTGTGCCCGACTCCACGCACTGGAAGCTGCACTTCGACGGCTCGAAGATGCGAAACGGCTTGGGAGCCGGCATCGTCGCCACTTCCCCCAAGGGAGATCGGCTGGACTATGTCCTCGCAGATCCACTTCGCCGCATCCAACAATGTGGCGGAGTATGAAGCGCTCATCCATGGCTGAAGCTGGCCAAGGAGATTGGCGTGCGTCGCATCCTCCGCTTCGGCGACTCCGACTTGGTTATACCCAAGCATCTGGCGACCGGGACGCGAAGGACGCCAACATGGCCTCATACCGCTCTCCACGTCCAGCAGCTATCCGGCTTCTTTGATGGCTGTGAATTCCACCATGTGCCATGCAAACAATGAGGCGGCACATGCCCTATCCAAGATTGGCTCGACCCGGCAAGCATTCCGCCGGGCGTTGCCTTGGCGATTCTCAAGAAACTGTCCATCATACCGTCACCGGACTCGGATTCCATATTCGTGCCATTGACCCGGCTTTAAATTAACTCGGGTCATTGCCCAAGCTCTGGCTCATCACCCAAATTACTGGCCACCAACCTGGCTTATCGGTTCAATGCGGGGGCTTTTACCCAAACTCGGCTTCTCACCAAACCCGCTTCTGGCCTGTCACCGAACCCGGCGACCACGCAATGAAACCGGAAGCTCCGAAGACGGAGGCCTTGGTGGTTAGCGTGTTTAAAATAAAATGCGTACCATCATGGGCACAAGAATTCCTCTCCTACCTCACCGATGGTGTGCTGCCCAATGACAGGGTTCAAGCCAGGCAGATTGAGAGAAGGGCCAAGGCCTATACAATCATCAACCACGGGCTGTACAAACGCAGCGTAAGTGGGGTGTTCCAGGCGTCGAGCCGGCTGAAGGGATTGAACTCCTACGGGAAATCCACCAGGGAGAGTGCGGCCATCACGCCTCCTCCAGGGCCATAGTGGCCAAAGCCTTCCGGCACGGTTTTTACTGGCCGACTGCGCTCAGAGACGCAGAAGACTTGGTGAAGAAGTGCAACGCCACCGCTTCGCAAAGCAAAGGCAAACGCCGGCTTCCGCCCTAAAAACCATCCCCATTACCTGGCCGTTTGCCGTATGGGGCTTGGAGATGGTGGGCCCATTCAAGACAGCCCGAGGCGGCATGACGCATCTCTCTTGGTGATGATTGATAAGTTCACTAAGTGGACGAGGCCAAGCCGATCAAGAAGTTGGATGGCTCCACAGCCGGTCACATTCTCAAGGAGATAATCGCGAGATACGGTTACCCGCATAGCATCATCACTGGATAACGGCAGCAACTTCGCCGAAGGCATTTTCAAGCGCTATCAAGGAGATGGGATCCGAATGGACTCTATCATCCGTAGCACACCCGGAGACCAACGGCCAAGGGGAGAAGGCAAACGGCTTCCTAGCCGGCATCCGGCCCCGGCTAGTGGAGCCGCTTGAGCGCTCAGCCGGCCGGATTGAAGAGTCGCCCCACGTCGTGGAGCCCGGGCACAACACCAAACTGGTCACTGCTTCACACCCTTCTTCTCGTATACGGTCGAAGTCAGTCTCCGCGACCGACATCGAGCACGACGCGCTAAGGATCAAGCTATACACAGGTAAGCCAAAGAAGCTCGCGAAGATGGAGTCGACCTGGTTGAAGAGGTCCGGCCGATGGGCCAAATCCAGGTCCGTATACCACACAAAGCCTGCCATATCACAGCCAGAAGGTCAAGTCCTTAGCATTCCTGGTAAGGAGACCTAGTGCTCGCTGATCCAACGGACAGCCGGACAGCATAAGCTAGCATCCCCATGGGAGGTCCTTTCATCGTGAGCAAGTGCAATAGGCAATGATTCCTATTATCTCATAGATGCCCAAGAGGCCAAAAAGAACAAGGCGAGCAAAACTGACGAGGAGACAAAACGTCCCTGGAATGTCAGGTTGCTCCCATTTTACACATGAGAACAGGAATGTATGTATCCCTTGTATCCCTTTTGTGAGCTATGAAAAGCATGCGCCAAGAGCGCCGTTTTCGACAAGTTTTTCGCGCACTCTACTGCCGCCAATTGGCTTGAACCTTTTCATGCGACGGCTTAGTAACGTGATCTGATTTCGACAGCCGGCTTCCGACTAGCTACAGACCGCAACCCGGCTGTCCGGGTCATGGAGTAAGGCCTAGGAACCAATGCTTAAAAACGACTAAGGAAAGAGTAAAAGCGAGTTGATCGAAATCTCTTTTCATAAAAGCCTGACTGCCGAAATCGACTGCTCGACCGAAATACTATCGGCTCACCCAGCGGTACGCTTCTGATCCGGCGACGTGATCGAAATGGATTTATTTAACGGCAAGGGGTACAGCCAAAGAGTGGGGCGGATGGGAAAAAGCGAGCAAGTCGAAGCAGAAAGCAAGCCGGCACACAAATGATTAACAAACACACTAAAAAGTGCATCATAATAAAAAGACGATAATACTGTCTTTACATAAGGCACCCGGCATTCTGGGGATTTAATAATTTGTCTTGGCAAAAGCGAAATTACATGAACAGGAAAGTCTAGGCACCGGCTGGAGCAGGACCAGCCGGATCAACAGCAGGTGGCGGAATCCATCTCAACCCCTTCGTCTTCGAGCTCCTCCTCTTCATCAGAGTGAGGGTTCGGATCCGCGATGAAGAGGCGTTTGTCAACGAAGTCGGCGATGGCGCTGGCTCGGGCAAGCCGGGCAGCCTTCTGTTCGGCTGAGAGCTCCTCCTCCACGCCGGCTCGCCGATACTGAAGCCGCGTTAAGGGAAGAGAGGGCAAAGATGTGGGGCCGCCATGTCGGCGCGCACGCGTGGCAGACCCCTTCCAATCGATGAAGCATCCGGCGCCTGCTCCATCAAAGAGGTGAGGCTGGAGATGTCTTGCGGCGCCGCTTCGCCGGGCCACAGCATCGAACAGCTCCTCGGCCGCCTTCCGGAGCTCCCACTCAAACTTGGTGACGGCTCGACGCGGGCAGCCAGGGACGACATGTGGTCCTCCATGGTGAAGCACTCCGAGCTGCCCTCGCCAGTCGCCCGCCCCCTGGCCTCGCGCGCATCGCCAACGGCTGCCAAGGCCGCAGCCTGCGTTTCCGGGAAGGCCGCTGCAAGAAAGAAGCATGTCAGAAGTCGTCAAAGCCGAAATAAGCTGAAAATGCAAAGTCCTAGCACGGCGGCAGCTGCACGAGACGATCGTGCCCCCAGCCCGAAGATGGAGATTCCGGGTTTCTAGTAGGACTAAGGCACCCGGCACGAGCCGACTGCCCCAGCCCGAAGATGGAGACTTGGTCCTAGTAAGATCGCAAGAATGCAGACGAGCCGATCGCCTCTCACCAAGATGGAGATTCCGAACTTAGGTAGAGGACTGGCGGGCAGCGGCACGAGCCGATCGTCTCCCAGCTCCGAAGATGGAGATTTCGAAGAATAAAAGAAAAAGATGAAGTGCAATGGCACGGTAGCCACCTGCCTCCCACTCAAGATGGAGATAGCGAAAGATAAGTTTTTCGCAGCCGGCCACCAACGGAGGCTGGCAGCCGACAGCCCGAAAAGCCGGCAAAGGGGAAGGAAACATAGACACTCACCCAAAAGCCACGATCGATCGCGCCGATCAGGTCCGTCCAGTGGTAGCCATCAGCTCCGTGGACTTGGCGGTAACCTCCTTCTCGAGCCGCTGCTTCTCCACCTCATCCAGCCGCCTGATCCTCCACCTTCTCCTTCTCCGCCGTCCTAAGGGAGTTGTGAG
Source organism: Lolium multiflorum (assembly GCA_030979885.1). Classification (NCBI taxonomy): domain Eukaryota; kingdom Viridiplantae; phylum Streptophyta; class Magnoliopsida; order Poales; family Poaceae; genus Lolium; species Lolium multiflorum. The sequence goes on along the minus strand of CM061749.1, from coordinate 222,103,314 downwards.
CTCGGCGAGATGGTTCTTCTCCAGCGCGCGCAGCCGCCTCAACTCCCCATCAGCCACCTTGAGCTTGGCGGCCGCACGCAGCCCGGCCTCTCGCTCGGCAAGATCGAGCGCCAGCAACCCTGAGATCCTCTCCACAAGGGACCATGCCCTCAATCACAGGCAGTCGAAAGAAATGCCAGCCAACAAAGACAAAAGAAAGAAGACATCGAGCCAAAAGAAGCAAAAGCTTACCCTTGACGGCTTCCAGCTCGCGCCAAGGTGCCCGCCTCAATCCTGCCTTGTGGTAGCTGGTCACCACCTTGTTGTACAAGACGGCAACGCCCGTCGCACCACCTCCAAAAAGAGAATCGTTTAGGCGAAACCTGGGCCGGCTCCAGCAGCCGGCCCATGCCTCGGAGGGCTACCATGATAATAACAATATAGGCGAAAATAAGATAAGAAGCACCTACCTTGTCGGCATCTTCCAGCGTCGCCAGCTGGGCCATGGCCTCGCGGCCTTGTTCTTCAAGCTACCCGGTAGCTGCAGAAAGCATCTTCAAGGGCGCTGTGCCAGGCTGCCCCTCCCGGCGATTATCTCGCAGGAGTCCGCCTGGTTCTAGGCCTGCTCCATGGTGCCGCCGAGTGCCGGAGTCCGAGGCGGGCACTCGCACCAACCGGGCACCCTGGCCACGGAAGGCCGCGGGCGACACCGCCGGCCCTTCGACCACTTAACGCCCGAGTCGCGTTCCTAGCGCGCCGCTCCTCCAACCCGCGGCCTTTCCCAAAGAGGCCCGCCCTGGCGGCCCAGCCGGAGGCGGCGCTGCTAGCCCGGAACTCACCTCCAGGCGGCGCAGCTCCGTCGGCTCCAGCTCCGCCGCCGGTGACACCTCGGCCGGCTCCAACAGTCGGCCCCGCAAGGCGCACGGTGCGGAAACAGTCGCCAAGAGTAGGCCCCCGGGGCCGACTCGCCGGGCGCCCGGCCCGCTCCCAAGGAGGCGCACCAAGAAGATGCCCCCGCAGGCGGCGTAACCACGGGCGGCACGACGACAGCGGGCGGCGTGCGCGTGTGGAAGGCGGCGGCTCGGCTCCTCTGCCGGCGGAACGGCGGCGCAACACGAGCAGCCGGCCTGCAGGCACCGCCCTGGGTAAACTTTATGGCGGCCCTAGTCGAACAAACAAAAGAAGCTGAGTGCAAAGTAAGGAAAGAAAAGGAATCAAACAACGAAGAAAACAAAAAGGACTTACCTGCCATCTCAGACCTTCTTGGGCCTGTCGGCCGCCTCTTGGCCTGGCCCTCCAGCCTGGCCGTGCTCTCGCCGGCGGCCCGCTTCTTCTTCGGCGCGGAAGTCGCCGAGGGCAGTGTTCGCGCAGAGGCACCGCCCGGATCGGCCCCGGCCCCGTGGTGGACGTGGCCGGCTCCACCTCCTCCCGCTGCTCCGGCGAAGGCGGCGGTTGTGCGCCCTGGACGGCGCAGAAGCGATCCGTCATCGCCGGCGGTCGCCGACTTGGTCCGCCGGATCCACGAGATCCGCCGTCCAGATCTTGTGCGCCAAGTCGCCGTCCTCGATCTCTTGGCGGGTGAAAATCTAGAAAGCAAGAACAGATGAATAACAAGCGAGCCACGCAGCCGCAAGTCGAAAAGCACAAGCTAAAAACACAACTTACCTGCTCAGGCGGCGCGGCCCGGTTGTAAGGCGGCAGCCCCCACTCCCAGTCTTCCGGCATGTTAGCCTTGGTGATGTTGTTCACCCGATGAGCGACCTGGGCCTTGGTGAGCGCCACCCTCGACGTCGGATCCAGCCGGCCGGACATGTGCCCGATCTTGTGAACACGGCCCTGGAGCGGTATCACCCGGCGCTCCATGTAGGTGCAGAGGAGGTCCTCGGCGCTCAGCCGGCTCCCAGTGACGCACTCCCCCAAGAAGTCCCAGAGGAGATTGACCTCCGCGTCCGGATCCGCGACTTGCGTGTGGCCCCGCTGAGCCGGTGGTGGGAGGAGCCGGATTATACTCCTAAGGTTGATCCGATCGAAGTTGCTGGCGTTTTCACGTAGAAGAACGACATCGCCAGTTCTTCACCGAGTCGACAGACTTCCGGAAGAGCGAGCCGCGCGGGGATAGATGGAGGCGGCGCCGCAGGTCCTCAGGCGGCCCTCAGTCATTTGTGACTTGAGGTAGAAGAGCCGGCTCCGTAAGTCCACGCCTGCCACAAGCCGGCGTAGCCCTCCATGAAGGCCACGAGTAGCCGAGGAGGACGATGCGTTGGCTGGCGATGGTGAGGCTGCAAGCCGAAGAACTCCAGAAACCGGCGGAAGAAGCGCGAAGCCGGCAGACCCATCCCGCGGTCGAGGTGCGCGCCGAAGACGACGCGCCGCCAGGCTCCGGCTTGGGCTCCACCTCCTCACCGGCGCTCGCGTGATCACCTCCCGAGGAATCTGGCGGAGGCGCACCAGCCGCCTCGATGTCGCGTCGTGCATGTACGAGCCCCTCCAGACCCGCTGGCGGAGGCCATCGTCGAAGAAGAGGAGAAGAAGACCAGGAGAGGTCGAAGGCGAGGAAGAACCGCTCCTCACCGGAGGAGAGCGCGGTGGCGACAGCGCAGCGTCGAGCCGCGGGGCCCCGTGGCGCCGGCTTGGCGTGCGGGCGGCTGCCGAACGGCGGAGAGCTCCGGCCGCGTAGGATCGCCGGGGTTTGCCAGGAGGTCGCCGGAGAAGAAGTGACGGCGTGCGAAGAACGCTCGAGTAAAGTGGGAAAGAGAAGCGGAGTGAGAGCGCGAGGAAGAAGAAGGGCGCCCCGGTACCGCGCCGGGGGCATTTATAGCCGCCCGGCGCGCGGTTGCGTGGCCACGTGGCGATCGTGGGCCACGTCGGGATTTACTGCGGCCATAACTGCCCCATGTCCGCTGCGGTTACCAGAAACCGTCGCGCCACTTCCCCCACGACCGCACCAGATCCGGAGGGGACAGCGATGTGACCAGACGAAACGACCGCGCTGACGAAGACGTCAGAACGGTCAAGTCGGGCGCGGGACTCGAGGCGGCGGAGTTGCCGGTGTACCCGAGACGGAGCCGACAATGACCGGCCCCAAATTCCAAACAAGCCGGAAGCATCACCAACACTTAAGAAAAAGTGAAAACAACAGAGCAAAAAGGCGTCCGGCTGAGGAAGCCGGACGGGGCGAGCCGGACGAGGGCGAGCCGGCTGAATGAAAATTCTCAGCTGGCCCCTCCGGGAGCCGCCGGAAACAAGCGAGAGATATATAGAAGCCTGGAAACCTGCCTAGGCTAACGCAGGACCTTGCCAGCTTCGAATGTCGGGGGGAAGACCCCGGGTAGGCAATGGACGCGGAGCGGCCGACTTGAGGACGGCCGGCTCGCGGCAAAGGCCGGCTGAGGAGCAGCCGGCCGGAGCCGTGGCCGGCTGCCTCGGGAGCCGGTTGGCTCTAAGTCCTGTCGGCCTGGCTGCGGCCTTCGACGCTGTAGCTGGGCCATTCTACAAGCCATATCCGACGGGTTTGTACTCAGACCGACTCGAGGTGGCGAGTCTTGCACCGGAAGGAACTGGGTAGAGCCGGGTTCTGGTCCACGCTGACCTCATCTCGTAAAGTACGGGGCATCGTAGAGCAGCAAGGCCACGCGCCGCAGGCCATCATGGCGTACGTCGAGCCGCACGCGCGCGAGCATGATGACGACAACGACGGACCTCCCACGCCGACATGAGCAGGTGGATGGGACGTGCCACTACGCTCAACGGCCCCTGGTGTCGCGCCTGGGAGGAGTCGAAGCCGGCCATGCTGGCCACTAGACTCTAGGGACTTATCTCAGTGCCGGTGCCTATATAAGCCGGGCTACCCCCTCGTGCGGAGGATCGATCAGTTCTCATTCACTAGTCTTAGAGCTGCCCCGTGAGAGAGACCTTCTACCTTAGCCTCCCGTGGAGCAGCCGGATACAGCTCAAGGAGCACCATTGTACTGTTACCTATCATATACATCCTAGCAGGAGTAGAGGTGTTACCTCCCACCGGAGGGCCTCGAACCTGGGTTCGTCGTGTCGCTCGTGCCCATACCCGCATCCGGATACCGCCGTGAGACCACTAGGAACCACTCGATTAGCCACCCCATGGCATATGTCATGACGATACCACGACATTTGGCGGCACGGGGGTGGAGAGCGGCGGCGTTGGAGATTCTGAAAACGAGTTGGCACACGATGTACCAAGGTTCACGTCCCCTCGGTGGAGGATCGCTACGTCCTGCTATAAATCACTATGATCATACTGTCGCCAGCGTTAGGCGAGTTGCTTGGTGGTAGCCGCCGGAGACGGGGGGGGGGGGAGATTGTATCTAATCCGAGGTAATGTGTGGGAATCTGTCTCAAGGAGGTACCCCTGGTGGCTTTATATATGCAGCCACCTAGGGTTTACAAGTATAAGGCCTCTTGGGCCACTACGCTTCCTTCATGGGCCTTGTGTAGATCCAGTCGCTCCTGGCTTCAGTCGCCAGGGTGCTTGGCCCAGTCGCCCGCCGACTGGAGCTGTCCTGGGATCTCTTCATCTGGCGAGTGAGCTCGGTGATGCCCCCACCCTAGGGCGTATCCCCATCACTTTGCAACTCTATTGAATCTCTACACCATATTGCATCGATTTGGTGTTGAACCCCTGAAAGTCTTGTGTGATCTGCTGTTCCATTGGGAATTAGACGGTTGCAACTTACCGCTTCGTGGTCGGCGGCTACGTGCGCAAGTGTGTGGAGTTGCGAATATCTTGCAGGGTTGAGAGCTGTTGTATTGGCGATAGGGATCAATCGAGAGACTCGACAACGTCATACAAGTTATCATCCACTTCATCATCGTGTTTCTCCGTTGTGTTCATCCCGTGATCATCATCACCACCGTTGCTTACTTCATGCGGCCCATCTGCAACCTTCGGTAGGGAGGCCATCTCGATCTTCTGCCTGTGCTCGACGCCTCCAGGGTACCAAGTGGTGCGTCCTCGAGATCCTGGATGTAGCCGGTGGATAGGTCTGGTCGCCGGAGAAGAGCCATCGAGCGAGCTTCTCTCTGATCTTGGCGGTGACGCTTGGAGGTCGCCAACGATGTGTGGCGGAGGAGCCTTAGGACCTGATTGCTATTTCATCTTTAGTCCTAGGGTGGATTTCGTAAGAAAGAGAGGCCTTATCATCAAATTTCAGGTTCTTAGTGCGAGTGATGTAAAGGGCCTCTTTGTAAAATGTAACAGCCACGTGAATTTGCAATGAAAGCTCCACCGGGGTCACTTTGACCCCTCTGTCTGTTCAAAAAAAAAACTCCATTTTTTTTGTAGGTTCTTTGGTCGGCATGGCCCCAGCGTCATGTTCGAGCGCCCCTAAATCTGCTTGTGTTGGTTCATCCTCTTCATCAATTGCTTCATCATCTTCCATAATTGGGGATGGCCGGTCAGCGCCCCTACTCTCCGGTTCAAGTTCTCCGTTTGGTGGTTGTATTAGCGTCAATTGCAGATTGCTCTTAAACATTAGAATCACTCATTGTAGCACTCGGTGTGGATGTTTCATAGGTCTTTTTCGCTTTTGAAGCTTTTCCCCACAATGAAAATATGCTACTTTCAGCAGCACTCTTTTTTTCATCTACATTGCAAATAAAACAAGGGAAAAATTTAGGAAATTACTCAATCAGAAGCTTAGGTCTACCAGCAAAAGCATATTATAAAACAATAGATTTTCTACTGCTAAATTGCCAATCTGCTCCTCCTAATCTGCTAGAGCCTAGAGCTAGACTAGTGCGGCTAAAACCTAAAGAAATTAAGAGGAAAAGAAATCTGAATATTACCTTGCCCTTGCTTGCCGTTGTGGTCGCTGTGCTGGCCGTGGCCGGACATCGCGCCGGCCGCCGGGTTGGCTGATGGCCTGAGGCCTCACGCCGCTGTTCCGTGCTGCAGATTTGGCCGGACACTGCGGCGCCGTACCACCCCTGAATCTGCAGCCGCGCCATGTCTCTCGGTCTCGGGTGGGTGTGTGCGCTGCGAGCGAGCAGCAAGGGCCGACCGATAGCCTTGTCGGTGCGTGCGATTGTGAACGAAGAGAGAGCTAGAGCCCAGAGCCCAGAGCGACGGGCGGCCCTAGCTGGCGCTCGATCGCCAGGTTTAAGAAGAGCGGTCGGTTTCCGACAGCCCAATTAGGGAAAGCCGTGTTAGCAACTCTAAATTCGTATTTGAAAATTCAAAACATTTTATCTCACAAACGACAACTCCGATTTAAGATCTGTTTTCACCAATAAATCCGTCTCGACGAGATCTTCAAAACTAGCACCCATGTTAATATGTTTTGACAAACTTTTTTTCTGGCTAAAAGTTATCAACCCTCTCTATTTGAATAATCAACCCTCCATACTTGAGTGATCAAGGGTAAATGTAAAAAATTATCAACCTAGTGCAGGCTATTGAGCAAAAGTTCTGCATACATGCACAAATAGACGAATCTGCTGATGTCAGCGGAATCTTTTCCAAATTTGAAAATTCAAAACGTTTTATCTCACAAAAGACAACTCCAAATTAAGATCTGTTTTCACCTATGAGTCGGTCTCGACGAGATCTTCAAAACTAGCACCCATGTTGATATGTTTCGAGAAACTTTTTTTCTGTCTAAAAGTTATCAATCCTCTCTATCTGAATAATCAACCCCTCCGTACTTGAGTGATCAATGGTGAATGTATAAAATTATCAACCTGGTGTAGGCTATTGAGCAAAAGTTCTGCAGGCATGCACAAAAAGACGAATCTGCTGTCCGAATCTTTTCCAAATTTGAAAATTCAAAACGTTTTATCTCACAAACGACAACTCCAAATTAAGATTCGCTTTCACCTATGTGTCGGTCTCGACGAGATCTTCAAAACTAGCACCCATGTTGATTTGTTTCGAGAAACTTTTTTTATGGCTAAATGTTATCAAGCCTCTTTATTTGAATAATCAACCCCTCCGTATTTGAGTGATCAACGGTAAATGCATAAAATTATCAACCCCAAAGTTAATTTTATTTGAAAAAATTTAGCGATTTTTTTTTAATTTAGGGGCTATCAACCCGGTGTCCTGTTATTTATCAACAGTAAATATAAATAACTACCAACCTTAAAATCTAATTTTATTTCCAATATTTTGGCGACTCTTTTTAGTTTACAAGTTATTAACCCGGTGCCCCGTTATTTATCAATGGTAATTATAAATAACTACCAACCCTAAAAAGAATTCCATTTAAAATATTTTAGCGAACAATTTTTTTATTTTACAAGCTATCAACCTGGTGCCTCGTTATTTATCAACGGTAAATATAAATATGTAATAACCCTAAAAAGTACTTCATTTAGAATATTTTAGCGACTCTCTTTTAGTTTACAAGCTATCAACCCGGTGACCCGCTATTTATCAATAGTAAATATAAATAAAAATCAACCCTAAAAATTTAATTTAATTTAAAATATGTAGCGACTCTTTTTTTATTTACAAGTTATCAACCCGGTGACCCGTTATTTATCAACGGTAAATATAAATACCTAGCAACCCTAAAAAGTAAATTTCATTTAGAAATATTTTAGCAACTTTTGTTAGCTTACAACTTAAACCGTAATTAATTTGAGTAGCAAGTGGTAGTTCATTTGAGTTGCAAGTGGATCTTTCCACCCGTTATTTTCCCCCTTAAAAAGCACTGGCCCGAAAAAGGGAATTGCAAAAGGACCCCATTAAATATGAATTATTGTACGAAAATAAAACCCAAAAGGGAATTGCAAAAAGAGAATTGACAGTCTGCCTCGTGCTGAAGAAAAAGAGTGAAATGCTATGTGTATGCATGCAACAACTTATGAAAGAGTGCTGAAAAGTTAGCTCATTAAATGCAAATCCATGAGATGCTCTGTGCATGCATGCAGTGTGAACGCTCATGGCTGCATGCAACTTGCAAAGTAATACAAGCTGTTAGTATGAACACGTGTGAACGCAATTAAAACACTACGTGATAAAAAGGGAATTGACTCGCGCTTTCGCGCGAGCGCTCCGCGCCGATAGAAACTGATCGTTCGAGCGAGCGATTGCCAGGGAGGGGATTCCGGTTAGTTGAGCTATTGGGCTACGATTAGTAGTGTTCAATTTTTTCCCTAAAAATCATGGGTATTCATTTGCATACACGTGAATACACGTAGCGCCGGTGGCTGCCATGTGTTTTGTAACCGATCCTCCCGCAGCATTAGTCGGACATGGAGGAGTGACAGGCGAGGGAGTAGGCCACGAAGGGTCGCCGGCGGCGGTGGACACCACCAAATTCGATAGTGGCGCCGAGCCCGGTGGGGTGGAGGCAGCGATTGACATGATCATCATGAGGTCCAACCCCGAGAAGTGGGGTGAGTTTGGCGGCCGAGTCATTACCACGTTCGCCGATGTCGAAAATAACGGTGCACAAAGGCGTCTACGTACACCTTTTTTCGGCCTCAAAGTACTTTGAGCCGGAAAATCCAAATTTAGTTTTAAAATTAAAGTGTTTGTTGTTCCATTATCATGTTCAAGATTTGAGCGAAGAGGGTGAATCTCGGCCATGCAATTGAAGCCTGAGTAGTGGAATTGTGTTGTCCCTTTGTTTTTTGGAAATAATTTTTCGACCAAAATAGGTGAATGTTAGGCATTCAGTTGAAGCCCGGTAAAACCATATGTAGAATTAATTGCTTCGTCTCAAGTGGTGCCGAAATAATGTCTTGATTAATTATTTAGCTCATCCATTCTATTTTTGATTTTTTTGGAACGAGTTGCCTCAGAAACTAAAGCGAAGACGCATGTACGTGAATAGTTAGCAACATACTCGTTGGTGAATAAACTCATTGGTAGCTGACGACCTGACGTTGTAGTATTCACCAGTAGTAGCTAATTAAGTTGAAGAGAGAACAATAGAAGGTTTGATCGATCAATCGGTCGATCTTGCGTATGTGCACATGCATGTAGATGGACGACGACTGTCGCGACTCGGGAAAACAATCGCGTGGCGAAACGAAATAGTTGACCTGCTGCTGGAACGTGTGGCTGATTGATCGATCGATTCGTTGGTTCGAGTTCGCGTCCACTCCCGGATCACTGCCTCCTGCTACTTGCTTTAATGTTACTACCTTCGATGATGATGATGCATGCTTTACTCTTATGCCAACGTGATGCTGCCTCTGAAACATAACAGCGTCCTTCTTTCGACGTTGGGCCATTCCTTCGCGTCCGCGGAATAGCGCACCCAGGCGGAAGACACGTGGAGCGAGTACCTGGACCGAGTTAAGTTGATGTGCACGCTATGGAAGCCGCTGATGATCCCCGAGTTCGGCAAGTCGCAGAGGGACTCCCGGTCGGCTACAGCAGCCCGCGCAGCGGGACGTCCAGTTCGGTGTACACCAAGATCTACTAGTCGGCGTGGATGGGCACGTGCGGGCTAGCCGTGGGCGGGGTTCTTCTGGCAGCTCATGGCCGACGTACGACGTATTATGGAAAACCATGAGATAGCCATCCCATGACAAAGTTTATGATGAAAGTCTGCTTGCATTGCATCAGTGCCTTAGAAATATTACAACGTACATGTTTATTATCTTGGATCACACGAGCATTATTAGCAACACGCAAATATGCACATTCATTCTTTTGTTGCCGATCGGACATGAAATCGGCCGAAAGAGCTCATGATCACCGCCTATGCCGCCTCGGCGAACCCAATCTTCATATTTCCATAGTCAAAAACCGTGTGGTAGGCTTCCATGAATATATCACCCAAGATCCTGCGACGCCAATTACTCAATGTCAGAACCGAGGACGTACATCAAGTTCGTGGACCGTTTGTTTTCAGTTCTGAAGATGCAAACATCTATCTGCTAATAATTCTTAAAACTCCGGGACTAGCAAACATCGTATTTTTTTCTAGGGAAGAGGCATCACACACATATTTTATATTGATTCGAAGAAAGTTGGGAGATCATAACACGTGTATAACTTTACCAGAGAGGGCCACCGGTAGGAGGAACGTCCATAGCTGAGAATCCACTAGTGCACTTCGTAGCATCACCCTCACCAATCTTCACTATGTACTGAACAACAGAAATCACAAGTCAAACCGAATCAGCACTAACCGGCATGGGTTATAAACCCTGTGTGGCTCATCAATTTTATATCCAGGTAAGATCTTATAATTGATAACTGATATACTAAGGACCGAATCTTCAAATAATCCGCGGGAACAACATATGGAATCTTAAGAAAAAATATGACACTTGCTAAAAATGATAGATAATTTGGACACACATAAAATACGAGAGGTAATAATCAGGGACAAGAAACAATACTTGTTCGGGTTTGAGCACAAACTGTTTGGCCCCAATGGTGAAGGCAATGTCAGGCATGGATTTAAGTTCTCCACAATCCACGGATGATTCTCCCGTAGGGAAAGGAATACCGTCACACATCTGCAAAGTTGAATAAGTTAGATTTTGGTTATGGTTCAACTTTGTTACAGTGTGATTTTTTGCATTGGTATTAGAAGGTAGGAAACATGCCTCGTAAAGGGTATGCACTATAGAATCCTCAGTATGATTATCTACAACTTTTTTCATCGCCCATTTAACAATCTTCTCACAAGCTTTGCACACAATAAGAGCATTTGATGCCCCAACTTCATCTTCTACCCTTTGAATAGCAGCGTTGTCGTCACTATGTACATAGGAAAGAGCGTAACAATGTCAACCATTGGGATATAAGAAAAACAATGTGGATGGTCAAAAGGATACCAAACCTACTTCATGCACTTCCGCTCTTTAACTATTGAATTCTAAATTCCTTCAGTGCCAGCTAGGGAAAATTATCCAAGCAAATCAAACAATTTCGGTACATTGAGAAATATGGCAATTAGCACAACTGCATAAATGATACTTTTTTGTTGGTACTACGAAATATGGCAGTTAACACTACTGCGTAAATTATCCTCAGGGAATAAATACATATAATTAACTACACGACTTGGAAATGACTACACAAGATTGTTGTCATCGCCGTGCCGTTGTATGTCTGTATGCGTCGCCCTGCATGCGGCTGTACATAAGAGACACAACAAATGAGGGTATTTCAAAGTATTGTCAAAAGAATGCGCCAGCAATATTCTGACATTTCAATCATATGTATTAACGAATATATATTATATACACTATAATTGCCCCTGCACTAATTTTACTCGCATAATATATATACTTCATGTTTTAATGCATATTTCACAACATATATGTTGTGCAAAACATGCATAAGTACAAAAGGTACAAGCGAGACTCAACTCTTACCTTAAACCATGAGGTTCAACACGGGAACATACACGAAGCATTCCACATATAGTTCTTGGCACTATCTGCATCATAGTCCCGGAAAAGAAGATTTTACAAGCCTTATGCATGACTGATCAAGCTAGAAAGCAACTTTTGGAAATGAGCAAACCCGCTTTAGCAGCAAATGCACGATCCGCCGCCCAAACTTTGAAACAACGTTCTTGCACGCTTTGCTCACTATCCTAGGTATAGGAAGTCTCCAATTTATTTCATTAATTATCTCCTGTATATATTTCACAGCAAACACATAGAGATTAAAGGAAAAGAATGGAAATTAAACCCACTAGAGATGACTCTATGAGCTATCAACAAAAACGTTATACATAATATGCTTCAAAACGTGTCATGCTGGTCTATTAGGTTTTATTTTGATAATCTTCACATTATGTAATATTACTAGTTCTGCTTCTAAGGAGCTGGTAATTGCAAAAATTATATATTTAAAATTTTCTATTAAGCTTGTCCTTCTATTGTAACTACCACAATTCAATCAAAAGAAACATCTACAATGGATCTAACCATACACTTTTATCTTCACAATGCACATTTTCTCCACTAAAAGGTAAAACTCAAGGCAAAAACATATGGGTTACGGCCTAAATTGCTAAGGAATGTCTGGTTTAGGTTACTAGAAATGTTGATTGTGAGGTTTTATCGATAAATAAAGGTAAGATGCATTAACTAAATCCCCTTTCCGTGCTTATGGGCATAAACATGAATAGATCTCAAACACATACCGTGGGGCCAGTAAGAAATGAAGTTCCCGAGTCTACTATTGCAGCACAACCAGATTTACATAATCCTAATACAAATAGGGGTATAAAAAACAATTAAAAACATTTCATATTTACATACGAGCATATACTGTGTATGATTTTTCTTGACAAAATGACATGTTAGTACCTGTGGAATTTCCTCCAATCATAACGTCGCCCATGTCAAACTGAAGCAAGTGCGGAAAAATTTATGAGCACAAAGTAGTTACTATAGCTTGAATTTAAAGATTACTCAACTAAACAAAATGGTTTCACCTGCCAGTATCCCTTCTTAGTAACAGGGACATACGTATGTCTCCCCTTGTAATGATTAGGATCAACTCCTCCAAAAACTATTTCTCCTCCCTTCACTTTTCCAGCATGTCGGTTCAACCAGAATGAGAAAACAGGGCTACCAACCAGACCTTGGCTAACCATGTTATACCTATAATTTCGCTTATGATGTCAGGGATAAGAAATCTTGTTATATGATAAACATTTGGTGATACGATATGCCAGTAAATTAGAAGAACCCACAATGCACCATTTAGATATTAATATAATACATAAAACAATACACATAAATTAAAATATTCATGTCTAGTGTTGATAGTGTTACTAAATAGGAAAAACAGAGAAATTCTGTAGACAACATTTCTCACCAAACAGGTTCGGCACCCACGGATGACATTTCTTTAAACCCAAGACCAACGATGCCATCGATTTTTTCAAGCATGAAAGTAATACTCTGTTCCAACGAAGCTTCAATAAAATCCTAATAGGGCAGCATGATAAAATTAGTATAATCTGAAATAGGATGAACATCACATAGGATAATATAAATTTGCCCTTCTGGTGCAGCGTAAACCTGATTTTTCACAACTAGACCACCAACTTGCACATTGTCTTGGCTAATATAACCAGCAATTGCACCAGTTCTGTAGTGAATTGATACCCTTTTTCCTGCCAAGATTTGAAATGAAATATTATAATCATGGAAATATCATTTTTCGTGTTACTAGAGTTTAATCTAAACCATCTGATTAATGCCTAGGTGAAGAAAATACGTGTACAATGTGTTAGGATGGCATCATCTCATAATGCATACATCACCAGTAGGAAGAAAGGCTATCAACGGTGTATCAAAAACGTGGTTAGTGGCATGCAAGTGTTAAGTTGCTGGTATCTCGCTTCTGATAACAATTATCAGCAGATTCCTTGTGCCACATCATATGTAGTTGTATTTTTTTGCGAAAAGATCACCAGATCACCGATCTTCTATTCATAATCTTCAATAGTTGTACAAGAAAAGCTAAAAATAATAAAAAATTATAACCCAGTCCTTGGACGACCTAGTGACGACTACAAAAACTCGAGCGAAGCCGCCCTCACCCTTCGTCACTGAAGCCGGACAAAGCTTGCCAATGTAGAGCTTATTGTAGTAGAGGAAGTCGTCATGCTAAAGTCCCAAAGAGCCACTGCACGAGAGCCTCAACCGTCGCCGATGAAGAGAAGCTTTGACCAGAAGGAATACTGACCAAAACCAGCGAGATTTGCCGGAAACACACCTCCACACACTCTCCAAAGACAGTAGATACACCGTCAGGACGGGGACATGTCGGGGAGGATTTTACTCCATCTTGAGGGAGTCGCTGCCATGCCTTCCTGAATAGGACACTAACTCTAACCAAACTGAAATGGAGCCCTCCTGCCAACAAGGACCGGGATCCACTGTGCCTCAATAGCCCTAAGGCCAAGGGAGGTTGACGTACAACCATTCACCACGCCATGGTAAACTACCACATGCCCAAAATAGCGGGCTAGGCCCAGCCCATCAACCAAACCCTAGACCTATAGCACGTCGCTGCCGGCGAGCTCCTATTGCTGCTGAAAGGAAGGGAAGAAGTAGCCACCGTTACAGTCGCCTATGAGAAGCTCGTCCTGGATCTTGGCTATACCATTGAAGTGCAAGAGATCGGGAACAGAGCGGGAACTCCGGTGGCGTGCATTGCCATGGAGGCAGATCCAGATATTGCAGTTGTTAGATTATCTTGCTTAAGTTAGTGTTTGAGTTTATTTATGCAAGTGTCGACGTGTATAGCTTGCTAGCCTAGTCCGGTATGGATTAGCTGGCTTGATGTACAAGTTCTAGTTGGTTTGGTGTTGCCATGTTGGTGCCATGCTAGACTAGTACTAGGTAGCTAGGAGAATTCTATTTTTTTGGCCTAATACAGTACCGTATACCCTATCCTATGAACATCTATGAGAGACTAAGTCCAATAAACTTGATTCGACGGGTCTTCAGATTTACGAAGTTACCACAAGCATCTCGCTATCGATGGAAATGTCGCCGCCCACTAAAATATATATCACATTTACAAGACACCAAAGTATCAACATGAGATTTAACCTCTGGTAACATGAGATCACTGCCCTCCTAAACACATGTTGATTCTCATGAGAATTTTAGTTTGAATCGGTTTAGGTAGTACTAGTACGCATTGGTGTAGAACTCCAAGGTCGGTTGGGTTTGGTCATGTATATTATTTCACCAGGGTCAACAAGTTGTACCGTGAGTTCAGAGAGAAGAGAAATTATAAAGAAAACGAGAGGGTACATACACACCCTTGGACCTTGCCCATAAATTTTGTATCTGCGTATGATCATCTGAATTGGTGTGATCGAGCCGTAACCAAATCCCAGGAGTACTGACTAGAAAGTACGTCCCCATAGTCCCCCATGGTGGCCGTCTGCTACCCGAGGATGATTCCCACCCTCTCGCGGCACGACATTCCAAGAGGGTGACGACGTATCAAACGATGAGGGGCGCCAATCACCATGGCCTGGAGCCGCCCAATTCCGGTGGAAGCCCATCGCTCCCATAGCGGCCGCGCACCGCTGCAGCCCTGAAGAGCATGATGAGAACGACCCACGAAGAAGCGCGCCGCTAGAAGGACCCCACTCCAACCGGTTACCTCCGCCGGTGATACCATCCTCGAGTACGACCTCCGGCCGGCCATCCTACTCCAATTCAGGTGTGATCCCCGCCAACAGGGTCGCGGCAGCCGCTGCCTCCTTGCTCCTCGCACCAAGTGTAGCAGCAACTCTTCCCCAATGACAAGCCTCCATCCAGTGTTGACATCCCTCATGCATTCATCTCTCTCCTCCACCGACGCGTCCTTCGTGTGACCGATGTCGGCAAGGTGTCGCCCCGACTACTCGTTTGTGCCTTCCGGCTCCAGCAGCTCCAACCCTCGCTCGCTCAAAATGCAATTTTTTTTATCGGTGGATTTCTTGTCTAGGAGTGTGGGTTGATTTTCCAATTTACGAGGGGTTTAGGTGAAAAATAGCACAACATACCATCATCCCCTATTGCAGTTTTATAGTACCTAGAGACTAGTACGTGTTGGTCTGGCTTTGCATTTTTATAGACGCATCCAATTCTGTAAGATTGTACATATTTGTGAAACATAAATAAAGAGAAAAACAAACAGTGTGACATGCACCCTTGGAAAAGATTTTCTGTTTGTATTTTTGTCTATATTGATGTGATCGACCCATGGAGGAATCCCATCACATGGTGCGGGCGGATGGTATCGTGGCCTGAAGCGATTGCCCTTGGGGTGAGCTGTGGAGGAGAAGGGCGTCGGAGATGAGGATTCCTTCACCGGAGATGGAAGATTCGAGCGGCAAGCATGGAGACAGGTTGTAGGTCGTAGGAGCAGGGCATGAGGAGGGAGGTGGTCCGGGCCGGTTAGTGGTGCGGTGCGTTTGGCCGGTGGGGGCTCCGGTTGTCGGGACTAGGTGGCGTTGCGCACTGTGGTGTCATGGTGATGTGCGGGACGAGGGAGAGAGATGAGCCAAGGAGAGAGAGAAGTGCGGACGAGAGGGGAGGAATTTTCGCGGCGAGAGGTAGAAGGAAAAATGTCAGGGGGTCGACACCGGAGTGGGCTTACTCGCAAGGTTAGGGTCACGCTTCGGTGGGCTTCAAGGCAGCAAGTAATAGTAGTGTTCTAAATTGCCAAAACCCAAGTGATAACAGAGTGACACGCGGCTCCATGCAATGAGCACGTGGTGTATTAGCAGCGTACGTTACTGTCTGACATCACCACGTGCAGTTGAGAAAATTTTCACATTTGGTGGCGTGCTATTTGGCTAGTGTGCCACCAGTTACCTGTGTACCACTATATAAGATATTGGCACTATTTTGGCCCTAAGATCAGCGACAGTAAACTTTAGTGGTGCATCGTCGTTATTTCTTCCTCCATCTATAAATAGATTTTTGAGATTTGTCTAAATCTTGATATATCTAGACACTAAATAATAGATACATCTAAATTAAGATAAATGTTAACATCTATTTATAGACGAATGCATTATTTTTCTTGCCTATTAGGTATTTACTAACGGTGCATGGACAATATGTTAGATTAGCAAACCTTTCTTCGTGTACGTGCTCGACCGGCTGGATGTGTAACTCTTGTGCAAGTGGCATGCATTCTGCAGCAAAAGTCCCCAAAACATACGCCCCGTATTAGTGCTATGATAAATAAGAATCAAACTGTATAAAGACTTGACGAGATGGGGGCACACACCGAAGAGTAGCACTCGGAGGAGGGCACCCAGAGGTTGGAGCTGCCTGTGTCGAAGATGACGGTGAAGTTCTGGGGCGGCGTTCCGATGCCGACTTCACCGTAGTACTGAGCGTTCAGGTAGTTCTTCAGTGTTACAATATTGCTCTTTGGCGGTGGCTGCGGCTCCTCATTAAGGACGAGGCCATGGTGCTGCGAGAGGAAGCTCTGAGCATCCTCTCGAGCGATGAGGTGGTTCTGGCCGACCGGTAGCTTCGTCAGCGCGACGCGGATCAAGCCCTCCGCGGGTGCGCCGAGGAGGAGCACCAAGGAAAGGATGAGTAGGTGTTGGAGCGCGATGCAGCCGGTTCCCATGACTGCGCGATGAGCTGCAAATTTAGGAGAGAAATTCCTCATCCCAATTACTATAATTATTTTTGAAAAAATCAGATCACAGAGTACTAATAATAAGATGAAACATGATAAGCCATGGAAGTAGCCCAAAATCAAAAGAAAACACTGGCTCGATCTGATCACCATCAAATCGAAAACCGTTCAAAACTTCTCCGTGGTTCAGAAAACACACTAACAAGAGATGCGCTAGATTGCAGTTCATAGATGATAAGTTCCCCCAAAGTATTCTACTCAGGAGAGAGAGAGAGAGAGAGAGAGAGAGAGAGAGAGAACACACCGAACAACGGTGGTAGGGAAGGAGCAGAGTGCCCGGTGAAGTTGCGAATAGTGCAACACTCCAGTGCCTTGTGTCAATTTATAGACTTTGGCCGGTGGACAGAGCAAAGCTAAATGATCATTCCGCCGTTGGATCATTCAATGCCCTTCCGTGAGCCGTCAGATCTGGACGTGGTGATCACGTCCCGTGGTGGATTTTGTTGGGTTCACCGCGGGGACCACAAAATTACTGCAAGCCAGTGTCTTCGGTGGTCATGTACCATTTCCTGAAGATACAAAAATATATTTATTGTTGGTGGTGAGTAACTAGTGTGCCACACGGCTCCTTAATCACGAAGCAAGAGAAGAAACGGAAGATGATAACATTACAGCAAGCCAGTTTTTTTGTGCTCTTACATGGTTGCAAAAGAGGAGACGTCCATCTGTTGGCGGAAACGATGACCACTATCTTGTATCGGTTGCAACGCATACAAGGAAAGACTTAAAGAGAATACAAACAAGGCAAGAAATAAAAAAAGGAACCAACCGCTCTATATGGCTGTTAGGTCAAACTAGCTGTTGGTGTACTACACCACACAGGAAAGGTTTAAAAATAATACAAACAAGGCAAGATATTGAAAAAAGGAGCCACCACTCTATATGGTTGATAGGTCAAACTAATCGTTGATGAACTACACCATTCAAGGAAAGACTTAAAGAGAATACAAACAAGGCAGGAGATAAAATGAAAGGAGTCAACCGCTCTATATGGTTGTTAGGTCAAACCATGCGTTGTTGTACCACACCATGGAAAGAAAGACTTAAAGAGAATACAAACAAGACAAAAGATAAAAGTAAATGAGCCAACCGTTGTATATGGTTGTTGGGTCAAACTAGCCGTTGGTGTACTACACCATGCAAGGAAACACATAAAGATAATACAAACAAGGAAAGAGATAAAAGAAAAGGAGCCAACCGCTCTATATGGTTGTTGGGTCAAACTAGTCGTTGGTTTACTACACCATAGGGTTTGTATTCTTTATGGTTGTTCGGTAAAATTAGCTGTTGGTGTACTACACCATACAAGGAAATACTTAAAGAGAATAAAACAAGGCAAGAGATACAAGAAAAGGAGCCAACCGCTCTATATGGTTGTTGGGTCAAACTAGCCGTTGGTGTAATACACCATACAAGGAAAGACTTAAAAAGAATACAAACAAGGCAAGAGATAAAAGGAAAGGAGCCAACCGCTCTATATGGTTGTTAGGTTGAACTAGCCACTGGTGTATTACACCATAGGGTTTGCCCTTGCCATATTTATGTTGGTTACAATTATTTCTTACACCCTAATTTAATCTAAAACACGGAAGAAATGGAGAGGTTGATATTACGCTTGAATTCTTCGAAAGTATTCACTCGAAGAGGCTTTGCAAAGCCGTCGGCTAGCTGATCTTTGCTTGATATAAAATTTACCTCAATTTCTTTGCTTGCAACTCTTTCTCTTATAAAATGGATATCAATTTCAATATGTTTAGTGCGCGCATGAAAAAACGAATTTCTAGACAAGTAGGTGGCGCCATGATTGTTACACCAAAGACAAAGAGTAGCACGAAGAGACACATGTAGTTCATAGAGCAAGGCTTGAACCCAAATTATTTCGGCTGTTGCATTTGCTAGAGCTTTGTATTCGGCTTTGGTTCTTCAGCGTGAAATGACGGCTTGTTTATGAGCACTCCAAGAAATGAGGTTGGGACCAAAAAGGATTGCAAATCCTCCTATGGAGGGTCTATCATCGAGGCAGCCAACCCAATCTCCGTCTATACAGGCACTAAAGAGACTAGAGTTAAATTTTTGGAAAGTAATATCAACTTTGAGTGCACCTTGAATATAGCGGAATGTCCTTTTAGCCGATGTCCAATGAGTGATAGTGGGTGATGGGGATATGCCCAAGGAAGTGCATCATCAGTCTCACTTGCCGCAGGAAGGAAGGCCCAAAGAGTGTTCCAATCGGCAAAGGCTACTAGGCCTAAAACCCTGGTGCGACTGGACCTGAACCCCGGAATGGCGACTCGACTGAAGGCCCAGGCGACTTGAAAGCGAGATTACTTGGCTATGGGATAACAGATCCCGGCTTTGTAGCAACTGATATGATTCGGATACGATTTGTAGTTATCCTCATGTAACCCTAGATCGGGGGTGCCTATATAAACCCCCGAGCTAGGCCTTAGACGACACACCATCAGAGATCAGATCTCACCTCCATAGCTCTCGGTATCCCTGCCGATTGAGCCACCTGACAAAGGATTAATTTGTCAATTCCTACAGATTGTAGACTAGGGTTTTGCTAGAAGTAGAGGGCAAGTAGATCTCAAAGGTTTCAGCCGAAAAGTACTCGCCGATTATGAAAACTAAGGTCTCGTGATAGATTCGATCCCTTTTGTCCCTCGACTCCCCCTTATATAGAGGGTGGAGCCGAGGGTTTTAATACACAAGTTACAGAGTTCGGGAGGGTTTCGTACCCAACCCGTAAGATTACAAATCTCTATCTTTCCTAATACAAACTATCTTTCCTTAACACTAAATGGGCTTCTAAGTCTTCTTATTCTTCAAGTCCTGGGCCTTTAGTAAACCCCGGTACCATCTTCAGGCCCATTGGGGTGCCTATGTCAGTAGCCCCGAGATTTTTCTTGAATCGAAGAGTCAGGGAAAATCTCCAATTTTACTCATTACATAATCTTTCGATGTGCAAATATTATTTTGTACAGGGATATCAGTACTTGGGGCTAGTTCATATGACGGATCAGGTAGTAGTTAACTGCTCTAGTGGCAATCCGCAAAACCTACTTCAAGATCACGTCCCTGGACATGATCTCGGGTGTAAACTTCGACATGTGTCGCTAAGGTCTTACCATTCTGTCGAGTCCCGGTCATATTTTATCGGGTACCTAACGCGTCCGTTAGATTTTTCTTCGTATCCGTTGATACGGAAAGTAGCACCGCCTCGGAGACGGTGCCACGCCGCCGGACGGATCTGGGGTCTTACCTTCGCAAAGTTTTGCGGCATTCAGAGATTTATTCGCGACTTATAGCGCTCTGAGAATATATTGTCGAGTGCTTTTCGGCTGTTGGAATAACACATTTTATCGAATCATATTTGATGACTTATTTTATCTTCCCGATGGGAGTATATGTAGAGTTATCTCTGTAACCGGAATATACCCACTTCTGTTTCTTTATTTTGATCAAAATTCATCGGGCACGCGAACAGCTCGATGGGAGTAGCCCCCGAGGCTATAGCAAGAACTTGTGCTTGGGTGTAGGCTCCGCAGATTAATATCCTCTCGCTATATTTGTAATCTATCGGCGGCGATCGCTCCCGATGGAGTAGCCCCCGAGGCTATGAACAAATGCTTGCATTTGGTCATAGGCTCTCGCCATTTCTATCTTGACATATTCGAAGTTTTCTATTTTTCCAAAGTAGCCCCCGAGCGTTTGGGCAAAAACTTGTATTTGATCAAAGGCTCTCGAAATAATCTTGCGTTGTCGATATTCTCGCCCGGCTTCTTAGTCGAGTTTTTCTCTTACCACCATGACGTCATTGCTGATGATAGCCATGATTTCTGTATTGGAAACATGCGAAAACCGCTCCTCTCACTGCCTTGTGGGTCCAAATTTCTCATCTGATTGACACGTCGTGCAAGTGGGGGACACACGTTCTCCACTTTTTCTGGCGCACGCACTGTGCCCTCTGTCGTTTTTTTCTCAGTGAAAATCCAATTTTACCCTTTGTCCACGTGTGTAATCCATCTGCTTCACATCGTTCCTATCCAACGGTTGTGCCGTTTCACCGCACCTCTATTTAAGTTCATCGTCTTCTTCCTCTATCACTTTCGCTCGCGCCGCCCATCTGCTCTTCCTCTGCAAAAGCTTTCCAACGCGCCCCAAAATTTCCTGTGCTCCTCCGCTCGCGCGCTCGTTGCTTCCACTCTTGTTGATGCCACCGCGCAAACTCACCAAGCACAGCGCGCCCAAAGCAAAGATGGCAGCCGAAGATCTGGGAAACTTGGAGTGGGAGAGATCCAAGATCTCCCAGCAGGATATCAATATGCTGAAGCTTGGCATCAGCGGGAAGCAAGATGCAATTCGCTTCCCCAAGGAAGAAAGCTACCCAGCTCCACCGATGCAATATCGGGTTAGTTTCGTCGACCATCTTATCTGTGGTCTTTCTACCCCTATCCATGACTTCCTTCGTGGGTTGCTGTTCATGTATGGACTGCAGCTTCACCATCTCACTCCCAATTCCATTCTCCATATTGCTATTTTTATCACATTGTGTGAATCTTTCGGTGTCCAACCCAATTGGTCCCTTTGAAACGTATCTTCTCCGTCGCCGTAATGGCTCTTCCAGCGTCGCCTACAACATAGGCGGCGATCTGGTGTCGCCTCGACGTCGAATATTTCGACGTCAAATTCCCTGACTCGTTCAAGGGTGGCGCAAGAAATGGTTATACATCCGCGAAGAGAATCATGGCTCTGTTGAAGACAATATTCCTCCTTTTGACGGTGCCGAGAAAATTTGTCGCCGCCGATCCTGGGATGCAGAGGCTACCGACGCAGAAAAAGCGGCGACAGAGGACCTGATGACTCGCATCCACGAGCTTCAGAATACTCGTGGACAAGAATTGTCGGGTATCCAGATCACAACGTATTTCCTGAGGATTAGGGTGCAGCCTCTTCAAGCTCACAAAAAACCCCTTTGGATGTATGCTGGCGATAAAGACGCGGATCGCTTGTTAGTTGACTTGTCCGTCAATGACTTGGCGAAACTTGTCCGGAAGATCTCGTCGCTGAACAAGAAAGACAGCGTCCCGACATCTTGCGGTGTGACGCCATATAGCGCCACTACTCCCGCAGGTAATATTTTTGTTCACGTCTTTATTTTTCTTCTATCTTTTACCGTCAAATACTTCATGCCGATATTTTTTCCTGTCTTTGAATAGAACTACGGAACTGTCTCCTCTTCCTCCCCTTCCCGAAGGTGGAGAAGTTGAGGAAAGGGCTGTTGTCACTGACGACAACCAAACTATGTCTCGCCCTGAGAGTGAAGCCGCATTTTCTCGAAAATCTGCGGCATCCTCTGAAAAGGACGCCGAGGCAGGCAACTTCTTCGACACACTCTCCTCCTTCAGCTGCTTCTCCCAGAGCAAAAGGAAAAGAGATGAAGCCAGACACCGGCACCTCCAAAGTCGGTGCTTCCCGTGCTGAAAAACTGCACCCAATGCTGGGAAGAGACTTTGGATCTTTACGATGCTGCTCTTGTCAGCTCGTGAGTTCTTTGAAATTGCTATGTACTGTATTTTTCCCTTTGTCGATACTTTTTGAAATTGCTATTTTATCCTGTCGCTATACTTATTGCAGTGACGATGAAGAAGAAAAAGCACCTATTGACGATTGCTCGAACGAGCACGTCTCGTACTTTAGTTGTCTCGGAAGCTCGTCCTGATGGCGGCGAAACTTCACCTCCTCCTCAAAACCTTGAACGTTCAACACCAGCTACAAGCCCGCGAGCTCCTTCGCCGAAGAGAGCCAGGGTGGAATCAAGCAAGGAAACAACCATATTAACTGGTTCTTCCTCGACTCCTTTGATGGAAGAGGTAAATTGTTCTTTTGTTTCCTGTATTGACTTTTTGTTTTGAATTTCCCTTTTTCTCCTTGATGTTGACTTTTTCCTTCTTTCTATATTGACCCCTTTTTTTTGCATTGTAATCTCTTCAGCCTTTTATGAAAGAACTCGTCCGCTTCGGCACCCAATTTATCGGGTATCGCGATCTTGCTGGTGAACTTGAAGGTACCTACTTGCTCTGTCCAACTTTCCTTGTCGAATTTCTTTTGTCACTATTTTGTATTGCAATGCTTACCTGTCTTTTATGTTGGCAGAGAAACCTGCGGAGCCAACAGCGTGCTGACGCCCTCGCTATTGAGTTATAACAAAGCAAGAGTGCGCACACGAAAACCGTCGAGGATCTTCAAAAAAGACTCGACGATGCAAAAAAGGCTCTGGAAGAAAATGTAACTCAGCATTCTGCTCGAGAAAAAGAGATCCTCAGTCGACTAGAAACGCAGAGTCGACGTTTTGTTAGTAAGTCTTCATCCCCTTGCTGCTTTCTCGCGTCGTGCTTTGGCCTCCCCCTTTTTTTTCTCTTTTGCTAACCCTCTTTTTTTTACTTTAAGCAGGAAGAACACACCAAGAGTACGAGCTGGACAATCCTGAAGATGACGAGCTTCTGGACGCGCTTTCTCTCCTGGAGATCCATGGTACGGAAGCTCGTAACGGATTAGCTGAAGCTGAAGCTGGCCTGTCGCGGCTCTTCCCCTATTTCTTCCATAAAAAGGAGGAACCCGCAGTTTTCATTGATCTTGCCAAGTGCTTCACTGGCAATGAAGACCTTGGACTCCAACTTCGTCAAGAAGGACTAAAAGTTGGCGTCGAAGGTACAATGGCCTTAATTGCCGAGAGTCAACAACAAGTCGACTGGTCGAGAGTTGGCGACACGGGAAAAATCGAAACGAAGAAGTGGCAATCGCTAATTAAAGCGGCAAAGCCCAATTCGAAGAAGATCATCGCCACTCTTGGATATAAGCCAACAGCTGCTCCGAGTTCTTCAAAGCCGGAGGTCAAGTAGACCACTTTGCTTTTTTCTTTTTAGTTTATCTCCCCCTTTTGGCACTGTCGCTAGAGGTCCTTCTTTTGTAATAGACATGTATATATTATGAGAATGAATGGAAATCTATCTTTGCTCAGTGATTGATGTCGAAATTTCTGTTTTCAGTTAATTTTTGACAACTATACAACTGGTCCTTCCGAGGTTTTTCCTTCGTCTCATTCGAAGAAAACCCCTGTCGCTGTTAAATCTGCTGAAGATTCTTCGAGTAAGAATTCGGCGGAAGATTTGGAAGAACTTCGACAACAACTCCAGTCCACGAAGAAGCAATCACTTATGCTCATGGAACAATCTCGTAAATCCTCCGAGAGGGAAAAAGTTGCGCTCCAACAAGCTCAAGATACTGTAATTGAGAAGGATGCCGCCGTTGCTGAAGCTGCAGCTACGTCTCGAGAAAATTTTATGCTTCAACTGCTGACAGATGCTAGCTTGGATATGATAGGTGTGCTTCATTATCCTTGCCGTACTTTTATTTGTTTATCTCCTTGCTGCCCACTGATTCTTGCGAAAAAATAGGTTCTTTCTTGGATGCTACTACTGAAGATGAACGTGTCGAGGCTCGATCCAATGTACTTCTTCGGCTTGCCCATGATCATGGTTCAAATTTTTGGGGTACACCTGAACGAACTCGCCAGATTGTGGTTTCAGGATCGTGCACTCCAGGTTCGCGATTATCTCGACTTTTGTACAAGGATTTGTCTCCGGTCTATGGCACCATGTTTTCGCAACAAGATGCCGTAGACCCTTCCTGCTTTGATGGACAAACGGATGCTCCTCGAATCCACGGCTTTGTGCGAGCCCAATTAGCTGCTGGCTCAAGGTTTCCTATGATCATGATAAAAATCTGCTACCCGAAGTTAGACGTGAGTCAAATTGTTCCAAAGTGCTTGGCCAAGATGGCGAAGAGGAAAAGAACTTCAGCAAATATGACGATGTTGTTACTCCTGTTGCCGAAGATATGATGGATGAACTTCTTCGGATGGACGCCGAATTCTTCGTGAAGCATACGCTGAGCATAGCACTCGTGCTATAAATAATGAGCGCTTGACAATAGACAATATACTGGGAAATCCCTGAAGATAAGCTGTTCCAAGAATTGTATCTTGTGTATGTATTTTGTACTGTAAAGTCACTATGTTTTTATTTTCAACGCCAAGCCCCCGAGCGTTTTGATGGCAGTATTTTCGTTTTATAATGCGAGGTTATCCCAAGGCAAAATAAATAATACTGTGCTATTTTTGTGGGTACGAGCCCCCGAGCTTTATGTTGACCGCTATTTGTCGATATATTTTTATTTTTGCGAGGTATTTTATACCAAGGCGAGGTATTTTTGCGAGTTGTATTTTGTCGGCACTGTATATATATATATTGTATCTTCTAGGGGGAAGCCCCCGAGCCTGTCGAAAAGATATATAATTTCACTATCTTTATTATATTGCAACACCGCAGCCCGCCTCATTAAAAACCTTTCCGGCCCCACTCGTGCCCCGAAAAAGGAAAAGAGGTGCTCTGAAAACTCGCGGGCGTTTCATTGTATGTTTACAGAGGAGACTATATTTCGGCATCTAAGCGAAAAACGCCTGAGCTGCGCCACAAGGATTTGGCTCGACAATCCCCGTCTTCTTGTCCTTAATTCTGTATGCTCCTCCTTCGATTACTTCTGTGAAGATGTAAGGTCCAAGCCATGGTGACTCGAGTTTTTCATGACTTTTTTGATTGAGTCGCAAAACCAGGTCGCCAACTTGAAAAGATCTCGGTCGCAATCGTCGACTGTGGTAGTTTTTCAGGTCCTGTTGATATTTGGCGACTCGTGATAGGACTTCATCTCGAGCTTCATCGAGTGCGTCAACATCATCTTCCAAAGCTTTTCTTGAAGTTTCTTCATCATATTCTGTAACTCTTGGAGCATCATGTTCTATTTCTACGGTAATACCGCTTCAGCTCCATGGACCAGAAAAACGGCGTCTC
This sequence comes from Lolium multiflorum, assembly GCA_030979885.1. Classification (NCBI taxonomy): domain Eukaryota; kingdom Viridiplantae; phylum Streptophyta; class Magnoliopsida; order Poales; family Poaceae; genus Lolium; species Lolium multiflorum. The sequence continues at coordinate 222,077,286 of CM061749.1, read as the reverse complement.
CTGCGTCGCCGTGTTTGGTGTTGTTCGAATACTCCACAACACGCTTGGCAGCTCCTGCCAAGTGTGCCGGGCCTTTTCCAATGGTCCCAACAAGCGCTTCTGATACCATTGCAGATGATGCCATTGGCTTTTCGACTTGACCGCTGGTCTGTGGATGTGCGACAGACGCAAAACTCAGTTTGATGCCCACTTCTCGCACAATATGCTTTGAACTCCTTGACGTAAAGTTACCGCCGTTGTCCAGACGATGCTGTGAGGGACTCCAAATCGAAAGACGATGCTTTTCACGAACTTGATTGCCGACGCACCGTCCGGTGAATTTATCGGCTTTGCTTCTATCCATTTAGTAAATTTGTCGACAGCAACGAGCATATACTCACATCCTCCCGGCGAAGCTTTGTGTAGTTTTCCCACCATGTCGAGACCCCATTGAGCAAAGGGCCACGACAATGGGATTGGCATCAGTTCTGCTGCCGGAGAGTGAGGTTTGGCGGCGACCTTTGGCACGGCCGCAAGTTCGCACTATTTCCTTCGTCCCGCTTGTTGTTAACCAATAAAATCCCGCTCTGAAGACTTTGGCCGCAATAGCTCGACCGCTTGCATGATGCCCGCATATTCCTTCGTGTACATCTTTCAGAATTATCCTTCCTTCGGGTGTGACACATCTCCTGTAGCACACCCGAAATACTTCGCTTGTACAACTCCCCTTTACCACAGTAAAAGCTTTAGATCGTCTAATTATTCGCCTTGCTTCAACGGATCGTCGGGTATTGTTTTCCTTAGGATGTATGATATGTATGCCTGCATCCATGGAATTTGCACCATCATGACTAGCTCCCGTTCCTCTTCTTCTTCTTCCAATGATTCTTTGGTGGCACCCGAAGATTTCTCTTCCTTCTCCTTTTTCTTTGTTTTCATTGGCTTTGTTGATCTCTCGCTTATTTCTTCCCAAAACACGCCTGGAGGGATCGCGAGACATTGTGACCCGATGTTTGCAAGGACATCGGCTTCATCATTGCTCAATCTGATGTGGTTTACCTCGCATCCATCAAACAGCTTTTCCAGCTCATTATACATCTCCTTGTATGCTATCATGCTCTCATTGATCGCATCACATTGGTTCATAACTGTTGTGCCACCAACTGTGAGTCGCCGAAATTTTCAGTCGGGTTGCACCGCAGCCTTCGCCATCTTCATCCCGTGTATGAGAGCTTCATATTCTGCTTCATTGTTAGCGTTTTAGAACGTCATCCGTAAGACATACTTCAACTTGTCGCCTTCAGGTGATACCAATATCACGCCTGCTCCGGCGCCTTCCAACCTTTTGGACCCGTCAAAGTTCATAGTCCAGGTTCTCGATAAACTGGAGGCCCCGTGTTTTGTAGCTCCATCCACTCTGCACGAAATCCGGTAAAACCTGTGATTTTATTGCCTTTCTTTTTTTCATACGTGATGTCCCGAGGGAAAGTTCTATTCCCCAAAGGGAGACACGACTCGTAGCTTCGGTTGTTCAATATATTTGACAGGAGCTTCATTGACTATTATCAAAGGCCGAAAATAGTGTCGCAATTTTCTTGTCGTAAATACTCCATACGCCGCTCGTATTGAGGATGCTGTTTTGAAGGCGACGCACTTCGCGATGAAATATACCGCCTCTCAACTCCATGGAGCTTTCCTTCTTCCTCTCTCTCGACTACCAGAACCGTGCTGACCACTTGAGGTGTGGCTGCAATGTATAGGAGGAGAGGTTCTTTCTCTTTAGGTGCCACCAAGATTGGTGGTGTCGAAATTGTGCGCTTGAGGTTCTCGAGGCCCTATCTGCTTCCTCGTTCCATTGAAATTTCTACCAGTTCGACTAATGTAGGGGGGATGACCCCCGGTATGGCAAAGGTATGCCAAACCGGATGGTCTCACCCTTCAAGATACCGGTTTAATGATCATGCCGGAATAAGAAAATAGAGTTTGGCTAAGTGAAGTTAAGCCGGTATCCCCAAGAGGGGTATACCGGAACCAGGAGGGAAAGATACCGGCGCTCCGGAAGGAAGGGCATGTCGGCTGGCTGGTCAAAGATTCCGTCAGGAGCTAAAGGACAAGGATGAGCTAAGCAAAGTAGCTTTAAACGAAGGCTAGAAGACAAAGAGGAGGATGACGGCCAAAGAAGCCGGAGGACGTCAGCCTCCTTGTTTAAAGAAGACCCCGGCGTCATCTATGATTAAAGTAGCTTTGTAAAGTAACTTTGTAAAGTAGTTTGTCCAGTCAAAGATACCATTAGGGTTTCTTGCCCTGTAAGCCACCCTCTCCCCTATATAAGGAGAGGGGGCAGCCTCTGGCGCGATCCACAGTAGAGAGAACAACCTGTAACCTGTCTTGAGATCAATGAGCATGGTGATCTAGAGCGAGTTCGTCCTTGTGTCTTTCTTCTTCTACCTCTGGCCTTGGCCAAGTTCTTGAGGAAAGCATCCGGAAGTTCGTCCATCTAGTCACAAACCCTCCCCCGAATCCTCTAGCGTCCATTCGCCAAGATAAGCCATCCATGGCATCTGCTCGTTCACCACGACGACAGTTGGCGCCCACCGTGGGGCATGAAGTGGCGCTTGTTGGAGTTCATATTCGGGCGGGCATCCTCGACATCAACGGCGAGCGCACGGTGTCCGCGCTCGTGGAACGCATCTACAACATGGACTTCATCAACGATAATGCTGGCTGCCGCTAACGGCGGCAAGTTCCCGCAAACGGCGCACCATCGAGTTCTGGCAAAGATCCGCGTCTACCTCGGCACCGTCCCCGTGCGCCGCGCCGCTCGCCGGTGCTGGTGGCACCGGATCCGCCAAGATGGTGCTGGCCGCGCCACCGGCAGCGTGGGAGGTCATGATGGCTGGTGCGGTCAACACCGGCAAAGGAGCTGTGGAGGAAGGAGCTGAACGTGCGGCATCGACCCGCGCGGCAAAACCGCCGCTGGAGCGTGACGTCGCGGGAGCATCATCAGCACCACCGGCAACACCTCTCCAAGCGGCGATGAACACGCTGGCCACGCCCCGCGCAGAACATCGACCCGGCAAAGGCTCAGGAGGAGCTGGAGGCCACGCGCAAGGCCCTGCTTACCGGTGGCGACATCATCCGGGCGCAGCGCGAGCTGAACCTAACCCTACGTGAGTACAACGCTGCCCATGGCTTTGCTTCAGTTAGTGCTCATGTTGCTAGGATGCCGGAAAACCGGCTTAAGGCTCGCAATCTAGATCAGGATTTGCGCAAAGAAGTTCTTGCCGGCAAGAGTGCATCTGTGTCTGTGAGCATCATAGAAAAGCCTAAGTACAGTAGTCCGGATAAAACTATAAAAGCCGCTAAAGCTGCGGTAGCATTATGTGAATCTCTTTCCGGTGATGAGTTGGCAAAGCAGCAAGAACGTGTACAAGAGCTGTTGAAAGTGATTGAGCAGCAAAATGCTGAGCAGCTGGCCAAGCTGAACGAGGCTGTGGCCTCAAAATCCACGCGTTCGACAAAGAATGCCGGAAGCAAGTCTCAGGGGCAGGCATCGTCCCCTCATCCGGACAAAAGAAAAGAAAAGAATGCACGGCAGATGATGTGTATGATCCAGTTCTTGCCGGAAAGCAAAAAGCCGGGCAACATGATGCCGGTAGAAAAAGCCAAGGGGCAGATCGGGGCTACGCCAAGGAGGCTATGCCGGAAACAATCATGCCGGTAGATATGAAACTGGGCAAAATTATCAAGCCGCAAGAGTGGCGTGCGTGGATGAAGAGATGCCACCACCAGGGTACCGGCAGGCAAGAGCCGCGGAACCGGAAGAGTACGATGAATCAGATTCCGAGATGGAACGAACAAGAGTCCACCGGAACCCTTTGGGAGAACGCCTAGGGGAAAGATGTTTGCCAGACCGGGATGCGAGGCACAGGCTGGACAGAGTACGTCTATCTGCAATAGTTGAATGTGAAGGACCTCCTGGCCCAAGGTGTTTTGGCCCACGGATCATGAGAGAAGAACCACCGGTGCGCAATTTCCAGTTGCCCCGGGACACAAGAACATACGATGGTACGACCAAGCCGGAAGACTGGCTGACAGATTATGTCACAGCTGTTTATGTGGCTGGTGGTGGAGTAAACCGGCGTTGGGCGGTAAGAATCATACCATCCTACCTTGTGGGTCCTGCGAGGATTTGGCTTAACAACTTGCCGGCAGGAAGCATTAACGATGGTTGGACTTTGAGGAAGCATTTGTGAACAACTTCAGTAGCACCTACAAGAGGCCAAACCGGCCCCAACAGCTTGCGCTGTGTCAGCAGCGTGCGGGAGAACCAGACCGGGATTATCTCACCCGGTGGAACTCGATGAGAAACACGTGTGAAGGAGTGATTGAGGCACAAGCCATTGCTTGGTTCAGTCAAGGATGCCGGAGAGGATCGCCTTTGTGGCAAAGGTTGCAGAGAAGCATGCCCACCACTTTGGCGGAGATGATACGTGTGGCAGATAGCTATGCATGGGAGACCCAATGCAGCCGGCAGGCAAGCGAGCCGGAGCGCCGAATCCGCATCGCAGCACACGGGATAACGGAACAACAAAAGAAGGGAAGATTTCCCGGATCGAAGATATGCATCGCAACAAGTTGCTGCCGTGCAGGAAAATTCTGACGCCAGCGGCAGTCAGAGACAAAAAACCGGATCGCAGCCGTGGGCGGGTCCTAAGAAGCAGTGGGTAGAAAAGAAACCCTGGGGGAAAAAGAACTGGCAGGAACCCGTGAAATACACCATGGAAGCCGCCATGGACCAACCTTGCCGGTGGCACACGCCGAACCCGGATCACCCGTCGAACCACTTGACGAAGGATTGTTCTTGGACCAAGTTCTTGATGCAAAGGGGAGCGGTAAAAGATGCGCGGCGCCAGGGGGCCCCATGCAGCAACAACAACAATTACCGCCTCCACCACCACTCACTGGAGCAAACGCCTTACCGGTGCAGCCAAACAGGCAGTAGTACCAACAGGTTAACCGGGTGGAGCAAAACAATGACCAGCCACCTCCACCGGCACCTTTAGGCCGGAATGTTTATGAGGACCCGCATTTGTGTATGGTTGTCTTTGTCACCGAGCCAATGGATAGGCAAAGTGTGCATCGCCGTTCCATGGAAGTGAACGCCGTGATGCCGACAGTTCCAAAATACATGTTGTGGGATCAGGAAATCACCTGGTCGTTCAAGGATCACCCCAAAGTCATGCCGAATCCGGGTGGATATGCTCTTGTTGTGGACCCAATCATGAAGGGGCCGGAAACTCGGGTAAAATTCAGCAAGGTGCTGATAGACAATGGTAGCAGCATAAACATCATGTACAAGCACACCATGCGTACGCTGGGCATAACAGAATATGCTGCAGCCGACTCACACAACTTTCCATGGGATTGTTCCCGGTTTGTCTTGCGCCCCGATAGGAAAAGTTCGGGTGGATGTGTCGTTTGGAGGACGTGACAACTGTCGTGTTGAGAACCTTGAGTTTGAGGTAGTGGACTTAGATAGTCCTTACCATGCCTTGCTGGGGAGACCGGCTTTGGCAGCGTTCATGGCATCAACCCATACGGCCTATCTCAAGATGAAGATGCCGGCACCTCGTGGACCACTAACTGTGGTGGGAAACTACAAAGTCTCAATGGAAACAGCATCCGCCGGATCAAACCTAGCGGAATCGCTGGTGATCGCGGAGGAGAAAAAGAGAATGCAAACTGCTGTTGCGCTGGCTCAGTCCTCAAAGTTGAGCTTAGCGGCAATGAGTGGAAGCTTGGACTCACCGACGTTCAAGCCGACAAATGAGACAAAGAACATTGTGCTGGATCCGGCTTACCCAGAGCGCACCGTCCGTATCGGTGCCGGCCTCAGCCAAGCATAGGAAAGCGCGCTCGTCAGCTTCCTCCGTGAGAATCGGAACATCTTTGCCTGGTCTACTGATGACTTGGTAGGAGTTCCGAGGGAGCTGGCTGAGCACTCTCTAAACGTCCGGAAGGATGCTAAGCCGGTGCGGCAACCTTTGCGCCGGTTCGCTGAAGATAGGAGAAAAGCATGGAGAAGAAGTAACAAAACTACTGGTAGCCGGTTTCATCGTGGAGGTCACACACACAGAGTGGCTGGCCAACCCGGTGCTGGTCGAAAAGAAAAAAGATGAGAACTTGGAGGCAAAACTTGCAAAAGTGTGGCGCATGTGCATCGACTACACCAACCTCAACAAAGCTTGCCCAAGAGACCCTTTCCCCTTGCCCCGAATCGATCAAGTGATTGATTCTACTGCTGGGTGTGAGTTGTTGTCGTTCCTGGATGCGTATTCCGGCTTCCACCAAATTCCTCTGAAAAAGAAGATCAAATAAAAACTGCGTTCATTACCCCGCACGGGGCTTATTGCTATGTTACTATGCCTTTTGGTTTGCGCAACGCTGGTGCAACGTACCAGCGCTGTATGCAAAAATGCTTGTTTGATCAAATGGGAAGAATGTGCAAGTTTATGTGGATGATATCGTGATAAAAACCAAAGTAAAAGATACCTTAATCGACGACATCCGGCAAACATTTGATAACCTAAGGCGGTTCCGAATGAAACTCAATCCGGCAAACTGCACCTTTGGTGTCCCCTGCCGGCAAGCTGCTTGGTTTCCTTGTCTCAAGCCGGGGCATTGAGGTTAATCCGGTAAAAATCCGGCGATAGAAAGAATGACTATCCCACGAGAACTGAAAGATGTGCAAAAGTTTACCGGAAGCTTGGCATCGCAAGCCGGTTCATAAGCACTAGGAGAAAAGGCCTTGCCGCTTTATGCTTTGATGAGAAAATCGGATACTTTCGTCTGGACCACGCAGGCAGACGCAGCGTTTAAAGAATTGAAAAACATGCTCGTAACGGCCCCAATTTGGCCTCACCCTTGGAAAGAGAACCTATGTTGCTTTATATAGCGGCAACGAACCGGGTGGTTAGTGTTGTGGTTGTGGTGGAAAGAGAAGAGGAAGGAAAAACCGTCCAGAGGCCGGTATACTACCTGAGCGAGGTGCTCTCCTCATCAAAACAAAACTACCCACACTTCCAAAAAATGACTTATGGCGTGTTTATGGCCGCTACGAAGCTCAAGCATTACTTTGAGGAACACCCCATGAAGGTGGTGAGTGAGGCACCCATCTCCGATATCATGGGTAACAAGGATGCCAGCGGCCGGATTGCAAAATGGGCAATTCAGCTATCACCGTATGTGCCGGTGTATGAAAGAAGAGATGCCATAAAATCGCAGGCTTTAGCTGATTTCTTGGTCGATTGGGCGGAGATACAATACAAGCCGCCAGAGCACAAAATAGAATACTGGAAGATGCATTTTGACGGGTCCAAGCTCAAGGAGGGCCTAGGTGCCGGTGTAGTACTCACCTCACCAAAAGGAGACCACCTCCGGTATGTTTTACAAGTGCACTTCAGGGCATCAAACAATGTCGCTGAGTACGAAGCTCTGATACATGGGCTCAAGGTTGCAAAAGAAATCGGGGCGCTTAGGATCATTTGCTATGGAGATTCAGATCTTGTGGTGCAACAGTGTTCCGGAGACTGGGACGCAAAAGATGCCAACATGGCCTCATACCGGTTCCATGTGCAAAAGATTGCCGGATTCTTCGAAGGGTGTGAGTTTCACCATGTGCCGCGCGCAGAAAATGAGGCCGCGGATACTTATCCAAGCTAGGCTCGTCCAGGCAAGAAATTCCTCCCGGAATAGCTCTGGCGCACTTGAGAGTTCCATCAATCAAGCCAAGTCCGGAGTCGGAATCAATTTTTGTACCGGAGTCACATGTGGTGCCAATGGAGATTGACGAGAGAAACCCGGGGACTACCCGGAAAACTCGGACTGTACCGGTAAACTCGGGGACTGCGACGCCCATGCCGGAAGAGGCAATGCTTGTGGACAGCATGGACATAGACATGCCGGTGTTTGTGGTTAGAGAGACACCATCTTGGGTTGAACCTATTAAGGAATTCCTGATCAACGGCACCTTGCCGGCTGACGAAAATGAATCAAGAAGGATACAGAGAAGGTCCAAAGCTTACACCATCATCAATGGCGAGGTGTACAAGAGAAGTGTTACCGGTGTCATCCAAGGTGCGTGGAGCCGGAAGAAGGAAGAGAAATGCTTGAGGAAATTCATCGAGGAGAATGCGGGCACCACGCTTCTTCAAGGGCGTTGGTAGCAAAGGTGTTCCTGGCTTCTGGCCCACAGCCTTGGACAATGCTGAGGATTTGGTAAGAAAATGCAATGGCTGCCAGAGGTATGCTAAGCAAAACCATACCCCAAGATCCGCAAAAACCATACCGCTAACTTGGCCTTTCGTCGTTTGGTGCCTGGACATGGTTGGACCGTTCAAAACCGCAAGGGGAAACATGACCCACATCTTGGTAATGGTGGATAAGTTCACCAAGTGGTGGAAGTGAAGCCTATCGCAAAATGTGATGGCCACAGCAGTAAAATTCCTGAAAGATGTAATCCTGCGATATGGATACCCACACGTATCATAACCGACAATGGCACAAACTTTGCCCAAGGAGAGTTCAAGCGGTTTTGTGAAAGCAAAAACATCCGGCTGGATTTGTGCTCAGTGGCGCACCCGCAAGGCAATGGTCAAGTTGAAAGGACAAATGCTTTGGTACTTTCCGGTATCAAACCAAGACTCATTGATGCAATGGAAAAATCGCCGGATGTTGGATCGATGAGCTACCATCAGTGCTGTGGAGTCTAAGAACAACTCCGAACCGGCCTACCGGGTACACACCATTCTTCATGGTTTATGGAGCGAAGCGGTCATACCAACCGACATTCTCCATGATTCACCAAGGGTGCAACTCTATACCGAAGAAGAGGAAAGAGGCCTGAGAAAATGATGTAGACTTGCTAGAAGAAGCAAGAGAGCTAGCTTTGGCAAGAACAGCCATTTACCAGCAAAATCTCCGACGCTATCATAGCCGGAAGGTGAACCCGAGGGTATTCCGAGAAGGAGACCTGGTACTACGCCTGCAGCGAAGGCAGACACAAGCTGTCCCCTCCATGGGAAGGACCTTTCATTGTGAGCAAGGCTCTCCACAATGATGCATATTACCTAATCGATGCGCAGAATGGAAGAAGGGAAAGGCGGACAAATCGAGACGAGACCAAGCCCGTGGAACGTAGCCTTGTTGGTCCTTTCTACTCTTGAAGTTGTGGTGTAAGAAGTTCCTTTTTGTACCTTACATGCTATGAATAAAAGATGTCGAAACCTCGAATGAATCTCGGGGACTTGCTTTATTAAATTGCATGAAATATGTCTATTTTTTCTCTTCCCATTGCCTATTGAACGTTTTTTCTTTCCGGTTTAGTAGTGTGCTAAACTCTACCGAGTCTCTGCTGTTGTCCATAACTTGGCTTCATGGCAAGCAAGATAAACCGGTAGGGAATAAGCACATGAACGAGGGAAACCGGGAAAGAACAATCCGAAAAATTTAACTAACCCCGGTCATACCGGTTTTTTGCAAAATTTCGAGTTATTTCTAAGTTCAAGAAAATGCTTATTTGGTGAAAGAACCTTATGCTCATATGCCAAAGAACGCCCAGAGAAGGCAGGCAGAGTCAAGGCAAAAGAACCAAGTGTGCATCGAATTGGATGCAGAAACAATTTGGAAATCTTTGCAAGTGCAGGATAAAAGCAGAACCAAACGCAAAAACGCTAAGGCAAATTTAAGATAATTAGCTACCGGTATAACCTACCGGCACAAAATGTTATACGACAACCATCAGCGGACTTAAGTTTTACATCATAAGCCCCGGCATACCGGGGCAGAATTTAACCAAACATTGTTTTAAGCCACACAGGGCCAAGGGCATGACAGGTAAATCTTAAGGTAGAGGATCAGCAGAGCTTCAGAGGAGTTCGCAAAGACCAACATCATCCGAGAGGCTCCTCCTCGGCCATCTTCCCTCGTCAAGATAATCTTGGACGCCATGAGGAGGAGGGATGAAGGTGCGCATTTCTTGGCGTACTCCGCGATGCGCAGACGCGCGATCCTGCCGTTTGGCGGCGATCGGTCCAGATCGGCTCGCGCCTTCACGCACTCCGGTGAGGGCATCCGTGTCGAGCTCCGGTACCGAACAGCGACGCGAAGGACGAGTCGCTCCCAGCGCAGCAAGGGCACCATTCACGGATCCTCCGCCGGCGCCTTTGAGGCGATCGCTGATCGAAGAGAGTGTCCGGCACCACCTCACCAGGCCAAAGGGTCCTGAAGAGCTGGGAAGCTACATCAGGGATGTCAGATAAGTTGCGATCAATGGCGCGCATATGGGACACCCGCTGTTAAGCGACCGACATCATGGGGCGTCCACGCACGGCAAGATTCGCTGGCCCTGGGTAGTGCGGCGCGTTGACCTTCTTGGCAGCATGCGTCTGGGAATCCGGAAAGAGGCCTGTGCAAAGAAAAAAGGCTAAGGAAAAGAATCCGGAAGGAAAAGAACCTAAGGAAAAGAATCCAGAAGAAAAAGAGACCGGAAGAAAAGATAGCAAAAGAAAATGAGGCCGGAGGAAAATGGCTTGTATGCATTAATCAGAGAACTCACGATGGGCAAGGTTGTCGGTTTGAAGGATCAACTGGTTGCATTCCTTGCGCTCCTCCTCCAACCGCGCGACCTCTCCTCGGCAGCCTTCCGGGCCTTGGCCAGCTCCTCTGCTCAGCTTGCAGACCACGGTGGCGTTAAGCGTTCTCCGAGCCTCGTTCATCTTGGCCGGCGCAACTTCGGCTTCGAGAACCTTGGCATGGTCAAGACCTAGCTGGACAAGCTGGGACCTGCTCCTGGTAGCTGGTCTTCCGGGCGCAGCCTCCTGATGCTGCTTATCAGCTGCTCCTTCTCCCCTGCAAACCGGAAAGGAAGGTGTAAACAAGAAGGTGGTGGTAAAATTCAAAGTAAAGACAAGTTAGAGAAGGAAAAAACAAAGTCGTACGTTGGGCGTTGGCGAGCTGCTCTTTGAGAGCATCAATGGAAGCTTCTCTGTCAAGCAGAAATTACAAGTGTTAGAAAGAAGAAGGTTCCGGTAAGAAAGATGCCGGCAAAACAAAAAGTTTACCTTGACACTTGTCGTGTGCCTCAACAAGCTCCCGATGCTCCCATAAGAGCTCCTCAAAGAGGGTCTTCCGAGCATCAGCCGTGAGCTGTTCAAGACAAAAGAGATTAGTAAAGTTTCGTGCTAAGAACAAAGTGCTTACCACAAAACTCGGGGACTGGCAGTGCCGGTTTCGCGCTTAGTTTTTAAAAGTTCAAGTTTTGTCCTGAAAGCTACGCTCTCACCACAAAACTCGGGGACTGGGAAGATAGACAGGAGAGAAACCGGCATAAAACTAAAAGATAGAACAAACCCGGAAAAGAAGGAAACCGGTAACAATTGAGGAAAGTTAGTAAAGCGTACCATCAGGTTGTTCGTGGCGTCATACCACGCACTGTCCAGCTCTTTCACGGCGCAGCGAAGCCGCGTGAAGTGCTCCTCGGAAGACCGGTTCCCAATGGGATCAGGTGCCGGCAACCTGTCCTTGCCCAAGCCGCGGGTCGCCGGAGTTATGTCCGCGGCGTTCCACTTCTGGGCATAGGGCAGAAGGTGCCCCAGATCCTGGCCTCTGCGCTTGAAATCAGATGGCGGCCAAGAAGACCGGCCTTGGTGACAAGTATTCTGGGCGGCCTTGGAGACATGCAGCACCAGGGGCTGCTGGCCGGCGAAGAGGCGCTCGGGAGCCGTCGCCTTTCCCTTGGTAAGCTGGAGGTCTTGGGCGGTGGCGCGGCGAGGCAGCCCCGGAAGGCCGGCGGAGCACTTGGCGGCGGCATGAGGATGGTCCGTGGAGAAGGGGGAGCGGTAGGCGCACCACCGGGTTGGAACCTTCCGGCGCGAGGACTCCGGCGCGGAAGTTGTCTTTTTCTCAAGAATAGGAGGAGCTGGAGCTCCGCCTGCCCGGCAACATTTTCTCCTCGGCACCGATGTTGCTGGTGCCGGTGTCTTGTTCTCCGGGAAGAAGGAAAGATCCTCCTCCGTGCGGTGATCGATGATGAAGGGGCCGCACGCCCCAAACTTGTTGTGCCCCCCGAAAGGGAGGCAGAGGTTACCGGCACAGGTGGTGCCGTGCTTGAGTGAGGAGGAGAGTCGAGGTCCTTGCGGAACCCTCGGATTACGACGGCCTTGGGCCAAGCTTGAGCGCGGGGCTAAGAAAGAAAGAGAGATGGTTGGAAGAAAGCAACCGGAAAAGAACTTAGCAAAAACGAGACGAGTCAAAGAATGAAAAACTTACCCGGAGGCGGTTGGCATCTGTTTGCGCGCATAGCGGCGCATGCCCACTTTCTTCTCCCCAAGGCTCATCCGGAAGCGCTTGGAGGGAGGGGCTGGCTGGAGCCATCGGATGGCGACCGCTTGTCTCTTCCCGGCCCTGGGCATGAGCTTGTCCACAAACTCGTTGTCGGCCTCGGCGCGCGGGGCGGCACGTGCTCATGGATTCAATTGGAATGAGGCTAAGAAGCAGCTCGAAGGAAAACGATAACGGAAGAGTAAAAGAAACCGGAAGAGAAAATACCTCAAGCATAACCAGGTCATCAGCGGACCCGGTTGGCTTTGGCGGAGACCGCCAGACGAGATGCGGGGTCTTGCCCATCTTCGATCCTTCGTAAGATGTAGGGATCTGGAAGGAGTCGAGGGCGCGCTTCCGGCAAACTCCTCGCCGCTCGGCTTCAATAAGGGGGAAGCGGTCCTTGGCCTGAAACATGACAAAGAAAATAAGCGAAAGGAAAAGGTTACCGGCAAAAAACAACCCCAATCGCATAGTCCCTTACTTCTTGGGTCGGAGGGTTAGTAGTGCTGAAGGGAAGGAGGCCCCATTTCCATTAAAGGCATAGCTTGGCAAATCTGCTTAGCCTTGAGAACAACGTCCTTCTTGCTAAGGGGCGGCTGTGATCTTGGTAGGATCGCCGGGCCATACATCTCGCTCATCCTATGCGCACGGGCTTCAGAGGAAGTACCCGCGCGAGATAAAAGTGCGGACGATATCATCGGAGCAGATGCCGGTGTCCTTCATCTTCTGCTTCATGAAGCGTATAATCCGGTTGGTCTCGTTGTGAGCCTCCTTCGGATTGTAGCTCCAGTTGGTCTTTGCGGGCGGCGCCGGATCAAAAGGAGGCAGACAAATGAGATCTGCCGGGCCGTTGTTCTTCACATAAAAGAATGTTCCTTGCCAGCATCGGCAAGACTCGAGGCCGGAAAACTTAAAAAGGGGCTCCCTTGACGGGAGCTGATGATGCAAGACCCGCATTGCACGGGGGGTTTGGGCGCAGGGATATCTACGCCCTGAACGGAGTTAATCCGAAGAGCAAAGAAGCGGGCAAACGTCTCGCGAGTGGGACGAATGCCGATGTAGGCCTCCATGAAGGTGGTGTAACAAGAAAGATAAAAGATGGAGTTGCCAGGAAGATGGTGAGGTTGGAGCTTGTAAAAATCTAGAAGGTCAAGGAAAAAAGAGGAAGGAGGAAGGCCAAAGCCACGCTCGAAGTGAGCAAGAAAAACAACACGTTCGTCGGGCTCGGGGTCCGGAATTATTTCATCATCAGGAATCCGGCAAGTGACTCCTTCCGGAATCCTACGGGACCGGTATAACCAATCGATCTCATACTTAGTAACATTGGAGCCCATCCAGGCTCCGCGTGTGATTGGGGAAGGCTCCTCGCCAGATGATTGGCTGGAGCTGCTTGAAGCTTCACCGGAACTACTCGCTTCAAGGTGGCTGCCGGATGCTTGGCTGGAGCTACCGGGTTCTAGGTGGCTACCGGCATCTTGAGGGCTACCGGCATCTTGATGGCTACCGGAACCTTGCTGACTACCGGATTCCTGCTGGCTGCCGGAACCTGTCTTCATCGAATCTGAAGATGTAGATTCACCGGAAGATTGTTTGCTATGACTAGCGGAAGAAGAGGAAGATGCGAGGAAGATTCCTCGTCAGACATTGGATGGGAGGCAAAGAAAAGAAATCCCACACTTGACCCCCGTGAAGATCTACGAGTAAGAGAAAAACCAAAGAAAAGGAAGAAATAAGAACACCGTAGACCCCAGATCTGAAAAGCAAGCAAATGGCGAGCAAAGCAAGATTGGAACCGACCTTGAGCGTCCAGCAGTTGAGGAAGGCTTTTCCACGAAGGAACGGACCGGCGGCCGGCGACGAGCTTCGCCGACGCGAGCGGTGGTCAAGAAGAAGCAAGGGACGCGCGCTTGAAGAACAGCTGCAGAAGCCCTCCGCACGACGAAGTCCGGCGAAGGCGCGGCGTAAGTTTCACGGGCGGCGAAACTCAGGCGAGCAGCGGCGGACGAAGTGCGGTGAAGGAGCGCAGGAGCGAGGAACACTATGCGCGAAGACAGGAGAATGCGAAGAAGAGGAAGAAGAAGAGGCAGTTGAGCTTATAAGGGAGAGAGAAGATGGGCCGAAAACCGCCGGGCCGACGCGGTTTGCCTCGCGGCCCGCGACGGTTCGCGTCGCAGGTCGCCACGTGGCATGGAGGTACACGCGAGAAAAAGAAAAGGCCACACGGAGGCGCACAGGGATCTGAAGCGGTAAGTGGGATCCGTCGTGGTGCATTAAATGAGCGCGCAAGTGTCAATACGAAGTGACAACTGACACTGGCGCGACAGTTACAGTGCGCATGTCTCTGACAGGCACATAACCCGAAATATTCTCGACCTCGTCGAGGAGATGCTTAATGACCAAGATGGAAGAAAGTTGCCGGAGAATGCCTCAAAGAGAGAAGGCATGAGTCCGGGCAAAGATGCCGGAGCCAAGTTGAGCGCCGGATAGATTAAACCTAGATGCAAGAACGTGAGACCTGCATGGTCTTGGATAGAATCCATCGACTATACTACGGGGACTAATGTTGGGGATGACCCCCGGTATGGCAAGGATGCCAAACCGGATGGTCTCACCCTTCAAGATACCGGTTTAATGATCATGCCGGAATAAGAAAATAGAGTTTGGCTAAGTGAAGTTAAGCCGTATCCCATGAGGTATACCGGAACCAGGAGGGAAAGATACCGGTGTTCGGAAGGAAGGGCATGTCGGCAGGCTGGTCAAAGATTCCGTCGGGAGCTAAAGGACAAGGATGAGCTAAGCAAAGTAGCTTTAAACGAAGGCTAGAAGACAAAGAGGAGGATGACGACTAAAGAAGCCGGAGGACGTCAGCCTCCTTGTTTAAAGAAGACCGCCATCATCTATGATTAAAGTAGCTTTGTAAAGTAACTTTGTAAAGTAGTTTGTCCAGTCAAAGATACCATTAGGGTTTCTTGTGCTGTAAGCCACCCTCTCCCCTATATAAGGAGAGGGGGCAGCCCTCTATACGGGCGCGATCCACAGAGAGAACAACTGTAACCTGTCTTGAGATCAATGAGCATGGTGATCTAGAGCGAGTCCTTCCTTGTCTCTTCTACCTCGGCCTTGGCCAAGTTCTTGAGGAAAGCATCCGAAGTTCGTCCATCTAGTCACAAACCCTCCCCGAATCCTCTAGCGTCCATTCGGCCCCAAGATAAGCCATCCCATGGCATCTGCTCGTTCACCACGACGACAAGAACGGCAGCGCCTTTTCTCCTAGCCTGGCGACTGACCACTTAAAGCTGCGACTCGCCGTTGTTGTATTTCTTTCAACTTTGTTGGTTTCCTCATAGTTACGATGGCCTATTTTTTGGGATTAGCTTCAATCCCTCTTGCTGATACTAAGAACCCGAGAAGTTCTCCTCGCAGGAACGCCAAAGGAGCACTTTGTCGGGTTCAACTTAAGGCGAACTTGTCGAGGTTGTCGAAGGTTTCCTTCAAATCTTCGATCAGTGTTGACCCCTTCTTTGATGTTATCACGACATCGTCAATGTAGACTTGTACATTTTTCCCAATCTGTGTTGCAAGGCACTTCTGCATCATCCGCTGATATGTTGCTCCCGCGTTTTTCAAACCAAAGGGCATTGTTTTGTAACAAAACACGCCGTAAGGTGTTATGGACGCTGTCTTGGCTTCATCTTCTTCTTTTAATCTGATCTGGTTATAACCAGAGTATGCGTCCAAGAAGGAAAGACGTTCACATCCTGCCGTGGAGTCGATGATTTGATCGATCATTGGGAGGGGAAAGTGATCCTTAGGAATTGTTTATTGAGACACGTAAAGTCGACACACATGCGAAGGACTTTCGTGTGTTTCTTCGGCACCATCACCGGGTTAGCTACCCACGTGGCTTTATGAGATATCTCTTTGATAAAACCAGCATCTTTGAGTCGATCTATTTCCGATAACATAGCTTTGCGGTTTGGTTCGAAAAACGCCGCAAGGTTGCTTGATTGGTCTTGCGAGAGGATCCAAGTTGAGGTGGTGCTCTGCAAGTTCCCCGTACTCCTGGCATGTCGCTGCACACCATGCGAAGATTTTCCAGTGCTCACGGAGGAACTCGACGAGCGCGCTTCCTATGCGATATCCATGTTTGTTGCAATGGATGTGTTTCTTTGGTCTGTCGGGTGGATCACCTCTTTTGAATCCTTGGTAGTGTTAAAGGTTGGCTCCCTGAGAGACTCCCCATCTGGCAGCACATCATAATTAGTGAGCCTTGGCGCCATATTCCCGCTTGCATCCCGAAAGTTTCGGACAACCGGTGAAAATCCTTGTCGCACTTATCGGACAGCAAACTTCCTTAATTGTGATAGGTCCCTTGGGTCCAGGCAACCTCCACAATAGGTACGTATAATGTGGTACCGCCATAAACCTGGCATATGCTGGTCGTCCCAACAAAGCGTGATATTGCGACGGGAAATCTACGACTTCGAACTCCATATTCTCTATCCTGTAGTTTTCTCGGGTTCCAAACTGAACGTCGAGATTGATCTTGCCCAACGGATAACTTGGCTTCTCTGGTGTGATCCCATGGAAACGTGTATCAGTTGGTTTCAAGGTTTGCCGGGGATATGTTCATCTTCCTCAATGTATCGCATACATAAGGTTTAAGCTGCCGCCATCTATAAAAACTCTCGACACGTCGAACAGCAATTATTGCGGGTAGGATGAGTGCCGATTGTCCTGTCGAGGAACTTGCTGTGGATGATCCGCAATTGTGAAGCCAATGTCTTGCCCGACCAATTTAGGTACTCAACTGTTGGTGGGGGCATCTTCTCTGCCATGAACACTTGTCGTGAAATTACCTTCTGCGCCCTGTTGGATGGCCTAGCTTTCTGAATCATCGACACCGCACCATTGGAGTTAGGATCAACGTATGGTGGTGGATGTGGTGCTGCCGCTATTCTAAGCTGGTGCCGATTTTCCTCCATAATTGCGGGAGGAGGTGGAAGGTGGATTTCACTCCTTGGCCCCTGGGGGTTTCTGTTCATTGCTTGGGCATTTGCAATTCCGGCTCGCAACATTGCTTGAAAATTGCGGCACTTTTTGGAGATGCCCTGACCGCCTCTTTTCCGTTTGTCGAGATAAAAGTGCATCCGACACGGACCGTTCATCATCTCCTCGGGACACATAAGGTCTTTGAAACCTTGGTCCGCTATTTTGCCTGTTACCGCGAGAATCACCTCTATTGTCGCCTTGTTGCTCATTACTCCTTTGGTAGTCATCTCGACTATTCCCTCCAGGATTTCCCCGGATATATGTCCAGGAGCGTCTGTAGAACACGAGAAAATCGCCCTATTTTGAAAATTTCGACCGCGATCTCTTCTGGCGACCTGTGTCGCTTATTATATATTGCGTCTTCTCCATCTGCCCACTTGTTGGCTATCTCCATCAATGTTGATATTGTCTTAGGGTTAGTTCTCCCTAAGTCCTCGACGAAATCTCCCCGCCGAATTCCTGCCACGAACGCGTCTATTGCTCTCTCGTCAGATATATCCTCTGCCGAGTTTTTAATGATGTTCCACCTCTCCGTATATATTTTCTCATCGACTCGTCGTGTTTCTGTCGACACGCCCTCAACTCTTCCAATGATGCAGGTTGCAGTGGATCGGAAATTTCTCACGAATTTATCCTCGAAATTATCCCAGTTGTCGATGGAACCTGGGGGAAGTTTCTTTATCCAAGATCTCGCGGCACCACTCAAGTGAACTTGGATACTTTGCATGGCTGTTGCTGGTTCCTCCTACTAGCTTCACCATCTCGAGATAATCAACGAGCCAATCCTGATCCTGCAGCCGTCGAATTTCTTGAAATTCTCGGGTAACTTAAACCCTTTTGGGACTCGAGTCTTTCGAACTCTTCTCGTAAGCACGGGAGTCCACACATATCTTCGTCGGCAACTTCGGTGAATGCCGACGTTCTCTTCTTTCTTGTCGCGCTCTATCCACCCTAACTTGAACTGCTGTGTGTGTCTTGCTCCACTTGTTCTTGGTGGATCTTGAACCGCTGCGGTGGGTGGACTGTTTTGCATAGGATTTTCTTCGGGAGGCGTGGCTGCGAACACTGTTCCCATAACTCCAACTCTAGCCATTGCCATATTGAACAATGCTTCTCTCGGATCCCCAGGGGGTGGTCTGGGCGCGAGGATGTAAGCTTGCGTTGCCATGTATCCTGCTTCTGGCGTTTTCAGGATGATATTTCCCCTTGTATCAATCGACATGAATGACATGTCGAGATTTTGAATTATGTTTCCTCTTTCTTCTTCAGGTATATTTTGCAGCCGAGACCTTGCTCTCCTTCGAGCTCTCTATGGCTATCTCCTGAAGTTTCTGATTGTTGACTGAGCTCTGCTCGACGACTGCTGGACGCGGAGGCTGCCTCTTTTCTTCTATTCAGGGATGCTGTCTGTTTTTCCAGCTCTCTACTCACTCGAGCAAGTCTATATTGGTATGCTTGTAGTTCTTGTACAGTAGCAGTGGTGGTCATTGGTTCTGAACCATCCATGGCTTTTGCGGCCCGTCCCATGCTTCTGGGAGTTGAACTCTTACGCGAGATGAAGACCAAGCATATTTAGTGCCTAAGCCTCTTCTATGATCAGCCGGATCGACGTATGGATTTCCCAAATCGTCGAAAGCCTCGGACGTCTCTGGTTCTGCCTGCCTCTTCAATTGCACAAATTTGATGATATTTTGATTTTGTCAGGATGGTGACACCATCATATAGATTGGTGAAGACCTTTCCGATGGCAGCAGATTTGTCGATGAAGTTGAAGCTGTCGACGCTGTCGAAATCGCTGCTTATAAAGGAGTCCGCAGACGACTCGAAAGATGTGTTGCTGAAGATCTTGACGAGCTTTCCGCTTGCCTTGGTGTCGATGAAGCGTGGCGACGAAACTCCTCGTCACTCGACGAAAAGTCGAATCGATCGCTGAAAATTCCGACGAGATCGGAACTTCGAGACGGTAGGATCCTTCCTTGTTGACGCCAAATCGGAATTCTCCGAACGTCATGACGATGGGCTCCTCCCGATAGGCACACGCATCCATACGGGAGGGCGGGTGAGGAATAAAATCGACTAGATCAGTTTTTTCCCGTTTACCTCGATCCATCGCATTGCTAGCCACCGACGAAGTCGACGATTCTGGACGTGCCATCGAGATCAGCTCCTTGCAACCTCTAATTCCCACAGACGACGCTAATTGACAAAGGATTAATTTGTCAATGCCTACAGATTGTAGACTAGGGTTTTGCTAGAAGTAGAGGGCAAGTAGATCTCAAAGGTTTCAGCCGAAAAGTACTCGCCGATTATGAAAACTAAGGTTCTGTTGACAGTAGATTCGATCCCTTCTTTGTCCCTCGACTCCCCCTTATATAGAGGGTGGAGCCGAGGGTTTCGTAATACACAAGTTACAGAGTTTGGGAGGGTTTCGTACCCAACCCGTAAGATTACAAATCTCTATCTTTCCTAATACAAACTATCTTTCCTTAACACTAAATGGGCTTCTAAGTCTTCTTATTCTTCAATTCCTGGGCCTTTAGTAAACTCTGGGTACCATCTTCGGCAGGCCCATTGGGGGTGCCTATGTCACCACCCCATTGTAATTCTACACTGAGTAATAGATCTAGCATGACGTAGGCCTTTTACTCTCTGGAGGGGCTGAACCTGGGTAAAACCTTGCGTCTTGTGCACCTCAGAGCAGTCGCTCCCGCATCAACGAAGTGCCCCTGTAGCACCTGGCGTGGTCATATCCACAATAGTGACGCCGACGCCCACGTGGGACGACAAGCCTCCGAGTCGCGCGAGGCCCTACTCGCCTGCCCGCCGGCCGGTTGACGAGGGATCACCTCGCCAATGCCTACGTATTGTAGACTTGGGTTTCGGGAGAGAACGACGATGGAGATTCCGGGAGCGAGATTAGGCACACGACGTACCCAGCTTCGGGTCCCCTCGGTGGAGGATCCCTACGTGCTGCTAGCAATCCACTATATGATCATAAGTATGTTTGGTGCCGCCGTAGGCGGGGCTATGTTGTCTATCTGTTCTCTCCTATTTCGGGTGCCCTGGCTAGCTTTATATATGCAACCAGCCTAGGGTTTTACAAGAGTCCTAGTCGACTACTTCTTCGGGTTGCCTTGTTGGGCCTTCTCCATATTGGGCCGAGCCAAACCAGGTATACTAATAATGGGTACCCGGTATACCCATGTCAGTAGCCCCGAGTGTCTAGGGAAGTCGAAGACTTGCGTAGAGACTCCAAGCATAATCATCTCCAAAGGCGAGGTCCATGTCGTAGATGATGTCTCGAAATTATTTTCTATCGGGTGCGCGGCAGCGCTCCCGATGGGAGTAGCCCCCGAGTCTATGGGTAAATGCTTGCACTTAGGCATAGACTCAAGTTGTACTACTCGATGAAGAACTTAACTATATTTCTGGAAGACTTGATGAAATCCATGTGCTCCCGATGGGAGTAGGCTCCACTCGAGTCATAGAATCGAGTTGAGTCTACAAACCTGAATTGCCGTAGATGCTGTCGAAGTTATCTTTCTATCGGGTGCGCGACCAGCGCTCCCGATGGGAGTAGCCCCGAGGCTACAGCCAAGTGTTTGCACTTGGGTGTAGGCTCAACTTGCTTGTAATCGACTCCACAACTTTTTCTCTCTCTTGTATCTTATCGGGAGGGTGAACAATGCTCTCGAGAAGAGTAGCCCCCGAGCCTATGGGCAAGTGCTTGCACCTGGGCATAGACTCGAGTTGTACTACTCGATAAAGAACTTTACTATATTTCTGGGTGCAGCCCCTTTTTTATCGACTCCAAGCCGTTGCTATCTATATCTATATTGTACAGGGATAATGGTAGTTGGGGCTAGTTCATCTGACGGATCAGGTACTAGTTAACTGCTCTAGTGGCAATCCGCAAAAACCTACTTCAAGATCACGTCCCGGACATGATCTCGGATACGGTGTTAACTTCGACAGGTGCCGCTTAAGGTCTTACCATTCTGTCGAGCCCAGTCATATTTTATCGGTACCTAACGCGTCCGTTAGGATTTTTCTTCGTACTGTTGATACGGAAAAAGTAGCAAACCGCCGCAGAGACGGTGCCACGCCGCTCAACGGATCCGGGGTCTTACCTTCGCAAAGTTTTGCGGCATTCGGAGATTATTCGCGACTTTTAGCGCTCTGAGAATATATTGTCGAGTGCCTTGTTCGGCTGATACAATGACCCATTTTGCGGGCTCTTCTATATTTTTCTCGGGTGTGATGAGACAGCCAAATATATTGCGTTCTTCTATATTGTCGTGGTACATCGCGATGCTCTTGCTCAAAAATATGACGAGTCAATGGACCCGAAGATTTGTCCACCTTTTTTTTGGGTTCCTCCTTGATGAAAATTTCGTCGAGTTCCTCCTTGGAAAATTTCTTCGGGTCCTCTTTGAGGACAATTCTTCGGGTCCTCCCTGAGGACAATTCTTCGGGTCCTCCCTGAGGACAATTCTTCAGGTCCTCCCTGAGGACAATTCTTCGGGACCTCCTTGAAGATAATTCTTCGACACCTCCTTGAAGATAATTTTTCGACACCTCCTTGAAGATAATTCTTCGACACCGCCTTAAAGATAATTTTTCGACACCTCCTTGAAGATAATTTTTCGGGACCTCCTTGAAGATAATTCTTCGGCACCTCCTTGAAGATAATTTTTCGACACCTCCTTGAAGATAATTCTTCGACACCTCCTTGAAGATAATTTTTCGGGACCTTTTTGAAGATAATTCTTCGGTTCCTGTTCTTTCTTGAAGACAATTTCGTTGAGTACTCCCTGTAGAAAATTTCGTCGGGTTCTCTCTTATATACTTTGAAATTTGCTTTCTCCTGCACAAATAAACAAACTTTTTCTATCTTTTCCTTGACTCTCTTTTTCGCATGCGGTGTCAGATGCTCGGATTCGATGATATGTAAATTGAATATATGCCGCGCATCCCCTGAGCGTCGGGTGCGGCGAAAGTAAATGATAATCAACTTTATGTGAAATAAAGGAACACTTAGCTTATTGGGCATGACGGAGTTGATGCGCGATGAGGTCTTCGAGTGCAGAAAAGAAGTCGAGCTAAAATAGAAACCACCAAATAGCAAAAGTGGATGCCGCGAAATTGTTGATGAAGAAATAGCCGAGCCCCCGAGCGTTGCTGAGGTGATGTCATGATTGTTGCTTAGACGCCGTGTCACCGTTGTTACTTGGGGTAAAGTCATTGTCGAGCCCCCGAGTGTTAGCCGTGATGTCGGAAGAAGTTGACGGAGTCGTGGCATCATATAAGGTGAATCCATTTAGGACAAAGCCATTGACAATAATATAATATGAATCCACAGAAATTTTACGCCATTGGAGATGAAATCTTTTGAAGATGAAACCATTGAAGATTACGCCATTAAATATGAAGTACTGGAGATGAACCCAAGATGAAGTATTTGAAATGAATCCATATGGAAGATTACGCCATTAAATATCAAGCATATATTGAAGATGAATCCGCCGAAATCATAGAGGATGAATCCATTGAACCGAAGAATCCAGTAATAACCATAGAAGATGAATCCGCTGATATCATAGAAGATGAATCCATTGATTCGAAGAAAATAGTTCCAGTAATAACCATAGAAGATGAATCCATTGACTCGGAAACGCATCGGGTAATATTTGTATAAGTGAACCAATTATTAACCAAAGAAAACCAATCCAGTAATCCGTTGAAATTAAATCCACTGAGCCGAAGAAGATAAAGCCACTAAGTAGAACAAAATAATTCTATTGAGCCGAAAAAGATAATTTCACTGAGCCGGAGAAGATATATCCAGAGCCGAAGAAAAGAAATTCACGAAGTAACCGAGTATATTTGTGGTAACAAAGTAATGGAACAACCCCCAGTGTTGGGTGAATTTGGTCTAATGATGTAATAGTGCAGCCCCGAGCATAATGGATTCTTCATGGTGAGTAAAGTGCATCAATTTGTATGTAGAAAAAATAGACAAACTCCAAACAAGTGTATGTATACTTGGTTGTAGTACAGAACAAATAGCTTAAAAATAACTATATAAAATAGCAACTAATTTTTTTTTAAGTAAAGCGAAAAATGTCGGAAGATCGTGCGGAACGGAAAAAATAATTTAAATGTAATCGGAAGAATAGCACCTGGGTTTTACGAGCATGAAGTAATAATAACAACACCATCCTGATTGCTTTGACGTGAAGCTCTCCTTAAGTCAAATTGAATTTACTGCCTTGAAGAGTACTACCACTCGTTATCTTCTATGGAGTCGCTCGTTAATCGAAGCGGTCTTGCCCCTTGAAGTAAAAGTGCGCAAGTCTGTAGCCAGATGGAACCTCCGTCCTTGGGACTCGATAATTTCTGGCCTAAGCCGATACTGCACCTTGCTGTTTCACCTTGTCGTGATATTGTTGGTTGCTGGCACTAAAAAGAGACATGCCCACTTATGCTTCGCGAACCACGTACTGTGATCCACACCTTCCGTAGATTGCTGGTTCGCTCCGCCAACGATCCGAAATTCAGCGTCGACTCGATGGAACCACGCAGTCGAAGAAAAAAAAACTGGCCAGATGCGATCTGTAAGATGAAGAGACGAAGCCTCCACGCGGGTAAACCGCCGACGCAAACAAAACAGCCAATGCCAGATCTTGATGATGATGTAGAGGGATCTCGCCCGAATAACAAAATCCAATCGTCGCGATTCCCACAGACGGCGCCAATTGACGAGGGATCACCTCGCCAATGCCTACGTATTGTAGACTTGGGTTTCGGGAGAGAACGACGATGGAGATTCCGGGAGCGAGATTAGGCACACGACGTACCCAGCTTCGGGTCCCCTCGGTCGAGGATCCCTACGTGCTGCTAGCAATCCACTATATGATCACAAGTATGTTTACAGGGTGCCGCCGTAGGCGGAGCTATGTTGTCTATCTGTTTTTCTCCTTATTTCGGGTGCCCTGGCTAGCTTTATATATGCAACCAGCCTAGGGTTTTACAAGAGTCCTAGTCGACTACTTCTTCGGGTTGCCTTGTTGGGCCTTCTCCATATTGGGCCGAGCCAAACCAGGTATACTAATAATGGGTACCCGAAGGGTATACCCATGTCACCGGTCGCCTCCGGCCGGTCGCCTTCGGCCGGATGATTGCCACGGGCAGCTTCTTCCACATCTAGCCGAGCACTTACCACGTGTCGAACAGACTGGGCCAAAATAACTATCCCATCTTGCTGGGTTGAACCTATAAAAGAATCTGGTTTCCAAATTTTAGGATAGAAGACAACAAAGGCCTATTTTGCTAAATTAGTATGGCCTGATTTAGGCCCCTCTAGCCTCCGAGCACCTGATTCTTGGACCCAAATGAAATACGGCGAAATATGGGCCACCTTTTACTTGGGCCGGTTTGGGATTGTTGTCCGAAGAAAGTGAATGTACTTTTGTGTTCAACGGCCGATAAAGGCCTATCACCTATTAGTTGGTATCCGAATGAATTGGGTGTTCTTTTATATATATGCTGCAGATCCTGTGTTTCAAACTTTACTCCAACAATGCACATAACAAACATTTCGCATAATAAATGTTTCAATTATGGAACTATTGACCAACACATTCATCTACAACTATCGAGAAAAGACACATCGCAACTACAATGAGCCCTTCCATCACGTACGAATAAGGCAACATTAGGTGCCAGAAAAGGGGTGGCTAACCGAAGCCTTGATATGAGCAACAATTCATCTACTCGATAGTACCATCAACATCCTCCTCAACGGGTAGCTGGCCGCGCAGGTCCTCGATCCTCATTAGCAGCACATTGATATAACCCAAGGCGGATCTTACTTTTGTGTTGGACTCATGCAAGGTTTCAAGGGCCTCATTGAGGTCCATGCGTGCCTACACGAGATCAATCGCAGCCTGATTCCACTTGCCAACAACGTCGACATTATGTGCACGGAGGTCCTGGATGGAAGTCTTATCTCTATCCATAGTCGCAATGTTCTCCTCCTGAAGCTTGGACAACTTATTAATCTCCAAACACAGCATGTTGCGTTCCACGCGAAGATCATTCACCTCTTGCTTATACAAATTAGCGCACCCAACAATTTCATCCAGGTCATGCCTGAGATGGGTAATATTCTCTTGAAGCCGGCAGGTGTTGGCGATGGACTGCAATAAAACATAGGAACACCATAAGCCTAAGATGGGTAATATTCTCTTCACGAAAAGTACCCTAGGTTCCAAATTTGTAGACACGGCTTTTTTTATTTCAGAAATGTGGGAGCCTACGCTGTTTAATATGTCTAGAAAAATGCGTATCATGCGTATCATGGATTCAGGTGCAGGCTTTTTTTCACGAAATGTGGGAGCCTACTCCAAAACTGAATAACAATGGATTTAGACCACATGCAACAAGACTTAAAGAAGAGACGACCAACATAATTGCAGCAAAATTCAGTGGAACAACATGGTTCTTAGGTACAATCAACAAAACTGAACATAACTATACATAAGACTTGGACAACGGATTTTCAGAGATGGAACCAACAGATTCTTCTCACAGACAATAGGTTTCCAGAGCAGACGCCAAAGGATTCTTTCCTTCTCAGGCACAACAGCTTTTCAGAGATGACACCAACCGATTCCATGTCTATCTTTATCACAACGTATAATCAGCTTGGGCGTTACAACAATCTGAAGAAAAAAAGTACATTAATAAACAAATATCAAACAATGGAAGCTAGACTAGCAGAATTTTAATGGAAGAATTCAAGTGAAAGTTAACAGAAGGAAAGATATACATCATCATCCGTTCAAGTTAAGATTACATAACCATGACTAGACCTACTATAGGGCCCAAGGGGTGGCTGACTGATAACCCACAAGTATAGGGGATCGCAACAGTCTTCGAGGGAAGTAAAACCCAAATTTATTGATTCGACACAAGGGGAGACAAAGAATACTTATAAGCCTTAACAACCGAGTTGTCAATTCAGCTGCACTGAAAAGCACTAGTAATAGGGGTGATGTGAAAGCAGCAGTAATATAAGAGCAATAGTAACAGAATACGCAGCAGTAGCAGTAACACAGAGGCAATGGCACCAAAATAGTTGATACTACTTCTAATGGCATATAGGACCGAGTGAGTATTTGATGATGAAAGATGGACCGGGTTCCCAGCTATCTACACTAGTGGTAACTCTCCAATAACAAGTGTTGGGTGAACAAATTACAGTTGGGCAATTGACATAATTATTATAGCATTAAGACAGAACATCCAATTTATTAATCATGTAGGCATGTTTTCCATATATAGTCATACGTGCTCGCAATGAGAAACTTGCATAACATCTTTTGTCCTACCAGATGGCAGGCCCTCAAGGGAATCTACTGTTAATTAAGGTACTCCTTTTAATAGAGCACCTGAGCAAAGCATTAACACTTGGTGAAAACATGTGATCCTCATATCTAAGCCATCCCCTCCAGTTATCCCAATTGCTGTCACTTTGGGGCCTCGGGTTCCGGACATAGACATGTGCAAACAACTTGTAGATACAATCTAAGCAATAATTATAGAGCTTAAATCTAAGATCATGCCACTCGTGCACTAGTGACAAGCATTAAACACAACAACATTGCAGCAACAATAACTTCACAAACTTTATAGATAGACTGATCATAATGTAACAATTCATCGGATCCCAACAAACACAACACCGATTACATCAGATGGATCTCAATCTTGTAAGACAGCTCATGAGATCATTGTAATGAAGTACATGGGAGAGAGAGTACCAACTAGCTACTGCTAGAACCCGTAGTCCATGGGGGAACTACTCACGGAGCATGATGGAGGCGGTGGCGTCGATGGAGAAGGCTCCGGTCGATCCCCGTCCGGCAGGGTGCCGAAACAGAACTTCCCCCGAAACTAGGTTTCCGATGGCGGCGGCGCTCCGGAGTCTTTCTGGAGTATGATAGATATCTCTAGGGTTTTCGCGACGAAAGGAATATATAGGCGAAAGGGCGGCGCGAGGGGGTGCCCGAGGGGCCCACCCCATATGGCGGTGCCGCCCCCTTCTTGTCGGCCTATGGTCTAGAGGCCATGGGCCTCCCCTGGCTTGCCCTTTTGGCTCCGTGTGTCCCTCGGAAAAATAGGAGGTTTGGCTTTTGTTTCGTCGAATTCCGAGAATATTGCCCGAACAGCTTTTCTGGAACCAAAAACAGCAGAAAACAGGAACTGGCACTTCGGCATCTTGTTAATAGGTTAGTCCGGAAAATGCGTAAAAATGATATAAAGTGTATATAAAACATGTGACATTGATATATAAAACAAGCATGAAACATCAGAAATTATAGATACGTTTGAGACGTATCAAGCATCCACAAGCTTAGTTCCTACTCGTCCTCGAGTAGGTAAACGATAAAAAGAATAATTTCTGAAGTGACATGCTACCAACATAATCTTGATCCATACTATTGTAAAGCATATGAGATGAATGAAGTGACTCAAAGCAATGGTCTATAGTTTGCTAACAAAAAGATAATGACTAAACAACTGAATCATATAGCAAAAACTTTTCATGAATAGTACTTTCAAGACAAGCATCAAAAAGTCTTGCATAAGAGTTAACTCATAAAGCAATAGATTCTTAATACAAGGTTTTGAAGCAACACCAAGGAAGATTTAAGTTTCAGCAATTGCTTTCAACTTTCAACATGCATATCTCATGGATAATTGTCAACACAAAGTAATATAATAAGTGCAATAAGTAAGCATGTAAGAATCAATGCACACAATTGACACAAGTGTTTGCTTCTAAGATAGAAAGAAGTAGGTAAACCGACTCAACATAAAGTAAAAGAAAGGCCCTTCGCAGAGCAGAGATTAAATCATGTGCTAGAGCTTTTTAAGTTTTGAAATCATAAAGAGAGCATAAAAATAAAGTTTTGAGAGGTGTTTGTTGTTGTCAACGAATGGTAGTAGGCACTCTAACCCCCTTGTCAAACAGACTTTCAAAGAGCGGCTCCCATGAAGGACGTTATCTCTACCAGCAAGGTAGATCATCCCTCTTCTCTTTTGTTTACACATGTATTTTAGTTTTATTTATAGATGACACTCCTCCCAACCTTTTGCTTTCACAAGCCATGGCTAACCGAATCTCGGGTGCCTTCCAACATTTCACATACCATGGAGGAGTGTCTATTGCAAAATTAAGTTGCTTACTGATAAATCAGGGCAAAACATGTGAAGAGAATTATTAATGAAAGTTAATTAATTGGGGCTGGGCATTGCCAGCTCTTTTTGCAAAATTATTGGATAAGCGGATGTATATGCCACTAGTCCATTGGTGAAAGTCTGCCCAACAAGATTGAAAGATAAAACACCACATACTTCCTCATGAGCTATGAAACATTGACACAAATAAGGAGTAATAAAGTTTTGAATTGTTTAAAGGTAGCACATGAAGTATTTACTTGGAATGGCAGAAAATACCACAAAATAGGTAGTTATGGTGGACACAAATGGCACATGTTTTGGCTCAAGGATTTGGATGCACGAGAAGCATTCCCCCTCAGTACAAGACTTTGGCTAGCAAGGTTGTTTGAAGCAAACACAAGTATAAACCGGTACAGCAAGACTAACATAAAAACATATTGCAAGCATTATAAGACTCTACACTGTCTTCCTTGTTACTCAAACGCTTTTACCAGAAAATATCTAGACCATAGAGAGACCAATCATGCAAACCAAATTTCAACAAGCTCTACGGTAGTTCTCCACTAATAGGTTTAAACTACATGATGCAAGAGCTTAAACATGATCTATTTAAGAGCTCAAAACAATTGCCAAGTATCAAATTATTCAAGACAATATACCAATTACCGCATGAAGCATTTTCTGTTTCCGACCAAATATCAATAAGTGTTGCGGCTTTCAGCTTTCGCTATGACCATGAAAAATAAAACGAAGAACACAAGTGTTCAAATGAAAAAGCGGAGCGTGTCTCTCTCCCAAACAAGAATTCTAGGATCCAATATTGATATGATCAGAAAATAAAAATAACAAACTAAAAATAAAAGCACACAGACGCTCCAAGTAAAGCACATATGATGTGGAAGAATTAAAATATAGTTTCACTAGAGATGACCTGATAAGTTGTTGATGAAGAAGGGGATGCCCAGCTTAGACGCTTGAGTCTTCTTGAAATATGCTTGGGTGACTCACGGGCATCCCCAAGCTTAGGCTATTCACTCTTCTTGATCACATTATATCACCCTTCTCTCTTGACCCTTGAAAACTTCTGCCACACCAAACTTCTCATAAACTTCATTAGAGGGGTTAGTACTCAAAAAACTTCAATCCACTTTAGTTCTATAGTGACACATTGCAAGAACTCAATAAAACATTAGCTACAGCTCTCCACGTCTAGAAAGCCTTACTTAAAGTCCACAAGAGACAATGCATGAAAATAAAGATAAAAAGGTATTGCTACAGAAGTAACAAGCACCTTGACTCAAAACAAAAAGAAAAGCAAAAATAACAGAAAAAACGATGGGTTGTCTCCCATAAGCGCTTTTATTTAACGCATTTCAGCTAGGCGCAGAAGATTTTAATGATGCTCACATGAAAATAGAAAATGAAGCAAAAGGAGCATCAAGAAGCAAATTCAAAACACATTTAAGCCTAACCCACTTCCTATGCATAGGAATCTTGTACACAAATAAATTCATGAAGAACAAAGTGACAAGCATAGGAAGATAAAACACGAGTAACTTCAAAATTTTCAGCATGTAGAGAGGTGTTTTAGCACCATGAAAATTTCTACAACCATATTTTCCTCTCTCATAATAATTTTCAGTAGCTTCATGAATAAACTCAACAATATAACTATCACATAAAGCATGTTTTTCATGATCTACAAACACATAATTTTTATCAAGCTCAAAAATAGTGGGATCAAAACATTCAAACCCACTTTTATCAATAATATAACAAGATGATTGATCAATCTCAAAAGATATGGGACTATTAGATTAAGTCAAGACCTTTCCAATCCCATTTTCATTAGTGGTACAATTAATATTATCAAGTAACATAGGACCATCATCTAGAGCTTTATCATAAACATTTTCTAAGCGAAACTCTTTAGTACCATGCACTTCGATATCAGGCACAAACAAAGCATTATCATAAGATTTATCAAAATAGCATGGATTATCATAGATAACAGTATCATAATTATTCTCACAAGTTTTACTCATAGGGAATATTTCAAGAGAATCCACAGGAACATAACATTCATCCTCCTTTGGTAAGCATGGGGGACAATCAAATAGTGTAAGAGATAAAGAGTTACTCTCATTAGAAGGTTGGCATGGGTAGCTAATCCATTATTCCTCCTTTTGTTCATCACTCTCCTCCTCTTTTTCATCTAATGAGCTTTCTGGTTCAGCAATTTCTTCTTCCACAGGTTCCTGCAAATTGTGAGTGCATTCTTGTGCATGAATGAGTCTCACTTTATAATCAATGATATATGAATTATTGCTGTAATGTTCTATGCAATAATCAAGGATAGAAGAGACATAATCTTTAAGATCATTACAAGTAACACAGTTTCATAATTTTTAGACATGAAGGATTCTATTTCAGAAGCTCCCATAAATAAAACAAATTGTTCTACTTCTTCGAACCCAAGATGAATATAGTTATTCCAATGATAGTTCACAATTAGAACTTCTTCACTAAAGCCACATTGGAATTTAAGATGTTTAGTATCATGTTTAGAGCAACAGTTTATATCATGGCATTTAAGCAAGATTTTAGCAATTGTATTCAATTTTTCTAACACGGCACTCATGACTTTACCCTTTCTTGATTCTCTATAATTCATATATAATTCTATAAGCTCCATACAGGTTGTGGGTTCTTCCATAACAACAGTTTATAATTTTCGGTTTTTCAAATTTTTATGGATTTTCGGGTATATAAGAAAAATAAAACAAGACAAAAACAAACTATACAAAAGTAAACTAAGCAAAATAATACTAGACAGAAATAAACTAAGCACAAATAAACTAGACAAAAGTAAACTAAGCAAAACAAAATAAAATAAAGACAGAGAGGTAGATTGTACTCCCAGGTGAACTTATGAGTAGAGCTATGCCCCCCAACACGCCAGAAAATAGTCTTGATAACCCACAAGTATAGGGGATCACAACAGTCTTCGAGGGAAGTAAAACCCAAATTTATTGATTCGACACAAGGGAGACAAAGAATACTTATAAGCCTTAACAACCGAGTTGTCAATTTAGCTGCACCGGAAAAGCACTAGTAGGGGTGATGTGAAAGCAGCAGTAATATGAGAGCAATAGTAACATAACACAGCAGCAGTAACACGAGGCAATGACACCAGAAAATAGTTGATACTACTTCTAATAGCATATAGGACCGAGTGAGTATTTGATGATGAAAGATGGACCGGGGCTATCTACACTAGTGGTAACTCTCCAATAACAAGTGTTGGGTGAACAAATTACAGTTGGGCAATTGACATAATTATTATAGCATTAAGACATAACATCCAATTTATTAGTCATGTAGGCATGTTTTCGATATATAGTCATACGTGCTCGCAATGAGAAACTTGCATAACATCTTTTGTCCTACCAGCCAGTGGGAGCCGGGCCTCAAGGGAATCTACTGGTAATTAAGGTACTCCTTTTAATAGAGCACCGGAGCAAAGCATTAACACTTGGTGAAAACATGTGATCCTCATATCTAAGCCATCCCCTCCAGTTATCCCAGTTGCTGTCACTCTGGGGCCTCGGGTTCCGGACATAGACATGTGCAAACAACTTGTAGATAAAATCTAAGCAATAATTATAGAGCTTAAATCTAAGATCATGCCACTCGTGCACTAGTGACAAGCATTAAACACAACAAGATTGCAGCAATAACTTCACAAACTTTATAGATAGACTGATCATAGTGTAACAATTCATCGGATCACAACAAACACAACACCGGTTACATCAGATGGATCTCAATCATGTAAGGCAGCTCATGAGATCATTGTATTGAAGTACATGGGAGAGAGAGTACCAACTAGCTACCGCTAGAACCCGTAGTCCATGGGGGAATTACTCACGGAGCATGATGGAGGTGGTGGCGTCGATGGAGAAGGCTCCGGGGTCGATCCCCGTCCCGGCAGGTGCCGAAACAGAACTTCGACCCCCGAAACTAGGTTTCGCGATGGCGGCGCGCTCCGGAGTCTTTCTGGAGTATGATAGATATCTCTAGGATTTTCGCGACGGAAGGAATATATAGGCGAAAGGGCGGCGCGAGGGGGTGCATGAGGGGCCCACCCCATATGGCGGCGCCGCCCCCCTCTTGGCCGCACCGGCCTATGGTCTGGAGGCCGTGGGCCTCCCTCGGCTTGCCCTTCGGCTCCGTGTGTCCCTCGAAAATTAGGAGGTTTGGCTTTTGTTTCGTCGAATTCCGAGAATATTGCCCGAACAACTTTTCTGGAACCAAAAACAGCAGAAAACAGGAATTGGCACTTCGGCATCTTGTTAATAGGTTAGTCCCGGAAAATGCAAAAAAATGATATAAAGTGTATATAAAACATGTGACATTGATATATAAAACAAGCATGAAACATCAGAAATTATAGATACGTTTGAGACGTATCACTGACCAGCATAGTCTTTTGTGCAGTGTCACCGAAATAGTTTCAGTATCAGCAACTTGCACTAGTAACATTTCGCTAGTCCATAACGATTTTAGTTCGTCAGCGAATGTGCAAAATCCGTCATGGAGGCCTCATCCTGCCGGTTTGCAGGACCGTGGTGGATCTCACGTCACAGATGGCCAGACTAGCGGTTAGGAAAGTGCGTCACATATCCATGACGGGTAGATCCAAGCCCAGCCGGCCCGGACCGTTGTGATGGACTTACACCTTGTCGGGCGGTCCCCCTGTACCCGTCCGATGTGTCAGGACAATGATTGGGCCATTATTATGGTCGGGTGATATTGTTTTGTCACCTAGCATATTCTCAGCGATGAGGTGGCTTGCCCCGTGGAGGACACGTGGCAGCATCTGCTCTGAAATAAACTAACATCGTTGCGACAATTGTGCCACTAGATTCATGACACGTGGCAGCATACAGCAGGTGGGCCCGATAGGACATGGGCCTTGAGGCCCGTTAGGCGATGGGCCTTGAGGCTCGTTAGGTGGTGGGCCTTGAGGCCTGATAGGCGATGGGCCTTCAGGCCCGTTAGGCGATGGGGCTTTAGGCCCATTAGTCTATGGGCCTTGAAGCCCATTAGTCGATGGGCCTTGGGGTTCGTTAGGCGATGGGCCTTGAGGCCCATTTTTTATGGGTCTTGAGGCCCGTTGGTTGATGGCCCTTGGAGGCCCGTTAGTTGGTGGGCCTTACGCCCCGTTAGTCGGTCGGTCTTGAACCTGTTAGTTTATGGGCCTTGGGCTGTTATTTGATGGACCTTCAGGCCCGTTAATTTGTGAGCCTTTAGGCCCTATATTTGGAGGGTCTTGAATCCCTCTGATCGTGGGCCTTGAGCCCGTTAGTTGATGGGCATTGAGGCCCGTTAGTTGATGGATCGGCCCGTTTAAAATTGCCTCTTATGCAACCCATTAAAATTCAATTTGTTAATTTTCGTATAACCAATATACCCACAAGAGCATGCTAAAACTGAAAATGCTACATTATTACATTTAGGAATATAATTTACTTACTAAGATAATTACAGTTATGCAATAACATCATATCAGAGTTTAGCGTGCCAAGTAGCACCAAGATATCTCTTCAACATGACCAGAACAGCTCCAGCAGCATCAAAAAACATTTCCAGCGTTGAGCATAGCACGACCTGTGTGAACCACGTTATTAGGGTTATGCAGTCTACCTTTACTTAAGCATGAGAAACCTTTAAATCTTTGCCGACATCGCAGCCTGCTTTTCTAATCTTTCCTTTGCCTTGGTTGTCAGCTGATTAATTTGATCCCTCTGGATCTTGGCAACATTGGATAGCTCTGCACTTGCCAACTTCTCCTTCTCCAGTTCTGCAGCAAGCTTGCTCATTCTGGATCGAGAGGAGTTATGTGTGACCCCTACATTCTGAAGAAATGTAGGCTGGGAAGTTTTCCTCGAGAGGACCTCGTAAACAACCTGGGCCTCAGTCTTGCGTTGTCCGTCTGCTGTAGGTACACACAGCTCATATTCCATCTCAGCCTTATTTTACAACGAAGAATTATGGTTAGGAGATGCAGCAAGATATAAGATAAACGTTACTGACAACTCTTTTAAAGATGGCTTACAATTGCATCCTTTGTCGGGGTGGAGAAGCCGTTATGTCGGCTCAAGTGGCACTCTTTGAACATATCCAGAGGACTAAGTTCTTTGCCGTTGTATTTGTCCTTCTAGAAAATAACATAAATAGGTGATCAGCTTAAAGGTTTCAGGTGTACATAAAATCTACAGTTTCCGCTAGCGACCATGTGCACTATAGTTACCATAGCTGGAATTCAATTCAACTGACGTTGCTCTGTAAATGACGTTATTTTGAAATAAATAAAATGCAATCCATCCTAAAAAACAGGGAACATCATCTAGCACGTGTGTTGAGCGCAATAACAAACTTATATAACTAACAAACTTGAAATACTCATCACATCACAATTTTATGTTGTGATAGTTCGTGACTTACCACGTTTTCCAAGTGCGCGACATAGTTGCGTGATCCGATTGCCGGATGGATCAGGACCTTAGCACGGTTGAATTTGTTTTTCTCACTGATTTCCTGCTGGATGGTAGAATTAGTAATGGTACTCATAGTCAAGCTTCATGCACAAGAAAATGCAGTCATAAGTCAGAACTGAGGAAAGGGCTAGTCAATTCAGTTAACAAGATCATTTGCCATAATTAAGCATGTAATATACCAGCTTTGATTTGCATAAAATAACTGACCTTCATCTTGGGATCCATCCAGTGCTGCACAAGCTCATTCCACTCAACGTTGCTCATCGAACTGACATGACTTTCTTTCGGTACATCGCAGAGAAGACGGTTATCAAAGTACTTTCTTTTAAGGACATGCCGTTGGTGCTTAACACCTATCTGAAGATACCTCTTGCAAGCTGATTTTACTGGTGAAACATTTATATCCATATCAAACCTAACCTAGTGGCATGGAAGAACATGCATAAGAATGGAAATCTCTGAATCAACAACATTATATAAATATTGTAGAGGGGCAAAACGCCTAGGATGGACTCACCGAAACTCTGTGGTAATAGTCAGAGAGGAGCCTACTATCCCCCTTATATTTCTTCCAGTGCGAGCGCACATGCACATGGTTCTTGACTTCATTGTGGCATTCAGCTGCAAACTTTGCAGTGACAAAAGGTGACACTGGCCTCATCATACCTTTTTGAATGGCAACTGCCAGTTTGCCAGCCACCACTACACATGTAAACAATTAATGAGGTAACAATAATGGTACTACAAACAGAATATGGAATAAACAGACTAAATACACTAAGCATGCATGCCTTTATCTCCATTACTATTCAGAGTTGCCTCCTCATGGTTAGCATCCATCCAGTGACTGACTATGTCCACAAAGACATGCCCAGTAGCATCATTACCTGTGTTCAAGGGAAGCAGCCTGAGTGTGTCATCGTGCAATAGAAGGTAACATAAATGCACATAAGAACTTGACAGTACAACATGCTAAATGTAGTAAGTTGATTGTACATCTTGCCTTCAGCGAGAGAAGGGTTTAAACAAAGGGATCTTCCACACACTGAGATTGGATTTGATTTGTATGTAGGAGGTGCCAGATCTGGAAATGAACTCTTGGCGCTCATCAGGGTCAGAAGTCCGGTTAGCCTCTTGTTGTTGCTGGCGGTTATTGTTCCCAGGTAATAACTACAACATTGATCAATCAAGCTAGCATGAAAACGATAGATTGGCCTTCGCAATAAAACATAAATAAGACAAGACAAGTTGTAATTGCAGGAACTAGGACCTTAGCTGATGAGAGAGCATAGGAGGCCTCACGGATATTGTTAGTACGAGTGCAAGATTATAGTCTCCTTCGGGTGGCTGGGATGATGATACTCCCTTTTTGCCCAAGCTGATGATGATACTCCATTTCAGCATGAGATGCCCGCAACATTTCTAGGCTGCTACAAATACAAAGACAAAAATAAACGTACATTATGATGTGCTTGCTGTCAAGCTTCATGCAGTCAACTCAACCAATAGTCCGAACTTATGCACAAGGCTAGTCCAATCCACAGCAAGAAACAGACGAACTAACAGGATGCGAAATAACTCAAAAGAAACGATTTACCAAATTCTATATGGGAGATGATTTAGCCGAAACGGTGAAGATGTTGCCCCAGACGATGGACGACCGTGGTCTTTGCATAACGCGACAACGCTGCGTCCGGCGATTGGCGGGGACGAGTAGCAGGCAGGCGGTGGTGGATATATCCGGAGGGGGATCTAGGGTTAGTAGAGATGACGAAAACTGCGTCTGAGCCTCGGTTGGATTCAGATTGGAAACGATTGTCATGTGGCCATGGTTTACAGTTACTTCAATACCCTTGCCCTCCCGAAAATTTTCGTCATTAGTTCTGCAAGCCAGGTGGGTAGAATGGCCATTTCGCTGGATGAAATTGGTCTGGCGCCAACTTTTTGGAGCCAACACATTTCAAATTTCTAACATGCGAGTCCGCAGTCATGGACTTGGCACCGAAGTTGGGCTGCGAACACACCTCTACCTGAAGGGACATAGCCCAACAGGTTCGTAGTTCCTGCAAAAGACTACTGCCATTCCATTACATTTTTTCCGCATTCGAAGCTGATTGGTCAAATTCTAGAATTACAATCACTCAAAAAAGTATCAGCAAGAAAACCCGGGATATAGTATCCACAAACCCGGGAAAATGTTTCAGTACCTGAAATAATATAAACTAACTAATATGGGATAGTCGGAAGCAATATTTTCTTGCCAAAATTTAATGAATTTTTGACCTTTTAATAATATTGAAAAAATGCAGTAATAAAAAGAAGACAAAATAAAAAAATCTGCGAAAGTTCGAAAATAATTGTACATGTCATTTGAAAGTTATATCACTTTTTGTGAGATTAGACAAAAATTTGATGAAAAAATGAACTTCTAAAATAAAAATAAAAATTGTAGTATTTGAAAGGGTATGTGTTCAATCTTGGAAATTGATACAATCTGGAATAAAAAAGTATTGGTGGTCCCCGATCATCTGATTTGCTCTTAAATAGCTTAATCTTACAAATAGTTGGTGGCATGTGCAAAAAACATGTGAAGTCAGTGTTTTGTGCAACGAGAAGAACATCAATAAGTGGTGGCTTGTGCAATTTCCCCCATCTACGGTACTCCCCCGCGAAGATTCCTTCCCTACATTTTGCTTATTTCCAACATCTCTCGAATAATATTCTTATCTAGTTGGAGCAGAGAGGAGAGGAGGGAGATAGGGAGTGAGCTCCAGCTATTTCTCGTAGGCACTTTGTGAAAATGAAAGGTGGGCCATATATATATTCGAAACATATTACTAGTATATTTTTATAACTCACTATGGTATAGTGTAGCTCTATGTTTGATCAAGATGACTTACCACACTCACTTGCTAGCAGTTGGCTATACTGTTATATATTTGCTCTAAGGCATGGAGAGGGGACACCTCCACAAACACAATCCATATGGGAGAGGGGGGTCTCCGTTGGGGGCAAATAGGGGACGGGGCCAATGATATCTTACATGTGACATGGTACCGCTTCTAAAATTCAAATTTACAAGCATATAAAGATTTGAAAAATTGGGGGTGTTCACAAGATGTGTACTTACATCCCTTGGAAATTTCAAACACAAATTCAAAATAAACACACAGATAAAAAAGGACATGTTTCTATGTGAATATTGTCATTTTGTGTTTTTTGTCTTCTTGTCGCGCTATTTATGTAATATTTTTCAATTTTTTTTTCTTGCATATTTCAAAATTTCATTTGCAAATTCTAGGAATTGTAGTCAACATAATATGAACGTTTAAAATTTTATTTTTATTCGAAAAAATATAACTTTGAACTTTAAATAGTAATATCATGGTATATCTTGTAGTCAATGATATACTGTTGGAGCAAGTTTCTTCCATCTCTCTCCCCTAGTAAACTTAGCCGGAGTACACCAGGAAATTCATGCATGAAATTGTCTAGAACTGAACTAACAAGGCAACAAAAACAATTCGTAATTAAAAACTATTTCTCTTCTCATGCAGCATCAAAGAAAATGTTATCAAATACACCTACGCTAACGGGTCAAACCTGATTTAATAAATCCGATCAGGTGCCCCAATCAAGATACCACATCGTATGGTCAGCATGCATGGTGCCCATGCTCCTTGGTGCCCCAATTGAGCTTCCTATATGTAAACTAATTGAGGCACCATGATGCCCAGGCTCCCCGATCTCCCACTGTTCAATTGATCCACAGGCAGATGAAATGAATCCAGGTTTATTTTGTGATTGAACCCGTTAGCACACCAGAAAACCCGTTTTGTAGCCTGATCCGACATTTCCCAAATCTTTCCATATTTGATTCGCATGGCAGCTCCAATGGATGATTCCAGAATATTAGCATTTATCGTTTTGCATGCATGCACCATGATTGAAAATTTTAGATACCCGGAATGAAAAAATCAGGCTAGTACTCTCTTACCATGGAAAAGCTGGCCCATTTAACGTATTTTCATTTAGCCGTGATTTACGTGTCCTTGTTGCCTTTTCTGCTTATATTTGAACTCATATCTCCCGGCTATTTATAAGGTGCCAGTCAGGGACGAAATTCATGCCAAATCATTGCATTCCTGTCGACCTCATACGCCTCCGCGTACCACGTCTTTGAATTCTTCTTGGCCGAGGTATGTCTTGTGGCTGCTGTGCATGATGTCTTGTTAATCTTCACCATCAGATTAGTATTTACATTTTTTTTGTTAAATCACATGTACCTTGATGCCCACGCTGCAGAGGTGTGCTAGTGCAACAACTCCAATAAAGAATCATGTTCAGCATACACTCATCCCATGCTAATTTCAGGTATTATACTTGGATAACATGGATTTTAGGCCTCTGAATATCAAGCACGAGCATTTCCCAAGAATAGCAGAATACGGTCGTGATGAAATTAAAGTAAGAATGTATCTTGACCTTAAAGAAAAGGGTTTGTACAACAAGCATACCCAGTTTAGAAAGATGTAGGTAAATAGGTATACTTTATATTTGAGAAAAAATTCATCTAAGATTTTCACATACCTATATTACCTACAGTTGCAACAGTCAAGTGATGTCTGCTACCGTTGATCTTCAGCGAGCACTAGGTCCACCGCAACAACTGAAAATGCTCCTGGTCCATCAAATGTCGGTCCTGGTGGAATTCAGGTATTCTTACAGTAATTCAATCACATGGAACAAAAATAGTGTGTACAATGTAGTAACATTTATTTATTGTTATCAGTTTGTCCAACACGCTTACCAAATCATTAAGCAGCAACAACAGATGAATAATGTTTGGAAATCATGCATTGCACGGATGGAGAGGGCAAAGAATCAGCTTCTGAAGGTGGCACAAGCGTTCAATGTTGTTGACAGCCTTGAGAGTGTCAGTCTAAATGCAGACAATGTTGGCATTGGGAAAACAAGCTACAAAATGGACAAAATGTCAACAAATTTGTTGTCATTCAGAATAAAAAGTCATTGTAATAAGTAGTACAATTTTTTTTACTTGAAACAATGTTCTTATGATTTGTAAGAGAGTCTTTCTTGTAGTAAGTATATTATGTTTACTTCTAGAATTTATATGGTACTATCAAAAGTGCCCGTGCGATGCTACGGGTTACTCCTTTCGGTGTATTTTAATAGTCGTACACATAATTTCAATAAAAAAATATAACATTTTATTCATATTTTTAAAAGTTTCCAACAGTATAATTTTTGTGACATATAATTCATATTTTGTCAAAGTTATCTTAAACCGAATGCACACTTGTAAACCATACCGGTACCAAAGTGAGTTAATCTTATTGAAACTTTTTTGAGACATACCTTGCGGATAGTATGTTATTGGTGAAAATTTGTTACGAAGATAGATTTACAATTTTTTAAACAACAAAAGAGCTAAATATTTTATCTTACCAAAAAATAAAAACAATGAACCACAATGCATATTTGGTTACCTCCCGGAAAGGAAGTATATTATGCAACTACTACCAAGCACAAGGAAATGCAACTGCATTTATTTGCACAATAAAAAGTTCCTGGTTTTTGTGATATATAATTCATATAGATATCATCAGCATACACTCAGTTTAGAAATATGCTTGCAATATATATGTACTATATTCATGCAGCTCATTAGCGCTAGATTAAAATGTGTTTAGCTGAAAAGAACATATTATATGATTAATGCAGCTCTAGTCTTTTGCTGAGCCAGATTTGTTGCATATTTGTCTAAGTTCACTCACGTAGTCATGCCAAAAACAAAATCTGACCCAAATACCCACTCTGCTTATTGAATACTGAATAGTAAAATACCACCCTGAATATTGAATAGCACATTTCGTACCAAACATGAGGAGATGGACTTCAGTTGGTTTTCACGAAAGAAGTGCACACTGGCATAAGAACTGAATCGTCTCTCAACTACTCGCTTATCCCTTCAGTCTTTCCCTCACACAAGATCCAGCAGAATTCCCCTCCACTCCATCTCAATACGGCCACCTCATTTTTCTTCCCAACACGGCCACCAGGGGTCCTAAATCGGCAACTGATTCAAGCAACACCTGGAATGCTTAGCAACTCGTTTCGAGAACCTAGGTTGGCAAATCGGCTGCTATGTTTGGCTAGATCTTGACTGAACATTGTATTTCGTACATAACCAACGCATCAGTACAGTATACAGGTTGTGAACTTCAGATCCAATCACTCTACTAAAATCTTAACACAAATCCCTCTACTAAAATCTTAACAGACAAATCCATATTTCCATAGACATACTGTAGATGTTCTGAACTTGATCCAATTACTGCACTGGAAAATCTAATCAAAAGAAGAGCGTGGAGGAGCACCAAATGGAAGATCTGAGAACCCAAAAAAACAGAAGCGGGAGGAGAGCAGTCGGTAGGAGTTCAACAAAGATATGTAAGAATAACGGATATGAATCGCACAATAAAGCAGTACTTAGGTGTGTTGTACCTGTTCTTGTCCTGGTCGCTGAGCCTCAACCTGGCCCTGTATTCAGCCTTACCCTCTGCAACAAGTGTACAAAAGGAAGCAGTCCATCCAAAACAATGCCATCTTATGACTGTAGTGCCAAATTCACCATGTCACGGATTGATCAAACTTACATCGCCTTCTTTTGAGCTTGACTTGGAAACGCTTGGAGTACACCCTTGACTTCTGGTTCTTGACAAACTGTAACATCCCAAATTTTAAAACAAAGAGAAAATGAATTTCCCATTTTCCAAAAATGAGAACCAACAAAAACTTTTCCTGAATAAGGTGCTATGCATAATACTTGTGCTTGATAATTGTGTTATTACCATAATGCTTATGTGAACTACCTTGAAATGTTCCAAAACCCTAAACCTCACCCCTCTTGTCACCATTCAATATAAAATAAATA
This sequence comes from Lolium multiflorum, assembly GCA_030979885.1. Lineage (NCBI taxonomy): Eukaryota > Viridiplantae > Streptophyta > Magnoliopsida > Poales > Poaceae > Lolium > Lolium multiflorum. Next base: position 222,035,100 of record CM061749.1, on the reverse strand, counting down.
AAAAGATTTTAAGTTAAAAAGAAAGGCATATGTAAGCCTATGGCTATAATTGCAAATAATCAACTATGCTATGCTCTAATCTTATTAGAAGGTTTGCAAAACCCCCACAACACTAACCTATGGTTTATCAACTAAATCCAATGTGAAACACAAATAAAATAAAACTTGCATAGAGGCATATGTGGCACATAGCCACAATACCAAATTTTGACCTAAGCCATTAGACTTGGCTACAATGGTTTAAAATCCTTCCTAAACCTAATCTAACACTCCATGAACTCAAAACCAAGACCTTTGGTTAAAGAAAAGAAAAATAAAAACATAAAATGCACATATGTGCTTATGGGCAATTTTGCAAATCTTTAACCTAGACCATTGTGGCTTGCCCCATTGGTTGGAAATGGTTACTAAACACTTATTAACACATTTGGAATCAAAGAAACTCAAATCAAATCAAATATGAAATAAAATGAGCTTACATACACTAATGGTCAAAATTGACAATTATAACATCATACCCATTTTGAGCCCTTTTATTAGGAGATTCTCAAACCAAACCCTCTCAACTCTTTGCACCTCATCCAAGACCTCATCAAGATGAACATTTTTTGTGTTGACCACATTGACCAAATCATTGACCATTGCTCACAATAGTCAAGCCAAAATGCCACTTTAACACAAATTCTAGATTCCCCCAAATTATAAATTTTTCACAAATCATTTCCAAATCCCAAACCAATGCCACCCATTGCTGCCAAATATCATTTATAACTCATCCATGAAGAAACCTAGCAAAATTTACCCACACATGAGGTTTTTACATGAGAATCCACTTTTTAAATAGAAGTACACCTACTCCAACCACTATGTACCACCACCATTTTTCAACCTTGAGCTCATCTATAGTGCCAATAGTACCACAACAACTCTCATGCCATCACCTAGCATTGACATGACCACCATGACCCCAACCATGCCAAGTACATGACATATGTCACACACCTTTTTGACTTTGATCATATGTGCACACTCTAGACCCCTCTCACCTTGCCCACCATGTCTACTAGACTCACCTCACCCCACTTAAGCTTGCAGCACCTTGGTACACAAGAAAAATATGCACAAAGAACCAATGCCATGCCATGCCACTCCAAATGACATCACCATGCCAACCCTTGTCTTTCTCCCTCTCTGGTCACCCTCACCATGTCAAGTTGACTCATCTCACTCCTCTGAACACCACCCTACCATCGTTGACCCCAAAAACCCACTTGCACCACCCAATGCCACACCATGCCACTCACATGATCACCACCATGTCACCACCCTGGCCCTTTTCCCTCTCTCTCACCTTGTCACACACTTTGGACTTGACCTTCTACACCTGCTAGACATGACCATGAGACCAGAAAAGCAAGTGGATGACCACAACACTCATGCCATGTACTTGATCACCAACCCGAGGACACCTCTCTCTCCCTGCATAAACACTCCATTCCAGCACGTCCCCCTGCGCCACTAGCCTCCTCTCCCTTCCCAGCACGCACTAGACATGGTCGTTGACCCTCCCTCGCGCCAGGACGACGCCATGACACAAGGACGCCCAAGTCGGCCTCGTCCTCGTGCGCCCTATACACAACGCCAGAGACTCCACCACTGTGCACGCGTCCTCCTCTACCCCCTACCTCCCTGCTGACGCCATGGCACGGACCAAAGAACCCTGCACATGACGCGCTCGGCGACATGGCCACCATGCCGGCCATGTCGCGCCCCTTCTCTCTGGCGCCTATATAAACCCCGCCCCTCGACCTGGACATCACCACACCACCCAGCAGCATCCCCTTCTTCCTCCTAGCACCTCTCCCTCGCCCTCCTCGCAGCTCACCGGCGCCAACAAGTTCGTCGGCGGCCACACCAAAAGCCGCCCGAATTTTCATAACCATAGCCACCAACACCTACACCATTTTGAAGCCCTTGGAAATACCTTTCCAACGCACCCGACCCCGCCGCGATCTGTGCCCTGAGGTGAGAGTTATGGCCCCCGCAAGCTAGCAGCTTCAGGAGGAACACGGGCCCAGCGCCGTCGGATCCCGATCCAACGCGCCGCGTGCTCCGCCTGCGCGCGACGTGCATGCGCCATGCAGCGCGGACCAGGCCGCATGCTGGGCCGACCCAACTCCGTTCCCGCCCACCGTTTGAATTCAAATTTCGTTTTATTTATTTTCTGTGATTTGCTCTCAGATGCTTTGCTAAATCTTTAATAACTACAAATCTACTTGGTCAATTTTGATAAATTTTATATATTTAGAAAGCTCATGAAAGGCTCCATCCAACCACACTGGATTCAAATCAGAATATGTTGTATAATTTGAATAGTAAAAATAACAAGTCAGAGAGTTTTCAGAATTCAAATAAATTTATAAAATCAACCATAATGAATTTTGAGGTGATTCAAATTCTCATAATTCATATTTCAAATACTCTAATTTTTTATGCAAAAATATGATATGGGTACTGTATATGATCATGGGTTAGAACCAAATAATGGCTATGTAGCCATTACTAGCCCATTTAAATTATTTTCAAAGGTAGGAATTTAAATCTATGAGGTGTAGCACCTCATTTAAATCCTCTTCCCAAGTTGTGTGAGGTAATGTGATGACCCTTGTTGCATGGTCTCATACTTGCTCACTTGAGGATCTTAAACCAAAATAGAATTTAAAATGCATGAGGTGATGACATTAGTCTTCATAAGCCCATATGTTCTTATTTGAAAATATTAGATCATTTTCATAGTAGTATTTAAATGGTTCAAAACTACCTATTAAATCATATGGGATGTATTGGTCTCAGTTAAATCTTTGTCTCAAGTAATTCAACATGAGGTAGTGACCTTAATCTAATAAACCTCATGTTGTATGATTGATGATATTAAATTATTAATAAGATAGTATTAAATTGCATGAGGTGTCTTCCCTCATTTAAGTCATGTTTCTCAAATAATAAGTGTGAAGTGTTGACCTTGGTCAACATGTGTTCATACCTTAATATTTGAGGAAATTAAATCTTAACAAGATTCAATGAGAGGAAGTTATTTCCCCAAAGAAATAAATAGAAACATTAATTAATATTTGTAATGAGAGGAAATTATTTTTCTTTACAAGAAAACCAAGTCAACCAACATGTTAATAATGTAGTGATGCTAGAATAGCTTGTGTGAACCATTTGTGTGATTAGTCTAGTATTGATTGGTGATTGTTATCCTCGTATTCATTTATAGACGCTAGTACCGGAGACTATCAAGAGGAGGAGGTCTACCCTGAAGAAGAGGAGGAGAACTTTGATCACTACTCCAACCAAGGCAAGCTAATATTCTTGCAAAGTGCAAAGCTCTACAAGAGCAAAGCACCCCCACATTTTACTTTATGCTTAATGAGCCCATCCCAAGTTTTACTACAAGCTTTTACTTACAAGTTTTATTGCTTTTGTTTTATCAAAGTACTTTTTGATTCATGATTCACTTGGTCAAGAGTAGAACAAGATCATCAAAGTTAGCCTAGGACAATCAAAGCTAGTTAGCACCCCTCATGACTAGTGGCTAGTGCTAAATAAATAAAATTGACTACTCTAGATGGGAACATTGTGAAATGAAATGACTTTGAAAGATTTGAAGGTGAATATGAATTGAATGACATGAATGACTTGATGGATTTGATAAAAACTGATGGTTGGGTTCGGATGCGATACCATTCCAATTTACAAGTACCCCCACAATACCTGATTATGGGTAGGGCTTAACTGGAAGTTTATGTGTCTTAGTATGGGTTCCCTCTAAACAAGCGTCATCGCGGTTATGCCGAAAGCTGCCTCTACAACAAAAGAACTGATGAGAATGACGTGAAATGAGGTGAATGTCCGGCCCAAGCCCCTGCAGTTCCCAGACTGTTTGTCTTCACTCGGAGGCCAAGCTCATGGGGAGAGGTGCCTATACTAGGATATGTAAGTGAAAGGTTATGGTTGATGATCCGCGTACTGAGTTACGATTATTTAGGGTTATCCCTGACGGATGTAATCAAATGTTGTGGCACAAGTGTGCAACCTCTGCAGAGTGTAGAACTATTCGAATAGCCGTGTCCACGGTTACAGACGATTGGAAAGGCCATACTGTTCCGTCATCAGACCATTTTCAAAAATGTGACATGTGAGTTGTGACTTGAACTTGAAAGGTGAATGGTGACTTTGACTTGAATCACAACAGAGTTGTGGGAATGACACTAATGTTCCCACTTGAGTTAGTTAGCAAATGAAGAGGCTTTTACTAAATGCTTATGAAATAAAATTGGCTTTATGCAAATAAACCTAGAGCTTAGCACCCCTTACTATAGTTGATAGTGCTTACACTAGTATTAGTTTGTGCGTACTTTAAAGTACTCATGGCTTTGTCCCTGGCTATTCAAATGGCCAGACTATGAAGGAGAACAGCAGTACGAGGAAGGTGGAAAGCAAGAGTCTATGACAACTAGGACTGCTCCTGACGTCACAGCTGCTGTGGAATGATGGACCCCAACCGTTACTTCGCTTCCGCTATGTGTTTTGTAATAGGATCTCTAGATCCCTTATGTTGTATTAAGACTGGATCATGTGATCCCTCTATGTAAGACGATTATGGTATGTAATGAATGATGTGTTGTGATATCAATCTATTATGTCTCGCAAAAACAATATTCCCGGGATTGCGATGCATGGCATAATAGGCATCTGGACTTAAAAATCCGGTGTTGACAAGTTGGTATCAGAGCCATTGTTTGACCTTAGGAGACCCTAGTTAGAATGGACGTCTGAAAAACTTAGTTTCAAAACAAAGAAAGTGAATATTTATAAAAATTTATTCTCCCTCTTATCCTTGAAATCTTTTCAAAAAGATTATTTCTGAAAAATTTATTCTTACCCTTATCCTTGAGATCCTTTTTAAAAGGGTATTTCTGAAAACTTATTCGCACTCTTATCCTTGAGATCTTTTCAAAAAGACATGCTCTACTTTTCTTTGTACTGCTCCATAAAATTTTGCACACCTTGACTTCATACTGCACAAGACCCGCAAGGAATTGGACAGCATCCGTGCATTATACCAACGACAAGCATCTCGCCTATGAAGACGAAGAAACCACCATTCCAGATGAAGAGTAGTGTCACTAGAGCACTTGCGTAAATTCGTAGCAAGAGAGCACTAAGTGTGAGTTTGGTATCCTGTCCCTTGTATCGTAGAGCGATGAATGGTTCTTAAAACCAACGGTGTGTTAGCTTTGTAATATGTGATGCTTGGTATGAATGAAAAAGTGTTGTTGGTTTTACCCCCTCAACACTACTCAAGTTTTCAAGTTTTGAACTTTTTAAACTTAACCCAAACAAACCATAGAAATTTCCCTCTTATCTTATGATCTACCTCATTGTTCAGATGGCCCCTCCTACCCGCAACAACTCCCGTGCCCAGGCCAACCAGATGCACATTGAGCACGCCAAGATGACTGACACCATCAACATCCTTGCAATGGAGCGCAAGGCACTTCACCATCAGCACGCCAAGAAGGACTACATCATTGCTCGCCTCCGCGTGAGGATAGCATCACTGGAGCAGCTCATCCCAATACCCAACCATGCCCCCAGAGACAAGTCCACTGTGACTTGCTATGAATATGGTGTTACTGGTCATTACTCTAATAAGTGCCCGATGAAAGCCGCCAACAATGCCCCAAGGACTGGAAGCAATGATGTACCCATTGCCCCAAAGGACAAGTCAACGGTAACCTGCTATGAATGTGGAGTTGTGGGTCACTACTCCAATGAGTGCCCCAAGAAGCTTGCCAAGATTGCCGCCAATACCGCTGCACCTGCCCAGCAACAGCGTCGCTTCGCAGCCAGAAGGAACCAACAACCGCAACGGCCGCCTCTACCACATGAATGCAACAGAAGCGCAGGAAGCCCCTCGGGCCATGCTAAGTATGTTTTCCTGTTAATCCAATGTCCCAATCTCTCTTGGGAACCTAACTTTTCTTAAAATCTCGGGACGAGATTTGTTTAAGGGGGAAGGGTTTGTAACATCCCAAATTTTAAAACAAAGAGAAAATGAATTTCCCTTTTTCCAAAAATGAGAACCAACAAAAACTTTTCCTGAATAAGGTGCTATGCATAATACTTGTGCTTGATAATTGTGTTATTACCATAACTAGCAAGGTGGCCCTCGCAAATGCGAGGGCATCATATTTAGCATGCTTAAGCTCTTGATTATATAAATTTATAGTGTCATAGGTAACAAAATTTTGAAATTTTGCCACAAAATTATATGAGGTAAAACATCACATTGGTCGTGACAATCCAACATATTGTTATTGCTACTCATACACTTACATCATTGTTCTCTCTAATGGTAGACCAACGAACCACATACATGTATATATTGTTCTTACTCTCTTTTATGTTTAATCCAACTATGCTAGCGGATTACTTATGTATCACTGAGTTTGATTCTAAATAAGAACTCCAACGTTGTTCACATGATCTTTGTAAAACTATCTCTTAAGGTACATATCCTTACGCTCATGTGAAACTTTTGATAAAGCAAATTAAATCCATGGAAAAATATTAAATAAGAATAAATTAGCAATACAAATATAATTATTATTTATTTTACCACGTCATATGCTCTCACCTGGAGTCCGAAACGGTATAATCATAAATCTGTGTAGACCGACTGAGAAGTGGGATGTCTATATGGAAATTACCATTTTAAAATTTTCTTAAATAAATGTAGCCAAACATGGCGGTGAGATTTATATCCAAAATCATATAATAAAGTATTTCTAATCATTTATAGAGATTTTTTGTAACATGTTTCTTCGAAAGGTTGCACTCTACCAATATAATTTGTCTAACATGGGGCTTATTCACCCTCCAGAACCAATTACACCCTTTTCTCAGAATTTTGATTAAGAATGAGTTGTGATAGACCCGATGACATGTACTCCCTCCGGTTTCTTTTAATTGACTCGGATTTAGTGCAACTTTTACTAAATTTGAGTCAATTAAAAAGGACCGGAGGGAGTATGTGTGACAAACATACGTCAGCATGTGATCATCATGAGTGTGTGCTTAGGGAAATGACCGATCGTATTACCTCCCTTGCAACTGAAGTTGTGGAGAAAAACTTCGTATCCAACACTTCGAGCCAAATAATTGTGGAGCAAGATTTGCGCTTAATATTTATGGGTAGTTAATTTTGCATATCATATATAAATATGCTATACTTTGTACTACCTCCGTTCCAAAAAAATAATGTCGCAAACTTTTTTATATAAATGTATGTAAACACTATTTAGTATAAAGACATATATGAATTTAGACAAACCTGCTACATCCTTCTGGAGCGGGAAGGGGTAATATTTTTCTTCCGGTTGTTTAGATATACTAACTCCTGTATAGTATACATCACTACACACTATTTAGCCTAATGTCCACCATCGTCTTCTAGCCTGCCATGCTCAACGGTAGGACGACGGGCAACCGCTCGGGGCACAACACGCCTTCCTCGTCGGCACTCTCGCTCAACTCATGTGGGCATGGCGTATGGCACACGTGGGGGATAAATTCTGATTTTAATATTACCTTAGTTTCATAATAATTGTCGAAAAATGGATAAATCTAGACATGTTTAGTATGTAGATATATCTATTTTTATGCAATTATTTTGAACCAAAAAGAGTATGTTTCACGTCTTAGTCTAAAGACATTGACATGCACGTATAGTTTCTGAAAATATACACACACGACACATTCGACCCTAAAGCATACACGAGCATCTCACCTTAGTTTTTTTTAAAAAACTGGCCTAGGCCTAAACGTGACGTGGAACATACATGTATGGCTCAATGTAGACTCCACGTGATCAAATAGGACTCTTACGGTCAACAGACTCTGGTTTCATGCTTTCCTTAAACTACGCTCTTATGTACCTTGATTTCACCGTGTCAAATACCAAAAATTGGTACAACTACTTTTTTCATAAAATCCAACCCGTAAATTTCACACCTAACCTTGGTGGTTTGGATATTCTATCAAGAAAAGGAAAAATATCGTCTCCAGCTCACGTCTGGTTCACGTGTGCACCAGATTTACGTGAATACACATCTCTAATTAAATCCTGGTCACAAATTACATATCTAATAGTAAAAAATAATTTAGATGATGTGGATTAACCTCGTGTCTCTATTTGAAACCCTTTATTTTGCTTTTAGTATATAATAGATGCTTATGTGAACTACCTTGAAATGTTCCAAAACCCTAAACCTCACCCCTCTTGTCACCATTCAATATAAAATAAATAAAAAGATTTTAAGTTAAAAAGAAAGGCATATGTAAGCCTATGGCTATAATTGCAAATAATCAACTATGCTATGCTCTAATCTTATTAGAAGGTTTGCAAAACCCCCACAACACTAACCTATGGTTTATCAACTAAATCCAATGTGAAACACAAATAAAATAAAACTTGCATAGAGGCATATGTGGCACATAGCCACAATACCAAATTTTGACCTAAGCCATTAGACTTGGCTACAATGGTTTAAAATCCTTCCTAAACCTAATCTAACACTCCATGAACTCAAAACCAAGACCTTTGGTTAAAGAAAAGAAAAATAAAAACATAAAATCCACATATGTGCTTATGGGCAATTTTGCAAATCTTTAACCTAGACCATTGTGGCTTGCCCCATTGGTTGGAAATGGTTAATAAACAATTATTAACACATTTGGAATCAAAGAAACTCAAATCAAATCAAATATGAAATAAAATGAGCTTACATACACTAATGGTCAAAATTGACAATTACAACATCATACCCATTTTGAGCCCTTTTATTAGGAGATTCTCAAACCAAACCCTCTCAACTCTTTGCACCTCATCCAAGACCTCATCAAGATGAACATTTTTCGTGTTGACCACATTGACCAAATCATTGACCATTGCTCACAATAGTCAAGCCAAAATGCCACTTTAACACAAATTCTAGATTCCCCCAAATTATAAATTTTTCACAAATCATTTCCAAATCCCAAACCAATGCCACCCATTGTTGCCAAATATCATTTATAACTCATCCATGAAGAAACCTAGCAAAATTTACCCACACATGAGGTTTTTACATGAGAATCCACTTTTTACATAGAAGTACACCTACTCCAACCACTATGTACCACCACCATTTTTCAACCTTGAGCTTATCTATAGTTCCAATAGTACCACAACAACTCTCATGACATCACCTAGCATTGACATGACCACCATGACCCCAACCATGCCAAGTACATGACATATGTCACACACCTTTTTGACTTTGATCATATGTGCACACTCTAGACCCCTCTCACCTTGCCCACCATGTCTACTAGACTCACCTCACCCCACTTAAGCTTGCAGCACCTTGGTACACAAGAAAAATATGCACAAAGAACCAATGCCATGCCATGCCACTCCAAATGACATCACCATGCCAACCCTTGTCTTTCTCCCTCTCTGGTCACCCTCACCATGTCAAGTTGACTCATCTCACTCCTCTGAACACCACCCTACCATAGTTGACCCCAAAAACCCACTTGCACCACCCAATGCCACACCATGCCACTCACATGATCACCACCATGTCACCACCTACCCCTGGCCCGTTTCCCTCTCTCTCACCTTGTCACACACTTTGGACTTGACCTTCTACACCTGCTAGACATGACCATGAGACCAGAAAAGCAAGTGGATGACCACAACACTCATGCCATGTACTTGATCACCAACCCGAGGACACCTCTCTCTCCCTGCATGAACACTCCATTCCAGCACGTCCCCCTGCGCCACTAGTCTCCTCTCCCTTCCCAGCATGCACTAGACATGGTCGTTGACCCTCCCTCGCGCCAGGACGACGCCATGACACGAGGACGCCCACGTCGGCCTTGTCCTCGCGCGCCCTATACACAACGCCAGAGACTCCACCACTGTGCACGCGTCCTCCTCTACCCCCTACCTCCCTGCTGACGCCATGGCACGGACCACAGAACCCTGCACATGACGCGCCCGGCGACATAGCCACCATGCCGGCCATGTCGCGCCCCTTCTCTCTGGCGCCTATATAAACCCCGCCCCTCGACCTGGACATCACCACACCACCCAGCAGCATCCCCTTCTTCCTCCTAGCACCTCCCCCTCGCCCTCCTCGCAGCTCACCGGCGCCAACAAGTTCGTCGGCGGCCACACCAAAAGCCGCCCGAATTTTCATAACCATAGCCACAAAGACCTACACCATTTTGAAGCCCTTGGAAATACCTTTCCAACGCACCCGACCCCGCCGCGATCCGTGCCCTGAGGTGAGAGTTATGGCCCCCGCAAGCTAGCAGCTTCGGGAGGAACACGACGGCCCAGCGCCGTCGGATCCCGATCCAACGCGCCGCGTGCTCCGCCTGCGCGCGACGTGCATGCGCCATGCAGCGCGGACCAGGTCGCATGCTGGGCCGGCCCAACTCCGTTCCCGCCCACCGTTTGAATTCAAATTTCGTTTTATTTATTTTCTGTGATTTGCTCTCAGATGCTTTACTAAATCTTTAATAACTACAAATCTACTCGGTCAATTTTGATAAATTTTATATATTTAGAAAGCTCATGAAAGGCTCCATCCAACCACACTGGATTCAAATCAGAATATGTTATATAATTTGAATAGTAAAAATAACAAGTCAGAGAGTTTTCAGAATTCAAATAAATTTATAAAATCAACCATAATGAATTTTGAGGTGATTCAAATTCTCATAATTCATATTTCAAATACTCTAATTTTTTATGCAAAAATATGATATGGGTACTGTATATGATCATGGGTTAGAATCAAATAATGGCTATGTAGCCATTACTAGCCCATTTAAATTATTTTCAAAGGTAGGAATTTAAATCTATGAGGTGTAGCACCTCATTTAAATCCTCTTCCCAAGTTGTGTGAGGTAATGTGATGACCCTTGTTGCATGGTCTCATACTTGCTCACTTGAGGATCTTAAACCAAAGTAGAATTTAAAATGCATGAGGTGATGACATTAGTCTTCATGACCCATATGTTCTTATTTGAAAATATTAGATTATTTTCATAGTAGTATTTAAATGGTTCAAAACTACCTATTAAATCATATGTGATGTATTGGTCTCAGTTAAATCTTTGTCTCAAGTAATTCAACATGAGGTAGTGACCTTAATCTAATAAACCTCATATTGTATGATTGATGATATTAAATTATTAATAAGATAGTATTAAATTGCATGAGGTGTCTTCCCTCATTTAAGTCGTGTTTCTCAAATAATAAGTGTGAAGTGTTGACCTTCGTCAACATGTGTTCATACCTTAATATTTTAGGAAATTAAATCTTAACAAGATTCAATGAGAGGAAGTTATTTCCCCAAAGAAATAAATAGAAACATTAATTAATATTTGTAATGAGAGGAAATTATTTTTCTTTACAAGAAAACCAAGTCAACCAACATGTTAATAATGTAGTGATGCTAGAATAGCTTGTGTGAACCATTTGTGTGATTAGTCTAGTATTGATTGGTGATTGTTATCCTCGTATTCATTTATAGACGCTAGTACCGGAGACTATCAAGAGGACGAGGTCTACCTGAAGAAGAGGAGGAGAACTTTGATCACTACTCCAACCAAGGCAAGCTAATATTCTTGCAAAGTGCAAAGCTCTACAAGAGCAAAGCACCCCCACATTTTACTTTATGCTTAATGAGCCCATCCCAAGTTTTACTACAAGCTTTTATTTACAAGTTTTATTGCTTTTGTTTTATCAAAGTACTTTTTGATTCATGATTCACTTGGTCAAGAGTAGAACAAGATCATCAAAGTTAGCCTAGGACAATCAAAGCTAGTTAGCACCCCTCATGACTAGTGGCTAGTGCTAAATAAATAAAATTGACTACTCTAGATGGGAACATTGTCAAAATGAAATGACTTTGAAAGATTTGAAGGTGAATATGAATTGAATGACATGAATGACTTGATGAATTTGATAAAAACTGATGGTTGTGTTCGGATGCGAAACCATTCCAATTTACAAGTACCCCCACAATACCTGATTATGGGTAGGGCTTAACTGGAAGTTTATGTGTCTTAGTATGGGTTCCCTCTAAACAAGCGTCATCGGGTTATGCCGAAAGCTGCCTCTACAACAAAAGAACTGATGAGAAATGACGTGAAATGAGGTGAATGTCCGGCCCAAGCCCTGTGCAGTTCCCAGGCTGACCGTTTGTCTTCACTAGGAGGCCAAGCTCATGGGGAGAGGTGCCTATACTAGGATATGTAAGTGAAAGGTTATGGTTGATGATCCGCGTACTGAGTTACGATTATTCAGGGTTATCCCTGACGGATGTAATCAAATGTTGTGGAACAAGTGTGCAACCTCTGCAGAGTGTAGAACTATTCGAATAGCCGTGTCCATGGTTACGGACGATTGGAAAGGCCATACTGTTCCGTCATCAGACCATTTTCAAAAATGTGACATGTGAGTTGTGACTTGAACTTGAAAGGTGAATGGTGACTTTGACTTGAATCACAACACAGTTGTGGGAATGACACTAATGTTCCCACTTGAGTTAGTTAGCAAATGAAGAGGCTTTTACTAAATGCTTATGAAATAAAATTGGCTTTATGCAAATAAACCTAGAGCTTAGCACCCCCTTACTATAGTTGATAGTGCTTACACTAGTATTAGTTTGTGAGTACTTTAAAGTACTCATGGCTTTGTCCCTGGCTATTCAAATGGCCAGACTATGAAGGAGAACAGCAGTACGAGGAAGGTGGAAAACAAGACGTCTACGACAACTAGGACTGCTCCTGACGTCAACAGTTGCCTGTGGAACAGATGGACCGCAACCGTTACTTCGCTTCCGCTATGTGTTTTGTAATAGGATCTCTAGATCCCTTATGTTGTATTAAGACTGGATCATGTGATCCCTCTATGTAAGACGATTATGGTATGTAATGAATGATGTGTTGTGATATCAATCTATTATGTCTCGCAAAAACAATATTCCTGGGATTGCGATGCATGGCATAATAGGCATCTGGACTTAAAAATCCGGGTGTTGACACAAACACCTGAAAAAGAAATAGAAAAAAATAAAAACAAATGGATTTACAGTCTCAAGCAGTAAAACTATAAGCAGACATCTACACAATTAGTCAGACATTATACAGTTCAGTTTAAAAGCCATTAGACCAAACTCACCTTCAATGGCATGCTGTCAATACAAAGGAACAGAGCAGAGTTTCAAACATTAACAACATTCAGCAATGGACAGCAGGCACAGTATACTATGAGGTTTTATCATCTATAGAAAATGGATGGCCTCTAGGTTTAGCGCCTCACTGGTCCTTCGCAGATTTATGAGCTTCTTATATCATATCAGATTCTTCAAATACTTGCTATGATGCATCGAAGTTTCCAGATCTAGTATAATGTTGCCTAGATAGGAATAAAATAGTATAGATCGTGTCACAGAGAACTCCAGGTCAATTGCAATAGTGTATGTATTTGAAATGAGCCTTCAAAAGTTAGAAAATCCAGAAAAGAAATCAAGTATAATAATTTCCGGTTCTGTTGGTAGTCTGATAGCTTCATATTTACAATGTAGTTCACAGTCTTATTTGCACATTAATAAATCAGACCAAAGAGCAAGCCAATATCACATCATAATATGATGACTTCACGGACAAAGAGCCAGAAATATTTTTTATCCACGCATGAACCAAGTTGTTGGGGGCAAATATTAGAGCTAAATTTGCTGCCCAGGTGTCAAAGGCAGGACCAGAAGACCTGATTTATTTTATGCCCTCGAAAAAGGTCTAGGAAACAATTCTTTAGTTTATTTAATTCAGAAAGAACTTGTTCATCCCAAGAAAAGCAGGCAACCAAAGAGATACTCACTTGTGATTGACCATATTCGACTGGCTAATTTGTTGCAGAGAGAGAGAGAGAGGCGCAATTAGCGCTGGACGATTTGGTGCAGAGAGAGAGGTGCAATTAGCTCTGGAGGATTTGGTGCAGAGAGAGAGAGGTGCAATTAGCTCTGGAGGATTAGCATTGCAGAACCTCCGTGAGCAGGCATGTGAAGAGGCACAGGATTCCAATTCCTTGAGTGTCGGACCATGCCGGGCGCCGCCGTTGCCGCGGCCGGCGATGCTGATGAGGGCGCCCGCGCGCGCTGCTGCTGGCCGGCCTTTGCCGGAGCTGCTTGTGGCGCCGCCGTGGCCGCGGCCGGCGATGCTGATTAGGGCGCCCCCACGCGCTGCTGCTAGCCGGCCTTGGTGCCGGAGCTGCTTGTGGCTCTCATGTAGATGTGCACAAAAGCGTGGGTGCGCCGCCACCGGAAACAACACCTTTTCTCCTATCGTCGCCATCCATACGATCTGTTGCCTCGCGAGCGATGCTGATAAGGGCGCACCCGCGCGCTGCTGCTGTCCGGCCATTGCACCGGAGCTGCTGGTGGCTCTCATGTAGCTGGGCACGGATGCGGATTTAGGGGTTGGGCAGGAGTGGAGTTGGCAGCGAATTTAGGGATTGACGCGAACGGGCAGCGTGGACTCAAGCTCCAGGGCAAGGCATCCTTGCTTCCCTGCCTGCCATGGTGCCATAGAAAACACAACGTCGGGCAGACGGGCACCGGCGCCGCCCCAGTTTGAGGATGCGATTCCAATCGAAATCGAGGGCACCGGCGTCGCCTCGATTTGAGGAGCCGATTCCACTAAAAAACGAGAGGAAGGAAGAAAGAAGTGGAACGGATGGATATATTGACAAGATCGTGTATATGTACAGGAGGGGGGCGTGCGGTGGGGAGGAGATTGGGTGGAATTGGAGTTGAGGATGACCACGGCACGTAGTCCAGAAATCGGACGAAACGGGAGGATGAAGGATGAACGAACAGGTACAATGGCATTGGTGCTAATATGGGCTTTGGTTGCAGGGCAAAACAGTTCAATAAAAAGTTGGACGAAAATTTTGGCAGAAACCTTACCTCCTTTATTATTAGGGGTATAGACTAGTAAAATGGCCCGTGCTATGCACCGGGGGGAGAAAAAAGTTGTGTTGAGAAAATAAGTATTTTTATCAAATATTTTTTTAGATCCTAGAGAATTTCAGTACTTAAAATCTATTTTTAATGGGGCAAGCCGAATTTCTTATCAAAATTCATCTAGAATTTCTGGAACAATAAAAGATAGAAATTACTCACGTGGAAATTTTTCAAGCACTTAGTAGAGAGAAAAAAAAATCATAGTAAACCTGCTACAAGACTTTTCAAAATCAATTTTGTTAACGGGACGATGTGAAGTTCTCCTCAAAATTTGCTAAGGAAACGCGAACGCATGCGAAAAGTGCTTTTAGCTCCCGAGCTTCAGTGCTCTCGCTATGTTAAAAAAATTTAAAAATATTTTTACAAGCTATAAAAATCATGAAAATAATTCTGAAGAATGCCATTGGTACATCCCACAATCATGCAAAATCCCAATCCGAAATTCTTTTTATTTTGAGCTAGAGAAAAATGACAAAATCTGATATGTTTTTGAGATTTGAAAATGACTACTCAGATCTACAATTTTGTCATTTTTGTGTAGCTCAAAATATTAAGTATTTGAAATTGATTTTTTGCACGTTTGTGGGATACATCATTGACTATGTGTAGATTTTTTTTCTAGAATTTTTTAAAACCCAAAAATATGATTTTCGATTTTTTTTAAAAAAACGAGATCACTGGTGCCCATGTGCACCAAATCTCTGTCCGAACGCATGCACGTATATTATTGTTCTTCTTGTGCATATGAGATCTGGGCAAACTCGACAAGCCAACCACAACAAAGACACCATCTCTGAACATAGCAACTGCAGGGTGCAGCTGACTGCTCAGATCTCTACGACCTCAATCTGAACAGAGGTGTCTTGAGGGATAAAATTGAGTGTGAGATTAGAGCAGTATGTGTATAAACCTTTGTGAGATAGATGCCTGCATATAAGGATCTGAGATTAGACTACACATGATTTTTGTTGTCAGAAAAAGAATATATTCTTCAGTGCCGAGGTTAAAGCACCTGGTATTCCAGACTGATGACTGTCGTAGGTGCAACTGGCTCCGGCACCGATGAGCAGGACGTAGGCAACTTCCGGTCGTGGCGGCTTGGCAAAGTCTGGATCCATCTCCGACGATTATGGCGAGGCGTCAGGCCAACGGCTGTTAGTGCAGACTCGTCTCCGCAGAGGAACATTAGAGATGACTCCCGCTCATAGTGCATCCTAGTTCTGGCAAACGAAAGGATGAGGTGACCACTTCCGGTCGTGCCGTGCTTGACGCAGTCTTGATCGGCCTTCCAATCGCTGCGCCAGAGTCATGACCGGCCTCCGTTCGAGGATTGTGGCGCAGACGCGCCCCGTCAGGCTATCGAGATTATGAGGGCGATGGAGGGAGGCGGCCTCGTCCACTGAGTAAATTGGTGGCGGGGAGTGAGGGGACGACGTGCGTGGTGGCCCGTGGCCGTGGCCTACGACCGGCTCTCTGTGCGAAGCGCCCTCCAGCGCAGCTCCACGCAGCAGCAGCCGTCACTCTGTGCACGAGGTTCCATCGATAATTGCTTTCCGCCGAGGAATCCGCGGCAGGGTTGCTTTGCCTTCACGACGTCCATCTGAGGAGGACAGTCCAGACTCCAGACGACCCATTGTTCATCAGGTACAAAGAGTCTGTTCCGGTTCAGGGCAACGCTCTCCGCAAGCACGTACGGGCGGGACGGGAAGACCAGGGGTTGCGCCGTTCGTCCTTGCCGTGGCCCGTGGAGGGTGCCCGCCGATTCTTGCAGAGATCATCGGCGGCCAAACCTCTCGCCCGGACGCAAATCTCCCGGACTGCGAGACCCTGACCCGAGCTCTAGGCTTCCTCTCCGACTTCCAAGCTGCAAGATCTTGCCCCGATGATTTCCACCTGATGCACCGGAACCCTCATCGCCCTTGCCCCAGACAGTCCAGGCGGCGCCGTCCTCGTCGAACCAGGTGCCAGTAGCGGTCTTCCTCGCACCAGGCGGCCTCCTCGTCGAACCAAGGGCGGCAGTCATTGTACTTGCACCATGAGGCCTCTTCGTCGAACCAGGGGTCGGCGGCGGAGTCGAGCACGAGCTGAACCTTTGGTGTTACGATCGAGGTATAGAGTCTTTTTTATGTGTCCTGCGTACGTGTTCGATGAAAGTTTCAGTCGGAGTAGGCATCGATGCAGAGAGTTCGATTTTCTGTAATGTCATCGCATCTTTTTTTTAGAATATATGATCGTATCATATTAGAGCTCTGTTTTTCTTTGTAGAAACGTGAACTGGTTTATTTGGGCCGTTGCCTATGGGCTTGACGGGCAGTCTCCACGGGAAGAACAACGATAACCGATCAGAACGCTAGTTTACGACAAAACAAACCGTTATGACTTACCGGTGGCATTGGTTGTAATTAGGATAAATCTAGGGGTAAAAAAACGGACCAACAAGAAGCCCTTTTGCTTTTATTATTAGGTATAGATATAGATATAGATTTACAAAGGTTCCTAAGATATGCAATACCTCAACCAATACCTGGATCACTCGATACCTGCATGAACCAACAAATAGTGGTACCCCAATTTCTCAACATACCTCGCTACGTTGAGTCTGGTAACTTGATACCTGGATACCGGTATCATAGGTATGATATGACTTGAGTTACCCACGAACTCTTACAATGTAGGTGCTGGTATTTGCAAAATATGCTCATACCATGTGATACCCTCGTCAGCTATAATACTCATTGTACATTACCTTGATACCTATACATGTATACCTCATAACCGGTTGTTAGAGTATACGTACGGTTTAGGTAATCTAGGATAGAGATAGATCTCGTGTCTTGTCTTGCACTCCAAGATGATCCCTGTACGTCTATATATACTCGCCCATGAGGCTCAATAAAACATCCAACATATTCTGCATATCTCTCTCCCTCGCTATCCTTCTACATGGTATCAGAGCGGCGCCGATCTTGACCTAGCCGCCGCACGCGCTTCCGCCCGTGCCGCCCCGGGGAGGTCAATCTCCATGGCCTACTCCGGGGCCGCGCAACCCATATGATGGTTCGTTCGCCGATCCGTTGATCCGCGCCCTCGAGTCTTTTTTTTTCAATCAGATTGGTTTTTGTTCGCCGGCCGCCGACCGGCGTTTTCTTTGGTTTTACCGATCATAGATCGGATTGAGTCGCCCACCGCCGCCGTCATCACGCCTCTACTCCAACCTCGGCGCCGACTTCGCACCGGCTCTCCTCCATCATCCGCCCTAAGCCGGCCACCGCGTCGACCTGGCCGTAGCGCCTGCTTTGCAGGCTGCCGCGGCCGGCTCGCCCACGTCGTCCTCGCTCGGCCGATCCGGCCAGCAGGGTTTGACCGGGATTGTGGTGCTGGTCCGGCCAGAAGCCGGTCGACCCGGCCGACCGGCGGATGAGCGGAGCCCCTGGACATCGCCTCTACGCGGTCGCCCGCGTTCTCCGCTTGGCTGGTCCGGCCCAGCAGCCGGTTTGATCGGGATCGTGGCCGGCTGGTCCGGTCCAGCAGCCTGTCCAACCGGGACCAGGGCCGACCGGCCGGTCATAGAGCGGTTGACCGGGCTGGCACCGCTCCATCTACCGTGGGGCACGGCTGCACGCGATGCACATGGGACACGTTTGCGTCGCAGCCGGCCGCCTTCGCCTGCACGGTCTCCATCGCCGGTTCGTCTTCGCCGTCATCGCCCAGACATCAACGACAACGTCGCCAACAACTCCGATCTGCGGGCGTAGTCCACGCCATGGCACGTGTAGCGCCGCCGTGGTCTGATCAACCGACCCCGCACACGTCTCCGCCAAGCACGTCCCCGAGCACGCATACCACCGATTGAGCTCGGGTTGCCGCTGCGTCGCCCCGGGTCGCAGCGCCGCTGCCTTTGGTCCACGCTAGCCATCGACGCGCCTTCCGAGGCGCGTACGTCGCTGGTGGCGTCCCGCCGCTGCACCGAATCGCGCCGTGGCGTCGCTGCACGCGTCACCTTCGCTTTCCCCCGCGCATCGACGTCCGAGGCCACCATAGCGCCGCCCCTTCGGCGCGGGTCGCTTCCATCCGCGGATGGTCTTCGTCACGCCGTCGGGTCTTCCTCGCCAACCTCGTGTACCGCCGCCGCGCCTTCACCTCAGGTCGCCGCTGGGCTTGCCAACCACTCCAGGTCACGTCGAAACTCGCCTCTTCCCCGACTACACCACCTGCTCTTCTACTCCGACACCCGTCGTCGAGACCTCCTCTACTAGTCTACTCCGACATGGCGCGCACTTTGTAATGTTCCATACCCCCGCACGCCCGGTACTGGCAACACCGGCATGTGCCTTCGTCCCCGACGCGTCCCAGAGCCTGGCAAGCTCGGTCCGGCGCCTCTTCCTCATCGGCTTCGACAACGTTTTCCCCGGTATCGACTCTTCTACGACTGCCTCGACTGCGTCACCGACTTCCTCTATGCATACTCGGTTCTGGCAAAACCGAAGTATGCCTTCGTCCCCGACGTGCGCCATGGTTCTGGAAAAACTAGGCTGCACCTCGTCCTCGACGGCTCGGACTGCATCGCCTTCGGCATCGACAACCTCCACGACGCCTCGACGCGTCTCCGTCACTCTCCTCGCACACCACCTCGCCGGCTACATCGACACCGGCACCCGGCCACGACATCGACCACGACAATTCCTCGCGCGGCTCCCTCGACCAAGGCTGCAGCACCCACACTCTCGGCTACCTCGACATCGGCACAAAGGGCTATCACCTCGCATGAGTACATCGGCTTCTTCTACAGTCCAAGCATCCGCGACACGACACCATCCACGATGCTCCCGCTACGACTGCGGGGGAGTGTCAGCTTCCGGGGTCCACTTCGGTTTATCTCCAATCTGACCGTCCACGTCGTTCATGTTGTTCACGACGTCCCGCTACGATCGGGGGTGCTAGAGTATACGTACGGTTTAAGTAATCTACGATAGAGATAGATCTCGTGTCTTGTCTTGCACTCCAAGATGATCCCTGTACGCCTATATATACTCGCCCATGAGGCTCAATACAATATCCAACATATTCCGCATATCTCTCTCCCTCTCTATTCTTCTACACCGGTACCTCGAGACCAGTAACTCATGTATGAAAAGACTTGAATTACTCGTGATGCTAAAAATGAAGGTACTAGTATTTTCAAAACATACCTACCATTGACTTTACTACTTGGTATCTACGTTTCCAACATACTGTCATACCACAAGTTAACCTCGTTAACTATCACATTTCTCAGCCAATACATCGACACTACTAGGAAATATCCTACCATTGGCGCACATATTTTATCAACTGCTGGCGCAACTCGGTACGCCAGTGGTAACTAGCTACCGTCGGTGCACCAGCCTTTTTAGGCAAGTGGTATATGAACCTACTACTGGAGCACCATGTTAGGTATGTTGGCACTATTTTTTTGCTAATTAAAAAGAAGCGACGAGTCATGAACCCCACATCTGCAGCGCTAGGATGTCCACCTATCTGCCATGTTCTCTCGGTACCACCGCCACACTCGCACACTCCCGCCTCCCCCCAACACCACGCACTTCGCATCCGCTCACGCATCCACCGCCACGTTGACCACTAACTGCTCAACCCGCGCGCCACGACCTCTCGACCCCGACAACACGCCACGATACCTACTAAATTTAGGTATGGTATCTCTAACATAAGCTCAATACCTCGATACCCCACGATGTCCTCATGAGTTATCATATTCTTCAGAAATAGCTCGATACCTATAAGTACTCTCATATTACGCGTACAATACCTTGGTACTATTCTACTCCTTGTACAATACCTCAATATCATAAAAATGGTACCCGAAATCGATTACTAAATACCTCAATACCTTCATACCTCAATACCAGAATTCCTTCATACATCGATACCTAAATTCCTTCATACCTCGATACCTACATACCTCGGTACCTTCATACCTCGATTCCAGCCACACATATATAGTGTAATTATGTAGTCCATCACTCACTATTTTTGGTGTTTCATGCATGAATACCACTTGGATAAAGGGAGTACATACATATTGTTTATCATGCTGGAACTCGTATGTGCATGATTGATCGTGTCTTGATGCAGAGTAACAAAAAACTTTATAAATAGGGATTTCTATTTTTGTGCCCTCGGGTCCTTAGTTGTACTCAGTTTTCCCCATCTCCTTAGTTTTTCCTCAGTTTTCCCCAATCCCTTGTCTCGTAACCCGCAGAAGGAGCTCGGACGGAGGATTCCGCTAGTTGACGTTGGTTGGTGCCGGCAAGTGGGGCGCTGTTGGTGCCCCGCAATGGACACGTCTCCACTTATCCAGATCCTCGTGGGACCCACAACTTGTCCACGTTAGCGTGCCGGACAGCTTACCCAGGTGACCGTTGGAAAATGGGAGCCCGAGCCAGCCCCGCGCCCGTGCCCGTGCCATTGCTTCCCCTTTCTTTCCCCGCGCCCATTGTTCTTCTTCTCCGCCAGCGGCAGCCCTTCTCCGGCAGGCGGGTGATGTCTAGTTTCTCTTCGACCTCCCGTTCTTCATGGCCGCAGTATGGACCCGTGCCTTGGACAAGATGCCCTGACTGCCCACGTCAAGAGCTTCTGAAGCGGTCAATCTGTAAGACGGACGAGAACGGCAACCGTGGATGTGAGTTCGTTGCATGCGAGAGCTTGCCATATAGAGAGGGGGATAAGGTTAGATCTCGCTCCAATTTCTCTGTTTTCTCTCGATTTTCTTGTTATTCCCTTGAATTTGGGATTTAGGGTTCACGTTGTTGTTTTCAGATCTTGAAGAAATACAGCATTTCGAGTGGATCGATGTGTACGTTCAGAGGCTTCAGTTGCAGGAATCAATTGGCGCTATTGGGGAGCGCAATTTGGGAGGGGGGGACTTGCTGTAGAGAATGCGGCGGAGAGAGGAGTGATACGTCTCAAACGTATCTATAATTTCTTATGTTCCATGCTACTTTTATGACAATAATTGAATGTTTTATACATACTTTACATCATTATTATACATTTTCCGGCACTAACCTATTAACAAGATGCCGAAGTGCCAGTTGCTGTTTTCTGCTGTTTTTGGTTTCAGAAATCCTACAAAGGAATTATTCTCGGAATTGGACGAAATCAACGCCCAGGGTCTTATTTTTCCATGAAGCTTCCAGAAGACCGAAGGGAGAAGGGGGGCCACGGGCGCCGCCACACTAGGGCGGCGCGGCCTAGGGGGGGCCCGCGCGGCCCTAGCGTGTGGGGCCCTAAGGTCTACGGGTGCTTCTATTCTTGTAGACAGTGTTGGGCCTCCAAGAGCAGAGGTTTGTAGAACAGCAGCAAGTTTTCCCTTAAGTGGATCACCCAAGGTTTATCGAACTCAGGGAGGAAGAGGTCAAAGATATCCCTCTCAAGCAACCCTGCAATCACGATACAAGAAGTCTCTTGTGTCCCCAACACACCTAATACACTTGTCAGATGTATAGGTGCACTAGTTCGGCGAAGAGATAGTGAAATACAAGTAGTATGGATGTATATGAGTGGTAATAGTAATCTGAATAAAATATAGCAGCGAGTAAACATGCAGAACAGTAAATAAGTGGTGTTTGCAGTATTGGAAACAAGGCCTAAGGATCATACTTTCACTAGTGGACACTCTCAACATTGATCGCATAATAAATAAATAACTTCTCTCATTTGTGCTACATACACTCTTTTGTTGGATGACAAACACTATTCGTTGTGTAGGGCTACAAGAGCTCTCAAGCCGGAGTTAACACGCGCCACAACATTCAGCATTCATATTTAAGTAACCTTAGAGCATAATAGATCTTTGCAAAATAAACCGAGTAATAACATAGCATACACACTGTCACCATTACACTATGAAGGGGGAATAGATCACATCAATACTATCATAGCGATAATCAACTCCATAACCTACAAGAGATTATGATCATAATCTACGACAAGAACCACACGATGCACACACTGTCACCATTGCACCATGCATGAGGAATAGACTACTTTAATAACATCACATGAGTAGCACATAGACTAGTAGCGATACAAAGCTCATATGAATCTCAATCATGTAAAGCAGCTCATGAGATCATTGTATTGAAGTACATAGGAGAGAGATTAACCACATAGCTACCGGTACAGCCCTTAGCCTCGAGGGAGAACTACTCCTCCTCATCATGGGAGAAGACGGCGTTGATGGAGATGGCGGTGAAGATGGCGGTGGTGTCGATAGAGAAGCCTTCCGGGCACTTCCTGTCCCGCCGCATGCCGAACAAAGACCCGTCCCCGCATCTTGGCCGCGATGGCGGCGGCTCTGGAACTTTTCTCGTATCGTGGCTTATGCGTATAGGGTTTTCGCTACGGAGAATTTTTATAGGCGAAAGGGCAGCCTCGGAGGGGCCCTGGTGGGGCCACACCATAGGGGGGCGCGCCCCAGCCCTTGGCCGCGCCGCCCTGTGGTCTGGTGGCCCTGTGGCCCCCCTCTGGTTCCTCTCGGGTGTTCTGGAAGCTTCCGGGGAAAATAAGATCTTGGGCGTTGATTTCGTCCAATTCCGAGAATATTTCCTTACTAGGATTTCGAAACCAAAACAGCAAACAGGAACCGGCATGCATCTCACAATAGGTTAGTTCCGGAAAATGCATCAAAACGATATAAAGTGTGAACAAAACATGTAGGTATTGTCATAAAACAAGCATGGAACATCAGAAATTATAGATACGTTGGAGACGTATCAAGCATCCCCAAGCTTAGTTCCTGCTCGCCCTCGAGTAGGTAAACGATAACAACAAATAATTTCTGAAGTGACATGCTACCATCATAATCTTGATCAACATTATTGTAAAGCATATGACATGAATGGAGTGATTCAAAGCAATGATCTATAGTTTGCTAACAAATAGATGACATATAGCAAAACTTTTCATGAATAGTACTTTCAAGACAAGCATCAAAAAGTCTTGCATAAGAGTTAACTCATAAAGCAATAAATTCAAAGTAAAGGCATCGAAGCAACACAAAGGAAGATATAAGTTTCAGCAGTTGCTTTCAACTTTCAACTTTCAACTTGCATATCTCATGGATAATTGTCAACACAGAGTATTATGATGAATGCAAATAAGCAAGTATGTAAGAATCAATGCACAGTTGACACAAGTGTTTGCCTCTAAGATGGAAGGAAATAGGTAAACTGACTCAACATAAAGTAAAAGATAGGCCCTTCGCAGAGGAAGCAAGGATTAAATCATGTGCTAGAGCTTTTCAAGTTTTCAAATCATATAGAGAGCATAAAAGTAAATTTTTGAGAGGTGTTTGTTGTTGTCAACGAATGGTAATGGGTACTCTAACTACCTTATCAACCAGACTTTCAAGAGCGGCTCCCATGAAGGACGTTATCTCTACCCAAGGTAGATCATCCCTCTTCTCTTTGTTTACACATGTACTTTAGTTTTATTTATTAGATGACACTCCTTACAACCTTTGCTTACACAAGCCATGGCTGAATCCTCGGTGCCTTCCAACATTCACATACCATGGAGGAGTGTCTATTTGCAAATTTAAGTTGCTTACTGATAGATGCGAGCAAAACATGTGAAGAGAATTATTAATGCAAGTTAATTAATTGGGGCTGGGAACCCCATTGCCAGCTCTTTTTGCAAAATTATTGGATAAGCGGATGAAGCCACTAGTCCATTGTGAAAGTCTGTTCGAAGTAAATGACAAGGTCGAAAGATAAAACACCACATACTTCCTCATGAGCTATAAAACATTGACACAAATAAGAGATAATAACTTTGAATTGTTTAAAGGTAGCACATGAAGTATTTACTTGGAATGACAGAAAATACCCATAGTAGGCAGATATGGTGGACACAAATGGCATAGGTTTTGCTCAAGGTGTTTGGATGCACTAGAAGCATTCCAGACAAGGTTTGGGCTAGCAAGGTTGTTTGAAGCAAACACAAGTATAAACCGGGACAACGAAACTTACATAAGAACATATTGCAAGCATTATAAGACTCTATACCGTCTTCCTTGTTGCTCAAACACTTTTACCAAAAATATCTAGACCTTTAGAGAGACCAATCATGCAAACCAAATTTCAACAAGCTCTACAGTAGTTCTCCACTACTAGATTTAAACTACATGATGCAAGAGCCTAAACATGATTTATGAGAGCTCAAAAAAATTGCCAAGTATCAAGTTATTCAAAACCATATGAAGCATTTTCTTATTCCAACCAAATAGCAACAAGTGAAACGATCAACTTTCGCCTTGAACATTAAAAGCATAAACGGAAACATAGTGTTCATATGAAAAAGCGTAGCGTGTCTCTCTCCACACATGAGCATGAATTTATTCGGTAATGAAAATAACAAAACGAAAATAAAAGCACAAACGTACGCTCCAAGTAAAGTACATAAGATGTGACGGAATAAAACTATAGTTTCAATAGAAGAAACCTGATAAGTTGATGAAGAAGGGGATGCCTTTGGGCATCCCCAAGCTTAGACGCTTGAGTCTTCTTGAAATATGCAGGATGAACCACTGGGCATCCCCAAGCTTAGGCTTTTCACCCTTGATCATATATCATCCTCCCCTCTTCCCCTGAAAACTTCCTCCACACCAAACTTCAAGCAAACTCATTAGAGGGTTATGCATAATAAAATTCACATGTTCAGAGGTGACACAATCATTCTTAACACTTCGGACATTGCACAAAGCTTCTGAAAGTTAATGGAACAAAGAAACTCATTCAACATAGCAAAAGCGGCAATGCGAAATTAAAGGCAGAATCTGTCAAAACAGAACAGTCCGTAAAGATGAATTTGTTCGAGGCACTTAACTTGCTCAAATCAGAAAACTCAAAACTAATGAAAGTTGCGTACATATCCGAGGATCACGCACGTAAATTGGCAGATTTTTTTGATTTTTTTACAGAGAGTTCGTGACAGACAGCAATGCTGTTTCTTTGCAGCAATCCAAATCTAGCATCAACTTTACCATAGAGACTTTACTTGGCACAAAAACATGATAAGGAGAGGTTGCTACAGTAGTAAACAACTTCCAAGACTCAACAAACAAAAAATTGCTGTAGTAAATAAACACATGGGTTATCTCCCAAGAAGTTCTTTCTTTATAGCCATTAAGATGGGCTCAGTAATTTCAATGATACTCTCGCAAGAATTAAGAGTTGAAGCAAAAGAGAGCATCAACAAGCAAATTCAAAACACATTTAAGCCTAACCCACTTCCTATGAAAAGGAATCTTGTACACAAATAAATTCATGAAGAACAAAGTGGCAAGCATAGAAAAACAACATAAGCGCAATTTCAAGATTCTCAACATAAAGAGGGGAAACTTAATATTATTAAGATGCATATAACCATGTTTCCCTCTCTCATAATAACTTTCAGTAGCATCATGAACAAACTCAACAATATAAATATCACTTAAAACATTCTTGTCATGATCCACATGCATAAAATAATTACTCTCCACATAAGCATAATCAATTTTATTAGTTGTAGTGGGAGCAAATTCAACAAAGTAGCTATCATTATTATTCTCATCAAGTGTAGGAGGCATAGTATAATCATAATAAAATTTACTCTCCAGTAGGCGGCACCAAAAGACCACTATCATTATAATCATCATAAATAGGAGGCAAAGTATCATCAAAGAAAATTTTCTTCTCAATGCTTGGGACTAAAAATATCATGCTCATCAAACCAGCTTCCCCAAGCTTAGAATTTTCCATATCATTAACAACAATGGTGTTCAAAGCGTTCATACTAATATCATTGCTACTAGCATGCAAACAAGATTCCATAGGTTTTTTAATTTTCGCAGCAAACAATCCATGTCTTAACTCAGAAATAGAAATAAAAGCTCACCGTTGCTTTCCATTATGCCCAACTAGTGTAAACAAGAAACCAAAAGATGCACTTGCAGGATCTAAAAGGAAATAGTTTCGAGCACTTACAACGGCAACCGAATATAACTTAGTTACCTCGGACCGGAGTATGAGTGCCTTTACCTTACCTCCCCGGCAACAGCGCCTAAAAATAGCTTGATGTCTACGGGTGCTTCTATTCTTGCAGATGTGTTGGGCCTCCAAGAGCAGAGGTTTGTAGAACAGCAAGAAGTTTTCCTTAAGTGGATCACCCAAAGTTTATCGAACTCAGGAGGAAGAGGTCAAAGATATCCCTCTCAAGCAACCCCGCAATCACGATACAAGAAGTCTCTTGTGTCCCCAACACACCTAATACACTTGTCGTATGTATAGGTGCACTAGTTCTAAGCGAAGAGATAGTGAAATACAAGTAGTATGGATGTGTATGAGTGGTAATAGTAAACTGAATAAAATATGGCAGCGAGTAAACATGCAAACAGAACAGTAAATAAGTGGTGTTTGGTATTGGAAACAAGGCCTTGGGATCATACTTTTAGCGGACACTCTCAACATTGATCGCATAATAAATAAATAATCCTCTCATTTGTGCTACATACACTTTGTTGGATGACAAACACTATTCGTTGTGTAGGGCTACAAGAGCTCCCTCAAGCCGTAGTTAACAAGCGCCTCAACATTCAAGATTCATATTTAAGTAACCTTAGAGCATAATAGATCTTTGCAAATAAACCGAGTACTAACATAGCATACACACGTCACCATTACACTATGAAGGGGGAATAGATCACATCAATACTATCATAGCGATAATCAACTCCATAACCTACAAGAGATTATGATCATAATCTACGGACAAGAACCACACGATGCACACACTGTCACCATTACACCATGCAGGAGGAATAGACTACTTTAATAACATCACATGAGTAGCACATAGACTAGTAGCGATACAAAGCTCATATGAATCTCAATCATGTAAAGCACTTTCATGAGATCATTGTATTGGAAGTACATAGGAGAGAGATTAACCACATAGCGACGGGGTACAGCACTTAGCCTCGAGGGAGAACTACTCCTCCTCATCATGGGAGCAAGAAAAGCATTGATGGAGATGGCGGTGAAGATGGCGGTAAAGTCGATGGAGAAGCCTTCCGGGCACTTCCCTCGTCCCGGCCGCGTGCCGAACAGAGACTCCTGTCCCCTAGATCTTGGCTTCGCGATGGCGGCGCTCTGGAAGGTTTCTCGTCGTGGCTCTCGGTAATAGGGTTTTCATGACGGAGAATTTTTTTATAGGCTTAAAAGGGCACCCTGGGAGGCCCTAAGGGCCACACCATAGGGGGTGCGCCCCAGCCCTTGGCCGCCGCCTCGTGTCCGGGCGGCCCCGTGGCCCCCCCTCCGTTCCTCTCGGTGTTCCGGAAGCTCCCGAAAAAATAAGATCTGGGCGTGATTTCGTCCACCCGAGAATATTTCCTTACTAGGATTTCTGAAACCAAAAATAGCGGAAAACAGGAACTGGCACTGTCGCATCTTGTCAATAGGTTAGTTCCGGGAAATGCATCAAAACGATATAAAGTGTGAACAAACATGTAGGTATTGTCATAAAACAAGCATGAACATCGTGAATTATGGATACGCTAGCGTGTGGGGCCCCCGTGACCTCTCCGACTCCGCCCCTTCCGCCTACTTACAACCTTTCGAAGCCGCAAAACCGTTCACTGGAGCCACGATACGAAACTCCATCGAGACGCCGCCTCAATCCCATCTCTGGGGATTCAGAGATCGCGCCCGCACCCGCCGGGAGAGGGGGATCATCGACATGAGGGGCTCACATCATCATGCCCGCTCCGGATTGATGCGTGAGTAGTTCATCCTCGGACTATGGGTCCATAGTAGCTGATGGTTGTCTTCTCTCCGCTTGTGCTA
The DNA here is from genome assembly GCA_030979885.1 of Lolium multiflorum. Lineage (NCBI taxonomy): Eukaryota > Viridiplantae > Streptophyta > Magnoliopsida > Poales > Poaceae > Lolium > Lolium multiflorum. The sequence goes on along the minus strand of CM061749.1, from coordinate 222,006,059 downwards.
TCATCGCTTAGATCTTGTGAGCTGCCTAACATGATCAAGATCATCTATTTGTAATGCTACATGTGTTGTTTTGGGATCCGCTGAATCTAGAATATTATGTCAAGTTGATTATCAATCTATCATATATGTGTTGTTTATGTTCTGGCATGTTATCCTACAGTAGAGGCTCTGGCCCGTTGATACTTGTAACTCCAAGAGGGAGCATTTATGCTCGGTGTAGTGGTTCATGCCTCCATTTAATCTGGGGACAGTGACAAAGTTCTAAGGTTGTGGATGTGTCGTTGCTACTAGGGATAAACATCGATGCTTTGTCTAAGGATATTTGTGTTGATTACATTACGCACCATACTTAATGCAATTATCAGTTGTTTACAACTTAATACCGGAGGTGCAGATGCTAACCCGAAGGTGGATTATTTAGGAATAGATGCATGTTGTATAGCGGTCTATGTACTTTGTCGTACGGCCCCGATTAAATCTCATAGTAATCATCGTTGGTATGTATGCCTTTTTTATTTGTCAATTGCCCACCTGTAATTTTTTCACCCAAAGATGTTAGTTATCTTATTGAGAGACACCACTAGTGAACTGTGGACCCCGATCCATTCTTTTACATCCAATACAATCTACTGCTCATTGTTCTTTGCTGTTCTTTGCAAACAAACACCATCTTCCACTCGATCGTTTAATCCTTTGTTTTCAGCAAGTCGGTGAGATTGACAACCCCACTGCTACGTATCTTGATTGTAACAGTAGGGTTCCACGTTGGCGCCGGTTTCCCTGGTGTTGCCGCACTACACACCTCCACCAACAACCTTCACGTGCTTCTGGCTCCTACTGGTTTCGATAACCTTGGTTTCTTTCTAGGGAAAACTTGCCTTTACACATCACACACTCCTTGGGTTCCCAACGGACGTGTGCTTCCCGCGTTGGGACAGTGACAGGAAGTTCTAAGGTTGTGGATGTCTTGTTGCTACTAGGGATAAAACATCGATGCTTTGTCTAAGGAATATTTGTGTTGATTACATTACTTTATACTTAATGCAATTATCTTTGTTTACAACTTAATGCGGAGGGTCACGAGATGCTAACCCGAAGGTGGATTATTTAGGGATAGATGCATGCTGGATAGCGGTCTATGTACTTTATCGTAATGCCCTGATTAAATCTCATAGTAATCATCGTTGATATGTTGAATTTTTATTTGTCAATTGCCCACTTTACATGTTAGTTATCTTATTGGAGAGACACCATAGTTGTGGACCCCGATCCATTCTTTACATCTGTCATTGTCTTTCTTTGCAAACAAACACCATCTTCCAAAAAATTAGTTACTCTTTAATTTGAGGCTTTGATTGTGTTGTGCAGGTTCCACGTTGGCGCGGGAATCCCTGTTGCTTCACGGCTTCTTGGTTACTAGTTCGATAACCTTGGTTTCTTTTGAGGGAAAATGACGCATCACACCTTCATGGGGTTCCCGACGTGTGCTTCACGCGTATCAGCTCTTTTCTACCCGTTCCGATTGGGAACTTCCAAGACTTTGTTTTTGGATTTTCTATCTTGTTTGCTTTATATCAAAAACACAAAAAAAATTAGTTACTTGTTTTACTTTATTTAATTCGGTTTGTAGTTTATTATTGTTAAATGAGTACTCCTGAAAGAGGAACCCCAAGGTATGATCGAACTCAGAAACCAAGGGAACCAAGAAGCACGTGAAGGTTGTTGGTGGAGGAATGTAGTGCGGCGCAACACCGGTGAAACCGGCGCTAACGTGGAACCTGCACAATACAATCAAAGTACTTTGCCCCAACGTAAGTTGAGGTTTTCAATCTCACCGGCTTGTTGAAACAAAGGATTAAGCGATCGAGTGGAAGATGGTGTTTGTCAAGGTAAAGAACAAGAGAATGTATTCAGATGTAGAATGGACCGGGATCCATAGTTCCTAGAGGTGTCTCTCCAATAAGATAACTAGCATGTGGGTGACAAATTACAGGCGAGCAATTGACAAATAAAGATTCAATACATATCAACGATGATTACTATGTGATTTAATCGGGCATTACGACAAAGTCAATAGACCGCTATCCAGCATGCATCTATACCAATAATCCACCTTCAGTTATCATCCAACCCCTTCATGTATTAAGTTACAACAACCAGATACTGCATTAAAATACAATGTAATCAACACAAATATCCTTAGACAAAGCATCAATGTTTTATCCCTAGTAGCAACAACACATCACAACCTTAGAACTCTCACTGTCCCACATTTAATGGAGGCATGAACCCACTATCGAGCATAATTACCCCTCTTGGAGTTACAAGTATCAACTTGGCCAGAGCCTCTACTAGCAACGGAGAGCATGCAAGAACATAAACATACATACGTCTCCAACGTATCGATAATTTCTTATGTTCCATGCTACTTTATTGATGATACCTACATGTTTTATGCACATTATATGTCGTATTTACGCATTTTGGAACTAACCTATTAACAAGATGCCGAAGAGCCATTGTTTTTCTAGCTTTTGGTTTTTTAAATCCTAGTAAGGAAATATTCTCTGGACGAAATCACCGCCCAGGGTCCTATTTTTGCACGAAGCTTCCGAGAACCGAAGGGGAGTCGAGTGGGACCGAGGTGCCAGATAAAGGCGGCGCGGCCAGGCCTGGCCGCGCCACCTGTCCCTGGGCCCTCGTGCCACCTCTTGACCTACCCTTTTCGCCTACTTATAGCCTCAGTCGCTTGATCAAGAGCCACGTCGGAAACCTTCCGAGGCGCGCGCCGCGAATCCCATCTCGCGGATTCAGGAAGATCGCCTCCGCACCTGCCGGAGAGTTCATCTCCGGAGACTTACACCGCCATGGTCGCCTCCGGAGTGATGAGTGAGTAGTTCACCCCTGGACTATGGGTCCATAGTAGCTAGATGGTCGTCTTCTCCTAATTGTGCTTCATTGTTGGATCTTGTGAGCTGCCTAACATGATCAAGATCATCTATCCGTAATACTATATGTTGTGTTTGTCGGGATCCGATGGATAGAGAATACTATGTTATGGTGATTATCAATCTATTGTTTATGTGTTGTTTATGATCTTGCATGCTCTCCGTTATTAGTAGAGGCTCTGGCCAAGTTTTTACTCTTAACTCCAAGAGGGAGTATTTATGCTCGATAGTGGGTTCATGCCTTCATTGACACTGGGACAGTGACAGAAAGTTCTAAGGTTGTGATGTGCTGTTGCCACTAGGGATAAAACATTGATTCTATGTCTAAGGATGTAGTTGTCGATTACATTACGCACCATACTTAATGCAATTGTCTGCTTTGCAACTTAATACTGAATGGGGTTCGGATGATAACCTGAAGGTGGACTTTTTAGGCATAGATGCAGTTGGATGGCGGTCTATGTACTTTGTCGTAATGCCCGGATTAAATCTCACTATATTTATCATATCATGTATATGCATTGTTATGCCCTTCTCTATTTGTCAATTGCCCGACTGTAATTTGTTCACCCAACATGCTTTTATCTTATGGGAGAGACACCTCTAGTGAACTGTGGACCCCGGTCCTATTCTTTACATAGCATACAATCTACTGCAATACTTGTTTACTGTTTTCTGCAAACAATCATCTTCCACACAATACGGTTAATCCTTTGTTACAGCAAGCCGGTGAGATTGACAACCTCACTGTTTCGTTGGGGCAAAGTACTTGGGTTGTGTTGTGCAGTTCCACGTTGGCGCCGAATCCCTGTTGTTGCGCCGCATCACATTTCGTCACCATCAACCTTCAACGTGCTTCTTGGCTCCTCCTGGTTCGATTAAACCTTGGTTTCTTTCTGAGGGAAAACTTGCTACTGTGCGCATCATACCTTCCTCTTGGGGTTCCCAACGAACGTGTGAGTTACACGCCATCAAGCTTTTTTTCTGGCGCCGTTGCCGGGATCTAAAGAAAAGTTACACCACAAAGATTTCTATCTCCCCGTCAACTGCACGCCAGCAGCTCTTTTTCAGCGGCGTTGTCGGGGAGATCAAGACACGCTGCAAGGGGAGTCTCCACTTCTCAATCTCTTTACTTTGTTTTTGTCTTGCTTTATTTTATTTACTACTTTGTTTGCTGCACTAAAACAAAACACAAAAAAATTAGTTGCTAGTTTTACTTTATTTACTGTCTTGCTCTCTATATCAAAAACACAAAAAATTAGTTACTTGTCTTTACTTTATTTGCCTAGTTTACTTTTTGCTTATTTCATCATGTTTCCTCCTAAGTACCACAAAAGACATACCGGTAGGACGTGGGTCTATAGTTGGAAGAAATAATATAGAAGAATTTTTCACCCATGTTAGTATGGATGAAGATTTTGAAGATATACCATTATTAAAAACTGCTCCTACTTATGAAAGTGCTTCTGCCTGTTTGATACACATGTTAGAAACTAGATTTGTTAATCTCAATCCCATAATACAACATATGTTTCTTACACTTTCGGATATGGAGATGGGGGAAAAGAGAAATTTTGTTTTAAAAGTCCTTGTTAGAGAATTTGAGGATATAGTTAAAGAAGCTAGAAAAGTTTTTATTAAGCATAAGAGGCTTGGTTTCTTTCCTAATTTTAAACAAATACTTGAAAAGATGGATATGGATAGAATTAAGTATACTAATAATGTTAATGATGGTAGGGAAATTAAAGCGCCAATACCTAGTAAACTACTAGGAATGCATGAAGCTTTGGAAAACAACTATGCTTGGCTTGTTCCTGAAAATTTGTTTGATGAGAATAGTAAGCCTAGGAGAAATGAGAGAGGAGTTACTTATATAGACCAGATACAATGCATTGTTGAGAAAACTCCCAACTCCCAAGGTAATAATGTTGATGCTTCATCTCTTGATGTTACTTGATTTGCACTTTCTGCCTAGCTGAAAGGCGTTAAAGAAAAGCGCTTATGGGAGACAACCCATGTTTTTACTACAGTAATTTATTTTATATTTGAGTCTTGGAAGTTGTTTACTACTGTAGCAACCTCTCCTTATCATGTTTTTGTGCCAAGTAAAGTTTCTATGTTAAAGTTGATGTTATATTTGGGATCGCTGCGCAGAAACAGCATTGCTGTCTGTCACGAATCTGGGCACAAGTCTCTGTAGAAAATTCTAAAAAATCTGCCAATTTACGAGCGTGATCCTCAGATATGTACGCAACTTTCATTAGTTTTGAGTTTTTCCATTTGAGCAAGTCTGGTGCCATTTTAAATTCGTCTTTACGGACTGTTCTGTTTTTGACTGCCTTTTATTTCGCATTGCCTCTTTTGCTATGTTGGATGAATTTCTTTGATCCACTAATGTCCAGTAGCTTTATGGAATGTCCAGAAGTGTAAAGAATGATTGTGTCACCTCTGAATGTGAATTATTAATTGTGCACTAACCCTCTAATGAGTTTGCTTGAAGTTTGGTGTGAAGGAAGTTTTCAAGGGTCAAAGAGGAGTATGATATACTATGATCAAAGAGGAGTAAGCTCTAAGCTTGGGGATCCCGTGGTTCACCCCTGCATATTTTAAGAAGACTCAAGTGTCTAAGCTTGGGGATGCCCAAGATTCCCTTCTTCATCGACAACATCATCAGGTTCCTCCCCCGAAACTATATTTTTATTCAATCACATCTTGTGTTCTTTACTTGGAGCGTCGGTTTGTTTTTGTTTTTGTTTATGTTTGAATAAAATGGATCCTAGCATTCACTTTTGAGAGAGACACGCTCCGCTGTTGCATATGGACAAATATGTCCTTAGGCTTTACTCATAATGTTCAAGGCGAAGTTTCTTCTTCGTTAAATTGTTATATGGTTGGAATTGGAAAATGCTACATGTAGTAATTCTAAAATGTCTTGGATAATGTGATACTTGGCAATTGTTGTGCTCATGTTTAAGCTCTTGCATCATATGCTTTGCACCCATTAATGAAGAAATACATAGAGCTTGCTAAAATTTGATTTCCATATTTGGTCTCTCTAAGGTCTAGATAATATCTAGTATTGAGTTTTGAACAACAAGGAAGACGGTGTAGAGTCTTATAATGTTTACAATATGTCTTTTATGTGAGTTTTGCTGCACCGGTTCATCCTTGAGTTTGCTTCAAATAACCTTGCTAGCCTAAACCTTGTATCGAGAGGGAATACTTCTCATGCATCCAAAATCCTTGAGCCAACCACTATGCCATTTGTGTCCACCATACCTACCTACTACATGGTATTTCTCCGCCATTCCAAAGTAAATTGCTTGAGTGCTACCTTTAAAATTCCATCATTCACCTTTGCAATATATAGCTCATGCGACAAAATAGTTTAAAACTATCGTAGTATTGAATATGTACTTATGCACTTTATCTTTTATTAAGTTGCTTGTTGTGCGATAACCATGCTTTGGGGAACGCCATCAACTATTGTTGAATATCATGTGAGTTGCTATGCATGTCCGTCTTGTCTGAAGGATCTATCATTTTAGTGGTTGGAGCATGCAAAATTGTTAGATAAGAACATTGGGCCGCTAACTAAAGCCATGAATCATGGTTGAAGTTTCAGTTTTGGACATATATCCTCAATCTCATATGAGAATAATAATTGTTGCTACATGCTTACGCATTTAAGAGGAGTCCATTATCTGTTGTCCATGTTGTCCCGGTATGGATTTCTAAGTTGAGAATAATCAAAAGCGAGAAATCCAAAATGCGAGCTTTTTCCTTAGACCTTTGTACAGCGGCATGGAGGTACCCCTTTGTGACACTTGGTTGAAACATGGCATGCAAAGATCCGGTAGTCCAAGCTAAGTAGGACAAGGTGCGGGCACTATTAGTATACTATGCATGAGGCTTGCAACTTGTAAGATATAATTTACATAACTCATATGCTTTATTACTACCGTTGACAAAATTGTTTCATGTTTACAAAATAAAAGCTCTAGCACAAATACAGCAATCGATGCTTTCCTCTTTGAAGGACCTTTCTTTTACTTTTATTGTTGAGTCAGTTTACCTATCTCCCTCCACCTTAAGAAGCAAACACTTGTGTGAACTGTGCATTGATTCCTACATACTTGCATATTGCACTTGTTATATTACTTTATGTTGACAATATCCATGAGATATACATGTTATAAGTTGAAAGCAACCGCTGAAACTTAATCTTCCTTTGTGTTTCTTCAATACCTTTACTTTGATTTATTGCTTTATGAGTTAACTCTTTATGCAAGACTTATTGATGCTTGTCTTGAAGTACTATTCATGAAAAGTCTTTGCTTTATGATTCAGTTGTTTACTCATGTCATTACCTTTGTTTTGATCGCTGCATTCATTACATATGTTTACAAATAGTATGATCAAGATTATGATGGCATGTCACTTCGGAAATTATCTTTGTTATCGTTTACCTGCTCGGGACGAGCAGAACTAAGCTTGGGGATGCTGATACGTCTCCAACGTATCGATAATTTCTTATGTTCCATGCTACTTTATTGATGATACCTACATGTTTTATGCACATTATATATGTCGTATTTACGCATTTTGGAACTAACCTATTAACAAGATGCCGAAGAGCCAGTTTGTTTTCTGTTTTTGGTTTCAGAAATCCTAATAAGGAAATATTCTCGGAATTGGACGAAATCACGCCAGGGTCCTATTTTTGCACGAAGCTTCCAGAAGACCGAAGGGAGTCGGGGGGCCACGAGGTGGCCAGATGACATGACGGCGCGCCCGGGCCCTGGCCGCGCCACCCTGTCCCCTGGGCCCCTCGTGCCGCCTCTTGACCTACCCTTCCGCCTACTTATAGCCTCCGTCGCGAAACCCCCAGTACCGAGAGCCACGATACGGAAAACCTTCCAGAGACGCCGCCGCCGCGAATCCCATCTCGGGGGATTCAGGAGATCGCCTCCGGCACCCTGGGAGAGGGGTTCATCTCCCGGAGGACTCTACACCGCCATGGTCGCCTCCGGAGTGATGAGTGAGTAGTTCACCCCCGGACTATGGGTCCATAGCAGTAGCTAGATGGTCGTCTTCTCCTAATTGTGCTTCATTGTTGGATCTTGTGAGCTGCCTAACATGATCAAGATCATCTATCTGTAATACTATATGTTATGTTTGTCGGGATCCGATGGATAGAGAATACTATCTTATGGTGATTATCAATCTATTGTTTATGTGTTGTTTATGATCTTGCATGCTCTCCGTTATTAGTAGAGGCTCTGGCCAAGTTTTTACTCTTAACTCCAAGAGGGAGTATTTATGCTCGATAGTGGGTTCATGCCTTCATTGACACCTGGGACAGTGACAGAAAGTTCTAAGGTTGTGATGTGATGTTGCCACTAGGGATAAAACATTGATTCTATGTCTAAGGATGTAGTTTCGATTACATTACGCACCATACTTAATGCAATTGTCTTTTCTTTGCAACTTAATACCGAATGGGGTTCGGATGATAACCCAAGGTGGACTTTTTAGGCATAGATGCAGTTGGATGGCGGTCTATGTACTTTGTCGTAATGCCCGGATTAAATCTCACTATATTTATCATATCATGTATATGCATTGTTATGCCCTCTCTATTTGTCAATTGCCCGACTGTAATTTGTTCACCCAACATGCTTTTATCTTATGGGAGAGACACCTCTAGTGAACTGTGGACCCCGGTCATATTCTTTACATAGCATACAATCTACTGTTTTACTGTTTTCTGTTTTCTTGCAAACAATCATCTTCCACACAATACGGTTAATCCTTTGTTACAGCAAGCCGGTGAGATTGACAACCTCACCGTTTCGTTGGGGCAAAGTACTTGGGTGTGTTGTGCAGGTTCCACGTTGGCGCCGGAATCCTGGTTGTTGCGCCGCATCACATTTCGCCACCATCAACCTTCAACGTGCTTCTTGGCTCCTCCTGGTTCGATTAAACCTTGGATTCTTTCTGAGGGAAAACTTGCTACTGTGCGCATCATACCTTCCTCTTGGGGTTCCCAACGAACGTGTGAGTTACACGCCATCAACAACACATATATGATAGATTGATAATCAACTTAACATAGTATTCTCTATTCATCGGATCTCGCCAAACACAACATGTAGCATTACAAATAGATGATCTTGATCATGTTAGGCAGCTCACAAGATCTATAACAATGAAAGCACAAGCGGAGAAGACAACCATCTAGCTACTGCTATGGACCCATAGTCCAAGGATGAACTACTCACGCATCAATCCGGAGGCGGGCATGATGATGTAGAGCCCCTCCGGTGATGATTCCCCTCTCCCGCAGGGTGCCGGAGGCGATCTCCTGAATCCCCCGAGATGGGATTCGCGACGGCGGCGTCTCCGGAAGGGTTTTCCGTATCGTGGCTCTGGTGACAGGGGGTTTTGCGACGGAGGCTTTAAGTAGGCGAAAGGGTAGGTCGAGGCGACGCGAGGCGCCGACACAACAGAGCCGCGGCGGGGCCTGGGCGCGCCGCCTGGTGTCTGGCCATGCCTCGTGGCCCCACTTCGTATCCCTTTCCTTTCGGAAGCTTCGTGTAAAAATAGGGCACGGTTTCGTCAATTCCGAGAATATTTCCTTACTAGGATTTCGAAACCAAAAACAGCAAAACAGCAGCGGCGCTTCGGCATCTTGTTAATAGGTTAGTGCCGGAAAATGTAAAATAATGCTGTAAAGTATGTATAAATCACTCAAGTATTGTAATAAAAGTAGCATGGAACATAAGAAATTATAGATACGTTTGAGACGTATCAAGTACTCTTGAGAACACTAAGTTGTGTGACTTCACTAGTTAGGCTTAATGGAAAACAACAAAAAAATTAGAGATCTTTATGAACTTTATCTTGAATTAGGACATGATGTGTTTGAAGAGAAAATTAAAAAACCCATGGAACTTTGTTTGCAAAATAGTTGTAGCAATGTTATTAGCATGAACTCTTTGAACACTATTATCGCTAATGCTATGGAAGAATTTAAGCTTGGGGAAGCTGGTTGTGATATTTTTAGTCCCCAAGCATGGAGGAGAAAATTTACTTGGATGATACTTTACCTCCTATATATGATGTTTGCAATGATGAATATGATATTTTCAGTCCACCTACTATTGAGGAGAATATGCCTCCTATATATGATGATTATGGTGATGAGAATAATTATGATAGCTATTTTATTGAATTTGCTCCCACTACAACTAATAAAATTGATTATGCTTATGTGGAGAGTAATAATTTTATGCATGTAGCTCATGACAAGAATGCTTTATGTGATAGTTATATTGTTGAGTTTGTTCATGATGCTACTGAAAGTTATTATGAGATGGGAAACATGGTTATATGTATCTTAATAATATTAAGTTTCCCCTCTTTTATGTTGAGAATCTTGAAATTACTCGTGTTTTATCTTTCTATGCTTGTTACTTTGTTCTTCATGAATTTATTTGTGTACAAGATTCCTTTTCATAGGAAGTGGGTTAGGCTTAAATGTGTTTTGAATTTGCTTCTTGATGCTCTCTTTTGCTTCAACTCTTATTTCTTGCGAGATATCATTGAAATTACTGAGCCCATCTTAATGGCTATAAAGAAAGCACTTCTTGGAACATAACCCATGTTCTTATTTTATTACTGTATTGTTGAGTTTTGGAAGTTGTTACTACTGTAGCAACCTCTCCTTATCATGTTTTTGTGCCAAGTAAAGTCTCTATGGTAAAGTTGATGCTAGATTTGGATTGCTGCGCAGAAACAGAATTGCTGTCTGTCACGAATTCGCGCAGAACTCTCTGTAAAAAAATTAAAAAAATCTGCCAATTTACGTGCGTGATCCTCGGATATGTAACTTTCATTAGTTTTGAGTTTTTCCGTTTGAGCAAGTTAAGTGCCTTTGTAAAATTCGTCTTTACGGACTGTTCTGTTTTGACAGATTCTTCCTTTTAGTTCGCATTGCCGCTTTTGCTATGTTGAATGAGTTTCTTTGTTCCATTAACTTTCAGAAGCTTTGTGCAATGTCCAGAAGTGTTAAGAATGATTATGTCACCTCTGAATATGTGAATTTTTATTATGCACTAACCCTCTAATGAGTTTGCTTGAAGTTTGGTGTGGAGGAAGTTTTCAAAGGTCAAGAGAAGAGGATGATATAATATGATCAAGAAGAGTGAAAGGTCTAATCTTGGGGATGTGGTTCATCCCTGCATATTTTAAGAAGACTCAAGCATCTAAGCTTGGGGATGCCCAAGGCATCCCCTTCTTCATCGACAACTTATCAGGTCACTTCTAGTGAAACTATATTTTTATTCCGTCACATCTTATGTTTTTTACTTGGAGCGTCTGTTTGCTTTTATTTTTGTTTTGGTTTGAATAAATTTGGATCCCACCATCCTTATATTGGAGATATTACGCTCCACTTTTTCATATGGTTACTTGTGTTCTTAGTTGTGCTTTAATGTTCATGGCGAAGGGTGAAAATTGCTTCGTTGATTGCTATTTGGTTGGAATCAGAAAATGCTTCATATGGTTTGGAATAACTTGAAACTTGGCAATTGTTTTGAGCTCTCATAGATCATGTTTAAGCTCTTGCATCATGTAGTTTAAATCTATTAGTGGAGAACTACCGTAGAGCTTGTTAAAATTTGGTTTGCATGATTGGTCTCTCTAAGTCTAGATATTTTCTGGTAAAGTGTTTGAACAACAAGGAAGACAGTGTAGAGTCTTATAATGCTTGCAATATGTTCTTGTGTAAGTTTTGTTGTACCTGTTCATACTTGTGTTTGCTTCAAACCTTGCTAGCCAAAGCCTTGTACTGAGAGGAAATGCTTCTCGTGCATCCAAACACCTTGAGCCAAAACCCATGCCATTTGTGTCCACCATATCTACCTACTATGTGGTATTTTTCTGCCATTCCAAAGTAAATTACTTGAGTGCTACCTTTAAAATTTCATTCCTTTATCTTTGCAATATATAGCTCATGGGACAAATAGCTTAAAAACTATTGTGGTGATGAATATGTAGTTATGTGTCTTAGTTCTTATAAGTTGCTTGTTGAGCGGTAACCATGTTTCTGGGGACGCCATCAACTTTACCTTTGTTGGATATCATGTGAGATGCTATGCATGTTCGTCTTGTCGAAGTAAGTGTGATTTCATGATCAAAGGGTTTGAGTATGCATGTGTTAGAGAAGAACATTGGGCGCTAACCAAAGCCATGTATCATGGTGGAAGTTTCAGTTGGACATACAACCTCAATCTCTTATGAGAATTTTATCTGTTGTTGAATGCTTAAGCATTAAAAGAGGAGTCCATTATCAGTTGTCTATGTTGTCCGGTATGGATGTCTAAGTTGAGAATAATCAAAAGCGAGAAATCCAATGCGTGCTTTCTCCTTAGACCTTTGTACAGGCGGCATAGAGGTACCCCTTTGTGACACTTGGTTGAAACATATTTCATGCAATGATAATCCGTGTTATCCGAGCTGATTAGGACAAGGTGCGAGCACTATTGGTACTCTATGCATGAGACTTGCAACTTGTAGGAAGTATTATGCATAGCACATATGAATTATTACTACCGTTGACAAAATTGTTTCTATGTTTTCAAAACAAAAGCTCTAGCACAAAAATAGTAATCCATGCTTCCCTCTGCGAAGGGCCATTCTTTTACTTTATGTTGAGTCAGTCTACCTACTTCTTTCTATCTTAGAAGCAAACACTTGTGTAAACTGTGTGCATTGATTCTTACATGTTTACTTATTGCACCTGTTATACTACTCTATGTTGACAAATATCCATGAGATATACATGTTACAAGTTGAAAGCAACTGCTGAAACTTAATCATCCTTTGTGTTGCTTCAATGCATTCTACTTTGAATTTATTGCTTATGAGTTAGCTCTTATGCAAGTCTTGTTGATGCTTGTCTTGAAAGTACTATTCATGAAAAGTTTTGCTATATGATTCATTTGTTTAGTCATCATCTTTTGTTAGCAATCTTTTGCTTCAGATCACTCCATTCATCTCATATGCTTTACAATAATGTTGATCAAGGTTATGTTGGTAGCATGTCACTTCAGAAATTATTTGTGTTATCTACTCGAGGGCGAGTAGGAAATAAGCTTGGGGATGCTTGATACGTCTCAAACGTATCTATAATTTCTTATGTTCCATGCTACTTTTATGACAATACTTGAATGTTTTATACATACTTTACATCATTATTATACATTTTCCGGCACTAACCTATTAACAAGATGCCGAAGTGCCAGTTGCTGTTTTCTGCTGTTTTTGGTTTCAGAAATCCTACAAAGGAAATATTCTCGGAATTGGACGAAATCAACGCCCAGGGTCTTATTTTTCCACGAAGCTTCCGTAAGACCGAGGGAAACGAAGTGGGGCCACGGGGCGCCGCCACACTAGGGCGGCGCGGCCTAGGGGGGCCCGCGCAGCCTAAGTGTGGGGCCCCCGTGACTCCCTCCGACTCCGCCCTTCCGCCTACTTAAAGCCTTCGTCGCGAAACCCTCGTACCGAGAGCCACGATACGGAAAACCTTGCGAGACGCCGCCGCCGCTAATCCCATCTCGGGGGATTCAGGAGATCGCCTCCGGCACCCTGGGAGGGGATCATCACCGGAGGGCTCTACATCATCATGCCCGCCTCCGGATTGATGCGTGAGTAGTTCATCCTTGGACTATGGGTCCATAGCAGTAGCTAGATGGTTGTCTTCTCCGCTTGTGCTATCATTGTTTAGATCTTGTGAGCTGCCTAACATGATCAAGATCATCTATTTGTAATGCTACATGTTGTGTTTGATGGGATCCGATGAATCTAGAATATTATGTCAAGTTGATTATCAATCTATCATATATGTGTTGTTTATGTTCTTGCATGCTCTCCGTTGCTAGTAGAGGCTCTGGCCAAGTTGATACTTGTAACTCCAAGAGGGAGTATTTATGCTCGATAGTGGGTTCATGCCTCCATTTAATCTGGGACAGTGACAGAAAGTTCTAAGGTTGTGGATGTGCTGTTGCTACTAGGGATAAAACATCGATGCTTTGTCTAAGGATATTTGTGTTGATTACATTACGCACCATACTTAATGCAATTATCTGTTGTTTACAACTTAATAGAGGGGGTGCGGATGCTAACCCGAAGGTGGATTATTTAGGCATAGATGCATGCTGGATAGCGGTCTATGTACTTTGTCGTAATGCCCTGATTAAATCTACAAAGTAATCATCGTTGATATGTATTGAATCTTTTATTTGTCAATTGCCCACTTGTAATTTGTTCACTGCATGTTAGTTATCTTATTGGAGAGACGCCACTAGTGAACTGTGGACCCCGGTCCATTCTTTTACATCTGAATACAATCTCTGCAATCATTGTTCTTTAATGTTCTTTGCAAACAAACACCATCTTCCACTCGATACGTTTAATCCTTTGTTTTCAGCAAGCCGGTGAGATTGACAACCTCACCGTTACGTTGGGGCAAAGTATCTTGATTGTGTTGTGCAGGTTCCACGTTGGCGTCGGTTTCATGGTGTTGCGCCGCACTACACTCCACCAACAACCTTCACGTGCTTCTTGGCTACTGGTTCGATAACCTTGGTTTCTTTCAGGAAAATTGGCGCTACGCATCACACCTTCTCTTGGGGGGGGACTTGCTGTAGAGAATGCGGCGGAGAGAGGAGCCGTTCCGATTATGCCTAATGCTCCCAATGCAGGACTGGTGGAAGTGAAGGGAGAACTGAAGAAAATGAACAAGCAGTTAAGGCAGCTGATCGAGTTGAAGAAGCAAGCTAATCTGATGGCTGGTTGTTTTTTTTGTTGTATAATTACGATCGGATTCTTATCATTGCTCACCAGGCGCTAGAAGTTGTTACAAGGGATACCTTGTTACAAATCCATTATTCAGTTACATGTACTTGTAGTTGTTTTCAAAGTTAGTGTGTGCATTCACCGAAATTACCAACTATATTCCCTAAAAGAAAAGGAAAGCTAAAGATAGTTGATAATTGTTAGAGGGGTGACAAATAATGCAATCACCGAAATCCGCAAATATGTATGCCTCATGTTTATACCAAAATTATACCACTTTTAGGCCGTTTCAAAATACCAATACTATATCCCAAACTATATTCCCTAAAAGAAAAGGAAAGCTAAAGATAGTTGATAATTGTTAGAGGGGTGACAAATAATGCAATCACCGAAATCCGCAAATATGTATGCCTCATGTTTATACCAAAATTATACCACTTTTAGGCCGTTTCAAAATACCAATACTATATCCCAAACTATATTCCCTAAAAGAAAAGGAAAGCTAAAGATAGTTGATAATTGTTAGAGGGGTGACAAATAATGCAATCACCGAAATCCGCAAATATGTATGCCTCATGTTTATACCAAAATTATACCACTTTTAGGCCGTTTCAAAATACCAATACTATATCCCAAACTATATTCCCTAAAAGAAAAGGACAGCTAAAGATAGTTGATAATTGTTAGAGGGGTGACAAATAATGCAATCACCGAAATCCGCAAATATGTATGCCTCATGTTTATACCAAAATTATACCACTTTTAGGCCATTTCAAAATACCAATACTATATCCCAAACTATATTCCCTAAAAGAAAAGGACAGCTAAAGATAGTTGATAATTGTTAGAGGGGTGACAAATAATGCATTCACCGAAATCCGCAAATATGTATGCCTCATGTTTATACCAATACTATATCCCAAACTATATTAAGTGGCAAACTCGTTATTGCACATAAATAGAGGGGTGGGCACTCTCCACCGACAGAGAGAGAGAGAGGGGTGGCCGAGAGAGAGAGAGAGGTTGCCACGAAGAGACGGATAGGGGTATACTGCCCGTTAGATCAGTGGATCAACGGTTCGTGGAGTCGATCCGTGTGACAACGGCTCAACCAATCAGGATAAGTTTGGGCTTCTCAGAGCATTTGTGACAGTACTTGAGGGCAAAACTGAGTAGTACTAAGAATCCAAGGGCACATAAATAGTAAATAGACTAAGGGATTCAAACAAAAGAATTACAAAATGAAAAATGCGTGTTTTGTACAATATAATTCATATTGGGCTACATCAAATTATTTGCAATTCAAATATACATGAGTGTGAAAATTATGGCATCATTTAGACAAACTATGTTTTTGGGAAAGATGTTTTGCAAAGGGGTTTGAGTGGAAAACCATGCATCTTCATAGCTACACTAGTGATTCTGAGAAGTGGCAATTTGTGGTAAAACTTGATTTATATATGTTTGTTAAGGTTTTCTAGGTGGCAGGTTGCGTAGGAAGACTCCATGAGTAGGTGCCACTATGTTTTTATTTTTTTGGATTTTTTTGCGCATGAAATGACTCAATTAGCTATGTTAATCTCATTTGTTGACTCTCTGTTGACCAGCTACTTGAGGGTAAAACTGAGTATATTGCACTTGCCGGTCTAAGTCCTCGAGGGGAAAACTGAGTACAGATAAAATTTATGTATAAGGCCTGAGGTTATAACTGAGTACACCAAACGTCCCAGGGTTAGACTCGTGTCGCGGTGCACGCTGCAGCCGTGCATAGCGGACGCGTGTTGCGGTACACGCCACCTTCGTCTTTATAGAGCCCCTCTTTCTCTCCCTCGACGCACGTTCTCACTGGCTCACTGCAACCGCCTCTCCTGTCCCATCATCTTCTCCACAACCGAAGAAAAAACCCCGAAGAAAACCGCCGGCGATGGAGAAGAATGAGATGCCCATTGTCGGCACATCAGCCGCCGCCCCCGTCCAGGCCCCTGTCGCTGCTTCCAACGTAGCAGCCGGCGCATCGGCCGCCGCCCCCGTCCAGGCCCCTGTCGCTGCTTCCAACGTAGCAGTCGGCGCATCGGCCGCCGCCACCGTCCAGGCCCCGTTGATTGGGACCCGTACGAACCAGTGCAGTACGACGCGCCGGAGAACCCCTACGACACCAGCATCGTCGACAACGAGCCGGAGGTAACCCTTTGTTCCCTTGTTCTTATCTCATTTCAATCCTTTTGTGTTAGATCTACCGTTATTAGGGTTCGTCTGTTCCTAGTTCAATCCTTTTGTGTTAGATCTTGCGTTATTATTGTTCGTCTGTTCCTAGTTCAATCCTTTTGTGTTAGATCTTGCGTTATTACTGTTCGTCTGTTCCTAGTTCAATCCTTTTGTGTTAGATCTTGCGTTATTAGTGTTTGTGATTTGCTTTTGTTTAAGATTTGTGCCGATGATGATGAATATTTGGGCATAAATTGATTCAGGGTTTGGTCAGTAAACAATTGGTGTGTACAAATTTGTTGTGCATGATCTTTGGTTTACTTACTCAAATCCTGGATATAAGTGTGTCCAATGTAACTGAGGCTACCTCTTTTTTCCGAGCCCATATTATCATGCATGATTTTTTGTTCACTCTCTGTTCCATCATCGTTGCAATTGACTCCGTGTTTTTTGCACGATCTTTGGTGCTACGTGACAGGTGCAGAGCAGCGACGTCGACAGCGACGACGAGTCCTTCCACACCAAGACTCGTCACGTCCTCAGGAGGCTGCAGTCCGGCCATTACGATGGCCCCTTTGCTCGAGGCATTTACAAGTGCCCCTTCTGCAACAGGAAGCTCCGCGCCACCGACTTCAACTCCCTGGTGAACCATGCTGAATCCATTGGCAGATGTGGCGCTAGAGTTGGAAGGACCGTGAACGTGCATGCGTTCATGGCCAAACACAAAGCACTTGGGATTCACCTGCGCAACCTCCAAGCGAGTCACACGCGCTACCTGGAGGCGTTGAACGTGCCTACTGCACTCTCTGTATGTGACTGCTCTATCTGTAGAGCAGCTTAAATTCATGTAAAATGTAGCTTATGTTGGATCTATCGGTACTACTTTTGGATCTGTCCTGAATATATCTATGCTATGTTGGTTGCTGTATGCAGCTTATCCTATATTTTCTCTCTGGATTTGTGCCCTAGATTTCCTACCTGATTGGGTAAAAACGAAGGCATAAAGAAATGAATGGCGTTAAAAAACAGAAGGAGAAGCTGCTCTAGATTTGCTACCAATTTGGGCTATCAAATATGAATGAGATCGAGCGAGAGAGAGGAAAAAGGTACATTGAAAACTGCTAATCTGGGCGAAAGAGACAGAAACCACTCGTGCCCCCGTCCCGGACCCACACGGCTCCACACGCTACGGCCCCACACGCTACGGCCCCACAAACACGGCCTCGTCCTGTCCCACGCGGTCCCTTCCTACCAGCCCCACACGACGCGGTCCCACACGACGCGACCCCACAAACGACACGACCCCACTCGTCAGCACGGAACGGTCAACTTAACGGATTCCTTCCGTCCGAGCTCCTTCTGCGGGTTCAGACAAGGGCTTGGGGAAAACTGAGGAAAAACTAAGGAGCTGGGGAAAACTGAGTACAACTAAGGACCTGAGGCACGAAAATAGAAATCCCTTATAAATAAGGACAACATCTGACATCTTCAACTAGTGTATCAACATGGTGAGCTGCATGGGACTTGACAAAGTCTGTTGTTTTATTATGACATGCTCGGTTATATAACCACAAAATAATTCGATTGCTTGTTTATCTTGCACTATCTCAACTGCTTAATAATTAGAACAGCATATTTTTTTATGTTGGTATAGATTATACACATCAAAAGGAAGCTCACAACTTATTATTTGCCATCTATCTACGTTAAAATATTCTGTCTGTTGCTATGCGCATGCACTCTTTATTTGCTTATTGGTAGTCTATATTAGCCCCATACCGGTAGACTATCTGTGCGCATTACAATGATCTTGTTATAACGAGGAAATGGTGAGTTCCAAATT
Organism: Lolium multiflorum; assembly: GCA_030979885.1. Classification (NCBI taxonomy): domain Eukaryota; kingdom Viridiplantae; phylum Streptophyta; class Magnoliopsida; order Poales; family Poaceae; genus Lolium; species Lolium multiflorum. Next base: position 221,987,201 of record CM061749.1, on the reverse strand, counting down.
CTTTGGCAAACAACATTGTAGTGTCTTTGCCTTTCCATTGTTGTTGTCTTAACTTGTAATGTCTTTGTTTCAGATATAGGTGGTGCACGGACAACATAAAAGATTGTTGAATCCCTTCATTGTATTGCTAGGTTTAATTACCATTCAATTTCTCTAGGTTCTGTAATATTTTTTCAAAGCCTTGCAGCTGATGTAATATTTAGTTAGTTTCTATGGTTCTTTCGCGCATTCTTTCTATGGTGCTTGTGGTAAGTGAGGCTATCCGACTGAAATCATGTGCTGCGTAAATATTCTCAGTATGTAACCACGTTGTTGGCGCAAACTAAATCACAAATTCCCATCCCGACAATGGCCCAATTAAGCGAAATCACATATGCACCGGCCCGCAAAATCCTAAAGCGCCTAATAGGCCGGCATGTTAACATAGCAATTCGCAGATGGGTGATACGTCCCCAACGTATCTATAATTTCTGATGTTCCATGCTAGTTTTATGACAATACCTACATGTTTTGTTCACACTTTATATCATTTTGATGCATTTTCCGGAACTAACCTATTGGCGAAGTGCCGAAGTGCCTTGCTGTTTTTGGTTTCAGAAATCCTAGTAAGGAAATATTCTCGGAATTGGATGAAATCAACGCAGTATCTTATTTTTGCTGAAGCTTCAGAACAGGAGAGACACGAGGGGAGCACAGCGCACCGCCGGCGCTGGCCAGGCCTCGGCCCTAGTGTGCGCCCCCACCAGGGCTCCACCGACATCGCCCCTTCGCCTATAAGAAGCCCCTGACCTAAATCTTCGATACGGAAAATCCACGGTACGAGAAACCTTCCGAGCCGCCGCCATCGCGAAGCCAAGATCGGGGGACAGAGTCTCTGTTCTCGGCACGAGACCGGGAAGTGCCCCGGAAGGCTTCTCCATCGACACCACCGCCATCTCCAGCAACGCTGCTGTCTCCTATGATGAGGAGGGAGTAGTTCTCCCCGAGGCTGAGGGCTCTACCGGTAGCTATGTGGTTAATCTCTCTCTCTGTACTCCAATACAGTGATCTCATGAATTGCTTTGCATGATTGAGATCCATATGATGATCTTTGTATCGCTACTAGTCTATGTGCTACTCATGTGATGTTATTAAAGTAGTCTATTCCTCCTGCATGGTGTAAAGGTGCACCGTGTGGTTCTTGTCGTAGGTTATGATCATAATCTCTTGTAGGTTATGGAGTTAATTATCACTATGATAGTATTGATGTGATCTATTCCCCCTTTCATAGTGTAATGATGACAGTGTGTATGCTATGTTAGTTCTCGGTTTATTTTGCAAAGATCTATTATGCTCTAAGGTTACTTAAATATGAATGCCGAATGTTGTGGCGCTTGTTAACTCCGGCTTGAGGGAGCTCTTGTAGCCCTACACAACGAATGGTGTTTGTCATCCAACAAAAGAGTGTATGTAGCACAAATGAGAGAAGTTATTATTTATTATGCGATCAATGTTGAGAGTGTCCACTAGTGAAAGTATGATTCCTAGGCCTTGTTTCCAATACTGCAAACACCGCTTACTTACTGTTCTACTGCATGTTTACTCGCTGCCATATTTATTTCAGATTGTTATTACCACTCATATTCATCTATACCACCTGTGTTTTACTATCTCTTCGCCGAACTAGTGCACCTATACATCTGACAAGTATTAGGTGTGTTGGGGACACAAGAGACTTCTTGTATCTTAATTGCAGGGTTGCTTGAGAGGACTATCTTTGACCTCTACCTCTCCCTGAGTTCGATAAACCTTGGGTGATCCACTTAAGGGAAACTTGCTGCTGTTCTACAAACCTCTGCTCTTGGAGGCCCAACACTGTCTACAAGAATAGAAGCGTGAGTAGACATCAAACTATTTTCTGGCGCCGTTGCCGGGGAGGTAAGGTAAAAGGTATTCACATCCTCCGACTACTAAGTTATTTCTTAGCATTGTTGCCGGTGTGTGAGTGCTCGAAGCTATCTCCTTTAGATTCTGCAATTGCGACTTTTCGTTTCTTGTTTTACACTAGTAAGGCATAATGGAAAATAACAATGAGCTTCTTATTCTATTTCCTGAGTTAAGACATGGATTGTTTGCTGCGAAAATTAAAAAACCTATGGAATCTTATTTGCATGCTAGTAGTAATGATATTAGTATGAACGCTTTGAACACCATTGTTGCTAATGATATGGAAAATTCTAAGCTTGGGGAAGCTGGTTTTGATGAGCATGATATTTTTAGTCCCCAAGCATTGAGGAGAAAATTTTCTTTGATGATACTTTGCCTCCTATTTATGATGATTATAATGATAGTGGTCTTTTGGTGCCGCCTACTATGGAGAGTAAATTTTATTATGATTATACTATGCCTCCTACACTTGATGAGAATAATAATGATAGCTACTTTGTTGAATTTGCTCCCACTACAACTAATAAAATTGATTATGCTTATGTGGAGAGTAATAATTTTATGCATGCTGATACGTCTCAAACGTATCTATAATTTCTGATGTTCCATGCTTGTTTTATGACAATACCTACATGTTTTGTTCACACTTTATATCGTTTTGATGCATTTTCCGGAACTTACCTATTGACGAGATGCCGAAGTGCCAGTTCCTGTTTTCTGCTGTTTTTGGTTTTAGAAATCCTAGTAAGGAAATATTCTCGGAATTGGACGAAATCAACGCCCAACATCTTATATTTCCACGAAGCTTCCAGAACACCCGAGAGGGACCTGAGGGGAGGCCCAGGGGCCCAACACATCATGGCGGCGCGGCCAGAGGGGGGGCGGCGGCCTACTGTGTGGGCCCCCCCGTAGCCCCTCCGAGGCTGCCCTTTCGCCTACAAAGTCTCCCTGACCTAAAACCTCGATACGAATAAGCCATGGTACGAGAAAAGTTCCAGAGCCGCCGCCATCGCGAAGCCAAGATCTGGGGGACAGGAGTCTCTGTTCCGGCACGCCGCCGGGATGGGGAAGTGCCCCCGGAAGGCTTCTCCCATCGACACCACCGCCATCTTCACCGCCATCTCCATCAACGCTGCTGCTCCCATGATGAGGAGGGAGTAGTTCTCCCCTGGGGCTGAGGGCTCTACCGTAGCTATGTGGTTAATATCTCTCCTATGTACTTCAATACAATGATCTCATGAGCTGCTTTACATGATTGAGATTTATATGAGCTTTGTATCGCTACTAGTCTATGTGCTACTCATGTAATGTTATTAAAGTAGTCTATTCCTCCTGCATGGTGTAAAGGTGATAGTGTGTGCATCGTGTGGTTCTTGTTGTAGATTATGATCATAATCTCTTGTAGGTTATGGAGTTGATTATCGCTATGATAGTATTGATGTGATCTATTCCCCCTTTCATAGTGTAATGGTGACAGTGTGTATGCTATGTTAGTACTCGGTTTATTTTGCAAAGATCTATTATGCTCTAAGGTTACTTGAATATGAATGTCGAATGTTGTGGAGCTTGTTAACTCCGGCATTGAGGTGCTCTTGTAGCCCTACACAACGACTGGTGTTTGTCATCCAACAAAAGAGTGTATGTAGCACATATGAGAAAGAGTTATTTATTATGCGATCAATGTTGAGAGTGTCCACTAGTGAAAGTATGATCCCTAGGCCTTGTTTCCAATACTGCAAACACCGCTTACTTACTGTTCTGTTGCATGTTTACTCGCTGCCATATTTTATTCAGATTGCTATTACCACTCATATACATCCATACTACTTGTATTTCACTATCTCTTCGCCGAACTAGTGCACCTATACATCGACAAGTGTATTAGGTGTGTTGGGGACACAAGAGACTTCTTGTATCGTGATTGCAGGGTTGCTTGAGAGGGATATCTTTGACCTCTTCCTCCCTGAGTTCGATAAACCTTGGGTGATCCACTTAAGGGAAAACTTGCTGCTGTTCTACAAACCTCTGCTCTTGGAGGCCCAACACTGTCTACAAGAATAGAAGCACCGTAGACATCAAGCTATTTTCTGGCGCCGTTGCCGGGGAGGTAAGGTAAAAGGTATTCACATCCTCCGACTACTAAGTTATTTCTTAGCATTGTTGCCGGTGTGTGAGTGCTCGAAGCTATTTCCTTTAGATCCTGCAATTGCATCTTTTTGTTTCTTGTTTTTATTTTCACTAGTTAGGCATAATGGAAAACAACAAAAAAATTAGTGAGCTTTTTAATCTTTTTCCTGATTTAGAATTGTTTGATGCGAAAATTAAAAAACCTATGGAACCTTATTTGCATGCTAGTAGCAATGTTATTAGTATGAATGCAATTACTGCTAATGCTATGGAGAAGTCTAAGCTTGGGGAAGCTAGTTTTTGTGATCTTTTTAGCTTCCCATCTTTGGGGGAGAAAATTTGCTCTGATAATACTTTATCTCCTATATGCGATAACTCTAATGATGCTTGTGATATTTTAAATCCACCTACTGAAAGTATTCCGTATAAAATACCTATGAAAATTATTGAACGTGTTATGGATAACCGCTATGAAGGGGATGGAACTGTTCATCCTGAAGATCATTTACTGTTTTTGCATGAATTATGCGGGTTATTCAAGTGTGCAGGTATTTCAATGGATGAAGTTAGGAAGAAATTATTTGTTATGTCGCTATCTGGTAAAGCGGCGCATTGGTATAAACTGCTGAAGGATGGGCGCTCTCTTGATTGGAAGGATATTGTGCCTCTATTTTATTCTAAGTTCTATCCTCCAAGTGAAATTCACAAAGACCGAAACCGAATATATAATTTCTGGCCTCATGATGGAGAGAGTATTGCCCAAGCATGGGAGAGATTGAAGTCCTTAATGCTCAAATGCCCCAATCATGAGCTTCCTGGTAATGTTATCATTGATAATTTCTATGCAAGACTTTCTTTTCAGGATAAAACCTTGCTGGATACTACTTGTTCTGGATCATTCACACGCAACAAAGAAGAGTTTAAATGGGACCTTCTTAATCGGATTCAGGAGAATGCTGAAGATTGGGAGAACGACAAAGGTAAAGAGTCAGGTATAAATTATGATTATGAATGCATTGAAACTTTTATGGATACTGATGAATTTCGAAATATGAGTGCTACCTATGGTCTTGACTCTCAAGTTATTGCAAATCTTTATAAAGCTTTTGCTTCTCACATTGAATTGCCTAGGAAGAATTTTGATAAGTATCATGAACCTTTTAAAGACGCTTGCATGAAGGATGAAATTGTTATTAATGATTGCAATGAACATGTTCAAACTTCTGAAAATGCTATTTCCTATAAGCATGTTAATTTTTGTGGAATACATAGACCTTGTGGAATTAATCAAATCGAAAATGAATATTGTATCCATCACAGAAATGAAAAAACTAGAAAGTGGTCTAGAGCTCTAGATGATCTTGGAGAAAAAGTGTGTGCCCTCTATCCTTTTATTTGTGAACTTTGCCATAGAGTTGGTCACTTTAATTTTCAATGCTCCTCCAATGATAATTCGAACCCCATGAGTGCTGCAAATTTGTATTGTGATGATGAAATTACTCCTAATCAGCATGATGAACTTACCTTATTTTTGAAGTGTGAAGAGTTATCAAGAAAAATTTCTTTGTTAGATATTAACGATCTTGATATTGATGATGTCCTGCATGGGTGTCTTTCTTATTGCATTAATAATTGCCATACAAATACTTACATACAAAATATTTTAGAAGATGACACTTTGCCAAAATATGATAGGACCGCTATGTGTTTCAAACTTATTAATGAAAAGAAGGAATCCTCCAAGGTTTCTTCTATTGTTTCTGGAAATAAAGCAGGTTATGTGGAGAAGCCTCTCCCTCCTAAAGAAGGGAACGAGGAGAAGAAGAAGAAGAAGAAGAAGAAGAAGAAGAAGAAGAAGAAGAAGAAGGGGAATAAAAAGAAAGAGGTAACAACATATCCCCGCGTGTATGAGGTAACAATAGGTAACCGTAAGTATGTTGCTCCTAATGATTATTATGATAATGAATCTGAGTACGATGATCTTCCTATGCCCTGTACCCATGTTAGTGATCATGATTTGGAAGAGCACACTATCTTTGATATTGGAAATCTCTTTGGTACTGATTATGAAAGTAATGATGATAGCATTATTCATGTCCCCTCAAACGATGATATTGAAAGCTCTAAGCTTGGGGATGTTGTGCTTGAAGATCCTATATTTGAGACCTCTACTTTTAGTGAAAATGATGATATTACATATTCTGGTTTAGATAATCGCTATAGAGATGGATATGACATATGTTACAATTATCCTTATGAAACTTGTCATAGTTATGATGGGCTTGCCAAAAACCATTCCCTTAGTATGCAACTTGTTTACCATGTTCAAATTCTTAATAATGATCCTGCTCCAATTACTATTAATGAGAAGAGTTTTTCTTATGACAAAAATAATGATACCCTTATGCATATGAACCATGATAAGAATGTTTTAAGTGATGGTTATATTGTGGATTTCATCAATGATGCTACTGAAAGTTATTATGAGAGAGGAAACACGGTTGTATGCATCTTAATAATATTAAGTTTTCCCCTCTTTATGTTGAGAATCTTGAAGTTGCTCGTGTCTTATCTTCTTATGTTTGTCACTTTGTTCTTCATGAATTTATCTGTGTACAAGACTCCTTTTCATAGGAAGAGGGTTAGGCTTAAATTTTCTTCATACTTGCTTTTTGATACTCTCTTTGCTGCGACTCTCATCCTTATGAAAGCATCATCATTGAAATTACTGAGCCCATCTTAATGGCTATAAAGAAAGAACTTCTTGGGAGATGACCCATGTGTTTATTTTTCTACTGTTTTGTTGAGTCTTGGAATTTGTTTACTACTGTAGCAACCTCTCCTTATAGTGTTTTTGTGCCAAGTAAAGTCTCTATGTTAAAGTTGATGATAGATTTGGATTACTGCGCAGAAACAGATTTTCTGCTGTGCGAATTTGAAGTTTCGTAGGTAACTCAGAAAAATCTGCAAATTTACGTGTGTGATCCTCGATATGTACGCAACTTTCATTAGTTTTGAGTTTTTCCATCTGAGCAAGTTAAGTGTCCCTGCAAAATTCGTCTTTACGGACTGTTCTTTTTTGACAGATTCTGCCTTTATTTCGCATTGCCGCTTTTGCTATGTTGAATGGGTTTCTTTGTTCCATTAACTTTCATAAGTTTTGTGCAATGTGAAGTGTTAGAATGATTGTGTCACCTCTGAACATGTTTTTTTATGCACTAACCCTCTAATGAGTTTGCTCTAAGTTTGGTGTGGAGGAAGTTTTCAAGGGTCAAGAGAGGAGGATGATATATGATCAAGAAGAGTGAAAAGCCTAAGCTTGGGGATGCCCCCGTGGTTCATCCCTGCATATTCCAAGAAGACTCAAGCGTCTAAGATTGGGGATGCCCAAGGCATCCCCTTCTTCATCAACTTATCAGGTTTCTTCTATTGAAACTATATTTTTATTCGGTCACATCTTATGTACTTTACTTGGAGAGTCTGTTTGTTTTTGTTTTGTTTGAATAAATTCATGCTTGTGTGGGAGAGAGACACGCTCCGTTGTTGAACACATGTGTTCTTAGCTTTACTTTTAATGTTCATGGCGAAGGTTGAAAACTGCTTCGTTCATTGTCATATGGTTGGAAATAGGAAATGCTTCATGTGGTAAATGGTATAATGTCTTGGATAATTTGATACTTGGCAATTGTTGTGCTCATATAGATCATGTTTAAGCTCTTGCATCATATACTTTGCACCTATTAGTGGAGAACTACCGTAGAGCTTGTTGAAATTTGGTTTGCATGATTGGTCTCTCTAAGGTCTAGATATTTTCTGGTAAAAGTGTTTGAGCAACAAGGAAGACAGTGTAGAGTCTTATAATGCTTGCAATATGTTCTTATGTAAGTTTTGCTGTACCGGTTTATACTTGTGTTTGCTTCAAACAACCTTGCTAGCCAAAGCCTTGTACTGAGAGGAAATGCTTCTCGTGCATCCAAACACCTTGAGCCAAAACCCATGCCATTTGTGTCCACCATATCTACCTACTATGTGTTATTTCCTGCCATTCCAAGTAAATACTTCATGTGCTACCTTTAAACAATTCAAAAGTTATTATCTCTTATTTGTGTCAATGTTTTATAGCTCATGAGGAAGTATGTGGTGTTTTATCTTTCGATCTTGTCATTTACTTTTGACAGACTTTCACAATGGACTAGTGGCTCATCCGCTTATCCAATAATTTTGCAAAAAGAGCTGGCAATGGGGTTCCCAGTCCCAATTAATTAACTTGCATTAATAATTCTCTTCACATGTTTTGCCCTGATCTATCAGTAAGCAACTTAATTTTGCAAATAGACACTCCTCCATGGTATGTGAATGTTGGAAGGCACCCGAGGATTCGGTTAGCCATGGCTTGTGTAAGCAAAGGTTGGGGGAGTGTCATCTAATAAATAAAACTAAAGTACATGTGTAAACAAAAGAGAAGAGGGATGATCTACCTTGCTGGTAGAGATAACGTCCTTCATGGGAGCCGCTCTTGAAAGTCTGGTTGATAAGGTAGTTAGAGTACCCATTACCATTCGTTGACAACAACAAACACCTCTCAAAATTTTACTTTTATGCTCTCTATATGATTTCAAAACTTGAAAAGCTCTAGCACATGATTTGATCCCTGCTTCCCTCTGCGAAGGGCCTATCTTTTACTTTATGTTGAGTCCGTTTACCTACTTCCTTCCATCTTAGAAGCAAACACTTGTGTCAACTGTGCATTGATTCTTACATACTTGCTTATTTGCATTCATCATATTACTCTGTGTTGACAATTATCCATGAGATATGCATGTTGAAAGTTGAAAGCAACTGCTGAAACTTATATCTTCCTTTGTGTTGCTTCGATACCTTTACTTTGAATTTATTGCTTTATGAGTTAACTCTTATGCAAGACTTTTTGATGCTTGTCTTGAAAGTACTATTCATGAAAAGTTTTGCTATATGTTATCTATTTGTTAGCAACCTATAGATCATTGCTTTGAATCACTCCATTCATGTCATATGCTTTACAATAATGTTGATCAAGATTATGATGATAGCATGTCACTTCAGAAATTATTTGTGTTATCGTTTACCTACTCGAGGGCGAGTAGGAACTAAGCTTGGGGATGCTTGATACGTCTCAAACGTATCTATAATTTCTGATGTTCCATGCTTGTTTTATGACAACTAGAACAGTGGCCCTCGCAAATGCAAGGGCATCATCTGTAGTTGGCTAAAAGTATTCATGAAAATAAAATCTGTTTTCGCTGATATCATATGTGACCATAAACAAAATTGTTCTTCGATTATCATAAATATCTAGGTAAGAAAATATCACATATGCAATATAAAATTGCTGGGCTAATGATTATCAAGTCATATTTTAAAACACGTACGAAAGATATTCGATTTGTAAACTGAATTATAGTTCTACATGCTGTTAGATCAGTGTGCGAGGATAGTTATCTTTGATTTGAAAATCTTTGAATTAGGATAAAACGGTTTATCCTCCTTAATATATAGGTAGGTCACATCTGAGTAGTAAGAATTATGTTGTTATGATGTTTCTTCCTAGCATTTACTCTCTATATGTCACAATGTGCAATGTTTTAGAAACATGAGTGAGGTGAAAATTTGGCCATTATTTTTTATATGAATATATGTTAAAGATAAATTATTTTCTTCTCCGCATATTTGTTAACATGTTTATGCATCAATAGTGAAATTTTGAGAAGTATGACTCTAATTTTCCACACTCTTAACTTATTCGGATGTTCATTCAATTGTTCTTTTTGTATTTTTTTTGTTATGCAAAATGACTATGCATCTTGGATAGCATAGTTCAAGAATCTAAATTAATCGTCAATTTACTATCAAATTTGAATGACATGTGCTCTTATTTTTGTTTTGTTGAATTATAGAAAGACACACACAATAGTCCAAATATGTCTACAATACAAACCAAGAAAGATCTACCAAAACAATTCATATGAATTAAGTCTGTCTTTAGGTCTTGATTAAAAAGTAGTATTGACACATTGTGTGGATACTAATATGAAACATATTCAGCAGGAACCTGTGGTGACTTTACCCAGCCTATGTGTATCATTAAGAAAAAATATTTTATGCCGAGTAATGTTGTATCTTCATCAAATTTGAAGGTTTGATGTTTCTGTGTCAATAAGTTGGAGTATCCTCTAGTGGAGGGACTTCGCATCCTCAACACAATATGTGTTGACTCAGCGTTGTGTATCATTTTGTCGTTTTTTAAGTGTGGGGATGTTCTTATTCATACGGCTATTAATGTTGTGATTTCACTAATCCTAAAACTCCATGACTCCAAACTCGAAAACCCCACATGTGTTTTGTGGGAGTGTTGGTTCAATAGCTCGAATAAAATTTTCAATTACGTGTACTCAATCATCGTGTATAATGTATGCGACTAATGTCATGACTTCAATAATTTTAAAATTCCATGACTTGAACTCTTGTGGACATTTTGTTAATGTGTTGATCTAATTGAATTCAAATAATATTTTCATTTTTTATGTGTGCTCAGTTGTAGGAACAACGTACTCCCTTCATTCTCCATTACCATCCATTCCGAGTTTTAATCAAAACCAAACTTTCCAAAATTTGACCTAATGTTAAACAAAAATGTCAACATCTAAATCATAAAATAAATATTTATTGTTAGAATCATCACAAAATCATCGTGGAACAACATACATAGTGTGATTAATGTAGTGACTTCATTAATTTTGAAATTCCGACTACTGAACAACCTCGAGAATTTTGTTAGTGTATTGGTCAGATGGTAGTTAAATAAAATTTCCATTATATGTACCCAACTATAGAAACAGCGTACTGTACATTCACAATTACCCTATGTTCTGGATTTTAGTCAAAATAAAACTTTATAAAGTTTGAACAAATATATAGGGAAAATATCAACATTTAAAATGTAAAATCATTATTATTAAAATGTAAAATGTATTTACATATTGTACATATTTGGTACTATGGATATCGACATTTAATACTACATTTTTTGTTAAAATTTACAAATTTTGACTTTGATAAAATACAAAACGTAGGGTAAGTAAAAACAAAGAATGTATGTACTAATTATTTACAATCTATAAAATAATTCTAGACTTATAACCTAACCATTAAAATTCCACGACTCCAAATTTTCGAAGGTGTTTTTTTAGTATGTTGGTCTAGTGGTAGTCAAAAAAATATTGTTTATGTGTACCAGTTGTGAAACAACGTACTCGTTACGTTTATAATTATACCGTATTCTTGATTTGAGTCAAAATCAAACTTTATATTTGAACAAATACATAGGAAATAATATCAACATTTAAAATATAAAATCATTATTATTAGAATCATCATAAAATATATTGTCATATTGTATATATTTGGTATCATGAATGTTGATATTTATTGCTACATCTTTAATCTAACTTTACGAAATTTAGCTTTATAACTAAATAAAGCATTGGGAAAATAATAATAGAGAGCGTGTACTGATTATTTACATGTTACAAAAATTCTAGACTCATATGTAGCCAGGTACAAAATATTGATTGGCTGGAAGTCTCAACGTTCTAGGCAAAAAAAAAAATCGATTGCGGCTCTCACGATCCAACCAAGCGTACGTAGATGTTTGGTTTTCTAAAGGCACACAACTACGTTTTCTGTTTGACTTGTAAAGTACCCCATACGTATTTTAAATGGACTGTTTAATTAGGAAGTCCACCACGACTCTAGCTATAGATCCTTAATTTCGGAGATGACGTGACATGTTACCTAGAGTCTGCATTTGAGTCACGTGACCATGTTAACATAAATAGTGTCAAATTTGTTACGTTACAAATATTTTTCTTTAAAATCTCAGCCATCTATTTTAGATCTAACTATCAAAATTAATTTAGATGATGTGGATTAACGTGGTGTCTCTATTAAATCTCTGTATTTTGCTTTTAGTATATAATAGATACCTACATGTTTTGTTCACACTTTATATCGTTTTGATGCATTTTCCGGAACTAACCTATTGACGAGATGCCGAAGTGCCAGTTCCTGTTTTCTGCTGTTTTTGGTTTCATAAATCCTAGTAAGGAAATATTCTCGGAATTGGACGAAATCAACGACATCTTATATTTCCACGAAGCTTCCGGAACACACGAGAGGACTGAGGGGAGCCCAGGGGCCCCACACATCATGGCGGCGCGGCCGAGAGGGGGGCGCCGGCCTGTGTGGGCCCCGTAGCCCCTCCGAGGCTGCCCTTTCGCCTATAAAGTCTCCGACCTAAAACCTCGATACGAATAAGCCACGGTACGAGAAAAGTTCCAGAGCCGCCGCCATCGCGAAGCCAAGATGGGGGACAGGAGTCTCTGTTCCGGCACGCCGCCGGGACGGGGAAGCCCCGGAAGGCTTCTCCATCGACACCACCGCCATCTTCACCGCCATCTCCATCAACGCTGCTGCTCCCATGATGAGGAGGGAGTAGTTCTCCCCTGGGGCTGAGGGCTCTACCGTAGCTATGTGGTTAATCTCTCTCCTATGTACTTCAATACAATGATCTCATGAGCTGCTTTACATGATTGAGATTTATATGAGCTTTGTATCGCTACTAGTCTATGTGCTACTCATGTGATGTTATTAAAGTAGTCTATTCCTCCTGCATGGTGTAAAGGTGACAGTGTGTGCATCGTGTGGTTCTTGTCGTAGATTATGATCATAATCTCTTGTAGGTTATGGAGTTGATTATCGCTATGATAGTATTGATGTGATCTATTCCCCCTTTCATAGTGTAATGGTGACAGTGTGTATGCTATGTTAGTACTCGGTTTATTTTGCAAAGATCTATTTTATAATATCACCATCTATATCCTTATACTTTTGCATTTCACAAAGTTCAACAAAATTATTAAGATGGGCAGCAACATCATCAGTACTAACACCAGAAAATTGCTCTCTCATAACAAGATTCAGTAAAGCAGGTTTAATTTCATAGAATTCTGCTGTAGTAGCAGGTGGAGCAATAGGAGTACATATAAAATCATTATTATTTGTGCTAGTGAAATCACACAACTTAGTATTTTCAGGAGTACCCATTATAGCAGTAGTAAAGTAAACTAAACAAGTAAGGTAAAGACAAGTAACTAATTTTTTTGTGTTTTGATATAGAACTAGTAAATAAGACAGTAAGTAAAGTAACTAATTTTTTTGTGTTTTTAATATGAAGCAAACAAGACAGTAAATAAAATAAAGTAAAGCAAGACAAAAACAAAGTAAATAGATTGGAAGTGGAGACTCCCCTTGCAGCGTGTCTTGATCTCTCCCGGCAACGGCGCCAGAAAAAGTGCTTGATGCGCGTAGATGTACACGTCCGTTGGGAACCCCAAGAGGAAGGTATGATGCGCACAGCGCAAGTTTTCCCTCAGAAAGAAACCAAGGTTATCGAACCAGTAGGAGCCAAGAAGCACGTGAAGGTTGTTGGTGGAGGAATGTAGTGCGGCGCAACACCGGTGAAACCGGCGCCAACGTGGAACCTGCACAACACAATCAAGATACTTTGCCCCAACGTAACAGTGAGGTTGTCAATCTCACCGGCTTGCTGAAAACAAAGGATTAAGCGCATCGAGTGGAAAATGGTGTTTGTTTGCAAAGAACAGTAAAAACAGTAAATGCAGTAGAATGTATTCAGATGTAAAAGAATGGACCGGGGTCCATAGTTCACTAGTGGTGTCTCTCCAATAAGATAACTAACATGCTGGGTGAACAAATTACAGGTGGACAATTGACAAATAAAGATTCAATACATATCAACGATGATTACTATGAGATTTAATCAGGGCATTACGACAAAGTACATAGACCGCTATCCAGCATGCATCTATGCCTAAATAATCCACCTTCAGGTTATCATCCGAACCCCTTCCGGTATTAAGTTGTAAACAACAGATAATTGTATTAAGTATGGTGCGTAATGTAATCAACAAAAATATCCATAGACAAAGCATCGATGTTTTATCCCTAGTAGCAACAGCACATCCACAACCTTAGAACTTTCTGTCACTGTCCCAGATTCAATGGAGGCATGAACCCACTATCGAGCATAAATACTCCCTCTTGGAGTTACAAGTATCAACTTGGCCAGAGCCTCTACTAGCAACGGAGAGCATGGCAAGAACATAAACAACACATATATGATAGATTGATAATCAACTTGACATAGTATTCTAGATTCATCGGATCCCACCAAACACAACATGTAGCATTACAAATAGATGATCTTGATCATGTTAGGCAGCTCACAAGATCTAAACAATGATAGCACATGCGGAGAAGACAACCATCTAGCTACTGCTATGGACCCATAGTCCAAGGATGAACTACTCACGCATCAATCCGGAGGCGGGCATGATGATGTAGAGCCCCTCCGGTGATGATTCCCCTCTCCGGCAGGGTGCCGGAGGCGATCTCCTGAATCCCCGAGATGGGATTGGCGGCGGCGGCCTCTCAGTAATGTTTTCCGTATCGTGGCTCTCGGTACAGGGGGTTTCGCGACGAAGGCTAGTTGTAGGCGGAAGGGTAGGTCAGGGGCGACGCGAGGGCCGGACCACGGGGGCGCGCGGCCGGGCACGGGCCGCGCCGCCTGTTGTCGGCCACCTCGTGGCCCCACTTCGTTATCCCTCCGGTCTTCTGGAAGCTTCGTGGAAAAATAGGACCCTGAGCGTTGATTTCGTCCAATTCCGAGAATATTTCCTTACTAGGATTTCTGAAACCAAAAACAACAACAACTGGCACTTCGGCATCTTGTTAATAGGTTAGTGCCGGAAAATGTATAATAATGCTGTAAAGTATGTGTAAAACATTCAAGTATTGTCATAAAAGTAGCATGGAACATAAGAAATTATAGATACGTTTGAGACGTATCAGTCAGCTGGCCCGGCCCGCTTAAGACGTGGCAGGCCTCGTGTGGGCCTACAATCTACCACGGGGTTTCAGCCGGTTAACGCCGTTAACGCCGGTAACGGCGTCTGCCACGTGTCGTTTGCATGACGTCAGCAGTCAACGGGCTCCCGAAAACACTTGTACAACGGTCCGATTTTCCGTGGCGGAAGGGCGCCCAAACGCGACGGACCGAAAAAAACGTCGTAGGACTTTGCCTGACGTAGTTTGGACAACAGAACCCATATCGTCGGGTTAGGCCCATAGGCGACAAAAAATACCCCTTAGTGGACGATTTTGGGACGTTGTCTATCAGAACTTTTCTTGTAGTGAATGGTCGAGGTGAGTCACAGCTGCAATGACAGAGGTTTGTGCTGAATTAATTAGCACAGAGGCGTAACTAGCACTAGATGGAGAAGGCATAGTACACATATCGGACACGAAGTCGCGTCTGGCGAGCAGCTCGCATTCACTTGCATCAGTGCGGTACAACAAAGATGATGAAGAAGGATTGGAGCTTTGAAGGTAGTCAGAAAAGTTACAAAAAATAATACGTGCAAAACTTAACCTGTATAAACGCACATGCATGGATAATTTTACATTTCTGCATGAGAAAGACATGTCAATTTTCAGTAAGACATGGTTTGATTTGTCAAATTTGATGCTCCTTAATGCATTTTAAGTGAAAATTACAGGTTTATTCATTATAATTGCCGATTTTTAACGTTACGTGCAGCTGACTAGCAAACTATAAGTGTGTGATTGCTTGCTTCCAAAATAAGGATATGTAATCATTTTGTATAAGGTAGTACCAATTAGTCGTTATATTGCAGAACTTAAAGAGTTTTGAGAGATTCAACTCGTTGCTACTCCATAAGAATGGTCATGTTGACAAATTTGATCCAGTGTTGAACAGAGCCAGAAACATTTCAAAAACTTGAGCATGGAAGAGGCTAGGGGTAAATGCCCCAAGGCCAGCCGAGCCTATCGTAGGTGCCGTCCCGAGGAGGAAGTACCTTAATTTGGGGCGCGCGCGGACGCTGCGGTACCCCGAGCTCGAGACGCCGCCGTACCGGTAGCTCGACCCGCGACGAGGCATGGCGGCGGCGGCGGAAGCGGAGCGGCGGCGGCGGAAGGTAAAGCTCCTGCTGACAAACATATTAGGCACAAATGGGCAACCTTCAGTAACCCATGTTCCATTTTTTTGTCAGGATAACCCCATGTACCACCTTCCCAATAGAAAAAGTATTGTTCAACCTTCCCCTGTTGGGCCCAATATTTCACTTTTGGGTTGCCAAGGAACATCTACATGGTAATTGTTATCGGTCTACTTGCTCCGGCTGTCGAAGCCCAATAACTACAAATGGGCCTTTCTGCTCATGCAATTTCGGCCCTTTTCTAATGAAACACAGATCCTATGATTGGCAAAAAAAAATACACGGAGATTCTACATAAAAGTTGTTTTTATTTATTTTGAATTATAGGGTTCCAATTTTTGAAACTGCTCATGCCCAATATGAAAATCCTTGATCGCTCCATACCCACATGGATAACGGTATTTTTAAAAATTCATAAAGTGGATTTGAAATTTAAAACATATCCTAATAATTCCATGATTTAATCTATCAACTTGCAAGATCTTGGAGCGAAAGAGCTTGTATTAGTCTGCAAAAATAATACTGATAAACCTGTCGTTAACAAGAAATGAAGGTTTATCGTTCAGAGAGGATGCCATGTGGGACCCATGAGACAGTAGCGTCCTCAACGTTTCAAAGAAAAAGGCAAGTAGCCCAAAAATAGGGGTAAAAAATAAATCCTACAAAGGAAACATTTATAGTTCATAGAGGCTGACATGTGGGACCGATCTGCCAGCTGCATCCTCATCATTTCGAAGTCGGCAGGGATCAGAAGAAAAAGGCAAATAGCCAGAAATTAAGGGTTAAAAATAAATCCAAAAAGGAAACTTTTATTCTTCATAGAGGATGACATGTGGGACCGACCTGCCAGCAGCGTCCTCATCGTTTCAAAGGCCGCAGGGGATCAAAAGAAAAAGGCAAATAGCCAGAAATTAGGGTAAAAAATAAATCCAACAAAGGAAAGATTTATTGTTCATAGAGGCTGACATGTGGGACCCATGAGCCAGCGGCGACCTCAATTTCAAAGGCGGCATATGATCGAAAAGAAAAAGGCAAGTTAGCAAAAATCAGGGGGTAAAAAAATCTAAGAAAAGAAACTTTATTGTACATAGAGGATGACATGCGGGTCCCATGAGCCAGCACCTTACTCAACATTTCAGAGGCGGCATGAGATAGAAAGAAAAAGGAAAGTGACCAAATATCAGGAGCAAAAAATAATCCAAGAAAAGAAACTTTTATTGTACATAGAGGATGACATATGGGTCCCACTTATACAAGCTCTTTCGCTCCAAGATCTTGCAAGTTGATTGTACATAGAGGATGACATGCGGGCCCCTTGTGTCAGCAGCTTACTCAACGTTTCCAAGGCGGCAGGGGATCAAAAGAAGGAAGTAGCCAGAAATTAGCGGTCAAAAATAACTCCAAGAAAGGAAACTTTTATTGTTCATAGAGGATGACATGCGGGACCCATGCGCTACACTACAAGAAAAGTTGCCATGGCCGACGAAGTTGAAGTCACGCCGTGGTTGCTGGTGTACCATGGCCGACGATTTTGGTCTGTCCGTTGTGCATGTGAAAACTTTTTTTTCTCGTTTTTGAGGCCACCTAGCCCGACGAAAGCGGCCAAAACGTCGCGTATGGTGGCCCGGGACGTGGTGCATCGCGAATTCTCGGGTTCGCCGGCCGAGTCAACGCAAATCCGCACCGCCCAGGGATGTAGGGCCCAGATGGCAGCCTCTCTAGCATTATTTTTTTCTCGATCGCGCCATCTCGTTCAACACTCTCCGATCGAGCCGTTTACGATGCAGGATCATGGGTCCCGCTTGTCATCCTCTATGAACCAAATTTCTTTCTTTTCTTGGATTTTTTTGACCCCCTGATTTCTGGCTACTTCCTTTTTCTTTTGATCCCTTGCCGCCTTGGAAACCTTGAGACCGCTGCTGCTAAATGGGACCCGCATGTCATCCTCTATGAGCAATCAACTTTCTTTTCTTGGAGTTTTTTTGGCACCTCATATTTGGTCACTTGCCTTTTTCGATCCCCTGCCGCCTCTCAAACGGTGATACCGCTGCTGCTAAATGGGACCCGCATGTCATCCTCTATGAGCAATCAACTTTCTTTTCTTGGAGTTTTTTTGGCACCTCATATTTGGTCACTTGCCTTTTCTTTCGATACCTGCCGCCTCTCAAACGGTGATACCGCTGCTGCTAAATGGGACCCGCATGTCATCCTCTATGTACTATAAAACTTTCTTTTCTTGGATTTTTTTGGCACCTCATATTTGGTCACTTGCCTTTTTCTTTCGATCCCCTGCCGCCGGTGATACCGCTGCTGCTAAATGGGACCCGCATGTCATCCTCTATGTACTATAAAACTTTCTTTTCTTGAATTATTTTTGGCTCGATATTTGGTCACTTGCCTTTTTCTTTCGATCCCCTGCCGCCTCTCAAAGTGAGACCGCTGCAGCTAAATGGGACCCGCATGTCATCCTCTATGAGCAATCAACTTTCTTTTCTTGGAGTTTTTTTTGGCACCTCATATTTGGTCACTTGCCTTTTTCTTTCGATCTCTTGCCACGTTTGAAACGTTGAGGAACCTGCTGGCTCATGGGACCCGCATGTCATCCTCTATGTGTTATAAAAGTTTCCTTTGTTGGATTTTTTTCACCCTCTGATTTTTGGCTTGCCTTTTTCTTTTGATCCCCTGCCCCCTTTGAAACGTTGAGTAAGCTGTTGGCTCAAGGGACCCGCATGTCATCCTCTATGTCCATCAACTTTCTTTTCTTGGATTTTTTTCACCCCTAATTACTAGCTACTTTCTTTTTCTTTTGATCTCAAGCCGCATTACAAACATTGAGACCGCTGCTGCAAAATGGGACCCACATGTCATCCTCTATGTACAATAAATCTTGGATTATTTTTGGCTCCTGATATTTGGTCACTTGCCTTTTTCTTTCGATCTCATGCCACCTTTGAAACGTTGAGTAAGCTGCTGGCTCATGGGTCCCGCATGTCATCCTCTACGAACAATAAAAGTTTCCTTTCTTGGAGTTATTTTTGACCCCTAATTTCTGGCTATTTGCCTTTTTCTTTTGATCCCCTGCCCCCTTTGAAACGATGAGGACGCTGTTGGCAGGTCGGTCCCACATGTCATCCTCTATGAACAATAAAAGTTTCCTTTGGTGGATTTATTTTTGACCCCTAATTAATTTCTAGCTATTTCCTTTTTTTCTTTTGATCCCCTGCCGCCTTGGAATTGTTGAGAATGCTGCTGCCTCATTTTTCTTTTGGTCCTGTGCCGCCTTGGAAACGTTGAGACCGCTGCTACAAAATGGGACCCGCATGTCATCCTCTATGTACAATAAAGTTTCTTTTCTTGGATTATTTTTGGCTCCTGATATTATGTCACTTGCCTTTTCTTTCGATCTCATGCCGACTTTGAAACGTTGAGGATGCTGCTGCCTCATGGGTCCCGCATGTCATCCTCTCAGAACGATAAATGTTTTCTTTTCTTCTATTTTTTTACCAACTGATTTTTGGCTTTTTTTTATTTTCGATCCCCTGCCGCCTTTGAAACGTTGACGACGCTGCTGGCTCATGGGTCCCCGATGTCAGCCTCCCCGTACAAGAAACATGTGATATTTTATTTTGCAGACAATAAACGTTGTATTTCGCTCTGAGCTATTGCAAACGGATAAATTAAATCTTTATATCTGCATAAACAAACTTATATGTTGAATCTCCTTGTTTTTTGTTTTTGCGAAGCATAGGACTTTCCTGTTTTTTTTTGAGAAAAATCCGACCTTTCCTGTTTTGGAGTGGGCTGAAATTGTACGAGTCAAAAGGCCCAGCAGGATAGTTCGAAGGCCCAGATGTCCAGATACAGCCCAATTGAAATCTTTCTTTTCTTGGATTTTTTTCACACCCTGATTTCTGGCTACTTCATTTTTCGGTCCTGTGCCGCCTTGGAAGCGTTGAGACCGCTGCTACAAAATGGGACCCGCATGTCATCCTCTATGTACAATAAAGTTTCTTTTCTTGGATTATTTTTGGCTCCTGATATTATGTCACTTGCCTTTTTCTTTCAATCTCATGCCGACTTTGAAACGTTGAGGAAGCTGGCTCATGGGTCCCGCATGTCATCCTCTATGAACAATAAAAGTTTCCTTTGTTGGATTTATTTTTTCCCCTAATTTCTGGCTATTTTCCTTTTTCTTTTGATCCCCTGCCCCCTTTGAAACGATGACGACGCAGCTGGCAAGTCGGTCCCACATGTCATCCTCTATGAACAATAAAAGTTTCCTTTGATGGATTTATTTTTACCCTAATTAATTTCTGGCTATTTCCTTTTTTCTTTTGATCCCCTGCCGCCTTGAAATAGTTGAGGATGCTGCTGCCTCATGGGTCCCGCATGTCATCCTCTCAGAAAGGTAAATGTTTCTTTTCTTGAATTTGTTTACCAACTGATTTTTGGCTTATTTTTTCTTTCGATCTCCTGCCACCTTTAAAACGTTGACGACGCTGCTGGCTCATGGGTCCCCAATGTCAGCCTCCCCATACTGCAAATCCTCTTTCTGCAAAGGTTGTATTTCTAGATAGATAAGGTGGATTCGAATCTGCCATGGTTCAGGCAGCTCAGGTAAGCCTTCTTGCACTGATTAATGGAAGTAGTGTATAGCAAGGTCAAGACATGTGGCTCGGTGTAATGAATCTATTTGAATCATGTTGTGGGTTCAATCTGATAGTTCTCTAACAGGTCAGCCAAAATAGAAATTAAGTTTTTTTCTAAAACGGAAATGCAAATTAAGATGAACACAAACATTAGTTATCATAATAGCTGATCATACATACATACTTGCTAAGAGCAAAAGCTTGCCAGAGTTTTACCACCCATACAATTAATTAGCAGTTCAGATAAGATAACCTTATATAAGTATAACTACAAATGCATTTGCTAAGGGCTCATGGGGCAACAGAACTAGACAACCGCGAACTTTATGACCAGCATGTCACAGCGGCATCGAAAGATCTTGACCTTCAACTTTGATCCAATGCGAAGTTTGGCACCGTCAATGAACTTTTTCCACCTGGAAGTAACAGCCAAGCGGCCATCTGTGGGACTGACGGAGTACCGTCCCTCCACGGTGAGACCTTCACTCTCCATGACGAGGGATATCTTGCCCCTTCGGCCAGCATTGAGATCCTTGGAGATACTTTTAGGCAATTTCTGATTCAAAGCAAGAGATACCACCAAAAATTAGTCAATGGCACCAATGCACTGAACCATGTGAGACTTTGAGCAGAGAAGACATCAAGATAAGAGCAGTTATGTTGTCATATACTCACGAACATAGCCTTCAGATGCGTCCTGGTCACCACACGGGTGGCCACAGCAATGAGCTGAGACCTCGGTGATCTGGCTGGGGCAGGTGCAGGAGCCTGGGCTGGTACACGAGCTGGTGCTGATGCAGGAGACTGCTGGGCAGGTGCAGTAAACGGTGCCTCTAGAGGAACCGGTGCTGATGCAGGAGACTGTTGGGCAGGTGCAGTAAACGGTGCAGCTAGAGGAACCAGTGCTGATGCAGGAGCCTGCTGGGCAGGTGTAGTATATGGGGCCTCTACAGGAACCAATGCTGATGTAGGGGACTGCTGGGTAGATGCAGTAAACGGAGCTGGTACAGGAACCGGTGCTGATGCAGGAGAGTGGGAAGCCGGTGCCGGTGCTGGTGTGGTTGCCCTTTGTGACATCCGCTCATGTTCCATCAGGGGATCTGCAGCTTTGATCATGTTAAACCCAGCAAGCTAGAACAGAGGGAATGGTTTAGAACAACTGCTCAGAATGCAGTTATCAAAAGATATGAGTAGAAAAAAGTTACATATTATATATTTGGAAGTGTCTCCAACTCTGTAAGCAGTTACGTATATCTGCCCGTTTGAGTTTCTGATCCTCAGCTCGTCGCCCTTCTTCAGACCGTAGTCAAAAGCAAACTTTCTCCAATCATGTCCATACAAATATGTGATGGCCTGCGTCTTGTAGACATACACCTCATAGACCGTGTAGGTGTTCATCAATTTGCCATTGCCATGCATAGTGAAAGACCCTTCATGCGGACACATCTGGTTAATCATTGGACGAAGTTCACAAGGTACAGTCTGCATGTGAAAATTGATACAAATGTAAGAAGCAGGAAGACTAAAAACAAGACTTTACTATATGCCAATTCATGCTAAACCACTGAGAATACATACATGTAACTCTGTGAAGGAGCTACTAGAAAGGTAGATAGAGCCATAGGAGGTGTTATATGCGGGGTATGTACATGGGCCCGCCATATTCCCGCAAGCTCGGCATCGGGATGGTGAAGGAAACATGGGAGGTACTACTGGTGCGTAGCGCTGAATGTAAGTGGAAGAATTAGGTTGTGTAAAGTGCATAGTTCAGAGCAATGCAAATGTTGACAAGCGAGTGCATAACACTATGTTACAAACTGAACAGTGAAAAATTAGTGTATGATGAATATAAGCATGCTAATTTGGTGTTTCCGAATTCCAAAAAGCATTAGACAGAGCCGGTGATAATATCAGACATAAATCATGGCATGTATATGTGGCTTAAGAAAATATACCCGAACCCTTGGATGGTTACGGCCCGGCTGGTCCTTGGACTTGAGCTTATATAAGCATCCAGAAGGTGGGGCTGACAGTAACTTGGTGGCAGCCTCTGCAGATGCCTCATCAGCAGCAGTTGCAATCCTTTTGACCAATGAAGGGTTAGCAGTTTCAGTCTGCATATGAAAATTGAAGAGCAACAGACATCAGCAGTGATATATAAAATGAATCTATGAGACACTGATGCATATAGTGCTGGATGTAAGTGTAAGAATAGGTGTGTGTGTTTCTGAACTATTGGTAAGCATTAGACAAAGCCGGCAATAAACAGACAAAAATCAAATCATGTATGAGGATTAAGAAAATATACCTGCTTACTGAAAAGGGTACCACCCAGCTGGCCCGTGGCCTTGTGCTTGAGGAGGTTTTCAGAAGATGGTGGCGGCACCATCGTCTTCACAGCAGCCTCATCAGGATCATTTTTTATCCATTTGAGTAGAGGCACAGAAGTTTCATCCTGCATATGAATAGCAACAGAACTCATCATTGATATTTAATAAATCTATGAGATAGACTGATGCAAATAGTGCGGGTGTAAGTGGAAGAATAGGGTTGTGCATAGAGAACAGTTGACAACAATGCAAATGATTACAAAAGAAGCCAATGGAAATCAACAGTTTATATACTGGATGAGACAGACTGAAAAGTGAAAAATTAGTGTATGATGATTGTAAGCAAACGCAGTGTTTCTGAACTTTTGGTAAGCATTAGACAAAGCCAACAGTAATTAAACAGATAATAATGAAATCATGTATGTGGATTAAGAAAATATACCAGATTCATTAAAAGGTCACCACCCAGCTGGCCCATGGCCTCGTGCTTGTAGAGGTTTTCGGAAGATGGTGCCGGCACCATCGTCCTCACAGCAGCCTCATCAGCCTCATTTTGCATCCACTTGAGTAAAGGCGCAGCAGTTTCAGCCTGCATAAGAATGGGAACAGATCTCAGCAGTGATATTGAATGACTCTGAGACAGACTGATGCATATAGTGCTGGATGTAAGTGGAAGGGTATGGCCGTGTATGGACAACAGTTCACAACAATGCAAGGGTGTGTTCGGTTCTGAAACAGCGTGGAATGGAATGGAATGGTTCCATTTCAGAGGAATGGAATGGTTAAATTTTTGTTCGGTTGGGATAAATGGAGAGCAGAAGAGATCGAGGTTAAACTAACCATTTGTCTCAAAATTGTAATTAACAATTGCAAATGACATTTTAATCTCAAAGTCGTAATTAACAGCGCCTAATGGTGCTCTTTTAATCTAAAAATCGTAATTAACATCATTTTTTGTTGGGTTAGGGGAACTGGAGTAGATGAACATTACTGTATGATGATTGTAAGCAAACGAATTTGGTGTTTCTAAACTTTTGGCTTCGAGATCTTATGGGTTTCAACTCTAGCCTACCCCAACTTGTTTGGGACTGAAAGGCTTGGTTGTTGTTGTTGTAAACTTTTGGCAAGCATAGAAAAAACCGACAATAAACAGAGAAAAATCAAGGCATGTTTTGTGGATTAAGAAAATATACCATATTCATTAAAAGATCACCACCCAGCTGGCGCGTGGCCTTGTGCTTGTAGAGGCATTTAGAAGATGGGGGCGGCATCAACATACTGGCAGCCTGATCAGCCGCAGTTTTGATCTTCCTTTTGAGTAAAGGCCCTAAAGTTTCAGTCTGCATATGAATAGCAAAACAAAAGGCAGACCTCAGCAGTGATATTGAATTACTGTATGAGATAGACTGATGCATATAGTGGATGCTCTTAGCCTTTTGCAGCGTGAACACTAGCTATGGACAGACAAAAAACTAGTTAACTCAGCTTTGTCTAGATATGAATGTACTACCACCATCCAAAAGCTTAAGCCTTATTTATTTTTGAGAAATCAAAACAAGCAAAGTTTGACCAAAATTTTAGAACATTCTATCAACAAATATAATACTGTGTAGATACCGTAGGAAAATATATTTTATTATCTATTTAATGATATTAATTTTGTATTTTGCATGTTACTGATTTTTGGTAAAAGCTTAGTCAAACATGGTATAGTTTGACTTTCTAAAAATAATATAAGCCCAAAGCTTTGGGATGGAGGCAGTAGTATCTAGAGCTAAAACACATCTAGATACATCCGTATCTACAGATAGTTGAGTCAATTAATTTGGATCTGAGGGAGTATCAGATTCAGACTACATCATGGTAAGTTGGTTTAAAAAAATTACCCCTGGGCGGTCCCTGCCCAGCTCGGCAGTGGCATTTCGCTTCTTGTGCTGCAGATCGGGCCATGCTCCTGCAGCAGGTGGGGCGCTATTCTCGTTCCCCATAGCCTCAGCACGGAACCTGGAGGTACCAACCTGATACAGAGAATATAGAGCATGGTGTCACAGAGGCTTTACGCACAAACAGCTGAAGACATGTGCTACTTTAAGCATATTCCAGAACAGGAACAGATTGAGGATGCAGAGAGACACTTAAAAGGTAAAGAGTGGATAAGCAAACGGAGTACCTGCTTCGCGGGGCTGGGGACGCAGCTCAGGCTCAGCCAACTGCCCACATGCGTGGTGGCCTTACGCTCCATTGCCCCCACCGCCGAGGTCTTACCTTTCCTGTACAAGCTGACAAAAGATACAGTGAGGATCAGCAGAAACTACAAAGGTTGCAAATGTCGACAAATAAAGGAAGAACACCCCAATCCAAGCAAAGGTAGCCCCCGCCCCCACCCCCATCAATCACTCCCAGCTCGAGGGTGACCAGAAAGACACCCCTTCGCCCAGAATAGGAAAGAGATGCGCAAGATATCGAGGAGAGGAAAAAAGAACCGATCTCGAGAAAGGAAAGAACATTACTAGTCCTACCTAATCCGCTTGGTCTAGATGCAGCTTGCCCCTCCAAGCTGGATGCCTGGACGGTGGAGGCGAAAGGAGGGGATCGAGCTAGCGGCTTGCATCCGTCGGCAATCGGCACTCGATCGGGAGAGAAGGGGTGCTACATAAAGGGGAGGGGTAACATATTTTATTACACAGTGAACTTACTGATGTGACTAGTCATTACATGTCTCACTGAAACTAGGGCCCATAGCGTGGCACCCCAAATTCACTTGAAGCTGCCCGGCGGGACGCATTGGCGCGTCAAGAAACCCCCGAATTGTAGCGGGGAAATGAAACATTTCACAAAAATTCGAAATTCAAGCACACCGCCACGCGCCAAGCACGCGGCTGTTCCTTCCTCTTCCTCGGTTCCTCCTCCCCTATCCGAAAAAACCCCAAATCCCAAGCTCAAACCAAAAAAAAAACAAATCCCCTGGCCGCCATGCATGTCCTCGTTAACCCGCTGGAGATCGTTCCCGGACGATGCGGACCCCCCGCCCTGAGATCCAGAATTCCGTCCACCTCGAGGCACTGCGTGCTGTCTCGCAGCAGCGGCTTGAGGGCGCTGAAGAGGAAGTTCCGCCGGAAAGTGCTCATGGCAACCGTGCAAGCTCACCGGCGTGCTGCATCCCGAGAGGAACTGGTCAAAGCTTTGCTATTCGCCACACACAAAAAATTGCGGGCCAAGATCTGGTCAAAGCTTCGTCGATGGCTTGCCGCGAGAGGCTTGGAGTCCAGAGTCAATAAACTAGCTGCTCGAGGACTGGGCGGTTTACACGGATTCATATTAACTGACTCAAGTTTGTTAGTCTAGTTAACAAATGCATCTAGATACATCCATATCTAGACAGAATTGAGTCAATTAATATGAATCAGAGGGGAGTACCTGAAAGTGTTTCATGCTACCAACTAATGCGCTGGCAGGAATCGCTGTAGAAGTAATTGTGCTACTACTCATACGATGAACTGATTGTGTGGGTGTCGAATTTTGCAACGCGATCATCCACTGAATGCTTAATCTAGCGCCAAAGGCGTACAAATCATAACATACTACAGCACCAGAACATAAGAGTACGAATCATAAAGTAGCTCAACATTTTGCGTAGATGTACACGTCCGTTGGGAACCCCAAGAGGAAGGTATGATGCGCACAGTGGCAAGTTTTCCCTCAGTATGAAACCAAGGTTTAATCGAACCAGTAGGAGCCAAGAAGCACGTTGAAGGTTGATGGTCGCGAAATGTGATGCGGCGCAACACCAGGGATTCCGGCGCCAACTAGGAACCTGCACAACACAACCAAAGTACTTTGCCCCAACGAAACAGTGAGGTTGTCAATCTCACCGGCTTGCTGTAACAAAGGATTAAACGTATCGAGTGGAAGATGTTTGCAAAGAAAACAGTAAAACAAGTAGATTGTATGCTATGGAAAGAATAGGACCGGGGTCCACAGTTCACTAGAGGTGTCTCTCCCATAAGATAAAAGCATGTTGGGTGAACAAATTACAGTCGGGCAATTGACAAATAGAGAAAGGCATAATAATGCATATACATGACATGGCAAATATAGTGAGATTTAATTGGGCATTACGACAAAGAACATAGACCGCCATCCAACTGCATCTATGCCTAAAAAGTCCACCTTCAGGTATCGTCCGAACCCCCTCCAGTATTAAGTTGCAAAGCAACAGACAATTGCATTAAGTATTGTGCGTAATGTAATCAATAACTACATCCTTAGACATAGCATCAATGTTTTATCCCTAGTGGCAACAGCACATCACAACCTTAGAACTTTCTGTCACTGTCCCAGGTATCAATGAAGGCATGAACCCACTATCGAGCATAATTACTCCCTCTTGGAGTTAAGAGTAAAAACTTGGCCAGAGCCTCTACTAATAACGGAGAGCATGCAAGATCATAAACAACACATGAACAATAGATTGATAATCACCATAATCATAGTACTCTCTATCCATCGGATCCCGACAAACACAACATATAGAATTACATATAGATGATCTTGATCATGTTAGGCAGCTCACAAGATCTAACAATGAAGCACAACAAGGAGAAGACGACCATCTAGCTACTGCTATGGACCCATGGTCCAGGGGTGAACTACTCACTCATCACTCCGGAGGCGATCA
Organism: Lolium multiflorum; assembly: GCA_030979885.1. Classification (NCBI taxonomy): domain Eukaryota; kingdom Viridiplantae; phylum Streptophyta; class Magnoliopsida; order Poales; family Poaceae; genus Lolium; species Lolium multiflorum. Next base: position 221,959,354 of record CM061749.1, on the reverse strand, counting down.
TGGCGATGAAGAGTCCTCGGGAGATGAATCCCCTCTCCGGCGGGTGCCGGGGCGATCTCAATCCCCGAGATGGGATTCGCGGCGGCGTCTCTGTAAGGTTTTCCGTATCGTGGCTCTCGGTACTGGGGGTTTCGCGACGGGAGCTTTAAGTAGGCGGAAGGTCAACGCGAGGGGCCACACGAGGGGCCCGGGGGCAGGTCGGCGCGGCCAGGGCCTGGGCCGCGCCCGCCTCCTGGCCGCCTCGTGGCCCCACTTCGTTAGGTCTTCGGTCTTCTGGAAGCTTCGTGCAAAAATAGGACCCTGGGCGAAAGTTTCGTCCAATTCCGAGAATATTTCTTTACTAGGATTTCTGAAACCAAAAACAGCAGAAAACAAAGCGGCTCTTCGGCATCTTGTTAATAGGTTAGTTCAGAAAATGCATAAATATGACATATAATGTGCATAAAACATGTAGGTATCATCAATAAAGTAGCATGGAACATAAGAAATTATCGATACGTTGGAGACGTATCAGCATCCCCAAGCTTAGTTCTGCTCGTCCCGAGCAGGTAAAACGATAACAAAGATAATTTCTGAAGTGACATGCCATCATAATCTTGATCATACTATTTGTAAACATATGTAATGAATGCAGCGATCAAAGCAAAGGTAATGACATGAGTAAACAACTGAATCATATAGCAAAGACTTTTCATGAATAGTACTTCAAGACAAGCATCAATAAGTCTTGCATAAGAGTTAACTCGTAAAGCAATAAATCAAAGTAAAGGTGTTGAAGCAACACATAAGAAGATTAAGTTTCAGCGGTTGCTTTCAACTTGTAACATGTATATCTCATGGATATTGTCAACATAAAGTAATATAATAAGTGCAATATGCAAGTATGTAGGAATCAATGCACAGTTCACACAAGTGTTTGCTTCTTAAGGTGGAAGGAGATAGGTAAACTGACTCAACAATAAAAGTAAAAGAATGGTCCTTCAAAGAGGAAAGCATCGATTGCTGTATTTGTGCTAGAGCTTTTATTTTGAAAACATGAAACAATTTTGTCAACGGTAGTAATAAAGCATATGAGTTATGAAAATTATATCTTACAAGTTGCAAGCCTCACGCATAGTATACTAATAGTGCCCGCACCTCGTCCTACTTAACTTGGACTACCGGGTCTTCGCATGCCATGTTTCAACCAAGTGTCACAAAGGGGTACCTCCATGCCGCCTGTACAAAGGTCTAAGGAGAATGCTCGCATTTTGGATTTCTCGCTTTTGATTATTCTCAACTTAGACATCCATACCGGGACAACATGGACAACAGATAATGGACTCCTCTTAAATGCATAAGCATGTAGCAAAGTTATTATTCTCATATGAGATTGAGGATATATGTCCAAAACTGAAACTTCCACCATGGTTCATGGCTTTAGTTAGCGGCCCAATGTTCTTCTCTAACAATTTTGCATGCTCCAACCACTAAAATGATAGACCTTCAGACAAGACGGACATGCATAGCAACTCACATGATATTCAACAATAGTTGATGGCGTTCCCCAGAAACATGGTTATCGCACAACAAGCAACTTAATAAAATATAAAGTGCATAAGTACATATTCAATACTACGATAGTTTTTAAGGCTATTTTGTCCCATGAGCTATATATTGCAAAGGTGAATGATGGAATTTTAAAGGTAGCACTCAAGCAATTTACTTTGGAATGGCGGGTAAATACCATGTAGTAGGTAGGTATGGTGGACACAAATGGCATAGTAGTTGGCTCAAGGATTTTGGATGCATGAGAAGTATTCCCTCTCGATACAAGGTTTAGGCTAGCAAGGTTATTTGAAGCAAACTCAAGGATGAACAAGTGCAGCAAAACTCACATAAAAGACATATTGTAAACATTATAAGACTCTACACTGTCTTCCTTGTTGTTCAAAACTCAATACTAGATATTATCTAGACCTTAGAGAAACCAAATATGCAAATCAAATTTTAGCAAGCTCTATGTATTTCTTCATTAATGGGTGCAAAGCATATGATGCAAGAGCTTAAACATGAGCACAACAATTGCCAAGTATCACATTATCCAAGACATTTTAGAATTACTACATGTAGCATTTTCCAATTCCAACCATATAACAAATTAACGAAGAAGAAACTTCGCCTTGAACATTATGAGTAAAGCCTAAGGACACATGTGTCCATATGCAACAGCGGAGCGTGTCTCTCTCCCACAAAGTGAATGCTAGGATCCATCTTATTCAAACAAAAACAAAAACGAAAACAAACCGACGCTCCAAGTAAAGAACACCAGATGTGACTGAATAAAAATATAGTTTCAGGGGAGGAACCTGATGATGTTGTCGATGAAGAAGGGGATGCCTTGGGCATCCCCAAGCTTAGACGCTTGAGTCTTCTTAAAATATGCAGGGATGAACCACGGGGGCATCCCCAAGCTTAGAGCTTTCACTCCTCTTGATCTTAGTATATCATTCTCCTCTCTTGACCCTTGAAAACTTCCTTCACACCAAACTTCAAGCAAACTCATTAGAGGGTTAGTGCATCATTAATAATTCACTCATTCAGAGGTGACACAATCATTCTTTTCACTTCTGGACATTGCATAATGCTACTGGACATTAATGGATCAAAGAAATAAATCCAACATAGCAAAAGAGGCAATGCGAAATAAAAGGCAGAATCTGTCAAAAACAGAACAGTCCGTAAAGACGAATTTATAAATGGCACCAGACTTGCTCAAATGGAAAAACTCAAAACTAATGAAAGTTGCGTATATATCTGAGGATCACGCTCGTAAATTGGCAGATTTTTTCGAATTTTCTACAGGGAATTATGCCCAGATTCGTGACAGACAGCAATGCTGTTTCTGTGCAGCGATCCCAAATATAACATCAACTTTGACATAGAAACTTTACTTGGCACAAAAACATGATAAGGAGAGGTTGCTACAGTAGTAAACAACTTCCAAGACTCAATAAAACAAAAAATTGCTGTAGGTAAAAACATGGGTTGTCTCCCATAAGCGCTTTTCTTTAACGCCTTTCAGCTAGGCGCAGAAAGTGCAAATCAAGTAACATCGAGAGATGGTGTGTCAACCTTACCTTGGGCTTCATCTTTACCTTTCTTAATGTTTTTCTTTCCTTTTGGTTTAGGAAATATATGATTCCCCCCTGGTATAGAGGTGAATTTCAGAGTGCCTTCTCCCACATCAATGACTGCTCCCAATAATTTCAGCAAGGATCTTCCGAATATGATTTTTCCTGTTTCAATAATAAGATAATCAATGGATACTGTTCTTCCACGAATGGTTGTATGCACACCTGCAGCTATTCCCTTAGGAATTATGATAGAGTTATCAATAAGAGCTATTTCTTCTCCCCCTTTATCGACTCCCCAAAGTTTCAAAGATTTATAAATGTTTTCAGGCATAAGGCAAAATTCATACATAATATCACAATAGGCATGAAGAGTTCGATCACCGATGACAATTTTAACAGAAGGGTCCCATGATGAAGGTTTAGGATTCTCTAAGACTTGTTCAAGACGATTACGAACACAGTGATAATTATCATTTAAGCGAGATGTACTTATCTCGAGATTGTTCAATCTATTATGAATGCTAATAAGGGCTGAATCAAAGTTATTAGCTGAATCATGTGATGCAACCAATTTCTTTATGGCATTAAAAGCTTGATCCCCATTACAATGAAGGAAATCTCCTCCTACTAAAGTGTCCAAAGCATATCTATAGCGAACCATAAGACCAAAATAAAAATTACTAAGGAGCAAACTTAGAGTCATTTGAGGTTCAGTTTTGCGATAAGAAGTAAAAATTCTAGACCAAGCATCCTTAAAACTCTCCTCATCCCCTTGCTTGAAAGTGAAAACTAAGTCTTCAGGTGAAGAAGTAACAGGTTCAGAGCTAGACATGGTAATAAAAGTAACTAAATTTTTTTTTTGTATTTTAATTTAGTGCAGCAAACAAAGTAGTAAATAAAATAAAGCAAGACAAAAACAAAGTAAAGAGATTGAGAAGTGGAGACTCCCCTTGCAGCGTGTCTTGATCTCCCCGGCAACGGCGCCAGAAAGTGCTGTTGCCGTGGGAGGCAATTCTTTGTGGTGTAGCTTTTCTTCAGTTCCCCGGCAACGGCGCCAGAAAAAGTGCTTGATGCGCGATGTACACGTCCGTTGGGAACCCCAAGAGGAAGGTATGATGCGCACAGTGGCAAGTTTTCCCTCAGTATGAAACCAAGGTTTAATCGAACCAGTAGGAGCCAAGAAGCACGTTGAAGGTTGATGGTCGCGAAATGTGATGCGGCGCAACACCAGGGATTCCGGCGCCAACTAGGAACCTGCACAACACAACCAAAGTACTTTGCCCCAACGAAACAGTGAGGTTGTCAATCTCACCGGCTTGCTGTAACAAAGGATTAAACGTATCGAGTGGAAGATGTTTGCAAAGAAAACAGTAAAACAAGTAGATTGTATGCTATGGAAAGAATAGGACCGGGGTCCACAGTTCACTAGAGGTGTCTCTCCCATAAGATAAAAGCATGTTGGGTGAACAAATTACAGTCGGGCAATTGACAAATAGAGAAAGGCATAATAATGCATATACATGACATGGTAAATATAGTGAGATTTAATTGGGCATTACGACAAAGAACATAGACCGCCATCCAACTGCATCTATGCCTAAAAAGTCCACCTTCAGGTTATCGTCCGAACCCCCTCCAGTATTAAGTTGCAAAGCAACAGACAATTGCATTAAGTATTGTGCGTAATGTAATCAATAACTACATCCTTAGACATAGCATCAATGTTTTATCCCTAGTGGCAACAGCACATCACAACCTTAGAACTTTCTGTCACTGTCCCAGGTATCAATGAAGGCATGAACCCACTATCGAGCATAATTACTCCCTCTTGGAGTTAAGAGTAAAAACTTGGCCAGAGCCTCTACTAATAACGGAGAGCATGCAAGATCATAAACAACACATGAACAATAGATTGATAATCACCATAATCATAGTACTCTCTATCCATCGGATCCCGACAAACACAACATATAGAATTACATATAGATGATCTTGATCATGTTAGGCAGCTCACAAGATCTAACAATGAAGCACAACAAGGAGAAGACGACCATCTAGCTACTGCTATGGACCCATGGTCCAGGGGTGAACTACTCACTCATCACTCCGGAGGCGATCATGGCGATGAAGAGTCCTCCGGGAGATGAATCCCTCTCCGGCAGGGTGCCGGAGGCGATCTCAGAATCCCCCGAGATGGGATTCGCGGCGGCGGCGTCTCAAGGTTTTCCGTATCGTGGCTCTCGGTACTGGGGGTTTCGCGACGGGAGCTTTAAGTAGGCGGAAGGTCAACGCGAGGGCCACACGAGGGGCCCAGGGGGCAGGTCGGCGCGGCCAGGGCCTGGGCCGCGCCGGCCTCCCTCCTGGCCGCCTCGTGGCCCCACTTCGTTAGGTCTTCGGTCTTGGAAGCTTCGTGCAAAAATAGGACCCTGGGCGAAAGTTTCGTCCAATTCCGAGAATATTTCTTTACTAGGATTTCTGAAACCAAAAACAGCAGAAAACAGCAACTGGCTCTTCGGCATCTTGTTAATAGGTTAGTTCCGGAAAATGCATAAATATGACATATAATGTGCATAAAACATGTAGGTATCATCAATAAAGTAGCATGGAACATAAGAAATTATCGATACGTAACGTATCACTCAACATTTTGCATCAGGGCTGGGTGGTCCTGAGACTACCGGGACGCCCCTGATGATCTCCGGGTGTGCATCCTCTTCAACGCAAAGCTGTGTACTCGGTCCACGGCCTCCTTCTGTAGGCTGGATAATCTCAGGTGCAGGACCTTCGTCTATGAGAGGCTCGTCATCAGTACCATCCACAGGTGCATCAGGGCTGGGTGGTCTTGAGACTACCCGGACGCCCGTGATGATCTCCGGGCGTGCATCCACTTCAACGCAAAGCTGTGTACTCGGTCCACGGCCTCCTTCTGTAGGCTGGATAATCTCAGGTGCAGGACCTTCGTCTATGAAAGGCTCGTCATCAGTACCATCCACAGGTGCATCAAACTGAGATTCATCTTCAAATCTCCCATCAAACTGAGAGACCTCTTCAACTCTATGCTTCTGCAATTAGTACATCAACCGATTAGACAAACATCTAAGGGATGCAACCTGAACAAATGCCGTTTTACATATTTACCTTCTCATCTGGCACAGCACATGTCCCAGAGCTGAAACCCGTTTCCTGAAGCAAGCGCTTTTTCTCTCCTTCCCGTCCATCCATCTGCAACAAGTTAAATTTGAGTACAGAACCTTGCACAGCAATGCAAACTATTGATTGAAACAGCGGCAGCATCAATATAAATAATTAACTACATATGCCAGCACACATACAGTGTGAGCAAGATCTGCTTCTCCTGCTAAAGGATCATCATATGGTTCACCATGCTAAACCCGCCTAACATATGTGCGGTCCATCCCAAAAATGTGTAAATGATCTGCCACTACAGGGTGAGGCCTCTTCTCACCATTCATACATGTGCAGCGCGGGCAATACACGTCCAGGTTGTGACCTTCATGAGCTCTAATAAACCCCATAAAGGGTTGAACACCATTTATATATGAAGGGGAACATAAGTGTCCATGCAGTATCCAAGTTCTGTCCATCTGTTTAATTATGAGATACAGTGGTTGGTGATTAATTTAAGGCAAAGTAGGAAATGTATATCCATCGAGTACAAAACTATACTACATGATTATGCATTTCAGCAATCATGTCGAGTACAAAACAAAAAATGCCCATCGACATTTTAGCAAACAGATCGTGTACAAAACTCTGCCATGGCATTTCAGCAAATTAACGGATCGAGTGCAGAACTGACTCTATATGCCCACGCAAATGAACAAATTGATCGATGACAAATCGAGCGGAAAACTATAAAGTGCCAATTAGTTCGAGCATACTGACGATTTTTTTAGCAGCATCAAGAAAATATAAATCGTTAGGCCGTCTTGCCCGATACATGATTGAGCTAGAGATAGCAGCCCTACCGTGGATCAACTTGACCGCCGGTGCGTCTCGAGAAGAACGACGGGGAGGGGAAGCTTCTTCTTCGCACGGACGGGACGGGGAGGGGAAGCTCTTCGCACGGACGGGGATAAGTTGTGTAGGGGTGGGTGGGGGGTCATGCGGCCGGGCCGCCGGGGTGATAATTAAGGTCGGTAGGTGGCGTTTAATGGAGTTGCGTGTGTAATTTGCCGTGCACAAGGTTGAGGAATAGGCGGTTCCCTTTGCCGCGCGCACAATTCAAACTATCCCGCCCATGTAGTTTAAATTCGCCATATTTTCGTTAAATCGACATAAAGTCATGTGAGTGGGGGAAAATTAGCAAAGTTGCTTGAAAAATAGTAAAACTCTGGAATTATCCTTTAAATATGCTCTACTTCGTGTGGAAATCGGGGTGTGGAAGCATGTTGAGCTGTTTTATTTGTACTTTCTTCATTAAAACTCCCATTTTATGCACTTTGGATGGAAAGAAATCATTTGTACATAAATTTTGACAACGCCATTTGCAAACACTAATTGTTTTACATGCCAAGATGCACCCATCCACCAAATATATATGGGGCAAAAGTTTATCACAATCTAGCAGATATGCACAATTAGTGAGGGACCCCTTTTGATTTTGTGCAATTTCCACTAATTAGGTAGAGAGAAGGGGTTAATTAATTAGGCCATGTTAGGGGTTATGTGTTTTAGATTAGGTTGTGTGGATTCAAATACAACTTCTTTATTTGTGTGCTATGATTAATCAAAACTAGATTGATCGACTGCGCACACATTATTAGAGGCGCATGCCTTTGCGCACAAAGTGCATGTGTGTGTTGTTGGCCACCAATTAACGAGAGAGAGAGAGAGAGAGAGAGAGAGAGGTAGAGAGAGAGATACATACGAGAGAGCGATTGAAATCCCCAAATTAAACATATATATATATGCATGGCACATTTAATTTAATTAGAGGACCGCGAGCTAAGGCACCCCTGGCCTGCTTGATGCACAATTAAGTGTCATTGGCCTATATATAGGGTTTAATTAGGGTTTAGGGTTTAGGGTTAGGAGGTTAGGGTTTAGGGTCTAGGGTCTAGGGTTTAATGTTTATGGTGTTTAGGGGTTTAGGGATTAGGGATTAGGGTTTATTTAGGGTTTAAGGTTTATGGATCATCGATCGAGTGCGCACACACACATTATTAGAGGCACACGCGCCTTTGCGCATAAAGTGCATGTGTATATGTGTGTGTTTTTTTGGCCAACAACGATATATAGATGATCGAGAGAGAGAGAGATTGAAATCCCCAAGAATATGTTCAAATATATATTAAAATATATGCACGAATGCATGCATGGTAGGCCATGCATGCACACTAATTATATATATATATATTATGAGGAAACTTAATCAAATGTGTTTTCATTCGAGAGAACTTGTCAAAATTCAAGTTAATTAATTTATCATCGATAATTATATAATTAATTAATGAATCTCAGGGAGATGTTATACAACATATGATCGATATAGGCCATGTCGTATATATTAATTGGTGTTAATCTACCGTTTAATTTGCTAGCTAGCTGCTATATATAGATCGAGCATGTTTTTATTAGATCGGGTTATATCTAGCTAGTATAGTTTAGGGTTATGTGTTTTAATGAACTAGGGTTTGATTAGCTAGGGGTTAGTTATATATATGGTTTAGGGTTAATGCATGGCACATTTAATTTAACTAGAGGACCGCGAGCTAGGCACCCCTGGCCTGCTTGATGCACAATTAAGTGTCGTTGGCCTATATATAGGGTTTAATTAGGGTTTAGGGTTAGCTAGGGTTTAGGGTTTAGTGTTTAGGGTGTTTAGCTAGGGTCTAGGGTTTAGTTTAGGGTGTTTAGGGTCTAGGGTTTAGGGTTTAATTAGTGTTTAGGGTGTTTAGGGTTTAGGGATTAGGGATTATTAGGGATTAGGGATTTAAGGTTTTAGGGGTTGTTTAAGGTTTAGGGATCATCGATCGAGTGCGCACACACATTATTAGAGGCACCCGCGCCTTTACGCATAAAGTGCATGCGTATATATGTGTGTTTTTTGGGCCACCAACGATATATAGATGATCGAGAGAGAGAGAGAGATTGAAATCCCCAAGAATATATATGTTCAAATATACATTAAAATATATGCACGAATGCATTGTAGGCCATGCATGCACACTAATTATATATATATTATGAGGCAACTTAATCAAATGTGTTTTCATTCGAGAGAACTTGTCAAAATTCAAGTTAATTAATTTATCACGATAATTATATAATTAATTAATGAATCTCAGGGATATGTTATACAACATGATCGATATAGGCCATGTATATTTTAATTGGTGTTAATCTACGGTTTGCTAGCTAGCTAGCTGCTATATATAGAGCATGTTTTTATTAGATCGGGTTATAGCTAGCTAGTATAGTTTAGGGTTATGTGTTTTAATTAAGTAGGGTTGATTAGCTAGGGTTAGTTACATATATATGGTTTAGGGTTAATGCATGGCACATTTAATTTAATTAGAGGATCGCGAGGCACCCCTGGCCTGCTCGATGCACAATTAAGTGTCGTTGGCCTATACATAGGGTTTAATTAGGGTTTAGGGTTAGCTAGGGTTTAGGGTTAGGGTTAGGGTTAGGGTTAGGGTTAGGGTTTAGGGTCTAGGGTTTAGGGTTTAGGGTTTAGGGTTTAGGGTTTAGGGTTAGGGTTAGGGTTAGGGTTAGGGTTAGGGTTAGGGTTAGGGTTAGGGTTAGGGTTTAGGGTTTAGGGTTTAGTGTTTAGGGTGTTTAGGGTTTAGGGATTAGGGATTATTAGGGATTAGGGATTTAAGGTTTTAGGGGTTGTTTAAGGTTTAGGGATCATCGATCGAGTGCGCACACACATTATTAGAGGCACCCGCGCCTTTACGCATAAAGTGCATGCGTATATATGTGTGTTTTTTGGGCCACCAACGATATATAGATGATCGAGAGAGAGAGATCGAGATTGAAATCCCCAAGAATATATATGTTCAAATATACATTAAAATATATGCACGAATGCATTGTAGGCCATGCATGCACACTAATTATATATATATTATGAGGCAACTTAATCAAATGTGTTTTCATTCGAGAGAACTTGTCAAAATTCAAGTTAATTAATTTATCACGATAATTATATAATTAATTAATGAATCTCAGGGATATGTTATACAACATGATCGATATAGGCCATGTATATTTTAATTGGTGTTAATCTACGGTTTGCTAGCTAGCTGCTATATATAGAGCATGTTTTTATTAGATCGGGTTATATCTAGTATAGTTTAGGGTTATGTGTTTTAATTAAGTAGGGTTGATTAGCTAGGGTTAGTTACATATATATGGTTTAGGGTTAATGCATGGCGCATTTAATTAATTTAATTAGAGGACCACGAGGCACCCCTGGGCTGCTCGATGCACAATTAAGTGTCGTTGGCCTATACATAGGGTTTAATTAGGGTTTAGGGTTAGCTAGGGCAGAGGGTTAGGGTTAGGGTTAGGGTTTAGGGTCTAGGGTTTAGGGTTTAGTGTTTAGGGTGTTTAGGGTTTAGGGATTAGGGATTAGGGATTTAGGGTTTTAGGGTTGTTTAAGGTTTAGGGATCATCGATCGAGTGCGCACACACATTATTAGATCGAGGCACCCGCGCCTTTACGCATAAAGTGCATGCGTATATATGTGTGTTTTTTGGGCCACCAACGATATATAGATGATCGAGAGAGAGATTGAAATCCCCAAGAATATGTTCAAATATACATTAAAATATATGCACGAATGCATTGTAGGCCATGCATGCACACTAATTATATATATATTATGAGGCAACTTAATCAAATGTGTTTTCATTCGAGAGAACTTGTCAAAATTCAAGTTAATTAATTTATCACGATAATTATATAATTAATTAATGAATCTCAGGGATATGCTATACAACATGATCGATATAGGCCATGTATATTTTAATTGGTGTTAATCTACGGTTTGCTAGCTAGCTGCTATATATAGAGCATGTTTTTATTAGATCGGGTTATATCTAGTATAGTTTAGGGTTATGTGTTTTAATTAAGTAGGGTTGATTAGCTAGGGTTAGTTACATATATATGGTTTAGGGTTAATGCATGGCGCATTTAATTAATTTAATTAGAGGACCGCGAGGCACCCCTGGGCTGCTCGATGCACAATTAAGTGTCGTTGGCCTATACATAGGGTTTAATTAGGGTTTAGGGTTTAGGGTTAGGGTTAGGGTTAGGGTTAGGGTTTAGGGTCTAGGGTTTAGGGTTTAGTGTTTAGGGTGTTTAGGGTTTAGGGATTAGGGATTAGGGATTTAGGGTTTTAGGGTTGTTTAAGGTTTAGGGATCATCGATCGAGTGCGCACACACATTATTAGATCGAGGCACCCGCGCCTTTACGCATAAATTGCATGCATATATATGTGTGTTTTTTGGGCCACCAACGATATATAGATGAGAGAGAGAGATTGAAATCCCCAAGAATATGTTCAAATATACATTAAAATATATGCACGAATGCATTGTAGGCCATGCATGCACACTAATTATATATATATTATGAGGCAACTTAATCAAATGTGTTTTCATTCGAGAGAACTTGTCAAAATTCAAGTTAATTAATTTATCACGATAATTATATAATTAATTAATGAATCTCAGGGATATGTTATACAACATGATCGATATAGGCCATGTATATTTTAATTGGTGTTAATCTACGGTTTGCTAGCTAGCTGCTATATATATATAGAGCATGTTTTTATTAGATCGGGTTATAGCTAGCTAGTATAGTTTAGGGTTATGTGTTTTAATTAAGTAGGGTTGATTGGCTAGGGTTAGTTTTACATATATATGGTTTAGGGTTAATGCATGGCACATTTAATTTAATTAGAGGACCGCGAGGCACCCCTGGCCTGCTCGATGCACAATTAAGTGTCGTTGGCCTATACATAGGGTTTAATTAGGGTTTAGGGTTAGCTAGGGTTTAGGGTTAGGGTTAGGGTTAGGGTTAGGGTTTAGGGTCTAGGGTTTAGGGTTTAGTGTTTAGGGTGTTTAGGTTTAGGGATTAGGGATTAGAGATTTAAGGTTTTAGGGTTGTTTAAGGTTTAGGGATCATCGATCGAGTGCGCACACACATTATTAGAGGCACCCGCGCCTTTACGCATAAATTGCATGCATATATATGTGTGTTTTTTGGCCACCAACGATATATAGATGATCGAGAGAGAGAGATTGAAATCCCCAAGAATATGTTCAAATATACATTAAAATATATGCACGAATGCATGGTAGGCCATGCATGCACACTAATTATATATATATTATGAGGCAACTTAATCAAATGTGTTTTCATTCGAGAGAACTTGTCAAAATTAGAGTTAATTAATTTATCACGATAATTATATAATTAATTAATGAATCTCAGGGATATGTTATACAACATGATCGATATAGGCCATGTATATATTAATTGGTGTTAATCTACGGTTTGCTAGCTAGCTGCTATATATAGAGCATGTTTTTATTAGATCGGGTTATAGCTAGTATACTTTAGGGTTATGTGTTTTCATTAAGTAGGGTTGATTAGCTATGGTTAGTTACATATATATGGTTTAGGGTTAATGCATGGCACATTTAATTTAATTAGAGGACCGCGAGGCACCCCTGGCCTGCTTGATGCACAATTAAGTGTCGTTGGCCTATATATAGGGTTTAATTAGGGTTAGGGTTAGGGTTTAGGGTTTAGGGTTTAGTGTTTAGGGTGTTTAGGGTTTAGGGATTAGGGATTAGGGTTTCAGGGTTGTATAAGGTTTAGGGATCATCGATCGAGTGCGCACACACATTATTAGAGGCACCCGCGCCTTTGCGCATAAAGTGCATGCGTATAGTTTAGGGTTATTTGTTTTAATTAAGTAGGGTTTGATCAGCTAGGGTTAGTTACATATATATGGTTTAGGGTTAATGCATGGCACATTACATATAGTTTAAATCTCAAGAATGTTTATACATGATAGGCCATATGTGCAAAGGAATTTTTTCCCTGTGAACTTGTCAAAATTCAAGTTTATCAGTGCCAATGGAAACTAGTCCAAAAAATTACATAGAGGACCAAAAGTACTAGACAATAACTAATAGAACCTGCAACTTTACAAAAAGGACCCCAAAACATATAGAAGAAAATCAATCGAGTCCTTCTCGACCGCACATCAGATCTCTGCTCCGCATCCTTTCCAGCAACTCCGTCGCCGGGGACGCACCACTTGGGACGGTGTCGCCGGTAGTCGCCAGGACGAAGGAGAAGAAGGGCCTCAGCAACGGCATATTGGCTCTGAGAAGGGCCGCTGAAAGGCCAAGATGTGCACGGGCAAGACGGATGACGCCGTCGTATGCCCCGAGCTTGTGAACTTTAGCAGCTTGACTTCCCCATTGGCCAGATCTGAAGCACTGACCAAAGCAAGCCTCACCGTTAGCGCCATCACATTGATGGCACCAGATCGGGGTTTGGCCGGCAAGATCCGCCAGATTCACCATAGGCCAGATCTGAAGCCGATGACGAGATCCCCGACTCCATTGCGCCATTCTGCTCATGGGAAACACTGGATCTAAGCTTACAACAACACTAACTCCCTCGGATCCAAATTAGCTGACTCAACTTTGCTTATCTAAATATGGATGTATCCACACATGTTTTTACTCTAGATACATACACGTCTAAGGAAAGTTGAATCAATTAATTTAGTTCGGAGGGTGTACAATATACAGAGAGAAGTCGGCCTCGTCTCCGGCCGGCGAGGCCGCCGGAGAGAAGGGGGAGAGGAGCCGGGGGAGTGGGAGAGACTCGAGAGAGAAAGAGAAGAGGAAGAAATGAGAGCTCCCTGGGGAAGAACATTATTTTTGTCGTTCTGCTCGTAGCTTGAAACTGAAAATTTCGGCCGCGCCAAATCATCCCGCCGCATCCATTCGAAAATCCCGTGACCAGTTTTACCCTTTTAACCCTGGTCCGGAAGCTACAACCCACCGACCATGGAGGGCTCATTCGGTAACAATGAAATATCTTGCCTAGATCCCGAACCCTCCCCACAGGCCCACACCCACCCACCAACCATTCGCCCCATTAGCTCAAAAATACTCTCACACGCCAAAGCTCTGACTCTCTACAGTACTAGATCTGCTTCGCCGCCGGCATACTCCTCCACAGCGTAGCCTTGATCGTGTTGGCTGTCCACCCACCTGATCCGCTCCCCCGCCGCCCTCGTCACCGACGGATCTGCTTCACCGCCGACCTCGCCACCGACGGATCTGCTTCACCGCCGACCTCGCCACCGACGGATCTGCTTCACCGCCGACCTCGCCACCGACTACCTCGGCGCAGCGGCTGTATCAACTTCACCGAATCCCTTGCCAGCCAACCAGATCTGCTTCACTAACGCCCGCTTCTACTGAAACAGGGTCGATTCATCGTCTCCCGCGTTCGCCGCCGCTGGAATGCAAGTTGCCGCCCCCGTCCACCCCGCCGCAGCTTGGTTAGTACGCTGGCCCGTTAGATCGCGGTGTTTCTTTAGCCATGTTTTGTGTAGTTATTTGCAGATCTCATATGCCGTTAACTTTCTTGATGTGTTGCTTCGCATGAAGTTTGTTTAAATATTGTACAGTACAAAAGCATTATCCGGTCGCTACCATCCTGTTCATTCTACTGACACCTGTGTGCATCCACATATTTATAGCCTTATACCCATTCATTTGCTGCCAACTGTTTTTGTACTGCATGCTATTGTCGCACTGCTTTTATAGTCATGCTATGGGCATTTCCAATCTGCTTGTTCTTATACCACGTCATTGGCTCACCGCTAGCTGCTAGCTGTTTTCTCGTGTCTGCTATTCTCACACTGCTTTTATAATCATGCTATGTGCATTTCCAATCTGCTTGCTCTTATACCTCGTCTTTAGCTTATATAGTTATTGCTGCGTGCATGTCTGGTCTTTGTATTATCGTAGACTGACTTGTCAATGTTATTTTTCCTAGGGTTTGATCATGCGAACCACTTATTAGAACATCCAACATTAACAGCGGGGACGCTAGGGAAGGTTGGAATCTGAGTTCTTGGTTGGTAATTTTGGTAGTTTACTTCCGTTATTATCTATAACCTATATGCATTGTTCCTTATGCAAGAGATTAACACTTGGAACCCTGCCATAGCAATGCCATTCATGCTTTACTATGTTTCTGCCTATTTGATATGCTTGTCTTGGAGAAACTGCGAAGGTGATTTGAACCTGACATTTGGTCATTCTTAATGCCAGTTTACTTTATGTGGAAAACCTTGGCATTACCCTACTCTAAATCTGAATGTCTGAAATTCGTATCTCATGCAAAGCAACATCTAGTTGGTTTTAATCTGATATCTGGTAAATATTGGCTTATTCATTTGGCAGCTCAAGTTTTTTGTTATTTGAAACCAGCTGACTTGGTCTTAAATGTGATATCTAAACACAGATTAAGGACAATGGAGCAGGAGGATTAGCATTTCACTTGATGGCTGAACCTAAAATGACAGGCATGTTGACCACGACTAGTGCACGCAAGAGAAGGACCTGCAGTGAGCCAGTATGTGCTTAGTACATGCATCTTATCTTATCTTGTGCTTATTTCTGCTACATGTTGTTATCTGATCTCTACATTGCGTAATACATGTTTGAATAGTTAATTGTTGTAACTATGTTTGCAATGTTACCAGAATGCAGTTTTAATGAAGCAGTCATCATTAGAAGATAGTCGCCAAAAAAGGATCTGTAGCGACCCTGTGCAACATTATGATGTAAGTTTGTGCTTAGTACAAGTTCCATACATTGTCTTATTTATGCAACTTGTTATTATCTTATATCTACATTGCATAATAAATGTTTGCATAGTTCATCGTTTAACTCTTTTTGCATTATTATCAGAATGCAGTTGTGATGAAGCAATCTTCATTAGAAGTGAGGCCCACAAAAAGTTCTGATATTTCTTCTGATGCATCTTCTCATAGCCGTCAACCTAGACCATTGCTTTCATCAAACAGTAAATATCTCAAGGCTGTACTTTATAAAAGACATGGTATTGCTGCTTTAAGATCTGTAGCTGATATGTTGACAAAGAGTACACAAGATTCAATCAAGGCGATTGCCAAATGTCAACGTGTTATTGATGATGCTAATAGAAGTCCTCAATGATTCTATGTAATTTTTTTATTTGGGCACATTAATTGCCTTGTAATTTTCCTACTTGTTTTATTTGTGTATGTAATTGTGTGTATCATTGATATCAGATTTTAGGCTCATGAAATTTAATGCAAGTTGACTAGTCAAACAAGTAGGGCACTACAACAGATTGGGCCGGCCCACTTACAGTAGTGTGGGACCCACTTTCATTTTGGGCCGGCCCACTTCTTTAGTAGGCCGGCCCGGTTACACGATAGTGGGATCCACATGCTTATTGGGCCGGCCCACTATCTTGTTGGGCCAGCCCATTTGCTATATGGTGGTCCCACATGGTAAATGGGCCGGCCCTTTAACAGGAAGGTGGGACCCACCTGTGTTTTTGGCCCGGCCCACTATCTTGTTGGGCCGGCCCACTTGCTATATGGTGGACCCCACATACTAAATGGGCCGGCCTTTTAACGGAAAGTGGGACCCACCTGTGTTTTTGGCCCGGCCCACTATCTTGTTGGGCCGGCCCACTTGCTATATGGTGGACCCCACATACTAAATGGGCCGGCCTTTTTGAGGAAGGTGGGACCCACTGTGCTGGCCCCACCATCTTGTTGGGCCGGCCCACTTGCTATATGGTGGACCCCACACACCAAATGGGCCGGCCCTTTAACAGGAAAGTGGGACCCACCTGTGTTTTTGGCCCGGCCCACTATCTTGTTGGGCCGGCCACTTGCTATATGGTGGACCCCACATACTAAATGGGCCGACCCTTTAACTGGAAAGTGGGACCCACCTGTGTTTTTGGCCCGGCCCACTTGCTATATGGTGGACCCCACACACTAAATGGGCCGGCCCTTTAACAGGAAAGTGGGACCCACCTGTGTTTTGGCCCGGCCCACTTGCTTCTTGGGCCGGCCCAGTTGCTGTAAGGTGGACCCCACATGTTAAATGGGCCAGCCCATTTAAGTTTTGACTAGTCAACCTTAGAGGTTAGGCCCGGCCCACGTAACTAATGGACCAGCCCAGCTATATAGTTGACCGGTCAAACTATGTCAGCTGGCCCGGCCCGCTTAAGACGTGGCAGGCCTCGTGTGGGCCTACCATCTACCACGGGGTTTCAGCGGTTAACGCCGTTAACTGCCAGTTAACGGCGTCTGCCACGTGTCAGTTTGCATGACGTCAGCAGTCAACGGGCTCCCGGAAACACTAGCGGTCCGATTTTCCGTGGCGGAAGGGCGCCCAAGCGCGACGGACCGAAAAAAACGTCGTTGGACTTTGCCTGACGCAGTTTCCACAACAGAACCCATATCGTCGGGTTAGGCCCATAGGCGACGAAAAATACCCCTTAGCGGACGATTTTGAGACGTTGTCTATCAGAACTTTTCTTGTAGTGCTAGCAGCTTCCTCAACGTTCCAAAGGCGGCATGAGATCGAAAGAAAAAGACAAGTGACCAAATATCAGGAGCCAAAAATAATCAAAGAAAAGAAACTTTATTGTACATAAAAGATGACATGCGGGTCCCATTTTGCAGCAGCGGTGTCAACGTTTCAAATGCGGCTTGAGATCAAAAGAAAAAGAGTAGCAGAAAATAGGGGTAAAAAAACTCCCAGAAAAGAAAGTTGATTGTACATAGAGGATGGCATGCGGGTCCCATGAGCCAGCACCTTACTCAACGTTTCAGAGGCGGCATGAGATCGAAAGAAAAAGGAAAGAGACCAAATACCAGGAGCAAAAAATAATCCAAGAAAAGAAACTTTTATTGTACATAGAGGATGACATATGGGTCCCACTTATACAAGCTCTTTCGCTCCAAGATCTTGCAAGTTGATTGTACATAGAGGATGACATGCGGGCCCCTTGTGTCAGCAGCTTAATCAACGTTTCAAGGCGGCAGGGGATCAAAAGAAAAAGGAAACAGCCAAAAATAAGATGGTGAAAAAAATCCAAGAAAAGAAACTTTTATAGTATAGAGGATGACATGCGGGTCCCATGAGCCAGCAGCTTCCTCAACGTTTCAGAGGCTGCATGAGATCGAAAGAAAAAGGCAAGTGACCAAAAATAAGGGGGTAAAAAAATCCAAGAAAAGAGACTTGATTGTACATAGAGGATAACATGCGGGTCCCATCGATCAGAGCTTACTCAACGTTTCCAAGGCGGGGATCAAAAGAAAAAGGAAATAGCCAAGAAGAGGGTGAAAAAAATCCAAGAAAACAAACTTTTATAGTACATAGAGGATGACATGCGGGTCCCATGGGCCAGCAGGTTCCTCAACGTTTTCAAGGGCGGCATGAGATCGAAAGAAAAAGGCAAGTGACCAAAAATCAGAGGGTGAAAAATAATCCAAGAAAATAAACTTTTGTTGTACATAGAGGATGACATGCTGTCCCAACGTTTCAAATGCGGCTTGAGATCAAAAGAAAAAGAAAGTAGCCAATTAGGGGGTAAAAAAAACTCCAAGAAAAGAAAATTGATTGTACATAGAGGATGACATGCGGGTCCCACGAGTTAGCAGCTTACTCAACGTTTCCAAGGCGGCAGGGGATCAAAAGAAAAAGGAAATAGCCAAAAATCAGAGAGTGAAAAAAAACCCTAGAAAATAAACTTTTGTAGTACATAGAGGATGACATTCGGGTCCCATGAGCCAGCAGGTTCCTCAACGTTTCAAACGTGGCATGAGATCGAAAGAAAAAGGCAAGTGACCAAATATCAGGAGCCAAAAATAATCCAAGAAAAGAAACTTGATTGTACATAGAGGATGACATGCGGGTCCCATTTTGCAGCAGCGGTCCCAACGTTTCAAATGCGGCTTGAGATCAAAAGAAAAAGAAAGTAGCCAGAAATTAGGGGGTGAAAAAATCCAAGAAAAGAAAGATTTCAATTGGGCTGCATCTGGACATCTGGGCCTTCGAACTATCCTTCTGGGCCTTTTGACTCGTACAATTTCAGCCCACTCCAGAACATGAAAGTTCGGATTTTTCTCAAAAAAAACAGGAATGTCCTATGCTTCGCAAAAACAAAAAACAAGGAGATTCAAGATATAAGTTGTAAAAATAAAGATTTAATTTATCCGTTTGCAATAGCTCAGAGCGAAATACACTGTTTATTGTCTGCAAAATAATCAAGATATCACATGTTTCTTGTACGGGGAGGCTGACATCAGGGACCCTGCGTCGTCAACGTTTCAAAGGCGGCAGGGGATCGGAAAAAAAAACCAAAAATCAGTTGGTAAAAAAATCCAAGAAAAGAAAACATTTATCGTTCTGAGAGGATGACATGCGGGACCGATGAGGCAGCAGCATCCTCAACATTTCCAAGGCGGCAGGGGATCAAAAGAAAAAAAGGAAATAGCCAGAAATTAATTAGGGGTCAAAAATAAATCCACCAAAGGAAACTTTTATTGTTCATAGAGGATGACATGTGGGACCGACCTGCCAACAGCGTCCTCATCGTTTCAAAGGGGGAAGGGGATCAAAATAAAAAGGCAAATAGCTAGAAATTAGGGGTCAAAAATAACTCCAAGAAAGGAAACTTTTATTGTTCGTAGAGGATGACATGCGGGACCCATGAGCCAGCAGCTTACTCAACGTTTCAAAGGCGGCATGAGATCGAAAGAAAAAGGCAAGTGACCAAATATGAGGTCCCAAAAATAATCCAAGAAAAGAAAGTTTTATAGTACATAGAGGATGACATGCGGGTCCCATTTAGCAGCAGCGGTATCACCGTTTGAGAGGCGGCAGGGGATCGAAAGAAAAAGGCAAGTGACCAAATATGAGGTGCCAAAAAAATCCAAGAAAAGAAAGTTTTATAGTACATAGAGGATGACATGCGGGTCCCATTTAGCAGCAGCGGTATCACCGTTTGAGAGGCGCAGGGGATCAAAAGAAAAAGTCAAGTGACCAAATATGAGGTGCCAAAAATAATCCAAAAAAAGAAAGTTTTATAGTACATAGAGGATGACATGCGGGTCCCATTTAGCATCAGCGGTATCAACGTTTGAGAGGCGGCAGGGGATCGAAAGAAAAAGTCAAGTGACCAAATATGAGGTGACAAAAATAATCCAAGAAATGAATGTTTTATAGTACATAGAGGATGACATGCGGGTCCCATTTAGCAGCAGGTTCCTCAACGTTACAAACGTGGCATGAGGTCGAAAGAAAAAAAGGCAAGTGACCAAATATCATGAGCCAAAAATAATCCAAGAAAAGAAAGTTTTACATAGAGGATGACATGCGGGTCCCATTTAGCAGCATCGGTATCACCGTTTGAGAGGTAGCAGGGGATCGAAAGAAAAAGGCAAGTGACCAAATATGAGGTCCCAAAAATAATCCAAGAAAAGAAAGTTTTATAGTACATAGAGGATGACATGCGGGTCCCATTTAGCAGCAGCGATATCACCGTTTGAGAGGCAGGGGATCGAAAGAAAAAGGCAAGTGACCAAATATGAGGTGCCAAAAATAATCCAAGAAAAGAAAGTTTTATAGTACATAGAGGATGACATGCGGGTCCCATTTAGCAGCAGCGGTATCACCGTTTGAGAGGCGGCAGGGGATCGAAAGAAAAAGGCAAGTGACCAAATATGAGGTGCCAAAAATAATCCAAGAAAAGAAAGTTTTATAGTACATAGAGGATGACATGCGGGTCCCATTTAGCATCAGCGGTATCACCGTTTGAGAGGCGGCAGGGGATCGAAAGAAAAAGGCAAGTGACCAAATATGAGGTGCCAAAAAAATCCAAGAAAAGAAAGTTTTGTACATAGAGGATGACATGCGGGTCCCATTTAGCATCAGCGGTATCACCGTTTGAGAGGCGGCAGGATCGAAAAAAGGCAAGTGACCAAATATGAGGTGCCAAAAATAACTCCAAGAAAAGAAAGTTGATTGCTCATAGAGGATGACATGCGGGTCCCATTTAGCTGCAGCGGTCTCAACGTTTCCAAGGCGGCACGGGATCAAAAGAAAAAGGAAGTAAGCCAGAAATCAGGGGGTCAAAAAATCCAAGAAAAGAAAGAATTTTGGTTCATAGAGGATGACATGCGGGACCCATGATCCTGCATCGTAAACGGCTCGATCGGAGAGCGTTGAACGAGATGGCGCGATCGAGAAAAAAACAATGCTAGTGAGGCTGCCATCTGGGCCCTACATCCCTGGGCGGTGCGGATTTGCGTTGACTCGGCCGGCGAACCCGAGATTTCGTGATGCACCACGTCCTGGGCCACCATACGCGACGTTTTGGCCGCTTTCGTCGGGCTAGGTGGCCTCAAACGAGAAAAAAAAGTTTTGACATGCACCACGGAGAGACCAAAAATCGTCGGCCATGGTGCACCAGCAACCACGGCGCGACTTCAACTTCATCGGCCATGGAAACTTTTCTTGTAGTGAATACCTACATGTTTTGTTCACACTTTATGATGTTTTGATGCATTTTCCGGAACTAACCTATTAACAAGATGCCGAAGCGCCAGTTCATGTTTTCTGCTGTTTTTGGTTTCAGAAATCATACACATGAAATATTCTCGGAATTGGACGAAACAAAAGCCCACGGTCTTATTTTTCCACGGAGTTTCCAGAAGACCGAAGAGGATACGAAGTGGGGCCACGAGGAGCCGCCACCATAGGGCGGCGCGGCCAAGGAGGGGCCCGCGCCACCCTATGGGGTGGGCCCCTCGGCGCCCCCCGCTGCCCTTTCGCCTACTTAAACTCTCCGTCGCGAAAACCCTAGTACCGACAGCCACGATACGGAAAAAGTTCCAGAGACGCCGCCGCCGCCAATCCCATCTCGGGGGATTCTGGAGATCGCCTCCGGCACCTTGCCGGAGAGGGGATTCATCACCGGAGGGCTCTACATCACCATGCCCGCCTCCGGATTGATGCGTGAGTAGTTCATCCTTGGACTATGGGTCCATAGCAGTAGCTAGATGGTTGTCTTCTCCTCTTGTGCTATCATGTTTAGATCTTGTGAGCTGCCTAACATGATCAAGATCATCTATTTGTAATGCTACATGTTGTGTTTGGTGGGATCCGATGAATATGGAATACTATGTCAAGTTTATTATTGATCTATCATATATGTGTTGTTTATGTTCTTGCATGCTCTCCGTTGCTAGTAGAGGCTCTGGCCAAGTTGATACTTGTAACTCCAAGAGGGAGTATTTATGCTCGATAGTGGGTTCATGCCTCCATTGAATCTGGGACAGTGACAGAAAGTTCTAAGGTTGTGGATGTGCTGTTGCCACTAGGGATAAAACATCAATGCTTTGTCTAAGGATATTTGTGTTGATTACATTACGCACCATACTTAATGCAATTGTCTGTTGTTTGCAACTTAATACTGGAAGGGGTGCGGATGCTAACCTGAAGGTGGACTTTTTAGGTATAGATGCATGCTGGATGGCGGTCTATGTTCTTTGTCGTAATTGCCCATCTGTAATTTGTTCACCCAGCATGCTATTTATCTTATTGGAGAGACACCACTAGTGAACTGTGGACCCCGATCCATTCTTTTACATCTGAAATACAATCTACTGCAATCTCTGTTCTTTGCTGTTCTTCGCAAACAAACATCATTCTCCACACCATACGTTTAATCCTTTGTTTTCAGCAAGCTGGTGAGATTGACAACCTCACTGTTAAGTTGGTGCAAAGTACTGTGATTGTGTTGTGCGGGTTCCACGTTGGCGCCGGAATCACTGGTGTTGCGCCGCACTACACTCCTCCACCAGCAACCTTCACGTGGCCTTCATCTCCTACTGGTTCGATAACCTTGGTTTCTTACTGAGGGAAAACTTGCTGATGTACGCATCACACCTTCCTCTTGGGGTTCCCAACGGACGTGTGCTTCACGCGTTATCAAGCTCTTTTTCTGGCGTTGGGGAGATCAAGACACGCTGCAAGGGGAGTCTCTCACATCCAATCTCTTTACTTTGTTTTTTTATCTTGCTTTACTTTATTTTATTTTCTGTCTTGTTTGCTTTATATCAAAAACACAAAATAATTAGTTGCTTTACTTTCTGTCTTGTTTACTTGCTCTATATCAAAACACACAAAAATTAGTTACTTGTCTTTACTTTATTCTGTTTGCTTAGTTTACTTCTATTACTGCTACAATGGGTACTCCTGAAAATACTAAGTTGTGTGACTTCACTAGCACAAATAATAATGATTTTATAAGTACTCCTATTGCTCCACCTGCTACTACAGCAGAATTTTATGAAATTAAACCTGCTTTACTGAATCTTGTTATGAGAGAGCAATTTTCTGGTGTTAGTACTGATGATGCTGCTGCCCATCTTAATAATTTTGTTGAACTTTGTGAAATGCAAAAGTATAAGGATATAGATGGTGATATTATAAAACTGAAATTGTTTCCTTTCTCCTTAAGAGGAAGAGCTAAAGATTGGTTGCTTTCTTTGCCTAAAAATAGTATTGATTCATGGACTAAATGTAAAGATGCTTTTATTGGTAAATATTATCCTCCTGCTAAGATTATATCTTTGAGAAGTAGCATTATGAATTTTAAGCAATTTGATAATGAACATGTTGCTCAAGCATGGGAGAGAATGAAATCTTTGGTAAAGAATTGCCCTACCCATGGACTAACTACTTGGATGATCATCCAAACCTTTTATGCAGGATTGAATTTTTCCTCGAGGAACCTATTGGATTCAGCTGCTGGAGGTACTTTTATGTCCATCACCTTAGGCGCCGCAACAAAGCTTCTTGATGATATGATGATCAATTACTCTGAATGGCATACTGAAAGAACTCCTCAAGGTAAGAAGGTAAATTCTGTTGAAGAAACCTCTTCTTTGAGTGATAAGATTGATGTTATTATGTCTATGCTTGCAAATGGTAGATCTCATGTTGATCCTAATAATGTTCCTTTAGCTTCATTGGTTGCTCAAGAAGAGCATGTTGATGTGAATTTCATTAAGAATAATAATTTCAACAACAATGCTTATAGGAATAATTATGGTAACAACAACTATAGGCCATATCCTTCTAATAATGGTAGTGGTTATGGTAATTCTTATGGTAATTCTTACAACAATAATAAGAGTGTACCCTCTGGTCTTGAAGTCATGCTTAAAGAATTTATTAGTACACAAACTGCTTTTAATAAAACTGTTGAGGAAAAGCTTGGTAAAATTGATGTTCTTGCTTCTAAGGTTGATAGTCTTGCTCTTGATGTTGATCTTTTGAAACTGAAAGTTATGCCTGATGAAGTTAAAGATACTAAGTTTGCTAAAACAAATGCTATCCAAGTTCGAATTAATGATAATATTAGAATGTTGGCTGAATTGCATGCTAGGTGGGATAGAGAAGAAAAAGAAAAACTTGCTAAAGAGAATAATGTAGCTAAAGTTTGGACTATTACCACCACTAGTAATGTTGATTCTTCACATGTTGCTAAACCTCCTACTATCAATGGTAAAATAATTGGTGTTGGCAATGTTTCTACTCCTAGTACAAAGCGTGCAAAATTGCCTGAAACTGCTGAAACTGTTTGTGATAAAACTGCTGAAATTTTTCAAAATATTGGGGACAATGATCCCATTGTTGTAGATCATAATGGTTTAGATTTTGATGATTGTCATATTACTGAAGTTATAAAGTTCTTACAAAAACTTGCTAGAAGTCCTAATGCTAGTGCTACAAATTTAGCCTTTACAAAACATATTACAAATGCTCTCATTAAAGCTAGAGAAGAGAAATTAAAACTTGAAGCTTCTATTCCTAGGAAGTTGGAAGATGGTTGGGAGCCCATCATTAAGATGAAATTCAATGATTTTGATTGTAATGCTTTATGTGATCTTGGTGCAAGTATTTCTGTTATGCCTAAGAAAATTTATGATATGCTTGACTTGCCACCATTGAAAAATTGTTATTTGGATGTTAATCTTGCTGATAATTCTCTAAAGAAACCTTTGGGGAGGATTGATAATGTTCGCATTATGGTTAACAATAACCTTGTCCCCGTTGATTTTGTTGTCTTGGATATTGAATGCAATGCATCTTGTCCTATTGTCTTGGGAAGACCCTTTCTTCGAACTGTTGGTGCTATTATTGATATGAAAGAAGGAAATATTAAGTATCAATTCCCTCTCAAGAAAGGTATGGAACACTTCCCTAGAAAGAGAATGAAGTTGCCTTTTGATTCTATTATTAGAACAAATTATGATGTTGATGCTTCTTCTCTTGATGTTACTTGATTTGCACTTTCTGCGCCTGAAAGGCGTTAAAGAAAAGCACTTCTTGGGAGATAACCCATGGTTTTATTTTACTACTGTTTTGTTGAGTCTTGGAAGTTGTTACTACTGTAGCAACCTCTCCTTATCATGTTTTTGTGCCAAGTAAAGTCTCTATAGTAAGGTTGATACTAGATTTGGATTTCTGCAGCAGATTTTTGTCTGTCACGAATTCGCGTCCTTATCTCCATAGAAAAAAAATCTGCCAATTTATGTGCGTGATCCTTGATACGTCCAAAACGTATCTACTTTCCCGAACACTTTTGCTATTGTTTTGCCTCTAATTTGTGTATTTTCGATACAACTAACACGGACTAACGCTGTTTTCAGCAGAATTGCTCTGGTGTCTCGTTTTTGTGCAGAAATCCAACTTTCAGGAAAATCCTCGGAATTTATGCAGAAGGTCCTATTTTCCCAGAATATTGGCGGAGCCAGAAGGGCGAGCCAGGTGGGGGCCCGAGGGCCCCACACACTAGGCCGGCGCGGCCCAGGAGGGGCCCGCGCGGCCCTAGTGTGTGGCGGCCTCGGCTGGCCCCCGACGCCCTCCTTCGGACTACTTATCGCCCTCGACCTAAAAACGCACGGGGAGAAGTCGAAGTCGCCAGAAACCCTCCAGAGAGCCGCCACATCGCGAAACTCCGTCTCGGGAGCCAGAAGTCTCCGTTCTGGCACTCCGCCGGGACGGGGAATTGGAGGAGATCATCGCCGCCATCACCACCAACGCCTCTCCATCGACCAGCCATGTTTCCCCCATCCATGTGTGAGTAATTCCCCCGCTGTAGGCTGAAGGGGATGGTAGGGATTGGATGAGATTGGTCATGTAATAGTCATAAGATTGTTAGGGCATAGTGCCTAGTATCCGTAGATGTCACTTTTATGATATTGTTGCAACTTGTTATGCTTAATGCTTGTCACTAGGGCCCGAGTGCCATGATCTCAGATCTGAACATGTTATTGATTCATGAAGATATTCGTTGTTTATGATCTTACCTGCAAGTTGTATACACATGTTGCTGTCCGGAACCAATGGCCCCGAAGTGACAGAAATCGGGACAACCGGAGGGAATGGTAGTGATGTGAGGATCACATGTGTTCACGGAGTGTTAATGCTTTGCTCCGGTACTCTATTAAAAGGAGTACCTTAATTTCCAGTAGTTTCCCTAGAGGCCCGGCTGCCACCGGCTGGTAGGACAAAAGATGTTGTGCAAGTTTCTCATTGCGAGCACGTACGACTAAATATGGAACACATGCCTATTGATTGATTAGTACTTGGATACCGTTTTATTATTATCTGCAAATGCCCCTGCTTTGATTGTTATATGAGTTTCTCTCATCCATGCAACGCCCGTTAATCCGTCCCTGTGCCTACAGTATTTTAATCCTGTTGTTTACTATAATCACTACTGCTGTCTTTATTTCACCGCTGCTGTTATTTCACTATTCCTACTGCTATAAAACTGTTACTACTGATAAACTCTTGCGAGCAAGTCTGTTTCCAGGTGCAGCTGAATTGACAACTCCGCTGTTAAGGCTTACAAGTATTCTTTGTCTCCCCTTGTGTCGAATCAATAAATTGGGTAATACTTCCCTCGAAGACTGTTGCGATCCCCTATACTTGTGGGTCATCAAGACTATTTTCTGGCGCCGTTGCCGGGGAGCATAGCTTTATTTGGAAGTTCACTTGGATTGATATTGTTCGCTGCAAAGTCTCCATCATGGGTAAACCTCGCGATACTAAGATCGCCATATTACCATCCACTACAAGAAAAGGTACAACTCTTAGTACCTCTGCTGCTCTTGATTCACCATCTGTGATAAGTAAACTTGTTTCACCACCACAAGCTTCAAATGCTGGTACTTCTGCTGAATCTGAAAATTCCTCTTATAATTGTGATGATGCTTCTGCTGTGCTTGATAATGATGGTTCGTTAGGATCTTTTCTAGATGCTACAATTGCTAGGTCTAGGCAAATTGAAAATACTGAAACTCCTAATGAAAATGCTGCTACACCTGTTAATTCACCTGAGTCTGTTGAATATTCTAGTGATGATCTTGATGAAGATTATGTGGAACTAGATGATGATTTTATTGAAAAATGCAATGCTACTACTGATGCAAGAAAAATTAAAAAGTTGCTTGCAGAACATGCTGTTAGATATAAACTGTCTCCTGATCCTAAATTTGCCACATCTCCTATAAACATTAAGGATAAAGATTATGATTTTTCTCTTGATCTATCTCATATAGCTATTGTTGAGAAAACACCCTTTTGTGGTACTGAAAAAGAAAGTGCTGTTGAACACATGATTGAGTTATCTACTCTGAGTAGCTTGTTTTCTGATGATGTCAAGATGCGTACTTATTTTGTCGCTAAAATTTTTCCTTTCTCATTAAAGGATGATGCTAAAACTTGGTATAATAATTTTCCTCCTGGTTCTATTAGAAGTCCAATTGACTTGCGTGATGTTTTCTTTCGAAAATACTTTCCTGCTAGCGCTCAACATATTGCTTTGCAGAGAATTTATAATTTTGACCAAGAAGATGGAGAGAAATTGCCTGAGGCTTGGGCGAGATTTTGCTCTCTTATTAGAGCTCAGCCTGATCATGATTTGGAAAAGCATGATTTACTTGATATATTTTATAGTGGACTAACCATTGAGTCTAGGGCATACCTGGATAGTTGTGCTGGTTGTGTTTTCAGGAAAAGAACTCCAGACGACGCTGAAGAATTATTGGCTAAAATAGGCCGGAATCATGATGATTGGTCTACACCTGAACCAACCCCGACACCGATATTGAAGAAGAGGGGTATGATTAAATTAAATGATGAAGATATGAGGGAAGCCAAGAAGTCTCTTAAAGAGAAGGGTATTAAACCTGAAGATGTGAAGAATTTACCTCCTATAGAAGATTTATGTAAGATAACTCCCCCTTCATCCATGATTGAGGTACACTCTCTTCAACGCTTTACTAGGGAAGATATTCCGTATTCAAAACCTCCTGCTCAATGCTTAGATGAGTTTGATAATTATATTGTTAAGCAAGAAAACTTTAATATGAGAGTAGAGAATCATTTAATGGAAAATTCTCGAGCTATTAGTGAATTGCATGATATTGTGGAGAGAACCTCCAATGATGTTAAGATACTTGTTAAACATTTTCATATGGTTCAAACTCAAATTGATCAACTCACTAAAGTGCAAAATGACTTGTTGGGAAATAATTCTAAAGAAAAACATGCTTATGAAGTAACAACTAGAGGTGGTGTTTCTACCCAGGATCCTCTATATCCTGAAGGGCATCCCAAAAGAGTTGAACAAGATTCTCAACTAACTAAAACTAGTGCTCCATCTAAGAAAAAGAAAAAGAAACATAAGAATGTTGTAGAATCCTCTGAACCTGTTAATGATCCTAATAGTATTTCTATTTCTGATGCTGAAACTGAAAGTGGTAATGAACATGATAAAGATAATGATAAGGATGATACTCCTGATAAAGAAGAGGTTGAAGAAGAACCTGAAAAGCATGCTAAAAATAAAAAGTACACTAAAGAAGATTTTATTGCTGAGAAACATGGTAATGAAAGAGAACCTTGGGTTCAAAAGCAAATGCCTTTTCCTGCTAAGAAACTAAAATCAAAGGAGGAGGAACATTATAATAAATTTTGTGATTGGATGAAACCTTTATTTTTGCAAATCCCTTTGACTGATGCTATTAAATTGCCTCCTTATTCAAAGTATATGAAAGATATTGTCTCTAACAAAAGGAAAATTCCCAATGAGGAGATTTCCACTATGCTCGCTAATTACTCCTTCAGTGGTAAGGTTCCAAAGAAGCTTGGAGACCCAGGTATACCGACTATTCCTTGTTCTATCAAGAATAATTATGTTAGAACTGCTCTATGTGATTTGGGAGCAGGTGTTAGTGTAATGCCTTTTTCTCTTTATAAGAGACTTGATTTAGATAAGTTGATACCAACTGATATATCTTTGCAAATGGCTGATAAATCTACTGCTATTCCTGTTGGTGTATGTGAAAATGTTCCTGTTCAAGTTACTCAACATTGCTTGATATTAACTGATTTTGTTGTGTTGGAAATGCCTGAAGATGATAATATGTCCATTATTCTTGGAAGACCCTTTCTTAATACTGCAGGGGCTGTTATTGATTGCAATAAAGGCAAGGTTACTTTCAATGTTGATGACAAGGAACATACTGTCTATTTTCCAAAGAGGATTGATAAAGTATATGGAGTTAATACAATTTTTAATGTGAAAACTATCAAAGTGGGATCCATTGATTGTCCTATATATGAGCCTAAAGAAGAATATCAAACTCTTGTGATTGGATCCATATCAATTCAATATAAGGTAACATGATTGATTTGAGGTTTATTTCTTCTTATGTCATATAAAATTTATTTGGTAGCAAGACTTGATCAACCTTGTTAACAAGTATATTTTAATGCATAAGAGAGCTAAACAACATTTCTTTCTTTCTTTCTCCCTCCATTTATTTTACTTGCTGTAGCACCTTTTGTTTTGCAATATGCTTTAGTTGTTTAAGATTTTGGAAATCATTTTCCTGCGCAGTAATAATTAATTTAACACCCAGAAATGTGCATTTTTCGAAGTTCTCAAAAATTTACAAAAATTATACTGGTAGTCCTATTTTTCGAAGAGGCACCTGGGAGCACCTGGGGCTGACCAGTGGGGCACCCCAGGGTGGCACCCCACAGGCCGGCGCGGCCAGCAAGGGGGGCGCGCCACCCTGGTGTGTGGGCCCCCCTTTGCCCCACTTCAGCATCTCTTCCTCCCACTCTCTTCTCTCTCCCGAAAAAACTCGTACTCACTTTCTCTCACTCGCGTTTCTGCTCAAGAACTCGCGATTTCTCGATCTCTTTGCTCAGCCCAGATTTCTGTCTGAAATTTGGCACATTTGCTCCTTGGTATGTGACTCCTTTGATTGTCCAATTAGAATTTTGTTTGGTTGAGTATATCTTGAATATTTTGCTGTTGTAGATAACATGTTTAGTGAGCTTGCATGCTTGTTCTAAGTGGTAGAAACTAGTTTTGATGCATGTTTAGTACTCTAGCAAGTTCCTATAGTAGTTCCCCTCAATTATATACCTTGAAATCAAATTTTATAATGATTGTTGAAAAATTTCAGAAAATGGAAGGGAGTAGGCACCAACTAAATCAACAAGAATTGGAGGTACAACAAGTCATGAGAGTTCATCGCGAAGAGGGAGTATACCCCTCTTATTACCCATGCACGGATTTTATGCGGAATGCAGGAATCCTGCAAGATGTTCAAACACTGATTTCCAATGCAGGGTTGGAAGGTTTTACTGTTGGTGAACCTTACCAATATGCTAAACTAACGGTGTCGGTTGTGCAGGATTTCGAATTTCATCGGTCTCAAACTAACCCCATGGTCCGGTACAAGATTTATAACAAAACTATCAACTTGCCTTTCAGTGATTTTTGTGCAGCAATTAGAGTGCCGCGGTGGGGATCCTGCGAGAAGGTCAGGGGAACACCGCGGGAGCTCTCGAATCTTTATACAATGATTTGTAATGGGAGGAGTTTCTCCGATGATGGTGGTAAGATTAGTAGCATTCAACAACCAGCTATCCGCTACTTTGCTTATTTCGTTACAAAGTGCGTTCTTGCTAGAAAGAATGCAAGTAAGTTGTCTGTCCAAGATATGGCTTTCTTAGCTGCCGCTTTGCAACAGGATAGGACTTATAATTTGGGTGCTTTAATAGCTTGTAGACTTGCTACTAACCGTGAGAAAGGAGGAATTTGTGGAGGTCTTATCGCCTCTCGCTTGTTAGCTATGCATGGTGTAGAACCTCACCATCTAGATATTCCGCTTTCCATAGAGAAACTTGATGTTGTTTCCATGATTAAACATGAGTTTATTTCAGATGCATCTAATTTGAACAACCTGTATTATAGGATAACTTTGTATAAGAAAAATTGGAGAATAACTAAGAAAATTGAAAAACTAGTACGATTGCCTGCACCTGCTCTGCTTAACCTTGATGCCAGGAAAGGGTGGTCGATCACAGAAAATGAGCTAAATGCATACATAGAAAGGGAAGGCCATCGTGCAAGGGAAGGCACGGAGGAGGCCGAGGAGCACCCCGACTCTTCATCCGATGCAGCGAGCTCCTCATATCAACATTATGGTCATGTGGAACCTCCACGACATTCTTCTGCGCAGGGGCCCTATTATCACTCCATGTATGATCCACCGGCGTGGAACTCCGACCCTCGTTGGGAATGAACTCCACTTAGGCCAAAAGCCTAAGCTGGGGGGAGGTATACCGGCATCACTCATTCTTTGCATATTATGGTTGCTGGATACTTGTACATACTTGTTTAGTTTCTTAGAGTGGTTTTCTAATGAGAGGGAGATGATATTTGGGGAAGTGCTGTCCAAAAACAGATTCTGGGCTGTTACCAAAAAAATTCGTACGCACAGCCAGAACGTTATTTTGAGTTGCCAATTTTTGAGCATGTGCCCCAGGTTGTTATCTAACTTTCATTAGTTGAACACTTTTTGAGCTGAGCAATGGAAGATTTTTGTTAATTTCGATTTCTGTACTGCTGTCAGGTTTTGGCAGATTTCTGTCATCCTGCTTTTCTGTGTTTCTGTTAGTTTGCATTCTTTTGTTTTCGCTTTGTTTCTTTCCTAAAACACAAAAAGACCAAAAATATTTCTGTTGTTTCTCTTCACCATTTGTTTATTTGGTTCTTTGCTCTTAGTTTACTTTATTTGCTATCGTTGGTTTGCTATGAGAAAACCCAAAAAGATTTTGCTTTGTTTGCTTGTTTCTTTTGTTCTTGTTTCCAATTCGAAAACACCAAAAATATTTGTTGTTCTTCTTTGGTTTGTAAAGTTCATCATGAGTTCAATGGTCTTCGGTGGCTGGAGCATGGTTTTCATTTCATATTATCCAAGCTACACAAGTGAAAAGCAATAATGACGATCTACAACAATTGGATTGTGGTGAGAGGCTGGTATGAACTCTATTTGTTTTCATTTTTGTACATATACTCATCCATGTGAGCATGCTTAGTTGGTTCATGTGAGGTATATGTTATTTGAGAAAGTCTAGTAGTTCATGATCTCTCATGTTTAGCTCCAATTTATTAATATGAGTAGCATGTCATGGATGTTCGCTTGCATTGTTTTATTCATAAGTAAGTATGGCATTGTGGTATCCTCCTCTGAATAATTCATTTATATCGACTTGGCACATGCTCACGCATGCATATGACTGAACAAAAAGTCAATTAAGCCTCGATGATTTATATTGCTTCAGAGTTCTTGTATCACTTTTATGCCTCCGTTAATTTATTTTGCCGCAAGCATAATTATGACAGTTACTGCTCTCTTGATTTGTCGCTCCCTAGTCTTTTGCTAGCCTTCACTTGTACTGAGCGGGAACGCCGCTCGTGCTTCCAAACACCTGAAAACCAAGTTGTTCCAAAGTGTCCACCATAAATACCTATGCATGGCATTTCAAACCATTCCAAGTAAATTCTCATGCGCTACCTTTAAAACTTTCAAAATGCTTCTCAATTTGTGTTAATGTTTCATAGCTCATGAGGAAGTATGTGGTGTTTAGCTTTCAACCTTGTCATTTACTTTTGACGGACTTTCATATGGACTAGTGGCACATCCGCTTATCCAATAATTTTGCAAAAAGAGCTGGCAATGGGATTCCCAGTCCCAAATTAATTAACTTAAATAGACACTCCTCCATGGTTTGTGATTGTTGGACGGCACCCGAAGGATTCGGTTAGCCATGGCTTGTGTAAGCAAAGGTTGGGGGAGTGTCATCATCATAATAAAACTTAAATAAAAAGGCACTCCTTCATGGTATGTGATTGTTGGCAGGCACCCGAGGATTCGGTTAGCCATGGTTTGTGTAAGAAAGGTTGGAAGGAGTGCCACATAAACATATAAATAATTCATGGGAGCCGCTCTTGGGAGTCCGGTTGACGAGGTAGTTAGTGTACCCATTACCATTCGTTGACAACAACAAGCACCTCTCAAAATAATTTTACTCCTGTTTTAAAAATGAAAAGCTCTAGCGCATGTTAATCCCTGCTTCCCTCTGCGAAGGGTCAATCTTTTACTTTTATGTTGTGTCTCCATTCTTTCTTTGAGCACTATCTTGAGAGCACAACTGTCATTCTTAGTATAATATGCTTGTCTCAAAATATGATTGATTGTGGTATAACTTTGATGCTTTTATCTTTGACAATCACTACTTCTAGTCTTTCTATGAACTCCAGAGGTGCCCGGGCATTTATGTTTTGCCGATCAAATACGGGCAAGCGAGATACCACTTTATCATACTCTCTTATGAACATTGCAATCCTGCTTATATACATGATTCATGATGCTTATTATTAATTGTTGGTACCTCTCCATGATTGACATAGCTGTTGGATGATCTTATTTGCATGTGTCTCATTATGAACTGCTTGAGTATTAGCCATAGCATGAGAATATATACATCATATGAGAAAATGTGTTCGTGAAAGTTCTTTTATCGCTCAGTTGTTAACTGAATTGCTTGAGGACAAGCAATAAGCTAAGCTTGGGGGAGTTGATACGTCCAAAACGTATCTACTTTCCCGAACACTTTTGCTATTGTTTTGCCTCTAATTTGTGTATTTTGGATACAACTAACACGGACTAACGCTGTTTTCAGCAGAATTGCTCTGGTGTCTCGTTTTTGTGCAGAAATCCAACTTTCAGGAAAATCCTCGGAATTTATGCGAAGGTCCTATTTTCCCAGAATATTGGCGGAGCCAGAAGGGCAAGCCAGGTGGGGGCACGAGGGCCCCACACACTAGGCCGGCGCGGCCCAGGAGGGGCCCGCGCGGCCCTAGTGTGTGGCGGCCTCGGCTGGCCCCCGACGCCCTCCTTCGGACTACTTATCGCCCTCGACCTAAAAACGCACGGGAGAAGTCGAAGTCGCCAGAAACCCTCCAGAGAGCCGCCACATCGCGAAACTCCGTCTCGGGAGCCAGAAGTCTCCGTTCTGGCACTCCGCCGGGACGGGGAATTGGAGGAGATCATCGCCGCCATCACCACCAACGCCTCTCCATCGACCAGCCATGTTTCCCCCATCCATGTGTGAGTAATTCCCCCGCTGTAGGCTGAAGGGGATGGTAGGGATTGGATGAGATTGGTCATGTAATAGTCATAAGATTGTTAGGGCATAGTGCCTAGTATCCGTAGATGTCACTTTTATGATATTGTTGCAACTTGTTATGCTTAATGCTTGTCACTAGGGCCCGAGTGCCATGATCTCAGATCTGAACATGTTATTGATTCATGAAGATATTCGTTGTTTATGATCTTACCTGCAAGTTGTATACACACGTTGCTGTCCGGAACCAATGGCCCCGAAGTGACAGAAATCGGGACAACCGGAGGGAATGGTAGTGATGTGAGGATCACATGTGTTCACGGAGTGTTAATGCTTTGCTCCGGTACTCTATTAAAAGGAGTACCTTAATTTCCAGTAGTTTCCCTAGAGGCCCGGCTGCCACCGGCTGGTAGGACAAAAGATGTTGTGCAAGTTTCTCATTGCGAGCACGTACGACTAAATATGGAACACATGCCTATTGATTGATTAGTACTTGGATACCATTTTATTATTATCTGCAAATGCCCCTGCTTTGATTGTTATATGAGTTTCTCTCATCCATGCAACGCCCGTTAATCCGTCCCTGTGCCTACAGTATTTTAATCCTGCTGTTTACTATAATCACTACTGCTGTCTTTATTTCACCGCTACTGTTATTTCACTATTCCTACTGCTATAAAACTGTTACTACTGATAAACTCTTGCGAGCAAGTCTGTTTCAGTGCAGCTGAATTGACAACTCCGCTGTTAAGGCTTACAAGTATTCTTTGTCTCCCCTTGTGTCGAATCAATAAATTGCGTAATACTTCCCTCGAAGACTGTTGCGATCCCCTATACTTGTGGGTCATCAATCCTCAGATATGTACGCATCTTTCATTAGTTTTGATTTTTTCCATCCGAGTAAGTTAAGTGCTTCAGAAAAATTCGTCTTTACGGAGTGTTGTGTTTTGACAGATTCTGCCTTTTATTTCGCATTGCCTCTTTTGCTATGTTGAATGGATTTCTTTGTTCCATTAACTTTCGGTAGCTTTGTGCAATGTCCAGAAGTGTTAAGAATGATTATGTCACCTCTGAATATGTGAATTTTTTATTATGCACTAACCCTCTAATGAGTTTGCTTTAAGTTTGGTGTGGAGGAAGTTTTCAAGGGTCAAGAGAAGAGGATGATACAATATGATCAAGAAGAGTGAAAAGTCAAAGCTTGGGGATGCCCCCGTTGTTCATCCCTGCATATTTCAAGAAGACTCAAGCATCTAAGCTTGGGGATGCCCAAGGCATCCCCTTCTTCATCGACAACTTATCAGGTCACTTCTAGTGAAACTATATTTTTATTCCATCACATCTTATGTTCTTTACTTGGAGCGTCTTTTTGTTTTTGTTTTTGTTTTGGTTTGAATAAAGTTGGATCCCACAATCCTTGTATTGGAGATATTACGCTCCGCTTTTTCATTTGAACACTTGTGTTCTTAGTTATGCTTTAATGTTCATGGCGAAGGCTGAAAATTGCTTCGTTGATTGCTATTTGGTTGGAATCAGAAAATGCTTCATATGGTTTTGAATAATTTGATACTTGGCAATTGTTTTGAGCTCTCATAGATCATGTTTAAGCTCTTGCATCATGTAGTTTAAATCTATTAGTGGAGAACTACCATAGAGCTTGTTGAAATTTGGTTTGCATGATTGATCTCTCTAAGGTCTAGATATTTTCTGGTAAAAGTGTTTGAACAACAAGGAAGACAGTGTAGAGTCTTATAATGCTTGCAATATGTTCTTGTGTATGTTTTGTTGTACCTGTTCATACTTGTGTTTGCTTCAAACAACCTTGCTAGCCAAAGCCTTGTACTGAGAGGAAATGCTTCTCGTGCATCCAAACACCTTGAGCCAAAACCCATGCCATTTGTGTCCACCATAACTACCTATATGTGGTATTTTTCTGCCATTCCAAAGTAAATTACTTGAGTGCTACCTTTAAAATTTCATTCCTTTGTCTTTACAATACATAGCTCATGGGAAATAGCTTAAAAACTATTGTGGTGATGAATATGTAGCTATGTATCTTAGTTCTTATAAGTTGCTTGTTGAGCGGTAACCATGTTTCTAGGGACGCCATCAACTTTTTACACCTTTGTTGAATATCATGTGAGTTGCTATGCATGTTCGTCTTGTCTGAAGTAAGGGTGATTTATCATGATCAAATGGTTTGAGTATGCATATTGTTAGAGAAGAACATCGGGCCGCTAACCAAAGCCATGTATCATGGTGGAAGTTTCAGTTTGGACATTAATCCTCAATCTCTTATGAGAATATTATCTGTTGTTGAATGCTTATGCATTAAAGAGGAGTCCATTATCTGTTTTCTATGTTGTCCCGGTATGGATGTCCTAAGTTGAGATCTATTAAAAACGAGAAATCAAATGCGATTTATCTCCTTGGACCTTTGTACAGGCGGCATAGAGGTACCCCTTTGTGACACTTGGTTAAAACATATGTTATGCAATGATAATCCATGTAAATCCAAGCTAATTAGGACAAGGTGCGAGCACTATTGGTATTCTATGCATGAGGCTTGCAACTTGTAGGAAGTTTTATGCATAACACATATGAATTATTACTACCGTTGACAAAATTGTTTCTATGTTTTCAAAATAAAAGCTCTAGCACAAAAATAGTAATCCATGCTTCCCTCTGCGAAGGGCCTTTCTTTTACTTTATGTTGAGTCAGTTTACCTACTTCTTTCTATCTTAGAAGCAAACACTTGTGTCAACTGTGTGCATTGATTCTTACATGTTTACTTATTGCACTTGTTATATTACTTTATGTTGACAATTATCCATGAGATATGCATGTTACAAGTTGAAAGCAATTGCTGAAACTTAATCATCCTTTGTGTTGCTTCGAAACCTTCTACTTTGAATCTATTGCTTTATGAGTTAGCTCTTATGCAAGTCTTGTTGATACTTGTCTTGAAAGTACTATTCATGAAAAGTTTTGCTATATGATTCAATTGTTTAGTCATTATGGCTCTGATACCAGCTCTGTGGGGCCCCGGACTAGCTGTCC
The DNA here is from genome assembly GCA_030979885.1 of Lolium multiflorum. Classification (NCBI taxonomy): domain Eukaryota; kingdom Viridiplantae; phylum Streptophyta; class Magnoliopsida; order Poales; family Poaceae; genus Lolium; species Lolium multiflorum. The sequence continues at coordinate 221,921,511 of CM061749.1, read as the reverse complement.
GAAACACCCGTTATGCATACACATTCACGATCCCATGATCAGTGTGTCGTGAAAGCATAACCGAACTGGTATCAAATACATCATCCATTACAGTACCGAATAAAAAGATTACAACAGGTCACATGACCAATACTTACATAAGAGCCGCAATGGCAGGAGATCAACAATCACACAGCGGAAATACTTCAGACGAAAGCGTTCGCATGGCCCAAGTCATGCCATAACCCTACAGGCAACTGACTGGGAAGACGTTCCTAGCTCGCATAGACGTCGTCGACTCCTTCTTCATCTGTCGGACTCCACCAAGTCTGGCCAAGTAAATAGCCAGGGAATATGCCACAAGACCCGGATACTTATCGTGACGGCAACCTCGACCGGAACCTAACCGGCGTCAAGCTCGCTCGCGAAGAACAGGGAGGAGCTGAGCTCCCCTCCGCTCTAGCGAGTAACTGGTGGAGATGGGGGAGTGTGGTGGCGAGGAGAGGGCGCGAGAGGGGGCCGATGCTTTATACGCAGCGACGCCGGCTCACGGTGGACTGAGCGCGTGCACGGTGAGGGGGAGGGCGGCAGCGCTTTACTGGCGGAGAGGGGCGGTGCTGCAGTGTCTCCGTCCGTGAAGACGGGTTTTGGAGGGACGCTGTCCGTGGCGCGAGGGAGATGCCAGGCCAAGAGGGGTCGCGTCGTCTGCGACGGGTTCGACAAAACGACGATGCCATGGCACGGACGAGAGCGTGCGAGAGGGTGGAGGCATGGCCTATGAGCGTGCCAGGGATTGGAGGAGTGCACGGCGCAGCCACGGCGCGTGGCCAAAACGGACAGGGCCGCCGGGTGCGTGCACTTGACGAGCTTTGGGTGCCGCGGTCACCACGGTTCTGGGCAGCCAGGGAGACGTGGTGTGCACGGTGTCACGTGTGTGGATGTCTAGGAGGCGAGAGGGGACTGCAGAGGGCGTCAGTAGCCACTTCCATGGCGTGCGTGACCTGCAGTCGAGCGAGAGGGAGACGTCCCCTTCACGGGTTGCCAAGTACATGGGGACAAGAGAGAGAGATGTAAGGAGCTAGAGGGAGTAGGGGAGATCTGCAGAGGTGAGAGGGAGGTACAGGTGTGAGAGGATGTGGCAGGGAAGCAGGGAGAGAGAGATCAGGCTCACGCATGCTCATGCCAAGCCATGGCCGGGTCTCCTCCTTTCCAAGCACAAAAGGACAGGAGGTGATGCCAACTAGTCATGCAGGTCGACCAGGCCTTGGTGATGATGGGTGGGTACATGCTGGGTCATGGAGAAGGAAGGGAAGGACAAGATGGTTAGTACATGGTCCATGTGACCATTACTAGCCCAAAGCCAAGTTTTTGGTTTATGTCAAGACCCATCTCTCGAGTTATGGATCAAGACAAGGATAAAAATGGGTTTAGGTCATTAGCTCAAGGCTAGGGGATTTTTCAGAACCTTATTTGGTTAAGTAATGAAAAGGAAAAGACAAAAACAAAAAGAGCAAAAATGTGATCTACGAAGATCCACTCATGTACTAGGAGAAGTTCAATTCCTAGGGTTTTTGTGAGAAAAGGAATTTTAATCTCACAAGTCAATAGAAAAAAAATGCTCCAAGGGTTTCGTGTCATGGTTAATTTAATTCAAACCAGAATAAAGAGGTGCACATGTAGAAAGGGTTTTAGGGTGTTTAGTGATTGACACACAATGCAATTTTCACAAGTAACAACCACACACATCCTACAATTAATGCAAGATCAACTATATGCATGCAAATTTTGAAGATAGAAAAAGTTTTTGTTGGCCCAAAAATTTGTATTCCAAGATTTTAATCAAAGCACAAAAGTTGGGTTGTTACAGAATCACTCCATTCATCTCATATGCTTTACAATAATGTTGATCAAGATTATGTTGGTAGCATGTCACTTCAGAAATTATTGTTGTTATCGTTTACCTACTCGAGGGCGAGTAGGAACTAAGCTTGGGGATGCTGATATGTCTCCAACGTATCTATAATTTCTTATGTTCCATGCTAGTTTTATGACAATACCTACATGTTTTGTTCACACTTTATGATGTTTTGATGCATTTTCCGGCACTAACCTATTAACAAGATGCTGAAGCGCCAGTTCCTGTTTTCTGCTGTTTTTGGTTTCAGAAATCCTACAAAGGAAATATTCTCGGAATTGGACGAAACAAAAGCCCACGGTCTTATTTTTCCACGGAGTTTCCAGAAGACCGAAGAGGATACGAAGTGGGGCCACGAGGAGCCGCCACCATAGGCGGCGCGGCCAAGGAGGGGCCCGCGCCACCCTATGGGGTGGGCCCCTTGAGTGCCCCCTGCGCTTCCCTTTCGCCTACCGCCGCCGCCAATCCCATCTCGGGGGATTCTGGAGATCGCCTCCGGCACCCTGCGAGAGGGAATCATCACCGGAGGGCTCTACATCACCATGCCCGCCTCCGGACTGATGCATGAGTAGTTCATCCTTGGACTATGGGTCCATAGCAGTAGCTAGATGGTTGTCTTCTCCTCTTGTGCTATCATGTTTAGATCTTGTGATCCGCCTAACATGATCAAGATCATCTATTTGTAATGCTACATGTTGTGTTCGGTGGGATCCGATGAATATGGAATACTATGTCAAGTTGATTATTGATCTATCATATATGTGTTGTTTATGTTCTTGCATGCTCTCCGTTGCTAGTAGAGGCTCTGGCCAAGTTGATACTTGTAACTCCAAGAGGGAGTATTTATGCTCGATAGTGGGTTCATGCCTCTATTGAATCTGGGACAGTGACAGAAAGTTCTAAGGTTGTGGATGTGCTGTTGCCACTAGGGATAAAACATCAATGCTTTGTCTAAGGATATTTGTGTTGATTACATTACGCACCATACTTAATGCAATTGTCTGTTGTTTGCAACTTAATACTGGAAGGGTGCGGATGCTAACCTGAAGGTGGACTTTTTAGGCATAGATGCATGCTGGATGGCGGTCTATGTTCTTTGTCGTAATGCCCTGATTAAATCTCATAGTGATCATCATGATATGTATATGAATATTTATTTGTCAATTGCCCATCTGTAATTTTTTCACCCAGCATGCTATTTATCTTATTGGAGAAACACCACTAGTGAACTGTGGACCCCGGTCCATTCTTTTACATCTGAAATACAATCTACTGCAATCTATGTTCTTTGTTGTTCTTCGCAAACAAACATCATTCTCCACACCATACGTTTAATCCTTTGTTTTCAGCAAGCCGGTGAGATTGACAACCTCACTGTTAAGTTGGGGCAAACTACTGTGATTGTGTTGTGCAGGTTCCACGTTGGCGCCGGAATCGTTGGTGTTGCGCCGCACTACACTCCTCCACCAACAACCTTCACGCGGCCTTCATCTCCTACTGGTTCGATAACCTTGGTTTCTTACTGAGGAAAACTTGCTGCTGTACGCATCACACCTTCCTCTTGGGGTTCCCAACGGACGTGTGCTTCACCCGTTATCAGTCCGCACAACAAGTGTGTTGCGTATCTGACCTTCTCTAGGTAGTTGCATCCCACCGTGTTGAGCTTACGCTCCGTATCCATTAACCAATCCTCTGCGTCCATGGGTTCGGGCGCGTATGCGAAGGATATTGGCTTGGTGTCTGACAAGGTGACTCCCTGATTCTCGGTCTTTCCACCTTGTTCTGTTGCAGCAGTTCCTGAAAGAACTTGTTTTGCTGCTCCATGGTCACACGTTGCCTTTCCTCCAACATTTGCATGTATTGGAGGAAGTTCTGCTGCGTCATAGGTGGTGGTGGTGGTGGAAACTGGTTTCTGGCTGCTTCATCTGCCTCCTTTTGCTTGGCCTCACGCTCGAGGCGCTGTGCTTCGCTCTCCTCACCCGGCGCTCCCGACATATCCCCCTAGTTCTGCAACACAAAGTGGTACTCATAATTACTCCATGCGCAAGCTTTCTGAGCTCAACTTTGTGCACAGAACTAGTCACGCAATGGAAATCAAGAAGCAAATTCAAATCATACAAAACATATACCATGTATATACATACTTAAGTGGTTTATTACAATACTCAGTAGCGATGTGAGTATGCAAACTCACTTATTGAAGTATATGTACAAATTTCTACAAATATTACATACTACAATACATGTGGTACAACTGTATTGTAGTCTCGCCTCCCATGGTGGTCTCTAGTCGTGCTTCACTCCCGGTACATCCCAGGCTTCCATCCGGTCGAACGTGTAGTCCTCCTGACAGAATCTGGAACATAAGGTCTCCCCGTCGGCTGGTAGTCGGAATCAGAGGATGATCCCAGGGAGAAATCTGTGTTCATGAACTGGTCATTCAGTGCATCATAATCCATCGGTTGTACTCCCCGTGACTCCGCCATAGGTATTCCCACCATCGCATCCGACTCAATCAGTATAGGATACTCCTCATAGTCTCCTCTACCATACTGATGGTTCTGGAACTGGGTTGTGGCGTCCTCATCCATCTCAGGATTACACCTGACTGGATCGCTATAGGTTCCCATGTATGATCCCCAACGCCAACCTGTTGAGTTCTCTATAGGAGTCTCGGAACGCTGATGGTTTCCGGATTCCTCTCCACCCTCATATCCTCCATGGGAACTACTAGGAAAGTACCTAGGTGTAATAGGTGTGGTTTGTTGTTCTGGATGGTCAATACTAATGAAGTCACCAGCTGAATAAACTGGTGTGTGAACCTCACCCTCCATTGGTTCCTTTCCCTTTGTCTCCTCCTTGGGCTCAGTGAATTCTTCCAACATTGTGTCAATTGCTCCCGACAAATGTCGGTTCAACTGAAAGAACAATGTCAGTAGGTTGCGACTATTATCCATGTACTTAGCGGCTTCTGCTGGTTTGCGTTTTGCATACTTGAAGTGGTTAAGCATAGGATCATCTTCCTCCTCCATATGAGGAATATGAGAGAATTCGGAACCAATAAGCTCCTTAGTCTTATGTTCCCGAATATCAGTGATGGCTCTCATTATGGCTATGTGGTAGGCTGTTTGGATAGTTCTAGCCTCACCTGCTGGCATCACTACACTCATTCCTAGGGATTCTGGAAGTCTTAGTCCTACCCTACACTTCGCTAATACTGTACCGTCGTAGTACATGTATTTCATTACTTGGATTTGGGGATCGCACCCAAATTCAAGCAACATAGCACGAAGAATGTCCGCGAGTCCTCCGTCATATTCACTCAGGTTTGATTCCTTCACTTTCACGTTACGTCCCGAACGTGAACTTGCCATAGTTGGCTGTAGAATAGAAAGAATATAATATTAGTAATGATGCATCATAATACAGATAATAAAGAATTATCGCACTAAAAGATTCTCAAGTGAATAGATACCATATTTTTAGAGAATTCTTTACTAATCCTATTTGACTCCTAACGTTTTCGTCCCATTTACTAGGTTCCAACCTAAGGTCAAAGCTTTTGCTCTGATACCAACTGTGGTGACCCTGCATACCACTGCATGTTGTAGTATGCCAGTCGTTGATATAACATTCACGAAGTACCAATCCGCAAATATTACATCCCTCAGAGTAGTACAACAGAACATAGCAGGTCCAAACTCATTCATTTATTATTACAAGCAACATGTACATATCATCTCGGAGCTCCTCTTGGGTCCTAAGAGGGATACTCCTGGGTTCGAGGCGAACCCAACTTAACTTACAATATAAAAGTCTTACTAGGTTATACATTTATTCTCCTCGAGCAGTTAAGTACTAAGAGTTCGTACTGCTCGGGTACTACTACTACTCGGTAGGTCTAAGCTTGCTCTCCTCCGGAACCCTCCCCGGTTCCGTAGACTATGAGGTAGTCTACTCCTTCGATACCTCCAGAGAGGTCTGGTTCTTCATAGCCGATGATTTCGGCTCCTTCAGGGTCGTCGTTGTCCTCCTCCAGTCGATTCAGACAATCTAAGCAGGGGATTTAAGAGTGGTATGAGTACGAGCGTACTCAACAAGTTCATTATAGAAAAGAGGTGTTTAATGCACTAGCTACGATATCAGACCAGAAAGTCTAATACCAATGCAGGTTTTGATAAACATTTCTTCAAGAGGTTGCTTTTATTCAGAAGAACTATGTCCGTCAGCCTTCACCGGTTTACTAGAACTTCATGGAGTTCCTTTCCGGCAGCGTTCGCGTTCCAAATCCCGGAACGGGAGTGACGGGTCACGTTCTTTACACTCTGCAGAGGTGTGTTGCTTTACCCATAAGAGATCTTAACCTTGGTGCCAACCGGGCAGCTTTCCCGTCCACACTTCCTTTGGTGTGAGGCCCGGTATAAGGTCATAGCCAATCATATTCCTCCGCTACCTCGCACACCCACCCTTTGTTGCATCCCCGACCCTGGGTCCTCGCCGGTCCTCTTATACCAATTAAGGATGGACCCCGACCACGACGACAGTCTGGGATCGAACCAAACTCCTTCGCCGGTAGATGCAACCCCTCATAGACCGCAATACCGTGGGGACTTTAGGCTTCCCCAGCCACCGCTTGATCCTCGGGCTACAAGTGTCTACGGACAATGCCGTGGGGACTTTAGGCTTCCCCAGCCACCGCTTGCACCCTTGGAATACAAGTGTCTACGGTAAAGCGCGTCCGTTGATGTACAAGAGGTGGGAATACAATTGACTATACCGTCCCACTCCAGATCTTATGGTTAACACGGTTATTACGGCACAAGAATCACTGGACGACATTTGTTGTTTAATCCTAGATGGATATAAACCCTTGCAATGGAACCTCCACCATATCAACACAATCCATGGTTTCATTGCCCACCACTTAGTCATATTCATAGTAATGAAAATAGTGGTTTTGCTTTTCATGCAATAGTGATAAACATAGTACTTTGCATGTAATTTGGTAAAAATACTCAAATGACATGAGCAAGTGATGAACTTGCCTGAACACTGCAAAGTGTTGCAGTTGGATGGTGTGGACTGACCCTTGTCCTCTGTTGCTGAAAAATAGCATCATTGTCAGATAAGGGCAATGGTTAAAGAAGCAATTATGCATGATTCAGCTTTTAGGGTTGTTCCCCCCTTCCGGTGTTTTTATCATTCCATGTGAGAGGTTAATACTAAGAATGATTTAGGGATACTCTGTTTAGGGAAAAATACAACCTTGAAATGTTGTCAAGGTGTTTTTAAAGTCCAAATGAATTTATGGACTGATTTTCATTATTGAAAATATAAGGTGTGATTTAAATGATTATTATAATCATCAAATTTGGACTTAATCTTGTTTGTCTTCAAAAATTCATTTTCATATTTTATTATGATAGAGAATTTTATCCTGAGTAGTTTTCATATTTTTAATTATTTTTTTAGAGCTATTTATCATTTTCTATGCATTTTCAAAGTTTCTGTTTTAATTGGAATTGAGAAATGTCTAAAATGCCCCTGGGCCCACTTGTCAGGGTGGTCCAGAGGGTTGAGTCAAACCCGAGCCACTCCAACCGGCTCGGTCAGACTCAGTCGCTCTCTTCCTCTCCCTCTCGCGAAACCCTAGCTCTCTCCTCTCGCGACGCCGTGGTCGCCTGCGCCGTCGCCGCTTTATTCCGGCCTTCGGCCATCCCAGCCGGCGAGATCGGTCTATCGAACGGCCGCACGACGGTGCACCGATCGGTCGCGCCGATCTGTGTTTCTTCGCCGCCACCGCTCGCCCCTAACGCCCCTGCGACACGGCCATGGTGATTCGCGGCGATCGCGCCCGTCGATGATCCTGGCGCGGGTGTGTGGCGGTGTGCCTCGTGAGGTTTTGGCTGTCTTCGCCTCGTGACCTGGCCTGGCTGCGACCTGGCGCTGCCGTGGTCGGCCCGTGCCGCCATGGGCACGCCGCGCTCTGCTCCAGGTATGTCCGCCTCCTTCTCTCCTTTCTTCTCTACCTCATCTCGCCTTGTCTAGCTCTGGCTACTGGCTTGCTTCCCCTCATGGAGATGCAGGCCATGCCGTGATGCTGCTGATGTGCCATGCTAGGCTTGGCATGCTGCTGCGTTACTGCAGCTGTGCTTGCTATGTATGCGTGTATGCTGCTGTGTTGTGCTGCTGCCATGAATCCAAGCTTCTGTGCTGTGCTATGCGTATGCTGCTGTTGTGATGTGGCCATGGATCTAGCTGCTGTGTTGTGCTGTTCTTCTCTATAACTTGCTGTTGTAACTCATGAGCTCTTGCTCATGAGCATACTGTGATGTTATGCTCTGTTTAGTTGTTCTATTTGTTGCTATATTACTCCTACCTCTCTTGTGTGTGCAATTGCTTGCCCCTGGCTTGATCATAATTCATGATCCTTGCATTTGGCAAGTGCCAGTGCTCCTGTGTGTTATCTCTGTGCTATAATTCCTGGAACTGCCCATTGGGCATTGGTGTTGACTAAACAGCACCATCCAGTGATGGTGTGCTTCTGGATACAATTGTGTTTAGCTCATTAGCTTCTCTGTGATGCAATTCATTAAGAAATGTGACTGTTTAATTAATATAGTCATTGGATTGATGCTAGAGTTGATTCAAGCATGCTGTAGCATGCTCTAGCAAGCTTCTGATGATCTTGTGATCATCAGTTGCTTGTAAAAGCTGCTGTGCTTCTTCATGTGCCTTACTGTTGCTCAATTTGTGATGTGTGTGGGTCACAGACATGTCTGGTGTGTCTGGTGCTGGCTCAAGAAGTTGTTGTTACTTGCAATGATCCATTGGATCATCTGCAAGGCTCTGGTGCTTTGATTACTTGTATGATTCACTTATCTGTATTGCCTGGATTTACTGAAATGGATAAGTGATGTGAACTGCTTGCAGTTGTGATCATTCTATTAACTGTGGCAGGGCTAGATGGATGCCAACACTTGGTTGTGTACCCTAGCCCTCCTTTTGAACCCATCTGGGTGATGATAACTGTGCATGGCTTATTAGTTTGGGCTGGTTCAGTGGTTGAGGTGACCTTGACAGCAGTTCTTTGCTGTTAGGTAGCTCCCACCCTTGTTGGCTTGCTGTGGCTTAGTGAATGCATCACTGGTTAATCCTTTTGGATTCCCAGCTTTTGATGTTGACAAATACTTGCAGAAACATATATCTCTGCATGTCTGATGGTTTTAAATGGGCTAGAGTAATCTGGGTGTGTATAGGTAAAAGTCTGGGATGGTTTTCTTCCTATTTCCATTTGGAAATATGCTACCTCTTGTCTGGTTGGCATAACCATGGTCATAGGCTTTGATTGATCCCTGGTCTTTGCCATTTCCACCAGGTTACTCTTGGTCTATGACCAAGTGATGATCAATACTGGTGTATTCCACCCTTTTGTGTGTCTGTGTATACATGGCTGTGCAAATGATGAACAAAACCATCTGGTTTGCTCATGATCATGGTATACCTCACTCCAGCTCCTAGAAATTGATGTTGGTGTAGAGGATTTGCTTCTGGATGATTTTTGTGCTTGCCCTGCTCCTCCTAGTGGCTTGTGCTTGATCTACTTCATGGTTTGATGCTCAATAGCAACAGTTCTGGGTGGAACTGCTCTGTATGTTGTGGATGGTTTGAGTGGCTTTGGTTGTTCTTCCTGTTCTAGAGTTCTTGTTGTTCTTACCCTGTGGAGATGCTGCCGATGAACAGCTAGGGTTTGGCTTGAAAAAGTTTATATATGGCCCTCTCCTTGCTCTCTTGGTCGACAGCAGAGCCTGGCACCATTTTGGTGACTCACCTGGCTGTGTGTGCTGGTGTGCATGCACACAGCCTTGTGAGCTGCCTGTGTGGTTCCATGTTGGGACTTGGTCCTTTTGGTGGATCAGCTCGGCTGATCTTGATAATATCCTCTCAATTCCCTTTATTTGCTAACCTGCCAAGTGGCATTGCCACTTGGCATAATCTCTATTTCTCTTCTTTTATTTCTGTTTTGTTTGCAGGAATGAAGAAGATGATGAAGATGATCAAGAGTTCATGAAGAAAACTAGTTCCTAGTTTAGCCATGTGATCATCTTTGTAATTTTTCATTTAATTCTCATTTTCAATTTCTGTAAAGTGTTGTAATATTCATAATTCAACTTGGAATATTGTAATTGACAATGTAATTTGTGTGTTAATCAATAAAGCTCAAGTTTCTCTAATGAGCTTTAATTATATGCAATATTCCTTTATATGTTTGCTTATATAAATGTGTTGATGAATTTGAATTATAACATGATCAAGTGATGTTTGAATTTTGAAATTCAAACATACTTAGTTTAATTCAATCATGCAAGTTAATATTTGTGATGCATGATGTCTACGGGTGCTTCTATTCTTGTAGACAGTGTTGGGCCTCCAAGAGCAGAGGTTTGTAGAACAGCAGCAAGTTTCCCTTAAGTGGATTACCCAAGGTTTATCGAACTCAGGGAGGAAGAGGTCAAAGATATCCCTCTCATGCAACCCTGCAACCACAAAGCAAGAAGTCTCTTGTGTCCCCAACACACCTAATAGGTGCACTAGTTCGCGAAGAGATAGTGAAATACAAGTGGTATGAATGAATATGAGCGTAGTACGGCGCCAGAAAATAGCTTGCTGGCGTGCAGTTGATGGTAGTAATATTGTAGGAAGTAAACAAGCAGTAGTAACACAGTAAAACAGTAAACAAGCAGCGATAGCAATATTTAGGAACAAGGCCTAGGGAATAGACTTTCACTAGTGGACACTCTCAACTTTGATCACATAACAGAATAGATAAATGCATACTCTACACTCTCTTGTTGGATGATGAACACATTGCGTAGGATTACACGAACCCTCAATGCCGGAGTTAACAAGCTCCACAATTCAATGTTCATATTTAAATAACCTTAGAGTGCATGAAAGATCGAAACAACTAAACCAAGTACTAACATAGCATGCACACTGTCACCTTCACGCTTATGTAGGAGGAATAATACACATCAATACTATCATAGCAATAGTTAACTTCGCAATCTACAAGAGATCATGATCATAGCATAAACCAAGTACTAACACGAGTGCACACACTGTCACCATTACACCGTGCAGGAGGAATAAAACTACTTTAATAACATCACTAGAGTAGCACATAGATAAATTGTGATACAAAACACATTGCAATCATAAAGAGATATAAATAAGCACTTCACTACGCCATTCATAATAGTGAATAAGTATTCTGTGAAATATAGCCTAAGAGACCCACACGGTGCACACACTGTCACCTTTACACACGTGGGACAAGGAGTCTCAGGAGATCACATAAGTAAAACACACTTGACTAGCATAATGACATCTAGATTACAAGCATCATCATATGAATCTCAATCATGTAAGGCAACTCATGAGATTATTGTATTGAACTACATAGGAGAGAGATGAACCACATAGCTACCGGTACAGCCCCGAGCCTCGATGGAGAACTACTCCCTCCTCATGGGAGCAACAGCGGTGATGAAGATGGCGGTGGAGATGGCAGCGGTGTCGATGGAGGAGCCTTAGGGGCACTTCCCCGTCCGTGAGGTGCCGGAACAGAGACTCCTGTCCCCCGGATCTTGGCTTCGCGATGGCGGCGGCTCTGGAAGGTTTCGCGTACCGTGGCTTCTTCCGTAAGGGTTTTCGATGCAGGGGCTTTATATAGGCGAAAGGGCAGCGTCAAAAGGTCGAAGGGGCGACGACACCATAGGGTGGCGCGGGCCCAGCCCTGGCCGCGCCACCCTATCATCTGGGGCCTGTGTGGCCCCCCTCTGGCGACTCTCGGGTGTTCTGGATGCTTCCGGGCAAAATAGGAACACAGGCGTTGATTCGTCCAATTCGAGAATATTTCGTTACTAGGATTTCTGAAACCAAAAACAGCAGAAAACGGCACTTCGGCATCTCGTCAATAGGTTAGTTCCGAAAAACGCATAAATATGACATATAATGTGCATAAAACATGTAGATATCATCAATAATGTGGCATGGAACATAAGAAATTATCGATACGTCGGAGACGTATCAGCATCCCCAAGCTTAGTTCTGCTCGTCCCGAGCAGGTAAAACGATAACAAAGATAATTTCTGAAGTGACATGCCATCATAATCTTGATCATACTATTTGTAAACATATGTAATGAATGCAGCGATCAAAACAATGGTAATGACATGAGTAAATAAGTGAATCATAAAGCAAAGACTTTTCATGAATAGTACTTCAAGACAAGCATAAATAAGTCTTGCATAAGAGTTAACTCATAAAGCAATAAATCAAAGTAGAGGCATTGAAGCAACACAATGGAAGATTAAGTTTCAGCGGTTGCTTTCAACTTATAACATGTATATCTCATGGATAATTGTCAACATAGAGTAATATAACAAATGCAATAAGCAAGTATGTAAGAATCAATGCATAGTTCACACAAGTGTTTGCTTCTTGGGATGGAGAGAAATAGGTGCTGACTCAACATAAAAGTAAAAGAAAGGCCCTTCAAAGAGGAAAGCATCGATTGCTATATTTGTGCTAGAGCTTTGATTTTGAAAACATATAGAGAGCATAAAAGTAAAGTTTTGAGAGGTGTTTGTTGTTGTCAACGAATGGTAGTGGGCACTCTAACCCCCTTGCCAGACAAACCTTCAAAGAGCGGCTCCCATTTTATTTTATTTTTGGGTGGCACTCCTTCCAACCTTTCTTTCACAAACCATGGCTAACCGAATCCTCGGGTGCCTGCCAACAATCTCATACCATGAAGGAGTGCCTTTTTATTTTAGTTTTATTATGATGACACTCCTCCCCACCTTTGCTTTCTCAAGCCATGGCTAACCGAATCCTTTGGGTGCCGTCCAACAATCACATACCATGGAGGAGTGTCTATTTTTGTTGATTAATTTGGGACTGGGAATCCCATTGCCAGCTCTTTTTGCAAAATTATTGGATAAGCGGATGAAGCCACTAGTCCATTGGTAAAAGTTGCCCAACAAGATTGAAAGATAAACACCACATACTTCCTCATGAGCTATAAAACATTGACACAAATCAGAGGTAATAAATTTTGAATTGTTTAAAGGTAGCACTCAAGCAATTTACTTTGGAATGGCGGAGAAATACCATGTAGTAGGTAGGTATGGTGGACACAAATGGCATAGTGGTTGGCTCAAGGATTTTGGATGCATGAGAAGTATTCCCTCTCGATACAAGGCTTAGGCTAGCAAGGTTATTTGAAACAAACACAAGTATGAAGCGGTGCAGCAAAACTCACATAAAAGACATATTGTAAACATTATAAGACTCTACACCATCTTCCTTGTTGTTCAAACTCAATACTAGAAATTATCTAGACCTTAGAGAGACCAATTATGCAAACCAAATTTTAGCAAGCTCTATGTATTCCTTCATTAATAGGTGCAAAGTATATGATGCAAGAGCTTAAACATGAGCACAACAATTGCCAAGTATCACATTATCCAAGACATTTTACCAATTACTACATGTAGCATTTTCCAATTCCAACCATATAACAATTTAACGAAGAGGAAACTTCGCCATGAATATTATGAGCTAAGAACACATGTGTTCATACGAACCAGCGGAGCGTGTCTCTCTCCCACACAAGGATGAACTTATTCAGAGAACTAAGATAACAAAACAAAAATAAAAGCACACACAGACGCTCCAAGTAAAGTACATAAGATGTGACCGAATAAAAATATAGTTTCAAGAGAAGGAACCTGATACTTTGTCGATGAAGAAGGGAATGCCTTGGGCATCCCCAAGCTTAGATGCTTGAGTCTTCTTGAAATATGCAGGGATGAACCACGGGGCATCCCCAAGCTTAGAACTTTCACTCCTCTTGATCATAGTATATCATACTCCTCTCTTGACCCTTGAAAACTTCCTTCACACCAAACTTCAAGCAAACTCATTAGAGGGTTAGTGCATAATCAAAAATTCACATGTTCAGAGGTGACACAATCATTCTTAACACTTCTGGACATTGCACATAACTTCTGAAAGTTAATGGAACAAAGAAACTCATTCAACTTAACAAAAGCGTCAATGCGAAATAAAAGGCAGAATCTGTCAAAAACAGAACAGTCCGTAAATACGAATTTAAAAATGGCACCAGACTTGCTCAAACGGAAAAACTCAAAACTAATGAAAGTTGCGTACATATCTGAGGATCACGCTCGTAAATTGGCAGATTTTTCGAATTTTCTACAGAGACTTGTGCCCATATTCGTGACAGCAATGTTTCTGCGCAGCGATCCCAAATATAACATCAACCTTGACATAGAAACTTTACTTGGCACAAAAACATGATAAGGAGAGGTTGCTACAGTAGTAAACAACTTCCAAGACTCAAATATAAAACAAAGTACTGTAGTAAAAAAAAACACATGGGTTATCTCCCAAGAAGTTCTTTCTTTATAGCCATTAAGATGGGCTCAGCAGTTTTAATGATGCACTCGCAAGAAATAAGAGTTGAAGCAAAAGAGAGCATCAAGAGGCAAATTCAAAACACATTTAAGTCTAACATGCTTCCTATGCATAGGAATCTTGTAAATAAACAAGTTCATGAAGAGCAAAGTAACAAGCATAGGAAGATAAAACAAGTGTAGCTTCAAAAATTTCAGCACATAGAGAGGTGTTTTAGTAACATGAAAATTTTTACAACCATATTTTCCTCTCTCATAATAACTTTCAGTAGCAACATGAGCAAACTCAACAATATAACTATCACATAAAGCATTCTTATCATGAGTCTCATGCATAAAATAATTACTACTCCCAACATAAGCATAGTCATTCTTATTAATTGTAGTGGGAGCAAATTCAACAAAGTAGCTATCAAATATAGGAGGTATATTGTAATCATAATCAAATTTATCCTCCATAACAGGTGGTAACAAAAGACTACTATCATTATAATCATCATAAATGGGAGGCAAAGTATCATCAAAGTAAATTTTCTCCTCAATGCTTGGGGGACTAAAAATATCATGCTCATCAAAGCCAGCTTCCCCAAGCTTAGAATTTTTCATAGCATTAGCAACAATAGTGTTCAAAGCATTCATATTAATATGTTCCATGGGTTTTTTAATTTCGCATCAAACCATCCATGTCTTAAATCAGGAAATAGAATAAAAAGGTCATTGTTGTCCATTATGCCTAACTAGTGTAAACAAGAAACCAAATGTCGCAATTGCGAGTCTAAAGGAAATAGCTTGAGTACTTACAACGGCGCCGGAGAATAGCTTAGTAGCCGAGATCCGGAGTGTGAGTACCTTTTACCTTTCCTCCCCGGCAATGGCGCCAGAAAAGTGCTGTTACCTGGAACCGAAGTATGAGTGCCTTTTACCTTTCCTCCCTGGCAACGGCGCAAGAAAAGTGCTTGATGTCTACGGGTGCTTCTATTCTTGTAAAGGTGTTGGGCCTCCAAGAGCAGAGGTTTGTAGAACAGCAAAGTTTCCCTTAAGTGGATTACCCAAGGTTTATCGAACTCGGGGAGGAAGAGGTCAAAGATATCCCTCTCATGCAACCCTGCAACCACAAAGCAAGAAGTCTCTTGTGTCCCCAACACACCTAATAGGTGCACTAGTTCGGCGAAGAGATAGTGAAATACAAGTGGTATGAATGAATATGAAGCGATGGTACGCGCAGAAAAATAGCTTCTTTGGCGTGCGATTGATGGTAGTAATATTGTGAAGTAAACAAGCATTAGTGCAGTAAAACGGTAAACAAGCAACGATAGCGATATTTAGGAACAAGGCCTAGGGAAAGACTTTCACTAGTGGACACTCTCAACTTTGATCACATAACGAATAGATAAATGCATACTCTACACTCTCTTGTTGGATGATGAACACATTGCGTAGGATTACACGAACCCTCAATGCCGGAGTTAACAAGCTCCACAATTCAATGTTCATATTTAAATAACCTTAGAGTGCAGGAAAGATCGAAACGACTAAACCAAGTACTAACATAGCATGCACACTGTCACCTTCACGCTTATGTAGGAGGAATAATACACATCAATACTATCATAGCAATAGTTAACTTCGCAATCTACAAGAGATCATGATCATAGCATAAACCAAGTACTAACACGAGTGCACACACTGTCACCATTACACCGTGTAGGAGGAATAAAACTACTTTAATAACATCACTAGAGTAGCACATAGATAAATTGTGATACAAAACACATTGCAATCATAAAGAGATATAAATAAACACTTCACTACGCCATTCATAATAGTGAATAAGTATTCTGTGAAATATAGCCTAAGAGACCCACACGGTGCACACACTGTCACCTTTACACACGTGGGACAAGGAGTCTCCGGAGATCACATAAGTAAAACACACTTGACTAGCATAATGACATCTAGATTACAAGCATCATCATATGAATCTCAATCATGTAAGGCAGCTCATGAGATTATTGTATTGAACTACATAGGAAAGAGATGAACCACATAGCTACCGGTACAGCCCCGAGCCTCGATGGAGAACTACTCCCTCCTCATGGGAGCAACAGCGGTGATGAAGATGGCGGTGGAGATGGCAGCGGTGTCGATGGAGGAGCCTTCGGGGGCACTTCCCCGTCCGGCCGGTGCCGGAACAGAGACTCCTGTCCCCCAGATCTTGGCTTCGCGATGGCGGCGGCTCTGGAAGGTTTCGCGTACCATGGCTTCTTCCGTAATAGGGTTTTCGATGCAGGGGCTTTATAGAGGCGAAAGGGCAGCGTCAAAAGGTCGAAGGGCGACGACACCATAGGGTGGCGCGTGCCCAGCCCTGGCTGCGCCACCTATCATGCGGGGCCTGTGTGGCCCCCTCCGGCGACTCTCGGGTGTTACGGATGCTTCGGGCAAAATAGGAACCTGGGCGTTGATTTCGTCAATTCCGAGAATATTTCGTTACTAGGATTTCTGAAACCAAAAACAGCAGAAAACGGAACCCACGCATCTCGTCAATAGGTTAGTTAGGAAACGCATAAATATGACATATAATGTGCATAAAACATGTAGATATCATCAATAATGTGGCATGGAACATAAGAAATTATCGATACGTCGGAGACGTATCAATGCACTATTCCCCTCTCTTCTCAAATCCCTAATTGAGTTAAGTGAGGTCTAAGTTTATCGCACTCTCAAAACCCTAACCTGTAAGGTGTCGAGAGAGAAACTTGTCCCCCTTTGATGTAGTTTTTCTTAAAAAGCACGAAATTTCCCCAGATTTTACGATGCAATACACATCCCTTTCTAAAATCTACCCCTCGATCGTCTCTAAACCTGGGACATTACATTTAACCATGCAAAGAAGAGAAGAAATGGTCGACGACATCAACGACTACCTCAAAACTTTGACTGACCATGTCGGACACGAACGCGAGCAATGTAGAGAAAACTAGTGTCTCTCCTTTCTGGCGTGTATAGGTGGGTGCTAGGAGAGTGTGGTGGCGAAGGGAAAGACCTCGCGGTGGTATGTGGCGTCCAGCATAGCGGGTCGGCGTGGCCGTGCCCACAGCGGCGTGCATGCATGTTCGGCATTGGCATCAGCATGTACGTTCGGCATTGGCCTCGGCGGTATCTCTGGTGTGTCAGTGATCGAATGAGGGGACGGGATTGAGGGTGCATCCCGACGTTGACCTAGCAGTGGCGGCGAGCATAGCCGTTCTGACCATGCCGATATCGGCATCGGCATTGTTTGGAGGCTGTGGTGCTCGAATCAAGGTGGGATTTGTTTCTTGTAGGCCAAAATGAATTTGAAACAAGTTTCATGTTGAAGGTTAGGTAACGAAAGTTTGTAACTATCCCAAAATTATACTAGCGCCATGGTGAGGTTCTTTTTGATAGAGCTATACGGTTGGGCAAACTTTTTTGACACTTTTTAGATAGGGTTCCTTGTTGTTACACGTATGGCATCATGTATGGAAAATTTGGGGTCATTTGGAGATGTTCGAAAAAATCACTTTGCTTAAGCGCATGCCGTTTCGTCTCGCTGAAACCAACTTTTCTAACAAGGTGATTTTTCTACCTTCTCTAAATAACCTCAAATTTCATACAGCTGATCTTATATACATAGATAGATAGATTGTTTCGTTTTTACATTTTTTCGAACTTTTTATTTCCCTTTATAATACCCAATTGATTTTCAGGTCAAAACCTCGAAAAACAGCATCATGTATGGCATCATTTTCACCCTAAATTTCAAATTTTGTGAAACTTTCCCTTTTAGATATTCCTTGTTGTTATAGGTATGGCATCATGTATGCCAAACTTGGTTAGGTCTCACTGAAACCAGCTTTTGTAACAAATTAGGTTTTTTCTACCTTCTCTAAATGACCTCAAAAATCATACGTGATAGGTTTATCATTCTATACAAAGATAGGTAATGGCTACAAGAAATCGGTGATGGTTTATCATTTTTTGCGTGAAAAGTAATGGCTACAAGAAATCGGTGATGGTTTATCATTTTTTGCGTGAAAACTAATGGTTACCAAATCGGTGATGGTTTATCATTTTTGTGTGAAAAGTAATGGCTACAACAACTCGGTGATGGTTTATCATTTTTTGCGTGAAAATTAATGGCTACAACAAATCGGTGATGGTTTATCATTTTGCGTGAAAAGTAATGGCTACAACAAAGGGAATAGGTGATGGTTTATCATTTTTTTTGCGTGAAAAGTAATGGCTACAACAAATTGGTGATGGTTTATCATTTTTTTGCGTGAAAAGTAATGGCTACAACAAATCGTTGATGGTTTATCATTTTTTTTGCGTGAAAAGTAATGGCAACAACAAATCGGTAATGGTTTATCATTTTTTGCATGAAAAGTAACGCCTAAAAGAGTTTATAATTTTTAGCGCGTGAAAAATAATACAGAAAACCGCCCTTTAGCATACTTAGAGGGTGGAAGCTAACCAACAGAGAGAGAGGGGTTATCCTGCCCGTTCCCTAGATCATACGATCAACGGTCGGCGGGCACGATCCGCGTGACATGGGCTAGACCAATCGGGGCAATGTTGCACG
Source organism: Lolium multiflorum (assembly GCA_030979885.1). Taxonomy (NCBI): domain Eukaryota; kingdom Viridiplantae; phylum Streptophyta; class Magnoliopsida; order Poales; family Poaceae; genus Lolium; species Lolium multiflorum. The sequence goes on along the minus strand of CM061749.1, from coordinate 221,902,505 downwards.
TCTGCGAGAATTTGTGAAGGAGAGGGCAAAACTGAGTACTATCAAGAAACCAAGGGCACCTGAGTAGTAAACAGACTAAGGGATTCAAATTTGAGATTTAAAAAATGGAAAATGCGTGTTTTGTACAATGAAACCCATCTTGGCCTACCTCAAACTATTTGCAATACCAATATACATCAGTGTGAGAATTGTGGCCTCATTTAGACAAAGTATGTTTTGGGGAAAGCTGTTTTGGGAAGGGCTTATTGTGGAAAACCATGCACCTTCATAGCTACTAGGTGATTTGAGAAGTGGCAATTTGTGGTAAAACTTGATTTATCTATGATTTATCTATGATTTGAGAAGTGGCAATTTGTGGTAAAGACTCCATGAGTAAGTGCCACTCTTTTTCGGATTTTTTTGCATATTAAATGACTCATTTAACTAGTTAATCCCATTTGTTGACTCTCTGTTGACCAGCCACTTGAGGGTAAAATTGAGTATATTGCACTAGCCAGTATTAGCACTCAAGGGGAAAACTGAGCACACAAAAAATGCTAGTATAAGACTCGAGGGTATACCTGAGTATATCTAAATTTCCAGGGTTAGACTCGAGGACACGTGCAATTGTTGACGCGTAGACGCGGGTCGCGGTGCAGAAGTCGAAGACGTGCAATCGTGGACGCATGTCGCGTTGCAGAAGTCCAAGACGTGCAGACGTGCAACTGTGGACGCGTAGGACACGGGTCGCATTAACCACCCCTCGCCTTTATAGACGTCTCCTCGCACTATCTCTGTCACTCTCACTCGCTCACGCAACGCCAACTCTCTCACGTCCCATCATCTTCTCCAAAGCAAAAAAAACCCTCTCCCTCTCCCTCTTCCTCTTCCGGCGAGATGGACAAGGAGAATGCCAATCCCATCGTCGACGTAGGCTCGAAGCGCGACGCCTCCATCTTCGATGCTGGCCCCTCAACGGCCGTCGCCCGCTAGGTGCATCGGAGGCTCTTTGCCGCCGGCCGCGGATCAGATCCCGGCGGGATCGACCCCTATGAGCCGGTGCCGTACGTCCCGCCCCCGAACCCCTACGACACCTCCCTGGAGGACCCATGGAACGAGGTAACTACGGTTTGCTTCCTTTTTGTTCCCCATTCCTTTTTGAACCCTATTTTTGTTGGTGTAGATGGATGAGTATTGGGCTAATATTTGCGCCGATTTTATTCCATTTTGTTTTGATCACTTCTTGATTTAATTTGAGATTTGGGGTTCGGCCGTTCGGTTAATTTATGCAAGTAATAATTGGATCTCAATCGGTTAATTTATGCAAGTAATCATGGGATCTCAATCAGTTATTTTATGCACTAATCAAAAGATATCAACCGTTTAATTTTGCAAATAATCTGGAATGTGTTCAAGTTCAGATCTGGAATGTGTTCAAGTTCAGATCTTTGCCTATGATGAATCGTTGGGCAAAAATTTTTACAGGGAGGGCTCAGCGAACCATTGATGTGTACAAATCTGTTGTGCATGAGCTTTGGTTCGCTAACACCTTCTCTGTAGATATATAATCATGCCCACTCTAACTGAGGCTGACTCTGTTTTTCCTAACTTTGTTATCATGCACGTTAGTCATCGTTGCAACTCATTCACTCATAGTTTATGTTTGATATGGATCAGCTGTCTGGCAGCGACGTCGGCAGCGACGAAGAGGAGGAGGACGTCAAGACTCGCCAGGTGCTGCGGAGGCTGCAGGTCGGCCAGTACATCTCCTACTTCGCCAAGGATGTCTACAGGTGCCCCTTCTGCACTAGGAGACTCGGCGGCACGGACTTCAACTGCCTCGTCACGCATGCCGAGAACATCGGCAACACCTTCCCCAAGGTCGGCACGATGGTGAACGTCCACTCCTTCCGCGCCAAGCACAGGGCGCTCGGCATGCACCTCCGCAGCTTGCAGCGGGTGGAGATCTCCGCCGGGCGCATGCCTCCGCTCAAGCCCAAGGCTCCCAAGGGGAGCAGGAGCAACAAGTGGAGGCAGAGCCAGATGGGGTAGGCGGAGTCCTGGACGTGTGCTGCTGCTGCCTCCTATTTTGTTGTTAGCTAGGGATCCCTTGTTGTTATGTTAGTATGATGGTGTTGTGAAGAACCTGTTACTATGTTGGCTGTTGTGTATGCAACTTATTATCTATGGAGGGATCCCTATTATCTATCCATATTCTACTATATTTTGTTGGCCGTACTTAGTTTTCTCGATTTACTATGATTGTGAATTTATCGTACATTACCCTGGAGATTTGCTTCTAGATTTAACTACATACATATGGACCAGAGGGAGTACTAGATTTGCTGCCATATTGGGCAAACAACGAGGGCCAAAAGGCACAAATAATTGAAGAAAGACAGAAATGCAAGCTTCTCTAGATTTGATACTAATTTGGTTAAAAGGACAGAGAGAAAGAGGGGAAAAGGTGCTCTTAATAATGCCAATTTGGGGCCGAGAGAGACAGAACCCAACTCCTGCTCACGTGCAACCAAACGCTTCTCGTCTGTCCCACGCGGTCCCTTTCTACCAGCCCACGCGCGCGCCCCCTGACGACGGCCCCACGACAGCGACCCCACACGTGACGGAACGGTCAACTAGCGGGAATCCTGCCGTACGAGCTGTACAACGGGTTTCAAACAAGGGCTTGGGGAAGCGAGGAAAAACTAAGGAGCTGTTGAAAACTGAGTACAACTAAGGACCTGAGAGCACAAAAATAGAAATCCCTATTACTTATGTATGATCAGGTATGAAGAGGAAGCAAGCATCGCACGAGGAGGAGATGAGCAGCTGGACAAGAAGATGGACGTGAAGCTGGACATGGAGCTGGACATGAAAATATCCCACGGACGCGCGAGGGAGGAGCGGGAGGAATGCGCGAGAGGAGGAGATCCATCTCAGGCCGGCGCCAGGTCCGGTCGGGCCGTGACGCGGGACGCCGGTCCCGGCTACCGGTTCGGCGGCTACCACGCCGGACCAGCCCGGTCCAAATCGGGTTCCACGCTTGTGCCAACCGGGTGACTATCCGAAGCCCGGCACCATCGCCCGGTCACCACCCGGCGCCACACCCGGTTTCGACCGGATGGCCCGGTCCCAGGCCCGGTCGACCGGCCCCCAGACCGACCGACTCCGATTCTGTCTCGACCAGATCCGATCTGGGTCGGTTTTCTATGTACTTTTTCGACCCCTGGTCGTCCTGAACCCCTATATAAGTGGACGCCCCAAATTAGGTATTAGACCACGTTTAAGATAAACCTAGTTCATAGTTGATTGCTTTGCAACTCTATTGAATCTCTACACCATATTGCATCGATTTGGTGTTGAACCCCTGAAAGTCTTGTGTGATTTGTTGTTCCATTGGGAATTAGACGGTTGCAACTTACCGCTTCGTGGTCGGCGGCTACGTGCGCAAGTGTGTGAAGTTGCGAATATCTTGCAGGGTTGAGAGTTGTTGCATTGGCGACAGGGATCGATCGAGAGACTCGACAACGTCATACAAGTTATCATCCACTTCATCATCGTGTATCTCCGCTGTGTTCATCCCGTGATCATCATCACCACCGTTGCTTACTGAGAAGATCGGGCCACCTTATCATGCGGCCCATCTGCAACCTCCGGTGGGAGGCCATCTCGATCTTACGCACAGTGCTCGCGCCTCCGGGGGTAGCAGGTGGGGCGTCCTCGAGATCCTGGATGTGGCCGGTGGATAGGTCTGGTCGCCAGAGAAGAGCCATCGAGCGAGTTGCTCTCTGATCTTGGCGGTGACGCTTGGAGGTCGCCAACGACGTGTAGCGGAGGAGCCTTAGGACCTTATTGCTATTTCATCTTTAGTCCTAGGGTGGATTTCATAAGAAAGAGAGGCCTTATCTTCAAATTTCAGGTTCTTAGTGCGAGTGATGTAAAGGGCTTCTTTGTAAAATGTAACAGCCACGTGTATTTGCAATGAAAGCTCCACCGGGGTCACTTTGACCCCTCTGCCTGTTCAAAAAAAAAAACTCCATTTCTTTGTAGGTTCTTTGGTCGGCATGGCCCCAGCGTCATGTTCGAGCGCCCCTAAATCTGCTTGTGTTGGTTCATCCTCTTCATCAATTGCTTCAGCATCTTCCATAATTGGGGATGGCCGGACAGCGCCGCTACTCTCTGGTTCAAGTTCTCCATTCGGTGGTTAGATGAGCGTCAGTTGCAGATTGCTCTTAAACATTAGAAGCACTCACATTGTAGCACTCGGTGTGGATGTTTCATAGGTATTTTTCGCTTTTGAAGCTTTTCCCCACAATGAAAATATGCTACTTTCAGAAGCACTCTTTTTTTCATCTACATTGCAAATAAAACAAGGGAAAAATTTAGGAAATTACTCAATCAGAAGCTTACGTCCACCAGCAAAAGCATATTATAAAACAATAGATTTTCTACTGCTAAATTGCCAATCTGCTCCTCCTAATCTGCTAGAGCCTAGAGCTAGACTAGTGCGGCTAAAATCTAAAGAAATTAAGAGGAAAAGAAATCTGAATATTACCTTGCCCTTGCCGTTGTGGTCGCTGTGCTGGCCGTGGCCAACCGCGACTAAAGCCCCTCCCCTATATATACCATTCAGCATACTCACTTAGCCATTTGGTGCCACTTCTCTTCACAATCTTCACAAGTGGGTGGTGGGTTTGCTTTTGGTTCCTCTTATGCACACAAGGTGTTCGATGAAATGCCCGAGAGAATGAAAGAAACATGATATGAAGTGTCCGAGCCACACTTGAGCTTTCTCATTTATTTTTCCTCCTCGATCGCGGTTAGCAACTTGAACCTTTCATGTGTCATTGATAAAATATGCATGTGTGTAGTTTATTGTTTAATTTCTATTATTTCTAGCTAGTCAGTTTAACAAATGCATGATGGTTAATTATATACTTTATATAATAACTAGCATGGTGGCCCTGGCAAATGCGAGGGCATCATCTTTATTTTTTTAGAGATAAGAGAATCATACCGATCTACTATCAAAATTATCATGAAAATACGTTTATTGAGTTTTTTCATTTACAGTAAGCCATGGCAAATAATACATTTATAGGCAAAATTCCTACTAAATATGTATCACCTATGTAGAAAATATGTTTTCTATGATTGTGTGTTTTTTATCTTATTTATTTATAGTTATGAATATATATTATATCGTTCCTCTAAAAATGAGGGTCTTCTAGATTGATGATCAAATGTTTTGGATTTGGAAGAACTGCTATTTCTATCCTTCCTCTACCATAGTGTGCTTTTCTACCGTATTTTAATTTTAAAGTATACTTACTTTCGTTGTATGGATATTAATATTATGCTGAAGCATTCACCATGATCTGCTTAGGCACACTTATGAATATCTATCGGTTGGGTGCACTAATAAATTTTTCAATCAGACAGGTTGCCACATATTATTCATTTCATGAAAAATATTGGATCATGAGCACCCCTTTTAAATTGTATTGTACTTTTAGTGGATATTTGGTAAATGTGCAAATTTACATATTGAGGTGGATTAATGTTATGAAATTTCTTTATTTTTAAAGAAAAATATGCGTGTACGATCTCTCTTTCCTCATTGGAGTTTGTAAGGTGATTTATGTTAGAAAGGAATTTTTAAGTTTCTTGCTTTGTAATGTGAGATGCATGACCAGAAGAATCTTTCCTGGATCAGCCGAGTTACTTCTTTGACTCCTGAATTCACCTCGTGTTGAACCACCTCTCTGTCATTTCCCCTTCCACAAAAGAACTCATCTAAATCTCTATCATGTATCCTTCACCTTTAAGGCCTTAGAGATATGAGAGAGAGGCACCAATAATCTTCCCAATGTAGTTTATATATTGCATTAAAGTTTATGCTTTGTCAATTGTTACCTTCTAATGTACAATCATGTCGCGACTTTGCTCTCCTATCATGTGAAATCGGTAGCAGCCTTCTTTTCGTTAGCGACTATTTGAGTCATAGGTTTTTCATTTTTAGCGAGTATTGGAGCTATTTTAACGATTTTCCTTCTCTTAATTTGTAAAAAAAAATCTTACCATCTCATTTAAAATCTCAAAATTAATCTTTTGTTTTTACAAATACAGTTGTGGAGAATTCCATGAAATAAAATCTTGTGTTTTACTATTCTTATATTGTTTAATCTTAAAAATTAAAGATGTCATAATATTTTTGAAACACCATATATTACGCAAGCAAGCCGCCTCATTAAAAACCTTCCAGTTCCGTTAGGTACTCTGGTAAGAAAAAGAGTGGGTTCCACGCTGTCTTCGCCCCCACGCAAGCTTTGCTTCCCCTGCGTGTGGTCGCCGCCTTCCCCGACCTCCTTCGCATGCAGCCGCCGCGCCCTCGTCGTTGTCCACTTCCTCGTAGGCCCCCATGCCGAGCATCGCCACTCATGCCTGCTGACGCCGCGCTGACCCTGACTCCTCCTGCAGCTGCCGTGTCGCGTCCCCGCCGGCGCCGAGATCCGCCTCCCCTGCGAGAAGGCGCCGGCTCCCCTGATCCCCTTCCTCTGCAGTCACCGTGCGGAAATCCAATAAACACGCAGCCTGCAAGGGCGCGAGGTGCGACCATGGCACCGCGAGGTCGACCTCTCCCCCTTGTCGGCCATTTGAGGTGCATGGCCTTGCTACCGGCGGAGGCCGGCGTTGCTACATTTGGCGTTTGGCGTTGCTACCGGTAGAGGATGGATTCACCACCTTAGGTGTCCGCCATTGCTTAAGGCAGTCTTAGGCATTGCTGCCTTAGGTGGACTGAGTTGCTACAACCTTTGACAGCGCTGCTACATGCGACTTCTTGTCTCCGACGATGTCTTTGTCGTGTGGATTTGTAACGTACGATTTTTTTGCTACAACTTTTATGCGGCTTTGCTACAATTAAACAATATGTTTACTACGGGGTCTCCGGCGAGTTCTCTGGTGCAGTCTCCGGCGAGGTCTCGTTGTTGTTCCGGCAATTTTTTTATTTTGTTACAATAGAATATTTTTTTTGCTACGTGGTCTCCGGCGTATCTCTAGTGATGTCTCCAGCGAGCTCAACATTTTCATTTTATTTTCGTGGACGAACGTTTTTTGCTACACTGAAGCAAAGCGAGGTTTTTTTTTTGCTACCCGGTAGCAAAAAGGGCACATGTCAACACGGGAAGCAGGAGGCTGGAAAATCAAATCCCCTGGGGATTCCTAGCACTGCCCCTCATAATTATTAATAGGTGTTTCCCTGTTTTAAAATAAGCACCACTGATAGATCTCTAACCAAAATATCATCTAGATACATTCATATTTAGAAAAATAATAATACTAATTTTTGAAAATGAAGGAGTACTACACATGTGTTAACCATGGCAAAATTTGATACAGAATCAATTCAGTCCAGCTAATATTTCATTAATATTCTACGGTAGTGCTTTAAGTAGATGACTTTTTTTAGTTTTTCATGCATGGCTTTGTGGCTTGCTAGTTTAACTCGGTACAGATAAAAAAAAATAGAACCGGCCAAACTGAAACGGATAACGTTAGACTTCTTTATTTAACTAACTAACAGATGCATGGCAACTGGATGTCTGCTTTCCTCTTCTCCTCTCCACGCTACAGTGTCCGTGAAAGGCGAACAGGAGAAGCCGCGTTTCCCCAGTCTCCCCGCCGGCCAGACCGCCGGTTTCCTCCCTCTCCGTCGGCTGCTTCGAGGCGGCGGGAGGTGGGGACCGCGGATCTGCGCTCCGGCCTGTAGATAGTAGGGATCTAGTGTCGAGGCGGCGTCGTTTTGGTGGGCGGAGCGCCGGAGAGAATAATGGTGCCTCAGCTCAATCTCCATCGGCGGCGTTCTCCATGGCGGCGCCGAGGCTGGAGCCAAGTCTACCAATGGATCGGGTGGATGCGGGTCTAGGTTTCCTGGAGGGTCGACGCGGCGACGGCGTCTCCTCTCCCTTTGATTTTGTCCTCCGGCTTCGTCGCCGTGGCTGCGGTCACTCCAACGCCGCCATGGAGCTTGGGAGGTTAATACGGGGAGTAGCGCCGGTGCTGGTCGCCGGCAGGTTCCGAGGCTGGCTTGGCGATGCGGGTTGTGTGGAAGCGGGCGGGCGGCGCGCCGTTTTCCATCGACCTTGTCGATCGGCTCGGTGGCGTCGCGACTCGGGACGAGCTTGGGGCTCTCCCGGCCGATGTTCCCTAAAGTAAGCAATCCCGTCGGGCGCGGCGGGTGTGGATTGAGGTCCAAAAAGCAGCGGTGTCTGAGGGTGCTCATCGAGTTACGGCGTGTGGTGGTCATCTCCTTCCCCTTCCGACGTCTTCGAGCGGCAGCGGTTACGAGGTGCTCGTCGGGTGTGCTGCACGAGAGATCTTCAGGGCCTTTTTGTAATTTTCTTCTTTCGTGAGGTCTTTTGTGAAAAGTGTCGGCACAGCTGGTGTTTCTGGCGTGTTCCTGAGGTTTCTGCGTTGTAATCAACTGATATTTTAATATTGTTATCACCAGAATTTGACCAAGTCAGAGGTGGGCCGCGATCAGGACGGATTTGAAGATGTGCATATAGAAGAGATATGTGAATCGGCCTTGTGTATCAAGTTTGGGCTAGTTAGCCCGTGTACCTTAGTATAGTAGACTACGTAGAAGTTAGAATCTATCTCGTGCACGGTTTGGTGCACGCCCACATTAGAAAGTCCCTGGACTATAAATATGTACCTAGGGTTTATGGAATAAACAACAACCAACGTTCAACACAAACCAATCTCGGCGCATCGCCAACTCCTTCGTCTCGAGGGTTCCCGGTAAGCACCATGCTGCCTAGATCGCATCTCGCGATCTAGGCAGCCTGAGCCTACCTAGTTGTTCATGCGTTGCTCGTGCTGAAGCCTTTTTGATGGCGAGCAACGTAGTTATCATAGATGTGTTAGGGTTAGCATTGTTCCTAGTATCATATGTTGTCGTAGTGCAACCCTTGCGCATCTAGCCGTCCCTGTACCTCATCATGGGTGCAGGGGCGGCACCCCGCTTGATCGTTATTTAGTAGATCTGATCCGTTATGGTCGCTCCTTGATTCATCAGGGATTAGTTTAATATCTGCAATAGTTAGGCCTTACAAAGGGTTGGAGGATCCAGCGGCATGTAGGGTGTAGTTTGCTGCCCCTAGACAGGACGTTCCGAGGATCAACCTAGTGTTGGTTTTTAGGCCTTGTCTAGGGCTGGCTTACGATCACCGTGCGTGAGCGCGAGGCCCAATCGTGAGTAGGATGATCCGATTATGCGGTGAAAACCCCAGATCGTCGTGGATCTCATATGCTTTATCTTGATCAAGCGGGACCACCATATATTCGGCCACCTTGGACGAATCATGGGTGGATCGGCTCCATGAGCCGATTCACGGACAACGAGAGCCGATCGAGGCTCGTATTTAACGTGTACGTGTGCGCCCTGCAGGAAACTAAGCGAGGCATCATCCACACCTTCCTGACCAGGTATAGGTCAGGTGGCACGCCCTTGCAATTTGCATCGGCGCGCGACCAGGAGGCTTTGCGGGCCGTCGCTCTGAGGGGCTGGGGCCAGCCGCAGCCCTAGTTGTTCCCGGCTCTACGGTGTTGACCGATCCTGCCCGCCGGTGGGTTTCGCGTCAACACATTCAGCACGCCCGGTGGGACAATCTTCAACGACAACCACCTCGCCATCCACATCGGAGATGGCGGAAGAAACTCCGGTCACTTACGAGGGCTCTGCAGCGAGCTCAATAAGAAGTATGGCCGAGGCCAAGGCTCTCCTCGAAGCCGACTAATCGCTCTTTCCACGGGACCCGTTCCCATGGCATCGGATGGAAGGGGTTCTCACTGAAACGCGCTTGATGGAGTTGACCTGTCCACCCCGTCGAGAGGAACGCGCAGTCGGCTGCGTCGGAGATAAACTTCATGGTGGCTCATTCGCTGCACCGCCATTCTGAGAGCCTGGTGAATACGTTGGAGCGCGTCGCGCTGCGTGATCCAGGAGATCATGAGCCATCGGTACTCTCCGTCGGGACCAGCCCTAGGGACTCACCAAGGGGAATTGCTGCTCCAGTCCCGTCCACCGCTGCCGTTCGCGTTGGCAGCACCCGAAGCGCCAAACTCATCGGCCTATGTCGTCTACAAGATTGGTGGTGACCCCAGTGACTACCAATTCCTACAGGACGCGCCCAAGGAGATCCCGCACGGTACGCATGCGCATACGTGCCGAGGCGCTTTGGGCACCCTCGAACCGGTTGCTATAGCGCGGGGACTTAGGGCAGGAACGTCGGAGGCAGACCCTGAGAAGCAAACGTGGCTAGCTAAGTACGCCACCCAGACAAAACTCCAGAGCCCAGCTCCTGCAGTTGGCTCAGAACCAGAGAAACAAGCATGGCTGGTTAAGTACGCCACTCCGACGAATCTTCAGGGTTCGGCACCTGCAGCCATCACCGCGGATCAAATTTGTACGATCTGAAAGATCGATTCGGCATGATGCGAAAAGAAAGCGATCGGCTATACCAAGCCGTACCCCAACGAGTACGAATTGATCCCGCTACCACCCAAATATCGGCTCCCGGACTTCACAAAGTTCAGCGGATCAGATGGTTCCAGCTCCATTGAGCATGTGAGCCGATATTTGGCACAGCTGGGCATGATCTCAGCGTCAGACGAGCTGCGCGTGAGGTACTTCTCACAGTCCCTCACGGGATCGGCTTTCGGTTGGTACACGTCGCTGCCACCGAACTCAATCCAGACTTGGAAGCAGCTGGAAGAACGGTTCCATGAGCAATATCACTCAGAGGCTTCCGAGGCTGGCATTGCCGATCTAGCACAAGTACGACAGAAGCGCGGGGAAACAGTGTCGGAATACATCCAGCGCTTCAGGACCGTTAGGAACCGATGCTATTCGGTTCACGTAAGCGAAAAAGAAGCAGTCGAGTTGGCGGTGGTGGGTCTATCATCATCGATCAAGGACGTGGCCTCCCAAGCGGACTACCCGTCACTAGCGCACATGGTGCAGAAGCTGTCAGCGTATGAACAGCGTCACCCAGATGTCTATCAGGACAAGTTCAAGCGTGTGGTTACCATGGTTGACGCGGGCGAAGATGAAGTCGCTACGGGAGAACAAGAGGTCGCGGTGGCTGAGTGGACTCGAGCTGCAGGACCAGTAACCTGCAAATGGGTGAAGCCACCAGGACCTCCAAGAGGATTCGACTTCGACGTGACGAAAACCGAGCAAATTTTCGATCTCTTACTCGCGGAGAAGCATATAAAGATTCCCGAAGGCCACAAAGTTCCCACGGTGCAAGAGCTGAACGGAAAGCCATACTGCAAGTGGCATAACACGTTCACCCACACCACTAACGACTGCAGGGTGTGGCGTCAGCAGATCCAGATGGCAATAGAAAATGGGCGACTAATTTTTAACCAGTATGCCATGAAGGTCGACACACACCCCTTCCCCGCCGTCAACATGGTGGAGTTTGCCCACCTCGGAGGGTGCCAGCCTGATTTCTCAGCCAACATCGCATGGTAGAGCTTGGACACCGCTCTGAGAAGGACGGGGATGAGGACAGCTGCTCTCAGAGCAAGGACACAGAGGGGGCCGCTCCATGCGATCGGCTCCGTCAAGATGGCAAGCGCTACGTCACAGAGGGGGAAGTTAAGAACATAAGATATCAACGACCCCTCTCTGATCACCTCCTCAATAAGTACGTGAGTCGGTATGATCAACGCCGGCGACACGGTGACGATGATGAAAGAGGCCGTCTGGCCAGAAACGACAGAAGACATCGTCGGCGTAATCACGATGAGGAGCGGCAGGAGCGCCACGCCAGGGAGCAGGACGATACGGACAGGCATTGGGACTGCCCTTTCTTCGGACCTTCTGGGATTCGGGAATGAGCCGATTACCAACAATCGGCAAGCTGCCCGAGTGCAACCGAAAAAGAAGGAGAAGCAGCCAACGTGGTGTTCGAGCGCCTAGGGCCTCTCCCGCCACAAAACGAAGTGCTGAGATCCCTCGGTTGGAAGATCTCGAGGATTCGGAAGACGAGGGGGAAGACGAAGACAGGTACCACCGTCCAAGGTGGTGCCCTGATGGTCTCAGCCATTCACAAAAGCGGAGTTCAGCGATTGCGCGGTGCGGAGGAAGCCGAAGGTTATACTTGCATACGTTGAGGAAGGCACGACCTGATTTGGCTGCGAAAGTCCAGAGGACCCTGGATGAAGGGTGCCGCAAAGAAAGAGTGGCGCCCCAAGCAAAGGAAAGCCGATGATGAAACATCGGCTGGCACAAACATGGTGTTCGTTCGTCGGCGAAGTGTAGAGCTCCACGATTACACGATGCACCTGAGGTGGACAACAGCAAGCGCACCAACGTGATTAAATCGGAGATTGGGCTGGTTTTGTCTACCGGCCTGGGCGAGTAGCAAGACTACGTCAATAAGCAACGTGGCGAGGCTGATCCTTGCGATCGGCCCTCCGAAACTGTTGAAGGGATATTACAAAACCTTCACCGAGCAAGCAACGTGGAGGCCGATTCCAGCGATCGGCCAAAATTATCCTCACCATCCATTCTTTGGGATCAACATTTGACCCAACAGGGACTACCTGAAGAGCCGATACCATCAATTATCTTGACAGAATCGGCTCGGGGGCACCTAGATGGATAAAACACGAGGATAGGGGATAATACTATCAAATATGGGGGCCGACACACAAATCGGCCTAAAAAATTCAAAAAAAATTGAGCGCAGCCGATGCATGGACATCGACTCTAGCGGAATTATGCGATGTTTATCGAGTCTTCACCAAATTCAGGCCAGCGGTGGTGCCTTCCGTTGCTTCGAGCCGATCTGGGTTCCTGAACCAAATTCCGGCTGTCTGAGGAAGAAAGGGGATCGGCTTTGGCACATTCTCTTTGACAGTCTCGCCTCGAGTAAGGCTCGGGGGCAGCAGGCCTGGTGGATGCTCTGTTTTGCTCTGTTTAAAAGCCGATTGGGATACCATCGGCTGGTCCTTCATTGCAACCTTCTTCACAAATGATGAGTATTGAAGAGCATTATTGGGTTTGGTTGGGAAAGTTCAAAGGTTTTCCTGAAGATCCTGCATTTTCTGCCAAATTTAGAAAATCATCAGTTGAAGAAGGGAAGGGCGAATTTTGAAGGACCGATGCGGTGCTATCGGCTCATCACGCATTGGCAAAGGGAACGAATGGTCAGTAGAAGAGGGAATCGGCTCAATTGAACTCAGAAGAAATCGGCAAATCAAATTGGGGAAAAGTTCTTCATTAATAGGCGAGATTTCTTACATAGTAGAGCTGATTGCCCTCAAAAGGGGATACATTGCCCCGCCTACTTCTACGGATCCTATGCTAGGGGCCGTTGCTGCCCTCATCGTCGCCGTCATCGCCGGCCGGCGCTGCTCCCGGCCTCGTCGTGCTGCTCGCCGCGGCAGGACCTTCATTGTCCTCATCTTCCTCGTCGTCGTCGTCGTCGTTTGTCGAGTCACTCGATTCCCCGGCCAGGGGCAATGGCGCTGGCCGGCGGCTCGTCGGGGGGAGTCGTCGTCGTCGTCATCCTCTTCCTCCTCCTTCACCTCCTCGGAGGTGGCCCCATCCCGAAGCGATCATCCGCTTTCTTCCACCGCTTCCTTGTCGGCGAGGAGCGGAGATCGCTCTCCCCATCGATCGGGGACTTGTCGTCCTCGACCAGATGGAGAAGTCATGGTCGACTCCTCCCCGGCCGCAATGGCGCGGCGGATGTTGGCCGCATGGACCTCCGCGGGTTGTGCTCGGCGTTGCTCGCGAGACGAAGAGGACTGGGTGGAAAGATCCGATGAGGCAGAGGAGGAAGAGGACATGGTGGCGCAGGAGGGTTTTTGGGTGCTAATGCGAAGGAGATGTAGAGGAGAACTGTTTGGGGCGGTTAAATAAAAGAGGGCATAATAGAAATTCAATGCCACAGCAGTTTCCGAGGAAGTGGTGCCAAAACTGTCAAATCGTGCAGAGAAGTTGAGGAGGCAAGTTATCATGATGAAGGACTCTGCGACGGTTCTGCTCTGCCACGACATGACCCGACGAAAGAAAGGCGTAATGATTTTGGAAATGTCATTTCCAAAACCAGGGGGGCATGTTATCACCAGACAAGTCAGAGGTGGGCCGCGATCGGGACTTGAGAGATGTGCATATAGAAAGATATGTGAATCGGCCTTGTGTATCAAGTTTGGGCTAGTTAGCCCGTGTACCTTAGTATAGTAGACTACGTAGAAGTTAGAATCTATCTCGTGCACGGTTTGGTGCACGCCCACATTAGAAAGTCCCCTGGATAAATATGTACCTAGGGTTTATGGAATAAACAACAACCAACGTTCAACACAAACCAATCTCGGCGCATCGCCAACTCCTTCGTCTCGAGGGTTCCTCCGGTAAGCACCATGCTGCCTAGATCGCATCTCGCGATCTAGGCAGCACGAGCCTGCCTAGTTGTTCATGCGTTGCTCGTGCTGAAGCCTTTTTGATGGCGAGCAACGTAGTTATCATAGATGTGTTAGGGTTAGCATTGTTCCTAGTATCATATGCTGTCGTAGTGCAACCCTTGCGCATCTAGCCGTCCCTGTACCTCATCATGGGTGCAGGGGCGGCACCCCGCTTGATCGTTATTTAGTAGATCTGATCCGTTACGGTCGCTCCTTGATTCATCAAGGATTAGTTTAATATCTGCAATAGTTAGGCCTTACAAAGGGTTGGAGGATCCAGCGGCATGTAGGGTGTAGTTTGCTGCCCCTAGACAGGACGTTCCGAGGATCAACCTAGTGTTGGTTTTTAGGCCTTGTCTAGGGCTGGCTTACGATCACCGTGCGTGAGCGCGAGGCCCAATCGTGAGTAGGATGATCCGATTATGCGGTGAAAACCCCAGATCGTCGTGGATCTCATATGCTTTATCTTGATCAAGCAGGACCACCATATATTCGGCCACCTTGGACGAATCATGGGTGGATCGGCTCCATGAGCCGATTCACAGGACAACCTGAGAGCCGATTGAGGCTCGTATTTAACGTGTACGTGTGCCCTGCAGGAAACTAAGCGAGGCATCATCCACACCTTCCTGACCAGGTATAGGTCAGGTGGCACGCCCTTGCAATTTGCATCGGCGCGCGACCACGGGAGGCTTTGCGGGCCGTCGCTCGAGGGACTGGGGCCAGCCGCAGCCCTAGTTGTTCCGGCTCTACGGTGTTGACCAGTCACTGCCCGCCGGTGGGTTTCAAACGTCAACAAATATATGCGCGGTAACTTTCCTCAAAAAAAAATGCATGGCAACTGGCCGGCCGGACTCTTTTTAGAGTTTTTTTTTCACGTGACCTTTTCTGTTTATTTTGGTTCTAACAGCCGACTACGGGCCAGTCCATGTTTGTTCCGCCCGGAAAATATTGTAAATGCACCACTTATTGCACATATGTGTCAGGTTGCACGTGACTATATTTTACGTAACTTTTTATAGCTTTAAATCTTAACCGTTATAATTAAATCTACGAATCATATAATTTTAGTATATGTGGATTAACGTGGTGTCTCTGTTAAACATCTGTATTTTGCTTTTAGTATATAATAGATAATGCATATGAATCGGCAATGGATGTACGGTAACCGACTCTCCGGC
Organism: Lolium multiflorum; assembly: GCA_030979885.1. Classification (NCBI taxonomy): domain Eukaryota; kingdom Viridiplantae; phylum Streptophyta; class Magnoliopsida; order Poales; family Poaceae; genus Lolium; species Lolium multiflorum. Next base: position 221,886,858 of record CM061749.1, on the reverse strand, counting down.
GAGTTCACTACGGGTTTGAAAGATTTCCTCGTAGTGGCTAATGCGAATAAGCAGGGGGGTTTTGTTATCTGTCCATGTGTTGGCTGTAAGAATCAGAAGGGTTACTCTTCCTCAAGAGAAGTTCACCTGCACCTGCTTCGGCACGGTTTCATGCCAAGCTATAATTGTTGGACCAAGCATGGAGAAAGAGGGGTTATAATGGAAGAAGATGAAGAAGGGGATGATATCATCGATGAAAACTATCTTGATCATTTCGGTGATACTTTCATGGAGGATGTTGAAGGTGGGGAAGGTGAAGGGGAAGGTGAAGAAGAGGCACGTGATGAGCCCGCTGATGATCTTGGTCGGACCATTGCTGATGCACGGAGATGCTGCGAAACTGAAAAGGAGAGGGAGAATTTGGATCGCATGTTAGAGGATCACAGAAAGTCGCTGTACCCAGGATGCGATAATGGTCTGAAAAAGCTGGGCTGCACACTGGATTTGCTGAAATGGAAGGCACAAGAAGGTCTATCTGACTCAGGATTTGAAAACTTGCTGAAAATGTTGAAGAATATGTTTCCAAAGAATAACGAGTTGCCCGCCAGTACGTACGAAGCAAAGAAAGTTGTCTGCCCTCTAGGTTTAGAGGTTCTGAAGATACATGCATGCATTAACGACTGCATCCTCTACCGCGGTGAATACGAGAATTTGAATGAATGCCGGTATGCTTGCATTGCGTTATAAGATCGGCGATGACCACAGTGACGATGTTGAGGGCGAGAAACCCGGAAGAGGGTTCCGCCAAGGTGTTGTGGTATGCTCTATAATACCACGGTTGAAACGTCTGTTCGGGAACAAAGAGCATGCCAAGTTGTTGCGATGGCACAAAAAGGACCGTAAGTCGGACGGGAGTTGAGACACCCCGTGATGAAACGCAATGGAGAAAGATCGACAGAGAGTTCAAAGATTTTGCAGCTGACGCAAGGAACATAAGATTTGGTCTAAGTACAAATGGCATGAATCCTTTTGGCGAGCAGAGCTCCAGCCATAGCACCTGGCCCGTGACTCTATGCATCTACAACCTTCCTCCTTGGTTGTGCATGAAGCGGAAGTTCATTATGATGCCAGTGCTCATCCAAGGTCCGAAGCAACCCGGCAACGACATCGATGTGTACCTAAGGCCATTAGTTGATGAACTTTTATATTGCCAGTTCCTGTTTTCTGCTATTTTTGATTTCAGAAAAGTTAGTTTACAAATATTCTCGGAATTGGACGAAACAAAATCCCACGGCCCTATTTTCCATGGAGTGTTCCAGAACACCGAAGAAGAGTCGGGGAAGGCCAGCAGGGGGCCCACCCCATAGGGCGGCGCGGTGGGGCCCCTGGCCGCGCCGTGACGTGGGGAGGGAGCCCCTGGCTCCCCCGACGCTGCCCCTTCGCCTATTTATTCCTTCGTCCGCGAAAACCCTAGTACCGAGAGCCAAAATACCAGAACAATTCCAGATACGCCGCCGCCGTCAACCCTAACTTGGGGGGTTCAGAAGATCTCCTCCGGCACCCTACCGGAGAGGGGAATCATCATCGGAGGGCTCTACATCACCATGCCCCCCTCCGGATTGATGAGTGAGTAGTTCATCCTTTGACTACGGGTCCATAGCAGTAGCTAGATCTTCTCCTCTTGTGCCATCATGTTTAGATCTTGTGAGCTGCCTATCATGATCAAGATCATCTATTTGTAATGCTACATGTTGTGTTTGTTGGGATCCGATGAATATGGAATACTATATCAAGTTGATTATTGATCTATCATATATGTGTTATTTATGATCTTGCATGCTCTCCGTTGCTAGTAGAGGCTCTCGCCAAGTTGATACTTGTAACTCCAAGAGGGAGTATTTATGCTAGATAGTGGGTTCATGTCTCCATTGAATCTGGGGGAGTGACAACAACCCTAAGGTTGTGGATGTCCTGTTTCCACTAGGGATAAAACATCAATGCTTTGTCTAAGGATATTTGTATTGTTTACATTACGCACAGTACTTAATGCAATTGTCTGTTATTTGCAACTTAATACTGGAAGGGGTGTGGATGCTAACCCGAAGGTGGTCTTTTTAGGCATAGATGCATGCTGGATGGCGGTCTATGTTCTTTGTCGTAATGCCCTAAGTAAATCTCATAGTAGTCATCATGATATGTGTGGGGACCCCGGATTACATATCCGAAATACCCTGTTATGCATTTCTCTCACGACCCCAAGATCATTCTGCCGTGAGAACATAACCGAACTGAATATCCAGATTACAATCATCCATTACAAGTACCGAATAAATAGTCTTACAATAAAGGGGTCACATGACCCAGTCTTACATAAATGCCACAATGGGCAAGTTCACACAAACATAGCAGCGGATACACGTCGTCATCGTCGGGCCCAAGTCATGCCTTTAGACCTACAGGCAGCTGACTTGGAGATCGTCCTAGGTCGCATAGTCGTCCTGGTATCCTCCATCATCTTCGAAGTCCTCCTCATAGTCTGGCCAAGTAAATAGCCAGGGACAAAGCCGTGAGTACATTTGGAATTGTACTCGCAAACCATCACAAAGGGGTGCTATCATAAACCATCTACGGGAGACGAGAGAGAAACGATAGTTTCTCTCGTGGATATAGCATGCATCAGTTTCTCTTGTGGATATAGCATGCATCAGTTTCTCTTGTGGATATAGCATCTCGACATCTCAAGTGATGGGGACACTAAGATTGTTTCTATGGCACTTCGGTATCTTTGTTGAAGAAGATACTTCAAAAGAGGTCCTACGACATCTCTATATCTTTATTGAAGAAGAGTTAGCATTCCGCCATCTCATTTGATGGAGCTGCTGGGGAAGTCCTATGACATCTCTATATCTTTATTGAAGAAGAGTTAGCATTCCGCCATCTCATTTGATGGAGCTGCTGGGGAAGTCCTATGACATCTCTATATCTTTATTGAAGAAGAGTTAGCATTCCGCCATCTCATTTGATGGAGCTGCTGGGGAAGTCCTATGACATCTCTATATCTTTATTGAAGAAGAGTTCCTTTTCCCATGAAACATTAGTAGAGGTTCCCACTTCCTTTTATTTCCGGCGACCATCTCCATATGGTCGACACACACACCTTTCCGGCACCTTCCGGTACATTCAACACAACACTTTCTTTGCAAAACACTTGTCAAAAACAAAACTCAAAGCTCAGGTTAAGGTTGGACTTTTCAACTCGTCCATGACCACGGACTCGGCTATTCGAATAGTTTTAACTCTGCAGAGTGTGCGCACTTTCACCACAAGAACCAACAAATCCGCCGGGATCAACCCCGGTTCGTCATACAAAAGTATGCGAGTCTCGGATAGTCAGTCATAGTCTTCCGCTCGCCTCCATTGACATGAGCCCCTTCCCTGCGAGCTTGCCCCTTCCCGGCACCCCGGCAGCATACCTCCTTTTTGAGCGTATCTCCGGCGCCATGACGGAAGACCCTCAGTAATCGTCCGGCTACAAGTTAATGCAGTGTATTGCCTCCTTCAGAGCGCAACCCGGCGTCAGAGGTCGTCGTGACCCTCCTAGAGAGTTGTGAAGGTATCTCACGTCAACTTTGACGAACTTCGGACTAAGCCCGTACCCACTTTGGGTGATGTGGCTGCGCTGTAAAGTTGGTTCGGCGAACACTTATACGCAGTGCTCGTTTTCCCCATAACACCTTAACCTTCCTCATATCACCATCCACACAACACTTATCCAACACTTTTACCAAACACCTTTGCTTTCATAAACCTTACACTTGAGTAAGCTTCCCTCACTCAAGGTTTTCTCAAAACATTTACAACAAGGTAAACCTTGAGGGGTTCCCATCCTAAAGTTTCATGAGAGGAAATCTACAAATTATCTAGGTGGTCGAAAAGACAACCATAGACCTTTCATGGGTTGTGGGTGAGGGGCAAAAGAGGTCTCACACTTGCTTAAGATAAGCATGTGTATGAGAACAATTATTATATTATGTTTCAGATTTTATGAGTGCTATACTACTACTTTTAATTAGAGCAAGAATTAACCAAATAATTAGGCTGGGCATATTCATCTCATTTTGAGAATACACCAAGATCATGGCATTGATACCTCTACCTCAAATGGTGTAGTGGTAGTGTCGGCTACTTTGTAAAGTGAGGATACAAACAAGATGAATACACTAGATGCCCAAGTGGAGTGACATGGTCAAGATACCATGCACACCATACACACGAGACAATAGTGGAGTATCACCACTAGGGAGTACCCCACTTGGAAACATACACTAAGACAGTAGATGATAAACAACACACATAGAGATCAAGGTGCTTTGAATATCAACAAATGACATCCAACTAGACACCAATTCAGAGTTCAAAGATGGCTTGCCTTGGTTGGCTTGTCCCTGGTCTTCCTCGAGCTCTTCTCCAAAGTCCTCCCCTTCAACTTCTCCCTCGTTCGTATCTAACGTCGCAAAAGTAAACGGTACACATAATCAATACACAAACAAGGGAACCAAAGGTAACTCGGTAAAATATGCAAAACATGCAGGGGGGTTGTTTGACAGTAACCAAAGATGGGTGGTTTAAATTTAAATCAAATAGGGGTAGTGGTTTAAATAACACAATCCAAATTTAAACCTATCATTGCATGTAACACACATACACTTATAACCAGAGACATAATTTTATGAACAGAGACCAATGATATTTTTCCTAGATGTACAGTAACATTATAAGATTAACACAATTGGATTCATCCAAAAAATATTAATTTTTCAATTTTTAGAATTAAGAATACTAACCAGAATACAGTGGTCATGTTTAATACATCAGAAATTGTACAAAAATCCTAAAAATACAAGACCAGTGGCATTTGAAAGATAATTTCATACTGGTTCTAATGCAATTGGATTCATGTCAATCAGAGTTACCAAACTATTTTTATTAACGAAACAGTACACCAGTAGGTTTCCATTTTTAATTTCTGTTAAACAAATTTTCAAAAATTAAAAAGGGCGGGAACGCCCTGGGCCGTGCAGTGCTGCGCAGATGGGCCGGCCCAGTGGGGCTCTCCGGTGGCCGCAGAAAAAAAGAAAAAGAAAAGGGCCGGGGCCCGTGGCGGGCCAGGCCGGCCGACGTGGCCATGCACGCGGACGTGGCCGTGCATGCGCCATGCGGCCGCCCGATCTGGATCCGACGGCCCAGATCTGGCGCGTCGTCGACGTCCGCGGCGCTCGCCGGCGCGGAGGAAGAAAAGGGGCGGCCAGGGGCTTACCGGCGACTGGCGACGGCGCGGATCGGTGCAGGCGGGTCGGTGGCGTAGGCGTGCGTGGTGTGCGTGTGCGGCGGCGTCCAGGGGCGTCTGCTCCTCCTCTCGCGACGTCAACGGCAACACGGGCGGCGTCGGCTTGTCGTCGGTGTCGTCGCTCCGCTGCAGATCTGCGCGGAGGGCAAGAGAGAGGGTTAGGAGCAGTAGGAGGTGGTGCTGACGTCGAGGGAGTAGGGAGAAAGGCGTCGACGGCGTCGCGGCGGTGACCACCTGCGTGTCACCCGCACGGTGACCGTGGTGAGCGCCTCGGCGCGTCGCAGCAGTGGCGCGGCTGCTGCTCAAGCAGCCAGGGAGTGGAAGGGGCAGCCTTGCGGCGTGGGGAGTGGGGAGCTGAAGGGGAGAGAGGGGCGCTCGGTGGGTTTTATAGAGGGGAGCGGCAGTGGAGTGGGCGGCGTCGTCGGCCAACGGGCGCCCAAGGGCTGGCGTCACAGCTGGGCCCACGGTGACGTCGCCCTGGAGCGTCAGCGGGGGAGGGAAACGAGGGGGCGCACGGCAGGCGAGGCGTGATGGCGGGCGACGCGAGGCGTCGAGCCATCATGGCTCTGCCAGCGTGGCGCGCACGCGCGTCTGGCGCTAGGGCTTGGCGCGGGAGGGGTTTCTGGTGGCGTCTTGGGCCAGGGAGAGGGGATGGTGCGGGGTAGGGTTGGGCCAGGGCAGAGAGAGAGGGGTGGTGTCGTCCACGGCCCAAAACAGAGAAGAAAAAGAGAGGGAAGAGATGAGGGAAAAAGAGAGGGGGAAGTTCCCCCTCTTGTCTCTCGGCCAAAACCAAAGAGAAAAGAGAGAGAGAGAGAAAAGGGGCAGGGGTGAAAAGAGAGGGGGCAATGCCAAGTGCATGTGCCAAAGTGCATGAGCACATGTGTAGAAAAATTGGGAAAAAAAATAAAATAGGGTGATGGTGGTGTTGGTGGTGCAACCCTAGGTGGTCTGGTGGTGGTGTAGAGAAGAGGGGAGAGTGTTCCCTCTTATCCAAAGGTGATGCTCACCATGCTAGGGTTAGGGTTTTAAAGGGGTATGGTGCACCAGAGGTGGTGTTAAACAAATTAAAAAGGTCAACCCTGAAAATTTTAAGAAGTGGTGTGCTTGTTTAATTCATGGTGTGGTGACATACATATCATACCAAAAAGGAAAGTTGAGTTAGGTTAATCAAGAATCTATCCTACACTCAATCACAAGTGCTTAATAAAAGTTTTTGTTGGCCCAAATTTTTAACTTGTTTGTAAAATATGCAGGTTCTGAAAAATGGGGTGTTACAGACCTTCCCCCCTTAAAAGAATCTCGTCCCGAGATTCCGAGGCTAGGAGCTTGAATAGGTAGGGGAACTCCTTTCTAAGATAGTCCTCTCGCTCCCAAGTGGCTTCATCTTCTGAATGATTACTCCACTGTACTTTGAAGAACTTAATCTTTCTTCGACGGGTCAATCTCACAGCTTCCTCCAAGATACGAATAGGGTTCTCCCGGTAGGTTAGGTCTTGGTTTAAATCGATAGCACGGTAGTCAATATTCTTGAATACTTCTGGCTTGTCCGGCACTTGCAGACACTTTCGAAGTTGAGAAATGTGGAAAACGTCGTGAAACTCTGATAATTCCGGGGGTAATTCCAATTGATAAGAAACCTCTCCTCTTCGGCCTATTATCTTGAAGGGACCAATGTACCTTGGAGCTAGCTTGCCCTTGACGTGGAAACGCTTCATTCCTTTGAGAGGGGTAACTCGGAGATAGGCAAAATCTCCGATACTAAAGGTCACCTCTCGACGCTTGGTGTTGGCGTAGCTCTTCTGTCGGGACTGGGCTGCTTTCAATCGGTCGCGGATGAGTTGAACTTGTTCTTCAGCTTGCCGAAGTACATCGGGTCCAAATACTTGACTTTCTCCGGTCTCGGACCAGTTGAGAGGGGTTCGGCACTTTCTTCCATATAGGGCTTCGAAAGGTGCCATTTGAAGACTAGCTTGGTAACTATTATTGTAAGAGAACTCGGCGAAGGGTAGGCAATCTTCCCATTTGGTTCCATAAGCAAGAACACAAGCGCGGAGCATATCTTCAAGAATCTGATTTACTCGCTCAGTTTGTCCTCCGGTCTGGGGGTGATACGCGGTGCTGAAAGATAACTTGGTGCCCATGGCTTCTTGAAGTTTTTGCCAAAAACGGGCAGTAAACTGAGGGCCTCGATCAGAAACGATGATCTTGGGAACTCCATGTAAGCTGACTATACGGGAGATGTAGAGATCTGCCAACTTACCCACACGGTCGGTGGTGTTGACGGGCAAGAAGTGCGCGACTTTTGTAAGTCGATCCACGATTACCCATATAGAGTCGTGTCCTCGGTTGGATCGGGGAAGTCCGGTAATAAAGTCCATTCCGATTTCGTCCCATTTCCACTCAGGAATCTTCAAAGGTTGGAGAAGTCCAGCCGGGTGATGTCTACGGGTGCTTCTATTCTTGTAGACAGTGTTGGGCCTCCAAGAGCAGAGGTTTGTAGAACAGCAGCAAGTTTCCTTAAGTGGATTACCCAAGGTTTATCGAACTCGGGAGGAAGAGGTCAAAGATATCCCTCTCAAGCAACCCTGTAATCACAAAGCAAGAAGTCTCTTGTGTCCCCAACACACCAAATACACTTGTCGTGTATAGGTGTACTAGTTCGGCGAAGAGATAGTGAAATACAAGTAATATGGATGTATATGAGTGGTAATAGCAATCTGAATAAAATATGGCAGCGATTAAACATGCAGTAGAACAGTAAATAAACGGTGTTTGCAGTATTGGAAACAAGGCCTAGGGATCATACTTTCACTAGTGGACACTCTCAACATTGATCGCATAATAAATACTTCTTCTCATATGCGCTACATACACTCTTGTTTGATAATGAACACATTGCGTAGGATTACACGAACCCTCAATGCCGGAGTTAACAAGCTCCACAATTCCATGTTCATGTTTAAGTAACCTTAGAGCATAATAGATCATTGCAAAATAAACCAAGAACTAACATAGTGCACACGCTGTCCATATTACACTATGAAGGAGGAATAGATCACATCAATACTATCATAATGATAATTAACTCCACAATCTACAAGAGATCGTGATCATAGCCTACGACAAGAACCACAGGGTGCACACACTAATCACCTTTACACCATGCAGGAGGAATAGACTACTTTAATAACATCACATGAGTAGCACATAACTAGTAGCGATACAAAGCTCATCATATGGATCTCAATCATGTAAGGCAGCTCATGAGATCATTGTATTGAAGTACATAGGAGAGAGATTAACCACATAGCTACCGGTACAGCCCCGAGCCTCGATGGAGAACTACTCCCTCTTCATGGAGCAGCAGCGTTGATGAAGATGGCGGTGGAGATGGCAGCGGTGTCGATGGAGAAGCCTTCGGGGCACTTCCCGTCCGGCAGGGTGCCGAACGAGACTCCTGTCCCCAGATCTTGGCTTCGCGATGGCGGCGGCTCGGAACTTTTCTCGTATCGTGGCCTCTCCGTTTTCGATGCAGGGCTTTATATAGGCGAAGAGGCGGCGCAGGGGTCGAAGGGGCGACCACACCATAGGGTGGCGCGGGCCCCCTGGCCGCGCCACCATGTCATCTCGGGCCCACAGCCCCCTCCGCGGCTCTCGGGTGTTCGATGCTTCCGGGCAAAATAGGAACCCGGCGTTGATTTCGTCCAATTCCGAGAATATTTCGTTACTAGGATTTCTGAAACCAAAAACAGCAGAAAACAGGAACTGGCACTTCGGCATCTTGTTAATAGGTTAGTTCCGAAAATGCACGAATATGACATAAAGTGTGCATAAAACATGTAGGTATCATCAATAAAGTAGCATGGAACATAAGAAATTATCGATACGTTGGAGACGTATCAGCATCCCCAAGCTTAGTTCTGCTCGTCCCGAGCAGGTAAAACGATAACAAAGATAATTTCTGAAGTGACATGCCATCATAATCTTGATCATACTATTTGTAAACATATGTAATGAATGCAGCGATCAAAACAAAAGTAATGACATGAGTAAACAAGTGAATCATATGACAAAGACTTTTCATGAATAGTACTTCAAGACAAGCATAAATAAGTCTTGCATAAGAGTTAACTCATAAAGCAATAAATCAAAGTAGAGGTATTGAAGCAACACTAAGGAAGATTAAGTTTCAGCGGTTGCTTTCAACTCGTAACATGTATATCTCATGGATAGTTGTCAATGCAAAGTAATATAACAAGTGCAATATGCAAGTATGTAGGAATCAATGCACAGTTCACGCAAGTGTTTGCTTCTTGGGATGGAGAGAAATAGGTGAACTGACTCAACATAAAAGTAAAAGAAAGGTCCTTCAAAGAGGAAAGCATCGATTGCTGTATTTGTGCTAGAGCTTTTATTTTGAAAACATAAAGAGAGCATAAAAGTAAAATTTTGAGAGGTGTTTGTTGTTGTCAACGAATGGTAGTGGGCACTCTAACTACCTCATCAACCAGACTTTCAAGAGCGGCTCCCATGAAGGACGTTATCTCTACCAGCAAGGTAGATCATCCCTCTTCTCTTTTGTTTACACATGTACTTTAGTTTAGTTTTTCTTTATTTATGGATGACTCTCCCCCAACCTTTTGCTTACACAAGCCATGGCTAACCGAATCCTCGGGTGCCTTCCAACATTCACATACCATGGAGGAGTGTCTATTTGCAAAATTAAGTTGCTTACTGATGAATCAGAGCAAAACATGTGAAGAGAATTATTAATGCAAGTTAATTAATTGAGGCTGGGAACCTCATTGCCAGCTCTTTTTGCAAAATTATTGGATAAGCGGATGAAGCCACTAGTCCATTGTGAAAGTGTCAAAAGTAAATGACAAGATCGAAAGATAAAACACCACATACTTCCTCATGAGCTATAAAACATTGACACAAATAAGAGGTGATAAATTTTGAATTGTTTAAAGGTAGCACTCAAGCAATTTACTTTGGAATGGCGGAGAAATACCATGTAGTAGGTAGGTATGGTGGACACAAATGGCATAGTGGTTGGCTCAAGGATTTTGGATGCATGAGAAGTATTCCCTCTCGATACAAGGTTTAGGCTAGCAAGGTTAATTTGAAACAAACATAAGGATGAACCGGTGCAGCAAAACTCACATAAAAGACATATTGTAAACATTATAAGACTCTACACCGTCTTCCTTGTTGTTCAAACTCAATACTAGAAATTATCTAGACCTTAGAGAGACCAATTATGCAAACCAAATTTTAGCATGCTCTATGTATTTCTTCACTAATAGGTGCAAAGTATATGATGCAAGAGCTTAAACATGAGCACAACAATTGCCAAGTATCACATTATCCAAGACATTTTACCAATTACTACATGTAGCATTTTTCAATTCCAACCATATAACAATTTAACGAAGAGGAAACTTCGCCAAGAATATTATGAGCTAAGAACACATGTGTTCATACGAACCAGCGGAGTCTCTCTCCCACACAAGGATGAACTTATTCAGAGAACTAAGATAACAAACAAAAACAAAAATAAAAGCACACAGACGCTCCAAGTAAAGTACATAAGATGTGACCGAATAAAAATATAGTTTCACTAGAAGAAACCTGATAAGTTGTCGATGAAGAAGGGGATGCCTTGGGCATCCCAAGCTTAGATGCTTGAGTCTTCTTGAAATATGCAGGGATGAACCAGGGGCATCCCCAAGCTTAGACCTTTCACTCTTCTCGATCACATTATATCACCCTCTTCTATTGACCCTTGAAAACTTCCTTCACACCAAACTTCAAGCAAACTCATTAGAGGGTTAGTGCATAATCAAAAATTCACATGTTCAGAGGTGACACAATCATTCTTAACACTTCTGGACATTGCACAAAACTTCTGAAAGTTAATGGAACAAAGAAACTCATTCAACTTAACAAAAGCGGCAATGCGAAATAAAAGGCAGAATCTGTCAAAAACTGAACAGTCCGTAAAGACGAATTTAAAGATGGCACCAGACTTGCTCAAACGGAAAAACTCAAAACTAATGAAAGTTGCGTACATATCTGAGGATCACGCTCGTAAATTGGCAGATTTTTTCGAATTTTCTACATAGAAATAGGACCAGATTCGTGACAGACAGCAATGCTGTTTCTGCGCAGCAATCCCAAATATAACATCAACTTTGACATAGAAACTTTACTTGGCACAACAAAACACAAAACTAAGATAAGGAGAGGTTGCTACAGTAGTAAACAACTTCCAAGACACAAATATAAAACAAAGTACTGTAGCAAAATAACACATGGGTTATCTCCCAAGAAGTTCTTTCTTTATAGCCATTAAGATGGGCTCAGCAGTTTTAATGATGCACTCGCAAGAAATAGAAGTTGAAGCAAAAGAGAGCATCAAGAGGCAAATTCAAAACACATTTAAGTCTAACATGCTTCCTATGCATAGGAATCTTGTAAATAAACAAGTTCATGAAGAGCAAAGTAACAAGCATAGGAAGATAAAACAAGTGTAGCTTCAAAAATTTCAGCACATAGAGAGGTGTTTTAGTAACATGAAAATTTTTACAACCATATTTTCCTCTCTCATAATAACTTTCAGTAGCATCATGAGCAAACTCAACAATATAACTATCATTTAAAGCATTCTTATCATGAGTCTCATGCATAAAATAATTACTACTCCCAACATAAGCATAGTCATTCTTATTAATTGTAGTGGGAGCAAATTCAACAAAGTAGCTATCAAATATAGGAGGTATATTGTAATCATAATCAAATTTATCCTCCATAACAGGTGGTAACAAAAGACTACTATCATTATAATCATCATAAATAGGAGGCAAAGTATCATCAAAGTAAATTTTCTCCTCAATGCTTGGGGGACTAAAAATATCATGCTCATCAAAGCCAGCTTCCCCAAGCTTAGAATTTTCCATAGCATTAGCAACAATGGTGTTCAAAGCATTCATAGTAATAACATTCCCATTAGCATGCATATAAAGTTCCATGGGTTTCTTAATTCTTTCTTCAAACACATCATGTCCTAATTCAAGATAAAGTTCATAAAGATCTCTCATATTTTTGTTGTTTTCCATTATGCCTAACTAGTGTAAACAAGAAACCAAATGTCGCAATTGAGTCTAAAGGAAATAGCTTCGAGCACACACACACCCGAGAAAATTTACCTGGAACGGAGTATGAGTGCCTTTTACCTTTCCTCCCCGGCAACGGCGCCAGAAAAGTGCTTGATGTCTGGTGCTTCTATTCTTGTAGGCAGTGTTGGGCCTCCAAGAGCAGAGGTTTGTAGAACAGCAGCAAGTTTCCCTTAAGTGGATTACCCAAGGTTTATCGAACTCAGGGAGGAAGAGGTCAAAGATATCCCTCTCAAGCAACCCTAATCACAAAGCAAGAAGTCTCTTGTGTCCCCAACACACCAAATACACTTGTCAGGTGTATAGGTGTACTAGTTCGGCGAAGAGATAGTGAAATACAAGTAATATGGATGTATATGAGTGGTAATAGCAATCTGAATAAAATATGGCAGCGATTAAACATGCAACAGAACAGTAAATAAACGTGTTTCTGTATTGGAAACAAGGCCTAGGGATCATACTTTCACTAGTGGACACTCTCAACATTGATCGCATAATAAATACTTCTTCTCATATGCGCTACATACACTCTTGTTTGATAATGAACACATTGCGTAGGATTACACGAACCCTCAATGCCGGAGTTAACAAGCTCCACAATTCCATGTTCATGTTTAAGTAACCTTAGAGCATAATAGATCATTGCAAAATAAACCAAGAACTAACATAGTGTCCACACTATGAAGGAGGAATAGATCACATCAATACTATCATAATGATAATTAACTCCACAATCTACAAGAGATCGTGATCATAGCCTACGACAAGAACCACAGGTGCACACACTAATCACCTTTACACCATGCAGGAGGAATAGACTACTTTAATAACATCACATGAGTAGCACATAACTAGTAGCGATACAAAGCTCATCATATGGATCTCAATCATGTAAGGCAGCTCATGAGATCATTGTATTGAAGTACATAGGAGAGAGATTAACCACATAGCTACCGGTACAGCCCCGAGCCTCGATGGAGAACTACTCCCTCTTCATGGGAGCAGCAGCGTTGATGAAGATGGCGGTGGAGATGGCAGCGGTGTCGATGGAGAAGCCTTCCGGGGGCACTTCCGGCGTGGTGCCGGAACAGAGACCCTGTCCCCGGATCTTGCCCGCGATGGCGGCGGCTCCGGAACTTTTCTCGTATCGTGGCTTCCGTAAGGGTTTTCGATGCAGGGGCTTTATATAGGCGAAGAGGCGGCGCGGGAGGGTCGAAGGGCGACCACACCATAGGGTGGCGCGGGCCAGGCTGGCCGCGCCACCATGTCATCTGGGCCCACAGGCCCTCCCGGCGGCTCGGGTGTTCGGATGCTTCCGGGCAAAATAGGAACCTGGGCGTTGATTTCGTCCAATTAGAATATTTCGTTACTAGGATTTCTGAAACCAAAAACAGCAAGAAACTGGCACTTCGGCATCTTGTTAATAGGTTAGTTCCAAAATGCACGAATATGACATAAAGTGTGCATAAAACATGTAGGTATCATCAATAAAGTAGCATGGAACATAAGAAATTATCGATACGTTGGAGACGTATCACCGGGCGTTGGTGTTCTGCTTTAACCTTCTGGCAAACGTCACATCGGGCGATAAAGAACGCGATGTCTCGTTTCATTCCATGCCACCAAAAGGTATCTTTCAAATCTTGGTACATTTTTGTTCCTCCGGGGTGGATAGAGTAGGGGGTGTTGTGGGCCTCTTCCATAATCAGGTTCTTCAGGCTAGGGAGGTTTGGAACGCAAAGACGTCCGTTGTACCACAAAATCCCTTCAGGGTCAATGGAAAATCCAGCCACTTCTTCTTTACCCATACGACGCTTGATTCCTTCAATACTTTCATGACCAACTTGTGCTTCTTTAACTTGGTCGTGGAGGGTAGGTCGGACTTCCATTGCGGCTAGGAATCCGTGACTAACCAGTTCTAATCCGAACTCCTCGAACTCTTGGTATAGCAGGGGTTGTTCAGTCTTTAGGCGGGCATTGAGGGAGCAAGGTTCTCGGCTGAGTGCGTCAGCGACTACATTTGCTTTTCCGGGGTGATAGTGGATGCTGAGATCATAATCTTTTATCAATTCAATCCACCTTCTCTGACGCATGTTCAATTCCCTTTGGGTGAAGATATATTTGAGGCTCTTATGGTCGGTGTAGATGTCACACCGATTACCGATGAGGTAATGGCGCCAAGTTTTGAGGGCATGAACCACAGCGGCTAACTCAAGATCATGAGTTGGGTAGTTCGCTTCATGGGGTTTGAGCTGTCGGGAGAGGTAGGAGATAACTTTGCCTTCTTGCATTAGGACACTTCCAAGACCAAGCTTGGAGGCGTCACAATAAATTACAAAGTCTTTGGTAACATCAGGCATGGTTAGGATTGGGGTAGAGACAAGTCGCCTTTTTAGTTCTTGAAAACTTTCCTCGCACTTGTCCGTCCATTCAAACTTCTTATTCTTCTTAAGCAAGAGAGTCAAGGGTTTTGCTATGCTAGAGAATCCCTCTACGAACTTGCGATAGTATCCAGCTAACCTGAGGAAGGATCTTACCTCGGTTTGGTTGGTAGGAGGTTGGCGTTCCATGATGGATTTGATTAGGGAGGGATCGACAGACAGTCCTCCAGCTGATAAAACGTGACCAAGGAATCCAACTTCTTTGAGCCAGATGGCATTTGCTGAATTTGGCGTAGAGTCGGTGCTTCCTAAGGGTTCCCAGAACAAGCCTCAGATGCTCTTCATGTTCTTCTTCCGTTTTGGAATAAACAAGAATGTCATCAATGAACACCACGACAAACTTGTCGAGGTACTCCATGAAGACCTTATTCATGAGGTTCATGAAATAGGCGGGGGCGTTTGTGAGTCCAAAAGACATTACGGTGTACTCATACAGTCCGTAACGAGTAGTGAAAGCAGTCTTGGGAATGTCCGATTCTCGAACCTTGAGCTGATGGTACCCAGTGCGGAGATCTATTTTGGAGAAGACTTTGGCTCCATTCATCTGATCGAACAGATCATCAATCTTGGGTAGAGGATATTTATTCTTGATTGTAACATCGTTGAGTCTACGGTAATCCACACACAGGCGAATGGTACCATCTCGCTTGTCCACGAAGATCACAGGCGATCCCCAGGGCGAAGCACTAGGTCGGATCAGACCTTTACTCAACATGTCATCCAATTGTTTCTTTAACTCAATCAACTCTTGAGGGTTCATCCGGTAAGGTCGCTGAGCTATAGGTGAGGTACCCGGAATTAACTCAATAATGAATTCAATATCCCGGTCCGGGGGCATACCAGGCAACTCCTCCGGAAACACGTCCGGATATTCACAGACGATTGGAACTTGATCTAGGGTTGGTCCAACGATACTTTTCTTGCAGAAGGCTTTGGATGAGTGTGTAGTGGCGGTATATTTTACTGGCAAGCCTTGATCATTAGATAGGGTAATGGATTTTTGGGCACAATCTATGTGTCCTTTATATTTGGTCATCCAATCCATACCAAGTATTACCTCTAACCCCTGGGCTCCTAATACTATGAGTTCAGCTTGAAAGGATACTCCTTGTATAATAATTGGGACATTTTTGCATGATAGGAGGGTTTTAGCGGATGATCCGGGAATTTGCACTATCATGGGTCGTCGATGGGTGGGTGTCATTCCACTTTTCTTAACGAAAGGTTCGGTGACGAAAGAGTGTGATGCTCCAGAATCAAATAAAACTCGAGCAGGAGTGGAGTGGACTAGGAACATACCCATCACAATGTCCGGGGCCTCCTCAGCTTCCTCGGCGTTGACGTGGTTCAGATGTCCTCTAGCTGCATTGGCCTGCTTCTTGACCACAGGCTTCTTTCCAGGAGTAGCTCTGGCTTGAGCTTGGTTAGACCTGGGTGCATTGGTGCGCTGAGCTGCATTCATCTTTGTGGGGCACTCACGAGAAAAGTGCCCAGGCTTCCCACAAGTGAAACAACCATCTCCAGGAGTACGAGCTGGGGGATTGGGGCGGGGGTTGTTGTTGTAACCTCCTCCTCCGGAACGGTACTGTGGAGCTGAACGGTTGGGGTTGTGATTATTGGAGCGATAGACTGGGGCGGATGCTGGGGTCCTCTGAGGTGGGTTGGCAGGCCTTGATGGAGGCGGGCTGCGGTACTTGGGGTTGCTAGGTCCACCTTGCTGCTGCTGCATCTTGCGCTTTCTGGTTTCATAGGCAGCTTTGCGCTTGGACTCCACCATAATGGCGGCATCCACGAGCGCCTCCAAGTCAGGGTAAGGTACAGCCACAAGGATGCTTTGGATTTCCTCATGCAGACCATTAAGGAAACGATCCCGCTTCTTCTCATCAGTATCAGTATCCTGAGGTGCATACCTTGCCAAGGTGTTGAACTTATCCAGATAGTCCACAACATTGGAGTTATTCTGCTTCAGATTGAAAAACTCGTCGCGCTTCATCTTGATCAGTCCTGTAGGAATGTGAGCCTTGCGGAACTTGGTGGTGAACTCCTCCCAAGTGATGACATGATCAGCGACTTGCATGGCCTTGACATTTCTCCCACCATGCTCTTGCGGGTCCGGAAAGGAAGTGAGTGGCAAGAAGAACTTTCTCTTGTTCTCCTACAGCAGCGACTTCAAGGTTGTTCTCGATGGTGCGGAGCCAGTCGTCCGCGTCGAGGGGAGCGGTGCACTTGGAGAACACGGGTGGGTTAGTGTTCTGGAAATCCCTAAGGCGTGACCTTGGGGCTTCCTCGCCGTGTCCTTCTCCTTCTTCATTGTTACGGTTTCCCGCAGCGGCTTGAGCAATCTGCCGAAGGGCGGCAAGGTTGGCTTCACTCTCTTGGCGGGAACGTTGGCGATCTTCCAACAGAAGGCGGAGAATCTGGGTCATGTCAGGATCCGGGGGTGGTGGTGGTGGTGGCGGACCGTTTGTGTTGCGGCGGGTGTCAACCATCTGAGGAAACAAGATATGAGATAACGGGACAAATTTAAGGAGCAAGGTCTTTCCAAGGGGGTTGGGAAGGTGTATGCATGCACGAAAAGGGATAAAATTTCAAAACCAAAACAAACACAAGAAAATCGAAGAGGCAATCATCATTCATCAACCATACTACCAAAAGAGGTTATAGTTCACAACCAACATATGGTCACATCAGGACCAACAAAGTACGTCGCAACATGCGGGACAGCCTAACATATAACAAGTCTCGGGGGTGCACATCTAGAAATCATCAAGAGGGGCGGAGAGTCCATCAAACGGGGGCTCCTCGGGATCCTCCTCCTCATCCGGCGTGGCCTTCACGGTGTCAAGGGGCTCGGGGTCCTCGGGCTCGTCGTTGATGAAGGCGAGGTCATCCTCGTCCTCATCTTCATCGCGCCCATCCCCGATGAGTCCCTCCTCCTCCAAGAAGTCCTCATCGTCGCTAACAAGGGCGGTGTCCTCCTTGCGGATATCCTCGCCGTGGTCCGGAAGAGCCTCAAGCTTGTCCTCGGCGTCACGGAGGGCGGTCTTAAGGTGCATGACCTTGACCTTCAGCATGTAGTTGGCCTCACGGACGCGGAGTGTCTTCTTCTGCTGGCGACGATACTTGAGCCTTGCCAGCTTCAGATCCAGCTTGAGTCCTTCCTGCTCATGCTTCAGCACTTCATTCTCCATCCTGTTGGAGTCAAGGCTGAGCTGAGTCTTGTACAGCAAGTTCTCCATCTGGGACACCTGGCGCCCAAGGAGGCAAGTGTAGGGGATCATAGTGGGAATCCCCTCCTCGTTGCGGCGTCCCAAGAGAGCATGAGGGAGCCTCTTGGCCTCCAACTCGACACGGTGGTGGAAGACTAGGCGAGAGAGGGCTGATTGGAGCACCCTCACAAGTCCATCCTCCCACGTGCGGTCAAAGACCTGAACCTCAATCTCCTCAAGTGGCTTCACATGAGAGCCACGAAGTGTGCAGACCACCAACCAGGACATCTCGCCGTCCTTGGTGCTCTCCAGCTGTCCTCCCTTCACCTCGGGAAGCAGGCGTCCAACGGCCCGCGACACCTCAACGAGGGCAGTCTCAAACAGGTAGGGAGGCTGATTGTAGCCCAGCTGGAGGCTCTCGGTGAACATAGGTGGATCCATCTACACAACATTTTAAGTTCTTAGTTAGTAACATGATCAAAGTGTGCAAAATTTTAAGTGCATAAGGTAAAAACATTAAAGATTAATGCAAGTAATATTAAGTCTAAGAGAATTAGGGGAGAGACTAGGCATTATTTCAGCATATAGTCATCTCGTTTTTGATATAGAAAAATAGTTTTGTACTACCTTAGCGTCCATGCTAACTAGGGTCTCCTATGGTCAGGATGGCTCTGATACCAGCTCTGTGGGGACCCCGGATTACATATCCGAAATACCCTGTTATGCATTTCTCTCACGACCCCAAGATCATTCTGCCGTGAGAACATAACCGAACTGAATATCCAGATTACAATCATCCATTACAAGTACCGAATAAATAGTCTTACAATAAAGGGGTCACATGACCCAGTCTTACATAAATGCCACAATGGGCAAGTTCACACAAACATAGCAGCGGATACACGTCGTCATCGTCGGGCCCAAGTCATGCCTTTAGACCTACAGGCAGCTGACTTGGAGATCGTCCTAGGTCGCATAGTCGTCCTGGTATCCTCCATCATCTTCGAAGTCCTCCTCATAGTCTGGCCAAGTAAATAGCCAGGGACAAAGCCGTGAGTACATTTGGAATTGTACTCGCAAACCATCACAAAGGGGTGCTATCATAAACCATCTACGGGAGACGAGAGAGAAACGATAGTTTCTCTCGTGGATATAGCATGCATCAGTTTCTCTTGTGGATATAGCATGCACGTTTCTCTTGTGGATATAGCATCTCGACATCTCAAGTGATGGGGACACTAAGATTGTTTCTATGGCACTTCGGTATCTTTGTTGAAGAAGATACTTCAAAAGAGGTCCTACGACATCTCTATATCTTTATTGAAGAAGAGTTAGCATTCCGCCATCTCATTTGATGGAGCTGCTGGGGAAGTCCTATGACATCTCTATATCTTTATTGAAGAAGAGTTAGCATTCCGCCATCTCATTTGATGGAGCTGTGGAAGTCGTATGACATCTCTATATCTTTATTGAAGAAGAGTTAGCATTCCGCCATCTCATTTGATGGAGCTGCTGGGGAAGTCCTATGACATCTCTATATCTTTATTGAAGAAGAGTTCCTTTTCCCATGAAACATTAGTAGAGGTTCCCACTTCCTTTTATTTCCGGCGACCATCTCCATATGGTCGACACACACACCTTTCCGGCATCCTTCCGGTATATTTGACACAACACTTTCTTTGCAAACACTTGTCAAAAACAAAACTCAAAGCTCAGGTTAAGGTTGGACTTTTCAACTCGTCCATGACCACGGACTCGGCTATTCGAATAGTTTTAACTCTGCAGAGTGTGCGCACTTTCACCACAAGAACCAACAAATCCGCCGGGATCAACCCCGGTTCGTCATACAAAAGTATGCGAGTCTCGGATAGTCAGTCATAGTCTTCCGCTCGCCTCCATTGACATGAGCCCCTTCCCTGCGAGCTTGCCCCTTCCCGGCACCCCGGCAGCATACCTCCTTTTGAGCGTATCTCCGGCGCCATGACAGAAGACCCTCAGTAATCGTCCGGCTACAAGTTAATGCAGTGTATTGCCTCCTTCAGAGCGCAACCCGGCGTCAGAGGTCGTCGTGACCCTCCTAGAGAGTTGTGAAGGTATCTCACGTCAACTTTGACGAACTTCGGACTAAGCCCGTACCCACTTTGGGTGATGTGGCTGCGCTGTAAAGTTGGTTCGGCGAACACTTATACGCAGTGCTCGTTTTCCCCATAACACCTTAACCTTCCTCATTTCACCATCCACACAACACTTATCCAACACTTTTACCAAACACCTTTGCTTTTATAAACCTTACACTTGAGTAAGCTTCCCTCACTCAAGGTTTTCTCAAAACATTTACAACAAGGTAAACCTTGAGGGGTTCCCATCCTAAAGTTTCATGAGAGGAAATCTACCAATGATCTATGTGGTCGAAAAGACAACCATAGACCTTTCATGGGTTGTGGGTGAGGGGCAAAAAGAGGTCTCACACTTGCTTAAGATAAGCATGTGTATGACAACAATTATTATGTTATGTTTCAGATTTTATGAGTGCTATACTACTACTTTTAATTAGTGCAAGAATTAACCAAATAATTAGGTGGGCATATTCATCTCATTTTGAGAATACACCAAGATCATGGCATTGATACCTCTACCTCAAATGGTGTAGTGGTAGTGTCGGCTACTTTGTAAAGTGAGGATACAAACAAGATGAATACACTAGATGCCCAAGTGGAGTGACATGGTCAAGATACCATGCACACCATACACACGAGACAATAGTGGAGTATCACCACTAGGGAGTACCCCACTTGGAAACATACACTAAGACAGTAGATGATAAACAACACACATAGAGATCAAGGTGCTTTGAATATCAACAAATGACATCCAACTAGACACCAATTCAGAGTTCAAAGATGGCTTGCCTTGGTTGGCTTGTCCCTGGTCTTCCTCGAGCTCTTCTCCAAAGTCCTCCCCTTCAACTTCTCCCTCGTTCGTATCTAACGTCGCAAAAGTAAACGGTATACATAATCAATACACAAACAAGGGAACCAAAGGTAACTTGGTAAAGTATGCAAAACATGCAGGGGAGTTGTTTGACAGTAACCAAAGATGGGTGGTTTAAATTTAAATCAAATAGGGGTAGTGGTTTAAATAACACAATCCAAATTTAAACCCATCATTGCATGTAACACACATACACTTATAACCAGAGACAAAATTTTATGAACAGAGACCAATGATATTTTTCCTAGATGCACAGTAACATTATAAGATTAACACAATTGGATTCATCCAAAAATATTAATTTTTCAATTTTTAGAATTAAGAATACTAACCAGAATACAGTGGTCATGTTTAATACATCAGAAATTGTACAAAAATCCTAAAAATACAAGACCAGTGGCATTTGAAAGATAATTTCATACTGGTTCTAATGCAATTTGATTCATGTCAATCAGAGTTACCAAACTATTTTTATTAACGAAACAGTACACCAGTAGGTTTCCATTTTTAATTTCTGTTAAACAAATTTTCAAAAATTAAAAAGGGCGGGAACGCCCTGGGCCGTGCAGTGCTGCGCAGATGGGCCGGCCCAGTGGGGCTCTCCGGTGGCCGCAGAAAAAAAGAAAAAGAAAAAGGCCGGGGGCCCGTGGCGGGCCAGGGGCCGACGTGGCCATGCACGCGGACGTGGCCGTGCATGCGCCATGCGGCCGCCCGATCTGGATCCGACGGCCCAGATCTGGCGCGTCGTCGACGTCCGCGGCGCTCGCCGGCGCGGAAGAAGAAAGGGGGCGGCCAGGGGCTTACCGGCGGCTGGCGACGGCGCGGATCGGTGCAGGCGGGTAGGTGGCGTAGGCGTGCGAGGTGTGCGTGTACTGGCGGTGTCCAGGGGCGTCTGCTCCTCCTCCCGCGACGTCAACAGCAACACGGGCGGCGTCGGCTTGTCGTCGGTGTCGCCGTTCGGTGGCCGATCTGCGAGGGCAGAGAGACAGGGTTAGGAGATGCAGGAGGGGGTGCTGGCGTCGAGGGAGTAGGGAGAAAAGCGTCGACGGCGTCGCGGCGGTGACCACCTGCGCGTCACCCGCACGGTGACCGTGGTGAGCGCCTCGGCGCGTCGCAGCAGTGGCGCGGCTGCTGCTCAAGCAGCCAGGGAGTGGGAAGGGCAGCCTTGCGGCGTGGTGAGTGGGGAGCTGAGGGGGAGAGAGGGGCGCTCGGTGGGCTTTTATAGCCAGAGAGGGGCGAGGTAGTGGAGTGGGCGGCGTCGTCGGCCAACGGGCGTCCAAGGGCTGGCGTCACCAGCTGGGCCCGTGGTGACGTCGCCCTGGAGCGTCAGCGGGGGAGGGAAACGAGGGGGCGCACGGCAGGCGAGGCGTGATGGCGGGCGACGCGAGGCGTCGAGCCATCATGGCTCTGCCAGCGTGGCGCGCACGCGCGTCTGGCGCTAGGGCTTGGCGCGGGAGGGGTTTCTGGTGGCGTCTTGGGCCAGGGAGAGGGGATGGTGCGGGGTAGGGTTGGGCCAGGGCAGAGAGAGAGGGGTGGTGTCGTCCACGGCCCAAAACAGAGAAGAAAAAGAGAGGGAAGAGATGAGGGAAAAAGAGAGGGGGAAGTTCCCCCTCTTGTCTCTCGGCCAAAACCAAAGAGAAAAGAGAGAGAGAAACAGGGGCAGGGGTGAAAAGAGAGGGGGCAATGCCAAGTGCATGTGCACAAGGGTGACTAAGTGCATGTGCACTTGTGTAGAAAAATTTAGAGAAAATTTAATAGGGTGATGGTGGTGTTGGTGGTGCAACCCTAGGTGGTCTGGTGGTGGTGTAGAGAAGAGGGGAGAGTGTTCCCTCTTATCCAAAGGTGATGCTCACCATGCTAGGGTTAGGGTTTTTAGGGGTATGGTGCACCAGAGGTGGTGTTAAACAAATTAAAAAGGTCAACCCTGAAAATTTTAAGAAGTGGTGTGCTTGTTTAATTCATGGTGTGGTGACATACATATCATACCAAAAAGGAAAGTTGAGTTAGGTTAATCAAGAATCTATCCTACACTCAATCACAAGTGCTTAATAAAAGTTTTTGTTGGCCCAAATTTTTAACTTGTTTGTAAAATATGCAGGTTCTGAAAAATGGGGTGTTACAGATGTATCCCCCCTTAAAAGAATCTCGTCCCGAGATTTCACGGCAACATGCTTGAACTTATTGGAGAGACACCTGTGAACTTGGACCCGGTCCATTCTTTTACATCTGAAATACAACCTACTGCAATCATTTTTCTCTTTTGTTTTCTGCAAGCAAAGATCATTTTCCACACCATACGTTTAACCATTTATTTTCAGCAAGCCGGTGATATTGACAACCTCACTGTTAAGTTGGGGCAAAGTAGTTTGATTGTGTTGTGCAGGTTCCACGTTGGCACCGGAATCCCTGATGTTGCGCCGCATTACACTCCTTCACCAACAACCTTCACGTGGCCTTCATCTCCTACTGGTTCGATAACCTTGGTTTCTTTGAGGAAAACTCGATGTACTCATCATACCTTCCTCTTGGGGTTCCCAACGGACGTGTGCTTTACCGTCACAAGCAGCTACTTTTCCGGCGCTGTGCCGGGGAGATCAAGACACGCTGCAAGGGAGTCTCACACCCAATCTCTTTACTTTGTTTATTGACTTGCTTTATTTTATTTTCTGTCTTGTTTGCTTTCTTTATATCAAAAACACAAAAAATTAGTTACTTGTTTTACTTTATTTAATTTAGTTTTGCTTTGTTTATTTTTATTATTGCTAAAATGGGTACTCCTGAGAACACTAAGTTGTGTGACTTCACTAGCACAAATAATAATGATTTCATATGCAGTCCTATTGCTCCACCTGCTACTACAGCAGAATTTTATGAAATTAAACTTGCTTTACTAAATCTTGTTATGAGAGAGCAATTTTCTGGTGTTAGTACTGATGATGCTGCTGCCCATCTTAATAATTTTGTTGAACTTTGTGAAATTAAAAAGTATAAGGATATAGATGGGGATATTATAAAACTGAAATTGTTTCCTTTCTCCTTGAGAGGAAGAGCTAAAGATTGGTTGTTATCTTTGCCTAAAAATAGTATTAGTTCATGGACTAGATGTAAAGATGCTTTCATTGGAAAATATTATCCTCCTGCTAAAATTATATTTTTGAGAAGTAGCATTATGAATTTTAAGCAATTGGATAATGAACATGTTGCCCAAGCATGAGAGAGAATGAAATCTTTGGTAAAGAATTGCCCTACCCATGGACTAACTACTTGGATGATCATCCAAACCTTTTATACATGATTAAATTTTTCTCTTCAGGAACCTATAGGATTCAGCTGCTGGAGGTACTTTTATGTCCATCACTTTGGGTGCTGCAACAAAGCTTATTGATGATATGATGATCAACTACTCTGAATGGCACACTGAAAGGATTCCTCAAGGTAAGAAGGTAAATTTTATTGAAGAAACCTCTTCCTTGAGTGATAAGATTGATGTTATTATGTCTATGCTTGTTAATGGTAGATCTCATGGTGATCCTAATAATGTTCCTTTAGCTTCATTGGTTGCTCAAGAAGAACATGTTACTCACGACGACGTGTGATTCATGGCCGTGTTAACATGATTCAATGGAGAAGTAGGCGAACCCTTCTGATGATGGCCAAAACTGAAGCTAAGAAACATGTATTTTGGAACGGACGTAATATCTTCTAGCCTACCTTCGGAGCATACCTGGTAAAGTCACGAGCATTACGTTGATTTCAGATCGTCCACTAAATTATCTTGGGAAGTTGCAGTCTAGATGTGTGCCACCATTGAAGCAGTGTATCTTAGGATTTGGAGTACGCATTGTCACACTAATTTCGAGTGTACGACAGCGCATGCTCCATGCCGCGCCGGCTGATAGTTCCCGTTCTCCTCCGGATTGCAAGATTTTACTTCACATCGAGCAGCCAATAATTTTTGGTAGTACATACGGTTGATGTTGTAAGCGGCAGCAGAGATTGAAATCGACCACGAAATCGGGATGATACAAAGCTTGCTAGCATGGCTGGATATCGTGTGACCGGTCGGCTCGGCGTCCTGGCGTGTCGTATCTTCTCCGTCCAAACTATATGGTCTCCACTCTGAATTGCTGTGAGCTCTGCCGTATGGGGTATATAGGATTGGTCACCGCTCCGTTCCATACGCGATCGGCTCTGAATCTCTGATCGAGGAAACAATTTTTCTGATGTACATCTCGATGGAGAGTAGACGACAGAAGAACTCTCGCTGGTGCCGATGTGGTTGTGTGGGGCTTGGGGAACTACGACGGGTGGTTCTCTCGGTCCCAACTTTATGTGAGTTTCGGTCATAGACGACAGCGCCTCCCCAAACTGTCTCCACTTACCTTCTGTGAGTCCGGGCATGGTGTAGCCACATATGTGGAGGCGTGCTCTTCGTTGGCCTAGCTTTCAAACAGACGCCCAAAGAAGAAAACGGCCATTTCTAAATTCTCTCCAGCAACCTGCTTCTGGTGGGGAGGGCCCCTTAGCCATCGAGATCCGCTGATACGAATTCGATGCCAGGTCCTTGCGTCACCGAGCCAGATGCGTTTTATGCAGCCACGGCGAGACGGCGGCGAGCGGATCAAGCGATCTAGTATGAGTTGCATGTTGCCGTCCACGAGCTTGACAGCGCGGATAACACCCGTGACTTGAGCTCTGCCATGGCCACGTTCTTCAACAGCGCCGCGTCCAGCGGCCGCGATGCCAGCGGAGACAGGTTCCGACGAAGGAGGCAGGGTTTCGGCGGCTGCTGCGCATGGACTCGGGGGAT
The DNA here is from genome assembly GCA_030979885.1 of Lolium multiflorum. Taxonomy (NCBI): domain Eukaryota; kingdom Viridiplantae; phylum Streptophyta; class Magnoliopsida; order Poales; family Poaceae; genus Lolium; species Lolium multiflorum. The sequence goes on along the minus strand of CM061749.1, from coordinate 221,860,903 downwards.
TGTATTTTCCAATATATATGTAGGGTTCCGGGTGGAGTTTGGATGGCACACGATCTCTCTTTGTCCAATAGAAACCCAGCCCATGATTAGTTGGACAGGCCCAGTTCGGAAAAAAACCAGCAAAGCGACGCAGGAAAGGAACCGTGAAGCGTTATTTTGATGGCATCGGTGCATAATATGGAATTTGGTGGGAGGGCAAAACCGTCCAAAAAAAGCGTTGACGAAACTTTTTGGCAAAAACCTTAGCTCCTTTATTATTAGGTATAGATTGGTTGCTCAAGAAGAGCATGTTGATGTGAATTTCATTAAGAATAATAATTTCAACAACAATGCTTATAGGAATAATTTTGGTAACAACAACTATAGGCCATATCCTTCTAATAGTGGTAGTGGTTATGGTAATTCTTATGGTAGATCTGTTTTGCCTAGTGAGGAAAAGATATTGGAAATTGAAAGAACTACTAAGAGCTATATGCAATCACAATATGAGCAAAATCAATTGTTTACTAAAACTATGAATGAACAATCTGCCTTGTTGAAAAATATAGGGAATCAACTTGAGAATTTGAATATGGAAATTTCTGGTTTGCAAACTAAGCTTTCAAATGCTGAAAACCGAATCTCATACATGTCTGAGTCACAAGCTTCTTTAATTAATAAAATGGCTGCTAAACCGAAGGATAATGATAAAAAATTCTTGCTAAAACAAATGCTATCCAAGTTCGAATTAATGACAATATTAGAATCATGGCTGAATTGCATGCTAGGTGGGAAAGAGAAGAAAACTTGCTAAAGAGAATAATATAGCTAGAGTTTGGACAATTACCACCACTAGTAATGTTGATGCTTCACATGTTTCTAAACCTCCTACTATCAATGGTAAAAATAATTGGTGTTGGCAATGTTTCTACTTCTACGACAAAGCGTGCAAAACTGCCTAAAACTGCTGAAACTGTTTGTGCTAAAAATGCTGAATTTTTTCAAAGTGTTGGGGACAATGGTCCCATTGCTGTAGATCATAATGGTTTTGATTTTGATAATTGTCATATTTCTGAAGTTATTAAGTTCTTGCAAAAACTTGCTAGAAGTCCTAATGCTGGTGCTATAAACTTAGCCTTTACAAAACATATTACAAATGCTCTCATTAAAGCTAGGAAGAGGAATTAAAACTTGAAGCTTCTATCCCTAGGAAGTTGGAAGATGGTTGGGAGCCCATCATTAAAATGAAGATCAATGATTTTGATTGTAATGCTTTATGTGATCTTGGTGCAAGTATTTCTATTATGCCTAAGAAACTTTATGATATGCTTGACTTGCCACCTTTGGAATGTTGTTATTTGGATGTTAATCTTGCTGATAATTCTATAAAGAAACCTTTGGGGAGAATTGACAATGTTCACATTACGGTTAACAATAACCTTGTCCCATGTTGATTTTGTTGTTTTGGATATTGAATGCAATGCATCTTGTCCTATTGTTTTGGGAAGACCCTTTCTTCGAACCGTTGGTGCTATTATTGATATGAAAGAAGGAAATATTAAATATCAATTCCCTCTTAAGAAAGGTATGGAACACTTCCCTAGAAAGAGAATGAAGATGCCTTTTGATTCTATTATTAGAACAAACTAGCACAATGGCCCTCAGAGATGACCATTTTCTTTACTATGTCACAATTATCATGAAATAAATTTATGGCTTAGATGGTGCTATCATGAAAGAAGACATGTTGGCTCGGTCTAGGTCTCAAAGTTCTTGCATGGATTCAATTTTCTTGTTTATTAATTCACTGAGATTGGGGTTCTTATGGCTTGTCTTTTTTTTCCATGCCACTTTGGAGAATTCGGCTAATTTGGTAGTATGTCTTGTGGACAGTGTGTCCATCGAAACCATGTGTCTATCTATCTTAGGGTCCTACTATTGAAGTTCAACTTCTAGTATAATTTCCTAGAATTTGAGAGATTAATTTAAGTATTACGTGTTACATTTTCATTACTTTCATACATTCATTCATACGGGTATGAACGTGTATATCAATCAATTCATTTTTAAAGTCTTTCATATTTTTTCTTGCCACACTGTGAATTCTTTTATATATGCCATCCTATTGTATGATAGTATCACTCCTATGTCTTGACATGCGCGCACCAACACATAAGCTAAATGCAGGCACCGTCACCTTTGCAGTCTTTGTTCTCACCGATCAGTTTAATTTGGAGTTGGCTTCACGTACCTATATTTAAATTTGGCGTACATTTCATCCACATAAATCATCTAGCATGGCAAATCAAAGATAAAATGGGTCTCAGGTGGTGGTGGCGGCGACTCATGTAATAATGTTTCCCTGGCTTCAACCCCATCTCGACGGCGACGTCAAGAAGCTTGTGGTTGTGGTGTGGTCTTCGAGGATTTTCTCTGGCTGTGGGAATCTCGGATCGTCAAGGAGCTTCATCGGGAGTTCATCCTACTTCTTCGTTTCTGGACGGATGTGGTCTTTCGACCCGTTCGACAACTTCCCATCCGCAACCAACAACGTTAGGCCGACTCAGGGAGGAGCGGCAGCGGCGGCGCACCGTCGACACAGTCTAGAGGTTGAAGATGAAGGGCTTCTCAAGGATCTCGTTGTAATTTTCGTTTTTCTTAGGCTGCTTTGTACAGTTCGATGTTTCTTTTAAGGGATTTCTATTTTCGTGCGTCGGGTCCTTAGTTGTGCTCAGTTTTCCCCAGCTCCTTAGTTTTTCCTCAGTTTTACCCAAGCCTTTGTCTGAAACCATCACACGTGATGTAACGGCCGGTTGTCCGACGGCTGACCGTTATCTTCGACTAGTGGGGCCACGTAGAGCCCGCAAAGACACGTCGGACCATCCATCTTTGTTTGACCGTAAGCATCGCTGTATCCCTGACCAAAACGCGAACGAGTGGGGCTTCGGTATATCGAATGACAAGTGGGGCCATGACGCTGATACAAGGGGCAATACACGGGTAGGATTAGATTTTTAAACGGAGCTCTACAGCGATGGCACGGAGGAGGTGGCATGCGGGGTGCCGAGATGAGATCGACGTCCACAAAGAACTGCATGAGGCGAGACCAGACGCATTAGATAGATATGAACTAGACGCGTTTAACCATGCAAAGAAGAGAAGAAATGGTCGACGACATCGACGACCACCTCAAAACTTTGACTGGCCGTGTCGGACACGAACGCGAGCAATGTAGAGAAAACTAGTGTCTCTCATTTCTGCCGTGTATAGGTGGGTGCTAGGAGAGTGTGGTGGCGAAGGGAAAGACCTCGCGTCCTGTGGCGTCCAAGCATAGCGGGTCGGCGTGGTCGTGCCCAGTGGCGTGCATGCATGTTCGGCATTGGCATCAGCATGTACGTTCGGCATTGGCCTCGGCGGTATCTCGGTGTGTCGGTGATCGAATGAGGGGACGGGATTGAGGGGCATCCCGACGTTGACCTAGCAAAGGGCGGCGAGCATAGCCGTTCTGACCATGCCGATATCGGCATCGGCATCGTTTGGAGGCTGTGGTGCTCGAATCAAGTTAGGATTTGTTTCTTGTAGGCCAAAATGAATTTGAAACAAGTTTCATGTTGAAGGTTAGGTAACGAAAGTTTGTAACTATCCCAAAATTATACTAGCGCCATGGTGAGGTTCTTTTTGATAGAGCTATACGGTTGGGCAAACTTTTTTGACACTTTTTAGATAGGGTTCCTTGTTGTTACACGTATGGCATCATGTATGGAAAATTTGGGATCATTTGGAGATGTTCGAAAAATCACTTTGCTTAAGCGCATGCCGTTTCGTCTCGCTGAAACCAGCTTTTCTAACAAGGTGATTTTTTTCTACCTTCTAAATAACCTCAAATTTCATACAGATGATCTTCTATACATAGACATATAGATTGTTCGTTTTTACATTTTTCGAACTTTTTATTTCCCTTTATAATACCCAATTGATTTTTAGGTCAAAACCTCGAAAAACAGCATCATGTATGGCATCATTTTCACCCTAAATTTCAAATTTTCTGAAACTTTCCCTTTTAGATATTCCTTGTTGTTATAGGTATGCCATCATGTATGCCAAACTTAGTTAGGTCTCACTGAAACCAGCTTTTGTAACAAATTAGGTTTTTTCTGCCTTCTCTAAATGACCTCAAAAATCATACGTGGTAGATTTATCATTCTATACAAATATAGGTAATGGCTACAAGAAATCGGTGATGGTTTATCATTTTTTGCGTGAAAGTTATGGCTACAAGAAATCGGTGATGGTTTATCATTTTTTGCGTGAAAATTAATGGCTAACACAAATCGGTGATGGTTTATCATTTTTTGCGTGAAAAGTAATGGCTACAACAAAGGGAATCGGTGATGGTTTATCAAAAAAAATTTGCGTGAAAAGTAATGGCTACAACAAATTGTTGATGGTTTATCATTTTTTTTGCGTGAAAAGTAATGGCAACAACAAATCGGTCATGGTTTATCATTTTTTTGCGTGAAAAGTAATGGCTACAACAAATCGGTGATGGTTTATCATTTTTGCGTGAAAAGTAATGGCAACAACAAATCGGTGATGGTTTATCATTTTTTGCGTGAAAAATAATGCCTAAAAGAGTTTATAATTTTTAGCGCGTGAAATAATACGTAAAACCGCCATTCAACATACTTAGAGGGTGGAAGCTAACCGCCAACAGAGAGAGAGAGGGGTTATCTGCCGTTTCTATATCATACGATCAACGATCGGCGGGCACGATCCGCGTGACATGGGCTAGACCAATCAGGGCGATGTTGCACGTCTGCGAGAATTTGTGAAGAGAGAGGGCAAAACCGAGTACTATCAAGAAACCAAGGGCACCTGAGTAGTAAATAGACTAAGGGATTCAAATTTGAGATTTAAAAAATGAAAAATGCGTGTTTTTTACAATGAAACCCATCTTGGCCTACCTCAAACTATTTGCAATACCAATATACATCAGTGTGAGAATTGTGGCCTCATTTAGACAAAGTATGATTTGGGGGAAGCTGTTTTGGGAAGGGCTTATTGTGGAAAACCATGCACCTTCATAGCTACTAGGTGATTTGAGAAGTGGCAATTTGTGGTAAACTTGATTTATCTATGATTTATCTATGATTTGAGAAGTGGCAATTTGTGGTAAAGACTCCATGAGTAAATGCCACTCTTTTTCGGATTTTTTTGCACATTAAATGACTCATTTAACTAGTTAATCCCATTTGTTGACTCTCTGTTGACCAGCCACTTGAGGGTAAAACTGAGTATATTGCACTAGCCAGTATTAGCACTCGAGGGGAAAATTGAGCACACAAAAAATGCTAGTATAAGACTCGAGGGTATACCTGAGTATATCTAAATTTCCAGGGTTAGACTCGAGGACACATGCAATTGTTGACGCGTAGACGCGGGTCGCGGTGGAGAAGTTGAGACGTGCAATCGTGGACGCGTGTCGCGTTGCAGAAGTCCAAGACGTGCAGACGTGCAACTGTGCACGCGTAGGACGCGGGTCGCATTAACCACCCCTCGCCTTTATAGACGCCTCCTCGCACTCTCTTTGTCACTCTCACTCGCTCACGCATCGCCAACTCTCTCACGTCCCATCATCTTCTCCAAAGCAAAACCCTCTCCTCTCCTCTTCCTCCTCCGGCGAGATGGACAAGGAGAATGCCAATCCCATCATCGAGGTAGGCTCGCGCCACGCCTCCTTCTTCGGCGCTCGCTACGGACGCTGCGCCGCCGCCGCCGTGCATTGGACGCCGCGCCGCAGGTCAGATCCCGGCCGGGATGGGACCCCTATGACCCCGTGCCGTACGTCCCGCCCCGAACCCCTACGACACCTCCTGGAGGACCCATGGAACGAGGTAACTACGGTTTGCTTCCTTTTTGTTCCCCATTCCTTTTGAACCCTATTTTTGCTGGTGTAGATGACAGATGGATGAGTATTGGGCTAATATTTGCGCCTATTTTATTCCATTTTGTTTTGATCACTTCTTGATTTCGTTAAGATTTGGGGTTCGGCTGTTCGGTTAATTTATGCAAGTAATATTGGATCTCAATCGTTAATTTATGCAAGTAATCATGGGATCTCAATCAGTTATTTTATGCACTAATCAAAAGATATCAACCGTTTAATTTTGCAAATAATCTCGAATGTGTTCAAGTTTCAGTTCAGATCTAGAATCTGTTTCTTTGCCTATGATGAATCGTTGGGCACAAATTTTTACAGGGAGGGTTCAGCGAACCATTGATGTGTACAAATCTGTTGTGCATGAGGTTTAGTTCGCTAACACCTTCCCTGTAGATATATAATCATGTCCACTCTAACTGAGGCTGACTCTGTTTTTCTTAACTTTGTTATCATGCACGTTAGTCATCGTTGCAACTCATTCACTAGTTTCTGTTGATATGGATCGATGTCCAGCAGCGACATCGGTAGCGGCCAAGAGGACGCAGGACGTCAAGACTCGCCAGTGCTTCGAGGCTTGGTCGGCCGTGACATCTCCTACTTCGCTAAGGAGGTCTACAGTGCCTTCGCACCAGAGATCTGCGCCACGGACTTCAATCCTCGTCACGCATGCGAGAACATGAGCACCACCTTCCCCAAGGCGGCACGACGGTGAACGTCCACTCCTTCCGCGCCAAGCATAGGCGCTCGGCATGCACCTCCTAGCCTTTGCAGGCGGGTGGAGATCTCCGCCGGCGCATGCCTCTCCGTCAAGCCCAAGGCTCCCAAGGGGAGCAAGAGCAACAAGTGGAGGGCAGAGCCAGATGGGGTAGGCGGAGTCCTGGACGTGTGCTTTGCTGCCTCCTATTTTGTTGTTGGGATCCCTTTGTTGTTAGCTAGGGATCTCTTGTTGTTATGTTAGTATGATGGTGTTGTGAAGAAGAACCTGTTACTATGTTGGCTGCTGTGTATGCAGCTTATTATATATCCATATTATCTAGGGATTATCTATATATTTTGTTGGCCGTACTTAGTTTTCTTGATTTACCATGACTGTGAATTTATCGTACATTACCCTGGAGATTTGCTTCTAGATTTAACTACATACATATGGACCCGAGGGAGTACTAGATTTGCTGCCATATTGGGCAAACAACGAGGGCCAAAAGGCACACATAATTGAAGGAAGTCGAAATGCAAGCTTCTCTAGATTTTATACTAATTTGGTGAAAAGGACAGAAGAGAAAGAGGGGAAAAAGTGCACTTAATAATGCCAATTTGGGGCCGAGAGACAGAACCCGGCTCTGCCACGTGCAACCAACGCTTCGTCCCGTCCCACGCGGTCCCTTTCTGAGCCCCACGCGACGCGCCCACACGACGTGCCCCACACGTGATGTAACGGTCAACCAAACGGAATCCCGCTGTCCGAGCTGCTTCGCGGGTTTCAAACAAGGCATTGGGGAAAACTGAGGAAAAACTAAGGAGCTGGGGAAAACTGAGTACAACTAAGAACCTGAGGGCACGAAAATAGAAATCCCTTCTTTTAATACCGGTGTCCTATTCGCAAAAAAAAATTTAGAACACGGTGGCTTCTTTTCATTCTTATATTGATTTTAGTATATAATAAATGAGCGATTCAACTTTATTCACTGAAAATATATCTTTTTTAGAGAGAACTAAAAATATATCTAGATACATTTATATCTACTCTAAGCTTAGTCACTTATTTTTGATCGGATACATTACCTGTTTTCGATGGTTCGATGAATTAACTAATAACAGGTTTATTTCCACGTGAATTCAGCCAGCAAATATAAGTGTGTACATGCATATATGTATATCTCGTAATTAGGGTGCTCTAGTTGAGGCGCCGTTTACCCGTTCGTGTCTAGCTATTTTTAGTTGACATATCAAGCAGTTTTTTCCTTTTTTGATATACATGGTTTATCTAGCTAGTGTCCTTATATATCATGTCCTTTCACCTTTTCGTTCTGAACAAATACATCTAGCTAGTGTCCTAATATATCACGTTTTGTTATTTTCTGGTTCGCACGTGGTTCTTCTTTTTTTTTTTTTTTTTTTTGAAATATTCTTCTTTTTTAAACATACACATGTAGCTAGCTAGTGTCCTGATATGTCACTCCTTACACTTATTATCGATCTATGGCCTATGCACGAGTGGATGTGAAAAGGGAAAGAGAAATAAAAAAAGAGGAAGTTATTTCATGGAAAGGTACGGAATAGTTCAAAAAGTCTAACGTGTTGAACTAATTAACTGGACACGTCTCACATATTTGTTACGTAAATACTTTAAAATCCTAGCCACATATATTAGATCTAACTATCAAAAATAATTATGATGATGTGGATTAACGTGGTGTCTCTATTTTAATCAGTTGTATCTTGCTTTTAATATATAATAAATAATAATGTTAATAATAATAGTAATCCCCAGATATGTACGCAACTTTCATTCAACTGGAGCTTTTCCATCTGAGCAAGTTAAGTGCCTCGAAAAAAATCGTCTTTACGGACTGTTCTGTTTTGACAAATTCTGCCTTTTATTTCGTATTGCCTCTTTTATTGTGTTTGAGTGGAAACACTCTCTTGTTGGATAACAAACACCATTCATTGTGTAGGGATGCAAAAGCACACCTCAAGCCGGAGTAAACAAGCTCCACAACATCATAAAGGAATCACACACGATGCCCACATTTGTCACCATCACATGAGTACTCCGAGTTCATATTAAAGTAACTCTATAGTGCATAGAAATAGTAAACTTCATAGTCTTGCAATATCTGGGAATGATTGTGTCCTTGGCTAACATGTGAATTTTTGATTATACAAAACCTCTAATGAGATTGCTTTGAGTTTGATGTGAAGGAAGTTTTCAAGATCAAGAGAGGAGGATGATATAATATGATCGAAGAGTGAAAAGTCTAGGCTGGGGATGCCGTGGTTCATCCATGCATATTTAAAGAACACTCGTTGTTTAATGGACGTCTGCTGATCCCCTTCTTCATCCAAACTTATCGGTCACCCTAGTAAACTATATTTTAATTTGCCACATCTTATGTGTCTATTGGAAAGGTCGTGTGCTTTTATTCTTGTTTCCTATTTAAGTTTTCATAAATCGATCCTAACATGCTGCTGGGAGACACCACTACAAGAGATATGATACACTGCGAAAACCCTCATGACGGTGGTACGTAACGTCACAGAATATCCTAATCGACGCGGATTTTCTACCTAGGGTGGTAGCTACGCATAGGCTTAAAATCGTTGGATGAGATCACGTGATTCGTGCTGCTGTTTAATTCCGTTAGTGTTGTCCGTTAGGCCCAACCGTGGCCGTTCAGAATCTTGAAAAGAGGAGAACCGTGGGCGTTCAAAAACTACAAAAAAGAAACTGTGCCGTGCACAAACGGTAAAATTTGACTTTGTGTTTGTTGTGGCGGTTCGTGTCAGTTCGTGTCAGAGAAAAAGCGTAGCCGTGGCCGTGCAAAAACTTTAAAAGAGTTTGAAAACCGTAAAGGAAGTTTAACTGTGCACCGTCCGTTTTAGAAAAAGATGCAAAAAATTCTATCCTACCGGTGGACGGTAGCCATGCCCGTGATTGATTACGCAAAAAATATCCGTCTCCATCCGCTTTACCGAAAGAAACTGCAAAACAAAAACAAACAAAACATGCCCATGAAAATACATGTTCCTCTAATTTTGGTGTTTTACCGTTATTAGCCTCTATTTTAGGAAGATCTTTTTTTATCGTGCCCAAGAAATTTTGCTTGATTATATTATTTCCCAAGGACAAAGAATAATCTTCGACAGAACACAAAAGAGATCAGTTAATTATCTGTCATTTAGCTTCTTTTGGATCTGATCTAGAAAGAAAAAAAGACCTTGCCATTCTTCTTATCGAGAGAAACTGTAAAAAAAAATCAGTGTCAGGTAGTAAGTTGCAAAGCAAGAAGAAAACAGATTCAGAGTTTAGCACATCACTGTGCAGAGCATTTCATCCAACAGGAAAATTCATTGATCAACAACATTTTACAATTTACAGATCGGCACAAACACCTGACGTGAGAGAGCGTCACTCACTGGACATGTGAAAGAGAACTGTAAGCTGCTTCTTCGGATTAGCATTTTTTTTTTTTGCTACAACCACCATACATCAAGAACAAGCAGACATTGCTTGAAGAGAAAACCATACGAGATTTTGAGCACAACGCAAGACACTGAGAAAGGGAGCAGATATTGGGAGTTGTGACTACATAGAACAAAGAAACAAGAAAACACTTGCAAGGCATCGCTTGGTATCAACTTCTATGAATTTGTTTCACGCTCTACATATTTCCACCAAAGGATTGAATGCTAAAAAAGAAGACTCTGCATTTGCAGGCTGCCATGAAAACATTGATAATGGATATTGGATAGTTTTTACTCAAACCACCAACATTCGATTTCTCCAAGTGTCTAAATCTGTGTGTATCCACAAAAGATCCAACAAGAATCTGTAAAGTAGAATGAAAACACATATCCCATAGAATCTGTAGTTTGTGAAGCAAAATGGATCGGGCAAAAAGTACAGAACAAAATTGAATAATCAAATCGGATTTTGGGATGAAATCAGAAAAGATGGGGAGATTCCCGCGCACCACGGCTGACATCGCTCGTCCCCGGTCTGGCTCGGCAGAAACAACGGTTACAGCAGGTCTTGGAGGAGCTCGCCAGCCGCATCGCAGAGGAAGGGGATGCAGGCCGGCAGTGCGCCAGACATCATCGTCCCGACGCGATCCTCAGAGGTGTCCCCGCCCAGCACGACAAGAGAGATAAAAATATAGCATGGGGAAACAGATCAAATCGTCAATAACATTTCTACCGGAAAAAAATAGAATTTATAGAACATACAGAGAGGCGCATGGATCTTGAGCAGTAAAACCTGAAATCACATCCCCGTACGAGATCACAAAAATAGCCAAGATGTGGCTCCAGACCAGGAACATTCTTTTGGATCTCAACAGAATACAAAACACAAAAAAGGATCTGGAAAAAAAGAGCCATCCGGAATGGAGAGAGAGTCAAGAAGTAGTTGATGATGGCGGCGCCTTGGGAGCCGAGCTCCAGCGCTAGCAGGATGCGGGGCATCCGATCTATAAGGTGAGTGCGTGGAGGACCTCGTTGGAGGCGAGGAAGACCGCAACGCAGGTGGTGGAGCTCGTTGTGGCCACCATGGAAGAAGTCGACTATCAGCGTGTCGACGGACGAGGAAGCACATGGACGAGCCCTGCTGCGCCTCATTCCCTTGCAGCCGCCCACGCCCCGCGCCGCCACCTGCGGGAGGAAGTTGAGCAACAGGGGCGCCGTGAGGAGCGGAGCAGGGCCCTCGCGCCATGGAGGGAAGGCAAGGCCGTCGGGCCGCCGGACCGTGGAGGAGGGTCACGGGGATGAGCAGCTGCGCCGTGGATGGAGCTGGGGTGGGCGGCGCGTGGGTGGGGATGAGTTGAAAATGAGAGAGCCGGGGAGACAGGATAAGGAGAGAGAGAGAGGATAGGGACAAGGTGGAGGGATGGACGGTAACGCCGTCAGTTTAGATGTAGGGTTAAAAATGCTTCATAGGCGATTTAATGGTTGGATTGGGCGCATGTTTACACCCCATGGTAGCCCACTATTTCCCATATTTTAATATGTGACGTTTCACCTATGGCGTCATGTATTTCCAATGATCCATAACGGTCGCACAATCAACGTCACACATCAGCATATTCTATGACGACTTGATAATTTCCATGACGAGCGTGGATGAGTCACAGAAAAATTACCCTATATGCTTGACCATGCGAGAAAGGAACTTGATATATCTTGACCATGTGAGAAAGGAACTTGATGAGATATGTCCATGAATGATTTGACTAATTAATATTTCGTGAGATGGAGGCGAGCTAGCTACTAAATATAACTCGTCAAAATTTTACACATGTCCTAAAATTGGTCGGAGCTCATCGAAAACTGAGTAATCTCGCTACCAATTTTACATATGACATCAAATTGATAAAATCCTAATATCAAATTAATTCTCCTGATAATACTGACATTTTTCGTGTTGGTGGTTTTCCAATTGATACCATCGTGCTTCTCTTCCTAATAATAAGACATAAATAGTCAAACACGCTTCATTGGATCCCTTGGTGGCGCCCGGTGTGAAATCTAACCGCATTTTTTCAGAGTCTCTTTGTATATTCTCTTCTCCTTATTGCCAAGAAATAAAGACACATCTCAAAAAAAAAAGACACGAGTCCTTTCCCACAATGAATAGAAATTAAATGTATATAGGGAAAATAATTTTCCCTCGACCGAAGGATCCGCTCCCTCCATTTTCCCACCAAATTTTTTATTTTCCCTCCTCCCAAAACATCCTTCAGTTTTCTTTTTTCCGTAGGCAGTTCTACGCGGAGGTAGCGCCCACTTCCCCTATTTCTCTGCTCCTCTCCTCCTATTCTCTAGATACACCAGATTGATCGGCGGCGGCCTCCGATTCACCCCCAGCAAGGTCGAACGTCGCAGCCCTCCTCCTCTGCGGGGTCGAGTGCCGGCCTGCTCCCGCGCCTTCGCGCCGCCAAGCGCGGAACACCGCCGCCCCACCGGCGGATCGAGCGCCACCGCGCGCAACCTTCTCCTCGTCCGCACCCACGAGAACGCCTCGCCTGCACCAACGAACGTCATCGCCCGCATGCACGAAACGCCTCCGCCTGCTCCCCGAGACGCGCCACGCGCACTGCGCAACGCCACGCTGCTCCTCAAGTGTAATCGCCTGCAGTAGCACCCTAATATAATTGTTTGTTGTTTTTCTTTTATGCATCATCATGCATCATGCATCATAGCATCCATGTTTTACAAAATAAAAATTATTTTTACAAACCCTATTTCAATATTTTCCCTCTCATATTGTCTTATATAATAAAACCCTTCTCACTCCTTTCCTTTATATAAAAAAAACCTAACCTTTTAACCCTGGGCTACCTCTCCCTCCAGCCCTTTTTCCTTTTTTCCCCGAGCAGCCCAGCAGCCCGGTCCACCTCGCCTTGGCCCGTACCCCTTCATCCCTCTCCCCTTTCTTTTTTCCTTCCGTGCTCGACAACGACAGGAGAGGGAGACGCACATCGCGTGAGGTCCCCATCATCCTCCACCGAGCGCCCGCTCCCCACATGCTCCCTCACGCGCCCCTCCTCCTTATCTTCTACGCCCCAGAAACCCTAGACCATCTCCTCCCTCGCGCCGCCATCTTCCTCCTCTTCTTCCCATCTTACTCCTCTCCCTGTGAACAAAACAAAGGGGAAAACTCCACAGTACCTCCTCCACTCACCATGGCGCCGCCGCTACACACCACCCCTCGCCGTTCTGAGGGCACCGGGAGGTGCGCCTCGTCCTCCTCTTCAACCTGGTTCAAGGAATCGAGCCGGGGTTGGCTCAATCAACGGCAAAATCGCCGTTCCCTTCTCCAACTCCGGCGAGTTCATCGTCGATTCCGGCCTCTATGGTCCTCCTCCGCCCGTGTTGTGCACATATAAGGCTTCCTGGTGATGTACTCGTTCTCCCAGACCTCTTCCCCGTCTCGTTCTCGTCCTCTCTTTTTTTCTACCGACGTTGACCACCGGCAACCTCCGCAGGAGCTCGACGCCGGTGATGCTCCGGCGACCCCCTGGGCTCCGCACTGCCACCATCGGCCTCCCCACGTTCAGCCGCATCTCCCGCGCCTAGTTCCCCGTCTCGCTTCACCTTGAACTTGAATCTCTGGATTGATTCGTGACTTGATCTCCTTCCTCTCCATGGTTGCAGCCCTCCAAGTTCGTCTCCGTCTCTTGCTTGTTTCAAGTTGCTGCACATCCTTTACTGGACACAAACACAGTGCAAGCTAACTGGTCCGCTCCCTTGATCTAGATCCAGACGGCCCAAGTTCGAATCCCACGGGCACGTACCTCATCTTTTTTAGCTGCACGTGCAACAGCCCACCAACTCGAGATCTACTTCAAAGAAATCGGTGCATCAAATCTGGTACGCTACAATCAGTAGCCCAATTGGTACGGCCCTTGTTCTTCATACGGGAGAAATCCCCTTCAATAGATCCTGTTCCTTTTGCAAAGCTCCCTGGCCTTTTGATTCTAACCCGCAGTCCTTATCCCACTCCAGCCCTTCCCTGTCAGCAGCGCCCGGGCCCGCCGTCAGTGTCCCAGGCCTTCTCCTCGGTACAAAACGTTTTACCCTTTTTCTGTTTTCTGAAAATTGCAGAATATGTCTATATCTTGCAAAATTCATATCTCCTAAACTACAACTCGAAATAAAATGTTATATATATGAAATTTGAACAGAAAAACATGAGGAACATGAATATGCCATCCATTCATTTGTTTGCATCTCGCATCATGTCGTTCGTTGATAGTTATGCATGTTCACCTAACATATAAGCGGAGTATTTCGGATTCCGGATATGGTTCCCGCTCCGTTTAATATTGAAGTAGCTCACCCCTCTCATGATATGCCATGCTAATCACCACTTAACTTTGTCGGTAGAAATGCAACTCCAACCTAATTTGATTGTCCGGGGTTCCGACTCCGATTAATATGGATAAATTGCACTGCATCATATTGCCATGTCATGCATATCATCTTGAGCATGCCGATTCTTTATCCGTAGTAGTAAGATTGCATACGTTGTGTGTTAAGATTTGCTTCTTCCGTATAGTGATCACGGTTTGATGTGAGATACGAAGAGTTCTCCACAAGTTCTTCTCGCTTTTCTGCGGCGAGCCCACCCTCCTTCACCTATTTCATATTTTGCTCTCCCTCCCACTCGCTATCCCGATGTCGCGATTCTTTATCGAGTCACGTGTCCTATTCCACTTGTTTACCATAATAATCCTATATGTATCATTCCTTACCCATAGCCGTTGCTTGATGTTTGAGCCCTTGCGAGTCGTAGGCGTGTTTAGGCTCTGTTGTTTATCTCGATCTGTTATCGGGATATGTTGGGTTGTTGGGAGGTTATCACATGCTATATCATTGTTGGAGATACACACTTTACTTTATTGTTAACAACTAAAATTGTAAGCAGAGGCATCTGTGAGCCCCTTTGCGAAAGCATCGGAACTTTGACTCGCTAATGTCCCCTAGGACCTGAGTTCTTGTTATCTGTTCCGAGATTGAGCTACCCGTGCGTGGGGACGATTATTGGGACCCCCTCACCCATTACCTTTTCTCAAGTCAGTTGAAAAGCCTTGGTTTTATTTGCTCATATGCACGATATGCACGATTTACTTCCTGTTGCCTTCGGGTGTTTATATTTTGTACTGTATCGCATAATTGCTAGACGACTTATCTAGTGCTTGGCCGTTAGTGCCCGCCTAGACGCCTACGCAACCTCTGGGTCCGTATCGGAGGGCACGGGGACTTTCGTCACGGTAGCTTATTGGGTGGCCCCCTAGACTTTCTTGTTGAATTGGGAACGGTCTTGTTGTGAGACATCGCCTGTGTTAAGCGGGTCGAGCGCATGGTTACATTTGGGCAACCCCACGGGTGTACATCTTATCGATAAGCCGTGTCCGCGGTTACGGACGACTTGGAATTGTATAGTGATACGTCCAAAACGTATCTACTTTCCCGAACACTCTTTGCTATTGTTTTGCGTCTAATTTGTGCGTATTTGGACAACCACACCCGATAACGCTGTTTTCGTGAACCGATCAGTGTCTCCGTTTTGTGCAATCAACTTTCGGAAAATCCCTAATTTATGCGAAGGCCCTATTTTACAGAATATTGACGGAGCTAGGGCAAGAGAAGTGAGGCTCAGGCCCCACACCCATAGGCGCGCGCGGCTGGCACGCGCGCTGCATGTGGTGTGGCCCTCTGGCCGGCCTCCGACGCCCCCTTCGACTACTTTCACTGTCTCGACCTAAAAACGCACGGGAGAAGTCGAAGCGCGAAACCCTCCGGGTGCCGCCACATCGCGAAACTCCGTCGCGGGAGCCAGAAGTCTCCGTTCGGCTCCGCCGGGACGGGGAATTGGAGGAGATCATCACCGCCATCACCGCTAACGCTCTCCATCGACCGACCATGTTTCCCCCATCCATGTGTGAGTAATTCCCCGCTGTAGGTGAAGGGATGGTAGGGATTGGATGAGATTGGTCATGTAATAGTCATAAGATTGTTAGGGCATAGTGCCTAGTATCCGTAGATGTCACTTTTATGATATTGTTGCAACTTGTTATGCTTAATGCTTGTCACTAGGGCCCGAGTGCCATGATCTCGGATCTGAACATGTTATTGATTCATGAAGATATTCGTTGTTTTATGATCTTACCGCAAGTTGTATACACATGTCATTGTCCGGAACCAATGGCCCCGAAGTGATGAATCGACAACCGGAGTGATGGAATGGATGTGAGATCACATGTTCACGGAGGCATTCTTTTGCTCCCACTCTATTAAAAGGATACCTTAATTTCCATATTTTTGTACTTGTGTCACATTTACGCAGAGATAAAAGATGTTGTGTAAGCTTCTCATTAAGTACGACTAAATATTAACACATGCCTATTGATTGATTAGTACTTGGATACCGTTTTATTATTATCTGCAAATGCCCTGTTTTGATTGTTATATGAGTTTCTCTCATCCATGCAACGCTTAGTTAAATCAGTCCTGTGCCTACAGTATTTTAATCCTATTTCTATAATCACTAATGCCTTTATTTCACCGTTATTTCACTATTTCCACTCCCATAAAACTGTTACTACTGATAAACTCTGCGAGCAAGTTCCGTTTCTCAGTGCAACTGAATTGACAACTCCGTTGTTAAGGCTTACAAAGTATTCTTTGTCTCCTTGTGTCGAATCAATAAATTGGGTAATACTCCCCTCGAAGACTGTTGCGATCCCCTATACTTGTGGGTCATCAAGACTATTTTGGCGCCGTTGCCGGGAGCATAGCTTTATTTGGAAGTTCACTTGGATTGATATTGTTCTCTGCAAATTCTCCATTATGGGTAAACCTCGCGATACTAAGATCGCCATATTACCATCCACTACAAGAAAAGGTACAACTCTTAGTACCTCTGCTGCTCTTGATTCACCGTCTGTGATAAGTAAACTTGTTTCACCACCACAAACTTCAAATGCTGGTACTTCTGCTGAATCTGAAAATTCCTCTCATAATTGTGATGATGCTTCTGCTGTGCTTGATAATGATGGTTCGTTAGGATCTTTTCTAGATGCTACAATTGCTAAGTCTAGACAAATTGAAAATACCGAAACTCCTAATGAAAATGCTGCTACACCTGTTAATTCACCTGAGTTTGTTGAATATTCTAGTGATGATCTTGATGAAGATTATGTAGAGCTTGATGATGATTTTATTGAAAAATGCAATGCTACTACTGATGCAAGAAAAATTAAAAAGTTGCTTGCAGAACATGCTGTTAGATATAAACTGTCTCCTGATCCTAAATTTGCCACATCTCCTATAAACATTAGGGATAAAGATTATGATTTTTCTCTTGATTTATCTCATATAGCTATTGTTGAGAAAACACCCTTTTGTGGTACTGAAAAAGAAAGTGCTGTTGAACACATGACTGAGTTATCTACTCTTAGTGGCTTGTTTTCCGATGATATTAAGATGCGTACTTATTTTGTCGCTAAAATTTTTCCTTTCTCATTAAAGGATGATAAAACTTGGTATAATAATTTGCCTCCTGGTTCTATTAAAAGTCCAAAGGAATTGCTTGATGTTTTCTTTCCGCAAATACCTTCTCAAGCAGTCAACACTGCTTTGCAGAGAATTTATAATTTTGACCAGAAGATGGAGAGAAATTGCCTGAGGCTTGGGCGAGATTTTGCTCTCTTATTAGAGCCAGCCTGACCATGATTTGGAAAAGCATGATTTACTTGATATATTTTATAGTGGACTAACCATTGAGTCTAGGGCGTACCTGGATAGTTGTGCTGGTTGTGTTTTCAGGAAAAGAACTCCAGACGACGCTGAAGAATTATTGGCTAAAATAGGCCGGAATCATGATGATTGGTCTACACCTGAACCAACCCCGACACCGATATTGAAGAAGAGGGTATGATTAAATTAAATGATGAAGATATGAGGGAAGCCAAGAAGTCTCTTAAAGAGAAGGGTATTAAACCGAAGATGTGAAGAATTTACCTCCTATAGAAGATTTATGTGAGATAACTCCCCTTCATCCATGATTGAGGTACACTCTCTTCAACGCTTTACTAGAGAAGATATTCCGTATTCAAAATCTCCTGCTCAATGCTTAGATGAGTTTGATAATTATATTGTTAAGCAAGAAAACTTTAATATGAGAGTAGAGAATCATTTAATGGAAAATTCTCTCGAGCTATTAGTGAATTGCATGGTATTGTGGAGAGAACCTCCAATGATGTTAAGATACTTGTTAAACATTTTCAAATGGTTCAAACTCAAATTGATCAACTTACTAAAGTGCAAAATGACTTGTTGGGAAATAATTCTAAAGAAAAACATGCTTATGAAGTAACAACTAGAGGTGGTGTTTCTACCCAGGATCCTCTATATCCTGAAGGGCATCCCAAAAGAGTTGAACAAGATTCTCAACTAATTAAAACTAGTGCTCCATCTAAGAAAAAGAAAAATAAACATAAGAATGTTGTAGAATCCTCTGAACCTGTTAATGATCCTAATAGTATTTCTATTTCTGATTGAACTGAAAGTGGTAATGAACATGAGGAAGATAATGATAAGGATGATACTCCCGATAAAGAAGAAATTGAAAAAGAACCTGAAAAGCCTGCTAAAAATAAAAAGTACACTAAAGAAGATTTTATTGCTGAGAAACATGGTAATGAAAGAGAACCTTGGGTTCAAAAGCAAATGCCTTTTCCCTAAGAAACTAAAATCAAAGGAGGAAGAACATTATAATAAATTTTGTGATTGGATGAAACCTTTATTTTTGCAAATCCCTTTGACTGATGCTATTAAATTGCCTCCTTATTCAAAGTATATGAAAGATATTGTTACTAACAAAAGGAAAGTCCCCAATGAGGAAATTTCCACTATGCTCGCTAATTACTCATTCAATGGTAAGATTCCAAAGAAGCTTGGCGACCCAGGTATACCGACTATTCCTTGTTCTATTAAGAATAATTATGTTAGAACTGCTCTATGTGATTTGGGAGCAGGTGTTAGTGTAATGCCTTTTTCTCTTTATAAGAGACTTGATTTAGATAAATTGATACCAACTGATATATCTTTGCAAATGGCTGATAAATCTACTGCTATTCCTGTTGGTTTATGTGAAAATGTTCCTGTTCAAGTTACTCAGCATTGCTTGATATTAACTGATTTTGTTGTGTTGGAAATGCCTGAAGATGATAATATGTCCATTATTCTTGGAAGACCCTTTCTTAATACTGCAGGGGCTGTTATTGATTGCAATAAAGGCATGGTTACTTTCAATGTTGATGATAAGGAACATACTGTCTATTTTCCCAAGAGGATTGATAAAGTATGCGGAGTTAATACAATTTTTAATGTAAAAACTATCAAAGTGGGATCCATTGATTGTCCTATATATGAGCCTAAAGAAGAATATCAAACTCTTGTGATTGGATCCATATCAATTCAATATAAGGTAACATGATTGATTTGAGGTTTATTTCTTCTTATGTCATATAAAATTTATTTGGTAGCAAGACTTGATCAACCTTGTTAACAAGTATATTTTAATGCATAAGAGAGCTAAACAACATTTCTTTCTTTCTTTCTCCCTCCACTTATTTTACTTGCTGTAGCAACCTCTCCTTATCTTTATTTTATTGCATTGTTGTGCCAAGTAAAGTCTCTAGTAGAAGGTTGATTCTAGATTTGGATTTCTGCGCAGAAACAGATTTCTATCTGTCACGAATCTGGGCATATTTCTCTGTAGGTAACTCAGAAAAATTGCCAATTTACGTGCGTGATCCTCAGATATGTACGCAACTTTCATTAGTTTTGAGTTTTCTGATTTGAGCAACGGAAGTACCATTTTAAAATTCGTCTTTACTGGCTGTTCTGTTTTGGCAGATTCTGTCTCTGTTTTTTGCATTGTCTCTTGTGGACTTTAAGTGAGGCTTTCTAGACGTGGAGAGCTGTAGCTAATGTTTTATTGAGTTCTTGCAATGTGTCACTACAGGGCCAAGGTGGATTAAAGTTTTTTTGAGTACTAACCCCTCTAATGAAGTTTATGAGAAGTTTGGTGTGAAGGAAGTTTTCAAGGGTCAAGAGAGGAGGATGATATATGATCAAGAAGAGTCAAAAGCCTAAGCTTGGGGGGAGGTATACCGGCATCACTCATTCTTTGCATATTATGGTTGCTGGATACTTGTACATACTTGTTTAGTCTCTAGAGTGGTTTTCTAATGAGAGGGAGATGATATTTGGGGAAGTGCTGTCCAAAAACAGATTCTGGGCTGTTACCAAAAAATTCGTACGCACAGCCAGAACGTTATTTTGAGCTGCCAATTTTTGAGCATGTTCCCCAGGTTGTTATCTAACTTTCATTAGTTGAACACTTTTTGGTCTGAGCAATGGAAGATTTTTGTTAATTTCGATTTCTGTACTGCTGTCAGGATTTGGCAGATTTCTGTCATCCTGCTTTTCTGTGTTTCTGTTAGTTTGCATTCTTTTGTTTTCGCTTTGTTTCTTTCCTAAAACACAAAAAGACCAAAAATATTTCTGTTGTTTCTCTTCACCATTTGTTTATTTGATTCTTTGCTCTTAGTTTATTTTATTTGCTATCGTTAGTTTGTTATGAGAAAACCCAAAAAGATTTTGCCTTGTTTGCTTGTTTTCTTTCGTTCTTGTTTCCAATTTGAAAACACCAAAAATATTTGCTGTTCTTCTTTGGTTTGTAAAGTTCATTATGAGTTCAATGGTTTTCGGTGGCTGGAGCGTGGTTTTCATTTCATATTATCCAAGCTACACAAGTGAAAAGGCAATAATGACGATCTACGACAATCTGATTGTGGTGAGAGGCTGGTATGAACTCTATTTGCTTTCATTTTTGTACATATACTCATCCATATGAGCATGCTTAGTTGGTTCATGTGAGGTATATGTTATTTGAGAAAGTCTAGTAGTTCATGATCTCTCATGTTTAGCTCCAATTTATTAATATAAGTAGCATGTCATGGATATTCGCTTGCATTGTTTTATTCATAAGTAAGTATGACATTGTGGTATCCTCCTCTGAATAATTCATTTATATCGACTTGGCACATGCTCACGCATGCATATGACTGAACAAAAAGTCAATTAAGCCTCGATGATTTATATTGCTTCAGAGTTATTGTATCACTTTTATGCCTCCGTTAATTTATTTTGTCGCAAGCATGATTATGACAGTTATTGCTCTCTTGATTTGTCGCTCCCTAGTCTTTTGCTAGCCTTCACTTGTACTGAGCGGGAACGCCGCTCGTGCTTCCAAACACCTGAAAACCAAGTTGTTCCAAAGTGTCCACCATAAATACCTATGCATGGCATTTCAAACCATTCCAAGTAAATTCTCATGCGCTACCTTTAAAACCTTCAAAATGCTTCTCAATTTGTGTTAATGTTTCATAGCTCATGAGGAAGTATGTGGTGTTTAGCTTTCAACCTTGTCATTTACTTTTGACGGATTCTCATATGGACTAGTGGCACATCCGCTTATCCAATAATTTTGCAAAAAGAGCTGGCAATGGGGTTCCCAGTCCCGAATTAATTAACTTAAATAGACACTCCTCCATGGTTTGTGATTGTTGGACGGCACCCGAAGGATTCGGTTAGCCATGGCTTGTGTAAGCAAAGGTTGGGGGGAGTGTTATCATCATAATAAAACTTAAATAAAAAGGCACTCCTTCATGGTATGTGATTGTTGGCAGGCACCCGATGATTCGGTTAGCCATGGTTTGTGAAAGAAAGGTTGGAAGGAGTGCCACCCAAAAATAAATAAAATGGGAGCCGCTCTTGTGAGTCCGGTTGATGAGGTAGTTAGTGTACCCATTACCATTCGTTGACAACAACAAACACCTCTCAAAATAATTTTACTCCTGCTTTACAAATAAAAAGCTCTAGCGCATGTTAATCCCCTTCCCTCTGCGAAGGGTCAATCTTTTACTTTTATGTTGTGTCTCCATTCTTTCTTTGAGCACTATCTTGAGAGCACAACTGTCATTCTTAGTATAATATGCTTGTCTCAAAATATGATTGATTGTGGTATAACTTTGATGCTTTTATCTTTGACAATCACTACTTCTAGTCTTTCTATGAACTCCAGAGGTGCCTCGGCATTTATGTTTTGCCGATCAAATACAGGCAAGCGAGATACCACTTTATCATATTCTCTTATGAACATTGCAATCCTGCTTATATACATGATTCATGGTGCTTATTATTAATTGTTGGTACCTCTCATGATTGACATAGCTGTTGGATGATCTTATTTGCATGTATCTCATTATGAACTGCTTAAGTATTAGCCATAGCATGAGCATATATACATCATATGAGCAAATGTGTTCGTGAAAGTTCTTTTATCGCTCAGTTGTTAACTGAATTGCTTGAGGACAAGCAATAAGCTTGCTTGGGGGAGTTGATACGTCCAAAACGTATCTACTTTCCCGAACACTTTTGCTATTGTTTTGCCTCTAATTTGTGTATTTTGGATACAACTAACACGGACTAACTCGTTTTCAGCAGAACTGCTCAGTGTCTCGTTTTTGTGAAATCCAACTTTCGGGAAAATCCTCGGAATTTATGCGAAGGCCCTACTTTAATATTGACGACGGAAGGGCAAGAGAGGTGGAGGCCCGAGGCCCCACACCATAGGGCGGCGCGGCCAGGGGGCGCGGGCCATGTGGTGTGGCCTCGGCTGGCCTCGACGCCCCTTCGGACTACTTATCGGGTTCGACCTAAAAACGCACGGGGAGAAGTCGAAGTCGCCGAAACCCTCCGAAAGCCGCCACATCGCGAAACTCCGCGCGGGAGAAGTCACCGTTCGGCACTCCGCGGACGGGAATTGGAGGAGATCATCACCGCCATCACCGCCAACGCCTCTCCATCGACCAGCCATGTTTCCCCCATCCATGTGTGAGTAATTCCCCGCTGTAGGCTGAAGGGGATGGTAGGGATTGGATGAGATTGGTCATGTAATAGTCATAAGATTGTTAGGGCATAGTGCCTAGTATCCGTAGATGTCACTTTTATGATATTGTTGCAACTTGTTATGCTTAATGCTTGTCACTAGGGCCCGAGTGCCATGATCTCAGATCTGAACATGTTATTGATTCATGAAGATATTCGTTATTTATGATCTTACCTGCAAGTTGTATACACATGTCGCTGTCCGGAACCAATGGCCCCGTGACAGAAATCGGGACAACCGGAGGGGATGGTAGCGATGTGAGGATCACATGTGTTCACGAGTGTTAATGCTTTGCTCCGGTACTCTATTAAAAGGAGTACCTTAATTTCCAGTAGTTTCCCTAGAGGCCCGGCTGCCACCGGCTGGTAGGACAAAAGATGTTGTGCAAGTTTCTCATTGCGAGCACATACGACTAAATATGGAACACATGCCTATTGATTGATTAGTACTTGGATACCGTTTATTATTATCTGCAAATGCCCCTACTTTGATTGTTATATGAGTTTCTCTCATCCATGCAACGCCCGTTAAATCCGTCCCTGTGCCTACAGTATTTTAATCCCGCTGTTTACTATAATCACTCTGCTGTCTTTATTTCACCGCTGTTATTTCACTATTTCCACTGCCATAAAACTGTTACTACGATAAACTCTTGCGAGCAAGTCTGTTTTCAGGTGCAGCTAAATTGACAACTCCGCTGTTAAGGCTTACAAGTATTCTTTGTCTCCCCTTGTGTCGAATCAATAAATTGGGTAATACTTCCCTCGAAGACTGTTGCGATCCCCTATACTTGTGGGTCATCACTTGATCATAGAACAACTTACACCGTTATCTTGTTGCTAATAATCTGATAATAACTTGCGTAGTAATATAGCATTATTACAACCAACATATAATAAAATTGTCAACCGTGGAGTGCCTTTTACATTGCCTCTTCGCTTTGTTGGAGGGGATATGTGTAATCGGTTGGGTTATGTTTGTGTAGTATTTATCTGTTACCTTGTGCGCTCTCTTATCTTCTCTGAGTAGACGGATGTTGTAGCTTGTCTCTATTGGTTATAGTTTTGCTGCCGCTAAACTTACCATATAGCCCCAGGCGATATATATATTTGCCCGGCGAGCATAGCCATTTCTAGTCTCGCTAAGTATGTGCCGGAGTTCGTTCCTTGGTACTTACTCTCGCCTTTTCTCTTTCTCTTTTGCTTCCTCCCTTTTGTCGGCAACCGATGGCCCGACTTTGACAGGTACGAGATGACGACGTTAGCAAGGTTACCCTTCCGGCTTGGCCTGGGCAGGGTTATGGACGCCACTGGTTATCTTCAGGACTCTTAGTCCAATTTGTATCTTGTCCGTCGGACGTATTCGATCTTCTGTATGTATTGGATCTTTGTATTGAATATCTGTATCTTGACTCGTTGGAGTTGTTGTTGTAATATATGTTTCTTGTGGGCTCTATTGTAATCCTGTTGTAATTCCTCTGGCATCATGTGTGTGATTTGTCGCGCACGTCGTGTCGGAGGGCGTCTCTGAATCGATATCGTGCGGATTTCGGCGGGATCGCTGAAATCCTCATGGTACCGGTTTCGGGGCGTCACATCAAGGTAACAACCTGTTCTAAAATAATTCGTAGTACTTCGTGTATTTGTTGCTATGTGCACCATCTTTTTTGCTGACTGTGTGGTGTGATGCTTTTCTTCTTCCCTTGGTGTTGATATTTGAGATCGATCCCATGATTAACCTGTGTGTATGACAGGGTACTGAGTTTTATGTTCTTGTGAACTAATTAACTGATTGTTTATCACGCACCAAATAACAGTTGTGATCTTTCTTATTGATGTATTCGTTCATCGGTCAAGAAATAGAGATATCACTCCAGTGTGTATTTGTCATATCTTTGAATGTGTAACCAAGTTTCTAAGCATTTTTTCCCTGTATTTGTCATATTTCTGAATGCATAACCAAGTTTCCCGTAAATAAAAGGATTGTTTCTAAGCATTTTTTGTCTATAATTGTCATATCTCTGAACCTACACACATAAATTAACATGTTAGTTTGAGATGCTTGAGACGTCTTAAGCACTTCTCTGGTTCTCACTTGTTCTCTAATAACTTTCTACATATCATTACATCATGAGACTTACAAGATATAACAAACACAAAGATGTAAGTTCTGTTCCTCCAAACTCTCTTTCTATTCAAGAAATATACAACTCGCTGATCTGATTTTCATTGTGTCAGCCCGAAGGTCATGGTTAGTGATCTTGTGTTGCAAAGATTCTAGCTTCAAACTCTTTTGTATCGGTAGAAAACTTAGCCTGCAGTTTCATGCTCTCTCCATCTTAAATAGTTTTGTTCAGAATTTTTTTTCAAATCTACATAGAGACCTTAGCATGCTATCATATTAACCTATGTGCTGAAACTGCTGCAATTTGTCCTGAAATTAAATGCTTTTGAGGTGATACTCTGTTCACATGCTTTTCCTTATTAAAGATAAAAAAAAAGTGAATCGTAATATTGCTAGGAGGGTGAGGTAGACATGTACATGAGGTCTTTATCAAATAAATGACCTTATCCTTAGGGTCATTAGTTTTCTAAAACTTAGCATTATATGTTAACATATTGCGATACTAATTTTTCATGATAACCTTCTTGGCCAAGGTAGTACAATCATGCCCGACTCTGGAGTATGAGAGAAACATGTTGGCAAGGATTAAGAGGCGCATGGATGAGGATGCAGGGGCTCTTGCGGACATACGGAACATTGCTAGTGAACTGCTATACGACCAGAATGCAAAAATAGAAAGATGCGTGAAGGTGAGGATGGTGATGGTGGCTCCGAATATGAGGCAAATGATGAGGAGGAGGCTGATGATGCCAATAAGGTTTCTGAAGAAGAAGAGGAGTAAGGGCCAACTCTACATATGTCAAAGGAAAAGGTACTATATCTCATTGTCATACATAGTAGATGATTCTTTCCTTTATAACCTATTCATGTACATGTGTATATCAGTATTTTGATTCTACATCATCAGATGTATGTTTAAAAGAGTGCAAAAGTTACTTTTTTTATCTCTGCAAGAAATTTTCCAGCCGTTGTCCACAAAGTGCAAGAAACATTCGGTGTTGATTGTTGTAGGTTTCTTTTGCATCACTGTTGTAACATGCTTGATTAATACACAACATTATGATGCACATTATATATATATACATGTATTTTCTTATAACAGAATCATAATGAAAGAAAGGCATCAGACTTGTAGTTAAAAAATGAAATCGAGAGAGGTACCTTTTGAAACCAACCTTAATAGTTTAGACGCTGGAGCATGGAAAATGATGGCTCATGGCTGGATGGGCATCTTGGTAGCTTAGACTCGTTGTAGCATTATGTGTATTTCTGTCTTACTAGTGAATGCATATTTCAACTTGTTCGGACCATGTATGAGTTAATGTTGATTCACCGCCTTATTTTTTCCCAACTTGTTTGAATCGGGGAAAGCAAGCTTCTACGAAGCCACACGGTAGAAAGACTGCCCGACCCAAAACCACAGTACCTACTACCACAAGAACAACAAGAGCATCGGCATCTAGGCTTAACCAGACTGATCAGACCCCACCTAGTTGTTTCTGTGCTCGTCTAGCTGCTTGATGACTTACTGTTATTGGTGGTTATTTGCTCCTTGAAAAGAAATTATATATTTTATTTGTCTTTATGGCTCTTACTATGCTTTTTCAAGCTTAACTGAACGAGTACCACCTTTCTCTAACTTGAGCAACATTGCTTTTCTTCTACAGACTGCTATGAAAAAAAAGGAGTGAAGCACAACCACTAGTGCAAACATGGCCTTTTGCACCAGTTTTTAATGGCCATATGCACCGGATGGGCAACCGGTGCAAACCATCCGGTGCAAAAGGCCCCCCTTTTGCACCGGTTGGCTTACGAACCGGTGCTAAAGGGGTCTCCACGTGGCCGGCTGTGGGGCGCTCGGCGGGGAAGCTTTTGCACCGGTTCGTAATACGAACCGGTGCAAAAGGGTTGGGCCGCGGCAGCATTTTAGTGCCCTTCCCTGCCGCGGCAGGGAATTGCACTAAAACGCTGCCGCGGCAGAGACTCTGCCCCATTCGAAACACGGTATAATATTAATGCAGACAATTCAAATATATATATATAGGAAACCATTATATTACATATATCGATCAAAGTGACACACGTTCATGCATATATATATGTCTACATCAACTTTGATACTGGATGTCGGCCACATAGTGTTCTCCGTCTGGAGCTAAGACTTGCTCAACTAAGAATCCCGCCAGCTCTTCTTGAATTGCTCGTACACGCTCGGTTGCTAGAAGACCGTCCCGCAACCGTTCGATCTAATCATTTGAAGAAGGTACGGTGGTCAATATATATGTGTGTGTATGTGAATGAAACAGAAGGTGATAAAATAAAGCCATGAATGTTGTTTACTTACATCAAGTTGTTCCAAAATGTCCCTCTTATGGTGGGTATTCTGGCGGATGAACTCGCAAACGTAATACCCGCATAAATTATTCCCGTCCTCCTGCCTCAAGCACTTTACGAGAACAAAATTCAATCAAAATAATATATATATATATAATCAAGGATGATAATAATGGTATTGAAACTAGAATCATCAAAGAGATGCGCGGCCTAGCCAGTAGTACTTACCGGTACATGTTTTATTCGAAGTTCTT
Organism: Lolium multiflorum; assembly: GCA_030979885.1. NCBI lineage: Eukaryota > Viridiplantae > Streptophyta > Magnoliopsida > Poales > Poaceae > Lolium > Lolium multiflorum. Next base: position 221,833,029 of record CM061749.1, on the reverse strand, counting down.
TATTCTTTAAACCCGGAGACTTGTTGGTGAACCGTTTCCAAGCCTTGAGGAGGATATCAGCCATGTCCCCCCACGCCTCAAGGGGTTTACTCTTCGAGTCCATGACTTCTACTATCCCGGTGTCGGGTTCAATGACTAGCAGGATATAGTGAAACCTGCGGACACACATATATATGCATAACTCATCAATTACACTTAACACATGGAGTAAGCGAAAAAGATTTAATGTGTGAAGACAGTAACACTCACGAGAAGTTGTAAGGAAATAGTATTGCCCTTTTGTATGAGTTTTTCCTTAAGACATATACCAAGTTATTCTCTGTGTCCTTGGGAGAGTTGTGGACAGTATACCCATTCACGGTATATGGGTCAACGAACCCAAGATCATAGATTTGCCCCTTGCGGCATTCGCGGATCTTCATTCTGCATAATACAATGAGAGTATGGTTATATGCATGCAATGGACGAGCCGCGGTAGAGACTTAATTACATAAATAATACTTACAGACAGTAGGCACTCAGCAGAGATTTGTCGAGGGCGTCTTGGTTGAATAACTGAAATAATTCACAAAATTCGATGTTCATCACGTCATTTCGCCCGTAGTGCTCATCTGTGATTGCCACCATGATCCAGTTCTTACCATCCTTACATTTTTCCATGTACCAATTATGCAGTCTTCGCAGTTGCGTTGATAGATTAGGCAACTCCTCAGCTCTGACAAGAGGTTGCCCGTACTTGTACTGGTATGCTATTTGGACATCATCACCCGTACTTGTAAGGAATTCTGCATCGATGCGGCTTAAGTACTCAGGAATACTCATACCGACCGCATCTGCCTCATCTTTGTATAGTCTTACCATCTCCGGATCAAAGCACGCTGTGACATCGGGATACACTTGGAGCGGGGGGCACGAGTTTTTCTGGTTTCCAAGCTGGGGAACTGGTTTCCCTTCTACCTTACTTTTTTCCCACCGATCTCTTGCTGACACATTTGACTTGCGAATAGACCGGTCATAGTTCGATGAAAGACTTGGCTCAGGTTGATGAAGGTTCTTCAGCAGTTTCAACTTCTTTTCCAGAGATATAGCTGGCTCCGGCTCAAGCTGGGGCTTTTTCAATTTCAACATTTGTTGCTTGTGTTGTTCAGCTACGATCTTGGCATTTTCCTCAACTGTATAGTCATAAGGTCTCTTGGGAGGAACCTTAGGCACTCTTGGGAGGGGCTCTTGTTTGCGTCTCGGTGATCTGTTACGACTCAGCTGTGTCGTAGCGGACCGCCTAATTTTGCTCTTAGACTTGGGCTGCGGCGGCGGAGAAGGCTCACGCGTCGGCGGGGAAGGCTCACGCGCCGGCGGGGAAGGCTCACGCACTGGAGACGGCTGCATCGGTGGAGAATGCTGCCTCGGTGGAGACCTTGTTGGCGCCTTCCAACCCGGAATCACAATGAATTCTTTTCGCCATAGAACTGTAGTGTTCTTGGCTTCTCCCAGCTCTAGCAAATCCCCTTCACCGGCTGGGTGGTCAAGCCTCAGCGGCCCATACCCATCCATAACTTGATCCACCCCGGCAACAGCGTAGCCAGGTGGAACCGGCTTGAAGTGGTATCTTTGATCGGGTACTGGCGGTAAGACATAGCCGACCGCCGCCTTGAGCGTTAAGTAGCCCATCGTTTGGAAATGTAGCTCACAAGGTGTAGACTCTGTGATAAAGTCTACAGGGTAGAGATCAAGATCCATCTGCGGTTCCACAGGGGAGGGAGGAGCCATCTGCGGATCCACATGTGCATCATCACCAGGCAGCTCCGTGGAAGCCACGCTGCTTTTCCGCTGAGATCCCTGGCCGGTAGCATCGAATGCAACTTCTTCTATCTGCGGATTAGGTTGAGGTTGGGTGACTGTGACTGAGCCTGACATTATCATCCTCACTTGCTCCTCTAGCTTAGCAACGCGTTCGTGAACCACATCCTTTTGCCTCTGACGGCTTCTATCGGGATATTTCTTCGTTTCTGCAGGAAACCCAATACACCACGGCTTGCCACCTGATGTGGTTCGTGTTCGTCCTGAGTGTTCAGGATTCCCAAGGGCGCGTGTGAGCTGGTCCTTCTCTCTTTCGGGACGGAACTTCCCCTCTTCAACTTCCTTTGCAACATTTCTAAAGGCTTCGATGGGAAGTGGGTTTTCCTTATGTCTTTGTGTATATATGCATAACCCTTGTGCGTCCAACGTGCCCCCATGCGCGTAAAACCAATCCCTTGACCGCTGGTTCCATTTCAGTACCTCTGGCTGGATCCCCTTTTTAATTAGCTCGTTCTCCCATTTCTCCCACTTAGGCCTGCCAGCATTGTAGCCTCCTCGCCCCATGGTATGGAAGTACATCTTATTAGAAGCATTTTTCGTATTGGTGTCAGACCTTTTCTTTGCCTTGTCCGATTTCTTTAACTTCACAAATTCCTCCCAGTGGTCTTTTATCTTCTCATAGGGGCCTTTGAAATCAGGAGTCTTCCCTTTCTTGACAAAGAAGTTGTCCAATTTCTTCTTGTAGTCGTTGAACTGTACTGCCATCTTCTTAAGAGCCCACTTCTTAACTCTTCGCTGTACGCTATTCAGCTCGGGATCCTCAGGGTCTGGCCTGTCATTCTCACTATCAGAGTCAGTTGGCTCCGGAAAGATGAAATTTATCAGCAGCTTCCTAAACATCACACTTTTTAATCTCGTGTCGACATAAGTAACTCCTTCGCCCCCCTTTACAGGTTTCTTCCATTCTTGAGTGGTGATCGGGACGGTGTCCCTAACAACAACTCCACATTGACTTACAAACTTTTTTGCGAACTTCTTGGGAGAAATCGGTTCGCCATCTATCGCGATTTCCGTGATGGTGCACCTTTCATGGTCTTCCATCTTTCTGGCCGCGCCTCGTTTAGTTCTGCCAGTAGAGTTTGTTGATCGGGAGGTCTAAAAGAAGAAACAACGTTAATACATGTATATGCACAAATCTGGAGGCTTGGTTAATTAATATATATACACCTCGGCGGCGTCGTGAGCTTCTCCCTCGCAGTCGTCACCTTCTCCCTCACCGGAGCCGTCTCCACGGTTGTCTTGCTCATCTTCCTCACCGGAGGCGTCTCCACGGGTTCGCTCGTCTCCCTCGCCGGATTGGTTTAGGTAAAGAGAGGTGATATCCTCATCATCACGGATAATCTCCTCGACCATGTATTCTTTTTCTAGGTCTCGTTCCATAGTTTCTGCAAAGACTTACAAGTTATTCTAATGCTATAAACACAACGAAGCAGTAATTAACCAAGATAATGATATAAATAAATGATCAAATATTAGAGTTACACATATATATAAGTGCAAATAAAGGATAATGCTGAATACATAATCAAAGATCTGAGTTACACATATAGCTCGATCGGTCCCTAATACATCACACTACAAGCTCTCAACGGCGCCGACCGGGTCCCGAGCCGCGCCGGGTGAACACCCAAAGCCACGGAACAGTAACGGGAGCATAGCTAACATGAGATCCCTGCATAACTGACCATCCGGTCCTATACATGGTGTCTAACGCATACATGTAACGGCGAACATGCTCATCCTCCGCTGCAATGCGCTGAGCTACCACCTCCGGCGGGGCCGGCTCCCTCTGAAACGAACGTGGCCCATAAGACCTCCACCAGAGAATATCCGGGTCGACGACGGGACCCGGATTCCGCACCAAGGTGCGCGCCCCGGAAGATAACACCTCCCAGTGCCACCCCGGCGGAGCCCAGTCCCGAACTTCCCCCAACTGCCGCAACTCCTCTAAAATTGTCCTAGCTCCAGGACGCGGCGGGCGCGGCATCGTATGCAAACTAATATTGAATTTGAATAAATTACTTATGAATATATATATATCTTAGTAACAAATACTACTATTTTTAAATTTGTCTAACATATATTTTGTCTAACATATATTTTCTAACTACAATTTTCTAACATTTTTATCTAACATATTATAAATTCTAAATTCTAAATTTCTAAATTTCACTACTATTTCTAAGATTCTAAGATTTATCTAACATATTCTAAATTCTAAATTTCTATATTTCACTACAATTTTGTAACATTTTTATCTAACATATTCTATATTCTAAATTCTAACAAATATTTTCTAACTACAATTTGTCTAACATATATTTTCTAACATATATTTTCTAACTACAATTTTCTAACATATATTTTCTAACTACAATTTTCTAACTACAATTTTCTAACTACAATTTTCTATATCTTAGTAAAAAAATTTGTCTAACATATATTTTCTAACTAACATTTTCTAACATTTATATTCTAAATTCTAACAAATATTTTCTAACTACAATTTTCTAAATAGATCTAACTAAAATTTATCTAACTTATATTTCTAAATTTAACTACTAAATTTTCTAACTAATTAAAACAAAAAAAGAAAAAAGGAAAAGGCCGGCTCACCAGAGCCGCGGCTGCCGGCCGAGCGGGCGGCGGTTGGCGGCGCGGGGCGCGGCGCGCCGGGCAGGGCGGGCGCGCGGCCGGGCGGGGCGGCGCGGGTGCGGACGCGGAGGAGAGGCGGCGGCGCGATCGGCCAACGGCGCGGGCGGCGGCGGGGAGGCGGCGGGGCGGGCGGCGGCGCGGCGTGGGGAGGCGTGGTCAGCGGCGCGCGGCGGGCGCAGAGTTTCCCGTAATTTGGTCCTCGCGCGAATGGAAGAAAGGGTGCGCGCGGAATTTATGCACATGGCCTTTTGCACCGGTTGTTGGCTCGAACCGGTGCAAAAGACCCTTTTGCACCGGTTCGAGCCAACAACCGGTGCAAAAGGTCCCTTTTTCACTGCCTTTTGTATTTTCCCGCCATTTATTTTTCGTGTTTCGCGTGGGATAGGTTCCCGCCACGACGCGCGCGTGGTAGGTTCCCGTCAAACGACGCCGCGCGGGATATTTTCCCGCCACGACGCGAGGGATGTTTTCCCTCCACGACGCAAGCGGCGCGTGGTATATTTTCCCGCCACGACGCAAACGGCGCGGGATATTTTCCCTCCACGGCGCCGCGCGGGATATTTTCCCTCTATAAATAGTACGTCCCCGTCTCTCCCACTTCGATCATCACCAAACCCTAGCCCATTGCACAATGCCCCCAAAGCCGCACCCGCCGCCGGTGGAGGTGGACCCGCAGCTCACGGAGATAGAGGAGTGGGAGGAGCTGCAGCGGCAGGAGGCGGCAGCAAGGAGGGCAGCAGAGGATGAGGTGGACCCGCAGCTTGCAGAGATAGAGGAGTGGGAGGAGGCGGCGCTAGCGGCTACCATAGAAGCATTTGAGAGGCAGAGTCTCCAGGAGCTGCATAAGCGGCCGCGTGTGGCGGATCTGGATAGTGAGGAGATGTATAAGCGTCGTCGTGAGGAGGAGCTGCGGCAGGAGGCGGCAGCCAGGAGGGCAGCAACGGATGCGCGGAAGAACTAGTAGAAGTTGTTATTATTTTAGTTTAAATTTAGTTAATGTTAAATTTCAATAAAGTCGTTGTCGTTGTTTTAGTTTAAGTTTAGTTAACGTATCTTGTTAAATTTCAATAAAGTCGTTGTCTTTAGTTTATATACCCCTTTTATCCCGGTTCCTGGCTTGAACCGGTGCTAAAGATGGTGGATTTGATTATATACCCCTTTTATCCCGGTTCCTGGCTGAAACCGGTGCTAAAGATGGGGGGCTAAATCTGGGGGAGGCTTATCTGGTGTTTGCCTTATCTGGGGTGGCCTCATCTGGGGGGGGATTATCTGGAGGCACATTGCTATATATAGCCCCCTCCGGGGAGAGTAGAGAGAGCAGCCTGAGAGGCAACGACCAAGAAGGAAAGAGCCTCTCCGGCGAAGCTTCTCGAAGATGTCTTAGATGGCTGGCCGTCTTAGACATCTTCGGAAGCTTTGCCCGAGTAACTCTTCCCGCAAGTCCCGCTCGGAAGCTGCTAGTATACACCCAACAACCAGTAGCTCAGGGTAAGGAGGGCTTCCGGGAGCTTTTCGAAGGAAAGAGCCTCTCCGGCGAAGCTTCTCGAAGATGTCTTAGATGGCTGGCCGTCTTAGACATCTTCGGAAGCTTTGCCCGAGTAACTCTTCCCGCAAGTCCCGCTCGGAAGCTGCTAGTATACACCCAACAACCAGTAGCTCAGGGTAAGGAGGGCTTCCGGGAGCTTTTCGAAGGAAAGAGCCTCTCCGGCGAAGCTTCTCGAAGATGTCTTAGATGGCTGGCCGTCTTAGACATCTTCGGAAGCTTTGCCCGAGTAACTCTTCCCGCAAGTCCCGCTCGGAAGCTGCTAGTATATATACACCCAACAACCAGTACCTCAGGGTAATTAAAGAGGGCTTCCGGGAGCTTCTCGAAGGAAAGAGCATTTAGTTCAAACGACCAATGTTACTGATACATATCACAACAAACGCTTCACAATATGAGCTCATCAAGGTACAGGATAATAATTAATACATTATGATCGCTTCGACCGTAACCATGGAGTATCTTCAGCATTTAACGCGATGGTTGGATCAATGTTCACTCTGAAGGGCGGAATTTCAGCAAACTTATTATAATCTTCTGACATGTCTGTCTTGTCCTCGACTCCCACGATGGTTCTTTTCCCTGAAAGAACTATGTGACGCTTTGGCTCATCGGATGAGCTCGTTTCCTTATGTTTTCTTTTCTTCGGTCTGGAGGACATGTCCTTCACATAGAAAACCTGAGCCACATCATTGGCTAGGACGAATGGTTCGTCTCTGTAACCAAGATTGTTGAGATCCACTGTTGTTATTCCGTACAGCTGGTCTACCTTTACCCCTTTTCCATCAAGCTTGAACCATTTGCACCGAAACAAAGGGATCTTAAAATAAGGTCCATAGTCAAGTTCCCATATCTCCTCTATGTAACCATAATATGTGTCCTTTTCCCCACTGTTAGTGTTTGTTGCATCAATGCGGACACCACTGTTTTGGTTGGTGCTCTTTTTATCTTGGGCGAACGTGTAGAAGGTATTTCCATTTATCTCGTACCCCTGGAAAGTCAGTATAGTCGAAGATGGTGACCCGGCCAACAAGTACAATTGATCATCAATGGCGTTGTTATTCATGAGATGTGTTCGGAGCCAACCGCCGAATGTCTGCATATGTTTATGTGTAATCCATTCTTCAGACTGCCCCGGATATTCGGAGCGTACAATATTCTTGTGATCAGTGATATACGGGGCCACCAAGGTGGAACTTTGTAGAACTGTGTAGTGTGCTTGAGTGAAAGAAATGCCGTCCCTACATATCATTGATTTCCTTCCTAGCGTGCCTTTTCCACTTAGTCGCCCCTCATGTCGCGATTCAGGAACACCAATCGACTTAAGGTCAGGAATAAAGTCAACACAGAACTCGATGACCTCCTCTGTTCCATAGCCCTTGGAGATGCTTCCTTCTGGCCTAGCATGGTTATGAACATATTTCTTTAAGACCCCCATGAACCTCTCGAAGGGGAACATATTGTGTAGAAAGACAGGACCGAGGATGGCAATCTCTTCGACAAGGTGAACCAGGAGATGTGTCATAATATTGAAGAAAGATGGTGGAAACACCAACTCAAAGCTAACAAGACATTGCACCACATCCTTCTGTAACCTTGGAAGACTAGCTGGATCGATTACCTTCTGAGATATTGCATTAAGGAATGCACATAGCTTCACAATGGGTATTCGAACATTTTCCGGCAGAAGCCCCCTCAGTGCAACCGGAAGCAGCTGCGTCATAATAATGTGGCAGTCATGCGACTTCAGGTTTTGGAATTTTTTCTCCGCCATATTTATAATTCCCTTTATATTTGATGAGAATCCAGACGGCACCTTGATACTGTAAAGGACTTCAAAAAAGATTTCCTTCTCTGCTTTGGTAAGAGCGTAGCTGCCAGGACTTAAGCGACTCCCTGTATCCGTCTTGTAATCCTGTTCTTGCTTGTTCTTTGGGACTTTCATACGATACTGGTCCTCCCTTGCTTCTGGTGTATCTTTTGTCTGCCCATACACGCCTAAGAAGCCTAGCAGGTTCACGCAAAGATTCTTCGTCACATGCATCACGTCGATTGAAGAGCGGACCTCTAGGACTTTCCAATAGGGTAGATCCCAAAATATAGATTTTTTCTTCCACATGGGTGCGTGTCCGGTAACAACCTCTTTGGGAACAGATTTTTTCTTCGAAGCCTTTTTTTGGGAACAGATTGGCCGCCAGGACCCTTTCCAAATATTACTTTTATGTCCTTGACCATATCAAGTAAAGCATCACCGGTACGGAGTTCAGGCTTCTCCCGGTGATCTGCCTCACCTCCGAAATGATTGCCTTTCTTTCTGACGGGGTGCCTCTTTGGAAGAAATCGACGATGCCCCAGGTACACAACCTTCTTACATTTCTTCAAATAAGCACCTTCGGTCTCATCTAAGCAGTGCGTGCATGCATTGTATCCCTTGTTTGTCTGTCCTGAAAGGTTACTAAGAGCAGGCCAATCATTGATGGTCACGAAAAGCAACGCTCGTAGGTTGAATGACTCCTGTTTGTACTCATCCCATGCAAGAACACCTGGTTTGCTCCACAACTGTAAGAGTTCTTCAAATAATGGCCGTAGGTAAACATCAATGTCGTTGCCGGGTTGCTTTGGGCCTTGGATGAGCACTGGCATCATAATGAACTTCCGCTTCATGCACAACCAAGGCGGAAGGTTATAGATACATAGAGTTACAGGCCAGGTGCTATGACTGCAGCTCTGCTCCCCAAAAGGATTCATTCCATCTGTACTTAGACCAAACCTTAAGTTCCTCGCGTCTTCTGCAAAGTCCGGGAACTCTCTATCGATTTTCCTCCACTGCGACCCATCAGCGGGGTGTCTCAGCTTCTCGTCTTTCTTACGGTCTTCTTTGTGCCATCGCAACAACCTGGCATGCTCTTTATTTCTGAACAGACGTTTCAACCGTGGTATTATAGGAGCATACCACATAACCTTGGCAGGAACCCTCTTCCTAGGGGGCTCGCCCTCAACATCACCAGGGTCATCTCGCCTGATCTTATACCGTAGTGCATTGCATACCGGACATTTTTCCAAATTTTCGTACTCAAGGCGGTAGAGGATGCAGTCATTAATGCATGCATGTATCTTCAGCACCTCTAATCCTAGAGGGCAGAGAACCTTCTTTGCTTCGTACGTACTGTCAGGCAATTCGTTATCCTTTGGAAACCTCCTCTTCATTATTTTCAGTAACTTCTCAAATGGCTTGTCACATATACCAGCCTCTGCCTTCCATTGCAGCAACTCCAGTGTGGCACCGAGCTTTGTGTTGCCATCTTCGCAATTTGGGTATAACTTCTTTTTGTGATCATCTAACATGCCCTTTAACTTTCGCTTCTCGTTTTCAGTTTCTGCATCTCTGTGTGCATCAGCGATGGCCCGACGAAGATCATCATCAACGGGCTCATCTGATGCCTCTTCATCTTGATCACCTCCACCTGCCTCCTCATCTTCATCATGCCCTGTTGCAGTATCACCGTAGTTAGGGTACATATCATCATCCTCTTCTTCTTCGTCGTCGTCTTCCATCATAACCCCTCTTTCTCCATGCTTGGTCCAACAATTATAGCTGGGCATGAAACCTTTCCAAAGCAGGTGGGAGTGAATGACTTGCCATTCAGGGTATTGCTTTAAGTTCCGGCAACAACAAAATTCTTTCAGGCCCGAAGTGAACTCGGGCAGACGTCGGTCAACGTACATCCATTGCCGCCGGTTCATCTACATCAAATAATTAAGTTTATCAAAAAACCATTACAAAACATCATAATATATATATATATATAGTGGATATTAGCACCGTACAAATGAAAGGATAAAGTTGTTTAACCTTGATTGAGGAGGGAAAGAAAGAGGAGAAAGCTTAAGTGTCGCTCCGGCACCTCATCTCATTTTTGTTTTGTGTAAAATCAAGCGGCATCATTCTCTCAGACATTTCATCGAGCACCTTGTGTGCATGCCAAAGAAATGCAAGGTAGCACTCAACACACACACCTTTCTCCTAGAAAAAGTGAAGTTGTGAATTGGCTGGTTGGAGGTGAGCTGATATAAGGGCTGGGGACCTTTTGCACCGGTTCGTGTTACAAACCGGTGCAAATGAGCTATCTTTTGCACCGGTTTGTAACACGAACCGGTGCAAAAGGTTCCTCGGCTGACACGTGCCTGGCGACAAACCTTTTGCACCGGTTTGTGTTACGAACCGGTGCAAAAGATATCTCATTTGCACCGGTTTGTAACACGAACCGGTGCAAAAGGTCCCTCGGCCGGCTGCTCCCCACGAACCGGTGCTAATGACCCCCTTTAGCACCGGTTCGTGCCAAATCCGGTGCAAAAGCCATCTGGGGCAAAAAACGAAAGCCCTTGTTTCTACTAGTGAACCAGGAGATGAACATCCGATATTTGTTACACAGATTACGGCTGAAGTTCTAAAGGAGCACATCACCTCAAGCACGTTCTTTTCTATCTAGGATATTAGCTTATGCAGGATGCACCCTAAAGTTAGAAGAAAACGTTGAACAACAAAAGAGAGAGAGAGGCAAATGCGATGTACCAATAATAGTTAACCGAGAGAGGGAAAACACAAGAGGTTGCACTTGGAGATATGCAAAGAAGCAGCAAGAAGAATTGAAGACTATGATGCGTGAAAGCCATCATTATATGGTGGTGCTATTTTAGTATGAACTTGGAATGCTGTCTTTAGTTATGTTAGTTTTATACTGCAACTTATTTTGTGATGTACAAAGATATATGGTTGTGAGTTACATATATATTGTGAGTTCGATGACAATTGAGTATATCTTGTCATGTGTAAATTAAATTTAGAAATTCTTTCAATTAATAATTAAAAAATGAAAATTAACAGTGCAAATGGAAAAATTATTATTATTCGCTAAAGTAATTGGGAAAATTATACATGAAATATTTATTTATTTATTTTTGGAAAAAATAAATAATAAAAAATTGAAAAATATAAAAATATAAAATTCCATATGATGTCATTCACATCCGTGACGCCAATCCGTGACGTTTTCTAGCCGTGAGATGCTCTCCCGAGGTGCTGACATCACACCTGACGTCATCGATAGTCGGTGACGTTTTTCGCGTGCCGCGTCACTAGGAGTAATCTGACGGGGATTCCGTGACGGTGCTCGTGACGCTCAAACTACGTCACAAAGGGGTCTTCCGTGACGTTTATTGCTATTGCATGATGTCTTGAGCTCGTCACAGTATGTGAGATCCCTTGTAGTGACGCTTCGCTTTTTCATTTGAACACTTGTGTTCTTCGTTTTATTTTTCATGTTCATGGCGAAAGCTGAAAGCCGCATCACTTGTACTTATTGTTATTTGGTTGAAAACAGAAAATGCTTCATATTGTCTTGAATAATTTGATACTTGGCAATTGTTTTGAGCTCTCAAGTAGATCATGTTTAAGCTCTTGCATCATGTAGTTTAAACCTATTAGTGGAGAACTACCATAGAGCTTGTTGAAATTTGGATTGCATGATTGGTCTCTCTAAGGTCTAGATATTTTCAGGTAAAAGTGTTTGAGCAACAAGGAAGACAGTGTAGAGTCTTACAATGCTTGCAAAATGTTCTTGTGTAAGTTTTGTTGTGCCGGTTGATGTCTACAGGTGCTTCTATTCTTGTAGACAGTGTTGGGCCTCCAAGAGCAGAGGTTTGTAGAACAGCAGCAAGTTTCCCTCAAGTGGATCACCCAAGGTTTATCGAACTCGGGGAGGAAGAGGTCAAAGATATCCCTCTCAAGCAACCCTGCAATCACAAAGCAAGAAGTCTCTTGTGTCCCCAACACACCAAATACACTTGTCAGATGTATAGGTGCACTAGTTCGGCGAAGAGATAGTGAAATACAAGTAGTATGGATGTATATGAGTGGTAATAGAAATCTGAATAAAATATGGCAGCGAGTAAACATGCAACAAAACAGTAAACAAACGGAGATTCGATGCTTGGAAGCAAGGCCTAGGGATCTGCTTTCACTAGTGGACACTCTCAACAATGATCACATAATAGAACCACTCTACACTCTTTTGTTGGATGATGAACACCACTAATGTAGGATTACACGAACCCTCAATGCCGGAGTTAACAAGCTCCACAGTATTCGATATTCATGTTTAAGTAACCTTAGAGTGCAAGATAGATCAACACAATTACACCAAGAACTAACATAGCATGCATACTATCACCATCACACTATGAAGAAGGCATAGATCACATCAATACTATCATAGCAATAGTTAACTTCATAATCTACAAGAGATTACAATCATAGCCTACGCCAAGTACTACATGATGCACACACTGTCACCATTACACCGTGCAGGAGGAATAGAGTACTTTAATAACATCACTAGAGTAGCACATAGATGATATTCAACTAGATCACATAAAGAGAGATGAACCACATAGCTACAACGGAGCCCTCAGCCCCGGGGTGAATTACTCCCTCCTCATCATGGAGACAACGATGGCGGTGAAGATGGCGGTGGGACGGCGGTGGAGATGACTCCGGGCAATTCCCCGTCCCGGCAGGGTGCCGGAAGAGACTTGTCCCCCGAATTGAGTTTCGCGATGTGGCGGCGCCTGGAGGGGTTTCGTCAATCGGTGACGAAGTTTTAGGTCACGACGGCTTAAATAGGCGAAGAGTCGGAGTCGGAAGAGTCCCGAGGGGCCCACCCCATAGGGTGGGGTGACCACCCTCCAGGCCGCGCCGGCCTATTGGGAGGAGGCCCGGCCTCCCCCGGCTTGCCCTTCTGGCTCCGTGAGTCTTCCGATGAAATAGAATTTCTGTAATTTTTCTGGATTTTTCCGAACACTTTGGTTTTTGGGCCTTTTCTGCAATAAACAGACATAATAAACATAAACTGGCACTGTGGCATCTTGTTAATAGGTTAGTCCAATAAATGCCATAATATGATATAAAGTATGCATAAAACATGTAGATATCATCAATAATGTGGCATGGAACATAAGAAATTATAGATACGTTTGAGACGTATCAAGCATCCCCAAGCTTAGTTCCTACTCGCCCTCGAGTAGGTAAACGATAACAATGATAATTTCTTAAGTGACATGCCATCATAACCTTGATCATACTATTGTAAGCATATGAGATGAATGCAGCGATCAAAACAATGGTAATGACATGAGTAAACAAATGAATCATAAAGCAAAGACTTTTCATGAATAGTACTTCAAGACAAGCATCAATAAGACTTGCATAAGAGTTAACTCGTAAAGCAATAATTTCATAGTATAGGTATCGAAGCAACACAAAGGAAGATTAAGTTTCAGCGGTTGCTTTCAACTTGTAACATGTATATCTCATGGATATTGTCAACATAGAGTAATATAACAAATGCAATATGCAAGTATGTAGGAACCAATGCACAGTTCACACAAGTGTTTGCTTCTTGAGGTGGAGAGAAATGGGTGAACTGACTCAACATAAAAGTAAAAGAATGGCCCTTCGCAGAGGGAAGCATTGATTGCTATATTTGTGCTAGAGCTTTAATTTTGAAAACATCAAGAGAGTATAAAACTAAAGTTTTGAGAGGTGTTTGTTGTTGTCAACGAATGGTAGTGGGCACTCTAACCCCTTGCCAGACAAACCTTCAAAGAGCGGCTCCCATTTTATTTTTATTTTTGGGTGGCACTCCTTCCAACCTTTGCTTTCACAAACCATGGATAACCGAATCCTCGGGTGCCTGCCAACAATCTCATACCATGAAGGAGTGCATTTTTATTTTAGTTTTATTATGATGACACTCCTCCCCACCTTTGCTTTCTCAAGCCATGGCTAACCGAATCCTCGGGTGCCGACCAACAATCACATACCATGGAGGAGTGTCTATTTTTGTAATATTATGAAGGTTAATTAATTTGGGACTGGGAATCCCATTGCCAGCTCTTTTTGCAAAATTATTGGATAAGCGGATGAAGCCACTAGTCCATTGGTGAAAGTTGCCCAACAAGATTGAAAGATAAACACCACATACTTCCTCATGAGCTATAAAACATTGACACAAATCAGAGGTGATAAATTTTGAATTGTTTAAAGGTAGCACTCAAGCAATTTACTTTGGAATGGCGGAGAAATACCATGTAGTAGGTAGGTATGGTGGACACAAATGGCATAGTGGTTGGCTCAAGGATTTTGGATGCATGAGAAGTATTCCCTCTCGATACAAGGCTTAGGCTAGCAAGGTTATTTGAAACAAACACAAGTATGAAGCGGTGCATCAAAACTCACATAAAAGACATATTGTAAACATTATAAGACTCTACATTGTCTTCCTTGTTGTTCAAACTCTTTACTAGAAATTATCTAGACCTTAGAGAGACCAATTATGCAAACCAAATTTTAGCAAGCTCTTATGCATTTCTTCATTAATAGGTGCAAAGTATATGATGCAAGAGCTTAAACATGAGCACAACAATTGCCAAGTATCACATTATCCAGGACATTTTACCAATTACTACATGTGGCATTTCCCGTTTCCAACCATGTAACAATTAACGAAGCAGTTTCAACCTTCGCCATGAAAATTAAAAGCTAAGAACACATGTGTTCATATGAACCAGCGGAGCGTGTCTCTCTCCCACACAAGAATTTATTCAAACAAAAACAAAAACAAAAACAAACAGACGCTCCAAGTAAAATACATAAGATGTGACCGAATAAAAATATAGTTTCAAGAGAAGAAACCTGATAAATTGTCGATGAAGAAGGGGATGCCTTGGGCATCCCCAAGCTTAGACGCTTGAGTCTTCTTGAAATATGCAGGGATGAACCACCGGGGCATCCCCAAGCTTAGACTTTTCACTCTTCTTGATCGTAGTATATCATCCTCCTCTCTTGACCCTTGAAAACTTCCTCCACACCAAACTCAAAACAACTCATTAGAGGGTTAGTGCATAATCGAAAACTCACATGTTCAGAGGTGACACAATCATTCTTAACACTTCTGGACATTGCACAAAGCTTTTGAAAGTTAATGGAACAAAGAAATCCATCCAACACAGAAAAAGAGGCAATGCGAAATAAAAGGCAGAATCTGTCAAAACAGAACAGTCCGTAAAGACGAATTTTAAAATGGCACCAGACTTGCTCAGATGAAAATGCTCAAATTGAATGAAAGTTGCGTACATATCTGAGGATCACTCAAGTAAATTGGCATAATTATCTGACTTACCTACAGAGAATTAGGCCCAGATTCGTGACAGCAAGAAATCTGTTTCTGCGCAGTAATCCAAATCTAGTATGAACCTTACTATCAAAGACTTTACTTGGCACAACAATGCAAAAAAACTAAGATAAGGAGAGGTTGCTACAGTAGTAACAACTTCCAAGACACAAATATAAAACAAAAGTACTGTAGCAAAATAACACATGGGTTATCTCCCAAGAAGTTCTTTCTTTATAGCCATTAAGATGGGCTTAGCAGTTTTAATGACGTACTCGCAAGAAATAGTATTTGGAGCAAAAAGGAGCATCAAGAGACAAATTCAAAACAAATTTAAGCCTAGCATGCTTCCTATGCATAGGAATCTTGTACACAAATGAATTCATGAAGAACAAGGTGACAAGCAAAAGAGGATAAAACACGAGTAACTTCAAAATTCTCAACATAAAGAGGGGAAACTTAATATTATTAAGATGTATATAACCATGTTTCCCTCTCTCATAATAACTTTCAGTAGCATCGTTGATGAAATCCACAATATACCCATCACTTAAAACATTCTTATCATGGTTCATATGCATAAGGGTATCATTATTTTTGACATAAGAAAAACGCTTCTCATTAATAGTAATTGGAGCAGGATCATTGTTAATAATTTGAACATGGTAAACAAGTTGCATGCTAAGGGAATGGTTTTTGGCAATCCCATCATAACTATGACAAGTTTCATAAGGATAATTGTAATATGTG
The DNA here is from genome assembly GCA_030979885.1 of Lolium multiflorum. Lineage (NCBI taxonomy): Eukaryota > Viridiplantae > Streptophyta > Magnoliopsida > Poales > Poaceae > Lolium > Lolium multiflorum. Next base: position 221,816,994 of record CM061749.1, on the reverse strand, counting down.
TCATATCCATCTCTATAGCGATTATCTAAACCAGAATATGTAATATCATCATTTTCACTAAAAGTAGAGGTCTCAAATATAGGATCTTCAAGCACAACATCCCCAAGCTTAGAGCTTTCAATATCATCGTTTAAGGGGACATGAATAATGCTATCATCATTACTTTCATAACCAGTACCAAAGAGATTTCCAATATCAAAGGTAGTGTGCTCATCCAAATCATGATCACTAACATGGGTACAGGGCATAGGAAGATCATCGTACTCAGATTTATTATCATAATAATCATTAGGCGCAACATACTTACGGTTACCTATTGTTACCTCATACACGCGGGGATATGCCATTGCCTCTTTCTCTTTATTCTCCTTCTTCTTCTTCTTCTTCTTCTTCGTTCCCTTCTTCTTCTTTTCCTTCTCCTCGTTCCCTTCTTTAGGAGGAAGAGGCTTGAAGGGTGGCTTGTCCGCATAACCTGATTTACTTTCAGAAACAATAGAAGAAACTTGGGAGGATCCCTCCTTTTCATTAATTAATTGAAAACACACAGCGGTCCTATCATATTTTGGCAAGGTGTCATCTTCTAAAATATTTTGTATGTAAGTGTTTGTATGGCTATTATCAATGCAATAAGAAAAACACCCATGCAGGACATCATCAATATCAAGATCACTCATATGTAACAAAGAGATTTTTCTTGAGAGCTCTTCACACCACAAAAATAAAGTAAGTTCGTCATGCTGATTAGGAGAAATTTCATCATCACAATACAAATTTGCAGCACTCATTGGGTTCAAATTATCATTGGAGGAGCATTGAAAATTAAAATGACCCACTTCATGGCAAACTTCACAAATAAAAGGATAGAGGGCACACACTTTTTTACCTAGATCATCTAGAGCCCTAGCCCACTTTCTAGTTTTTTCATTAATATGGTGGATACAATATTCATCTTCGATTTGATTAATTCCACAAGGTCTATGCATTCCACAAAAATTAACATGCTTATAGGAAATAGCATTCTTAGGAGTTTGAGCATGCTTATTGCAATCATTAACAAAAATTTCATTCTTCATGCAAGCCTCTTTAAAAGGTTCATGATACTTATCAAAATTCTTTTTAGGCAATTCAAAATGAGAAGCAAAGGCTTTATAAAGATTTGCAGCAACTTGAGAGTCAAGACCATAAGTAGCACTCATATCTCAAAATTTATCAGTATCCATAAAAGTTTCAATGCATTCATAATCATAATTTATACCTGACTCTTCACCTTTGTTGTTCTCCCATCCTTCAGCGTTCTCCTCAATCCGATCAAGAAGATTCCACCTAGCTTCAACCTCCTTGCTTGTGAAAGATCCCTCCGAACAGGCATCCAGATAGTCCTTGTGTTGTCCTGAAATCCTCGCATAAAAATTGTTAACAATAACATTATGGGGGAGCTCATGGATGGGACATTTGAGCATTAGTGACTTCAATCTCCCCCACGCTTGAGAGATACTCTCTCCATTACGAGGATAAAAGTTATAAATGTAATTCCTATCAATATGCACTTCATGAGGAGGATAAAATTTAGAGTAAAAGAGAGATACAATTTCCTCCCAACCAAGAGAATGACTATTCTTCAACAATTTATACCAATGCGCCGCTTTACCAGACACAAAAAAGAGAATAGCTTCTTCCTCACTTCATCCATAGAGATACCCGCACACTTGAATAACCCGCATAATTCATGCAAAAACAGTAAATGATTTCCAGGGATGTTCCATCCCCTTCATAGCGGTTATCCATAACACGTTCAATAATTTTCATAGGTATTTTATACGGAATACTTTCAGCAGGTGGATTTAAAATATCAGAAGCATCATTAGAGTTATCGCATATGGGAGATAAAGCATTATCAGAGCAAAATATTTCTTCCAAAGCGGAGGAGCAAAAAAGATTATTTTTATGTAAACTAGCTTCCCCAAGCTTAGACTTATCCATAGCATTAGCAGTGATTGCGTTCATACTAATAATATTGCTACTAGCATGCAATTGAGGCTCCATAGGTTCTTTAATTTTCGCATCACACAATTCATGTCTTAACTCAGGAAATAAAATAAGAAGCTCATTGTTGTCCATTATGCCTAACTAGTGTAAAACAAGAAACAAAAAGATGCAATTGCAGGATCTAAAGGAAATAGCTTCGAGCACACACACAATGGCGCCAGAAAAGTATGTTACTGGAACCGGAGTATGAGTGCCTTTTACCTTTCCTCCCGCAACGGTGGAAAATAGCTTGATGTCTACGGGTGCTTCTATTCTTGTAGACAGTGTTGGGCCTCCAAGAGCAGAGGTTTGTAGAACAGCAAGTTTCCCTCAAGTGGATCACCCAAGGTTTATCGAACTCAGGAGGAAGAGGTCAAAGATATCCCTCTCAAGCAACCCTGCAATCACAAAGCAAGAAGTCTCTTGTGTCCCCAACACACCAAATACACTTGTCGATGTATAGGTGCACTAGTTCGCGAAGAGATAGTGAAATACAAGTAGTATGGATGTATATGAGTGGTAATAGCAATCTGAATAAAATATGGCAGCGAGTAAACAAAAAAAAGTAAACAAACGGAGATTCGATGCTTGGAAGCAAGGCCCAGGGATCCTGCTTTCACTAGTGGACACTCTCAACAATGATCACATATCTACACTCTTTTGTTGGATGATGAACACCACTAACTATGTAGGATTACATGAACCCTCAATGCCGGAGTTAACAAGCTCCACAGTATTCGATATTCATGTTTAAGTAACCTTAGAGTGGAAGATAGATCAACACAATTACACCAAGAACTAACATAGCATGCACACTATCACCATCACACTATGAAGAAGGCATAGATCACATCAATACTATCATAGCAATAGTTAACTTCATAATCTACAAGAGATTACAATCATAGCCTACGCCAAGTACTACACGATGCACACACTGTCACCATTACACCGTGCAGGAGGAATAGAGTACTTTAATAACATCACTAGAGTAGCACATAGATGATATTCAACTAGATCACATAAAGAGAGAGATGAACCACATAGCTACAGCGGAGCCCTCAGCCCCGGGGTGAATTACTCCCTCCTCATCATGGAGACAGCGATGGCGGTGAAGATGGCGGTGGAGACGGCGGTGGAGATGATTCCGGGGGCAATTCCCCGTCCAAGGGTGCCGAAGAGACTTCGTCCCCGAATTGGAGTTTCACGATGTGGCGGCGCCCCTGGAGTTTTTCTGGAGTTTCGTCAATCAGTGTCGAAGTTTTAGGTCACGACGGCTTAAATAGGCGAAGACTCGGAGTCGGAAGAGTCCCGAGGGGCCCACCCCATAGGGTGGGGTGACCACCCTCCAGGCCGCGCCGGCCTATTGGGAGGAGGCCCTGGGCCTCCCCCTGGCTTGCCCTTCTGGCTCCGTGAGTCTTCCGATGAAATAGAATTTCTGTAATTTTTCTGGATTTTTCCGAGCACTTTGGTTTTTGGGCCTTTTCTGCAATAATAAACAGAAACTGGCACTGTGGCATCTTGTTAATAGGTTAGTCCAATAAATGCCATAATATGATATAAAGTATGCATAAAACATGTAGATATCATCAATAATGTGGCATGGAACATAAGAAATTATAGATACGTTTGAGACGTATCACCGGTTCATACTTGTGTTTGATTCAAACAACCTTGCTAGCCAAAGCCTTGTACTGAGAGGGAATACTTCTCGTGCATCCAAAACCTTGAGCCAAAACCTATGCCATTTGTGTCCACCATAACTACCTACTGTGTGGTATTTTTCTGCCATTCCAAAGTAAATTGCTTGTGTGCTACCTTTAAAACATTTCAAAAATTTATTCCTTGTTTTTGCAATATATAGCTCATGGGAAAATAGCCTAAAAACTGTGGTAAGGAATATGTCACTTATGTATCTTAGTTCTTATAAGTTGCTTGTTGAGCGGTAACCATGTTATCTGGGGACGCCATCAACCTGTCACACCTTTGTTGAATATCATGTGAGTTGCTATGCATGTTCGTCTTGTCTGAAGTAAGGGAGATTTGCCATGAGTTGAAATGATTCGAGTATGCATATTGTTAGAGAAGAACATTGGGCCGCCAACCAAAGCCATGTATCATGGTGGAAGTTTCAGCTTGGACACTCAAATCCTCAAAATCTCTTATGAGAATATTATTATTGTTGAATGCTTAAAGCATTAAAAAGAGGAGTCCATTATCTGTTTTCTATGTTGTCCCGGTATGGATGTACTTTAGTTGAGATCTATCAAAATCGAGAAATCAAATGCGATTTATCTCCTTGGACCTTTGTACAGGTGGCATAGAGGTACCCCTTTGTGACACTTGGTTGAAACATATGTAATGCGATGATAATCCATGTAAATCCGAGCTAATTAGGACAAGGTGCGGGCACTATTAGTATTCGATGCATGAGGCTTGCAACTTATAGGAAGTTTTATACATAACCCATATGAATTATTACTACCGTTGACACAATTGTTTCCATGCTTTCAAAATAAAAAGCTCTAGCACATGAGTAATCCCTGCTTCCCTCTGCGAAGGGCCTTTCTTTTACTTTATGTTGAGTCAGTTTGCCTACTTCTTTCTATCTTAGAAGTAAACACTTGTGTCAACTATGTGCATTGATTCTTACATGCTTACTTATTGCACTTATTATATTACTTTGTGTTGACAATTATCCATGAGATATGCATGTTGAAGTTGAAAGCAATTGCTGAAACTTAAATCTTCCTTTGTGTTGCTTCAAAACCTTGTATTAAGAATCTATTGCTTTATGAGTTAACTCTTATGCAAGACTTTTTGATGCTTGTCTTGAAAGTACTATTCATGAAAAGTTTTTGCTATATGATTCAGTTGTTTAGTCATTATATTTTTGTTAGCAAACTATAGACCATTGCTTTGAGTCACTTGATTCATCTCATATGCTTTACAATAGTATTGATCAAGGTTATGTTGGTAGCATGTCACTTCAGAAATTATTCTTTTTATCGTTTACCTACTCGAGGGCGAGTAGGAACTAAGCTTGGGGATGCTTGATACGTCTCCAAAGTATCTATAATTTCTTATGTTCCATGCTAGTTTTATGACAATACCTACATGTTTTATTCATACTTTATAATATTTTTATGCATTTTCCGGGACTAACCTATTAACAAGATGCCACAGTGCCAGTTCCTGTTTTCTGCTGTTTTTGATTTCAGAAAAGTTAGTTTACAAATATTCTCAGAATTGGACGAAACAAAAGCCCACGGCCCTATTTTACACGGAGTGTTCCAGAACACCGAAGAAGAGTCGGGGAAGGCCAGCAGGGGTCCCACCCCATACGGCGGCGTAGTGGGGCCCCTGGCCGCGCCGTGACGTGGGGAGGGAGCCCCCTGGCTCCCCCGACGCTGCCCCTTCGCCTATTTATTCCTTCGTCCGCAAAAACCCTAGTACTGAGAGCCAAAATACCGGTTTCTAGAGACGCCGCCGCCGTCAACCCTAACTCGGGGGGTTCAGAAGATATCCTCCGGCACCCTGCCGGAGAGGGGAATAATCACCGGAGGGCTCTACATCACCATGCCCGCCTCCGGATTGATGAGTGAGTAGTTCATCCTTGGACTACGGATCCATAGCAGTAGCTAGATGGTTGTCTTCTCCTCTTGTGCCATCATGTTTAGATCTTGTGAGATGCCTATCATGATCAAGATCATCTATTTGTAATGCTACATGTTGTGTTTGTTGGGATCCGATGAATATGGAATACTATGTCAAGTTGATTATTGATCTATCATATATGTGTTATTTATGATCTTGCATGCTCTTCGTTGCTAGTAGAGGCTCTGGCCAAGTTGATACTTGTAACTCCAAGAGGGAGTATTTATGCTAGATAGTGGGTTCATGTCTCCATTGAATCTGGGGAGTGAAAGCAACCCCTAAGGTTGTGGATGTGCTGTTGCCACTTGGGATAAAACATCAATGCTTTGTCTAAGGATATTTGTATTGTTTACATTACGTACGCAAAGTACTTAATGCAATTGTCTGTTGTTTGCAACTTAATACTGGAAGGGGTGCGGATGCTAACCCGAAGGTGGACTTTTTAGGCATAGATGCATTGTAACACCCCAAAATTTTAAAACAAAGAGAAAATAAATTTTTCTTTTTCCAAAAAATGAGAACCAACAAAAACTTTTATTGAATTAAGTTTGGTACATAGTGAGCATGCTTATATGTTGTGATATTGCCATGATTGTTTATTTATTGCATTGAACCTAATCCCAAAACCCTAAACCCTAATCTTCTCAAAACTAAATAGTATCAAATAAGAAGGAACTAAAATAAAATAAAAAGGCATATGTGGGCATATAGCCCTAGTATGCAAATATTGACTAATACCATTCTTACCTTTCTAAATAGTGGTGAACCATTGAGATACTCCACTAAACCCTAAACCTCACCCCTCTTTTCACCATCCTAGTTAAAATAAAAAAAAACAAATCAGAAAAAGGCCTATGTGCTTATGGCTATTTTTATAAATCCTTACCCTAGACCTTTCTGCTTTTATTAGAGGTTTGGAAAATCTTCACACACCTTACCTAGTACTTATCAAACCAAATCCAAGTTGAACCCAAAGAAAATAAAAAGAAACTAAAAATGCCATAGAGGCATATGAGAGTAAAATAGCAAATTTGTTAATTTGAGATCCTTGACCCTAAGACTTGTTGTGAATGGTGGGATCACTCCTATATACCATTTCAACCCTCAACAACACCATTTGGGTCAAGCCAAGTCAAATTCAAACTCAAATGCAACATATGCATAGAGGCATATGTGACACATAGCCATTTCACCAAATTTTGCCCTATGACTTTAAACCTTGACCAAATGATGGGAAACCATCTCTAAACCTAATCTAGCACTAAATTGACCCTAACCCATGCCCAAGTAAAGCAAGGTGAACAATTTACAAGTTTAGCAAAATTTGACACATCACCTCTTATGTATTAAGGCCAATTTTGCAAATCTTTGAACCAAACCTTTTGGAATGGTTTCAATGGTTTGGAAATGTTTCTAAACTAATAAGAATCACTTTAGAGTCAAGAAAAATCAAATCACAAAGAGAGAAATCAAATAGGGAGAAAATCCCCAAAATTCACTCACATACACTTAGCCAAATTTGCAAATCTTCAACCAAGGCCACCATTGCTTGATCTCTTGCTTGTAGAATACTTATATATGATAAACAAACACAAATGCATCAAAGAAACAAGAATCAAATCAAAGAAAATCTCAAATTCAATTCACATATGATAATGGTCATATGTCCCATTTTTATTTTCTTCACCACTTTGCACCCATTTATCTTCTGATTCCTAAACAAAACTTGGTAAACTATGACCACCTCATCCAAGACCAAAGGATGGTGAACAACTTTTATGTTGACCACCAGCACTGATGTTGACCAGGTTGACCAGCAAAGAGGTGCCAAGTGGAGACTTTAAATCAAAGAGAAGATAACCCTCATTTTGAAATCTCACAAATCTTCACCAAATTGACCACCACCACCACCATTCTTTCTCTTTAATTATATGAATGAAGTCCACCAAAAAGAATTTTCGAAATTCAAACATTTTCTTCATGCGGCCATTTACTCAAACACTTGGCAGGCATCATTTCAGATTTCACACACACCCATTTACACACTGGTTCTTAGCCTAAACCACTTTGATCCTTGATCATTGCTGCTCCTGTACCTCCCCTGCATCAAGCCATGTACTGGTTTGGTCGATTAAAGCAATGGCATGATCACAAAAACCCCATGCCGGCCATGAAGGACACACGCATGCACTCAATCTCTCCACCCCTCTCTGGCCAGCCTCACCTTGTCAGCAAGCATTCCCACACTCCATCACGCACGCCAGTACCTTTCCCAAGCCCAACATCAGCCCTACCATGCCATCCATGTGCAAGGACACCAACTTGGGCACATCAAAGTACACGCCCATCCCCATCGACTGAGACTTTCCCCTGCCCTCTCCTTTCTCAGCATCACCGCACCCCTACACGCTAGACATGCTCCCAGGCCTGCCCCTGAACCGTCGCCGTCGCCATGATCAAAACCTTCCGCCACGGTACTGCGAGGACGCCACCATCGCTAGCACGCCACAGACCATCATTTGACGTGCCATCACGCGCGCTAGCTCCGCCTAGCCGTCGCCTACACGATGCGCCCCCTAGATTGCCCCTTGGAGCACCGGAGACGCCACGCCGTCGACGACCTCCCACGGGCACCCCAGCACCTCGACCTATAAAAGGAAGCTTCCCTGATTCACCACACCATCCCTTCCCCTCTCATCTCTGACTCTCCTCACCACCTCGCTCCTCGACATTGTCCAGTCCCGCCCAATTTCACCCGCCGCCCGCGGCCGCCGCAGAAGCTCGCCGTCGAGTTCGTCCACCTCCGGAGCTCCCACGACCCTCGTTCGCCTCGCCGTCGTCTTCCACGCCGAACGCCCGCCTCGCCGAGCCTCGCCGGAGCCCCAGGTACCCCCTAGCAACCCCTCTGGCCGCCGGTAGGGTTTAGACCTCGCCGGAGCTCGTCGCCGACGAGGACGAACCCCAGCCGTAGATCTCCCTTTCATCCAACGGCCCGCAGCGCGCCGCACCGCTTCGGCGTGTAAACGCGCTGACAGGTGGGGTAGCCCCTGTCAGGCGGCCCGCTGAGCGCCAGAGCGAAACTGGGCCGGCCCGTTTAGTCTTTCCCGCGCATGCCCATTGTTTGAATTCAAACCTTTTAGATTTAATCAAATTCAATACTGGTCCCATTTTCAAATCTTAATAGAATCCAATCTACCAAACCAAATTTAATGAATTTTATATATTTGGAAAGCTTATGAAATTCTCTAAACAACTACACTGGTCTCAGCCCTAGATTCATTATACAATTTATGTGGTAAAAATAACAAGGCAGGGCCTTTTCAAACTTCAAATAATTATATAAAATCAACCATAAACTATTTTGAGGTGATTCAAATTCTCATAAATCACAATTCAAATACCCTAATTGTTTATGTAAAAATATGATAGGGGTACTGTATATGATCATGGGCTAGATTCAAATAGTGGATATATGGCCATTTCTAGCTCATTTAAACTATTTCAAAAATAGTATTTAAATTATATGAGGTGTAGCCTCTCATTTAAATTATTACTCCAAGTGATTCAATGTGAATTGATGACACATGTCTTCATGACCCATATGTTCTTATTTGAAAATATTAAATCATTCTCATAGTAGTATTTAAATTGTTCAAAACTACTTATTAAATCATATGAGATGTTTTGGTCTCATTTAAATCTTGTCTCAACTAAGTTAATATGAGGTAGAGACCATGGTCAATTAAAACTCATATTAAATTAGTTGATGATATTAAACCATTGCAATGTGTTATTAAAATGGTATGAGGTGCTCACCTCATTTAAATCATTTTCTTAAATGATAAGTGTGAAGAGGTTGACTTTGGTCAACCTAGGTCACATATTATTCATGAGAGAAATTAACTCTTAATAAGATAATGAGAGGAAATTATTTTTCTTTAAAAGAAAACAAAGTCAACCAACATGTTAAGAATGTGGTGATGCTAGAATAGCTTGTGTGAGCCATTTGTGTGATTAGTCTAGCACTTAAGTATTGTTTGGTGATTGTATACCTCATATTCGTTTATAGACGCTAGTACCGAGGAGTACCAGGAGCAGGAGGTCTACTTTGAAGAAGAAGAGAACTTTGACCACTATACCATTCAAGGCAAGCTATACTCTTGCAAGCTAATATTCTTTCTAAGTGCAAAGCTCTACAAGAGCAAGGCACCCCCCATTTTTTTATGCTTAATGATCCCATCCCAAGTTTTACTTTACAAGCTTTATTGCTTTTGGTTTATCAAAGTTTACTTTTTGATTCATGATTCACTTGGTCTAGAGTAGAACAAGATCATCAAATTTAGCCTAGAGCAATGAAAGCTAGATAGCACCCCTCATGATTAGTTGCTAGTGCTAACAAATAAAATTGACTACTCTAGATGGGAACAGGTGAAATGAAATGACTTTGAAAACCTTGGAATGATGAGTCATTCTATTGAAAGATTTTGAAGGTGAATATGACTTGTGAATGACATGGTGAATTTTACAAAACTGATGGTTGGGTTCGGATGCGATACCATTCCAATTTTACAAGTACCCCCACAATACCTGATTATGGGTAAGGGCTTAACTGGAAGTTTATGTATCTTAGTATGGGTTCCCTCTAAACAAGCGTCATAGGGGTTATGCCGAGGCTGCCTCCGTTAAAAGTGAATTGATGTGAAATGACGTGAATGAGGTGAATTGTCTGGCCCAAGCCCTGTGCAGTTCCCAGGCTGACTGTCTGTCTTCACTGGGAGGCCAAGCTCATGGGGAGAGGTGCCTATACTAGGATATGTAAATGAAAGGTTATGGTTGGTAGTCCGCACACGGAGTGTGATAAATCAGGGCCAGTTAACCCCGACGGATTATTGCAAATATTGTGGCACAAGTGTACGACCTCTGCAGAGTGTAGATCTATTCGAATAGCCGCGTCCACGGTTATGGACGGTTGGAAAGGCCATACTGTTCCGTCATCAGAACTTTTCAAAAATGTGACATGTGAAGGGTGACTTATGACTTGAACTTGAAAAGTGAATTTGACTTGAATTACAACAGAGTTGTGGGAATGACACTAATGTTCCCACTTGAGTTAGTTAGCAAATTGAAGAGGCTTTTACTAAATGTTTGTGAACTAAAATTGGCTTTATGCAAATAAACTTAGAGCTTAGCACCCCTTACTATAGTTGGTAGTGCTTACATTAGTATTAGTTTGCGAGTACTTTAAAGTACTCATGGCTTTGTCCCTGGCTATTCAAATGGCCAGACTATGAAAGAGAACAAGAAGTACGAGGAAGATGGACAGCAGGACGTCTACGACAACTAGGATCACTCCGACGTCAACAGTTGCCTGTGGAATAGATGGATCGCAACCGTTACTTCGTCCGCTATGTGTTTTGTAATAGGATCTCTAGATCCACTATGATGTATTAAGACCGGATCATGTGATCCCTCTATGTAAGACAATTATGTGATGTAATGAATGATGTGTTGTGATATCAATCTATTATGTCTCGCAAAAACAATATTCCTGGGATTGCGATGAATGGCATAATAGGCATCTGGACTTAAAAATCCGGGTGTTGACAAGTTGGTATCGAGCCATTGTTTGACCTTAGGAGACCCTAGTTAGAATGGACGTCTGAAAAACTTAGTTTCAAAACCAATGAAGTGAATATTTATGAAAACTTATTCTCACTCTTATCCTTGAGATCTTTTCCAAAATAAGAGATCCATACTCTACTTTTCCTTGTAATCCTACATAAAATTTTGCACACTTGATCACTTCTCTAACTTACTCATCTTAAATTGCTCACAGATGGAATACCAATGTGAATCCTATCAGCTTGGCCACGGAGGAAACCTAATGTTCGAGAAGGATTTGAAGCAACTAGTGGAATATTTAGGACGCCCGTATCCCGAGTTCTTCGGAATACCCCTCAACAATTTATCAGGAGGACCACCTCGGTGGGAAGTTACTGCAGATCTGAGAGGAAAGCTAGGAGCCCCAATATGGGAAACCATATGGTTTTCTGTAACGGGAAACACTTGGAAGGATGGAATAGCCAAAGCCATGCAAGAAGCAATTGCCCGTCTGTGCGGACAAAATGAGAACAAGATCAAGAACACTCGCTTTGTCTACTACCCAAGACATGATCCCATGGGAAGACCACTAACCATGCCACCGCACCCGGAGATGAACTACTATGTTGCATGCCTGGACTTCCTGCTTCACAAGACCCGCAAGGAGTTGGACAACGCCCTCGCCTTTCGCCAAGCACATTACCCGTGAAGATGAAGAATCCCCCCTGAAGAGTAGTATCATTTAAAGCACTTTCGTAGGTGTGAGTTGTATCAGGATTCCCCTTGTATCGTAGAGCGAATGAATGGTTCTTCAAACCACCGGTGTGTTAGCTTTGTAATGTATGATGCTTGGTATGAATGAAAAAGTGTTGTTGGTTTTTACCCCCGCAACACTACTCAAATTTTCAAGTTATGAACTTTTTAAACTTTAACAAAACAAACCATAGAAATTTCCCTCTTATCTTATCATCTACCCCAATGTTCAGATGGCCCCACCAACCCGCAACACCACCCAGGAGCCATGATGCAACTGCTGCAGACGATGATGGCAGACCAAGAAGTCGAAAGAGCTGAACGCCAAGCCAACATTGCTGCACTGCAACAGATAGCTCAGAACAATCAAGGCCATGGGAACCACGATCACCCTGGATCGAAGCTGAAGAACTTTCAGAACACCAACCCTCCAATGTTCAACAAGACTGAAGAGCCCCTTGATGCTGATGACTGGCTCCAGACCATGGAGAACAACCTCGAAGTTGCGGGAGTTGAAGCCGCAGAAAAAGTACTATTTGCCACCCACTACCTGTCAGGACCTGCCAGAGCCTGGTGGACAAGTGCCCGTGCAATGAATGCGGGACAGATAATGACATGGGAAGACTTCAAGCTGAAGTTCAGCAAGTACCATGTGCCCCAAGGACTGATCAAGAAGATGAGAGACGAGTTTCGTGAACTCAAGCAAGGAAGGATGTCCGTGGTGGAATACCGCGACAGGTTTCTTACACTGTCAAGGTACGCCCCGGATGAGACCGACACAAATGAAAAGAGGAAAGAAAGATTTCTGAATGGACTGCATGACGAGATGCAAACGGTGTTAGTGAACATTCCGTTCGCTGACTTAGAAGCTCTGGTAGACTCAGCCATACAAATGGAAGGAAAGCTACATCAAGCCAACGAGAACCGCAAGAGAAGAATGATGAACCAGAATGGACCCCACCATGCACAGAAGCACCGCAACAACTCAACTGGAGGATTTGCCTCAAGATACAACAAGCCCCCTGCTCAGACTTACCGCCCAAACTACTCCCACCATAATGGAGGACCCCCGAAGACCGGAGGCAACAACAACAACAGCCACCATAACAACAACAACCCCAACAGCAACAACAACAATGGGAACAACAACAACACCAACACTGGCCCGAGGACTGGAAGCAATGCCATCCCCGTCACCCCGAAGGACAAGTCAACAGTAAACTGCTATGAATGTGGAGTTGTGGGTCACTACTCCAATGAGTGCCCCAAGAAGCTTGCCAAGATCGCCGCCAACACTGCTGCACCTGCCCAGCAACAGCGCCGCTTCGCAGGTAGAAGGAACCAGAACAACAACCACGGCCGCCTCTACCATATGACTGCCAACGAATCTCATGAAGCACCCCAGACCATGCCAAGTAGGTCTTCCTGCTAATCAAAATGCTCAATCTCTCTTAGGAACCTAACTTTTCTTAAAATCTCGGGACGAGATTTGTTTAAGGGGGAAGGGTTTGTAACACCCCAAAATTTTAAAACAAAGAGAAAATAAATTTCCTTTTTCCAAAAAATGAGAACCAACAAAAACTTTTATTGAATTAAGTTTGGTACATAGTGAGCATGCTTATATGTTGTGATATTGCCATGATTGTTTATTTATTGCATTAAACCTAATCCCAAAACCCTAAACCCTAATCTTCTCAAAACTAAATAGTATCAAATAAGAAGGAACTAAAATAAAATAAAAAGGCATATGTGGGCATATAGCCCTAGTATGCAAATATTGACTAATACCATTCTTACCTTTCTAAATAGTGGTGGACCATTGAGATACTCCACTAAACCCTAAAACCTCACCCCTCTTTTCATTCCCTAAGTTAATATAAAATAAAAAAAATCAAATCAGAAAAAGGCCTATGTGCTTATGGCTATTTTTATAAATCCTTACCCTAGACCTTTCTACTTTGCTTAGAGGTTTGGAAAATCTTCACACACCTTACCTAGTACTTATCAAACCAAATCCAAGTTGAATCCAAAGAAAATAAAAAGAAACTAAAAATGCCATAGAGGCATATGAGAGTAAAATAGCAAATTTGTGAATTTGAGATCCTTGACCCTAAGACTTGTTGTGAATGGTGGGATCACTCCTATATACCATTTCAACCCTCAACAACACCATTTGGGTCAAGCCAAGTCAAATTCAAACTCAAATGAAACATATGCATAGAGGCATATGTGACACATAGCCATTTCACCAAATTTTGCCCTATGACTTTAAACCTTGACCAAATGATGGGAAACCATCTCTAAACCTAATCTAGCACTAAATTGACCCTAACCCATGCCCAAGTAAAGCAAGGTGAACAATTTACAAGTTTAGCAAAATTTGACACATCACCTCTTATGTATTAAGGCCAATTTTGCAAATCTTTGAACCAAACCTTTTGGAATGGTTTCAATGGTTTGGAAATGTTTCTAAACTAATAAGAATCACTTTAGAGTCAAGAAAAATCAAATCACAAAGAGAGAAATCAAATAGGGAGAAAATCCCCAAAATTCACTCACATACACTTAGCCAAATTTGCAAATCTTCAACCAAGGCCACCATTGCTTGATCTCTTGCTTGTAGAATACTTATATATGATAAACAAACACAAATGCATCAAAGAAACAAGAATCAAATCAAAGAAAATCTCAAATTCAATTCACATATGATAATGGTCATATGTCCCATTTTTATTTTCTTCACCACTTTGCACCCATTTATCTTCTGATTCCTAAACAAAACTTGGTAAACTATGACCACCTCATCCAAGACCAAAGGATGGTGAACAACTTTCATTTTGACCACCAGCACTGATGTTGACCAGGTTGACCAGCAAAGAGGTGCCAAGTGGAGACTTTAAATCAAAGAGAAGATAACCCTCATTTTGAAATCTCACAAATCTTCACCAAATTGACCACCACCACCACCATTCTTTCTCTTTAATTATATGATTGAGCTCCACCAAAAAGAATTTCAAAATTCAAACATTTTCTTCATGCGGCCATTTACTCAAACACTTGGCAGGCATCATTTCAGATTTCACACACACCCATTTACACACTGGTTCTTAGCCTAAACCCCTTTGATCCTTGATCATTGCTGCTCCTGTACCTCCCCTGCATCAAGCCATGTACTGGTTTGGTCGTCTAAAGCAATGGCATGATCACAAAAACCCCATGCCGGCCATGAAGGACACACACATGCACTCAATCTCTCCACCCCTCTCTGGCCAGCCTCACCTTGTCAGCAAGCATTCCCACACTCTATCACGCACGCCAGTACCTTTCCCAGAGCACCAACACCAGCCCTACCATGCCATGCCGTGTGCAAGGACACCAACTTGGGCACATCAAAGTACACGCCCGTCAACCACTCGACTGAGACTTTCCCCTCCCCTCTCCTTTCTCAGTCACCTCACCAAGCACCCGCTACCTCCTAGACATGCTCAATCGCTCGGAGGAACCATCACCGTCGCCATCATCAAAACCTTCCGCCACGGTACTGCGAGGACGCCACCATCGCTAGCACGCCACAGACCATCATTTGACGTGCCATCACGCGCGCTAGCTCCGCCTAGCCGTCGCCTACACGATGCCCCTAGATTGCCCCTTGGAGCACCGGAGACGCCACGCCGTCGACGACCTCCCACGGGCACCCGCAGCACCTCGACCCCCTATAAAAGGAAGCATTCCCTGGACGAATTCCTCACCCCATCCGCTTCCCCTCCTTCTCCTGAGCCTCCCCGACTCCTCCTCCTCCTCCTCGATTCACCTCCCTCCCGCCGGAATTTCCCCGGAGCCGCCGCGGCAGTAGCAAGACGCCGCCGTCGAGTTCGTCCACCTCCGGAGCTCCCACGACCCTCGTTCGCCTCGCCGTCGTCTTCCACGCCGAACGCCCGCCTCGCCGAGCCTCGCCGGAGCCCCAGGTACCCCCTAGCAACCCCTCTGGCCGCCGGTAGGGTTTAGACCTCGCCGGAGCTCGTCGCCGACGAGGACGAACCCCAGCCGTAGATCTCCCTTTCATCCAACGGCCCGCAGCGCTGCGCACCGCTTCGGCGTGTAAACGTGCTGACAGGTGGGGTAGCCCCTGTCAGGCGGCCCGCTGAGCACCATAGCGAAACTGGGCCGGCCCGTTTAGTCTTTCTCGCGCAAGCCCATTGTTTGAATTCAAACCTTTTAGATTTAATCAAATTCAATACTGGTCCCATTTTCAAATCTTAATAGAATCCAATCTACCAAACCAAATTTAATGAATGTTATATATTTGGAAATCTTATGAAATTCTCTAAACAACTACACTGGTCTCAACCCTAGATTCATTATACAATTTATGTGGTAAAAATAACAAGGCAGGGCCTTTTCAAACTTCAAATAATTATATAAAATCAACCATAAACTATTTTGAGGTGATTCAAATTCTCATAAATCACAATTCAAATACCCTAATTGTTTATGTAAAAATATGATAGGGTTGCTGTATATGATCATGGGCTAGATTCACATAATGGCTATATGGCCATTTCCAGCTCATTTAAACTAGTTCAAAAATAGTATTTAAATTATATGAGGTGTAGCCTCTCATTTAAATTATTACTCCAAGTGATTTAATGTGAATTGATGTAATATCCCAGGTATTGGGGTTACAAAAATAGAAGAAACAGATGTGTGCATTGCATTCATGCATAGAAAATCCGGGGAATTTTCGCGCTTTAAAGTAAAACAGTCACAGTAACTGAAGTTTCACTTGATCTTGGTGGAATTGAAGTAGCTCATCAAGTCAAGCGCTATAAACCTCAATGTGACTTTGTTAAAACCTTGTTTTGGGTAGAGATGATTTGATCTCAAGGGTTAGATCAAATGGCAATATAACCAACACAATAACTTATTAATCAAGGATCAATTACTTGATCTTATTAAGATCATAATATGATATTCCTTGCCATACATATGAACATACATCTATTTGGAAAACAAGTAACAATAAATGGACAAACCAATCTTCACTTATCTTTTCCATGTCTTAAACTAATCCTTGATCCTACCATGAACCTCATGGTGTTCATTTTACATCATTCTTGGAATCATGACAAGGAGATCAACCCTAGGAATATAGATTCTTCTCTATTACATATTATTATACATCAAACCCATAGAAGTGAGAGTTCTATATTATTTATTAGAGAAGCAATAACAAACCTTGAGCTAAACCTTGGTTATACATCCAAGTATTCAAATCATCATCTCTAAGAGGAACCCTAGAGTATTATTCAAGCCTTCCCATATAAGAAAGACCATTTATTCTAAACTTAGCTTTACCTATTAATGAACAAATGACAACCTTTGAACTAAAGTATTAGGTTGTAAACCATTTTCCTTGAAGTGGTGTGATAACCTAATATCACATGGAATAATACTAGACCCTGAATTGATAAGGTGAGGAAGAGACTAACCCAATTAAGCTAGACAAATGAAACCTTAGCATAGATACCTAAGGAGATATTAGGAGTACACCATAAACCCTAGAATAACCATTCTTAAATGAGAAAGCTCAACCTATGGTGTTATACTCAAGATAATTGAGACAACCATAACCATGCCCATTCAAGAAACCATAAAGGAAAGTCTATATTTAATTGATCAAGACAACACTTGATCATGGAAGTGAGAACCCCATTTAATGAGAGATCCTTAGGAAGTCAAACCTTGATCATTATTAATTAAGTGATGATCATAAACCCTAAGAACTTGAGGTATTGAGAATAAACCCTAATATGATAAGTAGATATCATTCACCACATGAAATTATAGGGAGATCAATAGTAAGCAACCCTAGGCTTATATCCTAACCTTAACTTGTGAATCACTTGGTGATCATAAGTAGAATTCTACCACATTTACATTCCATCTATTATTCACTTAAGAATCACAAGAAAACCTTTAGACTCAAATTCTATACTTTATATGGTGAGAAACCATCAATCCATATGACCAAAGTTAACTATAAAAAGAACTAAAACCATTTTAGTTACTATAACAATAGATTAAGGATAAAATAGAAATCTATTTGTATAATATAAAACAAATTCTCAATATCTTAGAAACTAAAGGAGCACATAAAATGTGAATTAAGCCACCACCTCATCCTAGTTAGGGGAGATTAACCCTAGCACATGCAATATGGTGTAATCTCAACTCTATAACCTAGAATTATAACTCAACCCTAGTTTGAGTATCACTTGGGTGATCACAAATAAAACCAAGTCCTAATTGAGATTCAAACAAATTGCCATTAGGTGAATATGATGAGAACCCTAGAATTGTTCACTAATTAAAGCTCATGATTCATTATGGAACTTAAGAATAACCTAGTGCTAAACCATTTGATTAGAACTATGGTGGTGATCAACCACTCATAATTATAACCAAGACTAAACCATGATGAGAGTAATACCCACTCTAGGTAATCCAAAGTATTATTAAATATAATCCTAATGCTACCTTTGAAATATGGTTATAATAAATCACAAGACCTTAATCAACAAGTGATCACATGAAATAACATGCAAATGAATAATTTCTCAAATAGAAACCATGAACTACTAACAACCTAAGAAATAATTTGTGATACAAGTATCAACTCTCATACTTCTAAATTGAATTGAACTCCTAATAATAAAGGAAATAAAAGTGAGAATACAAACTCATGTTTAATTGCTATATTGAATAAGCCAACAAGCATGAAATGTAATCAAATATAAAATGCTTGCTTCATAATGGAGTGTGGTGTGATACATCACATTACCTTGTAATTGAATTAACATAACAAGACTTGCAAGTAAATTTTTAAATCAAATTAGATTTAACACAGAATTCAATAAATGAAATTGAAACCAGAAAATAAAAATAGAAAAGAGAAAAGGAAATAAAGAGAGGAGGAGGACTTATCCAGAACAGGCCACCAGAGCCCAGGCGTAGCCCAACAGCAATCCAACGACCAGGCCCTTATGACAGCCCAATACCCCTTCGTCTTGTTTTCGCACAGGTGGAGACCATCGTCTTCGTCCATCACGGCAAGCTGCTCGCTGTCGACTCGACGTCGTCTGGCCACGCCAAGATCCTCGCCGCCGCTCCCTGGCGTCTATAAAGCTCAATGCGCCGCCGCCAGACGAACCCTAAACCTAGAATCCCCTCTCTCTGCTCAATTTTCTCTCTAGGCCGAAACCCTAGCTAGCCCGGCCATCTTCAACGCCGCCGGTAGGAACCTCCCCTGGCCAAGCCGTGGCCATCATCGTGACCGCCGTGCTCTTCTCGCTCAACCCACAAGGGGAATTGAACCGAAGCATCCTGCAACGTCCTCACCGAGCTCGCCATTCCCGACGGCCGGAGGTGTCGATTCCGGCGACTCGGACCATCCCCGACCACGCCGTCAAGCCCGGCGTACTCCTGGTGAGCCTCTGAAGCTCCTAGCATGCTCGCCTCGTCCGATTATGCATCGTAGCCTTGCCGCATCGTTCATCTGCGAGCGCCGCCGCTCGGTCTCGCCGTCGTGATTGCTCCGGCCACCAATTCGTGGCGGCGTTAGTACCAGTAGGTTCGCCTTGACGCGCTTAATCTAGTGGTGTCGTTAGTTTGTCCGGGGAAGCACTACACCGCCGGCGACCATCGCCTCTGCCCGCCGGTGAAGCCCATGGTTGCCACATTGGCACCATGTGGCAGCTGACGTGTCTCTGGCCCACGGGTCAGTGACCAGGTGGGTAGCCTAAACCGGTACAAATAGTATTTTCTGTTTAAATTTAATTCCAGTAAATTACTGCAACTACAAATAAAATTAGAAAATCCAAATTAAGTCAGAAAAATATAAATGAAATATTAAAATTCTTAGAAAAGAAAACCCTATCCAATAAAAATATAAAATGAAATTTTTATTTTTAATAAAAATTTAATTATTTAATACTTGTTAATTAAGCCTTTAATTTTAATTCCAAATTCAATTAAAATTCAATAATTAGTAAAAATTTCATAAAATAAATAAAAACCAGTAAGTAAATAAGGAAAACAATAAAATTAATTTTCCTTTACTATTAACTTATTAAATCCTTATTAGGAGGATTTAAAACCCTAAATAATAATTACCTTATTTATTAACTCATTGAAAATAATAAAATGCCAAATCCAATATTAATTTTAAAGTTATTAATAACTTCAACCTTAAAGTGAAGTTGTTAATTCAAGAACTTTAGGGTATTTAGAAAACCCTAATTTCATAATAATAGAACCAGGAACTCATCATTTCATGTGACTCCTAAAACCCTAAAACCCTAATTCAATTATGCACCAAACCCTAGCTCCAATAATCAATATGAAACCTAAATTACTTCTAACCTAAAACCAAAGTTAGAACAGGTGATCATGGTACTTTATTTCAAATCATAGAGCCATCATTAGCAACTAAAAGACATACCTATGTCCACATAAAATGTAGAACCCTATCACTAGCAAATTAGTATTCCATGTATGCATATCACTAAACCTAGTTGATCAAGTAGGATCAACCAAGTTTAAACCCTGGTCTCTACTGTCAAAACCATCATCCTTATTCATCCATGCTTAGCATCACACCATTGTGATGAACCTCAGGAGCAACTACACCAACTCTTGAGCATTACCTAACCATATTCCACTAAACCCTACTAGTGTTGGATACTTATCCACCATCCTATTTAGGAGCCAATTATTCCTTACTTAATAGAACCAACAGTAAAACCTAGACACCTCAACCCTAATTGATATACTTCTTATTATTTAAGAAGTATGTTCTTCAAAAGTTATTCTTTTGAAGTAAATAAAGAATCATCATCAACCCTGCTTATAAGGACCTATAAACCCTAGCTAGCTATCACCAATAAGATGAACCAATCTTGATAGCAACCTTGTATGAATAATTGCTTAGGATGCCTAGGCTTAACTCAACCTTACAAACCCTAGATGTCAATGAATCCAACATTGTTGTGATCCATTTGATACTTACTCCATAAACTAGTTGAAACCATAATCAACCATAGAACCCCACCAATCTAATTATCATACTTGTTCTTTGTTCAAGAACATGTTCTTCAAAAGTTATTCATTTTAAATACATAATAAGTAATCACTAACCATGCAATAATAGACTTAAAATTGACAACTGCTCTTTACTTATTATACAACTGTTATCTCTAGGTGCATATGATTATTACTATGCATTTCACCACTTGCTTATGATTCTCAAACAACACAAACCTGAATAAGAACCTTGTTTGTGAATTACTCTAAAAGTGCAACACACCCTGAACTAATCATTACCACTCACTAATCCTAAATCATCGGGGTTAGGTCACGTTTGCGATTCCATCTCATACTTATGCATTATTGCATCCTTGCCAATCTTTTAAACATCGTCCTTACCGGACGATGATGCTATTTCAGAATTTGGAGTTATTGCGTATCGAAGACCTTGTCTGCATAATCTTGCAGCCAAGAAAGGCAAGTTCATCGCTTGCTCATGCCATTTGAGTATCTTTATCAAATTACTTGCAAAGTACTATGATTATCACTATTGCATAAAAACCAAAACCACTATTTTCATAACTATGAATATGACTATGTGGTGGGCAATGGAACCATGGATTGTGTTGATATGGTGGAGGTTCCATTGCACGGGTTTATATCCATCTAGGATTAAACAACAAATGTCGTCCAGTGATTCTTGTGCCGTAATATCCGTGTTAACCATAAGATCTGGAGTGGGACGGAGTAGCCAATTGTATTTCCACCTCTCGTACATCAACGGATGCGCTTACCGTAGACACTTGACCCAGGTTGGGCAAGCGGTGGGGTGGGGATCCCATTCTAATTCCCCACGGTAAGTGGTCTATGATGGGTTGCAGCTACCGGCGAAGGAGTTTGGTTAACGAGTCCCAAACTGTTGTCGTGGTCGGGGTCCATCCTTAATTGGTGTAAGAGGACCGACGAGGACCCAGGGTCGGGGTATGCAACAAAGGGTGGGTGTGCGAGGTAGCGGAGGAATATGAACGGCTAGGACCTTATACCGGGCCTCACACCATAGGAAGTGTGGACGGGTTGCGCGCCCGGTTGGCACCAAGGTTAAGATCTCTTATGGGTAAAGAAACACACCTCTGCAGAGTGTAGCGAATCGTGACCAATCACCCGTTCCGGGTTTTGGAATCGAACGCGAAAGGAACTCCATGAAGTTCTAGTAAACCGGTGAAGGCTGACGGACATAGCTCTTCAGAATAAAAGCAACCTTTTGAAGAAATGATTACAAAAACTTGCATTTCCTATGACTTTCTGGTCTATGGCTGTAGCTAGTGCATAAAACACCTCTTCCCTAAAATGAACTTGTTGAGTACGCTCGTACTCATCCCACTCTTAAATCCCCTGCTTAGGTTTGGAGGCATCAAAGGAGGATCTACAGTGCAACTCGAAGGCCGAAGAGTCAACAACTACTTCAAGAGACAGAACCATGTCAGAAGAGTCAGACACCACATCCAACAAGGAGAAAACCTAGTTTAGCAATAGAAAGGGAACTAGCTTCCTTAACCTAGCTCCTACTTAGCTAGAATCTATTCTTAGCCTCTATAGCTAGTTAGATACTCTTCAAATAGAGTTCGTGATAGGCTTAGACTATGAGTCGTTCTTCTGGAGTTTATTTGCAGATTTACCTCATTGTAAAGTAGGAGGTTGTGATGATCTTTTGTAACAGAGTCAATGTGTAATTCTATAGACATACCTTGGACCCGCATATGTTTCTGTTGTACCACTCTGAGCGATATAATACTAGTGGAATGGTGTTTCATTGGTGTTATATCAGACTTGCATACTACACCATGCAGTGGTATGCCGGGTCACCACAGTTGGTATCAGAGCAAATGCTTTGACCTAGGATTAAAACCCTTTAAAGGAGACCTATAGGATTGGTAGTGTCTATAGGAAGTTGTATTAGCTAAGTCAACTATGCTAAACAAAATCTTCTTATGACTTGAGATGGATATTCACTTGAGAATAATCCTGACACACTTGAGTCAACCTTTCTTACCTATCTTTCCTAAGTGAAGTTAGCTAGCTAATCTCAAGTATGTAGTATACCATTAAGAACCTAAAATAATATATGAGTAGACCACAGTTGGTATACAATACATGGTAGTCCAAAGAGAGGATACAACCATAAGGAAGATATCCTATTGGAAGATGTGTACCAACACTTGTTATAGTTAAGTAAGAGTTATCCAGACCTGTAATAGGAGTGATATCAAGTAATGAAGATATGTGTAATACCCTATTAGAAGGTGTATACCAAGACAAGTAATGGGTAAGGAAAATCTATCCAAACTTGTAAAACAACTGATAGTAAGTGATAAATATAAGCTATATGAGATAGTATAGACCATGATGAGTCAATCATGGGAGGTAAGGAAGAGTGATAGGAATAAAATTTGTCTAATTACATGATAGTGATGGTAATCATATATGATTCACCTGAGAATCATTATGTGATGGAATAGAACATCATAAACATTTAGGAGGAGAATAATAAGAAGCCAGTTGTTCAATAATAGTGCAAGGATTGTGTTCCAA
Organism: Lolium multiflorum; assembly: GCA_030979885.1. NCBI lineage: Eukaryota > Viridiplantae > Streptophyta > Magnoliopsida > Poales > Poaceae > Lolium > Lolium multiflorum. The sequence continues at coordinate 221,793,285 of CM061749.1, read as the reverse complement.
AACCATGGGAAGTGTGCCAAGCACATCATGACCATAGTCTTATGATAGAAACACTTGGAAGTATAGGAGATATATTCCGATAGTTATGTGTTTAGAGTAGCCATGTTAGAACCAAAAGATATCATGGGAGACAGTCCTCAACAAAATAGAAGTGAAGCTAATACTTCCAAAGAACTTTAGGTCAACCACAACTATTCCAGACCACTTTGTTTCAAGTTTATCTCATTGCAATTGTGCAATTAAGGTAAATGATTGAGACAAATAGTAGAATGCCCTATATTCATGCTAAGTATCATGATATAAACCTATATTATGTGGTGTTATCTACTACACATCAGAGCCTGATGTTTAGAGATGTCTTACTCAACTATTATATTCAGGCTTATGATGGTGTGTATTATACGCACAAAGCTGAATCTTCTTGGATTTTATTGGATTTTCATTGTTTGACTAGATCCATACATGAAGTTTGACTTTGATATGCAAATGCATGTTGCAATATCAAGTTCTTACTTGATGCTATAGATCTAGAGGGTAATGGTATTCGTGTGAGGAAGTGACGAATTCTGAAGATTTTGAAGACAAGATGAAGGATAGTTAGTTAAAGGAAATAAAGTTGTGGGAAGCAACCACAATACTCTGAAGGAAGTATAAATCAAAACTCATGCTTTGCCTCAACAGAGGAGTACTTTAGTACATGAGAAGCATGAAGGTGAGAAATATGATGATTATGGAGAAGTAAATGAAGAACCATAGTCATTATGGAAAAGGGAATGCATGGGAAATCACTTTGGATACTATATTCATAGTGGTTTTCTTGCAAAATAAACCCTGAGAAAGGAAGATGACCTATGAAACCATAGATGATATAAGAAGACTATAGTTGATATAAGAAGACCACAGTTGGTATAGGATCAACACTGCGAGATAAAGTATAAGATGTCTCGTCCAGTTTATCAAAACCTATAATAGAGTACACTTTTAGATAACAAATAGCCACAGTTGGTATCAAATAACTCACATTGATATCAAATAAACCACAGTTGGTATAAAATAAACCACCGCTGGAAGAACAAATAAATAAAAATTTGCCAGTCAAATAGTTAAGACTTATAAACATTCAGTCAAAGGATTCATGTAGGATGTCCACAAATTGAGTGGATACACCACAAACATTCTTCGTGAGACCTTAGAAGAAGTACAACCCATAAGCTAGACCAGACCAATATTCTAACCATAAGCCCAATGGTTGGAAGAAAAGGAGTCGAAGACCATAAGAAAACTCTAAGGGGTAGAGTAATGATTGAGTTGGATGTACAATAACTCAATATTTTGAGCAAGATAGATGAAGAAGGTCTGAACTGAGAGGAAGTTCGATCTTATTTTCATAAGATTGTTGAACACTACTTGTCAGAAAGATTTATACCTCGAGGAAGTAAGAAGTGGACTATAACTTGAGAAAGTGAGTAGTATTTACTCAGAAGTGAAAGCTCAAGTAAGTCAAGCATAAAGAAGTTGGACGAAGAAAATACCGTAGGCCAATTACAGCTCAAGATGGCCAAAGACCAAAGGAGATTGACCCTACCAAAACTAAAGTCTATTTGAATGATTCCTTTCATGGAACCTAAATAATCCAAAATTGTTATAGGTATCAAATATAAACCATGATTGGATAGGCTAAATGAGTCTAACCTTCTTAGTAAAAGAAACCGTCAAAATCATTTCCATGGTAAGTACCTTACTAAGTACCATTATTGCACTTTTGGTAGTAAGGGAAAACAAAGACCTAATTAGCAATTAGGAGTTTATTATCAAATTTAGCTTTCAAATAAGACCAGCAGCACCATAAAAAGTCTCAATCAGTGGATCTTTAATGAGAAAGGAAACAAGCTTATAGAGTGGAAAAAATCAAAGAATCAAAGTAAGAACCATGGTTCAGAGACATACACTAATGGATTCCAGGAAGAATCTGGACAAGGGGTATATTCAATTATATCCAGTAAGATCAATATGGAGTTCGAGAAAAGATATAGTCTGCACAAGTCAGATCCACACTCCGGAAACGTGAGAGAGATCAAACTTCGAGGACGAAGTTTAGTTTAAGGGGTAGAGACTGTAATATCCCAGGTATTGGGGTTACAAAAATAGAAGAAACAGATGTGTGCATTGCATTCATGCATAGAAAATCCGGGGAATTTTCGCGCTTTAAAGTAAAACAGTCACAGTAACTGAAGTTTCACTTGATCTTGGTGGAATTGAAGTAGCTCATCAAGTCAAGCGCTATAAACCTCAATGTGACTTTGTTAAAACCTTGTTTTGGGTAGAGATGATTTGATCTCAAGGGTTAGATCAAATGGCAATATAACCAACACAATAACTTATTAATCAAGGATCAATTACTTGATCTTATTAAGATCATAATATGATATTCCTTGCCATACATATGAACATACATCTATTTGGAAAACAAGTAACAATAAATGGACAAACCAATCTTCACTTATCTTTTCCATGTCTTAAACTAATCCTTGATCCTACCATGAACCTCATGGTGTTCATTTTATATCATTCTTGGAATCATGACAAGGAGATCAACCCTAGGAATATAGATTCTTCTCTATTACATATTATTATACATCAAACCCATAGAAGTGAGAGATCTATATTATTTATTAGAAAGCAATGGCAAACCTTGAGCTAAATCTTGGTTATACATCCAAGTATTCAAATCATCATCTCTAAGAGGAACCCTAGAGTCTTATTCAAGCCTTCCCATATAAGAAAGACCATTTATTCTAAACTTAGCTTTACCTATTAATGAACAAATGACAACCTTTGAACTAAAGTATTAGGTTGTAAACCATTTTCCTTGAAGTGGTGTGATAACCTAATATCACATGGAATAATACCATACCCTGAATTGATAAGGTGAGGAAGAGACTAACCCAATTAAGCTAGACAAATGAAACCTTAGCATAGATACCTAAGGAGATATTAGGAGTACACCATAAACCCTAGAATAACCATTCTTAAATGAGAAAGCTCAACCTATGGTGTTATACTCAAGATAATTGAGACAACCATAACCATGCCCATTCAAGAAACCATAAAGGAAAGTCTATATTTAATTGATCAAGACAACACTTGATCATGGAAGTGAGAACCCCATTTAATGAGAGATCCCTAGGAAGTCAAACCTTGATCATTATTAATTAAGTGATGATCATAAACCCTAAGAACTTGAGATATTGAGAATAAACCCTAATATGATAAGTAGATATCATTCACCACATGAAATTATAGGGAGATCAATAGTAAGCAACCCTAGGCTTATATCCTAACCTTAACTTGTGAATCACTTGGTGATCATAAGTAGAATTCTACCACATTTACATTCCATCTATTATTCACTTAAGAATCACAAGAAAACCTTTAGACTCAAATTCTATACTTTATATGGTGAGAAACCATCAATCCATATGACCAAAGTTAACTATAAAAAGAACTAAAACCATTTTAGTTACTATAACAATAGATTAAGGATAAAATAGAAATCTATTTGTATAATATAAAACAAATTCTCAATATCTTAGAAACTAAAGGAGCACATAAAATGTGAATTAAGCCACCACCTCATCCTAGTTAGGGGAGATTAACCCTAGCACATGCAATATGGTGTAATCTCAACTCTATAACCTAGAATTATAACTCAACCCTAGTTTGAGTATCACTTGGGTGATCACAAATAAAACCAAGTCCTAATTGAGATTCAAACAAATTGCCATTAGGTGAATATGATGAGAACCCTAGAATTGTTCACTAATTAAAGCTCATGATTCATTATGGAACTTAAGAATAACCTAGTGCTAAACCATTTGATTAGAACTATGGTGGTGATCAACCACTCATAATTATAACCAAGACTAAACCATGATGAGAGTAATACCCACTCTAGGTAATCCAAAGTATTATTAAATATAATCCTAATGCTACCTTTGAAATATGGTTATAATAAATCACAAGACCTTAATCAACAAGTGATCACATGAAATAACATGCAAATGAATAATTTCTCAAATAGAAACCATGAACTACTAACAACCTAAGAAATAATTTGTGATACAAGTATCAACTCTCATACTTCTAAATTGAATTGAACTCCTAATAATAAAGGAAATAAAAGTGAGAATACAAACTCATGTTTAATTGCTATATTGAATAAGCCAACAAGCATGAAATGTAATCAAATATAAAATGCTTGCTTCATAATGGAGTGTGGTGTGATACATCACATTACCTTGTAATTGAATTAACATAACAAGACTTGCAAGTAAATTTTTAAATCAAATTAGATTTAACACAGAATTCAATAAATGAAATTGAAACCAGAAAATAAAAATAGAAAAGAGAAAAGGAAATAAAGAGAGGAGGAGGACTTATCAGAACAGGCCACCAGAGCCCAGGCGTAGCCCAACAGCAATCCAACGACCAGGCCCTTATGACAGCCCAATACCCCTTCGTCTTGTTTTCGCACAGGTGGAGACCATCGTCTTCGTCCATCACGGCAAGCTGCTCGCTGTCGACTCGACGTCGTCTGGCCACGCCAAGATCCTCGCCGCCGCTCCCTGGCGTCTATAAAGCTCAATGCGCCGCCGCCAGACGAACCCTAAACCTAGAATCCCCTCTCTCTGCTCAATTTTCTCTCTAGGCCGAAACCCTAGCTAGCCCGGCCATCTTCAACGCCGCCGGTAGGAACCTCCCCTGGCCAAGCCGTGGCCATCATCGTGACCGCCGTGCTCTTCTCGCTCAACCCACAAGGGGAATTGAACCGAAGCATCCGCAACCTCCCACCGAGCTCGCCATTCCCGACGGCCGGAGGTGTCGATTCCGGCGACTCGGACCATCCCCGACCACGCCGTCAAGCCCGGCGTACTCCTGGTGAGCCTCTGAAGCTCCTAGCATGCTCGCCTCGTCCGATTATGCATCGTAGCCTTGCCGCATCGTTCATCTGCGAGCGCCGCCGCTCGGTCTCGCCGTCGTGATTGCTCCGGCCACCAATTCGTGGCGGCGTTAGTACCAGTTTCGCCTTGACGCGCTTAATCTAGTGGTGTCGTTAGTTTGTCCGGGAAGCACTACACCGCCGGCGACCATCGCCTCTGCCGCCGGTGAAGCCCATGGTTGCCACATTGGCACCATGTGGCAGCTGACGTGTCTCTGGCCCACGGGTCAGTGACCAGGTGGGTAGCCTAAACCGGTACAAATAGTATTTTCTGTTTAAATTTAATTCCAGTAAATTACTGCAACTACAAATAAAATTAGAAAATCCAAATTAAGTCAGAAAAATATAAATGAAATATTAAAATTCTTAGAAAAGAAAACCCTATCCAATAAAAATATAAAATGAAATTTTTATTTTTAATAAAAATTTAATTATTTAATACTTGTTAATTAAGCCTTTAATTTTAATTCCAAATTCAATTAAAATTCAATAATTAGTAAAAATTTCATAAAATAAATAAAAACCAGTAAGTAAATAAGGAAAACAATAAAATTAATTTTCCTTTACTATTAACTTATTAAATCCTTATTAGGAGGATTTAAAACCCTAAATAATAATTACCTTAATTATTAATTCATTGAAAATAATAAAATGCCAAATCCAATATTAATTTTAAAGTTATTAATAACTTCAACCTTAAAGTGAAGTTGTTAATTCAAGGACTTTAGGGTATTTAGAAAACCCTAATTTCATAATAATAGAACCAGGAACTCATCATTTCATGTGACTCCTAAAACCCTAAAACCCTAATTCAATTATGCACCAAACCCTAGCTCCAATAATCAATATGAAACCTAAATTACTTCTAACCTAAAACCAAGGTTAGAACAGGTGATCATGGTACTTTATTTCAAATCATAGAGCCATCATTAGCAACTAAAAGACATACCTATGTCCACATAAAATGTAGAACCCTATCACTAGCAAATTAGTATTCCATGTATGCATATCACTAAACCTAGTTGATCAAGTAGGATCAACCAACTTTAAACCCTGGTCTCTACTGTCAAAACCATCATCCTTATTCATCCATGCTTAGCATCACACCATTGTGATGAACCTCAGGAGCAACTATACCAACTCTTGAGCATTACCTAACCATATTCCACTAAACCCTACTAGTGTTGGATACTTATCCACCATCCTATTTAGGAGCCAATTATTCCTTACTTAATAGAACCAACAGTAAAACCTAGACCACCTCAACCCTAATTGATATACTTCTTATTATTTAAGAAGTATGTTCTTCAAAAGTTATTCTTTTGAAGTAAATAAAGAATCATCATCAACCCTGCTTATAAGGACCTATAAACCCTAGCTAGCTATCACCAATAAGATGAACCAATCTTGATAGCAACCTTGTATGAATAATTGCTTAGGATGCCTAGGCTTAACTCAACCTTACAAACCCTAGATGTCAATGAATCCAACATTGTTGTGATCCATTTGATACTTACTCCATAAACTAGTTGAAACCATAATCAACCATAGAACCCCACCAATCTAATTATCATACTTGTTCTTTGTTCAAGAACATGTTCTTCAAAAGTTATTCATTTTAAATACATAATAAGTAATCACTAACCATGCAATAATAGACTTAAAATTGACAACTGCTCTTTACTTATTATACAACTGTTATCTCTAGGTGCATATGATTATTACTATGCATTTCACCACTTGCTTATGATTCTCAAACAACACAAACCTAAATAAGAACCTTGTTTGTGAATTACTCTAAAAGTGCAACACACCCTGAACTAATCATTACCACTCACTAATCCTAAATCATCGGGGTTAGGTCACGTTTAGAGCGATTGCATCTCATACTTATGCATTATTGCATCCTTGCCAATCTTTTAAACATCGTCCTTACCGGACGATGATGCTATTTCAGAATTTGGAGTTATTGCGTATCGAAGACCTTGTCTGCATAATCTTGCAGCCAAGAAAGGCAAGTTCATCGCTTGCTCATGCCATTTGAGTATCTTTATCAAATTACTTGCAAAGTACTATGATTATCACTATTGCATAAAAACCAAAACCACTATTTTCATAACTATGAATATGACTATGTGGTGGGCAATGGAACCATGGATTGTGTTGATATGGTGGAGGTTCCATTGCACGGGTTTATATCCATCTAGGATTAAACAACAAATGTCGTCCAGTGATTCTTGTGCCGTAATATCCGTGTTAACCATAAGATCTGGAGTGGGACGGAGTAGCCAATTGTATTTCCACCTCTCGTACATCAACGGATGCGCTTACCGTAGACACTTGACCCAGGTTGGGCAAGCGGTGGGGTGGGGATCCCATTCTAATTCCCCACGGTAAGTGGTCTATGATGGGTTGCAGCTACCGGCGAAGGAGTTTGGTTAACGAGTCCCAAACTGTTGTCGTGGTCGGGGTCCATCCTTAATTGGTGTAAGAGGACCGACGAGGACCCAGGGTCGGGGTATGCAACAAAGGGTGGGTGTGCGAGGTAGCGGAGGAATATGAACGGCTAGGACCTTATACCGGGCCTCACACCATAGGAAGTGTGGACGGGTTGCGCGCCCGGTTGGCACCAAGGTTAAGATCTCTTATGGGTAAAGAAACACACCTCTGCAGAGTGTAGCGAACTGTGACCAGTCACTCCCTGTTCCGGGTTTTGGAACTGCGAACGCTGCCGGAAAGGAACTCCATGAAGTTCTAGTAAACCGGTGAAGGCTGACGGACATAGCTCTTCAGAATAAAAGCAACCTTTTGAAGAAATGATTACAAAAACTTGCATTGCCTATGACTTTCTGGTCTATGGCTGTAGCTAGTGCATAAAACACCTCTTCCCTAAAATGAACTTGTTGAGTACGCTCGTACTCATCCCACTCTTAAATCCCCTGCTTAGGTTTGGAGGCATCAAAGGAGGATCTACAGTGCAACTCGAAGGCCGAAGAGTCAACAACTACTTCAAGAGACAGAACCATGTCAGAAGAGTCAGACACCACATCCAACAAGGAGAAAACCTAGTTTAGCAATAGAAAGGGAACTAGCTTCCTTAACCTAGCTCCTACTTAGCTAGAATCTATTCTTAGCCTCTATAGCTAGTTAGATACTCTTCAAATAGAGTTCGTGATAGGCTTAGACTATGAGTCGTTCTTCTGGAGTTTATTTGCAGATTTACCTCATTGTAAAGTAGGAGGCTGTGATGATCTTTTGTAACAGAGTCAATGCTGTAATTCTATAGACATACCTTGGACCCGCATATGTTTCTGTTGTACCACTCTGAGCGATATAATACTAGTGGAACGGTGTTTCATTGGTGTTATATCAGACTTGCATACTACACCATGCAGTGGTATGCCGGGTCACCACAATTGATGACACATGTCTTCATGACCCATATGTTCTTATTTGAAAATATTAAATCATTCTCATAGTAGTATTTAAATTGTTCAAAACTACTTATTAAATCATATGAGATGTTTTGGTCTCATTTAAATCTTGTCTCAACTAAGTTAATATGAGGTAGAGACCATGGTCAATTAAAACTCATATTAAATTAGTTGATGATATTAAACCATTGCAATGTGTTATTAAAATGGTATGAGGTGCTCACCTCATTTAAATCATTTTCTTAAATGATAAGTGTGAAGAGGTTGACTTTGGTCAACCTAGGTCACATATTATTCATGAGAGAAATTAACTCTTAATAAGATAATGAGAGGAAATTATTTTTCTTTAAAAGAAAACAAAGTCAACCAACATGTTAAGAATGTGGTGATGCTAGAATAGCTTGTGTGAGCCATTTGTGTGATTAGTCTAGCACTTAAGTATTGTTTGGTGATTGTATACCTCATATTCGTTTATAGACGCTAGTACCAAGGAGTACCAGGAGGAGGAGGTCTACTTTGAAGAAGAAGAGAACTTTGACCACTATACCATTCAAGGCAAGCTATACTCTTGCAAGCTAATATTCTTGCTAAGTGCAAAGCTCTACAAGAGCAAGGCACCACCACTTTTTACTTTATGCTTAATGATCCCATCCCAAGTTTTACTTTACAAGCTTTATTGCGTTTGGTTTATCAAAGTTTACTTTTTGATTCATGATTCACTTGGTCTAGAGTAAAACAAGATCATCAAATTTAGCCTAGAGCAATGAAAGCTAGAAAGCACCCCTCATGATTAGTTGCTAGTGCTAACAAATAAAATTGACTACTCTAGATGGGAACAGGTGAAATGAAATGACTTTGAAAACCTTGGAATGATGAGTCATTCTATTGAAAGATTTTGAAGGTGAATATGACTTGTGAATGACATGGTGAATTTTACAAAAACTGATGGTTGGGTTCGGATGCGATACCATTCCAATTTTACAAGTACCCCCACAATACCTGATTATGGGTAAGGGCTTAACTGGAAGTTTATGTATCTTAGTATGGGTTCCCTCTAAACAAGCGTCATAGGGGTTATGCTGAGGTGATGTGCGTAGATGTACACGTCCGTTGGGAACCCCAAGAGGAAGGTATGATGCGCACAGCGGCAAGTTTTCCCTCAGAAAGAAACCAAGGTTTAATCGAACCAGGAGGAGCCAAGAAGCACGTTGAAGGTTGATGGTGGCGAAATGTGATGCGGCGCAACAACAGGGATTCCGGCGCCAACGTGGAACCTGCACAACACAACCAAAGTACTTTGCCCCAACGAAACAGTGAGGTTGTCAATCTCACCGGCTTGCTGTAACAAAGGATTAACCGTATTGTGTGGAAGATGATTGTTTGCAAGAAAACAGTAAAACAAGTATTGCAGTAGATTGTATGCTATGTAAAGAATAGGACCGGGGTCCACAGTTCACTAGAGGTGTCTCTCCCATAAGATAAAGCATGTTGGGTGAACAAATTACAGTCGGGCAATTGACAAATAGAGAAGGGCATAACAATGCATATACATGATATGATAAATATAGTGATATTTAATCCGGGCATTACGACAAAGTACATAGACCGCCATCCAACTGCATCTATGCCTAAAAAGTCCACCTTCAGGTTATCATCCGAACCCCATTCAGTATTAAGTTGCAAAGCAACAGACAATTGCATTAAGTATGGTGCGTAATGTAATCAACAACTACATCCTTAGACATAGCATCAATGTTTTATCCCTAGTGGCAACAGCACATCACAACCTTAGAACCTACTGTCACGATCCCAGGTGTCAATGAAGGCATGAACCCACTATCGAGCATAAATACCCCTCTTGGAGTTAAGAGCAAAAACTTGGCCAGAGCCTCTACTAATAACGGAGAGCATGCAAGATCATAAACAACACATAAACAATAGATTGATAATCACCATAACATAGTATTCTCTATCCATCGGATCCCGACAAACACAACATATAGTATTACAGATAGATGATCTTGATCATGTTAGGCAACTCACAAGATCCAACAATGAAGCACAATTAGGAGAAGACGACCATCTAGCTACTGCTATGGACCCATAGTCCAGGGGTGAACTACTCACTCATCACTCCGGAGGCGATCATGGCGATGAAGAGTCCTCCGGGAGATGAATCCCCTCTGGCAGGTGCCGGAGGCGATCTCCTGAATCTCCCGAGATGGGATTCGCGGCGGCGGCGTCTCTTTAAGGTTTTCTGTATCGTGGCTCTCGGTACTGGGGGTTTCACGACGGAGGCTATAAGTAGGCGAAAGGGTAGGTCAGGGGGCTGATGGCGTGTAACTCACACGTTCGTTGGGAACCCCAAGAGGAAGGTATGATGCGCACAGTAGCAAGTTTTCCCTCAGAAAGAAACCAAGGTTTAATCGAACCAGGAGGAGCCAAGAAGCACGTTGAAGGTTGATGGTGGCGAAATGTGATGCGGCGCAACAACAGGGATTCCGGCGCCAACGTGGAATCTGCACAACAAAACCAAAGTACTTTGCCCCAACGAAACAGTGAGGTTGTCAATCTCACCGGCTTGCTGTAACAAAGGATTAAACGTATCGAGTGGAAGATGATTGTTTGCAAGAAAACAGTAAAACACAATTGCAGTAGATTGTATGCTATGTAAAGAATAGGACCGGGGTCCACAGTTCACTAGAGGTGTCTCTCCCATAAGATAAAAGCATGTTGGGTGAACAAATTACAGTCGGGCAATTGACAAATAGAGAAGGCATAACAATGCATATACATGATATGATAAATATAGTGAGATTGAATCCGGGCATTACGACAAAGTACATAGACCGCCATCCAACTGCATCTATGCCTAAAAAGTCCACCTTCAGGTTATCATCCGAACCCCATTCATTAAGTTGCAAAGCAACAGACAATTGCATTAAGTATGGTGCGTAATGTAATCGACAACTACATCCTTAGACATAGAATCAATGTTTTATCCCTAGTGGCAACAGCACATCACAACCTTAGAACTTTCTGTCACTGTCCCAGGTGTCAATGAAGGCATGAACCCACTATCGAGCATAAATACTCCCTCTTGGAGTTAAGAGTACAAACTTGGCCAGAGCCTCTACTAATAACGGAGAGCATGCAAGATCATAAACAACACATAAACAATAGATTGATAATCACCATAACATAGTATTCTCTATCCATCGGATCCCGACAAACACAACATATAGTATTACATATAGATGATCTTGATCATGTTAGGCAGCTCACAGATCCAACAATGAAGCACAACAAGGAGAAGACGACCATCTAGCTACTGCTATGGACCCATGGTCCAGGGGTGAACTACTCACTCATCACTCCGGAGGCGATCATGGCGATGAAGAGTCCTCCGGAGATGAATCCCCTCTCCGCAGGGTGTCGGAGGCGATCTCCTGAATCCCCGAGATGGGATTCGCGGCGGCGGCGTCTCGGAAGGTTTTCCGTATCGTGGCTCTTGACTGGGGTTTCGCGACGGTGGCTTTAAGTAGGCGGAAGGGTAGGTCGGGGGCTGACGAGGCCCACACCATAGGGCGGCGCGGCCCTCCGGCCGCGCGGCCCTATGGTGGCGGCGCCCGTCGCCCCACTTCGTTATCTCTTCGGTCTTCTGGAGCTCCGTGCAAAAATAGGACCCCGGGCGTTGATTTCGTCCAATTCCGAGAATATTTCCTTACTAGGATTTCTGAAACCAAAAACAGCAGAAAAAGCAACTGGCTCTTCGGCATCTTGTTAATAGGTTAGTTCCGAAAATGCATAAATATGACATATAATGTGCATAAAACATGTAGGTATCATCAATAAAATAGCATGGAACATAAGAAATTATCGATACGTTGGAGACGTATCAGCATCCCCTTAGCTGCTCGTCCCGAGCAGGTAAAACGATAACAAAGATAATTTCTGAAGTGACATGCCATCATAATCTTGATCATACTATTTGTAAACATATGTAATGAATGCAGCGATCACAACAAAGGTAATGACATGAGTAAACAAGTGAATCATATGACAAAGACTTTTCATGAATAGTACTTCAAGACAAGCATCAATAAGTCTTGCATAAGAGTTAACTCATAAAGCAATAAATCAAAGTAAAGGTATTGAAGCAACACAAAGGAAGATTAAGTTTCAGCGGTTGCTTTCAACTTATAACATATATATCTCATGGATATTGTCAACATAAAGTAATATAACAAGTGCAATATGCAAGTATGTAGGAATCAATGCACAGTTCACACAAGTGTTTGCTTCTTAAGGTGGAGGGAGATAGGTAAACTGACTCAACAATAAAAATAAAAGAATGGTCCTTCAAAGAGGAAAGCATCGATTGCTGTATTTGTGCTAGAGCTTTTATTTTGAAAACATGAAACAATTTTGTCAACGGTAGTAATAAAGCATATGAGTTATGTAAATTATATCTTACAAGTTGCAAGCCTCATGCATAGTATACTAATAGTGCCCGCACCTCGTCCTACTTAGCTTGGACTACCGGATCTTTGCATGCCATGTTTCAACCAAGTGTCACAAAGGGGTACCTCCATGCCGCCTGTACAAAGGTCTAAGGAGAAAGCTCGCATTTTGGATTTCTCGCTTTTGATTATTCTCAACTTAGACATCCATACCGGGACAACATGGACAACAGATAATGGACTCCTCTTAAATGCATAAGCATGTAGCAAAAATTATTATTCTCATATGAGATTGAGGATATATGTCCAAAACTGAAACTTCAACCATGATTCATGGCTTTAGTTAGCGGCCCAATGTTCTTCTCTAACAATTTTGCATGCTCCAACCACTAAGGTGATAGATCCTTCAGACAAGACGGACATGCATAGCAACTCACATGATATTCAACAATAGTTGATGGCGTTCCCCAGAAGCATGGTTATCGCACAACAAGCAACTTAATAAAATATAAAGTGCATAAGTACATATTCAATACTACGATAGTTTTTAAGGCTATTTTGTCCCATGAGCTATATATTGCAAAGGTGAATGATGGAATTTTAAAGATAGCACTCAAGCAATTTACTTTGGAATGGCGGAGAAATACCATGTAGTAAGTAGGTATGGTGGACACAAATGGCATAGTGGTTGGCTCAAGGATTTTGGATGCATGAGAAGTATTCTCTCTCGATACAAGGTTTAGGCTAGCAAGGTTATTTGAAGCAAACTCAAGGATGAACCGGTGCAACAAAACTCACATAAAAGACATATTGTAAACATTATAAGACTCTACACCGTCTTCCTTGTTGTTCAAAACTCAATACTAGATATTATCTAGACCTTAGAGAGACCAAATATGCAAATCAAATTTTAGCAAGCTCTATGTATTTCTTCATTAATGGGTGCAAAGCATATGATGCAAGAGCTTAAACATGAGCACAACAATTGCCAAGTATCACATTATCCAAGACATTTTAGAATTACTACATGTAGCATTTTCCAATTCCAACCATATAACAATTTAACGAAGAAGAAACTTCGCCTTGAACATTATGAGTAAAGCCTAAGGACATATTTGTCCATATGCAACAGCGGAGCGTGTCTCTCTTCCACAAAGTGAATGCTAGGATCCATTTTATTCAAACAAAAACAAAAACAAAAACAAACCGACGCTCCAAGTAAAGAACACAAGATGTGATTGAATAAAAATATAGTTTCAGGGGAGGAACCTGATGATGTTGTCGATGAAGAAGGGGATGCCTTGGGCATCCCCAAGCTTAGACGCTTGAGTCTTCTTAAAATATGCAGGGGTGAACCACGGGGGCATCCCCAAGCTTAGAGCTTTCACTCCTCTTGATCATAGTATATCATTCTCCTCTCTTGACCCTTGAAAACTTCCTTCACACCAAACTTCAAGCAAACTCATTAGAGGGTTAGTGCACAATTAATAATTCACACATTTAGAGGTGACACAAACATTCTTTACACTTCTGGACATTGCATAAAGCTACTGGACATTAATGGATCAAAGAAATGAATCCAACATAGTAAAAGAGGCAATGCGAAATAAAAGGCAGAATCTGTCAAAACAGAACAGTCCGTAAAGACGAATTTAAAGCTGGCACCAGACTTGCTCAAATGGAAAAACTCAAAATTAATGAAAGTTGCGTACATATCTGAGGATCACGCTCGTAAATTGGCAGATTTTTTCGAATTTTCTACAGAGACTTGTGCCCAGATTCGTGACAGACAGCAATGCTGTTTCTGCGCAGCGATCCCAAATATAACATCAACTTTGACATAGAAACTTTACTTGGCACAAAAACATGATAAGGAGAGGTTGCTACAGTAGTAAACAACTTCCAAGACTCAACAAAACAAAAAAATTGCTGTAGTAAAAACATGGGTTGTCTCCCATAAGCGCTTTTTTTAACGCCTTTCAGCTAGGCGCAGAAAGTGCAAATCAAGTAACATCGAGAGATGAAGCATCAACATTATTATTTTTCATGCAAACACAACTTGTTGCAGAGGGTACTTTAGGTGCTCCATTATCTAAATTCTCTATGGTGGTGCTAGGGGTCTTAGAAATTTTAGGCCTATAATAATTCTTTTGTTTAGGCACTTTAGAGGCGTACATGAATTTTTGCTCTTTCCCCACATAAGCTTTCTCATTATACTTGAGAGAAGAAAAGGTTGAACCCAAGGTTCCCATAGCCTTTTCAAGTTCATCAATCCTATTGGTTTGATTATCATGGACAACACAAGTTCCTAGGACACTAATTCTTTCATCAATTCCTCCTAAGGATTTATCAAGTTCATAAGTTTTGTCAAATAACATTCCCAATTTAGTTTCAACACTTGGAAAATTTTTCTCTATGGTTTCCAATTTTTTCATAACATCTTCAAGAGAGATTTCAATTTTAGCTTCATTAACAGGTGGTATTCCAACTAGACTCTCAATGATGCAACTAGCTTCTAAAGCGGGAGTACCTAGGAAATTGCCTCCCGAAAGGGTATCAAGAACATACCTATTCCAACTAGATAAACCAACATAAAAGTTCCTAAGAAGGATAGTAGTGGAGTGTTTCTTAATGCACCTATGATGAGCATTACTAATTCTATACCAAGCATCTTTAAAACTTTCTCCACCTTGTTGCTTAAAAGAACGAACTTCAACTTCAGGATTACTCATTTTAGTAGAAATAAAGTAAACTAGGCAAAGACAAGTAACTAATTTTTGTGTGTTTTAGATATAGAGAGCAAGACAATAAATAAAGTAAAACTAGCAACTAATTTTTTGTGTGTTTTGTTTAGGTGCAGCAAACAAAGTAGTAAATAAAATAAAGCAAGACAAAAACAAAGTAAAGAGATTGAGAAGTGGAGACTCCCCTTGCAGCGTGTCTTGATCTCCCCGGCGCCAGAAAAAGAGCTTGATGGTGTGTAACTCACACATTCGTTGGGAACCCCAAGAGGAAGGTATGATGCGCGTAGCAAGTTTTCCCTCAGAAAGAAACCAAGGTTTAATCGAACCAGGAGGAGCCAAGAAGCACGTTGAAGGTTGATGGTGGCGAAATGTGATGCGGCGCAAAAACAGGGATTCCGGCGCCAACGTGGAATCTGCACAACAAAACCAAAGTACTTTGCCCCAACGAAACAGTGAGGTTGTCAATCTCACCGGCTTGCTGTAACAAAGGATTAAACGTATCGAGTGGAAGATGATTGTTTGCAAGAAAACAATAAAACACAATTGCAGTAGATTGTATGCTATGTAAAGAATAGGACCGGGGTCCACAGTTCACTAGAGGTGTCTCTCCCATAAGATAAAAGCATGTTGGGTGAACAAATTACAGTCGGGCAATTGACAAATAGAGAAGGCATAACAATGCATATACATGATATGATAAATATAGTGAGATTGAATCCGGGCATTACGACAAAGTACATAGACCGCCATCCAACTGCATCTATGCCTAAAAAGTCCACCTTCAGGTTATCATCCGAACCCCATTCAGTATTAAGTTGCAAAGCAACAGACAATTGCATTAAGTATGGTGCGTAATGTAATCGACAACTACATCCTTAGACATAGAATCAATGTTTTATCCCTAGTGGCAACAGCACATCACAACCTTAGAACTTTCTGTCACTGTCCCAGGTGTCAATGAAGGCATGAACCCACTATCGAGCATAAATACTCCCTCTTGGAGTTAAGAGTACAAACTTGGCCAGAGCCTCTACTAATAACGGAGAGCATGCAAGATCATAAACAACACATAAACAATAGATTGATAATCACCATAACATAGTATTCTCTATCCATCGGATCCCGACAAACACAACATATAGTATTACATATAGATGATCTTGATCATGTTAGGCAGCTCACAAGATCCAACAATGAAGCACAACAAGGAGAAGACGACCATCTATCTACTGCTATGGACCCATGGTCCAGGGGTGAACTACTCACTCATCACTCCGGAGGCGATCATGGCGATGAAGAGTCCTCCGGGAGATGAATCCCCTCCCGCAGGTGCCGAGGCGATCTCCTAAATCCCCGAGATGGGATTCGCGGCGGCGGCGTCTCTGGAAGGTTTTCCGTATCGTGGCTCTCGCACTGGGGTTTTCGCGACGGAGGCTTTAAGTAGGCGGAAGGGTAGGTCGGGGGCTGACGAGGCCCACACCATAGGGCGGCGGCCCCCTCCGGCCGCGCGCCCTATGGTGGCGGCGCCTCGTCGCCCACTTCGTTATCTCTTCGGTCTTCCGGAAGCTCCGTGCAAAAATAGGACCCCGGGCGTTGATTTCGTCCAATTCCGAGAATATTTCCTTACTAGGATTTCTGAAACCAAAAACAGCAGAAAACAACAACTGGCTCTTCGGCATCTTGTTAATAGGTTAGTTCCAAAATGCATAAATATGACATATAATGTGCATAAAACATGTAGGTATCATCAATAAAGTAGCATGGAACATAAGAAATTATCGATACGTTGGAGACGTATCAGGCTCACGAGGGCCCACACCATAGGCGGCGCGGGCCCCCCGCGCGCGCCCTATGGTGGCGCGCCTCGTCGCCCCACTTCGTTATCCTTCGGTCTTCTGGAAGCTTCGTGCAAAAATAGGACCCCTGGGCGTTGATTTCGTCCAATTCCGAGAATATTTCGTTACTAGGATTTCTGAAACCAAAAACAGCAGAAAACAGCAACTGGCTCTTCGGCATCTTGTTAATAGGTTAGTTCCGAAAATGCGTAAATACGACATATAATGTGCATAAAACATGTAGGTATCATCAATAAAGTAGCATGGAACATAAGAAATTATCGATACGTTGGAGACGTATCAGCATCCCCAAGCTTAGTTTTGCTCGTCCCGAGCAGGTAAAACGATAACAAAGATAATTTCTGAAGTGACATGCCATCATAATCTTGATCATACTATTTTTAAACATATGTAATGAATGCAGCGATCAAAACAAAGGTAATGACATGAGTAAACAAGTGAATCATAAAGCAAAGACTTTTCATGAATAGTACTTCAAGACAAGCATCAATAAGTCTTGCATAAGAGTTAACTCGTAAAGCAATAAATCAAAGTAAAGGTGTTGAAGCAACACAAAGGAAGATTAAGTTTCAGCAGTTGCTTTCAACTTATAACATGTATATCTCATGGATATTGTCAACATAAAGTAATATAACAAGTGCAATATGCAAATATGTAGGAATCAATGCACAGTTCACACAAGTGTTTGCTTCTTAAGGTGGAGGGAGATAGGTAAACTGACTCAACAATAAAAGTAAAAGAATGGTCCTTCAAAGAGGAAAGCATCGATTGTTGTATTTGTGCTAGAGCTTTTATTTTGAAAACATGAAACAATTTTGTCAACGGTAGTAATAAAGCATATGAGTTATGTAAATTATATCTTACAAGTTGCAAGCCTCATGCATAGTATACTAATAGTGCCCGCACCTCGTCCTACTTAGCTTGGACTACCGGATCTTTGCAATGCCATGTTTCAACCAAGTGTCACAAAGGGGTACCTCCATGCCGCCTGTACAAAGGTCTAAGGAGAAAGCTCGCATTTTGGATTTCTCGCTTTTGATTATTCTCAACTTAGACATCCATACCGGGACAACATGGAAAACAGATAATGGACTCCTCTTAAATGCATAAGCATGTAGCAACAATTATTATTCTCATATGAGATTGAGGATATATGTCCAAAACTGAAACTTCAACCATGATTCATGGCTTTAGTTAGCGGCCCAATGTTCTTCTCTAACAATTTGCATGCTCCAATCATTAAGGTGATAGATCCTTCAGACAAGACGGACATGCATAGCAACTCACATGATATTCAACAATAGTTGATGGCGTTCCCCAGAAGCATGGTTATCGCACAACAAGCAACTTAATAAAAGATAAAGTGCATAAGTACATATTCAATACTACGATAGTTTTTAAGGCTATTTTGTCCCATGAGCTATATATTGCAAAGGTGAATGATGGAATTTTAAAGGTTGCACTCAAGCAATTTACTTTGGAATGGCGGAGAAATACCATGTAGTAGGTAGGTATGGTGGACACAAATGGCATAGTAGTTGGCTCAAGGATTTTGGATGCATGAGAAGTATTCCCTCTCGATACAAGGTTTAGGCTAGCAAGGTTATTTGAAGCAAACTCAAGGATGAACCGGTGCAGCAAAACTCACATAAAAGACATATTGTAAACATTATAAGACTCTACACCGTCTTCCTTGTTGTTCAAAACTCAATACTAGATATTATCTAGACCTTAGAGAGACCAAATATGCAAATCAAATTTTAGCAAGCTCTATGTATTTCTTCATTCATGGGTGCAAAGCATATGATGCAAGAGCTTAAACATGAGCACAACAATTGCCAAGTATCACATTATCCAAGACATTTTAGAATTACTACATGTAGCATTTTCCAATTCCAACCATATAACAATTTAACGAAGAAGAAACTTCGCCTTGAACATTATGAGTAAAGCCTAAGGACATATTTGTCCATATGCAACAGCGGAGCGTGTCTCTCTCCCACAAAGTGAATGCTAGGATCCATTTTATTCAAACAAAAACAAAAACAAAAACAAACCGACGCTCCAAGCAAAGAACACAAGATGTGATTGAATAAAAATATAGTTTCAGGGGAGGAACCTGATGATTTTGTCGATGAAGAAGGGGATGCCTTGGGCATCCCCAAGCTTAGACGCTTGAGTCTTCTTAAAATATGCAGGGATGAACCACGGGGGCATCCCCAAGCTTAGAGCTTTCACTCCTCTTGATCATAGTATATCATTCTCCTCTCTTGACCCTTGAAAACTTCCTTCACACCAAACTTCAAGCAAACTCATTAGAGGGTTAGTGCACAATTAATAATTCACACATTCAGAGGTGACACAAACATTCTTTTCACTTCTGGACATTGCATAAAGCTACTGGACATTAATGGATCAAAGAAATTCATCCAACATAGCAAAAGAGGCAATGCGAAATAAAAGGCAGAATCTGTCAAAAACAGAACAGTCCGTAAAGACGAATTTTAAGATGGCACCAGACTTGCTCAAATGGAAAAACTCAAAACTAATGAAAGTTGCGTACATATCTGAGGATCACGCTCGTAAATTGGCAGATTTTTTCGAATTTTCTACAGAGACTTGTGCCCAGATTCGTGACAGACAGCAATGCTGTTTCTGCGCAGCGATCCCAAATATAACATCAACTTTAACATAGAAACTTTACTTGGCACAAAAACATGATAAGGAGAGGTTGCTACAGTAGTAAACAACTTCCAAGACTCAAATATAAAACAAACTACTGTAGTAAAAACATGGGTTGTCTCCCTTTAACGCTTTTCAGCTAGGCGCAGAAAGTGCAAATCAAGTAACATCAAGAGTAGAAGCATCAACATTATTACCTTGGGAGCTGGGAGTTTTCTCAACAATGCATTGTATCTGATCTATATAAGTAACTCCTCTCTCATTGCTCCTAGGCTTACTATTCTCATCAAACAAATTTTCAGGAACAAGCCAAGCATAGTTGTTTTCCAAAGCTTCATGCATTCCTAGTAGTTTACTAGGTATTGGCGCTTTAATTTCCCTACCATCATTAACATTATTAGTATACTTAATTCTATCCATATCCATCTTTTCAAGTATTTGTTTAAAATTAGGAAAGAAACCAAGCCTCTTATGCTTAATAAAAACTTTTCTAGCTTCTTTAACTATATCCTCAAATTCTCTAACAAGGACTTTTAAAACAAAATTTCTCTTTTCCCCCATCTCCATATCCGAGAGTGTAAGAAACATATGTTGTATTATGGGATTGAGATTAACAAATCTAGTTTCTAACATGTGTATCAAACAGGCAGAAGCACTTTCATAAGTAGGAGCAGTTTTTAATAATGGTATATCTTCAAAATCTTCATCCATACTAACATGGGTGAAAAATTCTTCTATATTATCTCTTCCAATGATACACCCTCGTCCTACCGGTATCTCTTCCAAAGTAAACTTAGGATTAAGCATGATGAAATAAGCAAAAAGTAAACTAGGCAAATAAAATAAAGACAAGTAACTAATTTTTTTGTATTTTTGATATAGAGAGCAAGACAGTAAATAAAGTAAAACTAGCAACTAATTTTTTGTGTTTTGTTTAGGTGCAGCAAACAAAGTAGTAAATAAAATAAAGCAAGACAAAAACAAAGTAAAGAGATTGAGAAGTGGAGACTCCCCTTGCATGTCCCCGGCAACGGCGCCAGAAAAAGTGTTGTTGCCGTGGGAGGCAATTCTCTGTGGTGTAACTTTTCTTCAGTTCCCCGGCAACGGCGCCAGAAAAAGTGCTTGATGCGCGTAGATGTACACGTCCGTTGGGAACCCCAAGAGGAAGGTATGATGCGCACAGCGGCAAGTTTTCAGAAAGAAACCAAGGTTTAATCGAACCAGGAGGAGCCAAGAAGCACGTTGAAGGTTGATGGTGGCGAAATGTGATGCGGCGCAACAACAGGGATTCCGGCGCCAACGTGGAATCTGCACAACACAACCAAAGTACTTTGCCCCAACGAAACAGCGAGGTTGTCAATCTCACCGGCTTGCTGTAACAAAGGATTAACCGTATTGTGTGGAAGATGATTGTTTGCAAGAAAACAGTAAAACAAGTATTGCAGTAGATTGTATGCTATGTAAAGAATAGGACCGGGGTCCACAGTTCACTAGAGGTGTCTCTCCCATAAGATAAAGCATGTTGGGTGAACAAATTACAGTCGGGCAATTGACAAATAGAGAAGGGCATAACAATGCATATACATGATATGATAAATATAGTGAGATTTAATCCGGGAATTACGACAAAGTACATAGACCGCCATCCAACTGCATCTATGCCTAAAAAGTCCACCTTCAGGTTATCATCCGAACCCCATTCAGTATTAAGTTGCAAAGCAACAGACAATTGCATTAAGTATGGTGCGTAATGTAATCAACAACTACATCCTTAGACATAGCATCAATGTTTATCCCTAGTGGCAACAGCACATCACAACCTTAGTCACGATCCCAGGTGTCAATGAAGGCATGAACCCACTATCGAGCATAAATACCCCCTCTTGGAGTTAAGAGCAAAAACTTGGCCAGAGCCTCTACTAATAACGGAGAGCATGCAAGATCATAAACAACACATAAACAATAGATTGATAATCACCATAACATAGTATTCTCTATCCATCGGATCCCGACAAACACAACATATAGTATTACAGATAGATGATCTTGATCATGTTAGGCAGCTCACAAGATCCAACAATGAAGCACAATTAGGAGAAGACGACCATCTAGCTACTGCTATGGACCCATAGTCCAGGGGTGAACTACTCACTCATCACTCCGGAGGCGATCATGGCGATGAAGAGTCCTCCGGGAGATGAATCCCCTCTCCGGCAGGGTGCCGGAGGCGATCTCCTGAATCCCCCGAGATGGGATCGCGGCGGCGGCGTCGTGTAAGGTTTTCCGTATCGTGGCTCTCGGTACTGGGGGTTTCGCGACGGAGGCTATAAGTAGGCGAAAGGGTAGGTCAGGGGGGCTCACGAGGGGCCCACACCATAGGCGGCGCGGCCCCTCCGGCCGCGCGGCCCTATGGTGGCGGTGCCTCGTCGCCCCACTTCGTTATCCCTTCGGTCTTCTGGAAGCTTCGTGCAAAAATAGAACCCTGGGCGTTGATTTCGTCCAGCCGAGAATATTTCTTACTAGGATTTCTGAAACCAAAAACAGCAGAAAACAACAACTCGGCTCTTCGGCATCTTGTTAATAGGTTAGTTCCGTAAAATGCGTAAATACGACATATAATGTGCATAAAACATGTAGGTATCATCAATAAAGTAGCATGGAACATAAGAAATTATCGATACGTTGGAGACGTATCATGAGGCTGCCTCCGTTAAAAGTGAATTGATGTGAAATGACGTGAATGAGGTGAATTGTCCGGCCCAAGCCCTGTGCAGTTCCCAGGCTGACTGTCTGTCTTCACTGGGAGGCCAAGCTCATGGGGAGAGGTGCCTATACTAGGATATGTAAATGAAAGGTTATGGCTGGTAGTCCGCACACGGAGTGTGATAAATCAGGGCCAGTTAACCCTGACGGATTATTGCAAATATTGTGGCACAAGTGTACGACCTCTGCAGAGTGTAGATCTATTCGAATAGCCGCGTCCACGGTTATGGACGGTTGGAAAGGCCATACTGTTCCGTCATCAGAACTTTTCAAAAATGTGACATGTGAAGGGTGACTTATGACTTGAACTTGAAAAATGAATGGTGAATTTGACTTACAACAGAGTTGTGGGAATGACACTAATGTTCCCACTTGAGTTAGTTAGCAAATGAAGAGGCTTTTACTAAATGTTTGTGAACTAAAATTGGCTTTATGCAAATAAACTTAGAGCTTAGCACCCCCTTACTATAGTTGATAGTGCTTACATTAGTATTAGTTTGCGAGTACTTTAAAGTACTCATGGCTTTGTCCCTGGCTATTCAAATGGCCAGACTATGAAGAGAACAGCAGTACGAGGAAGATGGACAGCAGGACACCTACGACAACTAGGATCACTCCTGACGTCAACAGTTGCCTGTGGAATAGATGGACCGCAACCGTTACTTCGCTTCCGCTATGTGTTTTGTAATAGGATCTCTAGATCCACTATGATGTATTAAGACTGGATCATGTGATCCCTCTATGTAAGACAATTATGTGATGTAATGAATGATGTGTTGTGATATCAATCTATTATGTCTCGCAAAAACAATATTCCTGGGATTGCGATGAATGGCATAATAGGCATCTGGACTTAAAAATCCGGGTGTTGACATGTATGCTGGATGTCGGTCTATGTTCTTTGTCGTAATGCCCTAAGTAAATCTCATAGTAGTCATCATGATATGTATGTGCATTGTTATGCCCTCTCTATTTTTCAATTGCCCAACTGTAATTTGTTCACCCAACATGCTATTTATCTTATTGGAGAGACACCGAACTGTGGACCCCGGTCCATTCTTTTACATCTGAAATACAACCTACTGCAATCATTGTTCTCTTTTGTTTTCTGCAAGCAAACATCATTTTCCACACCATACGTTTAATCCTTTGTTTTCAGCAAGCCGGTGAGATTGACAACCTCACTGTTAAGTTGGGGCAAAGTAGTTTCATTGTGTTGTGCAGATTCCACGTTGGCACCGGAA
The DNA here is from genome assembly GCA_030979885.1 of Lolium multiflorum. Lineage (NCBI taxonomy): Eukaryota > Viridiplantae > Streptophyta > Magnoliopsida > Poales > Poaceae > Lolium > Lolium multiflorum. The sequence goes on along the minus strand of CM061749.1, from coordinate 221,769,100 downwards.
TCCCTGGTGTTGCGCCGCACTACACTCCTTCACCAACAACCTTCACGTGATCTTCATCTCCTACTGGTTCGATAACCTTGGTTTCTTACTGAGGGAAAACTCGCTGATGTCTCATACCTTCCTCGGTTCCCAACGGACGTGCTTCCGATTGCTTTGAGGGGGCTCCTACCGGAAAATGTTCGAGTAGCCATTGTGAAGCTATGTGCATTCCTCAATGCAATCTCTCAGAAGGTAATCAATCCAGAAGATCTACCACGGTTACAGAACGATGTGGTCCAATGTCTTGTCAGTTTCGAGTTGGTGTTCCCGCCATCCTTCTTCAATATTATGACACGCCTTCGAGTTGGTGTTTCCATTCTCGGTCGTGTATTTCTACACAATATGTTCCCATTTGAGAGTTTCATGGGAGTATTAAGGAAATATGTACATAACCGTGCTAGGCTAGAAGGAAGCATCGCCAAGGGCTGTTTTGTGTTGACTTTGTTCCTGACCTTAAGCCGATTGGTCTTCCTCGATCGCGGCACGAGGGGAGACTAAGTGGAAAAGGCACGATCGGAAGGAAATCAATGATATGTATGGACGGCCATTCTATGACTGAAGCACACCACACAGTTCTGACCAATTCCAGCTTGGTGGCTCCGTACTTTGAGAAACACAAGAATATTTTACGCTCGGACAACCCGGGGAAGCCTGAATCCTGGATTAGAAAGGCCCACATGGAGACTTTCGGCAGTTGGTTGAGAAAACATTTAATGAATGACAATGATGTTGTAGATCAGCTGTACATGTTGGCCAAGACACCATCTTCGACTATAACGACTTTCCAAGGGTACGAGATAAATGGGAATACATTTTACACGATCGCCCAAGATAAAAAGAGCACCAACCAAAACAGTGGTGTCCGCTTTGATGCAGCAACCGAGAATGGGCAAAATGTCACATATTCTATTCCTGTAGACAGTGTTGGGCCTCCAAGAGCGAGGTTTGTAGAACAGCAGCAAGTTTCCCTTAAGTGAATCACCCAAGGTTTATCGAACTCAGGGAGGTAGAGGTCAAAGATATCCCTCTCAAGCAACCCTGCAATTAAGATACAAGAAGTCTCTTGTGTCCCCAACACACCTAATACACTTGTCAGATGTATAGGTGCACTAGTTCGACGAAGAGATAGTGAAATACAAGTAATATGGATGATTATAAGTAGCAATTGCAATCTGAAATAAAAATGGCAGCAAGCGAACATGTAGCAGAACTTGTTGGAAACGGTGTTTCAATGCTTAGAAATAAGGCCTAGGGATCATAATTTCACTAGTGGACACTCTCAACAATGATCACATAATTGAATAATTAAATGCTACTCTCGAAACACTCTCTTGTTGGATAACAAACACCATTCATTGTGTAGGGCTACAAAAGCTCCCTCAAGCCGGAGTAAACAAGCTCCACAACGTTGATACGTCTCCAACGTATCTATAATTTCTTATGTTCCATGCTAGTTTTATGACAATACCTACATGTTTTGTTCACACTTTATAATGTTTTTATGCATTTTCTGGCACTAACCTATTAACAAGATGCCGAAGTGCCAGTTCCTATTTTCTGCTGTTTTTGGTTTCAGAAATCCTACACAGGCAATATTCTCGGAATTGGACGAAACAAAAGTCCACGGTCTTATTTTGCACGGAGCCTTCCAGAAGTCCGAAGAGGAGACGAAGAGGGGCGACGAGGCGGCCACCCCATAGGCGCGGCCCCACCCCGGCCGCGCCGCCATATGGTGTGGGCTCGGGCACCCTGCGCTCTTCGCCTATATATTCTTAGTTGAGAAAAACCTAGCCGAGAGCCACGATACGAGAAAAGACGAGACGCCGCCGCCAATCCCATCTCTGGGATTCAGAGATCGCCACCCCCCAGAGGGGAATCATCACCGGAGGGCTCTACATCACCATGCCGCCTCCGGATTGATGCGTGAGTAGTTCATCCTTGGACTATGGGTCCATAGCAGTAGCTAGATGGTTGTTTTCTCCTCTTGTGCTATCATGTTTAGATCTTGTGAGCTGCCTAACATGATCAAGATCATCTATTTGTAATGCTACATGTTGTGTTTGGTGGGATCCAATGAATATTGAATACTATGTCAAGTTGATTAATTGATCTATCATATATGTGTTGTTTATGTTCTTGCATGCTCTCCGTTGCTAGTAGAGGCTCTGGCCAAGTTGATACTTGTGACTCCAAGAGGGAGTATTTATGCTCGATAGTGGGTTCATGCCTCCATTGAATCTGGGACAGTGACAGAAAGTTCTAAGGTTGTGGATGTGCTGTTGCCACTAGGGATAAAACATCGATGCTTTGTCTAAGGATATTTGTGTTGATTACATTACGCACCATACTTAATGAAATTGTCTGTTGTTTGCAACTTAATACTGGAGGGGGTGCGGATGCTAACCTGAAGGTGGACTTTTTAGGCATAGATGCATGCTGGATGGCGGTCTATGTTCTTTGTCGTAATTGTTGGAGATATGCCCAAGAGGCAATAATAAAAGTGGTTATTATATATCTTTATGTTTATGATAAATGTTTATATACCATGCTATAATTGTATTAACCGAAACATTGATACATGTGTGATATGTAAACAACAAAGAGTCCCTAGTAAGCCTCTTAACTAGCTTGTTGATTAATAGATGATTAGTTTCATAATCATGAACATTGGATGTTATTAATAACAAGGTTATATCATTGTATGAATGATGTAATGGACACACCCAATTAAGCGTAGCATAAGATCACGTCATTAAGTTATTTGCTATAAGCTTTCAATACATAGTTACCTAGTCCTTATGACCATGAGATCATGTAAATCACTTATACTGGAAAGGTACTTTGATTACATCAAACGCCACTGCGTAAATGGGTGGTTATAAAGGTGGGATTAAGTATCCGGAAAGTATGAGTTGAGGCATATGGATCAACAGTGGGATTTGTCCATCCCGATGACGGATAGATATACTCTGGGCCCTCTCGGTGGAATGTCGTCTAATGTCTTGCAAGCATATGAATAAGTTCATAAGAGACCACATACCACGGTACGAGTAAAGAGTACTTGTCAGGAGACGAGGTTGAACAAGGTATAGTGTGATACCGATGATCGAACCTCGGACAAGTAAAATATCGCGTGACAAAGGGAATTGGTATCGTATGTGTATGGTTCATTCGATCACTAAAGTCATCGTTGAATATGTGGGAGCCATTATGGATCTCCAGATCCCGCTATTGGTTATTGGTCGGAGTGAGTACTCAACCATGTCCGCATAGTTCACGAACCGTAGGGTGACACACTTAAAGTTGGATGTTGAAATGGTAGTACTTGAATATGGAATGAAGTTGGAATATTTGTTCGGAGTCCCGGATGGGATCCCGGACATCACGAGGAGTTCCGGAATGGTCCGGAGAATAAGATTCATATATAGGATGTCATTTTATGTGAATAAAATGATGCGGAAGGTTCTATGGAAGGTTCTAGAAGGTTCTAGAAAAGTCCGGAAGAAACCACCAAGGAAGGTGGAGTCCACATGGGACTCCACCTCCATGGCCGGCCAACCCTAGGGGGAGGAGTCCCAAGTGGACTCCCCCTTAGGGGGCCGGCCACCCCCCCTATGGAAGGTGGAAATCCCACCTCTAGTGGGAGGGAAGGTTTCCCACCATATGGAAGGTTTTGGGTTCGGGTCTTATTCGAAGACTTGTAGTCCAACACTTGGGGCTTCCACCTATATATAGAGGGCCAAGGGGAGGGGGCCGGCCACACCAAAGCCTCAAGCTTGGCCGCCCCCCATAGTGGCCGGCCACCCCCTCTCCCCAAACCCTAGCGCCCCGCTCCTCCACCATATCCCGCACGCTTAGCGAAGCTCCGCCGGATTTCTCCACCGCCACCGACACCACGCCGTCGTGCTGTCGGATTCAAGAGGAGCTACTACTTCCGCTGCCCGCTGGAACGGGGAGGTGGACGTCGTCTTCATCAACAACCGAACGTGTGACCGAGTACGGAGGTGCTGCCCGTTCGTGGCGCCGGAACCGATCGTGATCAAGATCTTCTACGCGCTTTTGCAAGCGGCAAGTGAACGTCTACCGCAGCAACAAGAGCCTCCTCTTGTAGGCTTTGGAATCTCTTCAAGGGTGAGTCTCGACAATCCCCTCGTTGCTACCGTCTTCTAGATTGCATCTTGGCTTGGATTGCGTGTTCGCCGTAGGAAAATTTTTGTTTTCTATGCTACGTTATCCTACAGTGGTATCAGAGCCGTGTCTATGCATAGATGGTTGCACGAGTAGAACACAATGGTTTGTGGGCGTTGATGCTCTTGTTATCTTTAGTTGAGTACTTTGCATCTTTGTGGCATAGTGGGATGAAGCGGCTCGGGCTAACTTTACATGACCGCGTTCATGAGATTTGCTCCACGCTTGACATGCAACTTGTATTGCATAAGTGGCTTTGCGGGTGTCTGTCTCTCCTACTATAGTGAAGATTCAATTTACTCTTCTATTGACAACACTAGTATCACCGTTGTGGTTCATGTTCGTAGGTAGATTGGATCTTGCTCGAAAACCCTAAACCACGTAAAATATGCAAACCAAATTAGAGAACGTCTAACTTGTTTTTGCAGGGTTTGGTGATGTGATATGGCCATAATGTGATGATGAATATGTATGAGATGATCATTATTGTATTGTGGCAACCGGCAGGAGCCTTATGGTTGTCTTTAAATTTCATGTTGAGTAGTATTTCAAAGTAGTTGTAATAGTTGCTACATGGAGGACGATCATGAAGACGGCGCCATTGACCTTGGTGCTTCGCCGACGATGATGGAGATCATGCCCGTTGATGATGGAGATCATGTCCGTACTTTGGAGATGAAGATCAAAGGCGCAAAGATAAAAGGGCCATATCATATCACATATGAACTGCATGTGATGTTAATCCTTTTATGCATCTTATTTTGCTTAGATCGCGACGGTAGCATTATAAGATGATCCCTCTCACTAAAATCTCAAGATAATAAAGTGTTCATCCTTAGTAGCACCGTTATCAAGTCTTATCGTTTCGAAGCATCTCGTGATGATCGGGTGTGATAGATTCGATAAGTACATATGACGGGTGCAAGACAGTTTGCACATGCGGATACTAAGGTGGCCTTGACGAGCCTAGCATGTAAAGACATGGTCTCGGAACACGTGATACCGAAAGGTAGAGCATGAATCATATGATTGATATGATGAACATTTTGAGTGTTCGCCATTGAAATTACATCTTGTCTCGTGATGATCGGGCATAGGTGTGATGGATTTGGTTCATGTGATCACTAAGACAATGCGAGGGATATTGTTTTGAGTGGGAGTTCACCTAGATTTTTAATTATGTAGAATTAAAATTTGAACTCAATTTGTCATAAACTTAGTCTAAACTATTGCAAATATGTTGTAGATATGGCGTCCTCAATCAATTTTAACCAGTTCCTAGAGAAAGAAAAGCTTAAGAGCAACGGTAGCAACTTCACCGACTGGTTCCGTCATGTGAGGATCTTCCTCAATGGCGGAAATCTGCAATATGTGCTTGATGCACCGCTAGGTGACCCTCCTGCAGAAACTGAAACCGATGAAGTAAAGAATGTTTACATGACTCGGAAAACTCGGTACTCTCAAGTTCAGTGTGCCATCTTATGCAGTCTGGAATCCGATCTTCAAAAACGTTTTGAGCACCACGATCCTCATGAGTTGATAAAAGAGTTGAAGACTATTTTTGAGACTCATGCGGCCGTGGAATGCTATGAAGCATCGAAACACTTTTTCAGCTGTATGATGGAAGAAGGCAGCTCCATCAGTGAGCACATGCTCGTTATGACCGGGCATGCGAAGAAACTCAGTGACTTGGGAATAGTGATTCCTAACAGACTGGGGATTAATCGTGTCCTTCAATCACTGCCACCAAGTTACAAGAACTTTGTGATGAACTACAATATGCAGAACATGAACAAGGAGTTTCCTGAACTTTTTGGCATGCTAAAAGCTGCTGAGATTGAGATCAAGAAAGAGCACCAAGTGTTGATGGTCAACAAGACCACCAGCTTCAAGAAACAGGGCAAGTCTAAAGGCAAGAACAAGAAGAGTGGCAAGAAAGCTGCCACGCCTCCTGTGAAACCTAAGTCTGGCCCTAAGCCTGATGCTGAGTGCTATTACTGCAAGGAGAAGGGACACTGGAAGCGTAATTGCTCCAAGTATTTGGCAGATCTGAAGAGCGGCCTTGTCAAGAAGAAGAAAGAAGGTATATCTGATATACATGTTATAGATGTTTATCTCACTAGTTCTCGTTCTAGTACCTGGGTATTTGATACTGGTTCGGTTGCTCATATTTGTAACTCGAAACAGGAACTAAAGAATAAACGACAACTGCTGAAAGATGAAGTGACGATGCGCGTTGGAAACGGATCCAAGGTCAATGTGATCGCAGTCGGGACACTTCCTCTACATCTACCTTCGGGATTAGTTTTAAGCCTAAATAATTGTTATTATGTACCCGCGTTGAGCATGAACATTATATCTGGATCTTGTTTAATGCAAGACGGTTATTCATTCAAGTCTGAGAATAATGGTTGTTCTATTTTTATGAATAATATCTTTTATGGTCGAGCACCACAAAAGAATGGCTTATTTCTGTTAGATCTCGATAGTAGTAATACGCATATACATAACATTGATGCTAAGCGAATTAAATTGAATGATAATTCTACTTATATGTGGCACTGTCGTCTTGGTCATATTGGAGTGAAACGCATGAAGAAACTCCATACTGATGGATTACTTGAATCACTTGACTTTGAGTCACTTGATAGATGCGAAGCATGTCTGATGGGAAAAATGACTAAGACTCCATTCTCGGGTATGATGGAGCGAGCTACTGACTTATTGGAAATCATACACACAGATGTATGTGGACCAATGAGTGTAGCATCGCGCGGTGGTTATCGTTATGTTCTAACCTTCACAGATGATTTGAGTAGATATGGGTATATCTATTTAATGAAACATAAATCCGAAACTTTCGAGAAGTTTAAGGAATTCCAAAGTGAAGTAGAAAATCAACGTAACAAGAAGATTAAATTTCTACGATCTGATCGCGGAGGTGAATATCTGAGTTATGAGTTTAGCATGCATTTAAAGAAATGCGGAATACTTTCACAATTGACACCGCCGGGAACACCACAACGAAACGGTGTGTCCGAACGTCGTAATCGAACTCTCTTAGATATGGTTCGTTCTATGATGTCTCTTACCGATTTGCCGTTATCATTTTGGAGTTATGCATTAGAGACAGCCGCATTCACTTTAAATAGAGCACCATCAAAATCCGTTGAAACGACGCCGTATGAATTATGGTTTAATAAGAAACCTAAGCTGTCGTTCCTAAAAGTTTGGGGTTGCGAAGCCTATGTAAAAAAGTTACAACCGGACAAGCTAGAACCCAAAGCGGAGAAATGCGTCTTCATAGGATACCCTAAGGAAACTATAGGGTACACTTTCTATCACAGATCCGAAGGCAAGATCTTTGTTGCTAAGAACGGAACCTTTCTTGAGAAAGAATTTCTCACTAAAGAAGTGACTGGAAGAAAAGTAGAACTCGATGAGATTGAAGAATCTCTACTCGTTGATCAGAGTAGCGCAGTACCGGAAAATGTTCCTGTACCACCTACACCGGCAACAGAGGAAGCTAATGATAATGATCATGAAACTTCAAATGAGACAGCTACTGAACCTCGCAGATCGACAAGGGATCGTGCCACTCCAGATTGGTATGATCCTTGTCTAAATGTCATGATTGTGGATAACAATGATGAGGACCCTGCGACGTATGAAGAAGCGATGATGAGCCCAGATTCCAACAAATGGCAAGAAGCCATGAAATCCGAAATGGGATCCATGTATGATAACAAAGTATGGACTTTGGTAGACTTACCTGATAGCCGCAAGGCTGTCGAGAATAAATGGATCTTCAAAAGAAAAACAGATGCTGATGGTAATATTACTGTCTATAAAGCTCGACTTGTCGCAAAGGGTTTCCGACAAATTCAAGGTGTTGACTACGATGAGACTTTCTCACCTGTAGCGAAGCTAAAATCTGTGAGGATTTTGTTAGCAATAGCTGCATTTTTCGATTATGAGATTTGGCAGATGGATGTCAAAACGGCGTTCCTTAATGGAGACATTGAGGAAGAGTTGTATATGGTACAACCCAAAGGTTTTGTCGATCCTAAAAATGCTGACAAAGTATGCAAACTTCAGCGTTCAATCTATGGACTGAAGCAAGCATCAAGAAGTTGGAACCGACGCTTTGATAAGGTGATCAAAGACTTCGGGTTTATACAGTGTCATGGAGAGGCCTGTATTTACAAGAAAGTGAGTGGGAGCTCTGTAGCATTCCTGATATTATATGTAGATGACATATTATTGATTGGGAATGATATAGAACTATTAAGCAGTGTAAAGGGTTATTTGAATAATAGTTTTTCAATGAAAGACCTTGGTGAAGCATCATATATATTAGGCATCAAGATTTATAGAGATAGATCAAGACGTCTAATAGGGCTATCACAGAGTACATACCTGGACAAGATTCTAAAGAAGTTTAGAATGGACGAAAGTAAGAAAGGATTCTTACCTATGTTACCAGGCAAGGTCTTGAGTAAGACTCAAGGACCGGCTACGGCAGAAGAAAGAGAAAGGATGAGTCAGATCCCCTATGCCTCGGCAGTAGGCTCTATCATGTATGCCATGCTATGTACAAGACCGGATATAGCACATGCTGTTAGTTTAACTAGCAGATATCAAAGTGATCCAGGAATGGAACACTGGACAGCGGTCAAGAATATCCTGAAGTACTTGAAAAGAACTAAGGATATGTTTCTTTGTTATGGAGGTGACCAAGAGCTCGTTGTAACAAGTTACACCGATGCAAGTTGGAACACTGATCCTGATGACTCTAAGTCACAATCTGGGTACGTGTTTATATTGAATGGTGCTGCAGTAAGCTGGGCAAGCTCGAAGCAGTGCACGGTGGCGAAATCCTCAACAGAATCGGAGTACATAGCGGCTTCAGAGGCTTCATCAGAAGCGGTATGGATGAAGAGGTTCATTGTAGAGCTCGGTGTGGTTCCTAGTGCATTGGACCCATTTGTCATCTACTGTGATAACATGGGTGCCATCGCCAATGCACAAGAGCCAAGGTCACACAAGAGGCTGAAGCATATCAAGCTGCGTTACCACTCGATTCGCGAGTACATCGAAGATGGAGAAGTAAAGATTTGCAAAGTACACACTGATCTGAATGTAGCAGATCCGTTGACTAAAGCTCTCCCTAGGGCAAAGCATGACCAACACCAGAATGCCATGGGTGTTAGGTATATTACAATGTAATCTAGATTATTGACTCTAGTGCAAGTGGGAGACTGTTGGAGATATGCCCAAGAGGCAATAATAAAAGTGGTTATTATATATCTTTATGTTTATGATAAATGTTTATATACCATGCTATAATTGTATTAACTGAAACATTGATACATGTGTGATATGTAAACAACAAAGAGTCCCTAGTAAGCCTCTTAACTAGCTTGTTGATTAATAGATGATTAGTTTCATAATCATGAACATTGGATGTTATTAATAACAAGGTTATATCATTGTATGAATGATGTAATGGACACACCCAATTAAGCGTAGCATAAGATCACGTCATTAAGTTATTTGCTATAAGCTTTCAATACATAGTTACCTAGTCCTTATGACCATGAGATCATGTAAATCACTTATACTGGAAAGGTACTTTGATTACATCAAACGCCACTGCGTAAATGGGTGGTTATAAAGGTGGGATTAAGTATCCGGAAAGTATGAGTTGAGGCATATGGATCAACAGTGGGATTTGTCCATCCCGATGACGGATAGATATACTCTGGGCCCTCTCGGTGGAATGTCGTCTAATGTCTTGCAAGCATATGAATAAGTTCATAAGAGACCACATACCACGGTACGAGTAAAGAGTACTTGTCAGGAGACGAGGTTGAACAAGGTATAGTGTGATACCGATGATCGAACCTCGGACAAGTAAAATATCGCGTGACAAAGGGAATTGGTATCGTATGTGTATGGTTCATTCGATCACTAAAGTCATCGTTGAATATGTGGGAGCCATTATGGATCTCCAGATCCCGCTATTGGTTATTGGTCGGAGTGAGTACTCAACCATGTCCGCATAGTTCACGAACCGTAGGGTGACACACTTAAAGTTGGATGTTGAAATGGTAGTACTTGAATATGGAATGAAGTTGGAATATTTGTTCGGAGTCCCGGATGGGATCCCGGACATCACGAGGAGTTCCGGAATGGTCCGGAGAATAAGATTCATATATAGGATGTCATTTTATGTGAATAAAATGATGCGGAAGGTTCTATGGAAGGTTCTAGAAGGTTCTAGAAAAGTCCGGAAGAAACCACCAAGGAAGGTGGAGTCCACATGGGACTCCACCTCCATGGCCGGCCAACCCTAGTGGGGGAGGAGTCCCAAGTGGACTCCCCCTTAGGGGGCCGGCCACCCCCCCTATGGAAGGTGGAAATCCCACCTCTAGTGGGAGGGAAGGTTTCCCACCATATGGAAGGTTTTGGGTTCGGGTCTTATTCGAAGACTTGTAGTCCAACACTTGGGGCTTCCACCTATATATAGAGGGCCAAGGGGAGGGGGCCGGCCACACCAAAGCCTCAAGCTTGGCCGCCCCCCATAGTGGCCGGCCACCCCCTCTCCCCAAACCCTAGCGCCCCGCTCCTCCACCATATCCCGCACGCTTAGCGAAGCTCCGCCGGATTTCTCCACCGCCACCGACACCACGCCGTCGTGCTGTCGGATTCAAGAGGAGCTACTACTTCCGCTGCCCGCTGGAACGGGGAGGTGGACGTCGTCTTCATCAACAACCGAACGTGTGACCGAGTACGGAGGTGCTGCCCGTTCGTGGCGCCGGAACCGATCGTGATCAAGATCTTCTACGCGCTTTTGCAAGCGGCAAGTGAACGTCTACCGCAGCAACAAGAGCCTCCTCTTGTAGGCTTTGGAATCTCTTCAAGGGTGAGTCTCGACAATCCCCTCGTTGCTACCGTCTTCTAGATTGCATCTTGGCTTGGATTGCGTGTTCGCCGTAGGAAAATTTTTGTTTTCTATGCTACGTTATCCTACAGTAATGCCCTGATTAAATCTCATAGTAGTCATCATGATATGTGTATGAATCTCTATTCTGTCAATAGCCCACCTATAATTTGTTCACCCAACATGCTATTTATCTTATTGGAGAGACCCCACTAGTGAACTGTGGACCCCGGTCCTTTTCTTTACATCTGAAATACAATCTACTGAAATCATTATTTTCTGTTGTTTTCTGCAAGCAAACATAATTCTCCACACCATACGTTTAATCCTTTGTTTTCAGCAAGCCGGATTGACTGTTAAGTTGGGGCAAAGTATTTTGATTGTGTTGTGCAGGTTCCACGTTGGCGCCGGAATCCCTGGTGTTGCGCCGCACTACACTCCTCCACCAACAACCTTCACGTGGCCTTCATCTCCTACTGGTTCGATAACCTTGGTTTCTTACTGAGGGAAAACTTGCTGATGTACGCATCACACCTTCCTCTTGGGGTTCCCAACGGACGTGTGCTTTACCGTCACAAGCAACTCTTTTTCTGGCGCCGTTGCCGGGGAGATCAAGACACGCTGCAAGGGGAGTCTCTCACATCCAATCTCTTTACTTTGTTTATTGTCTTGCTTTACTTTATTTTATTTTCTGTCTTGTTTGCTTTCTTTATATCAAAAACACAAAAAAATAGTTACTTGTTTTTACTTTATTTAATTCTGTTTGCTTAGTTTATTTTTATTACTGTTAAAATGAATACTCCTGAAAATACTAAGTTGTGTGATTTTACTAGCACAAATAATAATGATTTTATATGTACTCCTATTGCTCCACCTGCTACTACAGCAGAATTTTATGAAATTAAACCTGCTTTACTAAATCTTGTTATGAGAGAGCAATTTTCTGGTGTTAGTTCTGATGATGCTGCTGCCCATCTTAATAATTTTGTTGAACTTTGTGAAATGCAAAAGTATAAGGATATAGATGGGGATATTATAAAACTGAAATTGTTTCCTTTCTCCTTAAGAGGAAGAGCTAAAGATTGGTTGCTACTAAAAATAGTATTGATTCATGGACTAAATGTAAAGATGCTTTTATTGGAAAATATTATCCTCCTGCTAAGATTATATCTTTGAGAAGTAGCATTATGAATTTTAAGCAATTGGATAATGAACATGTTGCTCAAGCATGGGAGAGAATGAAATCTTTGGTAAAGAATTTCCCTACCCATGGACTAACTACTTGGATGATCATCCAAACCTTTTATGCAGGATTGAATTTTTCTTCGAGGAACCTATTGGATTCAGCTGTTGGAGGTACTTTTATGTCCATTACTTTGGGTGCTGCAACAAAGCTTCTTGATGATATGATGATCAATTACTCTGAATGGCATACTGAAAGAACTCCTCAAGGTAAGAAGGTAAATTCTGTTGAAGAAACCTCTTCTTTGAGTGATAAGATTGATGTTATTATGTCTATGCTTGTTAATGGTAGATCTCATGTTGATCCTAATAATGTTCCTTTAGCTTCATTGGTTGCTCAAGAAGAGCATGTTGATGTGAATTTCATTAAGAATAATAATTTCAACAACAATGCTTATAGGAATAATTTTGGTAACAACAACTATAGGCCATATCCTTCTAATAGTGGTAGTGGTTATGGTAATTCTTATGGTAGATCTGTTTTGCCTAGTGAGGAAAAGATATTGGAAATTGAAAGAACTACTAAGAGCTATATGCAATCACAATATGAGCAAAATCAATTGTTTACTAAAACTATGAATGAACAATCTGCCTTGTTGAAAAATATAGGGAATCAACTTGAGAATTTGAATATGGAAATTTCTGGTTTGCAAACTAAGCTTTCAAATGCTGAAAACCGAATTTCATACATGTCTGAGTCACAAGCTTCCTTAATTAATAAAATGGCTGCTAAACCTGAGGATAATGATAACAAAATTCTTGCTAAAACAAATGCTATCCAAGTTCGAATTAATGATAATATTAGAATGATGGCTGAATTGCATGCTAGGTGGGAAAGAGAAGAAAGAGAAGAAAAACTTGCTAAAGAGAATAATGTAGATAAAGTTTGGACTATTACCACCACTAGTAATGTTGATGCTTCACGTGTTGCTAAACCTCCTACTATCAATGGTAAAATAATTGGTGTTGGCAATGTTTCTAATTCTACTGCAAAGCGTAAAATTGCCTGAAACTGCTGAAACTGTTTGTGATAAAAGTGCTGAAATTTTTCAGAATGTTGTAGATCATAATGGTTTAGATTTTGATAGTTGTCATATTTCTGAAGTTATTAAGTTCTTACAAAAACTTGCTAGAAGTCCTAATGCTAGTGCTATAAATTTAGCCTTTACCAAAACATATTACAAATGCTCTATTAAAGCTAGGGAAGAGAAATTAAAACTTGAAGCATCTATCCCTAGGAAGTTGGAAGATGGTTGGGAACCCATCATTAAGATGAAAGTCAATGATTTTGATTGCAATGCTTTATGTGATCTTGGTGCAAGTATTTCTGTTATGCCTAAGAAACTTTATGATATGCTTGACTTGCCACCTTTGGAAAATTGTTATTTGGATGTTAATCTTGCTGATAATTCTATAAAGAGACCTTTGGGGAGAATTGATAATGTACATATTATGGTTAACAATAACCTTGTCCCCATTGATTTTTTTGTTTTGGATATTGAACGCAATGCATCTTGTCCTATTGTTTTGGGAAGACTCTTTCTTCGAACTGTTGGTGCTATTATTGATATGAAAGAAGGAAATATTAAGTATCAATTCCCTCTTAAGAAAGGTATGGAACACTTCCCTAGAAAGAGAATGAAGTTGCCTTTTGATTCTATTATTAGAACAAATTATAATGTTGATGCTTCATCTCTTGATGTTACTTGATTTGCGCGCCTAGCTGAAAGGCGTTAAAAAAAGCGCTTATGGGAGACAACCAATTATTTTATTTCTGCAATTTTTGTTTTATACTTGAGTCAAGGTGCTTGTTACTACTGTAGCAGTACCTTTTTATATTTATTTTCATGCATTGTTGTGCCAAGTGAAGTCTCTAATAGAAGGTTGATACTAGATTTGGATTTCTGCGCAGAAACAGATTTGTTAGCTGTCACGAATTCGCGTTTTTCTCTCTGTAGAAGAATCACAAAAATCAGAGCAACTTTTATTTGTTTTGAGTTTTTCCATCTGAGCAAGTTAAGTGCCTCAGAAAAATTCGTCTTTACGGATTGTTCTGTTTTGACAGATTCTGCCCTTTATTTCGCATTGCCTCTTTTACTGTGTTTGATTGGATTTCTTTGCTCCATTAAATTTCAGTAGTTTTGAGTAATTTCCAGAAGTGTTGGTAATGATTGTGTCCTTGCTGAACATGTGAATTTTTATTATGTACTAACCCTCTAATGAGATTGCTTTAAGTTAGGTGTGGAGGAAGTTTTCAAGGGTCAAGAGAGGAGGATGATATGATGTGATCAAGAAGAGTGAAAAGTCTAAGATTGGGGATGCCCCCGTGGTTCATCCCTGCATATTTCAAGAAGACTCAAGCGTCTAAGCTTGGGGATGCCCTCGTGGTTCATCCCTGCATATTTCAAGAAGACTCAAGCGTCTAAGCTTGGGGATGCCCAAGGCATCCCCTTCTTCATCAACTTATCAGGTCACTTCTAGTGAAACTATATTTTTATTCCATCAGATCTTATGTTCTTTACTTGGAGCGTGTTTGCTTTTATTTTTGTTTATGTTTGAATAAATTCGGATCCCAAAATCCTTGTATTGGAGAGAGACATGCTCCTCTTTTTCATTTGAACACTGGTGTTCTTATTTTTGCTTTAATGTTCATGGCGAAGGCTGAAAACTGCTTTGTTGATTGCTATTTGGTTGGAATCAGAAAATGCTTCATATTGTCTTGAATAATTTGATACTTGGCAATTGTTTTGAGCTCTCATAGATCATGTTTAAGCTCTTGCATCATGTAGTTTAAATCTATTAGTGGAGAACTACCGTAGAGCTTGATGAAATTTGGTTTGCATGATTGGTCTCTCTAAGGTCTAGATATTTTCTGGTAAAAGTGTTTGAACAACAAGGAGACAGTGTAGAGTCTTATAATGCTTGCAATTTGTTCTTGTGTAAGTTTTTGCTGTACCTGTTCATACTTGTGTTTGCTTCAAACAACCTTGCTAGCCAAAGCCTTGTACTGAGAGGAAATGCTTCTCGTGCATCCAAAAACCTTAGCCAAAACCTATGCCATTTGTGTCCACCATAACTACCTATATGTGGTATTTTTCTGCCATTCCAAAGTAAATTGCTTGCGTGCTACCTTTAAAATTTCATTCCTTTGTCTTTACAATACATAGCTCATGGGAAAATAGCTTAAAAACTATTGTGGTGATGAATATGTTGCTATGTATCTTAGTTCTTATAAGTTGCTTGTTGAGCGGTAACCATGTTTCTGGGGACGCCATCAACCTACACCTTTGTTGAATATCATGTGAGTTGCTATGCACGTTGATACGTCTCCAACGTATCTATAATTTCTTATGTTCCATGCTAGTTTTATGACAATACCTACATGTTTTGTTCACACTTTATGATGTTTTGATGCATTTTCCGGCACTAAACTATTAACAAGGTGCCGAAGCGCCGTTCTGTTTTCTCGCTGCTTTTGGTTTCAAATCCTACACAGAAATATTCTCGGAATTGGACGAAACAAAAGCCCACGGTCTTATTTTTCCACGGAGTTTCAGAAGACCGAAGAGGATACGAAGTGGGGCCACGAGGAGCCGCCACCATAGGGCGGCGCGGCCAAGGAGGGGCCCGCGCCACCCTATGGGGTGGGCCCGGGTGCCCCCTGCGCTGCCCTTCCGCCTACTTAAACTCTCCGTCGCGAAAACCCTAGTACCGAGAGCCACGATACGAGAAAAGTTACTGAGACGCCGCCGCCAATCCCATCTCGGGGGATTCTGGAGATCGCCTCCGGCACCCTGCCGGAGAGGGGAATCATCACCGGAGGGCTCTACATCACCATGCCCGCCTCCGATTGATGCATGAGTAGTTCATCCTTGGACTATGGGTCCAGTAGCTAGATGGTTGTCTTCTCCTCTTGTGCTATCATGTTTAGATCTTGTGAGCTGCCTAACATGATCAAGATCATCTATTTGTAATGCTACATGTTGTGTTTGGTGGGATCCGATGAATATGAAATACTATGTCAAGTTGATTATTGATCTATCATATATGTGTTGTTTATGTTCTTGCATGCTCTCCGTTGCTAGTAGAGGCTCTGGCCAAGTTGATACTTGTAACTCCAAGAGGGAGTATTTATGCTCGATAGTGGGTTCATGCCTCCATTGAATCTAGGACAGTGACAAAAAGTTCTAAGGTTGTGGATGTGCTGTTGCCACTAGGGATAAAACATTGATGCTTTGTCTAAGGATATTTGTGTTGATTACATTACGCACCATACTTAATGCAATTGTCTGTTGTTTGCAACTTAATACTGGAAGGGGTGCGGATGCTAACCCGAAGGTGGACTTTTTAGGCATAGATGCATGCTGGATGGCGGTCTATGTTCTTTGTCGTAATGCCCTGATTAAATCTCATAGTGATCATCATGATATGTATATGAATCTTTATTTGTCAATTGCCCACCTGTAATTTGTTCACCCAGCATGCTATTTATCTTATTGGAGAGACACCACTAGTGAACTGTGGACCCCGGTCCATTCTTTTACATCTGAAATACAATCTACTGCAATCTTTGTTCTTTGTTTTTCTTCGCAAACAAACATCATTATCCACACCATACGTTTAATCCTTTGTTTTCAGCAAGCCGGTGAGATTGACAACCTCACTGTTACGTTGGGGCAAAATATCTTGATTGTGTTGTGCAGGTTCCACGTTGGCGCCGGAATCACTGGTGTTGCGCCGCACTACACTCCTCCACCAACAACCTTCACGTGGCCTTCATCTCCTACTGGTTCGATAACCTTGGTTTCTTACCGAGGGAAAACTTGCTGCTGTACGCATCACACCTTCCTCTTGGGGTTCCCAATGGACGTGTGCTTCACGCGTTATCAAGCTCTTTTTCTGGCGCCGTTGCCGGGGAGATCAAGACACGCTGCAAGGGGAGTCTCTCACATCCAATCTCTTTACTTTGTTTATTTTCTTGCTTTACTTTATTTTATTTTCTGTCTTGTTTGCTTTATATCAAAAACACAAAAAAATTAGTTGCTTTACTTTATTTCATTTGTCTTGTTTGCTTTATCTATATAGAAACACCAAAAAATTAGTTACTTGTCTTTACTTTATTCTGTTTGCTTTTTTTACCTTTATTACTGCTACAATGGGTACTCCTGAAATTACTAAGTTGTGCGATTTCACTAGCACAAATAATAATTATTTTATATGTACTCCTATTGCTCCACCTGCTACTGCAGAATTTTATGAGATTAAACCTGCTTTACTGAATCTTGTTATGAGAGAGCAATTTTCTGGTGTTAGTACTGATGATGCTGCTGCCCATCTTAATAATTTTATTGAACTTTGTGAAATGCAAAAGTATAAGGATATAGATGGTGATATTATAAAACTGAAATTGTTTCCTTTCTCATTAAGAGGAAGAGCTAAAGATTGGTTGCTTTCTTTTCCTAAAAATAGTATTGATTCATGGACTAAATGTAAAGATGCTTTTATTGGTAAATATTATCCTCCTGCTAAGATTATATCTTTGAGAAGTAGCATTATGAATTTTAAGCAATTTGATAATGAACATGTTGCTCAAGCATGGGAGAGAATGAAATCTTTGTAAAGAATTGCCCTACCCATGGACTAACTACTTGGATGATCATCCAAACCTTTTATGCAGGATTGAATTTTTCCTCGAGGAACCTATTGGATTCAGCTACTGGAGGTACTTTTATGTCCATCACTTTGGGTGCTGCAACAAAGCTTCTTGATGATATGATGATCAATTACTCTGAATGGCATACTGAAAGAACTCCTCAAGGTAAGAAGGTAAATTCTGTTGAAGAAACCTCTTCTTTGAGTGATAAGATTGATGTTATTATGTCTATGCTTGCAAATGGTAGATCTCATGTTGATCCTAATAATGTTCCTTTAGCTTCATTGGTTGCTCAAGAAGAGCATGTTGATGTGAATTTCATTAAGAATAATAATTTCAACAACAATGCTTATAGAAATAATTATGGTAACAACAACTATAGGCCATATCCTTCTAATAATGGTAGTGGTTATGGTAATTCTTATGGTAGATCTGTTTTGCCTAGTGAGGAAAAGATACTAGAAATTGAAAGAACTACTAAGAGCTTTATGCAATCACAATATGAGCAAAATCAATTGTTTACTAAAACTATGAATGAACAATCTGCCTTGTTGAAAAATATAGGAAATCAACTTGAAAATTTGAATGTGAAAATTTCTGGTTTGCAAACTAAACTTTCAAATGCTGAAAATCGAATCTCATATATGTCTGAATCACAATCTTCTTTAATTAATAAAATGGCTGCTAAACCTGAGGATAATGATAAAAAATTCTTGCTACATCAAACGCCATCCAAGTTAGAATTAATGATAATATAAGAATGTTAGCTGAATTGCATGCTAGGTGGGAAAAAGAAGAAAACGAAAAACTTGCTAAAGAGAATAATGTAGCTAAAATTTGGACTATTACCACCACTAGTAATGTTGATTCTTCACATGTCGCTAAACCTCCTTCTATCAATGGTAAAATAATTGGTGTTGGCAATGTTTCTACTCCTAGTGCAAAGCGTGTAAAATTGCCTGAAACTGCTGAAACTGTTTGTGATAAAACTGCTGAAATTTTTCAAAATATTGGGGACAATGATCCCATTGCTGTAGATCATAATGGTTTAGATTTTGATGATTATCATATTTCTGAAGTTATAAAGTTCTTACAAAAACTTGCTAGAAGTCCTAATGCTAGTGCTACAAATTTAGCCTTTACAAAACATATTACAAATGCTCTCATTAAAGCTAGAGAAGAGAAATTAAAACTTGAAGCTTCTATTCCTAGGAAGTTGGAAGATGGTTGGGAGCCCATCATTAAGATGAAATTCAATTATTTTGATTGTAATGCTTTATGTGATCTTGGTGCAAGTATTTCTGTTATGCCTAAGAAAATTTATGATATGCTTGACTTGACACCATTGAAAAATTGTTATTTGGATGTTAATCTTGCTGATAATTCTCTAAAGAAACCTTTGGGGAGGATTGATAATGTTCGCATTACGGTTAACAATAACCTTGTCCCCGTTGATTTTGTTGTCTTGGATATTGAATGCAATGCATCTTGTCCTATTGTCTTGGGAAGACCCTTTCTTCGAACTGTTGGTGCTATTATTGATATGAAAGAAGGAAATATTAAGTATCAATTCCCTCTCAAGAAAGGTATGGAACACTTCCCTAGAAAGAGAATGAAGTTGCCTTTTGATTTTATTATTAGAACAAATTATGATGTTGATGCTTCTTCTCTTGATGTTACTTGATTTGCACTTTCTGCGCCTAGCTGAAAGGCGTTAAAGAAAAGCACTTCTTGGGAGATAACCCATGGTTTTATTTTACTACTGTTTTGTTGAGTCTTGGAAGTTGTTACTACTGTAGCAACCTCTCCTTATCATGTTA
The DNA here is from genome assembly GCA_030979885.1 of Lolium multiflorum. NCBI lineage: Eukaryota > Viridiplantae > Streptophyta > Magnoliopsida > Poales > Poaceae > Lolium > Lolium multiflorum. The sequence goes on along the minus strand of CM061749.1, from coordinate 221,749,212 downwards.
TTGTGCCAAGTAAAGTCTCTATAGTAAGGTTGATACTAGATTTGGATTACTGCGCAGAAACAGATTTGTTGTCTGTCACGAATTCGCGTCCTTCTCTCTGTAGAAGAATCAAAAAAATCTGCCAATTTACATGCATGATCCTCAGATATGTACGCAACTTTCATTAGTTTTGAGTTTTTCCATCTGAGCAAGTTAAGTGCCTCAGAAAAATTCGTCTTTACGGACTGTTCTGTTTTGACAGATTCTGCCTTTTTATTTCGCATTGCCTCTTTTGCTATGTTGAATGGATTTCTTTGTTCCATTAACTTTCAGTAGCTTTGTGCAATGTCCAGAAGTGTTAAGAATGATTATGTCACCTCTGAATATGTGAATTTTTGATTATGCACTAACCCTCTAATGTGTTTGCTTTAAGTTTGGTGTGGAGGAAGTTTTCAAGGGTCAAGAGAAGAGGGTGATATAATATGATCAAGAAGAGTAAAAAGTCTAAGCTTGGGGATGCCCCCGTGGTTCATCCCTGCATATTTCAAGAAGACTCATCTAAGCTTGGGGATGCCCAAGGCATCCCCTTCTTCATCGACAACTTATCAGGTCACTTCTAGTAAAACTATATTTTTATTCCATCACATCTTATGTTCTTTACTTGGAGTGTCTGTTTGTTTTTTGTTTTTGTTTCGGTTTGAATAAAGTTGGATCCCAGCAATCCTTGTATTGGAGAGATACACGCTCCGCTTTTTCATTTGAACACTTGTGTTCTTAGTTTTGCTTTAATGTTCATGGCGAAGGCTGAAAACTGCTTCGTTGATTGCTATTTGGTTGGAATCAGAAAATGCTTCATATGGTTTTGAATAATTTGATACTTGGCAATTGTTTTTAGCTCTCATAGATCATATTTAAGCTCTTGCATCATGTAGTTTAAATCTATTAGTGGAGAACTACCGTAGAGCTTGTTCAAATTTGGTTTGCATGATTGATCTCTCTAAGGTCTAGATATTTTCTGGTAAAAGTGTTTGAACAACAAGGAAGACAGTGTAGAGTCTTATAATGCTTGCAATATGTTCTTGTGTAAGTTTTGCTGTACCTGTTCATACTTGTGTTTGCTTCAAACAACCTTGCTATCCAAAGCCTTGTACTGAGAGGAAATGCTTCTCGTGCATCCAAACACCTTGAGACAAAACACATGCCATTTTGTCCACCATAACTAACTATATGTGGTATTTTTCTGCCATTCCAAAGTAAATTACTTGAGTGCTACCTTTAAAGTTTCATTCCTTTGTCTTTGCAATATATAGCTCATGGTAAATAGCTTAAAAACTATTGTGGTGATGAATATGTAGCTATGTATCTTAGTTCTTATAAGTTGCTTGTTGAGCGGTAACCATGTTTCTGGGGACACCATCAACTTTTTACACCTTTGTTGAATATCATGTGAGTTGCTATGCATGTTCGTCTTGTCTGAAGTAAGGGTGATTTATCATGATCAAATGGTTTGAGTATGCATATTGTTAGAGAAGAACATTGGGCCGCGCTAACCAAAGCCATGTATCATGGTGGAAGTTTTTAGTTTGGACATTAATCCTCAATCTCTTATGAGAATATTATCTGTTGTTGAATGCTTATGCATTAAAGAGGAGTCCATTATCTGTTTTCTATGTTGTCCCGGTATGGATGTCCTAAGTTGAGATCTATTAAAAACGAGAAATCAAATGCGATTTATCTCCTTGGACCTTTGTACATGCGGCATAGAGGTACCCCTTTGTGACACTTGGTTGAAACATATGCTATGCAATGATAATCCATGAAAATCCAAGGTAATTAGGACAAGGTGCGGGCACTATTGGTATTCTATGCATGAGGCTTGCAACTTGTAGGAAGTTTTATGCATAACACATATGAATTATTACTACCGTTGACCAAATTGTTTCTATATTTTCAAAATAAAAGCTCTAGCACAAAAATAGTAATCCATGCTTCCCTCTGCGAAGGGCCTTTCTTTTACTTTATGTTGAGTCAGTTTACCTACTTCTTTCTATCTTAGAAGCAAACACTTGTGTCAACTGTGTGCATTGATTCTTACATGTTTGCTTATTGCACTTGTTATATTACTTTATGTTGACAATTATCCATGAGATATACATGTTACAAGTTGAAAGCAATTGCTGAAACTTAATCATCCTTTGTGTTGCTTTGAAACCTTCTACTTTGAATCTATTGCTTTATGAGTTAGCTCTTATGCAAGTCTTTTTGATACTTGTCTTGAAAGTACTATTCATGAAAAGTTTTGCTATATGATTCATTTGTTTAGTCATTATCTCTTTGTTAGCAATCTGCTTCAATCACTTCATTCATCCCATATGCTTTACAATAATGTTGATCAAGATTATGTTGGTAGCATGTCAATCCAGAAATTATTGTTGTTATCGTTTACCTACTCGAGGGCGAGTAGGAACTAAGCTTGGGGATGCTTGATACGTCTCCAACGTATCTATAATTTCTTATGTTCCATGCTAGTTTTATGACAATACCTACATGTTTTGTTCACACTTTATGATGTTTTGATGCATTTTCCGGCACTAGCCTATTAACAAGATGTCGAAGCGCCTCCTGTTTTCCTCTGTTTTTGGTTTCAAATCCTGAAATATTCTCGAATTGGACGAAAGCCCACGGTCTTATTTTTCCACGGAGTTTCCAAGACCGAAGATGATAAGTGGGGCCACGAGGAGCCGCCACCATAGGGCGGCGCGGCCAAGGGGCCCGCGCCACCCTATGGGGTGGGCCCCTCGGGTGCCCCCCGCTGCCCTTCCGCCTACTTAAACTCTCCGTCGCGAAAACCCTAGTACCGAGAGCCACGACACGAAAACCTTGAGACGCCGCCGCCGCCAATCCCATCTCGGGGATTCAGGAGATCCGGCACCCTGCCGGAGAGGGGAATCATCACCGGAGGGCTCTACATCACCATGCCCGCCTCCGGACTGATGCGTGAGTAGTTCATCCTTGGACTATGGGTCCATAGCAGTAGCTAGATGGTTGTCTTCTCCTCTTGTGCTATCATGTTTAGATCTTGTGAGCTGCCTAACATGATCAAGACCATCTATTTGTAATGCTACATGTTGTGTTTGGTGGGATCCGATGAATATGAAATACTATGTCAAGTTGATTATTGATCTATCATATATGTGTTGTTTATGTTCTTGCATTCTCTCCGTTGCTAGTAGAGGCTGGCCAAGTTGATACTTGTAACTCCAAGAGGAGTATTTATGCTCGATAGTGGGTTCATGCCTCCATTGAATCTGGGACAGTGACAGAAAGTTCTAAGGTTGTGGATGTGCTGTTGCCACTAGGGATAAAACATTGATGCTTTGTCTAAGGATATTTGTGTTGATTACATTACGCACCATACTTAATGCAATTGTCTGTTGTTTGCAACTTAATACTGGAAGGGGTGCGGATGCTAACCCGAAGGTGGACTTTTTAGGCATAGATGCATGCTGGATGGCGGTCTATGTTCTTTGTCGTAATGCCCTGATTAAATCTTATAGTGATCATCATGATATGTATATGAATCTTTATTTGTCAATTGCCCACCTGTAATTTGTTCACCCAGCATGCTATTTATTTTATTGGAGAGACACCACTAGTGAACTGTGGACCCCGGTCCATTCTTTTACATCTGAAATACAATGCAACTCTCTTTCTTTACTTTTCTTTGCAAACAAACATCATTCTCCACACATACGTTTAATCCTTTGTTTTCAGCAAGCCGGTGAGATTGACAACCTCACTGTTACGTTGGGGCAAAGTATCTTGATTGTGTTGTGCAGGTTCCACGTTGGCGCCGGAATCACTGGTGTTGCGCCGCACTACACTCCTCCACCAACAACCTTCACGTGGCCTTCATCTCCTACTGGTTCGATAACCTTGGTTTCTTACTGAAGGAAAACTTGCTGCTGTACGCATCACACCTTCCTCTTGGGGTTCCCAACGGACGTGTGCTTCACGCGTTATCACATGTTCGTCTTGTCTGAAGTAAGGGTGATTTATGATGATTAAATGGTTTGAGTATGCATATTGTTAGAGAAGAACATTGGGGCGCCAACCAAAGCCATGTATCATGGTGGAAGTTTTAGCTTGGACATTAATCCTCAGAATCTCTTATGAGAATACTATTTGTTGTTGAATGCTTTAAGCATTAAAAAGAGGAGTCCATTATCTGTTTTCTATGTTGTCCCGGTATGGATGTCCTCAAGTTGAGATCTATCAAAACTGACATAGAGGTACCCCTTTGTGACACTTGGTTGAAACATATGTAATGCAATGATAATCCATGGAAATCCGAGCTAATTAGGACAAGGTGCGGCACTATTGGTATTCGATGCATGAGGCTTGCAACTTATAAGAGGTTTTATGCATAACACATATGAATTATTACTACCGTTGACAAAATTGTTTCCATGTTTTCAAAATAAAAGCTCTAGCACATGAGTAATCCCTGCTTCCCTCTGCGAAGGGCCTTTCTTTTACTTTATGTTGAGTGAGTTTACCTACTTCTTTCTATCTTAGAAGCAAACACTTGTGTCAACTGTGTGCATTGATTCTTACATGTTTACTTATTGAACTTGTTATATTACTTTATGTTGACAATTATCCATGAGATATACATGTTATAAGTTGAAAGCAATTGCTGAAACTTAATCATCCTTTGTGTTGCTTCGAACCTCTTACTTTGAATCTATTGCTTTATGAGTTAGCTCTTATGCAAGTCTTCTTGATACTTGTCTTGAAAGTACTATTCATGAAAAGTTTTTGCTATATGATTTCAGTTGTTTAGTCATTATCTTTTTGTTAGCAATCTATTGCTTCAAATCACTTCATTCATCTCATATGATTTACAATAATGTTGATCAAGATTGTGTTGGTAGCATGTCACTTCAAAAATTATTGTTTTTATCGTTTACCTACTCGAGGGCGAGTAGGAACTAAGCTTGGGGATGCTTGATACGTCTCCAACGTATCTATAATTTCTTATGTTCCATGCTAGTTTTATGACAATACCTACATGTTTTGTTCACACTTTATAATGTTTTTATGCATTTTCCGCACTAACCTATTAACAAGATGCCGAAGCGCCTTCTTGTTTTCTCGCTGTTTTGGTTCAGAAATCCTACACAGAAATATTCTTTAATTGACGAAACAAAAGCCCACGGTCTTATTTTGCACGGACCTTCCGAAGTCTCAAGAGGAGACGAAGAGGCGACGAGGCGGCCACCCCATAGGCGGCGCGGCCCACCCCGGCCGCCACCATATGGTGTGGGCCCCGGGCACGCCCCGCCGCCCCTTCGCCTATATTCTCTCCGTCGCGAAACCCTAGTACCGAGAGCCACGATACGAGAAAAGTTACTAAGACGCCGCCGCCAATCCCATCTCTGGGGATTCAGGAGATCGCCTCCGGCACCCCGCCGGAGAGGGGAATCATCAGGAGGGCTCTACATCACCATGCCCGCTCCGAATGATGCGTGAGTAGTTCATGCTTGGACTATGGGTCCATAGCGGTAGCTAGATGGTTGTCTTCTCCTCTTGTGCTATCATGTTTAGATCTTGTGAGCTGCCTAACATGATCAAGATCATCTATTTGTAATGCTACATGTTGTGTTTGGTGGGATCCAATGAATATTGAATACTATGTCAAGTTGATTAATTGATCTATCATATATGTGTTGTTTATGTTCTTGCATGCTCTCTGTTGCTAGTAGAGGCTCTGGCCAAGTTGATACTTGTAACTCCAAGAGGGAGTATTTATGCTCGATAGTGGGTTCATGCCTCCATTGAATCTGGGACAGTGACAGAAAGTTCTAAGGTTGTGGATGTGCTGTTGCCACTAGGGATAAAACATTGATGCTTTGTCTAAGGATATTTGTGTTGATTACATTACGCACCATACTTAATGCAATTGTCTGTTGTTTGCAACTTAATACTGGAAGGGGTGCGGATGCTAATTAACCCGAAGGTGGACTTTTTAGGCATAGATGCATGCTGGATGGAGGTCTATGTTCTTTGTCGTAATGCCCTTATTAAATCTTATAGTGATCATCATGATATGTATATGAATCTTTATTTGTCAATTGCCCACCTGTAATTTGTTCACCCAGCATGCTATTTATTTTATTGGAGAGACACCACTAGTGAACTGTGGACCCCGGTCCATTCTTTTACATCTGAAATACAATCTATCGCAATCTCTGTTCTTTGTTTTTCTTCGCAAACAAACATCATTCTCCACACCATACGTTTAATCCTTTGTTTTCAGCAAGCCGGTGAGATTGACAACCTCACTGTTACGTTGGAGCAAAGTATCTTGATTGTGTTGTGCAGGTTCCACGTTGGCGCGGAATCACTGGTGTTGCGCGCACTACACTCCTCCACCAACAACCTTCACGTGGCCTTCATCTCCTACCGGTTCGATAACCTTGGTTTCTACTGAAGGAAAACTTGCTGCCGTACGCATCACACTTGGGGTTCCCAACGGACGTGGCATCACGCTATGCATGTTCGTCTTGTCTGAAGTAAGGGTGATTTATCATGATTAAATGGTTTGAGTATGCATATTGTTAGAGAAGAACATTGGGCCGCCAACCAAAGCCATGTATCATGGTGGAAGTTTCAGCTTGGACATTAATCCCCTCTTATGAGAATACTATTTGTTGTTGAATGCTTTAAGCATTAAAAGAGGAGTCCATTATCTGTTTTCTATGTTGTCCCGGTATGGATGTCCTCAAGTTGAGATCTATCAAAACCATAGAGGTACCCCTTTGTGACACTTGGTTGAAACATATGTAATGCAATGATAATCCATGGAAATCCGAGCTAATTAGGACAAGGTGCGGGCACTATTGGTATTCGATGCATGAGGCTTGCAACTTATAAGAGGTTTTATGCATAACACATATGAATTATTACTACCGTTGACAAAATTGTTTCCATGTTTTCAAAATAAAAAGCTCTAGCACATGAGTAATCCCTGCTTCCCTCTGCGAAGGGCCTTTCTTTTACTTTATGTTGAGTGAGTTTACCTACTTCTTTCTATCTTAGAAGCAAACACTTGTGTCAACTGTGTGCATTGATTCTTACATGTTTACTTATTGCACTTGTTATATTACTTTATGTTGACAATTATCCATGAGATATACATGTTATAAGTTGAAAGCAATTGCTGAAACTTAATCATCCTTTGTGTTGCTTCGAAACCTCTTACTTTGAATCTATTGCTTTATGAGTTAGCTCTTATGCAAGTCTTCTTGATACTTGTCTTGAAAGTACTATTCATGAAAAGTTTTTGCTATATGATTCAGTTGTTTAGTCATTATCTTTTTGTTAGCAATCTATTGCTTCAAATCACTTCATTCATCTCATATGCTTTACAATAATGTTGATCAAGATTGTGTTGGTAGCATGTCACTTCAAAAATTATTGTTTTTATCGTTTACCTACTCGAGGGCGAGTAGGAACTAAGCTTGGGGATGCTTGATACGTCTCCAACGTATCTATAATTTCTTATGTTCCATGCTAGTTTTATGACAATACCTACATGTTTTGTTCACACTTTATAATGTTTTTATGCATTTTCCGGGACTAACCTATTAACAAGATGCCGAAGCGCCAGTTCTTGTTTTCTGCTGTTTTTGGTTTCAGAAATCCTACACAGAAATATTCTCGGATTTGACGAAACAAAGCCCACGGTCTTATTTTGCACGGACCTTCCGAAGTCCGAAGAGGAGATGAAGAGGGCGACGAGGCGGCCACCCATAGGCGGCGCGCCCCACCCGCGCCACCATATGGTGTGGGCCCCTGGCACGCCCTCGCGCTGCCCCTTCGCCTATATATTCTCTCCGTCGCGAAAACCCTAGTACCGAGAGCCACGATACGAGAAAAGTTTCTAAGACGCCGCCGCCAATCCCATCTCGGAGATCGCCTCCGGCACCCTGCCGGAGAGGGGAATCATCACCGGAGGGCTCTACATCACCATGCCCGCCTCCGGAATGATGTGAGTAGTTCATGCTTGGACTATGGGTCCATAGCGTAGCTAGATGGTTGTCTTCTCCTCTTGTGCTATCATGTTTAGATCTTGTGAGCTGCCTAACATGATCAAGATCATCTATTTGTAATGCTACATGTTGTGTTTGGTGGGATCCAATGAATATTGAATACTATGTCAAGTTGATTAATTGATCTATCATATATGTATTGTGTATGTTCTTGCATGCTCTCCGTTGCTAGTAGAGGCTCTGGCCAAGTTGATACTTGTAACTCCAAGAGGGAGTATTTATGCTCGATAGTGGGTTCATGCCTCCATTGAATCTGGGACAGTGATAGAAAGTTCTAAGGTTGTGGATGTGCTGTTGCCACTAGGGATAAAACATTGATGCTTTGTCTAAGGATATATGTGTTGATTACATTACGCACCATACTTAATGCAATTGTCTGTTGTTTGCAACTTAATACTGGAAGGGGTGCAGATGCTAACCCGAAGGTGGACTTTTTAGGCATAGATACATGCTGGATGGCGGGCTATGTTCTTTGTCGTAATGCCCTTATTAAATCTTATAAGTGATCATCATGATATGTATATGAATCTTTATTTGTCAATTGCCCACCTGTAATTTGTTCACCCAGCATGCTATTTATTTTATTGGAGAGACACCACTAGTGAACTGTGGACCCCGGTCCATTCTTTTACATCTGAAATACAATCTACTGCAATCTCTGTTCTTTGTTTTTCTTCGCAAACAAACATCATTCTCCACACCATACGTTTAATCCTTTGTTTTCAGCAAGCCGGTGAGATTGACAACCTCACTGTTACGTTGGGGCAAAGTATCTTGATTGTGTTGTGCAGGTTCCACGTTGGCGCCGGAATCACCGGTGTTGCGCCGCACTACACTCCTCCACCAACAACCTTCACGTGGCCTTCATCTCGTACTGGTTCGATAACCTTGGTTTCTTACAAGGAAAACTGCTGTACGCATCACACCTTTCTCTTGGGGTTCCCAACGGACGTGTGCTTTGCTATGCATGTTCGTCTTGTTTGAAGTAAGGGTGATTTATGATGATTAAATGCTTTGAGTATGCATATTGTTAGAGAAGAACATTGGGCCGCCAACCAAAGCCATCTATCATGGTGGAAGTTTCAGCTTGGACATTAATCCTCAGAATCTCTTATGAGAATACTATTTGTTGTTGAATGCTTTAAGCATTAAAAAGAGGAGTCCATTATCTGTTTTCTATGTTGTCCCGGTATGGATGTCCTCAAGTTGAGATCTATCAAAACTGACATAGAGGTACCCCTTTGTGACACTTGGTTGAAACATATGTAATGCAATGATAATCCATGGAAATCCGAGCTAATTAGGACAAGGTGCGGGCACTATTGGTATTCGATGCATGAGGCTTGCAACTTATAAGAGGTTTTATGCATAACACATATGAATTATTACTACCGTTGACAAAATTGTTTCCATGTTTTCAAAATAAAAAGCTCTAGCACATGAGTAATCCCTGCTTCCCTCTGCGAAGGGCCTTTCTTTTACTTTATGTTGAGTGAGTTTACCTACTTCTTTCTATCTTAGAAGCAAACACTTGTGTCAACTCTGTGCATTGATTCTTACATGTTTACTTATTGCACTTGTTATATTACTTTATGTTGACAATTATCCATGAGATATACATGTTATAAGTTGAAAGCAATTGCTGAAACTTAATCATCCTTTGTGTTGCTTCGAAACCTCTTACTTTGAATCTATTGCTTTATGAGTTAGCTCTTATGCAAGTCTTCTTGATACTTGTCTTGAAAGTACTATTCATGAAAAGTTTTTGCTATATGATTCAGTTGTTTAGTCATTATCTTTTTGTTAGCAATCTATTGCTTCAAATCACTTCATTCATCTCATATGCTTTACAATAATGTTGATCAAGATTGTGTTGGTAGCATGTCACTTCAAAAATTATTGTTTTTATCGTTTACCTACTCGAGGGCGAGTAGGAACTAAGCTTGGGGATGCTTGATACGTCTCCAACGTATCTATAATTTCTTATGTTCCATGCTAGTTTTATGACAATACCTACATGTTTTGTTCACACTTTATAATGTTTTTATGCATTTTCCGGCACTAACCTATTAACAAGATGCCGAAGCGCCAGTTCCTGTTTTCTGCTGTTTTTGGTTTCAGAAATCCTACACAGAAATATTCTCGGAATTGGACGAAACAAAAGCCCACGGTCTTATTTTGCACGGAGCCTTCCAGAAGTCCGAAGAGGAGACGAAGAGGGGCGACGAGGCGGCCACCCCATAGGGCGACGCGGCCCCACCCCTGGCCGCGCCACCATATGGTGTGGCCCCTCGGGCACGCCCCTGCGCTGCCCCTTCGCCTATATATTCTCTCCGTCGCGAAAACCCTAGTACCGAGAGCCACGATACGAGAAAAGTTACTAAGACGCCGCCGCCGCCAATCCCATCTCGGGGATTCAGGAGATCGCCTCCGGCACCCTGCCGGAGAGGGGAATCATCACCGGAGGGCTCTACATCACCATGCCCACCTCCGGAATGATGCGTGAGTAGGTCATGCTTGGACTATGGGTCCATAGCAGTAGCTAGATGGTTGTCTTCTCCTCTTGTGCTATCATGTTTAGATCTTGTGAGCTGCCTAACATGATCAAGATCATCTATTTGTAATGCTACATGTTGTGTTTGGTGGGATCCAATGAATATTGAATACTATGTCAAGTTGATTAATTGATCTATCATATATGTGTTGTTTATGTTCTTGCATGCTCTCCGTTGCTAGTAGAGGCTCTGGCCAAGTTGATACTTGTAACTCCAAGAGGGAGTGTTTATGCTCGATAGTGGGTTCATGCCTCCATTGAATCTGGGACAGTGACAGAAAGTTCTAAGGTTGTGGATGTGCTGTTGCCACTAGGGATAAAACATCGATGCTTTGTCTAAGGAAATTTGTGTTGATTACATTACGCACCATACTTAATGAAATTGTTTGTTGTTTGCAACTTAATACTGGAGGGGGTGCAGATGCTAACCTGAAGGTGGACTTTCTAGGCATAGATGCATGTTGGATGGCGGTCTATGTTCTTTGTCGTAATGCCCTGATTAAATCTCATAGTAGTCATCATGATATGTATATGAATCTCTATTCTGTCAATTGCCCACCTGTAATTTGTTCACCCAACATGCTATTTATCTTATTGGAGAGACACCACTAGTGAACTGTGGACCCCGGTCCTTTTTCTTTACATCTGAAATACAATCTACTGCAATCACTTTTTTCTGTTGTTTTCTGCAAGCAAACATAATTCTCCACACCATACGTTTAATCCTTTGTTTTCAGCAAGCCGGTGAGATTGACAACCTCACTGTTAAGTTGGGGCAAAGTATTTTGATTGTGTTGTGCAGGTTCCACGTTCGCGCCGGAATCCCTGGTGTTGCGCCGCACTACACTCCTCCACCAACAACCTTCACGTGGCCTTCATCTCCTACTGGTTCGATAACCTTGGTTTCTTACTAAGGGAAAACTTGCTGCTGTACGCATCACACCTTCCTCTTGGGTTCCCAACGGACGTGTGCTTTACCGTCACAAGCAAACATCATAAAGGAATCACACACGATGCGCACACTGTCACCATGACACTGTGGAGAGTGAATCCAGAGTTCATATTAAAGTAACCTCTAGAGTGCATAATAGACAAGAGTAACATCTACATATTCAACTAGATTACAAAGCTCATGATCACATAAAGATCACACCATGGGAGAGAGATGAACCGCATAGCTACCGGTAGAGCCCTCAGCCTGGGAGAACTACTCCCTCCTCATCATGGGAGACAGCAATGGCGATGAAGATGGCGGTGGTGTCGATGGAGATGGATTCCGGGGGCACTTCCCCGTCCCGGCGGCGTGCCTGAACAGAGACTTCTGTCCACCAAACTTGGCTTCGTGATGGCGGCGGCTACGAGACTCTTCGTGGAATATGACTTGACGATTTAGGGTTTTCACGACTGGAAGAATATATAGGCGGAAGGGCGGCGTCGGAGGGGTCCACACCATAGGGGGGCGCGCCCCCCCATGGCCGCGCCGCCAAGTGGGGTGGCCACCTCGTGGCCCCTCTCCGTATCTCCTTCGGTGTTCTGGAACAATCCGTGGAAAATAAGGCCTTGGGCTTTTGTTTCGTCCAATTCCGAGAATATTTCGTGTAGAATTTCTGAACCAAAAACAGCGAAAACGAACGGCACTTCGGCATCTTGTTAATAGATTAGTTCCAGAAAATGCGTAAAAATGATATAAAGTATGAACAAAACATGTAGGTATTGTCATAAAACTAGCATGGAACATCAGAAATTATAGATACGTTGGAGACGTAGCATCCCCAAGCTTAGTTCCTACTCGCCCTCGAGTAGGTAAACGATTAAAAGAATAATTTCTGAAGTGACATGCTACCAACATAATCTTGATCATACTATTGTAAAGCATATAAGATGACTGAAGTGACTCAAAGCAATGATCTATAGTTTGCTAACAAAAAGATAATGACTAAACAAATGAATCATATAGCAAAAACTTTTCATGAATAGTACTTTCAAGACAAGCATCAAAAAGTCTTGCATAAGAGTTAACTCATAAAGCAATAGATTCTTAATAAGAAGCTTTGAAGCAACACAAAGGAAGATTTAAGTTTTAGCAATTTCTTTCAACTTGTAACATGTACATCTCATGGATAGTTGTCAACATAAAGCAATATAACAAGTGCAATAAGAAAACATGTAAGAATCAGTGCACACAGTTGACACAAGTGTTTGCTTCTAAGATAGAAAGAAGTAGGTAAACTGACTCAACATAAAGTAAAAGAAAGACCCTTTGCAGAGGGAAGTAGGGATTACTAATGTGCTAGAGCTTTTTATTTTGAAAACATGGAAACAATTATGTCAACGGTAGTAATAATTCATATGGGTTATGCATAAAACTTCCTATAAGTTGCAAGCCTCATGCATCGAATACTAATAGTGCCCGCACCTTGTCCTAATTAGCTCGGATTTCCATGGATTATCATCGCATTACATATGTTTCAACCAAGTGTCACAAAGGGGTACCTCTATGCCACCTGTACAAAGGTCCAAGGAGATAAATCGCATTTGATTTCTCGATTTTGATAGATCTCAACTTAAGGACATCCATACCGGGACAACATAGAAAACAGATAATGGACTCCTCTTTTTAATGCTTTAAGCATTCAACAACAATAATATTCTCATAAGAGATTCTGAGGATTAATGTCCAAGCTGAAACTTCCACCATGATACATGGCTTTGGTTGGGCCCAATGTTCTTCTCTAACAATATGCATACTCAAACCATTTCAACTCATGGTAAATCTCCCTTACTTCAGACAAGACGAACATGCATAGCAACTCACATGATATTCAAAAAGGTGTGACAAAGTTGATGGCGTCCCCAGAAACATGGTTACCGCTCAACAAGCAACTTATAAGAACTAAGATACATAAGCGACATATTCATTACCACAATAGTTTTTTAGGCTACTTTCCCATGAGCTATGTATTGCAAAGACAAGGAATGAATTTTTTAAAGGTAGCACGCAAGCAATTTACTTTGGAATGGCAGAAAAATACCACATAGTAGGTAGTTATGGTGGACACAAATGGCATAGGTTTTGGCTCAAGGTTTTTGGATGCACGAGAAGAAGTCCCTCTCAGTACAAGGCTTTGGCTAGCAAGGTTGTTTGAAGCAAGCACAAGTATAAACCGGTACAACAAAACTCACACAAGAACATATTGCAAGCATTATAAGACTCTACACTGTCTTCCTTGTTGTTCAAACACTTTTACCAGAAAATATCTAGTCCTTAGAGAGACCAATCATGCAAACCAAATTTCAACAAGCTCTACGGTAGTTCTCCACTAATAGATTTAAACTACATGATGCAAGAGCTTAAACATGATCTACTTGAGAGCTCAAAACAATTGCCAAGTATCAAATTATTGAAGACAATATACCAATTACCACATGAAGCATTTTCTGTTTCCAACAAAATAACAATAAATGCTGAGGCTTTCAGCTTTCGCCATGAATACTAAAGTAAAACGAAGAACACAAGTGTTCAAATGAAAAAGCGGAGCGTGTCTCTCTCCCACACAAGCATGTTGAGATCCGAATTTATTCAAACAAAAATAAAAGCACACAGACGCTCCAAGTAAAGCGCATAAGATGTGAAAGAATTAAAATATAGTTTCACTAGAGATGACCTGATAAGTTGTTGATGAAGAAGGGGATGCCTTGGGCATCCCCAAGCTTAGACGCTTGAGTCTTCTTGAAATATGCTTGGGTGACCCACGGGGGCATCCCCAAGCTTAGGCTCTTCACTCTTCTTGATCACATTATATCACCCTTCTCTCTTGACCCTTGAAAACTTCCTTCACACCAAACTCAAAGCAATCTCATTAGAGAGTTAGTGCATAATAAAAAATTCACATGTTCAGCAAGGAAACAATCATTACCAACACTTATGGACATTACCCAAGGCTACTGAAATTTAATGGAGCAAAGAAATCCACTCAAAAACAGTAAAAGAGGCAATGCGAAATAAAAGGCAGAATCTTCAAAATAGAATAGTCCGTAAAGACGAATTTTTTCGAGGCACTTAACTTGCTCAGATCAAAAAACTCAAAACTAATGAAATTTGCGTACATATCTGAGGATCACGCATGAATTTTTGTCGAATTGTTAGATTCTTCTACAGAGAGAAAAATGCAAATTGCTAAGCTAAAAAATCGCGAAATCCAAATCTAGCATCAACTTTCTATTAGAGACTTACTTGGCACAAAAACGAAATAAACATGATAAGGAGAGGTTGCTACAGTAGTAACAACTTCCAAGACACAACAAAACAGTAGAAAAATAAAAACATGGGGTATCTCCCAAGAAGTGCTTTCTTTATAGCCATTA
Organism: Lolium multiflorum; assembly: GCA_030979885.1. Lineage (NCBI taxonomy): Eukaryota > Viridiplantae > Streptophyta > Magnoliopsida > Poales > Poaceae > Lolium > Lolium multiflorum. The sequence continues at coordinate 221,734,197 of CM061749.1, read as the reverse complement.
AGATAGGCTCAGTAATTTTAATGATGCTGTCGCAAGAAATAAGAGTTGAAGCAAAAGAGAGCATCTAGAAGCAAATTGAAAACACATTTAAGCCTACCCCGCTTCCTATGCATAGGAATCTTGTACACAAATAAATTCATGAAGAACAAAGTGACAAGCATAGGAAGATAAAACACGAGTAACTTCAAAAATTTCAGCATGTGGAGAGGTGTTTTAGTACCATGAAAATTTCTACAACCATATTTTCCTCTCTCATAATAATTTCCAGTAGCATCATGAACAAACTCAACAATATAAGTATCACATACAGCATTCTTGTCATGATCCACATGCATAAAAGTATCATTACTCTCCACATAAGCATAATCAATTTTATTAGTAATAGTGGGAGTAAAACTATCACAACCATCATTGTAATCATCATAAATTGCAGGCATGGTATAATCATAATAAACTTTATCCTCCATAGTAGGTGGCACCAAAATACCACTATCATTATTATCATCATAAATGGGAGGCAAAGTATCATCAAAGAAAATTTTCTCCTCAAAACTTGGGGGACTAAAAATATCACAACCAGCTTCCCCAAGCTTAAATTCTTCCATAGCATTAGCAATAATAGTGTTCAAAGAGTTCATGCTAATAACATTGCTACAACTATTTTGCAAACAAAGTTCCATGGGTTTTTTAATTCTCTCTTCAAACACATCATGTCCTAATTCAATATAAAGTTCATAAAGATCTCTAATTTTGTTGTTGTTTTCCATTAAGCCTAACTAGTGAAAATAAAAACAAGAAACAAAAAGATAAAATTGCAGAATCTAAAGGAAATAGTTTCGAGCACTCACACACCGGCAACAGTGCTAGGAAATAGCTTAGTAGTCGAAGAATGTGAATACCTTTTACCTTACCTCCCCGGCAACGGAAAATATCTTGATGTCTACGCACACTTCTATTCCTGTACACAGTGTTGGGCCTCCAAGAGCAGAGGTTTGTAGAACAGCAGCAAGTTTCCCTTAAGTGAATCACCGAAGGTTTATCGAACTTAGGGAGGTAGAGGTCAAAGATATCCCTCTCAAGCAACCCTGCAATTAAGATACAAGAAGTCTCTTGTGTCCCCAACACACCTAATACACTTGTCAGATGTATATGTGCACTAGTTCGGCGAAGAGATAGTGAAATACAAGTAATATGGATGATTATAAGTAGCAATTGCAATCTGAAATAAAAATGGCAGCAAGCGAACATGTAGCAGAACTTGTTGGAAACGGTGTTTCAATGCTTAGAAACAAGGCCTAGGGATCATACTTTCACTAGTGGACACTCTCAACAATGATCACATAATTGAATAAATAAATGCTACTCTCAAAACACTCTCTTGTTGGATAACAAACACCATTCATTGTGTAGGGCTACAAAAGCTCCCTCAAGCCGGAGTAAACAAGCTCCACAACGTCATAAAGGAATCACACACGATGCGCACACTGTCACCATCACACCGTGGAGAGTGAATCCGGAGTTCATATTAAAGTAACCTCTAGAGTGCATAATAGACAAGAGTAACATCTACATATTCAACTAGATTAAAAAGCTCATGATCACATAAAGATCACACCATGGGAGAGAGAGATGAACCACATAGCTACCGGTAGAGCCCTCAGCCTCGGGGGAGAACTACTCCCTCCTCATCATGGGAGACAACAACGGCGATGAAGATGGCGGTGGTGTCGATGGAGATGGATTCCGGGGGCACTTCCCCATCCCGGCGGCGTGCCGGAACAGAGACTTCTGTCCCCCAAACTTGGCTTCGCGATGGCGGCGGCTACGGAACTCTTCGTGGAATATGACTTGATGATTTAGGGTTTTCGCGACTGGAAGAATATATAGGCGGAAGGGCGGCATCGGAGGGGTCCCGAGGGGCCCACACCATAGGGGGGCGCGCCCCCCCTTGGCCGCGCCGCCAGGTGGGGTGGCCACCTCGTGGCCCCTCTCCGTCTCTCCTTTGGTGTTCTGGAACAATCCGTGGAAAATAAGGCCTTGGGATTTTGTTTCGTCCAATTCTGAGAATATTTCTTGTGTAGAACTTCTGGAACCAAAAACAGAAAACAGAACTGGCACTTCGGCATCTTGTTAATAGGTTAGTTCCAGAAAATGCGTAAAAATGATATAAAGTATGAACACAACATGTAGGTATTGTCATAAAACTAGCATGGAACATCAGAAGTTATAGATACGTTGGAGACGTATCAAGCCTCCCCAAGCTTAGTCCCTACTCGCCCTCGAGTAGGTAAACGATAAAAAGAATAATTTCTGAAGTGACATGCTACCAACATAATCTTGATCATACTATTGTAAAGCATATAAGATGAATGAAGTGACTCAAAGCAATGATCTATAGTTTGCTAACAAAAAGATAATGACTAAACAACTGAATCATATAGCAAAAACTTTTCATGAATAGTACTTTCAAGACAAGCATCAAAAAGTCTTGCATAAGAGTTAACTCATAAAGCAATAGATTCTTAATAAGAAGCTTTGAAGCAACACAAAGGAAGATTTAAGTTTTAGCAATTGCTTTAAACTTGTAACATGTATATCTCATGGATAGTTGTCAACATAAAGCAATATAACAAGTGCAATAACTAAACATGTAAGAATCAGTGCACACAATTGACACAAGTGTTTGCTTCTACGATAGAAAGAAATAGGTAAAATGACTCAACATAAAGTAAAAGAAAGGCCCTTCGCAGAGGGAAGCAGGGATTACTCATGTGCTAGAGCTTTTTATTTTGAAAACATGGAAACAATTGTGTCAACGGTAGTAATAATTCATATGGGTTATGCATAAAACTTCCTATAAGTTGCAAGCCTCATGCATCGAATACTAATAGTGCCCGCACCTTGTCCTAATTAGCTCGGATTTCCATGGATTATCATCGCATTACATATGTTTCAACCAAGTGTCACAAAGGGGCACCTCTATGCCACCTGTACAAAGGTCCAAGGAGATAAATCACATTTGATTTCTCGATTTTGATAGATCTCAACTTAAGGACATCCATACTGGGACAACATAGAAAACATATAATGGACTCCTCTTTTAATGCTTTAAGCATTCAACAACAATAATATTCTCATAAGAGATTCTGAGGATTAATGTCCAAGCTGAAACTTCCACCATGATACATGGCTTTGGTTGGCGGCCCAATGTTCTTCTCTAACAATATGCATACTCAAACCATTTCAACTCATGGTAAATCTCCCTTACTTCAGACAAGACGAACATGCATAGCAACTCACATGATATTCAACAAAGGTGTGACTGGTTGATGGCGTCCCCAGAAACATGGTTACCGCTCAACAAGCAACTTATAAGAACTAAGATACATAAGCGACATATTCATTACCACAATAGTCTTTTAGGCTACTTTCCCATGAGCTATGTATTGCAAAGACAAGGAATGAATTTTTTTTATAGGTAGCACGCAAGAAATTTACTTTGGAATGGAAGAAAAATACCACATAGTAGGTAGTTATGGTGGACACAAATGGCATAGGTTTTGGCTCAAGGTTTTTGGATGCACGAGAAGCAGTCCCTCTCAATACAAGGCTTTGGTTAGCAAGGTTGTTTCAAGCAAGCACAAGTATAAACCGGTACAGCAAAACTCACACAAGAACATATTCCAAGCATTATAAAACTCTACACTGTCTTCCTTGTTGTTCAAACACTTTTACCAGAAAATATCTAGACCTTAGAGAGACCAATCATGCAAACCAAATTTCAACAAGCGCTACGGTAGTTCTCCACTAATAGATTTAAACTACATGATGCAAGAGCTTAAACATGATCTACTTGAGAGCTCAAAACAATTGCCAAGTATCAAATTATTGAAGACAATATACCAATTACCACATGAAGCATTTTCTATTTCCAACAAAATAACAATAAATGCTGAGGCTTTCAGCTTTCGCCATGAATACTAAAGTAAAACGAAGAACAAAAGTGTTCAAATGAAAAAGCGGAGCGTGTCTCTCTCCCACACAAGCATGTTGAGATCCGAATTTATTCAAAAACAAAAATAAAAGCACACAGACGCTCCAAGTAAAGCGCATAAGATGTGAAAGAATTAAAATATAGTTTCACTAGAGATGACCTGATAAGTTGTTGATGAAGAAGGGGATGCCTTGGGCATCCCCAAGCTTAGACGCTTGAGTCTTCTTGAAATATGCTTGGGTGACCCACGGGGCATCCCCAAGCTTAGGCTCTTCACTCTTCTTGATCACATTATATCACCCTTCTCTCTTGACCCTTGAAAACTTCCTTCACACCAAACTCAAAGCAATCTCATTAAAGAGTTAGTGCATAATCAAAAATTCACATGTTCAGCAAGGACACAATCATTACCAACACTTATGGACATTACCCAAGGCTACTGAAATTTAATGGAGCAAAGAAATCCACTCAAACAAAGTAAAAGAGGCAATGCGAAATAAAAGGCAGAATCTGTCAAAATAGAACAGTTCATAATGACGAATTTTTTCGAGGCACTTAACTTGCTCAGATCAGAAAACTCAAAACTAATGAAAGTTTTGTACATATCTGAGGATCACGCATGAATTTTTACCGAATTTTTAGATTCTTCTACAGAGAGAAAAACGCAAATTCGTTACAGCTAAAAATCTGTTTCTGCGCAGAAATCCAAATCTAGCATCAACTTTCTATTAGAGACTTTACTTGGCACAAAAACGAAATAAACATGATAAGGAGAGGTTGCTACAGTAGTAAAAACTTCCAAGACACAACAAAACAGTAGAAAAATAAAAATATGGGTTATCTCCCAAGAAGTGCTTTCTTTATAGCTATTAAGATGGGCTTAGTAATTTTAATGATGTTGTCGCAAGAAATAAGAGTTGAAGCAAAAGAGAGCATCTAGAAGCAAATTGAAAACACATTTAAGCCTACCCCTCTTCCTATGCATAGGAATCTTGTACACAAATAAATTCATGAAGAACAATGTGACAAGCATAGGAAGATAAAACACGAGTAACTTCAAAAATTTCAGCATGTAGAGAAGTGTTTTAGTACCATGAAAATTTCTACAACCATATTTTCCTCTCTCATAATAATTTCCGGTAGCATCATGAACAAACTCAACAATATAACTATCACATATAGCATTCTTGTCATGATCCACATGCATAAAAGTATCATTACTCTCCACATAAGCATAATCAATTTTATTAGTAATAGTGGGAGTAAAACTATCACAACCATCATTGTAATCATCATAAATTGCAGGCATGGTATAATCATAATAAACTTTATCCTCCATAGTAGGTGGCACCAAAATACCACTATCATTATTATCATCATAAATGGGAGGCAAAGTATCATCAAAGAAAAATTTCTCCTCAAAACTTGGGGGACTAAAAATATCACAACCAGCTTCCCCAAGCTTAAATTCTTCCATAGCATTAACAATAATAGTGTTCAAAGAGTTCATGCTAATAACATTGCTACAACTATTTTGCAAACAAAGTTCCATGGGTTTTTTAATTCTCTCTTCAAACACATCATGTCCTAATTCAATATAAAGTTCATAAAGATCTCTAATTTTTTTTGTTGTTTTCCATTAAGCCTAACTAGTCTATCTATTATATACTAAAAGCAAAATAAGGATGTTTTTCGAGGCATTAGGTTGACCCACATCACTTAAATTATATTAACCATTAGATCTATTACTTAAAGGCCACGATTTAATAAACATAATGTACACCGCGAATTAACAAATTGTACAATGCGACTAACATGTCACGAGTCCTCAGGCTTCCACAACTCCTCACGCTAGGAAAATAGAGTCCAATTAGATCACGTCCAGATTTTTTTCAAACAAGGGAAGAGAGAACCTCTTATACACGGATTAGATCACGTCCAGATTTGAGCAACAAGGGAAGAGAGACCTTCTTATACACGTATCCCAGATTTCTGCTTCCTACTTCCCAGAGATAAACGGCAACATACAACGTCGGCTTCCTACTTCCATGAGATCATCGTCAACATAGGGTGAACTGGAAGTCATCCATACATCTCTTTTGGCAAATCAATAGTGGTCAGGTAAACATACTGTTCTCATTCTTTTGCTTCCTACTTCCTAGAGGTCAGGTAAATCTCTGTCGATCATCCGGCGAATTGACAATCTCTTTTGGCCTTGCAGCAAGTTAAGCGTTTTTCCGGCAGCTCCCTACTTCCCAGAGATCAGCTCAACATCCGGCGAATTGGCAGTCATCCATCCCACTAAACCTGTACATCCCACAAATCAGGTAAATCTCTAATACTTAGAGAAGAGTCAACATGCCACATCAAGCAGGAACACACTTCGCAGAGCTAATAAATAAAACATCACTAATTCTATGGGATGAGGCTCCAATGGCAAATAAGATATGTTTCGAGGCGCTTGACAGAACCCGGAGAGATATACTAAGGCATAAGAATGAGAACAGTAGTGAAAATCCATTAGGCGGCATGACAGTAGTTCTAGGAGGGGACTTCCGCCAAATTCTCCCCGTTCCGCCAAAGGGCAGAAGGCACAACATAGTCGGAGCATCCATTAAAAGGTCCTATCTTTGGTAACACTTCAAAATATTAAAACTCACAAACAACATGTGACTAACTAGCATGACAGATAGCGAGAGTGGCAAATAAGATATGTTTCGAGGCGCTTGACAGAACCCTGAGAGATAAACTAAGGCATAACAATGATAACAATAGCGAAAAGCCATTCGGCGGCATGACAATGGTTCTAGGAGGGGACTTCCGCCAAATTCTCCCCGTTCCGCCAAAGGGCAGAAGGCACAACATAGTCGGCGCATCCATTAAAAGGTCCTATCTTTGGTAACACTTCAAAGTATTAAAAATCACAAAGAACATGCGACTAACTAGCATGACTGATAGCGAGGTAGAGAAAAGACAAGTAAAAGATTTTGCCGACTGGATCTTCAATATTTTTAATGGAACAACCACATCACCAGAAAACAAGGAATGGATTAAAATACCAAGTGAAATACTACTGAATAAGGTAAATGACCCAAAGAAAACAATAGTGGAAAGCATCTATCCAAATTAGCAGCAAAAATATCGTGACCGAGAATTCTTGGAAGAAACAGCAATTTTATGTTCATGAAACAAAGCTATCCGGAAAATTAATGAATATATCATGGATCAACTGAAGGTGAGGACAAAATTTACGGTAACTGTGACACTGTATGCAAAGCAGTAACCTTAAGTGAAGATGACGACATGCTATGATCAAAAGAGTGCGTAAACAGCCTAAAATTTCCTAGAGTTCCAAATCATGAGCTCAAACTGAATATAGGGCTACCGGTGATGCTAATGCGTAATCTTAACCAGAGTGCTGGGTTATGCAACAGTATAGATGACAATAACTCAGCTTGCAAAAAGATTCATCGAAGCCCACATAATAACAGGGCCCCGCGTGGGTGACAAGGTATATATTTCAAGAATAATCATGTCACTAACTGAATCCCATTCTTGCTAAAAAGAAGACAATATCCTATGTCTGTGTGTTTTGCTATGACAATAAACAAAAGCCAAGGGCAATCACTAAACATGGTAGGACTATAGCTACCTAAACAAGTGTTCACACATGGACAGCTATATGTAGCATTCTCAAGAGTCACAAAAAGAGACGGACTACGGGTATTGGTAGACGACAATGATAGCAAACAGGACTATGTAGTCAAGAACATAGTCTATAAAGAAATTTTCTGAATGTACGAACTAAATAAACTCTTTTCATATCATGATGATGTTACTGCCCTTTTAATAAGCATAAGTAAATGAAAATAAGTTAGCTCTAAAATCTTTATATTATATATCTACATGTTCTACACTAAACATGATTGGTTTGCACTAAATGGCAGGATGAATATGCAATACTACAGCCTACAGAAGCATCGGAAAATGGATACGTATTTAATGATTTTTCATACCAAATGAGTAAAAGATTTACACACTTTAGTCATATGCTTTCTTACAGTACATATAAGATAACACATGAATCATAGTTTTTATCATAACGAACATTAATAATTTATATTATAGAGTATTCCATGATTATTATACGGCATCGCTGTATTTTTTATCTTAAATGGAATGAATTTTTCTCAATGAATTCTATTTACTTTGTATTTGGGATAAATTTTTAAAAATAATATAAATGGGGGTGGGGTCCTAACACTGCCGATGCCGGTCCCAAGCCCGGATAAAAAGTGAAGGGAGCATTAACAAAAACCTCATTTGCAGCTAACAAACAATACCTATATTACAATATATTGGTTGTATTAGATGGACACATATCACTAATAATTACAATACTTTCAAGCTTCAGCAAACAATTAAGTAGTACTAATTTGTATCAACATAAATTTGGAATAATCTATGTCTATTTGGGAACTAAAAAAAGTTGCAAGCTAACCAAACAGTTCGACCTAGGCACTGGAAAATCAAAGAAAGCTGAGAGCAGCTCATACCTATTTAGGACCATGTCCTCACGAATCCAACCAACAATACGCACCAACAACTTGATCTCCTCCAAATTGAAGCCTCCCAGACCAACGGACACTCCGACGCAAAACTGAAACTGCTTACCGTCAAATGCCTGGCCGTAAAGCCCCCGGCTGCCGGAGCTACCAAGATTGGGGATCCTACGCAAGAAAGAAAGGAACCCAGATGGAGGTGCGGGGGCTAGCTCACAAGGACATCCACCTCCAACAGCAGCACCTCAAGCACCGGTCCTAGGCGACGGGCAACGTCGACAACGGCAGCGATTTTGCTATGGAGAGCGGAGCGCCTCACCACAGAGATTTGGGAAGCACAGTTCGAGAACCAAATAGTCGGAAGTTGGACTGTGAGGATTGAGGACTCATACGTGTAAAGTAGGAAACGGGTGAGAGAAAGTAGTCTTCTTAATTTTAATGTGTATCAAAAACCACTTCGTTTTTCCAGAGTGACTCGGTGGTGTAGTCCATCCTTCACTATTTCCCTATTTGCGTACGTTATGTATATATATACACAAATTCTCACCATGAATTTACTTTCTGAATACAAGATAAAATAAATTTGAAAAAAACGCCCATGGTCTATTTGCGTATATTTTTTTTAGCATGTCTCACTCAACTCAACTAGCTAATTCAATCTAAGTAGACAAAAGATGATCGGATAATTTCGATCTTAAAGTTCTACAAACTGAAGTAAAGTCAATGAAATATAATCTAAATTGATGTACATAGAGAAAAATAAATCACGTTATATTAGATGACCGCGCATTTGTATTTGGAAATGGCCTTAAAATTGCTCACCAAATAAAGGAGGAAAACAATAATTTTTACGCAGGTGATATTGATTTAGCAGGATTTGTAGCTATACAATATATTACTCGCCATCAAATTATGTGAATGTAAAAAAATTTATTCCCATAATAATTTTTGCACTACAGAGACAATGTTCATCTCTCTATGAAAAATAAAGTGATGCCCTCGCATTTGCGAGGGCCACTGTGCTAGTGAAAATAAAAATAAGAAACAAAAAGATAAAATTGCAGAATGTAAAGGAAATAGCTTCGAGCACTCACACACCAGCAACAGTGCTAGGAAATAGCTTAGTAGTCGGAGGATGTGAATACCTTTTACCTTACCTCCCCGGCAACGGCGTCAGAAAATAGCTTGATGTCTACGCACACTTCTATTCCTGTAGACAGTGTTGGGCCTCCAAGAGCAGAGGTTTGTAGAACATCAGCAAGTTTCCCTTAAGTGAATCACCCAAGGTTTATCGAACTCAGGGAGGTAGAGGTCAAAGATATCCCTCTCAAGCAACCCTGCAATTAAGATACAAGAAGTCTCTTGTGTCCCCAACACACCTAATACACTTGTCAGATGTATAGTTGCACTAGTTCGGCGAAGAGATAGTGAATTACAAGTAATAGGGATGATTATAAGTGACAATTGCAATCTGAAATAAAAATGGCAGCAAGCGAACATGTAGCAGAACTTGTTGGAAACGGTGTTTCAATGCTTAGAAACAAGGCCTAGGGATCATACTTTCACTAGTGGACACTCTCAACAATGATCACATAATTGAATAAATAAATGCTACTCTCAAACACTCTCTTGTTGGATAACAAACACCATTCATTGTGTAGGGCTACAAAAGCTCCCTCAAGCCGGAGTAAACAAGCTCCACAACGTCATAAAGGAATCACACACGATGCGCACACTGTCACCATCACACCGTGGAGAGTGAATCCGGAGTTCATATTAAAGTAACCTCTAGAGTGCATAATAGACAAGAGTAACATCTACATATTCAACTAGATTACAAAGCTCATGATCACATAAAGATCACACCATGGGAGAGAGATGAACCACATAGCTACCGGTAGAGCCCTCCATGGAGAACTACTCCTCCTCATCATGGGACAAGCAACGGCGATGAAGATGGCGGTGGTGTCGATGGATATGGATTCCGGGGGCACTTCCCCGTCCCGGCGACGTGCCAGAACAGAGACTTCTGTCCCCCGAACTTGGCTTCGCGATGGCGGCGGCTACGGAACTCTTCGTGGAATATGACTTCGCGACTGGAAGAATATATAGGCAGAAGGGCGGCGTCGGAGGGGTCCCGAGGGGCCCACACCATAGGGGGCGCCACCCCCTTGGCCGCGCCGCCAGGTGGGGTGGCCACCTCGTGGCCCCTCTCCGTCTCTCCTTCGATGTTCTGGAACAATCCGTGGAAAATAAGGCCTTGGGCTTTTGTTTTGTCCAATTCCGAGAATATTTCCTGCGTAGAATTTCTGGAACCAAAAACAGCAGAAAACAAGAACTGGCACTTCGGCATCTTTTTAATAGGTTAGTTCCAGAAAATGCATAAAAATGATATAAAGTATGAACAAAACATGTAGGTATTGTCATAAAACTAGCATGGAACATCAGAAATTATAGATACGTTGGAGACGTATCAATGGGCAAAAGGTCACATATTATGGTTACATAGAGGAGATATGGGAACTTGACTATGGACCCTCCTTTAAGGTCCCTTTGTTCCGGTGCAAATGGTTCAAGCTAACAGGAGGTGGGGTAAAGGTGGACCAGCAATACGGAATGACAATGGTGGATTTCAACAATCTTGGTTACCTTGACGAACCATTCGTCCTAGCCAAAGATGTCGCTCAGGTTTTCTATGTGAAGGACATGAGTAGCAAACCGAGGAAACGGAAAGATAAGAAAACGATCAGTACATCATGCGATGATCCAAAGCACCACATTGTTCTTTCAGGGAAAAGAAACATCGTGGGAGTGGAGGACAAGACAGACATGTCAGAAGATTATAATATGTTTGGTGAAATTCCGCCCTTCAAAGTGAACACCGACCCAAGCATTAAGTTAAATGATGAGGATGCTCCATGGATACGGCACAATCGTAAGCAAGCAGGGACACAAGGGAAGAAATGATGTGTAATAATTTATTGTACCAAACTTTGTTGAATGGATCATGTGAATTATATTATCCGTGATGTGTTTGGTGTCCATTTTCGAATGATTCAATTGATTCGAGATACCACTGATGATACATGAAATTTGGAGTGATTTAGTCATACTCCTGCCTAGGCGTATAATATGCATACTCGTAGTCTTCATAGTCGCCGCCGTTGTACTGGTAGTCGTCGCCTTCTAAGTTGCCGCCGTCGTCGTCGCTGCTGTCGTCGCTGTCGTCGGGCGGCGCTCGTGGCTCGAACTGAGGGTAGCGCAGGCGGGGGATATCGCCGGCCGTGATGTAGTCCATGACGCTCTGCAGAGTCCGGCCGTACCACCATAGCCGACGGCCGGCCTCGTGGAAGTTCCCAGGAGGCAGACCGTCCTCCTCATACCTGGCGAGCGCCCTCTCACGCCGATTGATGAAGAAGGCGTCCCAAGTATGCTGGTTATCGGGATGCCAACGGGGATTCATCCGCTGCTCCGGCGTGAGGTCGAGGTAGTAGTGGTTCGTGATGGCCGCCCGGCGCGCAGTACCCTGAGGGACGGGAGGGACCGGCACGCCTCCGGCGCTTAGGCTCCAGCCGGCGGGGACGCGGTAGCCCGGTGGGCAAGGGTAGTTCGAGGCGCAAAGCTCCTCCACCTGCTGGTAGGTTAGAGTGGGTACGGTGGAAGCCATGAGAGAGTGATGAGAGATTGTAGAGATGTGATAATGCTGGCCAAGCCGGGCTACATATATGTAGTGAGAAATGGCGGGAAAAATGGGAGCGGGAAGACAGGAGGCGGGAAGAAAGTGGCGGGAAGAAAGAGGCGGGAAGAAAGAGGCGGGAAGAACAGGGAAGAAATGGCGGGAAGAAGAGGAATCCAGAGCTGGTCATCTAACCTTTAGTCCCGGCTGGTGGGTGCAACCGGGACTAAAGGTGGTTTTGTATCATCTAACAAAACTGTCGGTGGGATAAGGACGTCTGGGTAAGCTTTAGTCCCGGCTGGTGGGTGCAACCGGGACTAAAGCTGTCGGCAGGATAAGGACGCGTGGGTGGACGCACTGCTCGATGAGATAAAGCATGTAGCGCACGACGCCCTGTCGGAGGAACAAGACAAAGCAGAAGCGGCGCCGTGCCTATAAAAGGAGCATCGATACGCCTTGGCAAGCAGACCAACAAGCCAACCTAGCAGGTAGGGAGAGTTTCATCCCCATGGATGGAGTAAAGGGTTGGAAAATCTCCCGTGGCGCAGCTTCTCGAAGATGTCGTCGGTGCACACGCCCTACGGCATCTTCGGAAGTTGCTCCTCGGGAAAATTTTCCTGCAAGCCCATGAAAGCCTCGAAGAACTGGCGGGAAGAGGGGCGCGGGAAGACAGAGGCGGCCGGGAAGAACTTGTGGGAAGCGGGGGCGGGAAGACAGGAGGGGAAGACAAATGAGGGAAGAAATTGGGTTTTTTAGTGAATTTTTTGATATATTATTTGTATTTCTAACATTTAGAAATGAATTAGTTTTCTAATTTTTTTGATATATTATTTGTATTTTTAACATTTTGAAATGAATTAGTTCTATTTTCTGAATTTTTTTGATATTTTATTTGTATTTTTAACATTTAGAAATGAATTAGTTTTATTTTTCTGAATTTTTTGATATATTATTTGTATTTTAACATTTTGAAATGAACTAGTTTTATTTTTCTGAATTTTTTGATATATTATTTATATTTTTAACATTTAGAAATTAATTAGTTCTATTTTTCTGAATTTTTTTGGATATATTATTTGTATTTTTAACATTTTGAAATGAATTAGTTTTATTTTTCTGAATTTTTTCATATATTATTTGTATTTTAAACATTTAGAAATGAAAAGAATTTTGAAAAAACGCCTTAGTCGCGGTTGGTGTGGCCAACCGCGACTAAAGTGTACCCTTTAGTCGCGGTTGGTGTCGCCAACCGCGACTAAAGGCCCGACGGTATAAATACCACGCGCCGCGCTTGGCGGTTCATTACTCGTCTTCTCCGTCGATCTCCGCTGTGCCTCGTCGCGCCGACGCTGTGCGCCGTCGCCCTTCGCACGCCGCCGTCGCCCGCCGCCATCGACGCACTTGACGACCGCCGCCGCCGCCCTCGAAGACCGCGCCGCCCCCCGTACGTCTCTGCGCGCCGGCCGCGCCCCGAACGCCTCGCTTCGATCCCCGCCGCCGACACCACACGTTGCAGCCGATTCTCCGCGCGCTCATGCGCCGAGAGAGGGCGGGCGCGTGATACGTCTCCAACGTATCTATAATTTCTTATATTCCATGCTGGTTTTATGACAATACCTACATGTTTTGTTCATACTTTATAATGTTTTTAATTTCTTATATATAATGCTGATTTTTCGGAACTAACCTATTAACAAGATGCCAGTGCCAGCTGTTGTCGCTGTTTTTGATTTCAGAAAAGTTAGTTTACAAATATTCTCGAATTGGACGAAACAAAAGCCCACGGTCTTATTTTCCACGGAGCCTTCCACACCGAAGAGGAGACGGAGAGGGGCCACGAGGCGACCACCCCACCCGGCGGCGCGGCCAAGAGGGGGCGCCGCCTATGGGGGCCCCTCGGGCGCCCCCTACGCTGCCCTTCGCCTATTTATTCCTCCGTCGCAAAAACCCTAGTACCGAGAGCCACGATACGGAAAAGTTACCGAGACGCCGCCATCAAACCCCATCTCGGGGGTTCAAGATCGCCTCCGGCACCCTGCCGGAGAGGGGAATCATCACCGGAGGGCTCTATATCACCATGCCCGCCTCCGGACTGATGCGTGAGTAGTTCATCATTGGACTATGGGTCCATAGCAGTAGCTAGATGGTTGTCTTCTCCTCTTGTGCTATCATGTTTAGATCTTGTGAGCTGCCTATCATGATTAGGATCATCTATTTGTAATGCTACATGTTGTGTTTGTTGGGATCCGATGAATATTGAATACTATGTCGAGTTGATTATTGATCTATCATATATGTGTTATTTATGTTCTTGCATGCTCTCCGTTGCTAGTAGAGGCTCTGGCCAAGTTGATACTTGTGACTCCAAGAGGGAGTATTTATGCTAGATAGTGGGTTCATGTCTCCATTGAATCTGGGAGTGACAGAAACCCCTAAGGTTGTGGATGTGCTGTTGCCACTAGGGATAAAACATCAATGCTTTGTCTAAGGATATTTGTGTTGATTACATTACGCGCATACTTAATGCAATTGTCTGTTGTTTGCAACTTAATACTGGAAGGGGTGCGGATGCTAACCTGAAGGTGGACTTTTTAGGCATAGATGCATGCTGGATGGCGGTCTATGTTCTTTGTCGTAATGCCCTAAGTAAATCTCATAGTAGTCATCATGATATGTATATGCATCTCTATTTGTCAATTGCCCAACTGTAATTTTTTCACCCAACATGCTATTTATCTTATTGGAGAGACACCACTAGTGAACTGTGGACCCCGGTCCTTTTCTTTTACATCTGAAATACAATCTACTGCAATCACTGTTCTCTGTTGTTTTCTGCAAGCAAACATCATTCTCCACACCATACGTTTAATCCTTTGTTTTCAGCAAGCCGGTGAGATTGACAACCTCACTGTTAAGTTGGGGCAAAGTAGTTTGATTGTGTTGTGCAGGTTCCACGTTGGCGCGGATCACCGGTGTTGCGCCGCACTACACTCCTCCACAACAACCTTCACGTGGCCTTCATCTCCTACCGGTTCGATAAACCTTGGTTTCTTACTGAGAGAAAACTCGCTGCTCATCATACCTTCCTCTTGGGGTTCCCAACGGACGTGTGCTTTACCGTCACAAGGAAGCTGCCTCCACACGCCAGCAGCTACTTTTCTGGCGCCGTTGCCGGGGAGAACAAGACACGCTGCAAGGGGAGTCTCTCGCACCCAATCTCTTTACTTTTTTTATTGTCTTGCTTTATTTTATTTTCTGTCTTGTTTGCTTTCTTTATATCAAAATTACAAAAAAATAATTACTTGCATTTACTTTATCATTTTACTTTTGTTTATTTCATCATGCTTCATCCTAAGTTCACTTTGAAAGATATATCGGTAGGTAGTGGGTCTATCATTGGAAAAGATAATATAGAAGAATTTTTCACTCATGTTAGTAAGGCTGAAGATTTTGAAGATAGATCCTTGGTAGAACTTGCTCCTAATTATGAAATTGCTACTGCCTCTTTAGTGCACATGTTGGAAGCTAGATTTGTTAATCTTAATCCTATAATGCAACATATGTTTCTTACACTCTGTGATATGGAAGAAGGAGAGAAGAAAGATTTTGTTTTAGAAACCCTTCTTAAAGAATTTGGTGATGTAGCTAGAGAAGCTAGGAAAGTCTTTATTAGACATAAGATGCTTGGCTTTTATACCAATTTTGCAAGTACCATTGAAAGGATGGAAAAAGATAGGCTAAAGTACATTAATGAAGCCAAT
Organism: Lolium multiflorum; assembly: GCA_030979885.1. Taxonomy (NCBI): domain Eukaryota; kingdom Viridiplantae; phylum Streptophyta; class Magnoliopsida; order Poales; family Poaceae; genus Lolium; species Lolium multiflorum. Next base: position 221,718,204 of record CM061749.1, on the reverse strand, counting down.
TGTGAGGGGGAGATTAAAATACCAATACCTTATAAACTCATAGGAATGCATGAGGCACTAGAAAAGAATTTTGATTGGATTGTTCCTGAAAATTTATTTGAGGAGGATAGTAAGCCTAAAAGTAATGAAAAAGGAGCTTCTTACATAGATAAGATACAATGCATAGTTGAGAAAACTCCAAACTCCTCTGTTGATGCTTCATCTCTTGATGTTACTTGATTTGCACTTTCTGCGCCTAGCTGAAAGGCGTTAAAGAAAAGCGCTTATGGGAGACAACCCATTGTTTTATTTCTGCAATTTTGTTTTATATTTGAGTCAAGGTGTTTGTTACTACTGTAGCAATACCTTTGTATCTTTATTTTTATGTATTGTTGTGCCAAGTAAAGTCTCTAGTAGAAGGTTGATACTAGATTTGGATTTCTGCGTAGAAACAAATTTCTTATCTGTCACGAATTCGCGTTTTTCTCTCTCTAGAAGAATCAAAAAAATATGTGAAAATTCATGCGTGATCCCCAGATATGTACGCAACTTTCATTAGTTTGAGTTTTTCCAGCTGAGCAAGTTAAGTGCCTCAAAAAAATTTGTCTTTACGGACTGTTCTGTTTTGACAGATTCTGCCTTTTATTTCACATTGCCTCTTTTACTGTGTTTGATTGGATTTATTTGCTCCATTAAATTTCAGTAGCCTTGGGTAATGTCCAGAAGTGTTGGTAATGATTGTGTCCTTGCTGAACATGTGAATTTTTGATTATGCACTAACCCTCTAATGAGATTGCTTTGAGTTTGGTGTGGAGGAAGTTTTCAAGGATCAAGAGAGGAGGATGATATGATATGATCAAGAAGAGTGAAAAGTCTAAGCTTGGGGATGCCCCGTGGTTCATCCCTGCATATTTCAAGAAGACTCAAACGTCTAAGCTTGGGGATGCCCAAGGCATCCCCTTCTTCATCAACAAAACTTATCAGGTCACCTCTAGTGAAACTATATTTTAATTCCGTCACGTCTTATGTGCTTTACTTGGAGCGTCTGTATGCTTTTATCTTCGGTTATGTTTGAATAAATTCAGATCCTAGCAATCCTTGTGTGGAGAGAGACACGCTCCACTTTTTCATTTGAACACTTGTGTTCTTTGTTTTTAATATTCATGGCGAAAGCTGAAAGCCGCAACACTTATTTATTTGGTTGGAAACAGAAAATGCCTCATATTGTCTTGAATAATTTGATACTTGGCAATTGTTTTGAGCTCTCAAGTAGATCATGTTTAAGCTTTTGCATCATGTAGTTTAAATTTATTAGTGGAGAACTACCGCAGAGCTTGTTGAAATTTGGATTGCATGATTGGTCTCTCTAAGGTCTAGATATTTTCTGGTCAAAGTGTTTGAACAACAAGGAAGACAGTGTAGAGTCTTATAATGCTTGCAATATGTTCTTGTGTAAGTTTTTGTTGTACCGGTTCATACTTTTGTTTGCTTCAAACAACCTTGCTAGCCAAAGCCTTGTACTGAGAGGAAATGCTTCTCGTGCATCCAAAAACCTTGAGCCAAAACCTATGCCATTTGTGTCCACCATAACTACCTATATGTGGTATTTTTCTGCCATTCCAAAGTAAATTGCTTGCGTGCTACCTTTAAAATTTCATTCCTTGTCTTTGCAATACATAGCTCATGGGAAAGTAGCCTAAAAACTATTGTGGTAATGAATATGTTGCTATGTATCTTAGTTCTTATAAGTTGCTTGTTGAGCGGTAACCATGTTTCTGGGGACGCCATCAACCTGTCACACCTTTGTTGAATATCATGTGAGTTGCTATGCATGTTCGTCTTGTCTGAAGTAAGGGAGATTTGCCATGAGTTGAATGGTTTGAGTATGCATGTTGTTAGAGAAGAACATTGGGCCGCCAACCAAAGCCATGTATCATGGTGGAAGTTTCAGCTTGGACATTAATCCTCAGAATCTCTTATGAGAATATTATTGTTGTTGAATGCTTAAAGCATTAAAAAGAGGAGTCCATTATCTGTTTTCTATGTTGTCCCGGTATGGATGTCCTCAAGTTGAGATCTATCAAAATCGAGAAATCAAATGTGATTTATCTCCTTGGACCTTTGTACAGGTGGCATAGAGGTATCCCTTTGTGACACTTGGTTGAAACATATGTAATGCAATGATAATCCATGGAAATCCGAGCTAATTAGGACAAGGTGAGGGCACTATTAGTATTCGATGCATGAGGCTTGCAACTTATAGGAAGTTTTATGCATAACCCATATGAATTATTACTACCGTTGACACAATTGTTTCCATGTTTTCAAAATAAAAAGCTCTAGCACATGAGTAATCCCTGCTTCTGCGAAGGGCCTTTCTTTTACTTTATGTTGAGTCAGTTTACCTACTTCTTTCTATCTTAGAAGCAAACACTTGTGTCAACCGTGTGCATTGATTCTTACATGTTTACTTATTGCACTTATTATATTACTTTGTGTTGACAATTATCCATGAGATATACATGTTGAAAGTTGAAAGCAATTGCTGAAACTTAAATCTTCTTTTGTGTTGCTTCAAAACCTCTTACTTTGAATCTATTGCTTTATGAGTTAACTCTTATGCAAGACTTTTTGATGCTTGTCTTGAAAGTACTATTCACGAAAAGTTTTTGCTATATGATTCAGTTGTTTAGTCATTATCTATTTGTTAGCAATCTATATACCATTGCTTTGAATCACTTCATTCATCTCATATGCTTTACAATAGTATTGATCAAGATTGTGTTGGTAGCATGTCACTTCAGAAATTATTGTTTTTATCGTTTACCTACTCGAGGGCGAGTAGGAACTAAGCTTGGGGATGCTTGATACGTCTCCAACGTATCTATAATTTCTTATGTTCCATGCTTGTTTTATGACAATACCTACATGTTTTGTTCATACTTTATAATGTTTTTATGCATTTTCCGGAACTAACCTTTAACAAGATGCCGCAGTGTCAGTTCCTATTTTCTGTTTTTGATTTCAGAAAAGTTAGTTTACAAATATTCTCGGAATTGGACGAAACAAAATCCCACGGTCTTATTTTCCACGGAGCCTTCCAGAACACCGAAGAGGAGACGGAGAGGGGCCACGAGGCGGCCACCCCACCTGGCGGCGCGGCCAAGAGGGGGGTGATACGTCTCCAACGTATCTATAATTTCTGATGTTCCATGCTAGTTTTATGACAATACCTACATGTTTTGTTCACACTTTATATCATTTTTATGCATTTTCTGGAACTAACCTATTAACAATATGCCGAAGTGCAAGTTTTTTGCTGTTTTTGGTTCCAGAATCTTACACAGGAAATATTCTCGGAATTGGACGAAACAAAAGCCATACTTCCTATTTTCCACGGAAGGTTCTAGAGAGCCAGAGAGGGGCCAGAGGGGAGCCAAGGGGGCCCCACCCCACATGGCGGCGCGGCCAAGGGGGGGGGGGCCCTATGTTGTGGGACCCTCGGGACTCCACCGACATCACCCTTCCGCCTATATATTCTCTCCGTCCCGAAAACCCTAAATCGTCCAGTCATATTCCACGAAGAGTTCCGTAGCCGCCGCCATCGCAAAGAAAAGTTTCGGACGAAGTCTCTGTTCGCACGCCGCCGGACGGGAAGTGCCCCGAAATCCATCTCCATCCACACCACCGCCATCTTCATCGCCGTTGTTGTCTCCCATGATGAGGAGGGAGTATTTCTCCCCCGAGGCTAAGGGCTCTACCGGTAGCTATGTGGTTCATCTCTCTCCCATGGTGTGATATTTATGTGATCATGAGCTTTGTATCACTATTAATCTATGTGCTACTCTAGTGATGTTATTAAAGTAGTCTATTCCTCCTCCATGATGTAAAGGTGACAGTGTGTGCATCATGTAGTACTTGGCGTAGGTTATGATTGTAATCTCTTGTGGATTATGAAGTTAACTATTACTATGATAGTATTGATGTGATTTATTCCCCCTTTCATAGCTTAAAGGTGACAATGTGTATGCTATGTTAGTACTCGGTCTAAATTGCAACGGTCTATTATGAACTCTAGAGGTTACTTTAATATGAACTCCGGATGTTGTGGAGTGATACGTCCAAAACGTATCTACTTTCCCGAACACTTTTGCTATTGTTTTGCCTCTAATTTGTGTATTTTGGATACAACTAACACGGACTAACGCTGTTTTCAGCAGAATTGCTCTGGTGTCTCGTTTTTGTGCAGAAATCCAACTTTCGGGAAAATCCTCGGAATTTATGCGAAGGCCCTATTTTCCGAGAATACGACGGAGCCGAAGGACAAGTGAGGTGGAGGCCCGAGGGCCCCACACCATAAGGCGGCGCGGCCTAGGGGGCCCGCGCGGCCCTATGGTGTGGCCCCCTCGGCCGGCCTCCGACGCCCCTTCGGACTACTTATCGGCCTCGACCTAAAAACGCACGGGGAGAAGTCGAAATCGCAAAAACCCTCTAGAGAGCCACATCGCGAAACTCCGTCGCGGGAGCCGAAGTCTCCGTTCTGGCACTCCGCCGGGACGGGGAATTGGAGGAGATCTTCACCGCCATCACCGCCAACGCCTCTCCATCGACCAGCCATGTTTCCCCCATCCATGTGTGAGTAATTCCCCGCTGTAGGCTGAAGGGGATGGTAGGGATTGGATGAGATTGGTCATGTAATAGTCATAAGATTGTTAGGGCATAGTGCCTAGTATCCGTAGATGTCACTTTTATGATATTGTTGCAACTTGTTATGCTTAATGCTTGTCACTAGGGCCCGAGTGCCATGATCTCAGATCTGAACATGTTATTGATTCATGAAGATATTCGTTGTTTATGATCTTACCTGCAAGTTGTATACACATGTCGCTGTCCGGAACCAATGGCCCCGAAGTGACAGAAATCGGGACAACCGGAGGGGATGGTAGTGATGTGAGGATCACATGTGTTCACGGAGTGTTAATGCTTTGCTCCGGTACTCTATTAAAAGGAGTACCTTAATATCCAGTAGTTTCCCTAGAGGCCCGGCTGCCACCGGCTGGTAGGACAAAAGATGTTGTGCAAGTTTCTCATTGCGAGCACGTACGACTAAATATGGAACACATGCCTATTGATTGATTAGTACTTGGATACCGTTTTATTATTATCTGCAAATGCCCCTGCTTTGATTGTTACATGAGTTTCTCTCATCCATGCAACGCCCGTTAATCCGTCCCTGTGCCTATAGTATTTTAATCCTGCTGTTTACTATAATCACTACCGCTGTCTTTATTTCACCGCTGCTGTTATTTCACTATTCCTACTGCCATAAAACTGTTACTACTGATAAACTCTTGCGAGCAAGTCTGTTTCCAGGTGCAGCTGAATTGACAACTCCGTGATGGCGTGTAACTCACACGTTCGTTGGGAACCCCAAGAGGAAGGTATGATGCGCACAGTAGCAAGTTTTCCCTCAGAAAGAAACCAAGGTTTAATCGAACCAGTAGGAGCCAAGAAGCACGTTGAAGGTTGATGGTCGCGAAATGTGATGCGGCGCAACACCAGGGATTCCGGCGCCAACTAGGAACCTGCACAACACAACCAAAGTACTTTGCCCCAACGAAACAGTGAGGTTGTCAATCTCACCGGCTTGCTGTAACAAAGGATTAAACGTATCGAGTGGAAGATGTTTGCGAAGAAAACAGTAAAACAAGTAGATTGTATGCTATGTAAAGAATAGGACCGGGTCCACAGTTCACTAGAGGTGTCTCTCCCATAAGATAAAAGCATGTTGGGTGAACAAATTACAGTCGGGCAATTGACAAATAGAGAAAGGCATAACAATGCATATACATGACATGGTAAATATAGTGAGATTTAATTGGGCATTACGACAAAGAACATAGACCGCCATCCAACTGCATCTATGCCTAAAAAGTCCACCTTCAGGTTATCATCCGAACCCCCTCCAGTATTAAGTTGCAAAGCAACAGACAATTGCATTAAGTATGGTGCGTAATGTAATCAACAACTACATCCTTAGACATAGCATCAATGTTTTATCCCTAGTGGCAACAGCACATCACAACCTTAGAACCTTCTGTCACGATCCCAGGTGTCAATGAAGGCATGAACCCACTATCGAGCATAAATACCCCCTCTTGGAGTTAAGAGCAAAAACTTGGCCAGAGCCTCTACTAATAACGGAGAGCATGCAAGATCATAAACAACACATAAACAATAGATTGATAATCACCATAATCATAGTACTCTCTATCCATCGGATCCCGACAAACACAACATATAGTATTACATATAGATGATCTTGATCATGTTAGGCAGCTCACAAGATCCAACAATGAAGCACAACAAGGAGAAGACGACCATCTAGCTACTGCTATGGACCCATGGTCCAGGGGTGAACTACTCACTCATCACTCCGGAGGCGATCATGGCGATGAAGAGTCCTCCGGGAGATGAACCCCTCTCCGGCAGGGTGCCGGAGGCGATCTCCGTAATCCCCCGAGATGGGAGCGGCGGCGTCTCTGGTTTTCCGTATCGTGGCTCTCGGTACTGGGGGTTTCGCGACGGGAGCTTTAAGTAGGCGGAAGGTCAACGCGAGGGCCACACGAGGGGCCCAGGGGGCAGGGCCGCGCCAAGGGCTGGGCCGCGCGGCCACCCCCCTGGCTGCCTCGTGGCCCCACTTCGTTAGGTCTTCGGTCTTCTGGAAGCTTCGGCAAAAATAGGACCCTGGGCGAAAGTTTCGTCCAATTCCGAGAATATTTCTTTACTAGGATTTCTGAAACCAAAAACAGCAGAAAACAGCAACTGGCTCTTCGGCATCTTGTTAATAGGTTAGTTCTAGAAAATGCATAAATATGACATATAATGTGCATAAAACATGTAGGTATCATCAATAAAGTAGCATGGAACATAAGAAATTATCGATACGTTGGAGACGTATCAGCATCCCCAAGCTTAGTTCTGCTCGTCCCGAGCAGGTAAAACGATAACAAAGATAATTTCTGAAGTGACATGCCATCATAATCTTGATCATACTATTTGTAAACATATGTAATGAATGCAGCGATCAAAGCAAAGGTAATGACATGAGTAAACAACTGAATCATATAGCAAAGACTTTTCATGAATAGTACTTCAAGACAAGCATCAATAAGTCTTGCATAAGAGTTAACTCATAAAGCAATAAATCAAAGTAAAGGTGTTGAAACAACACATAAGAAGATTAAGTTTCAGCGGTTGCTTTCAACTTATAACATGTATATCTCATGGATATTGTCAACATAAAGTAATATAACAAGTGCAATATGCAAGTATGTAGGAATCAATGCACAGTTCACACAAGTGTTTGCTTCTTAAGGTGGAAGGAGATAGGTAAACTGACTCAACAATAAAAGTAAAAGAATGGTCCTTCAAAGAGGAAAGCATCGATTGCTGTATTTGTGCTAGAGCTTTTATTTTGAAAACATGAAACAATTTTGTCAACGGTAGTAATAAAGCATATGAGTTATGTAAATTATATCTTACAAGTTGCAAGTCTCACGCATAGTATACTAATAGTGCCCGCACCTTGTCCTACTTAACTTGGACTACCGGATCTTTGCATGCCATGTTTCAACCAAGTGTCACAAAGGGGTACCTCCATGCCGCCTGTACAAAGGTCCAAGGAGAATGCTCGCATTTCGGATTTCTCGCTTTTGATTATTCTCAACTTAGACATCCATACCGGGACAACATGGACAACAGATAATGGACTCCTCTTTAATGCATAAGCATGTAGCAAAGTTATTATTCTCATATGAAATTGAGGATATATGTCCAAAACTGAAACTTCCACCATGGTTCATGGCTTTAGTTAGCGGCCCAATGTTCTTCTCTAACAATTTTGCATGCTCCAACCACTAAAATGATAGACCTTCAGACAAGACGGACATGCATAGCAACTCACATGATATTCAACAATAGTTGATGGCGTTCCCCAGAAACATGGTTATCGCACAACAGGCAACTTAATAAAATATAAAGTGCATAAGTACATATTCAATACTACGATAGTTTTTAAGGCTATTTTGTCCCATGAGCTATATATTGCAAAGGCGAATGATGGAATTTTAAAGGTAGCACTCAAGCAATTTACTTTGGAATGGCGGAAAATACCATGTAGTAGGTAGGTATGGTGGACACAAATGGCATAGTAGTTGGCTCAAGGATTTTGGATGCATGAGAAGTATTCCCTCTCGATACAAGGTTTAGGCTAGCAAGGTTATTTGAAGCAAACTCAAGGATGAACAAGTGCAGCAAGACTCACATAAAAGACATATTGTAAACATTATAAGACTCTACACTGTCTTCCTTGTTGTTCAAAACTCAATACTAGATATTATCTAGACCTTAGAGAAACCAAATATGCAAATCAAATTTTAGCAAGCTCTATGTATTTCTTCATTAATGGGTGCAAAGCATATGATGCAAGAGCTTAAACATGAGCACAACAATTGCCAAGTATCACATTATCCAAGACATTTTTTAGAATTACTACATGTAGCATTTTCCAATTCCAACCATATAACAAATTAACGAAGAAGAAACTTCGCCTTGAACATTATGAGTAAAGCCTAAGGACACATGTGTCCATATGCAACAGCGGAGCGTGTCTCTCTCCCACAAAGTGAATGCTAGGATCCATTTTATTCAAACAAAAACAAAAACGAAAACAAACCGACGCTCCAAGTAAAGAACACCAGATGTGACTGAATAAAAATATAGTTTCAGGGAGGAACCTGATGATGTTGTCGATGAAGAAGGGGATGCCTTGGGCATCCCCAAGCTTAGACGCTTGAGTCTTCTTAAAATATGCAGGGATGAACCACGGGGGCATCCCCAAGCTTAGAGCTTTCACTCCTCTTGATCTTAGTATATCATTCTCCTCTCTTGACCCTTGAAAACTTCCTTCACACCAAACTTCAAGTAAACTCATTAGAGGGTTAGTGCATCATTAATAATTCACACATTCAGAGGTGACACAATCATTATTTTCACTTCTGGACATTGCATAATGCTACTGGACATTAATGGATCAAAGAAATAAATCCAACATAGCAAAAGAGGCAATGCGAAATAAAAGGCAGAATCTGTCAAAAACAGAACAGTCTGTAAAGACGAATTTATAAATGGCACCAGACTTGCTCAAATGGAAAAACTCAAAACTAATGAAAGTTGCGTACATATCTGAGGATCACGCTCGTAAATTGGCAGATTTTTTCGAATTTTCTACAGAGAATTATGCCCAGATTCGTGACAGACAGCAATGCTGTTTCTGTGCAGCGATCCCAAATATAACATCAACTTTGACATAGAAACTTTACTTGGCACAAAAACATGATAAGGAGAGGTTGCTACAGTAGTAAACAACTTCCAAGACTCAACAAAACAAAAATTGCTGTAGGTAAAAACATGGGTTGTCTCCCATAAGCGCTTTTCTTTAACGCCTTTCAGCTAGGCGCAGAAAGTACAAATCAAGTAACATCGAGAGTAGAAGCATCAACATCATAGCTTGTTCTAATAATAGAATCAAAAGGCAACTTCATTCTCTTTCTAGGGAAGTGTTCCATACCTTTCTTGAGAGGAAATTGATATTTAATATTACCTTCCCTCATATCAATAACAGCACCAACAGTTCGAAGAAAAGGTCTTCCCAACACAATTGGACAAGATGCATTGCATTCGATATCCAAGACAACAAAATCAACGGGGACAAGGTTATTGTTAACCGTAATATGCACATTATCAATCCTCCCCAAAGGTTTCTTTTTAACATTATCGGCAAGATTAACATCCAAATAACAATTCTTCAATGGTGGCAAGTCAAGCATATCATAAATCTTTTTAGGCATAACAGAAATACTTGCACCAAGATCACATAAAGCATTACATTCAAAGTCATTGAATTTCATTTTAATGATGGGCTCCCAACCATCTTCTAACTTTCTAGGAATAGAAGTTTCAAGTTTTAGTTTCTCTTCTCTAGCTTTTATGAGAGCATTTGTAATATGTTTTGTAAAGGCTAAATTTATAGCACTAGCATTAGGACTTTTAGCAAGTTTTTGCAAGAACTTTATAACTTCAGAGATGTGGCAATCATCAAAATCTAAATCATTATGAGCTACAGCAATGGGATCATTATTCCCAAGGTTGGAAAAAATTTCAGCAGTTTTATCACAAGCAGTTTCAGCAGTTTTAGCAATTTCAGGCAGTTTTGTACGCTTTGCACTAGGAGTAGAAACATTGCCAACACCAATTATTTTACCATTGATAGTAGGAGGTGCAGCAACATGTGAAGAATTAGCATTACTAGTGGTGGTAATAGTCCAAACTTTAGCTACATTATTCTCTTTAGCTAGTTTTTCATTTTCTTCTCTATCCCACCTAGCACGCAACTCAGCCATTAATCTTATATTCTCATTAATTCTAACTTGGATGGCATTTGCTGTAGTAGTAATCTTATTATCAAGATCATCAGGTTTAGCAGCCATTTTATTAATTAAAGAAGATTGTGATGCAGACATGTATGAGATTCGGGTTTCAGCATTTGAAATTTTAGTTTGCAGACCAGAAATCTCCCTATTCAAGTTTTCAAGTTGATTTCCTATATTTTTCAACAAGGTAGATTGTTCATTCATAGTTTTAGTAAACAATTGATTTTGCTCATATTGTGATTGCATAAAGTTTTTAGTGGATCTTTCAATTTCTAACATCCTTTCCTCATATCTACCATAAGTATTACCATAGTTGTTCCTATAAGCATTGTTGTTGAAATTATTATTTTTAATGAAATTCACATCAACATTTTCTTCTTGAGCAACCAATGAAGCTAAAGGAACATTATTTGGATCAACATTAGATCTACCATTCACAAGCATAGACATAATCACATCAATCTTATCACTCAAGGAAGAGGTTTCTCAACAGAATTTACCTTCTTACCTTGTGGAGCTCTTTCCGTGTGCCATTCAGAGTAATTTATCATCATATCATCAAGAAGTTTTGTAGCCGCCCCCAATGTGATGGACATAAAGGTACCTCCAGCAGCTGAATCCAATAAATTCCGCGAAGAAAAATTTAGTCCTGCATAGAAGGTTTGGATGATCATCCAAGTAGTCAGTCCATGGGTTGGGCAATTCTTTACCAAAGTTTTCATTCTCTCCCATGCTTGAGCAACATGTTCAGTATCAAATTGTTTAAAATTCATTATGCTACTTCTCAAAGAAATAATTTTAGCGGGAGGATAATATCTACCAATAAAAGCATCCTTGCATTTAGTCCATGAATCAATACTATTCTTAGGCAAAGATAGCAACCAATCTTTAGCTCTTCCTCTTAATGAGAAAGGAAACACTTTCAATTTAATAATATCACCATCTACATCTTTATACTTTTGCATTTCACAAAGTTCAACAAAATTATTGAGATGGGCAGCAGCATCATCAGAACTAGCACCAGAAAATTGTTCTCTCATGACAAGATTTAGTAAAGCAGGTTTAATTTCAAAGAATTCTGCTGTAGTAGCAGGTGGAGCAATAGGTGTGCATAGGAAATCATTATTATTTGCATTTGTGAAGTCACACAACTTAGTATTTTCAGGGTTGGCCATTTTAGCAACAGTAAATAAAGCAAACTAGATAGAGTAAATGCGAGTAACTAATTTTTTTGTGTTTTCGATATAGAGAGCAAGACAGTAAATAAAGTAAAACTAGCAACTAATTTTTTTGTATTTTAATTTAGTGCAGCAAACAAAGTAGTAAATAAAATAAAGCAAGACAAAAACAAAGTAAAGAGATTGAGAAGTGGAGACTCCCCTTGCAGCGTGTCTTGATCTCCCCGGCAACGGCGGAAAAAGAGCTTGATGGCGTGTAACTCACACGTTCGTTGGGAACCCCAAGAGGAAGGTATGATGCGCACAGTAGCAAGTTTTCCCTCAGAAAGAAACCAAGGTTTAATCGAACCAGTAGGAGCCAAGAAGCACGTTGAAGGTTGATGGTCGCGAAATGTGATGCGGCGCAACACCAGGGATTCCGGCGCCAACTAGGAACCTGCACAACACAACCAAAGTACTTTGCCCCAACGAAACAGTGAGGTTGTCAATCTCACCGGCTTGCTGTAACAAAGGATTAAACGTATCGAGTGGAAGATGTTTGCGAAGAAAACAGTAAAACAAGTAGATTGTATGCTATGTAAAGAATAGGACCGGGGTCCACAGTTCACTAGAGGTGTCTCTCCCATAAGATAAAAGCATGTTGGGTGAACAAATTACAGTCGGGCAATTGACAAATAGAGAAAGGCATAACAATGCATATACATGACATGGTAAATATAGTGAGATTTAATTGGGCATTACGACAAAGAACATAGACCGCCATCCAACTGCATCTATGCCTAAAAAGTCCACCTTCAGGTTATCGTCCGAACCCCCTCCAGTATTAAGTTGCAAAGCAACAGACAATTGCATTAAGTATGGTGCGTAATGTAATCAACAACTACATCCTTAGACATAGCATCAATGTTTTATCCCTAGTGGCAACAGCACATCACAACCTTAGAACCTTCTGTCACGATCCCAGGTGTCAATGAAGGCATGAACCCACTATCGAGCATAAATACCCCCTCTTGGAGTTAAGAGCAAAAACTTGGCCAGAGCCTCTACTAATAACGGAGAGCATGCAAGATCATAAACAACACATAAACAATAGATTGATAATCACCATAATCATAGTACTCTCTATCCATCGGATCCCGACAAACACAACATATAGTATTACATATAGATGATCTTGATCATGTTAGGCAGCTCACAAGATCCAACAATGAAGCACAACAAGGAGAAGACGACCATCTAGCTACTGCTATGGACCCATGGTCCAGGGGTGAACTACTCACTCATCACTCCGGAGGCGATCATGGCGATGAAGAGTCCTCCGGAGATGAATCCCTCTCCAGCAGGCGGAGGCGATCTCCGAATCCCCGAGATGGGATTCGCGGCGGCGGCGTCTAAGGTTTTCCGTATCGTGGCTCTCGCATGGGGGTTTCGCGACGGAGCTTTAAGTAGGCGGAAGGTCAACGCGAGGGGCCACACGAGGGCCCAGGGGGCAGGGCCGCGCGGCCAAGGGCTGGGCGCGCCGGCCACCCCCCTGGCTGCCTCGTGGCCCCACTTCGTTAGGTCTTCGGTCTTCTGGAAGCTTCGTGCAAAAATAGGACCCTGGGCGAAAGTTTCGTCCAATTCCGAGAATATTTCTTTACTAGGATTTCTGAAACCAAAACAGCAGAAAACAGCAACTGGCTCTTCGGCATCTTGTTAATAGGTTAGTTCCAGAAAATGCATAAATATGACATATAATGTGCATAAAACATGTAGGTATCATCAATAAAGTAGCATGGAACATAAGAAATTATCGATACGTTGGAGACGTATCACTCCGCTGTTAAGGCTTACAAGTATTCTTTGTCTCCCCTTGTGTCGAATCAATAAATTGGGTAATACTTCCCTCGAAGACTGTTGCGATCCCCTATACTTGTGGGTCATCAAGACTATTTTCTGGCGCCGTTGCCGGGGAGCATAGCTTTATTTGGAAGTTCACTTGGATTGATATTGTTCGCTGCAATTCTCCATCATGGGTAAACCTCGCGATACTAAGATCGCCATATTACCATCCACTACAAGAAAAGGTACAACTCTTAGTACCTCTGCTGCTCTTGATTCACCATCTGTGATAAGTAAACTTGTTTCACCACCACAAGCTTCAAATGCTGGTACTTCTGCTGAATCTGAAAATTCCTCTCATAATTGTGATGATGCTTCTGCTGTGCTTGATAATGATGGTTCGTTAGGATCTTTTCTAGATGCTACAATTGCTAAGTCTAGACAAATTGAAAATACTGAAACTCCTAATGAAAATGCTGCTACACCTGTTAATTCACCTGAGTCTGTTGAATACTCTAGTGATGATCTTGATGAAGATTATGTAGAGCTTGATGATGATTTTATTGAAAAATGCAATGCTACTACTGATGCAAGAAAAATTAAAAAGTTGCTTGCAGAACATGCTGTTAGATATAAACTGTCTCCTGATCCTAAATTTGCCACATCTCCTATAAACATTAGGGATAAAGATTATGATTTTTCTCTTGATTTATCTCATATAGCTATTGTTGAGAAAACACCCTTTTGTGGTACTGAAAAAGAAAGTGTTGTTGAACACATGACTGAGTTATCTACTCTTAGTGGTTTGTTTTCTGATGATATTAAGATGCGTACTTATTTTGTCGCTAAAATTTTTCCTTTCTCATTAAAGGATGATGCTAAAACTTGGTATAATAATTTGCCTCCTGGTTCTATTAAAAGTCCAAAAGAATTGCTTGATGTTTTCTTCCGGAAATACTTTCCTGCTAGTGCTCAACATGCTGCTTTGCAGAGAATTTATAATTTTGACCAGGAAGATGGAGAGAAATTGCCTGAGGCTTGGGCGAGATTTTGCTCTCTTATTAGAGCTCAGCCTGACCATGATTTGGAAAAGCATGATTTACTTGATATATTTTATAGTGGACTAACCATTGAGTCTAGGGCATACCTGGATAGTTGTGCTGGTTGTGTTTTCAGGAAAAGAACTCCAGACGACGCTGAAGAATTATTGGCTAAAATAGGCCGGAATCATGATGATTGGTCTACACCTGAACCAACCCCGACACCGATAGTGAAGAAGAGGGGTATGATTAAATTAAATGATGAAGATATGAGGGAAGCCAAGAAGTCTCTTAAAGAGAAGGGTATTAAACCTGAAGATGTGAAGAATTTACCTCCTATAGAAGATTTATGTGAGATAACTCCCCCTTCATCCATGATTGAGGTACACTCTCTTCAACGCTTTACTAGGGAAGATATTCCGTATTCAAAACCTCCTGCTCAATGCTTAGATGAGTTTGATAATTATATTGTTAAGCAAGAAAACTTTAATATGAGAGTAGAGAATCATTTAATGGAAAATTCTCGAGCTATTAGTGAATTGCATGGTATTGTGGAGAGAACCTCCAATGATGTTAAGATACTTGTTAAACATTTTCAAATGGTTCAAACTCAAATTGATCAACTTACTAAAGTGCAAAATGACTTGTTGGGAAATAATTCTAAAGAAAAACATGCTTATGAAGTAACAACTAGAGGTGGTGTTTCTACCCAGGATCCTCTATATCCTGAAGGGCATCCCAAAAGAGTTGAACAAGATTCTCAACTAATTAAAACTAGTGCTCCATCTAAGAAAAAGAAAAAGAAACATAAGAATGTTGTAGAATCCTCTGAACCTGTTAATGATCCTAATAGTATTTCTATTTCTGATGCTGAAACTGAAAGTGGTAATGAACATGAGGAAGATAATGATAAGAATGATACTCCTGATAAAGAAGAAATTGAAAAAGAACCTGAAAAGCCTGCTAAAAATAAAAAGTACACTAAAGAAGATTTTATTACTGAGAAACATGGTAATGAAAGAGAACCTTGGGTTCAAAAGCAAATGCCTTTTCCTGTTAAGAAACTAAAATCAAAGGAGGAGGAACATTATAATAAATTTTGTGATTGGATGAAACCTTTATTTTTGCAAATCCCTTTGACTGATGCTATTAAATTGCCTCCTTATTCAAAGTATATGAAAGATATTGTTACTAACAAAAGGAAAATCCCCAATGAGGAAATTTCCACTATGCTCGCTAATTACTCCTTCAATGGTAAGATTCCAAAGAAGCTTGGAGACCCAGGTATACCGACTATTCCTTGTTCCATCAAGAATAATTATGTTAGAACTGCTCTATGTGATTTGGGAGCAGGTGTGAGTGTGATGCCTTTTTCTCTTTATAAGAGACTTGATTTAGATAAATTGATACCAACTGATATATCTTTGCAAATGGCTGATAAATCTACTGCTATTCCTGTTGGTTTATGTGAAAATGTTCCTGTTCAAGTTACTCAACATTGCTTGATATTAACTGATTTTGTTGTGTTGGAAATGCCTGAAGATGATAATATGTCCATTATTCTTGGAAGACCCTTTCTTAATACTGCAGGGGCTGTTATTGATTGCAATAAAGGCATGGTTACTTTCAATGTTGATGATAAGGAACATACTGTCTATTTTCCCAAGAGGATTGATAAAGTATGTGGAGTCAATACAATTTTTAATGTGAAAACTATCAAAGTGGGATCCATTGATTGTCCTATATATGAGCCTAAAGAAGAATATCAAACTCTTGTGATTGGATCCATATCAATTCAATATAAGGTAACATGATTGATTTGAGGTTTATTTCTTCTTATGTCATGTAAAATTTATTTGGTAGCAAGACTTGATCAACCTTGTTAACAAGTATATTTTAATGCATAAGAGAGCTAAACAACATTTCTTTCTTTCTTTCTCCCTCCACTTATTTTACTTGCTGTAGCAACTTTTGTTTTGCAATATGCTTTAGTCGTTTAAGATTTTGGAAATCATTTTCCTGCGCAGTAATAATTAATTTAACACCCAGAAATGTGCATTTTTCGAAGTTCTCTAAAAATTACAAAAATTACACCGTTGGTCCTATTTTTCGACGAGGCACCTGGGAGTACCAGAGGATGACCTGTGGGGCACCAGAGGGTGCCACACCACAGGCCGGCGCGGCCAAGGAGGTGGGCGCGCCACCCTGTGGTGTGGGCCCCTCCTTGCCCCACTACTTCATCTCTTCCTCCCAGCATCTTCTCTCTCCCGAAAAAACTCGCACCAAGTTCCTCTCACTCGTGTTTCTGCTCAAGAACTCGCGATTTTTCGATCTCCTTGCTCAGCCCAGATTTCTGTCTGAAATTTGGCACATTTACTCCTTGGTATGTGACTCCTTTGATTGTCCAATTAGAATTTTGTTTGGTTGAGTATATCTTGAATATTTTGCTGCTGTAGATAACATGTTTAGTGAGCTTGCATGCTTGTTCTAAGTGGAAGAAACTAGTTTTGATGCATGTGTAGTACTCTAGCAAGTTCCTATAGTAGTTCCCTTCAATTATATACCTTGAAATCAAATTTTATAATGGTTGTTGAAAATTTCAGAAAATGGAGGGGAGTATGCACCAACTTAACCAACAAGAGTTGGAGGTACAGCAAGTCATGAGAGTTCATCGTGAAGAGGGAGTATACCCCTCTTATTACCCATGCACGGATTTTATGCGGAATGCAGGAATCCTGCAAGATGTTCAAACACTGATTTCCAATGCAGGGTTGGAAGGTTTTACTGTTGGTGAACCTCACCAATATGCTAAACTAACGGTGTCGGTTGTGCAGGATTTCGAATTTCATCGGTCTCAAACTAACCCCATGGTCCGGTACAAGATTTATAACAAAACTATCAACTTGCCTTTCAGTGATTTTTGTACAGCAATTAGAGTGCCGCGGTGGGGATCCTGCGAGAAGATCAGGGGAACGCCGCGGGAGCTCTCAAATCTTTATACAATGATTTGTAATGGGAGGAGCTTCTCCAATGATGGTGGTAAGATTAGTAGCATTCAACAACCAGCTATCCGCTACTTTGCTTATTTCGTTACAAAGTGCGTTCTTGCTAGAAAGAATGGAGGTAAATTATCTGTCCAAGATTTGGCTTTCTTAGCTGCCGCTTTGCAACAGGATAGGACTTATAATTTGGGTGCTTTAATAGCTTGTAGACTTGCTACTAACCGTGAGAAAGGAGGAATTTGTGGAGGTCTTATCGCCTCTCGCTTATTAGCTATGCATGGTGTGGGACCTCACCATTTAGATATTCCGCTTTCTATAGAGAAGCTTGATGTTGTTTCCATGATTAAACATGAGTTTATTTCAGATGCATCTAATTTGAACAACCTGCATTATAGGATAACTTTGTATAAGAAAAATTGGAGCATAACTAAGAAAATTGAAAAACTAGTACGATTGCCTGCACCTGCTCTGTTTAACCTTGATGCCAGGAAAGGGTGGTCGATCACAGAAAATGAGCTAAACGCATACATAGAAAGGGAAAGCCGTCGTGCAAGGGAAGGTGTGGAGGAGGCCGAGGAGCACCCCGACTCTTCATCCGATGCAGCGAGCTCCTCATATCAACATCATGGTCATGTGGAACCTCCACGATATTCTTCTGCGCAGGGGCCTTATTATCACTCCATGTATGATCCACCGGCGTGGAACTCCGACCCTCGTTGGGAATGAACTCCACTTAGGCCAAAAGCCTAAGCTTGGGGGAGGTATACCGGCATCACTCATTCTTTGCATATTATGGTTGCTGGATACTTGTACATACTTGTTTAGTCTCTTAGAGTGGTTTTCTAATGAGAGGGAGATGATATTTGGGGAAGTGCTGTCCAAAAACAGATTCTGGGCTGTTACCAAAAAAATTCGTACGCACAGCCAGAACGTTATTTTGAGCTGCCAATTTTTGAGCATGTTCCCCAGGTTGTTATCTAACTTTCATTAGTTGAACACTTTTTGGTCTGAGCAATGGAAGATTTTTGTTAATTTCGATTTCTGTACTGCTGTCAGGATTTGGCAGATTTCTGTCATCCTGCTTTTCTGTGTTTCTGTTAGTTTGCATTCTTTTGTTTTCGCTTTGTTTCTTTCCTAAAACACAAAAAGACCAAAAATATTTCTGTTGTTTCTCTTCACCATTTGTTTATTTGGTTCCTTGCTCTTAGTTTACTTTATTTGCTATCGTTGGTTTGCTATGAGAAAACCCAAAAAGATTTTGCTTTGTTTGCTTGTTTTCTTTTGTTCTTGTTTCTAATTCGAAAACACCAAAAATATTTGCTGTTCTTCTTTGGTTTGTAAAGTTCATCATGAGTTCAATGGTCTTCGGTGGCTGGAGCGTGGTTTTCATTTCATATTATCCAAGCTACACAAGTGAAAGGCAATAATGACGATCTACGACAATCTGATTGTGGTGAGAGGCTGGTATGAACTCTATTTGTTTTCATTTTTGTACATATACTCATCCATGTGAGCATGCTTAGTTGGTTCATGTGAGGTATATGTTATTTGAGAAAGTCTAGTAGTTCATGATCTCTCATGTTTAGCTCCAATTTATTAATATGAGTAGCATGTCATGGATGTTCGCTTGCATTGTTTTATTCATAAGTAAGTATGGCATTGTGGTATCCTCCTCTGAATAATTCATTTATATCGACTTGGCACATGCTCACGCATGCATATGACTGAACAAAAAGTCAATTAAGCCTCGATGATTTATATTGCTTCAGAGTTCTTGTATCACTTTTATGCCTCCGTTAATTTATTTTGCCGCAAGCATGATTATGACAGTTACTGCTCTCTTGATTTGTCGCTCCCTAGTCTTTTGCTAGCCTTCACTTGTACTGAGCGGGATCGCCGCTCGTGCTTCCAAACACCTGAAAACCAAGTTGTTCCAAAGTGTCCACCATAAATACCTATGCATGGCATTTCAAACCATTCCAAGTAAATTCTCATGCGCTACCTTTAAAACTTTCAAAATGCTTCTCAATTTGTGTTAATGTTTCATAGCTCATGAGGAAGTATGTGGTGTTTAGCTTTCAACCTTGTCATTTACTTTTGACGGACTCTCATATGGACTAGTGGCACATCCGCTTATCCAATAATTTTGCAAAAAGAGCTGGCAATGGGATTCCCAGTCCCGAATTAATTAACTTAAATAGACACTCCTCCATGGTTTGTGATTGTTGGACGGCACCCGAAGGATTCGGTTAGCCATGGCTTGTGTAAGCAAAGGTTGGGGGGAGTGTCATCATCATAATAAAACTTAAATAAAAAGGCACTCCTTCATGGTATGTGATTGTTGGCAGGCACCCGAGGATTCGGTTAGCCATGGTTTGTGAAAGAAAGGTTGGAAGGAGTGCCACCCAAAAATAATTCATGGGAGGGAGTCCGGTTGATGAGGTAGTTAGTGTACCCATTACCATTCGTTGACAACAACAAACACCTCTCAAAATAATTTTACTCCTGCTTTACAAATGAAAAGCTCTAGCGCATGTTAATCCCTGCTTCCCTCTGCGAAGGGTCAATCTTTTACTTTTATGTTGTGTCTCCATTCTTTCTTTGAGCACTATCTTGAGAGCACAACTGTCATTCTTAGTATAATATGCTTGTCTCAAAATATGATTGATTGTGGTATAACTTTGATGCTTTTATCTTTGACAATCACTACTTCTAGTCTTTCTATGAACTCAAGAGGTGCCTCGGCATTTATGTTTTGCCGATCAAATACGGGCAAGCGAGATACCACTTTATCATATTCTCTTATGAACATTGCAATCCTGCTTATATACATGATTCATGATGCTTATTATTAATTGTTGGTACCTCTCCATGATTGACATAGCTGTTGGATGATCTTATTTGCATGTATCTCATTATGAACTGCTTGAGTATTAGCCATAGCATGAGAATATATACATCATATGAGCAAATGTGTTCGTGAAAGTTCTTTTATCGCTCAGTTGTTAACTGAATTGCTTGAGGACAAGCAATAAGCTAAGCTTGGGGGAGTTGATACGTCCAAAACGTATCTACTTTCCCGAACACTTTTGCTATTGTTTTGCCTCTAATTTGTGTATTTTGGATACAACTAACACGGACTAACGCTGTTTTCAGCAGAATTGCTCTGGTGTCTCGTTTTTGTGCAGAAATCCAACTTTCGGGAAAATCCTCGGAATTTATGCAGAAGGCCCTATTTTCCAGAATACTGACGGAGCCAGAAGACAAGTGAGGTGGAGGCCCGAGGGCCCCACACCATAAGGCGGCGCGGCCTAGGGGGCCGCGCGGCCCTATGGTGTGGCCCCTCGGTCGGCCTCCAACGCCCCCTTCGGACTACTTATCGGCCTCGACCTAAAAACGCACGGGGAGAAGTCGAAATCGCCAGAAACCCTCCAGAGAGCCGCCACATCGCGAAACTCCGTCGCGGGAGCCAGAAGTCTCCGTTCTGGCACTCCGCCGGGACGGGGAATTGGAGGAGATCTTCACCGCCATCACCGCCAACGCCTCTCCATCGACCAGCCATGTTTCCCCCATCCATGTGTGAGTAATTCCCCCGCTGTAGGCTGAAGGGGATGGTAGGGATTGGATGAGATTGGTCATGTAATAGTCATAAGATTGTTAGGGCATAGTGCCTAGTATCCGTAGATGTCACTTTTATGATATTGTTGCAACTTGTTATGCTTAATGCTTGTCACTAGGGCCCGAGTGCCATGATCTCAGATCTGAACATGTTATTGATTCATGAAGATATTCGTTGTTTATGATCTTACCTGCAAGTTGTATACACATGTCGCTGTCCGGAACCAATGGCCCCGAAGTGACAGAAATCGGGACAACCGGAGGGGATGGTAGTGATGTGAGGATCACATGTGTTCACGGAGTGTTAATGCTTTGCTCCGGTACTCTATTAAAAGGAGTACCTTAATATCCAGTAGTTTCCCTAGAGGCCCGGCTGCCACCGGCTGGTAGGACAAAAGATGTTGTGCAAGTTTCTCATTGCGAGCACGTACGACTAAATATGGAACACATGCCTATTGATTGATTAGTACTTGGATACCGTTTTATTATTATCTGCAAATGCCCTGCTTTGATTGTTACATGAGTTTCTCTCATCCATGCAACGCCCGTTAATCCGTCCCTGTGCCTACAGTATTTTAATCCTGCTGTTTACTATAATCACTACTGCTGTCTTTATTTCACCGCTGCTATTATTTCACTATTCCTACTGCCATAAAACTGTTACTACTGATAAACTCTTGCGAGCAAGTCTGTTTCCAGGTGCAGCTGAATTGACAACTCCGCTGTTAAGGCTTACAAGTATTCTTTGTCTCCCTTGTGTCGAATCAATAAATTGGGTAATACTTCCCTCGAAGACTGTTGCGATCCCCTATACTTGTGGGTCATCATGGAGCTTGTTTACTCCGGCTTGAGGGAGCTCTTGTAGCCCTACACAATGAATGATGTTTGTTATCCAACAAGAGAGTGTTTGAAAGTAGCACAAGTGAGGAGAAGTTATTTATTTATTATGTGATCATTGTTGAGAGTGTCCACTAGTGAAAGTAGGATCCCTAGGCCTTGTTTCCAAATACTGCAAACATCGCTTATTTACTGTTTTACTGCATCTTTACTTCCTGCAATATTTACTTCATATCGCAATTACCGTTTACCACTATCTATACCACCTGCGTTTTAATATCTCTTCTAGTGCACCTATACATCTGACAAGTGTATTAGGTGTGTTGGGGACACAAGAGACTTCTTGTATCTTAATTGCAGGGTTGCTTGAGAGAAATATCTTTGACCTCTACCTCCCTGAGTTCGATTAACCTTGGGTGATCCACTTAAGGGAAACTTGCTGCTGTTCTACAAACCTCTGCTCTTGGAGGCCCAACACTGTCTACAAGAATAGAAGCACACGTAGATATCAAGCTATTTTCTGGCGCCGTTGCCGGGGAGGTAAGGTAAAAGGTATTCACATCCTCCGACTACTAAGCTATTTTCTAGCACTGTTGCCGGTGTGTGAGTGCTCGAAGGTATCTCCTTTAGATTCTGCAATTTTATCTTTTTGTTTCTTGTTTTTATTTTCACTAGTTAGGCATAATGGAAAACAACAAAAAAATTAGAGATCTTTATGAACTTTATCTTGAATTAGGACATGATGTGTTTGAAGAAAAAATTAAAAAACCCATGGAACTTTGTTTGCAAAATAGTTGTAGCAATGTTATTAGCATGAATTCTTTGAACACTATTATTGCTAATGCTATGGAAGAATTTAAGCTTGGGGAAGCTGGTTTTGAGGAGCATGATATTTTTAGTCCCCCAAGCATGGAGGAGAAAATTTACTTTGATGATACTTTACCTCCTATATATGATGATTACAATGATGACTATCATATTTTCAGTCCACCTACTATTGAGGAGAAAATTAATTATGATTACAATATGCCTCCTATATATGATGATTATGGTGATGAGAATAATAATGACAGCTATCTTATTGAATTTGCTCCCACTACAATTAATAGTAATGATTATGCTTATGTGGAGAGTAATGATACTTTTATGCATGTGGATCATGACAAGAATGCTGTATGTGATAGTTATATTGTTGAGTTTGTTCATGATGCTACTGGAAATTATTATGAGAGAGGAAAATATGGTTGTAGAAATTTTCATGGTACTAAAACACCTCTCTACATGCTGAGAATTTTGAAGTTACTCGTGTTTTGTCTTCCTATGCTTGTCACTTTGTTCTTTATGAATTTATTTGTGTAAAATATTTGTATGCATAGGAAGTGGTTTAGGCTTAAATGTGTTCTGAATTTGCTT
This sequence comes from Lolium multiflorum, assembly GCA_030979885.1. Lineage (NCBI taxonomy): Eukaryota > Viridiplantae > Streptophyta > Magnoliopsida > Poales > Poaceae > Lolium > Lolium multiflorum. The sequence goes on along the minus strand of CM061749.1, from coordinate 221,694,823 downwards.
CTTGATGCTCATTTTGCTTCATTTTCTATTTTCATGTGAGCATCATTAAAATTACTGAGGCCATCTTAATGGCTATAAAGAAAGCACTTCTTGGGAGATAACCCATGTTTTATTTTGCTACTGTTTTGTTGTGTCTTGGAAGTTGTTACTACTGTAGCAACCTCTCCTTATCATGTTTATTTCGTTTTTGTGCCAAGTAAAGTCTCTAATAGAAAGTTGATGCTAGATTTGGATTTCTGCGCAGAAACAGATTTCTTATCTGTCACGAATTCACGTTTTTCTCTCTGTAGAAGAATCAAAAAAATCTGCAAAATTCATGCGTGATCCTCAGATATGTACGCAACTTTCATTAGTTTTGAGTTTTTCCATCTGAGCAAGTTAAGTGCCTCAGAAAAATTCGTCTTTACGGACTGTTCTGTTTTAACAGATAGCAGAAATGCCCGTGCGTTGCAACGGGGTATAAAATAAATTGTAACATGTTAGCTTTGAAGTATACCAAGATTTTTGATGTACCATTATTTTAGAAGTAAGTTGTTTTGACCCAAAATTCAATTATGAGGTTTACTACACAACAATCTAGCCAATAGCCTATACCTAATATTAATACGGAGTAGGAGGAAAACTTCTTCTCGTATCAACTTGTTGCCATGTCACAAAAAATCTCCCACATCTATATTAAGCATATCAAAAAAACAAATTAATACATTTACATTGTTGACAATCCACCATGAAAAAAAATAAAGCGCAAAATGATGCATAGTGCTCATGGATTGCACTCAGAAATATTGGTCAATAAAGTATAATTTTGGACATTCTTATAGAAGTAATATTTTCAAGACTATTTACAAAGAAAAACATGTGCAGAAATTTAGAACCATTAGACAGCGCATGACGAGGTCGATGAACTCCGGCGTCGGCCATGGAAGCTGGTACGCCGGCGATGGAGGAGGAAGGACAGTCTGCGGCAACTGCGGCCAGGCCATCGACGGCGCAGGAGGCTGTGGTGAAGGTGGCCACGGATCTCAGACCGTTGAAGGAGCAGCAGCCGACGCGCGGTCGTTGGAACGCGTCGGCGTGGCCGGAGGAGTCGCCGGCCTCCCCTGCGCGAGCGCCGACTCGCGGAGCTGGATTGCGAGCCCGTCCCACAAAGCGAGCTCGTTGAGCTCGTCGAGCTCGCTATTGGCCAGTGCCATGGCAATGGCCTCCTCCTCGGTAATGTCCGGCGGCTGGGTCTCCGGATCCCACGCCGGCCCGCCGTCGTCGTGGTCGTAGTCGACCATGTCGACGTCCTCGTCCGCGTCCTCCTGGTCGTTCTCTTCTTCTTCTGCGGCGATCTCTCGGTCGAAGAAGTCCACGTCGCCGAGGTAGCCAGCGCGGCGGCGCGCGTCGAACTCCCACGTCCCGAATGAAATCCAGTTGTAGGAGTTCAGCGCGTACGCCTGATCCTCCCGCAGATCCGGCGGCAAGATCGCTCGGCGGCGGCGCACCTCGTCCCGGCGCTCTCGGCCCTCGCGTGGCACGGGGGGGACCGGCACGCGCCTGGAGTTGAGGTACCAGCCTCCTCGAGACAGGTTTGCGTACGACCATGGCACCGGCCAGTTTTCCTCCGAGAGGCGCGCGCGAACTCGATGCGGACGTACCGCCCGACCCGTGGCTTCTTGCCGGACCGCGAGCCGCTAGCCTCGTGGTCGTTCTTGGTCTTGCGGAACGGCCAACATTTCTTCCCCATGGCGTCGGTCTGGTGGATAGGGTGGACTCTACCAATGGTGTGGTCGGGAAAATGGGTGTCAGCAGCGAACCTTTAAGAGTCTCGGACGCCATCTCGCCTTTAATATCCTGCCACTGCGACGCCGCCCACCAGCGCACGCTCGCAGAAGCTGAGGCGCGCCATTATCGTGGCCCTGAAAATCTACAGCACGCCGCCCTTAAGTTATGCCGCGGAAGACGAAGCATCTGTGCCGCTGCCAGGTGGGCCTGTGCGAGGACCAGCGGACGACATCGTCCGCATAGACGCAAACCTGCCGCATTTTTGGGCCGCGTTTGCGTCACTGCGGACGGCCCGGTCATGATGCGTCGTCCTGCTGAAGCGGGTTCCAGACGCATTTTCGATCCGCGCGGTCGCAAACGGTCACTTCGCGTCTATTTACGTCGTTCCATTGGAGATGCCCTTAGGCTACGACGATCCATATTGTCCAGATTTCAGGGGCAAGAACTTAATTAGCTAACACCGCATCCAACCTTTACAATGGAAGGAAAATTAATTGTTGCAGTCGAAAGAAGGAAAAAAGAAAAGCTATCTCACACATGAAGCTTGCTATACACTTACATTCAGGAGATCATATGCTCTAATGAGCTAGAGAAGTTCCTACGGTGAAGGCTACAAATCATCTTCCCCAAGCAGGTCTGGTCTTGTAGTAGTAACATTTTGTATTGTGGGATGAGCCAAATAGACTTGGAGGCGTGTCGTGGTATTCTTTCGGGAGGTTACGCATCCTGAGCAGTGCAGAGATAAAACCACAACTACACATTAACTATTCTAATCTTAATGCAGCTGACACGCGAGAGCCCTAATCCGTGAGATCACTAAAAAAAGTTAGCATCGCCCATTTAAGTCATCGCCTTATCCTCCTCTGTAACCAAGAACAGAAAGGGGACACGGAGACGAAGCACGTGTCAGGATAGAGATCGCTAGAGAGGAGACTACGGCGGCAACGCGCGGCTCTTCCTGGTCCTCCGCCTCCTCCCCGATCTCCACGCCGGCAGGACGCCGCCATGGTGCTGCAGCTCGCCGACAGGTCGCTCTTGCTTCCGATTTTGTTCAGGGAAAGCTCCGGCCTCTCTTAGAGCTGCTGCGCTGCCGATTTTGGTCGTGGCAGCGAGGCGTCGTTCCTCAGCCTCCCTCGTCGATCTCCTTTCACGCCGGCAGGGACGCTGCCGCGGTGCTTCAGGTAGCTCTTGCTTTCGATTTTGGTCAGGAAGAGCTCCGGCCTCTCCCCACGCACCTCCTCCGCTGCCGATTTTGCTCGGGGCCGCGAGGTGCCCGAGGGGACACCGCTGGCCAATCTTCAGAGAGGCAGAGAGGCGGCGGTTGCAGGGACCGCAAATCCGCAATGGGAGGGCACCGTCGGCGGTTTGCTGTGACGTGGTGGATGGGCTCGATGGGCGTCCCTGGGAGCTTAAAAAGAAAAAAAAACGTTTCGAGTTAAGTCACTTACGGATGGCACGGTGGGTAATTTCTACAAACTTTTGAGGCAATTTTAAGTAGGACGAACGACCGAGGGAGAAACCCTTTTGCTTTTATTATTAGGTATACATATAGATATAGATTCTGCCTTTTTATTTCGCATTGCATCTTTTAATGTGTTGACTGGATTTCTTTTTTCCATTAACTTTCAGTAGTCTTGGGTAATGTTCAGAAGTGTTAAGAATGACTGTGTTCTCTCTGAACATATGAATTTTTGATTATGCACTAACCCTCTAATGAGTTTGCTTTAAATTTGGTGTGGAGGAAGTTTTCAAGGGTTAAGAGAAGAGGATGATATAATACGATTAGAAGAGTGAAAAGTCTAAGCTTGGGGATGCCCCGTGGTTCATCCCTGCATATTTCAAGAAGACTCAAGCATCTAAGCTTGGGGATGCCCAAGGCATCCCCTTCTTCATCAACAACTTATCAGGTCACTTCTAGTGAAACTATATTTTTATTCCGTCACATCTTATGTGCTTTACTTGGAGCGTCTGTTTGTTTTTATTTTTGTTTATGTTTGAATAAAGTCGGATCCCAGCAATCCTTGTATTGTAGAGAGACACGCTCCGCTTTTTCATATTGAACACTGGTGTTCTTAGTTTTGCTTTAATGTTCATGGCGAAGGCTGAAAACTGCTTCGTTGATTGCTATTTGGTTGGAAACAGAAAATGCTTCATGTGGTAAATGGTATATTGTCTTGAATAATTTGATACTTGGCAATTGTTTTGAGCTATTATAGATCATCTTTAAGCTCTTGCATCATGTAGTTTAAATCTATTAGTGGAGAACTACCATAGAGCTTGTTGAAATTTGGTTTGCATGATTGGTTTCTCTAAGGTCTAGATATTTTCTGGTAAAAGTGTTTGAACGACAAGGAAGACAGTGTAGAGTCTTATAATGCTTGCAATATGTTCTTGTGTAAGTTTTTGCTGTACCAGTTCATACTTGTGTTTTCTTCAAACAACCTTGCTAGCCTAAACCTTGTATTGAGAGGGAATGCTTCTCGTGCATCCAAAACCTTGAGCCAAACCTATGCCATTTGTGTCCACCATAACTATCTATATGTGGTATTTTTCTGCCATTCCAAAGTAAATTGCTTGCGTGCTACCTTTAAAATTTCATTCCTTGTCTTTACAATACATAGCTCATGGGAAAATAGCTTAAAAACTATTGTGGTGATGAATATGTTGCTATGTATCTTAGTTCTTATAAGTTGCTTGTTGAGCGGTAACCATGTTTCTGGGGACGCCATCAACTCTTTACTTTGTTGAATATCATGTGAGATGCTATGCATGTTCGTCTTGTCTGAAGTAAGGGTGATTTATCATGATTAAATGGTTTGAGTATGCATGTTGTTAGAGAAGAACATTGGGCCGCCAACCAAAGCCATGTATCATGGTGGAAGTTTCAGCTTGGACATTAATCCTCAGAATCTCTTATGAGAATATTATTGTTGTTGAATGCTTAAAGCATTAAAAGGAGGAGTCCATTATCTGTTTTCTATGTTATCCCGGTATGGATGTCCTCAAGTTGAGATCTATCAAAACTGAGAAATCAAATGCGATCTATCTCCTTGGACCTTTGTACAGGTGACATAGAGGTACCCCTTTGTGACACTTGGTTGAAACATATGTAATGCAATGATAATCCATGGAAATCCGAGCTAATTAGGACAAGGTGCGGGCACTATTGGTATTCGATGCATGAGGCTTGCAACTTATAGGAAGTTTTATGCATAACACATATGAATTATTACTACCGTTGACAAAATTGTTTCCATGTTTTCAAAATAAAAAGCTCTAGCACATGAGTAATCTCTGCTTCCCTCTGCGAAGGGCCTTTCTTTTACTTTATGTTGAGTCAGTTTACCTACTTCTTTCTATCTTAGAAGCAAACACTTGTGTCAACTGTGTTCATTGATTCTTACATGTTTACTTATTGCACTTGTTATATTACTTTATGTTGACAATTATCCATGAGATATACATGTTACAAGTTGAAAGCAATTGCTGAAACTTAATCATCCTTTGTGTTGCTTCCAAACCTCTTACTTTGAATCTATTGCTTTATGAGTTAGCTCTTATGCAAGTCTTTTTTATGCTTGTCTTGAAAGTACTATTCATGAAAAGTTTTTGCTATATGATTAAGTTGTTTAGTCATTATCTTTTTGTTATCAAACCTTTGCTTTGAATCATTTCATTCATCTCATATGCTTTACAATAATGTTGATCAAGATTATGTTGGTAGCATGTCACTTCAGAAATTATTGTTTTTATCGTTTACCTACTTGAGGGCGAGTAGGAACTAAGCTTGGGGATGCTTGATACGTCTCCAACGTATCTATAATTTCTGATGTTCCATGCTAGTTTTATGACAATACCTACATGTTTGTTCACACTTTATATCATTTTTATGCATTTTCTGGAACTAATCTATTAACAAGATGCTGAAGTGCCAGTTCCTGTTTTCTGCTGTTTTTGGTTCCAAAAATCTAACACAGGAAATATTCTCGGAATTGGACGACACAAAAGTCATACTTCTTATTTTCCACGGAAGGTTCCAGAGAGCCAAAGAGGGGCCAGAGGGGAGCCAAGGGGGCCCCACCCCACATGGCGGCGCGGCCAAGGGGGGGCGCGCCCCCTATGGTGTGGGACCCTCGGGACTCCACAGACATCGCCCTTCCGCCTATATATTCTCTCCGTCGCGAAAACCCTAAATCGTCCAGTCATATTCCACGAAGAGTTCCGTAGCCGCCGCCATCGCGAAGACAAGTTTCGGGGGACAGAAGTCTCTGTTTCGGCACGCCGCCGGACGGGAAGTGCCCCCGGAATCCATCTCCATCGACACCACCGCCATCTTCATCGTCGTTGCTGTCTCCCATGATGAGGAGGGAGTAGTTCTCCCCCGAGGCTAAGGGCTCTACCGGTAGCTATGTGGTTCATCTCTCCCTTGTGTGATCTTTATGTGATCATGAGCTTTGTATCACTATTAATCTATGTGCTACTCTAGTGATGTTATTAAAGTAGTCTATTCCTCCTCCATGATGTAAAGGTGACAGTGTGTGCATCATGTAGTACTTGGCGTAGGTTATGATTGTAATCTCTTGTAGATTATGAAGTTAACTATTACTATGATAGTATTGATGTGATTTATTCCTCCTTTCATAGCTTTGACAGGTGTATGCTATGTTAGTACTCGGTCTAAATTGCAACGGTCTATTATGCACTCTAGAGGTTACTTTAATATGAACTCCGGATGTTGTGGAGCTTGTTTACTCCGGCTTGAGGGAGCTCTTGTAGCCCTACACAATGAATGGTGTTTGTTATCCAACAAGAGAGTGTTTGAAAGTAGCACAAGTGAGGAGAAGTTATTTATTTATTATGTGATCATTGTTGAGAGTGTCCACTAGTGAAAGTAGGATCCCTAGGCCTTGTTTCCAAATATCAAACATCGCTTATTTACTGTTTTACTGCATCTTTACTTCCTGCAATATTTACTTCATATCGCAATTACCGTTTACCACTATCTATACCACCTGCATTTTAATATATCTTCGCCGAACTAGTGCACCTATACATCTGACAAGTGTATTAGGTGTGTTGGGGACATGATGTCTACTCACGCTTCTTTTCATGTAGACAGTGTTGGGCCTCCAAGAGCAGAGGTTTGTAGAACAGCAGCAAGTTTTCCCTTAAGTGGATCACCCAAGGTTTATCAAACTCAGGGAGGAAGAGGTCAAAGATATCCCTCTCAAGCAACCCTGCAATCACAATACAAGAAGTCTCTTGTGTCCCCAACACACCTAATACACTTGTCGATGTATAGGTGCACTAGTTCGGCGAAGAGATAGTGAAATACAAGTAGTATGGATGTATATGAGTGGTAATAGCAATCTGAATAAAATATGGCAGCGAGTAAACATGCAACAGAACAGTAAATAAACGGAGATTCGATGTTTGGAAACAAGGCCTAGGGATCATACTTTCACTAGTGGACACTCTCAACATTGATCGCATAATAAATAATAACTTTTCTCTCATTTGTGCATACACTCTTTTGTTGGATGACAAACACCATTCGTTGTGTAGGCTACAAGAGCACCTCAATGCCGGAGTTAACAAGCTCCACAACATTCGATGTTCATATTTAAATAACCTTAGAGCATAATAGATCTTTGCAAAATAAACCGAGTACTAACATAGCATACACACTGTCACCATTACACTATGAAAGGGGGAATAAATCACATCAATACTATCATAGCGATAATCAACTCCATAACCTACAAGAGATTATGATCATAATCTACGACAAGAACCACACGATGCACACACTGTCACCATTACACCATGCAGGAGGAATAGACTACTTTAATAACATCACATGAGTAGCACATAACTAGTAGCGATACAAAGCTCATCATATGGATCTCAATCATGTAAGGCAGCTCATGAGATCATTGTATTGAAGTACATAGGAGAGAGATTAACCACATAGCTACCGGTACAGCCCTTAGCCTCGATGGAGAACTACTCCCTCCTCATGGGAGACAACAGCGGTGATGAAGATGGCGGTGGAGATGGCAGCGGTGTCGATGGAGAAGCCTCCCGGGGCACTTCCCCGTCCCGGCGGCGTGCCGAACAGAGACTCCCGTCCCCCAGATCTTGGCTTGCGATGGCGGCGGCCTGGAAGTTTTTCGTACCGTGGCTTATTCGCCTCGATGTTTTAGGTCAGGGACCTTATATAGGCGAAGAGGCGGAGCCGGAAGGTCGACGAGGCGGTGACAAACTAGGGGGCGCGCCCACCCTCGGCCGCGCCACCCGCGCCTGGTGGCCCAAGGCCCCCTCTGGCCTCTCTCGGTGTTCGAAGCTTCGGAATTTCAAGATTCTGGGCATTGATTTGGCCCAATTCTGAGAATATTCCCTTACTAGGATTTCTCAAACCAAAAACAGCAGAAAAGAACTGCACTTCGGCATCTCGTCAATAGGTTAGTTCCGAAAACGCATCAAAACGATATAAAGTGTGAACAAAACATGTAGGTATTGTCATAAAATAAGCATGGAACATCAGAAATTTGGATACGTTGGAGACGTATCAAGCATCCCCAAGCTTAGTTCCTACTCGCCCTCGAGTAGGTAAACAATAACACAAATAATTTCTGAGGTGACATGCTACCATCATAATCTTGATCAACATTATTGTAAAGCATATGACATGAATGGAGTGATTCAAAGCAATGATCTATAGGTTGCTAACAAATAGATAACATATAGCAAAACTTTTCATGAATAGTACTTTCAAGACAAGCATCAAAAAGTCTTGCATAAGAGTTAACTCATAAAGCAATAAATTCAAAGTAAAGGCATCAAAGCAACACAAAGGAAGATATAAGTTTCAGCAGTTGCTTTCAACTTTCAACATGCATATCTCATGGATAATTGTCAACACGTAATATGATGAATGCAAATAAGCAAGTATGTAAGAATCAATGCACAGTTGACACAAGTGTTTGCTTCTAAGATGGAAGGAAGTAGGTAAACTGACTCAACATAAAGTAAAAGATAGGCCCTTCGCAGAGGGGAAGCAGGGATTAAATCATGTGCTAGAGCTTTTCAAGTTTTGAAATCATATAGAGAGCATAAAAGTAAAATTTTGAGAGGTGTTTGTTGTTGTCAACGAATGGTAATGGGTCTCTAACTTATCTTATCAACCAGAGCGGCTCCCATGAGGGACGTTATCTCTACCAGCAAGGTAGATCTTCTTCTTTGTTTACACATGTATTGTATTTATGAGAATGTGTTGCCTGCCAAAACCCACCGGCGAGCAGTGGTTAAGCAACATGAAGAGCCGGGAGGCTGCCAAGACTGCTGGTGGGCCCTGGTCCCTCGACGTCGTCCCGCAATGTTCCGGCACACGTCCTGGCGGTTGCAAGGGCGTGCCACCTGACCTATACCTGGTCAGGAAGGTGTTGGAATGCTTCGATTAGTCTCCTGCATGGTAGACACGTAAACATTAAATACGAGCCCGATCGGCTCTCAGGTTGCCTTGTGGATCGGCTCAAAGAGCCGATCGCCCCATGATTCACGTTGGGTTTACGATGACATGGGGATCCTGCTTGATCAACACAAAGTTAAACCAATCCACGACAGTTTAGGGTTTTCACCGTATGATCGGAACATCCTACGCGTAGTTGAGCCTAATAGACACGAAAGATGATAGAAAGCTAACCCTAAAAGAGGCCTAAAAACCAACATTAAGTTAATTCCCGGAACAATCCCTCTTAGAGATAGCAAACTATACCTTACGCACTACCGGATCGTTCAACCCGTTTGCAAGGCCTAACCATACGGATATTAAACTAATCCTTGAGAAACAAGGAGCAACTATAACGGATTGGATCTACTAAACGACGAACAAGCAAGGTGCTGCCCTTACACCTAGATAGGTATAAGGGCAGCTAGATATCGAGGGACGGCATAGCTAAGCAAATATGTGTAAGAAAAGCACCAATGCAAGCCCCAAAACATCTACGATAAGTAGTGTTACTCGCCATCAACAACGCTTCAGCACGAGCAACACAAGATAAACGAATAAACGTACGCTGCCTAGATCGCAAGATGCGATCTAGGCAGCATGATGCTTACCCGGAAGAAACCCTCGAAACAAGGGGTGGCGATGCGCCTGGTTTGTGTTTGTTGTGAACGTGATTGTCCTCCTTTCTCGATAACCCTAGGTACATATTTATAGTCCAAGGGACTTTCTAATTCGGGCGTGCACCTAACCGTGCACGGGTTAAACTCTATCTTTTAATTCTAAACTAAGATGCAATCTACTATAATTTACAGATACACGGGCAATCTAGCCCAAACTCTTCGTGCAAGGCCGCTTCAGAGACGCTCCACGTGTATATCCTTCAAGCCCATCTCAATTACGGCCCATCTCCTGATTTGGCCAAAATCTGGTGATAACACATGCCCCCCTGGTTTTGGTAATGATAATTTCAAAACCACTCTGTTTTTCCTTCGAAGGGTCATGTCGTGGCAGAGCAGAACCGTCGCAGTATTCTTCATCATGACGCCTTGCCTTCTCAACTTCTCTGCACGATTTGACAGTTTTGGCACCACATCCTCGAAAACTGCTCAAGCATTAAATCTCCACTATATCTCCTTTTATTTAACCGCATCGAACAGTTCACCTCTTCATCCCCCTGCTCCGAACTAGCCGTCAGCCAAAAAACCCTCTCCCTCTGTAGCCATGTCTTCCTCTTCCTCCTCCGCTTCATCGGCTCTCTCCTCCCAATCCTCTTCCTCGAGTGAACTGGAGCCGGAGGTCAATCTGATGGCCATCTATGAGGCTCTCGCGCCCGAGTATTGGGACGCGAGAGAATGGGACTTCGCCATCGAGTCGGAGGACGACGAGCCCCGCACCGTCGGGGAAGAAGACCTCCGGTTCCTCGTCGACGGGGAGCTGGAAGCGGCGAGCGAGGACGACCTCCTCTCATGGGAGGCGGATCTCTCCTCCGACGAGGAGGAAGAAGAGGCGGAGGAGTCGGAGGAGGAAGACTCCTCCTCCGCCGGGTACCCGCCGGCCAAGCGCCTCCGAGGCTGGGCCTGGTCAGACGACGATGACGACGACGAGGAAGAGGAAGAAGCCCCTGGCGGCTTCATCAGCAGCGACGAGGAGCCCGCGGTAGCAGCGCCGACGACGGCGACGACGAGGGCAGCAACGACCCTTAGATTAGGGAGTAGTATAGGGCTAGTAGTAGCAGGCATTAGGCACTGATGATCTTTTGAGAGTCATCGGCTCTTTCTTGTAAAAATTCCTCTTCGAATCAATGAAAATTGCTCTTCCAATATGATTTTCCAATTGTCCAATTTCAAATCTTCCGATTGCCAAACAAGTCAACGCACCAAGAACCGATAGCAACGTATCGGTCTTTCACCCTCAAACGCCCATAAGGCCGAGCTCAAATCTCAAATCAGACAGATATCCAAGCAAACACTCCACGAATTCAGATGTAACTTGATATCTAACCACAATATTTTGCAACTCTAAAGTCGATGGCTGTGCATCGACTATTTTGTTCTTAAGTCGATGTCCGTTCATCGGCTGTTCCAAAAATTAATTTTTATCGGCCGATTTCATACATCGGCCTCCATATCTTACTGTCCATCTTCCCACATGCTTGGGAAGTACTTCTTGAGATGCTGGCCGTTGACAGCCACTGGGAACTTCACACCATCCAACTGCTCGAGCATGTATGCATTACCCTTTAAAACTTGGTCGACTTTGTACGGGCCGTGCCAATTTGGAGACCATTTACCATACATTTTATCCTTAGTCCCTAACGGCAATACAGCTTCCCATACCAGATCACCAACCTGGAACTCCTTTGGCTTCACCTTCTTATTATATGCGCGAGCCACCTTGGCTTTATTCTCCTTGATTTTCTCAAGTGACCAAAGTCTAAGTTCCGTTGCATCCTCAATGTTGTCACTCATCAGGGCTGCATATTCTTCAGTAGTCAAATCATTCTGAAATGTAACCCTTCTCGAACCAGCCTTGATTTCCCAGGGTAACACAGCTTCTTGTCCATAGACCAGATGGTATGGCGAGGTTTTTATTGATCCATGACACGACATGCGATAAGCCCATAACGCTTCTGACAATACCTCGTGCCAACGTCTAGGATGCTCGTCGATCTTCCTTTTAATCAGCTTGATCAGACTTTTGTTGGATGCTTCAGCCTGTCCATTTGCTTGAGCATAGTATGGAGACGATCGGATCAGCTTGATTCCCATATCCTCGCAGAATTTTCTAAACTCCTTAGAAACGAAGACCGAACCTCCATCGGTCGTGATAGTCTGGGGAATACCAAATCTGTGAATGACATGCTCCCTCACAAAATCGACAACATCTGATGATGCCACTGCCTTCATAGGGACGGCCTCCACCCATTTAGTAAAATAATCTGTAATGGCCAGAACCCATACATTTCCTTTGCTCGAAGGAGGATGTATCTTGCCGATCATATCCATGCCCCACCCTCGGAACGGCCACGGCTTGATGATGGGATTCATCGCTGATGCAGGTACCATCTGAATGCTCCCAAACTTCTGACATGCTTGACACCCTTTATAGTACTTGAAACAATCTTCAAGCATGGTGGGCCAATAAAATCCCGATCGCCTGATCAGCCACTTCATCTTATGAGCCGATTGGTGAGTTCCACAGGCACCTTCATGCACCTCATGCAAGAGCCGATTGGACTCGGCCGGTCCCAAACATTTGAGAAGTAACCCTTCCAAAGTCCTGTAGAACATGTCATCGCCGATCAGGACGTACTTCATGGCCCTGTATCTTATCCGTTTAGGTGCCCCCCGAGCCGGATCTTTCAAGTAATTGAAGATATCGGCTCTCCAATCATCGGGTTCCATGAACTGCACCTGAAAATCGGCTCCATCGGCTACGTCCTTGTATCCTGACGCCGTTTGTGCGAGGTCGTTCGCCTCGGTATTTTGCGATCTTGGGATCCAATGGAAGTTGATATACCTGAACTGTGTCATCAGCTCACGGCATTGCATCCATAATGGGAAGAGCAACTCGCTCTCACACTTATACTCCTCCGTGAGTTGAGAAATCACCAACTTGGAATCCCCGAAGATCTCAACTGCCTCTGCCCCAGCGTCCAATAGCAACTCCATTCCCTTGCACATCGCTTCATACTCAGCAACATTGTTGGTGCAAGGGGTAGATATCCTGATGGAGAAGGAATACGTTGCCCCCCGAGGCGACACGAGTAGCACGCCGATGCCGCAACCATCCTCACAGACCGATCCATCGAAGAACATGGTCCATGCACGCACAGATAGTGCTGCTACGTCCGTGTTGATTCGTTCAGCAATAAGATCGGCCAACGCTTGTCCTTTGACTGCTTTCGCAGGCTGATACCGGATATCAAATTCCGATAAAGCAAACATCCATTTGCCGAGTCGGCCTTTCAACACAGGAGCCGACAGCATATGCTTGATGACATCCGATTTGCATATGACGATGATTTCTGCTTTCAGCAAGATGTGCTGAATCTTGGTGCAGGTGAAGAACAGGCAGAGGCACAACTTCTCGATCTCGAGGTACCTCGTTTCTGCATCCAACATCCTTCTGCTGAGGTAGAAAACCACTTTTTCCAGACCATCATAAACCTGCACCACCACTGACGCGATGGAGGTGTCAGCTACTGACAAGTAAATGTAGAATGGCCTGTCTTGCTGCGGTGGAACCAACACAGGTGGCTTCGTTAAGTACTCCTTAATATCGTCAAATGCTTGCTGTTGCTCTGCCCCCCAGCGAAACTCCTCATCAGACTTGATTTTGACCAATCCCATGAACGGCTCGATTCGTCCTGACAGGTTGGAGATAAACCTTCTGACGAAATTGATTTTGCCGATGAGACACTGGAGCTCCTTCTTCGTGGTGGGTGGCTTCATCGTTCGCACTGCCTCCTGACTTTTCAGGCCGATCTCAATTCCGCGTTCATGAACCAAGAAACCCAAGAACTGACCGGCCGTCACACCAAAGGCACACTTCTTTGGATTCATTCTTAGTCCGAACTTCCTAGTTCGGTCCAGGACGTGTCGCAAATCTTCCAAGTGTCCGTCCACCGAAACAGACTTCACCACCACGTCATCGATGTAAATCTCCACCAATTTGCCGATTAAATCATGAAAGATGTAATTCATGGCTCGTTGGTATGTTGCGCCGGCATTCTTCAGTCCAAATGTCATGACTACATATTCAAACAAGCCTACCGAGCCTGGCACTCTGAATGCAGTCTTGTTTATATCTTCTGGAGCCATAAAGATTTGATTGTACCCGGCATTGCCATCCATGAAGCTTAAAACTTTATGACCAGCAGCTGCATTGATCAACGTCTCTGCTACTGGCATCGGATATTCATCCTTTGGAGTGGCACTATTGAGATTCCGAAAATCTATGGCGACGCGCCATCGGCCATCCTTTTTCTCCACAGGTACGACATTGGAAATCCATTCAGCGTACCTGCATGGCCTGATGAACCCGGCGTCCAACATCTTCTGGATCTCCTTCTTGACTTCCACCAAGATTTCGGCCTTCATCTGTCGTGCTCGCTGCTGGAACGGCCGAAATCCTTTCTTCAGAGGGAGCCGATGCTCAATGATACTCCTGTCTAACCCAGGCATCTCTGTATAATCCCATGCAAAACAATCTGGGTACTCCTTCAACAAGGCTATCAACCGGCTCCTCAGATGTGGATCCAACTTTTTGCTGATAAATGTTGGTCGTGGCTTATCCCCAGGACCAATGTCAATCTCTTCCAGCTCATCAGCTGATGTGAACCCATACCCCAGCTTTCCATCGCTTGCTAGATCAATGCTGAACACAGGCAAAAGGCAAGTTGAGGATAATTTTGGCCGATTGCTAGAATCGGCCTCCTTTTTCATTGCAACGTTCAATGCGGGTTTACAACTTTTTGGTTCTCTACTATGGCTACGTGACAATCTTGAGGTAAGACCTTTGCTTTTTATTTTTTGGGGCCGATCGCTGGGATCGGCCTTGTCACGCACGTCCATAGACTTGGATCTTGCTACTCTGTCAGGCCAGTGGATAAGACCAGCCTCACCCCGTTTTTTGAAGCTTCGATGCGCTCACAGCCGTCCAGATTAATTCCAGAGAGCGGCTCTTGGTCGTTTGCATCCCAAATATTCATGGCAGCTAGCGAGATCTCGATCGAATCATCTGCATGAACAACTTCCACTTCATCTCCATCCCATTGTATGATGCACTGATGCATTGTGGATGGAATGCAACAGTTAGCGTGGATCCATCCCTCCCTAGCAGGACAGCGTAAGTGCTTTTGCTGTCGACGATGAAGAACGACGTAGGGATGGTTTTTCGGCCTAGAGTCAGGTCTACGTTCAGAACACCCTTGCTTCTGACGCTTGGCTGTTGAAATCGCTCAATGTGACATTGGTCTTGATCAGATCTTCGTTGGAACGTCCCAAACGTTGAAGCATAGAGTACGGCATTATATTGACTGCCGCTCCTGTATCAACCAACATCTTCCCGATAGGCTGTCCATTGATGTAACCTTTCAGGTATAGGGCTTTCAAATGCCTGTAGCTTCTATCTCGCGGATTCTCAAAGATGACTGGCCATGGACCGCAGTCAAACTGTGCCACTGACACCTCCTCGTCTTTTGGAGCGCAAAACTCTGACGGGAGTATGAACACCATGTTTGTATCAGCCGATGTCTCTGCATCGCTCTTGTCTGCTTGGGGCGCCACACTTTCGTGGTCGTGCCTCTGTCTCCAATGTTTGCTGAATTTTCACGGCCGATCGGGCCGTGCTTTCCTCAATGTACAGGTACTGTGCTCCTTCCTCTAAGTTTTGTAGCCGCACCCTACGCTTCTGGGAGTGGCTGAGTCCATCAGGACACCAACGTGGCCGGTGATACTATCTTCTTCTTCTGACTCGAAGTCTTCATCTTGAGATGACTCAGCTCGTTTGTTCTGAGGTGGGAGAGGCCCTAGACGCTTGAACACTGAAACTTCATTTGTTCCCTTCCTCTTCCGTCTACATTCTGGGCAGTTCTCGATTGTTGGCAATCGGCTCATTCCTGAGTCCCAGCAGTGTTTGAAGAAAGGACAGTCCCAATGCTTATCCATGTCCTCTTGCTCTCTCGACCTCCGTCTAGCGTGACGCTCATACCCTTCTTGGTCTCTATCATATCGACGATACTTCTTGTCATCTGCATCAGACCGACGATATCTTTCATCATCTACGTCGTAGCGCCGACGTCGGTCATACTGCTGCTCATATTTGTTAAGGAGATGTGCGGAGAGTGGTCGTTGATACCGCACGCTTCTCACTTCTTCCTCAGCAAGTACCGTCTGTCATCATGCTGGGGCCGGTCGCGTGGATCGGCCTCCGCTTTATCCTTGCCACGGGAGTGACTGCTCTCTATCTTATCCTTGCCATGGCGGTCTACAAGTCCTGCCATGTTGATATTAAAAGAGAAGCCTGGCTCGCTCCTTAAGCAGTGACTAAGATCGACCATGTTGACGCCAGGAAACGAATGCGTGTCAACTTCATGGCAAACTGACCGAAGAGTAATCGGCCTTGTTCTATCGCCATTTGAATCTTCCGCGCAGAATTTGCAGTGTTGGTGGCGTGGGTGTACATGGGATGCCATTTGCAGTATGGCCTACCGTTCATCTCTTGTAACGTAGGGATTTTGTGGCCTTCGGGTAACTTCAGCTGTTTTTCCTTCAGCAGCAAATCAAAAATCTGCTCCGTTTTGCTTAAATCAAAGTCAAACCCTTTTGCAGGCCCTGGTTGTTTCACCCATTTGCAGGACACGGGTACTGCCCCCCGAGCCCACTCAGCTACGGCGACCTCCTGATCTTCTGCAGAGTTTTCTTCTTCTTCCGTCTCGACCAGGGCGACGCGCTTGAACTTGTCCTGGTACAATTCTGGGTGGCGCTGTTCATATGATGTCAACTTCGCCAGTGAATTGTAGTCTGCTTGGAAAGTTAGATCCTTGAGCGGCGCTGAGAGTCCTGCTATTGCCAGCTCGACTGCTTCCTTCTCAGATAAACGAACCGAATAACATCGGTTCTTGACAGTTCTGAAACTCTGAATGTATTCAGACACTGTCTCTCCTCGCCTTTGCCGAACCTGGGTCAGATGCCAGTAGCTTCTGAATGATATTGTATGTGGAACTGCTCTTCCAGCTGCTTCCACGTCCGAACTGAATCTGGTGGCAACGAGGTGTACCACCCAAAAGCTGGACCCGTGAGAGATTGCGAAAAGAACCTCACACGTAGCTGGTCTGAAGCTGAGACCATGCCCAACTGTGCCAAATATCGCTCACGTGCTCGATTGAGCTAGACCCTTCTGATCCACTGAATTTTGTGAAGTCGGGAGCCGATATTTGGGCGGTAGTGGGATCAGGTCATAGTCGTTGGGATACGGCTTGGAGTAGCCGATTGTTCTCTTCTTCGGCAGGATACCGAACTGGTCTCTCAGGATAGTACTGATCTGATTCACAGTAGGAGCTGCAGAAGTTGAGCCTTCATGACTTATTCTGGTGGCATATTTAGCTAGCCACGCCTGTTTCTCCGCATCTGCTCCAGAACTTCCTCCGGCTCCATCAATCCCTCCTGCTGTGGCAATCCCTCCTGCTGTGGCATTCCCTCCTGCTGTGATGGGTCATCCAGTTGTTGCAGTCCGGCACGTATGTGCACACGTATCCATGTGGGATATCCTTGGGTGGCTCATACAGGAATTGGTAATCGCCAGGATCACCTCCATCTTTGTAGACGACGTACGCCGGTCACCCTTGTTGCTGTGGAGCTGCCAACGTGTATGGCAGTGGTGGCCTAGTGTAGAACGGTATCTCTCCCTGGTGAGTCCCTAGAGCAGGTCCTGACGGAGAATACTGATGCTTCATGATTTCTTGCACCACACGAAGCGCAACACGCTCAAGAGTGTTCACCAGGCTCTCTGCCGATGTAGAGAATGAGCCACAGCATAGTTAATTTCCTGGCGCAGGGCTCTGGTACGGTCCTCCGAAGGGAGAGACAGATCTATCCCTTCAAGCACGCCTTCGGGTTTGAACCCTTTGAACCTAATCCCGTGCGAACGGGTCTTCTCGAAAGAGCCGATGAGATCGGCTTCGAAGATGGCCTTGAGATCATCATATTTCTTCTTGTGCTCTGGAGGCAGATCTTCGTACTTGATCTGTTCTTCCGCCATCTCGGATGCAGGTGTTGACGTGGTTGTTGTAGAAGATTGTCCCACCGGGCGTGCCAGAATGTGTTGCCTGCCAAAACTCACCGGCGAGCAATGGTTAAGCAACACGAAGAGCCGGGAGGCTGCCAAGACTGCGTGGGCCCTGGTCCCTCGACGTCGTCCCGCAATGTTCCGGCACACGTCCTGGCGGTTGCAAGGGCGTGCCACCTGACCTATACCTGGTCAGGAAGGTGTTGGAATGCTTCGATTAGTCTCCTGCATGGTAGACACGTAAACATTAAATACGAGCCCGATCGGCTCTCAGGTTGCCCTGTGGATCGGCTCAAAGAGCCGATCGCCCCATGATTCACGTTAGGTTTACGATGACATGGGGCTCCTGCTTGATCAACACAAAGTTAAACCAATCCACGACAGTTTAGGGTTTTCACCGTATGATCGGAACATCCTACGCGTAGTTGAGCCTAATAGACACGAAAGATGATAGAAAGCTAACCCTAAAAGAGGCCTAAAAACCAACATTAAGTTAATTCCCGGAACAATCCCTCTTAGAGATAGCAAACTATACCTTACGCACTACCGGATCGTTCAACCCGTTTGCAAGGCCTAACCATACGGATATTAAACTAATCCTTGAGAAACAAGGAGCAACTATAACGGATTGGATCTACTAAACGACGAACAAGCAAGGTGCTGCCCTTACACCTAGATAGGTATAAGGGCAGCTAGATATCGAGGGACGGCATAGCTAAGCAAATATGTGTAAGAAAAGCACCAATGCAAGCCCCAAAACATCTACGATAAGTAGTGTTACTCGCCATCAACAACGCTTCAGCACGAGCAACACAAGATAAACGAATAAACGTACGCTGCCTAGATCGCAAGATGCGATCTAGGCAGCATGATGCTTACCCGGAAGAAACCCTCGAAACAAGGGGTGGCGATGCGCCTGGTTTGTGTTTGTTGTGAACGTGATTGTCCTCCTTTCTCGATAACCCTAGGTACATATTTATAGTCCAAGGGACTTTCTAATTCGGGCGTGCACCTAACCGTGCACGGGTTAAACTCTATCTTTTAATTCTAAACTAAGATGCAATCTACTATAATTTACAGATACACGGGCAATCTAGCCCAAACTCTTCGTGCAAGGCCGCTTCAGAGACGCTCCATATCACTACAAGAAAAGTTCTGATAGAAAACGTCTCAAAATCGTCCGCTAAGGGGTATTTTTCGTCGCCTATGGGCCTAACCCGACGATATGGGTTCTGTTGTGGAAACTGCGTCAGGCAAAGTCCTACGACGATTTTTTCGGTCCATCGCGCTTGGGCGCCCTTCCGCCACGGAAAATCGGACCGTTGCCCAAGTGTTTCCGGGAGCCCGTTGACTGCTGACGTCATGCAAACTAACACGTGGCAGACGCCGTTAACTGGCAGTTAACGGCGTTAACCGGCTGAAACCCCGTGGTAGATGGTAGGCCCACACGAGGCCTGCCACGTCTTAAGCGGGCCGGCCCATTAAGTTTGCGGGCCGGGCCAGCTGACTTAGTTTGACCGGTCAACTATATAGCTGGGCTGGTCCATTAGTTACGTGGGCCGGGCCTAACCTCTAAAGTTGACTGGTCAAAAATGGGCCGACCCACCAAGCATGTGGGCCGGGCCGAATGCACTCGTTTGACCGGTCAACAGGCAAAAGGGCCGGCCCACAAGACATGAGGGACCCACTTTCCTGTTATCGCCGGCCCATTTAACAAGTTGGGTTCGCCTTAAAGCAAGTGGCTGGCCCAGAAAATTATTGGGCCAGCCCAATTAGCATGTGGGTCCCACTTTCCTGCTATCGGGCCGGCCCATTTAGTACGTGGGGTCCACCCTAGATCAACTGGGCTGGCCCAACAAGCCGCCGGGCCAGCACAGGGGTCCCACTTTCGTTAAAGGGCCAGCCCATTTAGTATGTGGGGTCCACCATATAGCAAGTGGGTCGCCCAACAAGATAGTGGGTCGGCAAAAACACGTGGTCCTACTTTCCTTAAAGGGCTGGCCCAGCTAGTATGTGGGGTCCACCATATAGCAATTGGGCCGGCCCAACAAGATAGTGGTCGGGCCAAAACACCGTGGGTATCACTTTCCCTTAAAGGGCCGGCCCATTTAGTATGTGGGGTCCACCATATAGCAAGTGGGCCGGCCCAACACGCTAGTGGGCGGGCCAAAAACACAGGGTCCCACTTTCGCCTTAAAGGGCCGGCCCATTTAGTATGTGGGGCCACCACAGCAACTGGCTGGCCCAACTAGTAGTGGGCCGGCCCAGAGTGTGGGGTCCACCTTAAAGCAAGTGGGCCGGCCCAATAAAAGTGTGGGGTCCACAGTAAATCAAATGGGCTGGCCAAATAAGTAAGTGGGCCAGCCCGTTTGGTTGCTCTTTATATGCCGGCGTAATAGGCGCTTTAGGATTTTGCGGGCCGACACATATGTGATTTCGCTTAATTGGGCCGTTTAAGGGATGGGAATTCGTGATTTAGATACTGAGAATATTTACGCAGCATTGATTTCTGTCGGATAGCCTCACTTACCACAAGCACCAAAGAAAAAATGCGCGAAAGAACTATAAAAACTAACTAAATATTACATCAGCTGCAAGGCATTGAAAAAATATTACAGAACCCAGAGAAATTGAATGGTAATTAAACCTAGCAATACAATGAAGGGATCCGGCAATCTTTTAAGTTGTCCATGCAGCACCTATATCCGAAACAAAGACATTACAAGTTAAGACAGCAACAATGGAAAGGCAAAGACACTACAATATTGTTTGCCAAAGAATTTGGAACTCATCATTTCGTCGTTATAACAAGATCATTGTAATGCGCACAATAAGCAAACAAAGAGTGCATGCCGCATACCAACAGCCAATATAACAGAGCATGTTAGAATGAAACAGCAGACTTACTACTGTCGAGTCCCATGCAAACCAACATGTTCAGGGAGTACAAAATTGGCATGAACAACATAGTAGCAGGCTATAAATTTTGTAACAACGACTGAGCAAGATGAAGTTATGATGGCTACATCTACAGAGCAGGGAATGTAAACCAAAAATAGAAGTTACGATGGCAAAAGCTAAAGAGGAGGGAATGTGAACCAACATGTGCCAAGTGCAATTACTTCATTTTGGCCGTGAACTAAATAATACTCCTGAACTTATAGTGAAGGGGATGCAAATCAAGATGTTTCGGGATATAAACTTGTAATGAGCAACACATAGAGGATAGTTAATGCTGGAGCTTAGGATGGACCAGATACAGAATATAGTGGGATCACCTGTGAACTTGTATAAGAGGGAATGCAAACCAATATGTTCAGCTTTCCATATGTGAGCATCATGCCAAGTCAGAGAAACAAGTCAATAATGCAGCTTTTGAAGAACAAGATGGCACGCAAAATTATTATCTAGTAGTATGACAAGTTTATTTGTACTACAGGCTAGATAGTAGAGTGATAGCATGCCAAACTAAGTCCTTACTTTGTTAGCTTACAATGAACTAGATACAAAACAATGGCATCACCTATAGTACAGGGAATGCAAGCCAACATGTTCATGGAGTAAAAAATTGGCACAAACAACATAGTAGCAGGCCATAATTTTTGTAACAACGACTGAGCAAGATAAAGTTATGATGGCTAGATCTACAGAGCAGGGAATGTAAACCAAATATAGAAGTTACGATGCCAAAAGCTATAGAGCAGGGAATGCGAACCAACATGTGCAATTACTTAAAATTGGCCATGAACTAAATAATAGCAGGATGTTACTATAATACCTATAATTTTTGTAACAACGACTGAGCAAGATAGAAGTTATGATGGCTACATCTACAGAGCAGGGAATGCAAACCAAAATGTTCAATCGCTTAAAGTTAGCAATGAAGTAGAAAATAGCAACGTGTTACGGTCATAGCTAGGAATGAACTAAAAGAGCTTCAGACAAACAAGCATCTGAACCCAGAACATGGCGCTAAAACAAGGGACTTACATTAGGAGAAGCACTCTGTGGGAGTCACAGCAGATCTTCCTGGGGTTGATAGATCCGGTGATGAAGTACGCTACATGTGCTACTTGGGGTTGGAGAGACGACCATTACACTTCATGGTTACTCATCTCATCTGCAAAAACGTAACGGCGCGTCGTTAGCACAAACAGGTTCCCCAAGATTAAACAAGAACTTGCAGGCAAGCAATAGAAAAGCGACAGTAGAAGAGTTTAGATCATGCACGGCGCCGGTGAAGCAGATCCGGTTCATGCACAGCGGTGTCGGTGAGCAAGATACGATGCGGTGGACGACGGATCCGGCGAAGCGGCTCCGGTGGGGTGGACGATACCGCAGCTGAAGCGACTGCGGTAGACTGCTGGATGAGCATATGGTTTCGAGGTTCGGCGGGGATGATCCGGTCCGGTTGATGACGGCGTCGATGAAGCGGCTCCGGCAGGCAGCCGGATGACGAGGATCGCGAGGGCTCGGGTAGGCCAGGGAAGTCCGGCGGGGATGTTCCGGTGCGGTGGTCGTGGAGGTGGGAGAGAGGGACTTGGGAAGTTCCGGTGGGTGGTCTGAGGGAAATGAATTTTTTTGGGAGGGTTTCCGGGCTAGGGAGGTGGTGATCCAAAAAATGACGGGCAGACCCCCCACCAACCGACTTTGCTGTCATCTCCACAGGGGTAGAATGGGAATTTGGAAGCGTGTGAAATTTTTGTATTTTGTAGGCGGGAAGTTTTGCCGCTATGAGATTTTGAATTTCGCTAAGGTCCAAGTATAATGATAAAAAATTGTGAGACCGTACTAGTACCTCTGTTCAAGGCCGAGTGCAAAATCAAATCATCATCACCTTGAATATTGGTCACTACCATGGTCATGATCTATCTCTGAAATTAGCGTATCCGCTATATCTTGCAAAGTATAATGATAAAAAAAATTGTGAGACCGTACTAGTACTTCTATTCTAGGCCGAGTGCAACATCAAATCATCATCACGTTGAAAATTTGTTACCATGATCATGATCTATCTCTGAAATTGGCGCATCCGCTATATCTTTCAAAGTATAATGATAATAAAAATTGTGAGACCATACTAGTACTTCTGTTCAAGTTCGAGTGCAACATCAAATCATCATCACGTTGAAAATTTGTTACCATGATCATGATCTACCTCTGAAAATGGGCGCATCCGCTAAAACTTGCAAAGTATAATGATACAAAATTGTGAGACCGTACTAGTACTTATGTTCAAGGTCGAGTGCAACATCAAATCATCATTACATTGAAAAGTGTGTTACCATGATCACGATCTATCTCTGAATTTGGCGCATCCGCTAAATCTCGCAAAGTATAATGATAAAAAAATTGTGAGACTGTACTAGTACTTCTGTTCAAGTTCGAGTGCAACATCAAATCATCATCACGTTGAAAATTTGTTACCATGATCATGATCTATCTCTGAATTTGGCGCATCTGCTAAATCTTGCAAAGTATAATGATAAAGAAATTGTAAGACAGTAGTAGTACTTCTGTTCAAGGTCGAGTGCAACATCAAATCATCATCACGTTGAAAATTTGTTACCATGATCCTCTGAAAATGGGCGCATCCGCTAAAACTTGCAAAGTATAATGATACAAAATTGTGAGACCGTACTAGTACTTATGTTCAAGGTCGAGTGCAACATCAAATCATCATTACATTGAAAATTGTGTTACCATGATCATGATCTATCTCTGAATTTGGCGCATCCGCTAAATCTCGCAAAGTATAATGATAAAAAATTGTGAGACTGTACTAGTACTTATGTTCAAGGCCGAGTGCAGGATCAAATCATCATCATGTTGAAATTTGTTACAACGATCATGACATATCTCTAAAATTGGCGCATCCGCTAAATCTTGCACGTGGCGCATCTCGGTGCGGAGCAACAAGCCGGTGCTATCAAGGTTGAGGCGTCGGTAGCGTCATCGGGCTCTCCTCTTTTGATAGATCTTCTACATGGCGTGGCGCACCGCCCACCGAGAAGCAGTCACATGTGAGATCGAGGTGGAGACGTCGCCGGCATCCTCGAGGCGCGACCGCCCTTCTACGAGCCAGAGTCGACTCAAGGTATGAATCCATGCGCTGTCGCGTCCCTTCTGCATATGAAGTGGGATGCCTTAGATTTATTGTTCTTCTCTTACGATTATTTCTAGCCGGACATGTGTGCTCTTTCTCTGAATATATTGCTTGAAAAGCTAACCAAGTTACTTAAATTCACTTCGTTCTTAATCTTGCGTGCTAATTTTGTTATTTTTGCTGACAGTGGTGCACGCAAGGAAATTTATTTCTGGGTGTGCTGAGCTGTTAGGCCTAAGTCGAAATCCTCAGCTAAACAAGGCCTCAGCTTAACACATAAAAAGGTGTTCAATCTCGCCCACAATGTCCTCTTCTTTCCTCTTCCTTTATTGGAACTTGTTTTGCAGACAAGGAAAGTGGCACGTGTAATGTGAGTAAAACCCTCTTAGCCAAAATCAGCTACGAGCAAGATTTTATGTATTGTAGATTCCCCAATTGACTCTCATCCCCAATGTAGTCTTTTTTATGTCAGTATAGACTTCTTTACTGGATGTATACTATCGTACATGGCATGCATTTGCCTAATGAGGAGCATTGTATTGCCATTCTAGCCAACCTGATCGATCTGTCAAGCTTCATGCACGAGATGCCATGTTTAATTTACTCCCTCGCTCTGATCCATATTTCTTGGTGTAAAATGAATGTGAATCGGAGGGAGTACTCTTCTTAGATAGTACTATACCAGTTCAAAAAAAGTACTGTACTACTACATCACAAATGCATCAAAAGAGTACTACATCACAAGACCACCACGGTTGTACTAGTAGAGTTTAATGCTTAACTTCCAAAGGGAATAAGATTACACATATGAACTTTAAACAGGCGCTGTCCGATGTCTGCTTGTTTGGGAGCACAACATAAATAATACTACCCCCGTCCATACATAAGTGACTAAACTTTGTCTGAAGATGGTTTCATCTATATATGTTTTTAGTGTGTAGATACATCCGTATCTTGAAGGAAAAAGGTGAGCCGCTAACTTTTTGAATAGAGTGAGTAATACAATTCGGATAAACAATGGTGTAGTAAAACAAATACTCCTGCCCATCATAAAACAAAACACAGACTGACTCAAATATATGTACAGATCACAAAAAAGGTTTCATCAGAACCCGAACATATACATGCAGAGATGACCGTTTGATCACATAAAACAAAGGTTTCGTGGCATATTTATGCCCCCAAAACAAGCAGACGTAGGACAGCGCCAACGTACTAGCAGCTAGCACTATGGAGCTGCAGTACAAACAAATGGTGCAGCGACATTTCCACCAGAACGAAAACTAAAAGACATCAGACCAAACAAAAGCTGGGCTATCACTTCTTGCCCAAACAAGCCTTGCTCCTTCATATGCGACTTCCTTTTCTCTTATGGATGTTGAACTTTGAATTAGATGGGTTCCTGACAGCGCGTTCTTTTTCGTGTCCTTGATGTTGCACTCTGGATCAGGTCGGTTACTGTCAGGAAATGAACAAATTGATCAGCAAAAGTCATATGTAAATGAATGCAAAGGTTACATATGAATGACTAACCCGGTCTAACTGAGTAGGGATGTAAAGTGCACCAACGTCTAGCAGAATTGTACTTTCTCCACTGCCAGTTGCTCATATCTAATTGGAATACTCCCTCCTTTGCCCGTACAACCAGCTCATTTTTGTCCTCAAATACGCAGAGTAACCTTACTGCATGTTTCCAATTGTATGGAAATGATGTGTCAAGGCCAAAAAAAGTATCCAATTCAAAATTTATATGACATGTCCATGACTCGTGATCGCCTGTTGATGATCTTGTACTGGCCCATGTTTGTAGGGTGAAGTCTCTTATAACAGCAAGGGCAACATCTCCATTATGTCCCTTGAAGATGTGAATGTTAAGCATGAATATATCATGCGTCTCATGAGGGCACTGAATATATTTCAGAGCCTTCTTTGCATGGTCAAGCTCAATGATATATCTAGACTTCGTTGGCCAGTACAAAATACCC
Source organism: Lolium multiflorum (assembly GCA_030979885.1). NCBI lineage: Eukaryota > Viridiplantae > Streptophyta > Magnoliopsida > Poales > Poaceae > Lolium > Lolium multiflorum. The sequence goes on along the minus strand of CM061749.1, from coordinate 221,668,665 downwards.
CCTATGAGAGTTGCCGGTCTACGGTCAATCTCTGACAGCATCGGAGTTGATCGAGCTAGAAACTCCCATTCTTTTGAATCTGGTGAGTAGATATGAGCCTGTGCATCGTAACGTTTAGTTGTTATCCAAACAACCGAGAACTTGCCACAATGTGTAAACGGTTCAGAGTTGTTTCTCGAACAGAGAATTGAGCCGCTGCTTTCAATTGTGTGATTGCGCCACAATGGTGGTTCTGGTATCGCTGTGAGAACTTGCCTAATTGGATCCCAGACTGATATATACCCACTGGATACATTAGAATGGAGTAGCACCATACCATCGCGGCATCCCAGGACATAGATTTTGGGACCGTTCACTTGAGACGGGATTGCCAGCATCTTCAAGATGGCCGGGTGAAGATCATGCTCTGTGATGAATCGATTGTCCTCGGAGTTGTTGGTGAAAAACCCTAGCAACGGGTTTCCTCCGTTGTGTGACACAGTTAGCTTTCTGAAATAATTGCTTCCCATACATTGCCTCCATGCTTTCTTGGTGCCTGATGCAGCTAGTAAGCAGGTTGGATGGGGAGGAAGCCTGACAAGAATCTGAGAGACTACATCTCCAGGCAGATCGTTGATTGTTGTGGGTGTCCTTCGACTGAAGCTGGTAGGATTATGCAAATCGCACGATGCATCGTCAAAATTATGTAAACAACACACTGCATCATCTATTTTTTAAAACAAAATGCAACATCTAATTTGACTAAGCAGCAAAATGCATCATCTAATTCATCATCAAAGTTTCCTAAACTGCACGGTGCATCAGCAAAATCAAAATAGTGTAAACAGCACAATGCATCAGCAAAATCAAAATAATGTAAACAGGACAATGCATCAGCAAAATCAAAATAATGTGAACAGCACAATGCATCAGCAAAATCAAAATATTGTAAACAGGACAATGCAATTGTAATCCTGTTGCATAATCAATGAAGCCCTTAATTTGCAAAAAAAAACACCACAAAAATAGGACGCACCAACGGAAGGCAATCTCGCATATACAGTAATAATTGCTAACGTGTCAACACGATTGGAGGAAAAAGAGACCTCTACAGGACCCAAAACGCTGTGGTAACATCAGATGGGGTTAGCTTTGATATAGGTAATAAAATGTAAACAGCACAATACATCATCTAAGTTGACAGCAAAATTCTTCATCGAAATTTCCCACACTGTTCAAGGAATCAGAAAAATTACCTAAAAGGCTAAAAGAGCAAAATGCATCATCAGAGTAAAATATATGTAAACAGTACAATGCATCATCCAACTTTTGGCTAAACAGCAGAGAGCATTAGCTAGGTTGACAGAAAAAAAAAACAAAAAAAACCATGAAAAATTCCTGAAGAGGTGAGTGCATCAGAAAAATTACTACCTAAAAAGCATAATGAATCACCCAAATTACAAAAGAAGCAGAATGCATCATCAAAAATACAAAAACATCTCAATGCATCATCACGTCTGGTTTGGGCAAAAAACCCAATCCACCAGATCTAACCTCATTGCAGTTGGGGAAGGTAGAACTTACAAAGGGGTTGACGAGTCACGATCATATGCAACAAGCGCCGCCTTAGATGAAGTCACCATCCAAGCTCTCGACGCGTTCAAAGCAGCCAGCTTCGAAGCCTCCGACGGTTCTCCCGGCTGCGCCGCCAAAACTCTCGAAGCACGCGCCAAGACTTTCCAACAAAATGCAGCTTCGATACGAGCATTTGCCAGCGCCACAGCGCCCGGGCCCGTCCTAGCCACCGCCTTCGCCTTTGCCTCCGCATCCGCATCCGCATCCGCTTTACATGTCTCCGCCGATGCATGCAGAGCATCCGTCTCCGCTTTCCATGTATCCGCCGACGCAGTGTAGGCATCGAGCGACGCCGTTTTCATTTCCTAGAAAACCCAGTAAGTTACTCACATTGCAATCCCCAAATTAAGGTTATATCGAACACAATGACCGATGAACCTCTGTACTCGCCGGAGGTTGGAGATGTACATACCTGCGAAGATCGGTCCGGTGGTGCTTGACGGTGGTGCGTCGGGGACGGGGGAGAACTCGGCGGGGAGAATTGTTGTCGTGGGGAACAAACAGATGCCATAGGATGGCTTATCTTGGGGCCGAATGGACGCTAGAGGATTCGGGGGAGGGTTTGTGACTAGATGGGACGAACTTCCGGATGGTTTCCTCAAGAACTTGGCAAAGGCCAGAGGTTGAAGAAGAAAGACACAAGGAAGAACTCGCTCTAGATCACCATTTTCATTGATCTCCACAGGTTACAGGTTCAAGCTTACAAGGTTCTCTCTCTATCTTCTCTATTGCTCCGCGCGTATGAAAGAGGCTGCCCCCTCTCCTTATATAGGGGAGAGGGTGGCTTACAGGACAAGAAACCCTAATGGGATCTTTGACTAGACAAACTACTTTACAAAGATACTTTATAAAGCTACTTTAATCATAGATGACACCGGGGTCTTCTTTAAACAGGGAGGCTGACGTCCTCCGGCTTCTTTGGCCGTCATCCTCTTCTTTGTCTTCAGGCCTTCGTTTAAAGCTACTTTGCTTAGCTCATCCTTGTCTTTTAGCTCCTGACGGAATCTTTGACCAGCCAGCCGACATGCTCTTCCTTCCGGTGCTCCGGTATCTTTCCTTCCCGGTTCCGGTATACCCCTCTTGGGGATACCGGCTTAGCTTACTTAGCCAAATTCCTATCTTTGAGTTCCGGTATAAATATTAAACCGGTATCTTGATGGATAAGACCATCCGGTTTGGCATGCCTTTGGCATACCGGGGGTCATCCCCCCAACATTAGTCCCCGAAGCTGGTATAGTCTGGCGGATTCTATCCAACAGACCATGCCAGGTTCCCATGTTCTTGTATACCGGTTTAATTTATCCGGCGCTCTGCTTGGCTCCGGCATCTTTGCCCGGACTCATGCCCTCTTTCTTTGCAAGGCATTCTCCGGTTGCTTATCTTCCGGCATCTCGTTCATTTAACACTTCCTCGGCGAAGTCGAGAATATATCGGGTTCCGCACCTGTCAGTGACATGCGCACTGTGACTGACGCGCCAGTGTCAGGGGTCACTTCCGTTCGGCTTCCGCGCGCGCATTAATTGATCCACAGCGGATCCCAACCACTTCTCCGGATCCGTGTGTGCCTCCCTGTGGCCCTTCTCTTCCGCGCGTGTATCATCGCGCCACGTGGCTACACGCGAGGCGAACCGTCGCGGCCCACGGCTGAACCGCTACGGTTCGGCGGTTTTCCAGTCCACCTATTTTCCTTATAAGGCTAAACCGCCCCTTCTCCTTCTTCTTCTTCTTCGCATTTTCCACTTCCTTGCGCACTACCGCTCTCGCTCGTACGCCTCCGCCATTCCTTCGCTCGCTCGAGTTTCGCTGCGATTCTTCACCAGCGCGCCGCCGGACGCCGCCGGACTTCACCGCGGGAAGAACTCCTACGGCGGCTTCTCTCGATCGCGACATTGGTGCTCCTTCAAGCCTTTCTCCGCCTCGCCGTCGCCGGACCTCCCTGCCTACAGCGAGCTCACCCAAACACCGGCGAACCTCTTCCTTTGCGAGTCCGCCGCCCCAGGTTAGGCCTTATTCACGTTTACTCCTCTTTTGCTTGCAGTTCAGATCTTGAGTTGGAAACGTATTTATCCTTTCTTTTTCTTTGCTTTTTCTCTCTTTCGTAGATCTTCTCGCGGGGGTAGTTCTTGGGGAAGTTGTTTTTTCGAGTAGGTACCGGAATTTCCCAAACCCAAATGTCTTCTGAACAATACCTTTCCACCTCTTCCTCCAGTAACCCGGAAGATCGCGCCTCCGACGGGGTTAGCGCAGATCTAGCCCAGATGGAATCCGACGGCGGCCAAGAACAAGATGCCGGTAGCTCTAGCCAAGCTTCCGGCGCTGACTCTTCCGAGATCACTCGCGGAGCCTGGATGGGCTCCAGCGTTAGTGAATATGAGATTGACTGGCTATACCGGTCCCGGAGGATTCCGGAAGGAGTATCCTGCCGGATTCCCGGCGACGAGATCGAACCGGTGCCTAACCCCGGCGAATACGTCGTCTTCCTTGCTCATTTTGAGCGCGGCTTCGGCCTTCCGCCTCCCTTTTTCCGGAGTTTTCTTGACTTCTACAAACTTCAACCTCACCATCTTCCCGGCAACGCCATTTTCTATCTCTCTTGCTATGTCACCTTCATGGAGGCATACATCGGCATTCGTCCCACTCGCGAGACGTTTGCTCGATTCTTCGCCCTTCGGATTAATTCCGTTCAGGGCTTAGACATTCCGAAACCCAAACCCCCCGTTCAATGCGGGTCTTGCATCATTGGCTCCCGTCAGGGGAGCCCCTTCTTTAAGTTTTCCGGTCTCGAGTCATGCCGGCTCTGGCAAGGGACCTTTTTCTATGTTAGGAACAACGGCGCCGCAGATCTCATTGATCTGCCTCCTTTTGATCCGGCGCCGCCCACCAAGACTAACTGGAGCTACAATCCGAAGGAGTCTCACAACGAGACAAACCGGATTATACGCTTCATGAAACAGCGCATGAAGGACACCAACCTCTGCTCTGACGACATCATCCGCACCTTCATCTCGCGCCGGGTGCTTCCTCTTAAGCGCCGCGCCCACAAGATGTGCGAGATGTATGGCCCCGGCGATCCTACCAAGATCACCGGCCTCCCTCTCAGCAAGAAGGATGTCGTCCTTAAGGCCAGGCAGATCTGCCAGACCTCCATGCCGGAAGATTGGGAATGGGGCCTCCGGCCTCTTAGCTCCACTAACCCTCCGACCCAAGAAGTAAGAAATTACACAACTCGGGTCGGTTCTCCGGAAGCTTTTATTGCGGCTAACCTCTTCTTTCTTTTTTGTTTCTCAGGCCAAGGACCGTTTCCCCGGCATCGAATCCGACAAGCGAGGCCGTTGCCGGAAGCGCGGTCTCGACAAGTTTGACCCCGACCCCGTCATCTTCTGGCGTGACTTGAAGATGGGCCGGACTCCAGCCGCGCGCCTTGGCAAGGCTCCGCCGGAACCTTCCGGTTCGTCTGATGAACTGACCATCCTTGAGGTAGCTTTTCTTTTATACTTCTCATATTCTTTTGCTATTGTTCTTCTGTAGATGTGCCCTCAGCCAACCTCAACCCACAGGTCCATGAGCATGTGGCGCCGCTGCAGGCCGAGGCAGGCCAAGAGTTTGTGGACAAACTCATGGCCCAGGGCCAGAAGAACAAGACCCCGGCCTCTGATGCCGGCTCAAGCCAACCTCCTCCTGCCAAGCGCTTCCGGACCGAACCTGTCGCGGGTAAGGTCGTTGCCATGAGGCGCCACAAGGGCAAGCAGATGCCGACGGCTACCGGGTAAGGCTTCTCTTTTCTGCTTGTTTTGTTTTCACCGAGTTCTTTTCCGGTTGCTTTTTTCCCAACCTTCTCCTTTTCTCTCTTTCAGCCCCGCGCTCAAGCTTGGCCCCAGGCCTGAGGGCTCTGCCGGCTCGGCCAGGACCTCGACTCCTCCTCCTCATTCCAGCCCGGCACCATCTGGTGCCGGCAACACCTCTGCCTCCCCTCTGGGGGGCACAACAAGTTCGGGGCGCGCGGCCCCTACACCGCCAGATCCCCGCGCGGAGGAGGACTTTGCCTCCCCTCCAGAGACCCAAGACACCGGCGCCAGCAACATGGGCGCCGGAAAAGAACCTGCCGGGCGGGCGGAACCTTCTGTTCCTCCCGAAGAAGAAAAGGAAGAAAACTTCCTCCAAGACCGCGCCGGAAGCTTCCGCGCCGGAAACTTCAGCACCGCCGCCGCCACCGGAAACCTCTGCTCCTGAGGCAACCGGGCCCACGCCAACGCCTCCACCGACCCAAGGAGCTCCCGCGACCGCGCCTAAGCCGCCGCCGGCGTCCCTCAAGATCACCGACTATCTCAAGCCGGGGGCGTCCCGCGGAAAGGCCGCGGATGGCAGCGCCTCAAGCGGCTCGCAGCCCTTAGTGCTGCACGTCGGGCCTGCCGCCGTTGTGGTCCAGGACAAACCTTCCGGCCTCTTGGGCCGGATCGTTGAGCTGAAGCGCGGGGGCCAAGACTTGGGGCCTCTCCTCCCTTATGCCCAGCGCTGGAATGATGCGGACATCTCCGCAGCTACCCGCGGCTTGGGGAAGGACCGCCTCCCAGCGCCAGATCCTGCCGGCCCTCGCTCTACTGAAGAACACTTCACGCGCCTCAAGCGTGCCGTGAAGGAGTTCGACAGCGCGTGGTACGACGCCACCGCCAACGTGGTGGTAAGTTCTATCAACTTCTCTTGTAAATTTTCTTGATGCCGGTTTTCTTCTTTCCGGATCTTGTCTATTCTCCCAGTCCCCGAGTTTTGGGTTTAGAGTGCAACTCTTAGCGCAAAACTTTCTTTTAAAGAATTTCCGAAACCGGCATCTTTCTCATAGTAAACCGCAAACTCCCAGTCCCCGAGTTTTGGGTTGAGAGCTTGCTCTTAGCGCAAAACTTACTAGAAACGCACGAAACCGGCATAACCAGTCCCCGAGTTTCGGGTTAAAATCCGTTCTTCACTAACATCATTTCCTTAAACAGAGCACGGCCGACGCCCGGAAGGCTCTCTTTGAGGAGCTTCTATGGGAGCACCGGAGCCTTGCTGAGGCGCACAGCAAGTGCCAAGGTAATCTCTTGTGCCTCCGGCATCTTTTTACCGGAAAGTTTTCTTTTCTTTGTTACTTACAAGTTTTTCCATGCAACAGCTATTCCGGAAGCCTCCATTGAGGCCCTCAAAGCCCAGATTGCCACACTCCAAGGTACAACTTCTATCTTTCCGGTTAACTTGCTTCTCTATGTCTCATCTGTCTTTGTGTTTTTGCTAACATCTTCTTTTTCGGCTTTAGCTGAAAAGAAGCAGCTCATCCGGGATCACCAGAAGGCCCTGGAGGCCCAGAAGGAGATCTCCAGAGAGCTCAAGGATCAGGCTATCCAGGCCGGAGTCCGGCACGCTGAGGAGCTGAAGGCCGCCGAAGCTGCTGCGGAGGCCAGGCTTAACGAGGCGCTGGAGGATGCCGGCAACGCCAATGTGGTGTTGCAGGCAGAGCTGGAGGAGGGCGCCAAGGCGCTAAAAGCAGCCGAGGGCAAAGCCGCAAAAGCGCACAAGGCTGCCGCGGAGGAGGCCAAGAAGGCCCAGAAAGCAGCCGAGGGCGAGGTTGCGCGGTTGAAAGCGGAACAGAAGGAGTACGACCTTCTGGTCACGCGGACTGATGCGCTTGCCCTTCGTATGTTTCTCCTTTTCTCTTTTCCGGTTTCTGCTTACAAGCTTATTCATTCCGGTATCATATACTTAGCTTTCGTTTGTCTCGTAGGGCTCTTTCCGGACTCCCAGGCTCATGCCATAAAGAAGGTTGCGGAACACCGGGCGCAGCAGGCCGGCAACAACTTGGGTGCACCTTGGGATCCCTATGATCACTTGGTTGCTTTAAACGCCCGGGTCTCGCACATGCGCTCGGTGGACCGGAATCTTTCCGACATCCCTGAGGTGGCCTCCCAGCTCTTCAAGACCCTCTGGCCCGGCGAAGTGGTGCCCGACACCTTCTCCCTTATCAGCGACCGCTTGAAAGGTGCCTGCCGGCGGATCCGGGAGTGGCAGTGCTCTGCTGCCCGCGCCGGAGCGGACTCAGCGCTCCGCATTGCCTGCTCCTGGTATCCGGAGCTGGATTTGGATGCTTTCGTCGGCGTGCGTGAAGGTGCTCCCACTGATGTGGACCCGGTTCTTACCGCTAAGCGGCAGGACCGCGCGTACCACATCGCGGAGTACGCTGAAATGCGCACCTTCATCCCCCCTCCTGAAGATGTCAAAGATTATCTGAGCGAGGAGGAGGAAGATGAAGGCGAGGATGTGCCACCGCCAACTCCTGATGCCGGCGCTGCTCCCCCGGAAGCCCCTGCTGCCTGACTTTGTCTTGCCACAAGATATCACCTGTTCCTGGTTACTTTGTAACAAAACTTGTTAAATTCTACCCCGGTATGCCGGGGTTTATGATGTAAGATAAAACTTAACCTTTTGGTTTGTGCTGCAACATTTTATGCCGGTAAGCTGTACCGGTAACTTATTAAGTTATGTTTGTCTTAAGATATTTGCTTGTTGAGTTGCTTTTTCTTGCACTTGCAATGATTCCGAAATTGTTTCCGCATCCAATTGATGCATACTTGGCTCTTTTGCCTTGGCTCTGCCTACCTTCTCTGGGCATTTTTGGCGTATGAGCACAAAGTTCTTTTACCAAGCAAGCATTTTCTTGAACTTAGAAATAACTCGAAATTTTTGCAAAAAACCGGTATAACCGGGGTTAGTTAAACTTTTCCGGATTGTTCTTTCCTGCTCTCTCTTTCCGCAGTTCATGTGCTTATCCCCTACCGGTTTATCTTGCTTGCCATGAAGCCAAGTTATGGACAACAGCAGAGTCGAAGACTCCGGTATGGTCTAGCACATTACTAAACCGGAAAGAAAAAACATTCAATAAGCAACCGGCAACAGAAAAAATAGACATGTTTCATGCAACTTAGTAAGGGTAGTCCCCGAGATTCATTCGAGGTTCCGACATCTTTTTATTCATAGCAATTAAGGTACAAAAAGGAACTCTTACAGCACCACTTCAAGAGTAGAAAGGACGCAACAAAGCTACATTCCATGGGCGTTTGGTCTCCTCTCCTGACTTGTCCGCCTTTCCTTTCTTCCATTCCTGTGCATCAATTAGGTAATAGGCATCATTGTGGAGAGCCTTGCTCACAATGAAAGGTCCTTCCCATGGAGGGGAAAGCTTGTGCCGGCCTTCAGTGCGCTGCACTAGGCGTAGCACCAGGTCCCCTTCTCGGAACACTCTTGGATTAACCTTCCGGCTATGATAGCGTCTGAGGTTTTGCTGATAAATGGCTGTTCTTGCCAGAGCTAGTTCTCTTGCTTCTTCTAGCAAGTCCACATCATTTTCCCGGGCCTCCTTTACCTCTTCTTCGGTATAGAGCTGCACCCTTGGGGAATCATGGAGAATGTCGGTTGGTATGACCGCTTCTGCCCCATAAACCATGAAGAATGGCGTGTATCCGGTAGACCGGTTCGGAGTTGTTCTTAGACTCCACAGCACTGATGGTAGCTCATCGATCCAACATCCCGGCGATTTTTCCATTGCATCAATGAGTCTTGGTTTGATACCGGAAAGTACCAAAGCATTCGTTCTTTCAACTTGGCCATTGCCTTGTGGGTGCGCCACTGAGCACAAATCCAACCGGATGTTCTTGTCTTCACAAAATCGTTTGAACTCTCCTTGAGCAAAGTTTGAGCCATTGTCAGTTATGATACTGTGCGGGTATCCATACCGCAGAATTACATCTTTTAGGAACTTTACCGCTGTGTGGCCATCACATTTTGCGATAGGCTTCACTTCCAGCCACTTGGTGAACTTATCCACCATTACCAAGATGTGGGTCATGTTTCCCCTTGCGGTTTTAAATGGTCCAACCATGTCTAGGCACCAGACAGCGAATGGCCAAGTTAGCGGTATGGTTTTTAAACCGGATGCTGGGGTATGATTTTGCTTGGCGTACCTCTGGCACCCATTGCATTTTCTTACCATATCCTCCGCATTTTCCAAAGCCGTTGGCCAATAGAATCCATGCCGGAACACTTTTGCCACCAGTGCCCTTGACGAGGCGTGGTGCCCGCATTCTCCTCGATGAATTTCCTCAAGCATTTCTCTTCCTTCTTCCGGCTCCACACATCTTTGGAGGACACCGGTAACACTTCTTTTGTATGCCTCACCGTTGATGATAGTGTAAGCTTTGGACCTCCTCTGTATCCTTCTGGACTCATTTTCGTCAACCGGCAAGGTGCCGTTGACCAGGAATTCCTTAATAGGTTTAACCCAAGATGGCGCTTCTCTAACCACGAACACCGGCATGTCTATGTCCATGCTGTCCACGAGCATTGCCTCCTCCGGCATGGGCGTCGCAGTCCCCGAGTTTACCGGTACAGTCCCCGAGTTTGCCGGAGCAGTCCCCGGGTTTCCTTCGTCAATCTCCATTGGCACCACATGCGACTCCGGTACGAAAATTGATTCCGACTCCGGGCTTGGCTTGATTGATGGAACTCTTAGATGTGCCAAGGCTATTCCGGGTGGAATTTCTTGCCTAGATGAGCCCAGCTTGGATAGAGCATCCGCGGCTTCATTTTCAGCCCGCGGTACATGGTGAAACTCACACCCTTCGAAGAAGCCGGCAATCTTTTGCACATGAAACCGGTATGAAGCCATGTTGGCATCTTTTGCATCCCAATCTCCGGAACACTGTTGCACCACCAGATCTGAATCGCCGTAGCAAATGATCCGGAGCGCTCCGATTTCTTTTGCGACCTTAAGCCCGTGTATCAGAGCTTCATACTCAGCGACATTGTTTGATGCCCTGAAGTGCACTTGTAAAACATACCGGAGGTGATCTCCCTTAGGTGAGGTGAGTACCACACCGGCACCCAGACCTTCTTTGAGTTTGGATCCGTCAAAGTGCATCTTCCAGTATTCTATTTTGTGTTCTGGCGGCTTGTATTGTATCTCCGCCCAATCGACCAAGAAATCAGCTAAAGCTTGCGACTTTATGGCATCTCTTCTTTCATACACCGGTACATATGGTGATAGCTGAATTGCCCATTTTGCAATCCGGCCGCTGGCGTCCTTGTTACCCATGATATCGGAGATAGGTGCCTCACTCACCACCTTCATGGGGTGCTCCTCAAAGTAATGCTTGAGTTTCGTGGCGGCCATGAACACGCCATAAGTCATCTTTTGGAAGTGTGGGTAGTTCTGCTTTGAGGAGGAGAGCACCTCGCTCAGGTAGTATACCGGCCTCTGGACGGTTTTTCCTTCCTCTTCTCTTTCCACCACTACCACAACACTAACCACCCGGTTTGTTGCCGCTATATAAAGCAACATAGGTTCTCTTTCCAAGGGCGAGGCCAAGATCGGGGCCGTTACGAGCATGTTCTTCAATTCTTTAAACGCTGCGTCTGCCTGTGTGGTCCAGACGAAAGTATCCGATTTTTTCATCAAAGCATAGAGTGGCAAGGCCTTTTCTCCTAGCCTGCTTATGAACCGGCTTAGCGATGCCAAGCTTCCGGTAAACTTTTGCACATCTTTCAGTTCCCGTGGGATAGTCATTCTTTCTATTGCCCGGATTTTTACCGGATTGACCTCAATGCCCCGGCTCGACACAAGGAAACCAAGCAGCTTGCCGGCAGGGACACCGAAGGTGCATTTTGCCGGATTGAGTTTCATCCGGAACCGCCTTAGGTTATCAAATGTTTGCCGGATGTCATCGATTAAGGTATCTTTTACTTTAGTTTTTATCACAATATCATCCACATAAACTTGCACATTCTTTCCGATTTGATCAAACAAGCATTTTTGCATACAGCGCTGGTACGTTGCACCAGCGTTGCGCAAACCAAAAGGCATTGTAACATAGCAATAAGCCCCGTGCGGGGTAATGAACGCAGTTTTTATTTGATCTTCTTTTTTCAGAGGGATTTGGTGGAAGCCGGAATACGCATCCAGGAACGACAACAACTCACACCCAGCAGTAGAATCAATCACTTGATCGATTCGGGGCAAAGGGAAAGGATCTCTTGGGCAAGCTTTGTTGAGGTTGGTGTAGTCGATGCACATGCGCCACACCTTCGGAGCTTGTGCCTCCAGGTTCTCATCTTTTTTCTTCTCGACCATCACCGGATTAGCCAGCCACTCTGTGTGCGTGACCTCCACGATGAAACCGGCAACTAACAGCTTTGTCACTTCTTCTCCAATGATTTTCCTCCTATCTTCTGCGAACCGGCGCAAAGGTTGACGCACCGGCTTAGCATCTTTCCGGACGTTTAGAGAGTGCTCAGCCAGCTCCCTCGGAACTCCTACCAAGTCATCAGTAGACCAGGCAAAGATGTTCCGATTCTCACGGAGGAAGCTGACGAGCGCGCTTTCCTATGCTTGACTGAGGCCGGCACCGATACGAACGGTGCGCTCTGGGTAAGCCGGATCCAGCACAATGTCCTTTGTCTCGTTTGTCGGCTTGAATGCCGGTGAGGCCAAGTTTCCACTCATTGCCGCTAAGCTCAACTTTGAGGACTGAGCCAGCGCAACAGCAGTTTGCATTCTTTTCTTTTCCTCCGCTATCACCAGTGATTCTGCCAGGTTTGATCCGGCGGAAGCGGTTTCCATTGAGACTTTATAGTTTCCCACCACGGTCAAGGGTCCACGAGGTGCCGGCATCTTCATCTTGAGGTAAGCCGTATGGGTTGAGGCCATGAAAGCCGCCAATGCCGGTCTTCCCCAGCAGTGCATGGTAAGGACTATCTAAGTCCACCACCTCAAACTCAATGTTCTCAACACGACAATTGTCGCGTCCTCCAAACGACACATCCACCCGAACTTTTCCTATCGGGGCGCAAGACAAACCGGGAACAATCCCATGGAAAGTTGTGTGAGTTGGCTGTAGCATATTCTCCGTTATGCCCAGCGTACGCATGGTGTGCTTGTACATGATGTTTATGCTGCTGCCGTTGTCTATCAGCACCTTGCTGAATTTTACCCGAGTTTCCGGCCCCTTCATGATTGGGTCCACAACAAGAGCGTATCCGCCCGGATTCGGCATGATTTTGGGGTGATCCTTGAACGACCAGGTTATTTCCTGATCTGACCATAGCATGTACTTGGGTACTGCCGGCATCACCGCGTTCACTTCCATGGAACGGCGATGCACGCTCTGCCTGTCGGTTGGCTCAGTGACAAAGACAACCATGCACAAGTGTGGGTCTTCATAAACATTCCGGCCTAAAGGTGCCGGTGGAGGTGGTTGGTCACGATTCTCCTCCACCCGGTTAACTTGCTGGTATTGCTGCCTGTTTGGCTGAGGTTGTACCGGTAGAGCATTTGCTCCGGTAAGCGGTGGTGGTGGTGGTAGTTGTTGTTGGCGCAGCATATCTTGCGGCGGTGGCAACATTGTGGCGCACCCTTGTCCTTGCGCATCTTTCACTGCGCCCTTTTGCATTAAGTACTTGGTCCAAGAACAATCCTTCGTCAGATGGTTTGACGGGTGATCCGGGTTCGGCGTGTGCCACCGGCAAGGTTGGTCCATGGCGGCTTCCATGGTGTATTTCACAGGCTCTTGCCAATTCTTTTTCTGGCCCCAGGGTTTCTTCTCGACCCACTGCTTCTTAGGACCCGCCCATGGCTGCGATCCGGTTTTCTGTCTCTGACTGCCGCTGGCGTCATAATTTTCTTGCACGGCAGCAACTTGCTGTGGTGCGTATCTTCGATCCGGGAAATCTTCCCTTCTTTTGTTGTTCCGGTTGTCCCGGTATTGCTCTTGTCGCTGCTGCGGCGGGTTTGACTGCTCCGGCTCAGCTTGCACTGCCGGTTGCATTGGGTCTCCCAATGCATAGCTATCCGCCACACGTATCATTTCCGCCAAGGTTGTTGGCATGCTTCTCTGCAGCTTTTGCCACAAAGGTGATCCTCTCCGGCATCCTTGACTGAACCAAGCAATGGCTTGTGCCTCAATCACTCCTTCACATGTATTTCTCATTGAGTTCCACCGGGTAAGATAATCCCGGTCTGTTTCTCCTGTACGCTGTTGGCACAGCGCAAGCTGTTGGGGCCGGTTTGGCCTCTTGTAAGTGCTGCTGAAGTTATTCACAAAGGCTTCCTCAAAATCCAACCATCCGTTAATGCTTCCTGCCGGCAAATTGTTAAGCCAAATCCTCGCAGGACCTACCAGGTAGGACGGTATGATTCTTACCGCCCAACGCCGGTTTACTCCACCACCAGCCACGTAAACAGCTGTGACATAATCTGCCAGCCAGTCTTCCGGCTTGGTCGTACCATCATACGTTCTTGTGTCCCGGGGCAACTGGAAATTGCGCACCGGTGGTTCTTCTCTCATGATTCGTGGGCCAAAACACCTTGGGCCAGGAGGTCCCTCACATTCGACTATTGCGGAAAGATGTACCCTGTCCAACCTGTGCCTCGCATCCCGGTCTGGCAAACATCTTTCCCCCAGGCGTTCCCCCAAAGGGTTCCGGTGGACTCTTGTTCGTTCCACCTCGGAATCTGATTCGTCATATCCTTCCGGTTCCGCGGCTCTTGCCTGCCGGTACCCTGGTGGTGGCATTTCCTCATCGACATATGCCACTCTTGCGGCTCGATAATTTTGCCCGGTTTCATATCTACCGGCATGATTGTTTCCGGCATAGCCTCCCTTGGCGTAGCCCCGATCTGCCCCTTGGCTTTTTCTACCGGCATCATGTTGCCCGGCTTTTTGCTTTCCGGCAAGAACTGGATCATACACAGTCATCTGCCGTGCGTTCTTTTCTCTTTCCCTTCTTTTGTCCGGATGGGGGGACGATGCCTGCCCCTGGGACTTGCTTCCGGCATTCTTTGTTGAACGCGCGGATTTTGAGGCCACTGCCTCGTTCAGCTTAGCTAGCTGCTCAGCATTTTGCTGCTCAATAGTTTTCAACAGCTCTTTTACACGTTCTTGCTGCTTTGCCAACTCGTCACCGGAAAGAGATTCACATAGTCTACTGCAGCTTTGCGGCTTTTATAGTTTTATCCGGGCTACTGTACTTAGGCTTTTCTACGATGCTTACAGATACAGATGCACTTTTGCCGGTAAGAACTTCTTTGCGCAAATCCTGATCTAGATTGCGAGCCTTAAGCCGGTTTTCCGGTATCCTAGCAGCATGAGCACTAACTGAAGCAAAGCCATGGGCAGCGTTATACTCACGTAGGGTTAGGTTCAGCTCGCGCTGCGCCCGGATGATGTCGGCGCCACCGGTAAGCAGGGCCTTGCGCGTGGCCTCCAGCTCCTCCTGAGCCTTTGCCGGGTCGATGTTCTGCGCGATGGGCGTGGCCAGCGTGTGCATCGCCGCTTGAAGAGGTGTTGCCGGTGGTGCTGACGATGCTCCCGCGACGCCGGCGTCACGCTCCAGCGGCGGTTTTGCCGGGCGGGTCGATGCCGCGCGTTCATCTCCTTCCTCCACAGCTCCCTTGCCGGTGTTGACCGCACCAGCCATCATGACCTCCACGCTGCCGGCGGCGCGGCCAGCACACAGCCATCTTGGCGGATCCGGCGCCACCAGCACCGGCGAGAGGCGCTGGCGCACGGGAACGGTGCCGAAATAGACGCGGATGCTGCCGAACTCGATGGTGCGGCCGTTCTGCGGGAACTTGCCGCCGTTGGCGAAGCAGCCTGCGTTGTCGTTGATGAAGTCCATGTTGTAGATGCGTTGCACGAGCGCGGACACCGTGCGCTCGCCGTTGATGTCGAGGATGCCCGCCCGAATATGAACTCCAGCAAGCGCCACTTCATGCCCCACGGTGGGCGCCAACTGTCGTCGTGGGGAACAAACAGATGCCATAGGATGGCTTATCTTGGGGCCGAATGGACGCTAGAGGATTCGGGGGAGGGTTTGTGACTAGATGGGACGAACTTCCGGATGGTTTCCTCAAGAACTTGGCAAAGGCCAGAGGTTGAAGAAGAAAGACACAAGGAAGAACTCGCTCTAGATCACCATTTTCATTGATCTCCACAGGTTACAGGTTCAAGCTTACAAGGTTCTCTCTCTATCTTCTCTATTGCTCCGCGCGTATGAAAGAGGCTGCCCCCTCTCCTTATATAGGGGAGAGGGTGGCTTACAGGACAAGAAACCCTAATGGGATCTTTGACTAGACAAACTACTTTACAAAGATACTTTATAAAGCTACTTTAATCATAGATGACACCGGGGTCTTCTTTAAACAGGGAGGCTGACGTCCTCCGGCTTCTTTGGCCGTCATCCTCTTCTTTGTCTTCAGGCCTTCGTTTAAAGCTACTTTGCTTAGCTCATCCTTGTCTTTTAGCTCCTGACGGAATCTTTGACCAGCCAGCCGACATGCTCTTCCTTCCGGTGCTCCGGTATCTTTCCTTCCCGGTTCCGGTATACCCCTCTTGGGGATACCGGCTTAGCTTACTTAGCCAAATTCCTATCTTTGAGTTCCGGTATAAATATTAAACCGGTATCTTGATGGATAAGACCATCCGGTTTGGCATGCGTTGGGGACGGGGGAGAACTCGGCGGGGAGAATGGTGGCGCGGCCCAAGACGGCGGCGCGGAGAGGGGCGACGGTGCGGTCATCGAACCTCGGCAGACAGTATTTTGTATATATATATGAGAAGAAGAATAAAGTCTGGTCGAATGAGGCAGCGCGACCGGCAGAGTACAACCGAAGGCTACTAGTGCTACCTTGGAGTATTGTAGTAATATAACATAATAAAAATAATGGCCTTGTTTAAACCACTCTTGTCAGTGTGGCATCGCGTCCAAATTTAATGCATTATGTGGAAATCGGAATAATGCTGTAAAAACTCTCATACTAGTGTGGTATATAGCATGCACCGACACTTTTCAACAAAATGTCGTCTCCATTTCATAGGAGACTGCTTGCACACTGGGATACGATGCTGACATGACGAAGGGCGCAGAAGTATTTTGGAGTATTTCATTCGAGCAGATCGGGGCGACGGTGCGTCTTTGGAGGGAATACCGTGTGGTGTGTCTTTGGAGGGAATACCGTACGTACTTAGGAGTATTTCATTCGAGCAGACTGCTTGCACACTGGGATACGATGCTGACATGACGAAGGGCGCAGAAGTTTGCGAAAATGGTTGTACTACCATCCGACCATTAGTATAATCATTGCGCGATAGCTTACACGAGAAGGAAAAGAGCCGAACAGCTGTGGATAATAAAAGCATTTGGCTCTTCGAGGATCCTTCTTCTACTGCCTTCTCAAAGGAGTACTACTATTGTAATCTTTTTTGTTTTTCTGGGACCTTCGGGTCCCTTCCCCGTTGAAAAGTGAAGTGTTTCGAATACATTCATATGCCTATGTTTCTATTTTTACAAGCAAATAAATAACAAAGGATGACTCAATGCACAAGTTGATCTCATTTTGAATTTTTTTAAAACTTCTTCTATTGTATTCAAATTTGATTAGAAGGAGTCGATCGATTGTACATGCCAATCGTATAGCTTGGTGGGTGGATTGGCATTTGAAGTTTGGTCATTGTGTTCTTGTTTGTTACCACCCTCGCAAGGCACGTCCAAGTATTTCCTGTCAGAATTTATGGCATGTATGTAGTTAAATAACCTACATTATTTCAATTATGAGTTTAATTACTAGGCAAAAGCTTAAAAATCCATATATAGTTGCAGATTAAGATGAACAAATCCTTGAACCTATATCTACAAAATTGATGGCACTAACACATCCTACCAAGCGGAAAGCATGTCTACCCTACTGCTTCCAAAAGGTGGAATTATGACAATAATGTGCAACTGTTAAAATTTGGTAGCCCTCCTTCACAATTAACACACATCTAGCCATTTTTGTACAGTAATAAAAAAGGGAAATCATTCTTTCATGCATGCATATAATTGTTAGAATCTCTTGTTTGTGAAGTTGCTTAAAATACGATCTCTTCCAAACTTGAGGTCATATGATAACTAAAAAGTTTTGTATGGCGGGATTTTGCATCAAAGTACATGCGCACAATACTCACTTGTGGGCAGAAAGCCAAACAAACTCATATTACTAGGTTTGTATTAATTTGTTCTAGAAATTTCACCATCACACATGATTTTGTGCTTGCGTTAATTTTACTTTAAAAACTTCTTCCAAATTCAAATTTTCTTCAAACATGCCAACGGTACATGTCTACCAATTAATAATTAAGGGTACACCACACGTACTGCCTCGTAGGGTACATAAAAAATTACTATATTTTATGGCATGTACTAATTTCACATAATCTACAACTCAATGTTGAGTTTAATGATCAGCCCAGAACTAGAAAACAAATATACATATAGTTGCAAATTAACCTAGAAAAGCTCTAGTATCCTTTAAAACCCTAGAAAATGGCCATGCATGCATGCATCCTACTCATAATAATTAATTAAGGTCTCGATCTCTATACTGCTCACGAAGTTTGGAATTCTGGCAAATATGCAACTTGTTTCATTAATTTACCATGGCGAGATAGATGCATGCACATCGATCACTTAAAAAATATAAAGTTTGTAAAGGATTTGGCATCCATATATGCTCACCGGATATATAGATAAGGCCAAGCAAACACATCGAATATTTGTGAAGAAATGTTTTTGCTAGAACCTTCAAATTTTTAGATTTACATCACACACAAAGAACACACCTTTAATTTCGCCAGGTTTGTGCACTAATAAAGTACTCCTACAGTACTAGAAATTGGATTGTTCTACTCCGGAGTGATATGCTCACCGGAGTATTTTTGGATCTTAGCTGGAGCGGCGTTTGGCGGTTGCACGAAGCCGTGCTGGATGTTAAGCCTGTCGAGGCACGCCTGGTGGAAAGCGTGCGCCACCTTAGCCTCATCGGCGCGCCGCTGCAATGCTGCGTCCCTGGGATTTGCAGCCGCCGCATTCTTAGCCTGCACGAAAGCTTGCAGAGCATCCCGGCATCTATAGAGTGCCGGGAACATCACGTTATATACGAGCTCCTTGGCGGTGTTGCTCCTGCAAAGGGCGTCGCCGTGATGCGCTTCGAAAGAACGGCCTGGCTCCACGGCCGGCACCGCCTGAAGTGCGGTCGGATTAGGCGGCTGGCCACGGGAGCTCCCTGCCTCCGCATCGTTCGCGCCGGCCGGGAAGGGGATCTCACCTGCTGGCAAAGAAAACCATGCGGCATGCGCGGGCGGAAAAGCCGGCCAGGGCCGAGCGGGCGTCGCATGCGGGGTTGCGTGGGAGATCCCTGCCTCTGCATCCATCGGCCCGCACGGGAAGCGGCTGGCGAGGGGCTCCACGGCCAGCGCCGCCGCCGCGGGCTGAACAACCGGCCAGTGCAGAGCGGGCGGGTTATGCCTTGGTGCGCGATGGACGAAGCGAAGGCGGCGCTGATGCTCCGCTTCCTCGTCGGTGGTAGGACTACGCGCGCGGCGACCAGAGCCAAGTCGGAAGGCCATAGATATGTCGATTGGTCACTTAAGCTGGAGAGGTTCTCTTACCATTTCGGAGAAGCGGAGTAAGAGGAAGTTGTTGCTTATACGGGTTCACTGCCACGTTGGGTTAAGAGGGGCAAAGTTGGTCAATGCCTAGGAAGTTGGAATCGTTTTGGCCCCAATTTTTTAATTACCTTGCGGTTCATCTCTCGGTCTCTCCCACCTCTTCACTATCCCTCCCCTTGCCTCCTTTCATGCTTCATCGTAGTGCATCTTGTTTTTCTAGCACCTTCACAAAAATCATACACATTTGGCCGATTCTGTCATTGTGTGCACTAATAAAGTAAAAAATCCATTATATGTGAATAAACGTTTAATACACTAGCTCGCAAAGATGTTTCTCAAGGCGATATGCACAATGCCTGCCAAAAATGGGTCATGATAACTAAATTTCGTGTTAATTTTTGCATGACATGTACTCACTTGTGTATGAAGCCAAGCAAACTCATAATCTATACCAAAAAATGTGAAAGAGTTCTTTTTAGTATCCTTCATACATGGGGTTCCTATTTTTACTTTCTATTTTTACTAGTTACAAGTACTCATGCATGAAAACTTTTGAAAATATGTGCATTTTGGGCTGTGTGGAGACATGGTACAATAATATATTCAAGTTGATATACAAAGTCTAGACATATTCAAACTAGACAAATAATGTATCTAACCCCCTAACCCTAAACTCTGTCTTATGAAGTCAAGCATGCATGAAGAGAATTGGTTTTGGGTTTCAAACATGGAAATTTCAAAATCATCCCAAAAGCTTCATTTTAGAGCGACTAAGAAGGATCCAGGCTTACCTTTCCATTTTCATGTTTTAAACTTGTTTAAATCTTGGTCAAATCTAGGATTTGACCAAGATTCAAATGGGCATAAAATAAAAAATTGAAAAAATGAAAAACCAAAGCGCACATAGTCTTCTTATATGTCATATAGTAAGCATTAAAGTTGGTAAACAAGGTCTAGACATATTCAAACTAGACAAATCATGTATCTACCCCTAACCCCTAAACTCTGTCTTATGACGAAGTCAAGCATGAAGATTAAGTGGTTTTGGGTTTCAAACATGGAAATTTCAAAAACCTCCCAAAAACTTCATTTTAGGGTGACTAAGAAGGATACAGGCTTCCCTTTTCATTTTCATGTTCTATACTTGTTTAAATCTTGGTCAAACCTAGGATTTGACCAAGATTCAAATGTGCATCAAAATTCCAAAAAATCAGAAAAATGAAAAACCAAAGCACACAGTTTTCTTATGTCATATAGTAAGCATTAAAGTTGATAAACAAGGGTCTAGACATATTCAAACAAGAAAAATCATGTATCTACCCCTAACCCTAAACTTTGTCTTATGTAGTCAAGCATGAAGAGAAGTGGTTTTGGGTTTTAAATATGGAAATTTCAAAAACCTATCAAAAGCTTCATTTTAGAGTGATTAAGAAGGATCCATGCTTACCTTTTCATTTTCATATTTGAAACTTGTTTAAATCATTGTCAAACCTAGGATTTGACCAAGATTTAAATGGGCATAAAATTAAAAAATCGGAAAAATGAAAAACAAAAGCACATAGTCTTCTTATGTCACATATATATATATATATAGTAAGCATTCAAAAGTTGATAAACAAGCTCTAGCTAGACATATTCAAATAAGACAAATCATGTATCTACCCCTCTAACCCTAAACTCTGTCTTATGAAGTCAAGCATGAAGAGAAGTGGTTTTTGGTTTCAAACATGGAAATTTCAAAAACCTCCCAAAACTTCATTTTAGAGTGACTAAGAAGGATACATGTTTCCCTTTTCATTTTCATGTTTTAAACTTGTTAAATCTTGGTCAAACCTAGGATTTGACCAAGATACAAATGGGCACAAAAAATGAAAAACAAAAAGCACATAGTGTTCTTATGTCATATCGTAAGCATTCAAGTTGATAAACAAGGTCTAGATATATCCAAACCAGACAAATCATGTATGTACCCCGTGTCGATCTTATGAAGTCTAGCATGAAGAAAAGTCGTTTTGGCCGGGTTTCAAACATGGAAATTTCAAGAACATCCCAAAAGCTTCATTTTAGAGCGACTAAGAAGGATCCAGGCTTACCTTTCCATTTTCATGATTTAAACTTGTTTAAATCTTGGTCAAATCTTGCTCAAGCATGAAGATAAGTGGTTTTGGGTTTCAAACATGGAAATTTCAAAAACCTCCCAAAAACTTCATTTTAGGGTGACTAAGAAGGATACAGGCTTCCCTTTTCATTTTCATGTTCTATATATACTTGTTTAAATCTTGGTCAAACCTAGGATTTGACCAAGATTCAAATGTGCATCAAAATTCTAAAAAAATCAGAAAAATGAAAACCAAAGCACATAGTCTTCTTATGTCATATAGTAAGCTTTAAAGTTGATAAACATGGTCTAGACATATTCAAACCATACAAATAATGTATCTACCCCTAACCCCTAAACTATGTCTTATGAAGTCAAGCATGAAGAGAAGTGGTTTTGGGTTTCAAACATGGAAATTTCAAAAACCGCCCAAAAACTTCATTTTAGAATGACTAAGAAGGATACATGCTTCCCTTTTCATTTTCATGTTTTAAACTTGTTTAAATCTTGGTCAAACCAAGGATTTGATAAACATGGTCTAGACATATTCAAACCAGACAAATCATGTATCTACCCCCTATCGACCCTAAACTTGTCTTATGAAGTCAAGCATGAAGAGAAGTGGTTTTGGGTTTCAAACATGGAAATTTCAAAACCTCCCAAAATTAAAGCTTCATTTTAGAGTGACTAGTTAAGAAGGATCCAGGCTTACCTTTTCATTTTCATGTTTTAAACTTGTTTAAATCTTGTTCAAACCTAGGATTTGACCAATATTCAAATGGGCATAAAATAAAAAATAAATAAAATAAAAAACCAAAGCACATAGTCTTCTTATGTCATATAGTAAGCATTCAAGTTCATAAACAAGGTCTAGACATATTCAAACCAGACAAATCATGTACCCCTAACCCTAAACTTTGTCTTAATTATATATGAAGTCAAGCATGAAGCAGAGAAGTGTGGTTTTGGGTTTCAAACATGGAAATTTCAAAAACCTCCCAAAAAGCTTCATTTTAATTAGACTGGCTGGTTAATTAAGAAGGATCCATGATTAATTACCTTTTCATTGTCATGTTTTAAACTTGTTTAAATCTTGGTCGAACCTAGGATTTGACCAAGATTCAAATGGGCATAAAATTTCAGAAAAAAATCGAAAGAATGAAAAACCAAAGCACATAGCCTTCTTATGTCATATAGTAAGCATTCAAATTGATAAACATGGTCTAGACATATTCAAACCAGAAAAATCATGTATCTACCCCTAACCCTAAACTCTGTCTTATGAAGTCAAGCATGAACAGAAGTACGGTGGTTTTGGGTTTCAAACATG
The DNA here is from genome assembly GCA_030979885.1 of Lolium multiflorum. Taxonomy (NCBI): domain Eukaryota; kingdom Viridiplantae; phylum Streptophyta; class Magnoliopsida; order Poales; family Poaceae; genus Lolium; species Lolium multiflorum. Next base: position 221,646,119 of record CM061749.1, on the reverse strand, counting down.
GTAAATTCAAGAACCTCCCAAAAGCTTCATTTTAGAGTTACTAAGAGAAAGATCCAGACTTAATTACCTTATCATTTTCACATGTTAAACTTGTTTAAATCTTGCTCAACAAACCTAGGATTTTACCAAGATTCTCAAATGGGTATAAAAATCAAAAAATGAAATACCAATGCACATAGTCCTCTTATGTCATATAGTAAGCATTCAAGTTGATAAACAAGGTCTAGACATATTCAAACAAGACAAATCATGTATCTACCCCCTATCGACCCTAAACTCGTCTTATGAAGTCAAGCATGAAGAGAAGTGGTTTTGGGTTTCAAACATGGAAATTTCAAAAACCTCCCAAAATTCAGCTTCATTTTAGAGCGACTAAGAAGGATCGATGCTTACTTTTCATTTCCATGTTTTAAACTTATTTAAATCTTGGTCAAACCTAGGATTTGACCAAGATTCAAATGGGCATAAAAATTCAGACAAAAAATCTAAAGAATAAAAAACCAAAGCACATAGCCTTCTTAATTATGTCATATAGTAAACACTCAAGTTGATAAACAAGGTCTAGACATATTCAAACCAGAAAAATCATGTGTATATCTACCCCTAACCCTAAACTCTGTCTTATGAAGTCAATCATGAAGAGAATTGGTTTTGGGTTTCAAACATGGAAATTTCAAGTACGTCCCAAAAGCTTCATATATTTTAGAGTGACTAATTAAGAAGGATCTTGGCTTACGTTTTCATTTTCATGCTTGAAACTTGTTTAAATATTGGTTGAACCTAGGATTTGACCAGAATCAAATGTGCATAAAATTCTTAAAAAATAGAAAAATGAAAAACAAAAGCACATGGTCTTCTTATGTCATATAGTAAGCATTCAAGTTGATAAACAAGGTTTAGACATATTCAAACCAGACAAATCATGTATCTACCCCTAACCCTAAACTCGGTCTTATGAAGTCTAGCATGAGGAGAAGTCGTTTTGGGTTTCAAACGTTTAAGCCAAAAGCCCCATTTCAAATATTTCAAACTTATTCAAATTTGGTTCAAATTTGAAAGACACACAAGTTATAGCACACATAGTGCATACATTCTCACACATACTGCACTAGATGCTAACCCGGCCTATAGTTTGAGGCCATTGGATGAGGTCGAAAAAAATCTTGGATTAGAAATGGGGTTGTTCGAACCCCGTAGTTGGATTTTTTGAACCTTGATCTGTAGTACTGGGCAAAACCCTAGTTTAACCTATTTAATTATAGATTCGTAGGTCGATTTTTCTACCTTTTTATTATTACTATGCAGCACATGTGTGTTTGCCCGTCGAGTGAAACTCGGAGGAAGAGGGATCACTCGGAAGGAGAGAAGAAGGGAGAGAATTATGGTGTCTCCCCTTTTTCGGGTGATGATGTTGACTTTTGTGCAGGGTTTGTCAGTGAGCAGGAGGTGCGAGCGAGCGAGCGAGCGAGTCGAGCGAGGCCGAGAATGAGAGAGATTTGTTTTTTTGTGAGAGGGACAACCGAAGGATCCAGAAGGACCCACAGACTTCCAATACGCATCCTGATGCGTCTTCTCTTGACAAAGAAAATGGCTGGGAGTTTGCGTACCTATTGCACGTGACTTGTGCTCACTGAAGTGTGGGACCTCACGCATGGGCACCACACGTAAGTGACTGCTGGTGTAAAAGCTCGGTTGATTATTATAGTGCATTAGAACAAAGTTTCCTATGGATTCAAGGGTAGGAAATCCAAGTTAACTCATTTACATGACATTATTTTTTCCATGAAACAAAGTTAACGCACCTATCAATTGGTACATTTTGGAGTGACTAAGAAGGATCCAGGCTTACTTATTCGTTTTCACGTGTAAAACTTGTCTAAATCTTGGTCAAACAAAATTGGCAGAAAATTAAAAAACAGAAAAATGAAAAACCAAAGCACATAGTCTTCTTATGTCATATAGTAAGCATTAAAGTTGATAAACAAGGTCTAGACATATTCAAACCATACAAATCATGTATCTACCCGCTAACCCCTAAACTATGTCTTAAGAAGTCAAGCATGAAGAGAAGTGGTTTTGGGTTTCAAACATGGAAATTTCAAAAACCTCCCAAAACTTCATTTTAGGGTGACTAAGAAGGATACAAGCTTCCCTTTTCATTTTCATGTTCTATACTTGTTTAAATCTTGGTCAAACCTAGATTCAAATGGGCACAAAAATAAAAATAAAAAGCACATAGTGTTCTTATGTCATATCGTAAGCATTCAAGTTGGTAAACAAGGTCTAGATATATCCAAATTAACCAGACAAATCATGTATCTAGCCCCTATCGACCCTAAACTTCGTCTTATGAAGTCAAGCATGAAGAGAAGTGGTTTTGGGTTTCAAACATGGAAATTTCAAAACCTCCCAAAAAGCTTCATTTTAGAGCGACTAAGAAGGATCGATGCTTACCTTTTCATTTCCATGTTTTAAACTTATTTAAATCTTGGTCAAACCTAGGATTTGACCAAGATTCAAATGGGCATAAAAATTCAGACAAAAAATCTAAAGAATGAAAAACCAAAGCACATAGCCTTCTTAATTATGTCATATAGTAAACACTCAAGTTGATAAACAAGGTCTAGACATATTCAAACCAGAAAAATCATGTGTATATCTACCCCTAACCCTAAACTCTGTCTTATGAAGTCAATCTAGGATTTGACCAAGATTCAAATGGGCATAAAATAAAAAAACAGAAAAATGAAAAACCAAAGCGCACATAGTCTTCTTATATGTCATATAGTAAGCATTAAAGTTGATAAACAAGGTCTGGACATATTCAAACTAGCTAGACAAATCATGTATCTACCCCCTAACCCCTAAACTCTGTCTTATGACGAAGTCAAGCATGAAGATAAGTGGTTTTGGGTTTCAAACATGGAAATTTCAAAAACCTCCCAAAACTTCATTTTAGGGTGACTAAGAAGGATACAGGCTTCCCTTTTCATTTTCATGTTCTATACTTGTTTAAATCTTGGTCAAACCTAGGATTTGACCAAGATTCAAATGTGCATCAAAATTCCAAAAAAATCAGAAAAATGAAAAACCAAAGCACATAGTTTTCTTATGTCACATACATATATATAGTAAGCATTCAAAAGTTGATAAACAAGGTCTAGCTAGACATATTCAAATAAAACAAATCATGTATCTACCCCTCTAAAACCATAAATAACTCTGTCTTATGAAGTCAAGCATGAAGAGAAGTGGTTTTTGGTTTCAAACATGGAAATTTCAAAAACCTCCCAAAATTAAAGCTTCATTTTAGAGTGACTAGTTAAGAAGGATCCAGGCTTACCTTTTCATTTTCATGTTTTAAACTTGTTTAAATCTTGGTAAAACCTAGGATTTGACCAATATTCAAATTGGCATAAAATAAAAATAAATAAAAAAAAAACCAAAGCACATAGTCTTCTTATGTCATATAGTAAGCATTCAAAAGTTCATAAACAAGGTCTAGACATATTCAAACCAGACAAATCATGTACCCCTAACCCTAAACTTTGTCTTAATTATATATGAAGTCAAGCATGAAGCAGAGAAGTGTGGTTTTGGGTTTCAAACATGGAAATTTCAAAAACCTCCCAAAAAGCTTCATTTTAATTAGACTGGCTGGTTAATTAAGAAGGATCCATGATTAATTACCTTTTCATTGTCATGTTTTAAACTTGTTTAAATCTTGGTCGAACCTAGGATTTGACCAAGATTCAAATGGGCATAACAATTCAGAAAAAAATCGAAAGAATGAAAAACCAAAGCACATAGCCTTCTTATGTCATATAGTAAGCATTCAAATTGATAAACATGGTCTAGACATATTCAAACCAGAAAAATCATGTATCTACCCCTAACCCTAAACTCTGTCTTATGAAGTCAAGCATGAACAGAAGTACGGTGGTTTTGGGTTTCAAACATGGTAAATTCAAGAACCTCCCAAAAGCTTCATTTTAGAGTTACTAAGAGAAAGATCCAGACTTAATTACCTTATCATTTTCACATGTTAAACTTGTTTAAATCTTGCTCAACAAACCTAGGATTTTACCAAGATTCTCAAATGGGCATAAAAATCAAAAAATGAAATACCAATGCACATAGTCCTCTTATGTCATATAGTAAGCATTCAAGTTGATAAACAAGGTCTAGACATATTCAAACAAGACAAATCATGTATCTACCCCCTATCGACCCTAAACTTGTCTTATGAAGTCAAGCATGAAGAGAAGTGGTTTTGGGTTTCAAACATGGAAATTTCAAAAACCTCCCAAAATTCAGCTTCATTTTAGAGCGACTAAGAAGGATCGATGCTTACCTTTTCATTTCCATGTTTTAAACTTATTTAAATCTTGGTCAAACCTAGGATTTGACCAAGATTCAAATGGGCATAAAAATTCAGACAAAAAATCTAAAGAATGAAAAACCAAAGCACATAGCCTTCTTAATTATGTCATATAGTAAACACTCAAGTTGATAAACAAGGTCTAGACATATTCAAACCAGAAAAATCATGTGTATATCTACCCCTAACCCTAAACTCTGTCTTATGAAGTCAATCATGAAGAGAATTGGTTTTGGGTTTCAAACATGGAAATTTCAAGTACGTCCCAAAAGCTTCATATATTTTAGAGTGACTAATTAAGAAGGATCTTGGCTTACGTTTTCATTTTCATGCTTGAAACTTGTTTAAATCTTGGTTGAACCTAGGATTTGACCAGAATCAAATGTGCATAAAATTCTTAAAAAAATAGAAAAATGAAAAACAAAAGCACATGGTCTTCTTATGTCATATAGTAAGCATTCAAGTTGATAAACAAGGTTTAGACATATTCAAACCAGACAAATCATGTATCTACCCCCTAACCCTAAACTCGGTCTTATGAAGTCTAGCATGAGGAGAAGTCGTTTTGGGTTTCAAACGTTTAAGCCAAAAGCCCCATTTCAAATATTTCAAACTTATTCAAATTTGGTTCAAATTTGAAAGACACACAAGTTATAGCACACATAGTGCATACATTCTCACACATACTGCACTAGATGCTAACCCGGCCTATAGTTTGAGGCCATTGGATGAGGTCGAAAAAAATCTTGGATTAGAAATGGGGTTGTTCGAACCCCGTAGTTGGATTTTTTGAACCTTGATCTGTAGTACTGGGCAAAACCCTAGTTTAACCTATTTAATTATAGATTCGTAGGTCGATTTTTCTACCTTTTTATTATTACTATGCAGCACATGTGTGTTTGCCCGTCGAGTGAAACTCGGAGGAAGAGGGATCACTCGGAAGGAGAGAAGAAGGGAGAGAATTATGGTGTGTCCCCTTTTTCGGGTGATGATGTTGACTTTTGTGCAGGGTTTGTCAGTGAGCAGGAGGTGCGAGCGAGCGAGCGAGCGAGTCGAGCGAGGCCGAGAATGAGGGAGATTTGTTTTTTTTGTGAGAGGGACAACCGAAGGATCCAGAAGGACCCACAGACTTCCAATACGCATCCTGATGCGTCTTCTCTTGACAAAGAAAATGGCTGGGAGTTTGCGTACCTATTGCACGTGACTTGTGCTCACTGAAGTGTGGGACCTCACGCATGGGCACCACACGTAAGTGACAGACCTGTTGGTGTAAAAGCTCGGTTGATTATTATAGTGCATTAGAACAAAGTTTCCTATGGATTCAAGGGTAGGAAATCCAAGTTAACTCATTTACATGACATTATTTTTTCCATGAAGCAAAGTTAACGCACCTATCAATTGGTACATTTTGGAGTGACTAAGAAGGATCTAGGCTTACTTATTCGTTTTCACGTGTTAAACTTGTCTAAATCTTGGTCAAACAAAATTGGCAGAAAATTCAAAAAAACAGAAAAATGAAAAACCAAAGCACATAGTCTTCTTATGTCATATAGTAAGAATTAAAGTTGATAAACAAGGTCTAGACATATTCAAACCATACAAATCATGTATCTACCCGCTAACCCCTAAACTATGTCTTAAGAAGTCAATGAAGAGAAGTGGTTTTGGATTTCAAACATGGAAATTTCAAAAACCTCCCAAATCTTCATTTTAGGGTGACTAAGAAGGATACAGGCTTCCCTTTTCATTTTCATGTTCTATACTTGTTTAAATCTTGGTCAAACCTATGATTTGACCAAATGTGCATCAAAATTCCAAAAAAATCAGAAAAATGAAAAACCAAAGCACATAGTTTTCTTATGTCACATACATATATATAGTAAGCATTCAAAAGTTGATAAACAAGGTCTAGCTAGACATATTCAAATAAGACAAATCATGTATCTACCCCTCTAACCCTAAACTCTGTCTTATGAAGTCAAGCATGAAGAGAAGTGGTTTTTGGTTTCAAACATGGAAATTTCAAAAACCTCCCAAAATTAAAGCTTCATTTTAGAGTGACTAGTTAAGAAGGATCCAGGCTTACCTTTTCATTTTCATGTTTTAAACTTGTTTAAATCTTGGTCAAACCTAGGATTTGACCAATATTCAAATGGGCATAAAATAAAAAAATAAATAAAATAATAAACCAAAGCACATAGTCTTCTTATGTCATATAGTAAGCATTCAAGTTCATAAACAAGGTCTAGACATATTCAAACCAGACAAATCATGTACCCCCTAACCCTAAACTTTGTCTTAATTATATATGAAGTCAAGCATGAAGCAGAGAAGTGTGGTTTTGGGTTTCAAACATGGAAATTTCAAAAACCTCCCAAAAAGCTTCATTTTAATTAGACTGGCTGGTTAATTAAGAAGGATCCATGATTAATTACCTTTTCATTGTCATGTTTTAAACTTGTTTAAATCTTGGTCGAACCTAGGATTTAACCAAGATTCAAATGGGCATAAAAATTCAGAAAAAAATCAAAAGAATGAAAAACCAAAGCACATAGCCTTGTTATGTCATATAGTAAGCATTCAAATTGATAAACATGGTCTAGACATATTCAAACCAGAAAAATCATGTATCTACCCCTAACCCTAAACTCTGTCTTATGAAGTCAAGCATGAACAGAAGTACGGTGGTTTTGGGTTTCAAACATGGTAAATTCAAGAACCTCCCAAAAGCTTCATTTTAGAGTTACTAAGAGAAAGATCCAGACTTAATTACCTTATCATTTTCACATGTTAAACTTGTTTAAATCTTGCTCAACAAACCTAGGATTTTACCAAGATTCTCAAATGGGCATAAAAATCAAAAAATGAAATACCAATGCACATAGTCCTCTTATGTCATATAGTAAGCATTCAAGTTGATAAACAAGGTCTAGACATATTCAAACAAGACAAATCATGTATCTACCCCTATCGACCCTAAACTTCGTCTTATGAAGTCAATCATGAAGAGAAGTGGTTTTGGGTTTCAAACATGGAAATTTCAAAAACCTCCCAAAATTCAGCTTCATTTTAGAGCGACTAAGAAGGATCGATGCTTACCTTTTCATTTCCATGTTTTAAACTTATTTAAATCTTGGTCAAACCTAGGATTTGACCAAGATTCAAATGGGCATAAAAATTCAGACAAAAAATCTAAAGAATGAAAAACCAAAGCACATAGCCTTCTTAATTATGTCATATAGTAAACACTCAAGTTGATAAACAAGGTCTAGACATATTCAAACCAGAAAAATCATGTGTATATCTACCCCTAACCCTAAACTCTGTCTTATGAAGTCAATCATGAAGAGAATTGGTTTTGGGTTTCAAACATGGAAATTTCAAGTACGTCCCAAAAGCTTCATATATTTTAGAGTGACTAATTAAGAAGGATCTTGGCTTACGTTTTCATTTTCATGCTTGAAACTTGTTTAAATCTTGGTTGAACCTAGGATTTGACCAGAATCAAATGTGCATAAAATTCTTAAAAAAATAGAAAAATGAAAAACAAAAGCACATGGTCTTCTTATGTCATATAGTAAGCATTCAAGTTGATAAACAAGGTTTAGACATATTCAAACCAGACAAATCATGTATCTACCCCTAACCCTAAACTCGGTCTTATGAAGTCTAGCATGAAGAGAAGTCGTTTTGGGTTTCAAACGTTTAAGCCAAAAGCCCCATTTCAAATATTTCAAACTTATTCAAATTTGGTTCAAATTTGAAAGACACACAAGTTATAGCACACATAGTGCATACATTCTCACACATACTGCACTAGATGCTAACCCGGCCTATAGTTTGAGGCCATTGGATGAGGTCGAAAAAAATCTTGGATTAGAAATGGGGTTGTTCGAACCCCGTAGTTGGATTTTTTGAACCTTGATCTGTAGTACTGGGCAAAACCCTAGTTTAACCTATTTAATTATAGATTCGTAGGTCGATTTTTCTACCTTTTTATTATTACTATGCAGCACATGTGTGTTTGCCCGTCGAGTGAAACTCGGAGGAAGAGGGATCACTCGGAAGGAGAGAAGAAGGGAGAGAATTATGGTGTCTCCCCTTTTTCGGGTGATGATGTTGACTTTTGTGCAGGGTTTGTCAGTGAGGTGCGAGCGAGCGAGCGAGCGAGTCGAGCGAGGCCGAGAATGAGAGAGATTTGTTTTTTTTTGTGAGAGGGACAACCGAAGGATCCAGAAGGACCCACAGACTTCCAATACGCATCCTGATGCGTCTTCTCTTGACAAAGAAAATGGCTGGGAGTTTGCGTACCTATTGCACGTGACTTGTGCTCACTGAAGTGTGGGACCTCACGCATGGGCACCACACGTAAGTGACAGACCTGCTGGTGTAAAAGCTCGGTTGATTATTATAGTGCATTAGAACAAAGTTTCCTATGGATTCAAGGGTAGGAAATCCAAGTTAACTCATTTACATGACATTATTTTTTCCATGAAGCAAAGTTAACGCACCTATCAATTGGTACATTTTGGAGTGACTAAGAAGGATCCAGGCTTACTTATTCGTTTTCACGTGTAAAACTTGTCTAAATCTTGGTCAAACAAAATTGGCAGAAAATTCAAAAAAAAACAGAAAAATGAAAAACCAAAGCACATAGTCTTCTTATGTCATGTAGTAAGCATTAAAGTTGATAAACAAGGTCTAGACATATTCAAACCATACAAATCATGTATCTACCCGCTAACCCCTAAACTATGTCTTAAGAAGTCAAGCATGAAGAGAAGTGGTTTTGGGTTTCAAACATGGAAATTTCAAAAACCTCCCAAAACTTCATTTTAGGGTGACTAAGAAGGATACAGGCTTCCCTTTTCATTTTCATGTTCTATACTTGTTTAAATCTTGGTCAAACCTAGGATTTGACCAAGATTCAAATGGGCACAAAAAAATAAAAATAAAAAGCACATAGTGTTCTTATGTCATATCGTAAGCATTCAAGTTGATAAACAAGGTCTAGATATATCCAAATTAACCAGACAAATCATGTATCTACCCCCTATCGACCCTAAACTTCGTCTTATGAAGTCAAGCATGAAGAGAAGTGGTTTTGGGTTTCAAACATGGAAATTTCAAAAACCTCCCAAAAACTTCATTTTAGGGTGACTAAGAAGGATACAGGCTTCCCTTTTCATTTTCATGTTCTATACTTGTTTAAATCTTGGTCAAACCTAGGATTTGACCAAGATTCAAATGTGCATCAAAATTCCAAAAAAAAGAAAAATGAAAAACCAAAGCACATAGTTTTCTTATGTCACATACATATATATAGTAAGCATTCAAAAGTTGATAAACAAGGTCTAGCTAGACATATTCAAATAAGACAAATCATGTATCTACCCCTCTAAAACCATAAATAACTCTGTCTTATGAAGTCAAGCATGAAGAGAAGTGGTTTTTGGTTTCAAACATGGAAATTTCAAAAACCTCCCAAAATTAAAGCTTCATTTTAGAGTGACTAGTTAAGAAGGATCCAGGCTTACCTTTTCATTTTCATGTTTTAAACTTGTTTAAATCTTGGTCAAACCTAGGATTTGACCAATATTCAAATGGGCATAAAATAAAAAAATAAATAAAATAAAAAACCAAAGCACATAGTCTTCTTATGTCATATAGTAAGCATTCAAAAGTTCATAAACAAGGTCTAGACATATTCAAACCAGACAAATCATGTACCCCTAACCCTAAACTTTGTCTTAATTATATATGAAGTCAAGCATGAAGCAGAGAAGTGTGGTTTTGGGTTTCAAACATGGAAATTTCAAAAACCTCCCAAAAAGCTTCATTTTAATTAGACTGGCTGGTTAATTAAGAAGGATCCATGATTAATTACCTTTTCATTGTCATGTTTTAAACTTGTTTAAATCTTGGTCGAACCTAGGATTTGACCAAGATTCAAATGGGCATAAAAATTCAGAAAAAATCGAAAGAATGAAAAACCAAAGCACATAGCCTTCTTATGTCATATAGTAAGCATTCAAATTGATAAACATGGTCTAGACATATTCAAACCAGAAAAATCATGTATCTACCCCTAACCCTAAACTCTGTCTTATGAAGTCAAGCATGAAAAGAAGTACGGTGGTTTTGGGTTTCAAACATGGTAAATTCAAGAACCTCCCAAAAGCTTCATTTTAGAGTTACTAAGAGAAAGATCCAGACTTAATTACCTTATCATTTTCACATGTTAAACTTGTTTAAATCTTGCTCAACAAACCTAGGATTTTACCAAGATTCTCAAATGGGCATAAAAATCAAAAAATGAAATACCAATGCACATAGTCCTCTTATGTCATATAGTAAGCATTCAAGTTGATAAACAAGGTCTAGACATATTCAAACAAGACAAATCATGTATCTACCCCTATCGACCCTAAACTTCGTCTTATGAAGTCAAGCATGAAGAGAAGTGGTTTTGGGTTTCAAACATGGAAATTTCAAAAACCTCCCAAAATTCAGCTTCATTTTAGAGCGACTAAGAAGGATCGATGCTTACCTTTTCATTTCCATGTTTTAAACTTGTTTAAATCTTGGTCAAATCTAGGATTTGACCAAGATTCAAATGGGCATAAAATAAAAAAACCGAAAAATGAAAAACCAAAGCGCACATAGTCTTCTTATATGTCATATAGTAAGCATTAAAGTTGATAAACAAGGTCTAGACATATTCAAACTAGCTAGACAAATCATGTATCTACCCCCTAACCCCTAAACTCTGTCTTACGAAGTCAAGCATGAAGATAAGTGGTTTTAGGTTTCAAACATGGAAAATTCAAAAACCTTCCAAAAACTTCATTTTAGGGTGACTAATTAAGAAGGATACATGCTTCCCTTTTCATTTTCATGTTCTATATATACTTGTTTAAATCTTGGTCAAACCTAGCTAGGATTTGACCAAGATTCAAATGTGCATCAAAATTCCAAAAAATATCAGAAAAATGAAAAACCAAAGCACATAGTTTTCTTATGTCATATAGTAGCATTAAAGTTGATAAACAAGGTCTAGACATCTTCAAACAAGAAAAATCATGTATCTACTCCCTAACCCTAAACTTTGTCTTATGTCACTACAAGAAAAGTTGCCATGGCCGACGAAGTTGAAGTCGCGCCGTGGTTGCTGGTGTACCATGGCCGACGATTTTTGGTCCCTCCGTGGTGCATGTCAAAACTTTTTTTCTCGTTTTTGAGGCCACCTAGCCCGACGAAAGCGGCCAAAACGTCGCGTATGGTGGCCCGGGACGTGGTGCATCTCGAAATCTCGGGTTCGCCGGCCGAGTCAACGCAAATCCGCACCGCCGAGGGATGTAGGGCCCAGATGGCAGCCTCTCTGGCATTGTTTTTTTCTAGATCGCGCCATCTCGTTCAACGTTCTCCGATCGAGCCGTTTACGATGCAGGATCATGGGTCCCGCATGTCATCCTCTATGAACCAAAATTCTTTCTATTCTTGGATTTTTTTTGACCCCTGATTTCTGGCTACTTCCTTTTTCTTTTGATCCCTTGCCGCCTTGGAAACGTTGAGACCGCTGCTGCTAAATGGGACCCGCATGTCATCCTCTATGTGCAATCAACTTTCTTTTCTTGGAGTTTTTTTGGCACCTCAAATTTGGTCACTTGCCTTTTCTTTCGATCCCCGCCGCCTCTCAAACGGTGATACCGCTGCTGCTAAGGACCCGCATGTCATCCTCTATGTACTATAAAACTTTTTTTTCTTGAATTATTTTTGGCACCTCATATTTGGTCACTTACCTTTTTCTTTCGATCCTCGCCTCTCAAACGGTGATACCGCTGCTGCTAAATGGGACCCGCATGTCATCCTCTATGTACTATAAAACTTTCTTTTCTTGGATTTTTTTGGCACCTCATATTTGGTCACTTGACTTTTTCTTTCGATCCCCTGCGCCTCTCAAACGTGATACCGCTGATGCTAAATGGGACCCGCATGTCATCCTCTATGTACTATAAAACTTTCTTTTTTGGATTATTTTTGGCACCTCATATTTGGTCACTTGACTTTTTCTTTCGATCCCCTGCCGCCTCTCAAACGGTGAGACCGCTGCAGCTAAATGGGACCCGCATGTCATCCTCTATGAGCAATCAACTTTCTTTTCTTGGATTTTTGGCACCTCATATTTGGTCACTTGCCTTTTCTTTTGATCTCATGCCACGTTTGAAACGTTGAGGTACCTGCTGGCTGGGACCCGCATGTCATCCTCTGTGTGCTATAAAAGTTTCCTTTGTTGGATTTTTTTTCACCCTCTGATTTTTGGCTTGCCTTTTTCTTTTGATCCCCTGCCCCCTTTGAAATGTTGAGTAAGCTGTTGGTTCAAGGGACCCGCATGTCATCCTCTATGTCCATCAACTTTCTTTTCTTGGAGTTTTTTTGGCACCTCATATTTGGTCACTTGCCTTTTTCTTTCGATCCTCCGCCTCTCAAACGGTGATACCGCTGCTGCTAACTGGGACCCGCATGTCATCCTCTATGTACTATAAAACTTTCTTTTCCTGGATTATTTTTGGCACCTCATATTTAGTCACTTGACTTTTTCTTTCGATCCCCTCTCAAACGGTGATACCGCTGCTGCTAAATGGGACCCGCATGTCATCCTCTATGTACTATAAAACTTTCTTTTCTTGGATTTTTTGGCACCTCATATTTGGTCACTTGACTTTTTCTTTCGATCCCCTGCTGCCTCTCAAACGTGATACTGCTTGCTAAATGGGACCCGCATGTCATCCTCTATGTACTATAAACTTTCTTTTCTTGGATTTTTTGGCACCTCATATTTGGTCACTTGACTTTTTCTTTCGATCCCCTGCTGCCTCTCAAACGGTGATACCGCTGCTGCTAAATGGGACCCGCATGTCATCCTCTATGTAAATCATGTTTCTTTTCTTGAATTATTTTTGGCTCCTGATATTTGGTCACTTGCCTCTTTCTTTCGATCTCATGCCACGTTTGAAACGTTGAGGAACCTGCTGGCTCATGGGACCCGCATGTCATCCTCTATGTGCTATAAAAGTTTCCTTTGTTGGATTTTTTTCACCCTCTGATTTTTGGCTTGCCTTTTTCTTTTGATCCCCTGCCCCCTTTGAAACGTTGAGTAAGCTGCTGGCTCAAGGGACCCGCATGTCATCCTCTATGTCCATCAACTTTCTTTTCTTGGATTTTTTTGACCCCCTAATTACTAGGTACTTTCTTTTTCTTTTGATCTCAAGCCGCATTTCAAACATTGAGACCGCTGCTGCAAAATGGGACCCACATGTCATCCTCTATGTACAATAAATCTTGGATTATTTTTGGCTCCGATATTTGGTCACTTGCCTTTTCTTTCGATCTAATGCCACGTTTGAAACGTTGAGGAACCTGCTGGCTCATGGGACCCGCATGTCATCCTCTATGTGCTATAAAACTTTCCTTTGTTGGATTTTTTTCACCCTCTGATTTTTGGCTTGCCTTTTTCTTTTGATCCCCCCCTTTGAAACGTTGAGTAAGCTGCTGGCTCAAGGGACCCGCATGTCATCCTCTATGTCATCAGCTTTCTTTTCTTGGATTTTTTTACCCCCTAATTACTAGCTACTTTCTTTTTCTTTCGATCTCAAGCCGCATTTCAAACATTGAGACCGCTGCTGCAAAATGGGACCCACATGTCATCCTCTATGTACACTAAATCTTGGATTATTTTTGGCTCCTGATATTTTGTCACTTGCCTTTTTCTTTCGATCTCATGCCGCCTTTGAAACGTTGAGTAAGCTGCTGGCTCATGGGTCCCGCATGTCATCCTCTACGACCAATAAAAGTTTCCTTTCTTGGATTTATTTTTGACCCCTAATTTCTGGCTATTTGCCTTTTTCTTTTCATCCCCTGCCCCCTTTGAAACGATGAGGACGCTGTTGGCAGGTCGGTCCCACATGTCATCCTCTATGAACAATAAAAGTTTCCTTTGGTGGATTTATTTTTGACCCCTAATTAATTTCTGGCTATTTCCTTTTTTTTTTCTTTTGATCCCCTGGCGCCTTGGAATCGTTGAGGATGCTGCTGCCTCATGGGTCCCGCATGTCATCCTCTCAGAAAGGTTAATGTTTCTTTTCTTGGATTTTGTTTACCAACTGATTTTTGGCTTTTTTCTTCATCTTTCGATCTCCTGCCGCCTTTAAAACGTTGACGACGCTGCTGGCTCACGGGTCCCACATGTTAGCCTCTATAAACAATAAACGTTGAGGATGCTGCTGCCTCATGGGTCCCGCAGGTCATCCTCTCAGAATGATAAATGTTTTCTTTTCTTGGATTTTTTTACCAACTTATTTTTGGTTTTTTTTATTTTCGATCCCCTGCCGCCTTTGAAACGTTGACGACGCTGCTGGCTCATGGGTCCCCGATGTCAGCCTCCCCGTACAAGAAACATATGATATCTTATTTTGCAGACAATAAACATTGTATTTCGCTCTGAGCTATTGCAAACTGATAAATTAAATCTTTATATTTACATAAACAAACTTATATGTTGAATCTCCTTGTTTTTTGTTTTTGCGAAGCATAGGACTTTCCTGTTTTTTTTAGAAAAATCCGAACTTTCCTGTTTTGGAGTGGGCTGAAATTGTACGAGTCAAAAGGCCCAGAAAGATAGTTCGAAGGCCAGATGTCCAGATGCAGCCCAATTGAAATCTTTCTTTTCTTGGATTTTTTCAACCCCTGATTTCTGGCTACTTCATTTTTCTTTTGGTCCTATGCCGCCTTGGAAGCGTTGAGACCGCTGCTACAAAATGGGACCCGCATGTCATCCACTATGTACTATAAAACTTTCTTTTCTTGGATTTTTTTGGCACCTCATATTTGGTCACTTGCCTTTTTCTTTCGATCGCCTGCCGCCTCTCAAACGTTGATACAGCTGCTGCTAAATGGGACCCGCATGTCATCCTCTATGTACATTCAAGTTTCTTTTCTTGGATTATTTTTGGCTCTTGATATTTGGTCACTTGCCTTTTTCTTTCGATCTCATGCCACGTTTGAAACGTTGAGGAACCTGCTGCTAAATGGGACCCTCATGTCATCCTCTATGTCCATCAACTTTCTTTTCTTGGATTTTTTGAGCCCCTAATTTCTAGCTACTTTGAGGATCCAGCGAACCCGCCGAAATCCGCACGATATCGATTCAGAGACGCCCTCCGACACGACGTGCGCGACAAATCACACACGTGATGCCAGAGGAATTAACACGAGCGGTAACATTACAACAGGATTACAATAGAGCCCACAAGAGACATATATTACAACAACGACTCCAACGAGTCAAGATACAAATATACAATACAAAGATCCGAATCATACAGAAGATCAAATACGTCCGAGTACGGACAAGATACAAATTGGACTAAGAGTCCTGAAGATAACCAGTGGCGTCCATAACCCTGCCCAGGCCAAGCCGGAAGGGTAACCTTGCTAACGTCGTCATCTCGTACCTGTCAAAGTCGGGCCATCGGTTGCCGACAAAAGGGAGGAAGCAAAAGAGAAAGGGAAAAGGCGAGAGTAAGTACCAAGGAACGAACTCCGGCACGTACTTAGCGAGACTAGAAATGGCTATGCTCGCCGGGCGAATACATATATCGCCTGGGGCTATATGGTAGGTTTAGCGGCAGCAAAACTATAACCAATAGAGACACGCTACAACATCCGTCTACTCAGAGAAGATAAGAGAGCGCACAAGGTAACAGATAAATACTACACAAACATAACCCAGCCAAATACACATATCCCCTTCAACAAAGCGAAGAGGCAATGTAAAAGGCACTCAACGGTGGACAAGTTTTATTAGGTATCGGTTGTAGTAATGCTATATTACTAATCAAGTTATTAGCAAATTATTATCAACAACATAAAGGTGTAAGTTGTTCTATGATCGAGCTATACAATTCCAAGTCGTCCATAACCGCGGACACGGCTTATCGATAAGATGTACACCCTGCAGGGGTTGCCCAAATGTAACCATACGCATGCTCGACCCGCTTCTTACAGGCGATGTCTCACAACAAGACCGTTCCCAGTTCAACAAGAAAGTCTAGGGGGGCCACCCGACTAAGCTACCCGTGACGAAGTCCGGCCGTACTCCGAGACGGACTCAGGGTTTGCGTCGGCGGCTAGGCGTGCAAACCACACGCTTCGCTAAACGTCCCGCGGGGTACAGTACAGAATATAAACACCCGAAGGCAACAGGAAGTAAACACCCGAAGGCAACAGTAAGTAAAGCATGGCATACATGGCATAGGCAAATAAAACCAAGGTTGTGGCCCCCTTTTCAACTGACTTGAGAAAAGGTAATGGGTGAGGGGGGTCCCAATAAACGTCCCCACGTACGGGTAGAGCGCTCAATCTCGGAACAGATAACAAGAACTCGGGTCCTAGGGGACATTAGCGAGTCAAAGTTCCGATGCTTTCGCAAAGGGGCTCACAGATGCCTCTGCTTACAATTTTAGTTGTTAACAATAAAGTAAAGTGTGAATATCTCCAACAAAAGATATAGCATGTGATAACCTCCCAACAACCCAACATATCCCGATAACAGATCGAGATAAACAACAGAGCCTAAACACGCCTACGACTCGCAAGGCTCAAACATCAAGCAACGGCTATGGTTAAGGAATGATATATATAGGATTATTATGGTAAACAAGTGGAATAGGACACGTGACTCGATAAAGAAGCGCAACATAAGGATAGCAATGCGAGGGAGAGTAGGTGAAGAGAGAGGGCTCGCCTGTGAAAAGCTGCAGAAGAACTTGTCGGAGCACTCGTCGTATCTCACCACACCACTTCGTGATCCTATCCGAGAAGAAGCAAATGCTGGAACACACAACGTATGCAATCTTACTACTACGGATAAAGAACCAGCATGCTCAAGATGATATGCATGACATGGCAAGGATGATGCGGTGCAACTTATCCATATTAATCGGGATCGGAACCCCGGACAAACAAATTAAGGTTGGAGTTGCATTTTCTACCGACAAAGTTAAGTGTTGATTAGCATGGCATATCATGGCAGGGGTGCGCTACTTCAATATTAAACGGAGCGGGGAAAACCAAGTTGGTGTCCGAAATACTCCGCATATATGTTAGGTGAACATGCACGACTATCAAT
The DNA here is from genome assembly GCA_030979885.1 of Lolium multiflorum. Taxonomy (NCBI): domain Eukaryota; kingdom Viridiplantae; phylum Streptophyta; class Magnoliopsida; order Poales; family Poaceae; genus Lolium; species Lolium multiflorum. The sequence continues at coordinate 221,628,549 of CM061749.1, read as the reverse complement.
GCGCGGCATGATGAGATGCAAACAGTGTATGGATGGCATATTCATGTTCTTCACTTTTTCTGATCAAAATTCATATATAAAATATTTTATTTCGAGTTATATTTTGAAAGATATGAATTTATCAAGGTTTGTAAAAAGAATAAAATAGAGAGAGGAACGGGCTGGATCTGAAGGCGGCCCGCTACCTGGCTGAAGCGGCGCGCACCGTGGCTGGGCGCGGGTGAGCGATGGGCTGAACCAGAGGAATATTGGGCCGGCCCATGGTGGCACACCAAAAAATTAAGGGGGCTTAATTAGCCAGATCTGGGAATTGAACCCAGGATCTCCACGTGCGGGATCAAGGGAAACGAACCAACTGGGCTGCTGCACTGGATGATGAACAGGAGCGGCCACGCTACCTTTTGAAGTATGTCGAGACGGAGACGCAGCCATGGCGGAAAGAAGCTCTGGTTGGAGATGGATTCGGCGCCTGGGAACGAATCGGGATGGATGAGTTGGTCTCGGGGATGCGCATGAACATGGAGAACTTGTTGGTGCCGGTAGGAACTCCAGGGGCTCGCCGGAGAGTCGCCGGCGACGTCGACCTGCGGGAAGCGGCGATGGTTATCGTCGGGAGAACGAACCAGAGCAGAAGGAGGAGCGGGAAGAGGTCGGCGTGGTGCGCTGCTCACCGATGCTCTTGGCGCGACGAGGAGGCTGGGACGCCATAGCCGCCGGAATCAACGACGAACTCGCCGGAGTTGAGAAGGAACGACGATTTGGCCGTCGATTTGGAGCCTCCCGAGTCGATTCCTTGCACCGGGAGGAAGAGGACGATGAGGCGCATCTGTTGGTGCCCTCGGAACGGCGGGGGACGCAGTGGAGCGACGACGCCATGGTGAGGTTGGTTGTTGCTGTGGGGAGTTTCTAGTTCGTTTGTTCACAGAGACAAGAGAGAACGATGGAGAGGTAGGTGATGACCCACAAGTATAGGGGTGTATCGTAGTATCTTCGATAAGTAAGAATGTCGATCCCAACGAGGAGCAGAAGGTGTTGGCAGCAGTTTCGATGGAGGATTCACTGTAAATGCTCACAGACAAGTATTCAGGGGGTTTTGATATTGCAGATAAATAAAGTACAAGTAAATAAAATGCGAGAGAAATAATTGCAGCAAGTGGCCCAATCCTTTTTAGCACAAAGGACAAGCCGGTTTGTTTACTTATAATGACCAAACGTTCTGAGGACACACGGGGATTTTAGTCTAGTACTTTCGCTTCATGTGGTTTAATAATCTTCATTGTTTTGATAAGTGTTGTGTGGGTGAACCTATGCTAATGCACCGCCCTTCCTAGGACTAATACATACTTGTGATTATACCCCTTGCAAGCATCCGCAACTACAAGAAAGTAATTAAGATAAATCTAACCACAGCCTTAAACTCTGAGATCCTGCGATCCCTCCTGCATCGATATACTAACGGGGGCTCAGGTTTCTGTCACTCCGGCAACCCCGCAATTAGCAACCGAATACAAGATGCACTCCCCTAGGCCCATAAATGGTGAAGTGTCGTGTAGTCGACGTTCACACGACACCACTAGAAGAATGACACCACAACTTAAATATCATAACATTGAATATTACTCAACCATAATTCACTACTAGCATTTAGACTTCACCCATGTCCTCAAGAACTAAACGAACTACTCACGAGACATCATATGGAATACAATCAGAGGTGATATGATGATGAATAACAATCTGAACATAAACCTTGGTTCAATGGTTTCACTCAATAGCATCTACAACAAGTATAGAATAACACCGGGAGAGTTTCCCCTATCAAACAATCAAGATTTAACCCGAATTGCTACAGCGATGACGAGGTGCAGCGGTGGTGATGGCGGTGTAGATGGTGGAGATGATGATGATGACGATGGAGATGATGTCCCGCTCGATGGCGATGGCGATGGCGTCGATTTCCCCCTCCGGGAGGGAATTTCCGGCGGATTCCTGCCCGCCGGAGAGCTCTTTTCTCTCTGGTGTTCTCCGCCCGCAGAGGCGGCTGTAACCCTTCGTGAGGTCCTCTCTGTGGCTTAGGTTTTCGGGACGAAGGAGTACGCGAAGAAAGGAGGGGTGTGGGGCCCTGCACAGGTGCGCGCCAGGCCTTGGGCCGCGCCGCCCTGTGGTCTGGGCCCACAGTGGCTCCTCTTGCTCCCCCTTTTGGCTCCCTCCGTCATCTGGAAAAATAGGAATTTACGTGAAATTCCCTTCCACAGTTGATCTTCCGAAATATTGCATTCTGACGGTGCTTTTTCCAGCAGAATCCTGGCTCCGGTGCTTGATCCTCCAATGATGATGAAACATGCAAAATAGATGAAATAACATAAGTATTGTGTCCCAATATGAAATATATCAATGAATAACAGCAAATTATGATACAAAATAGTGATGCAAATTGGACGTATCAACTCCCCCAAGCTTAGACCTCGCTTGTCCCCAAGCGAAACTGAGCTCGATAAACAAGACCACATGTTTATGGAGTGAAGAGTCGATAAATAAAATACGGACAAGAAGCATCATATTCATTCACACAAGACATTCTAGTAAACAACTTCCTCATATAACTCATCTTGAAATAGGTAAAGAGAAATCACAAGTAAAGGTGCATAAGAAATCATAGTTGGTGATGGCAAACTTTGTTCTTGGTCAGAGAACTACTAACGGATTGTACTTCTAAGCAAAGCTTTCATATTAGATTTTATAGCTGAGCCTTCCTATTTAAGCATGACAATCTCTTCATAATCATTGATAACTTCAAAGTCATATTCATTCAGATAAAATTGGTACTAAACAAGAAAGTATAAAAGACATGATTAACTGGATCACAGCATAAATGATTGGTTCACAACAACTCAATTGCTTGCTTGAGATAGAGGGAAATAGGTTTACTGACTCAACATAAAAGTAAAAGACAGGCCCTTCGCAGAGGGAAGCAGGGATTAAATCATGTGCTAGAGCTTTTCAAGTTTTGAAATCATATAAAGAGCATAAAAGTAAGGTTTTGAGCGGTGTTTGTTGTTGTCAACGAATGGTAGCGGGCACTCTAACCCCCTTGCCAAGCGAACCTTCAAAGAGCGGCTCCCATGAGGGACGGCATTTCTACCAGCAAGGTAGATCATCCCCCTTCTCTTTTGTTTACACATGTATTTTAGTTTTATTATGGGTGACACTCCCCCCAACCTTGGCTTTCTCAATCCATGGCTAACCGAATCCTCGGGTGCCTTCCAACATTCACATACCATGGAGGAGTGTCTATTGCAAAATTAAGTTGCTTACTGATAAGTCAGAGCAAAACATGTGAAGAGAATTATTAATGAAAGTTATTAATTGGGGCTGGGAACCCCGTTGCCAGCTCTTATTGCAAAGTTATTGGATAAGCGGATGTGCCGCTAGTCCATTGGTGAAAGTCCGCCCAACAAGATTGAAAGATAAAACACCACATACTTCCTCATGAGCTATAAAACATTGACACAAATAAGGAGTAGTAGTTTGAATAATTTAAAGGTAGCACATGAAGTATTTACTTGGAATGGCAGAAAATACCATGTAGTAGGTAGGTATGGTGGACACAAATGGCATAGGTTTGGTCTAAGGTTATGGATGTATGAGAAGCATCTCCTCTCGATACAGGTCTTTGGCTAGCAAGGTTTGATAGCAAGCATAAAGTTGAGGGAAACAAACAAATATACATATGATAGAAACAATCATGCATCTTTCTCATAAGCACAAGCAATTTTAACTTAAGAATACTAGGCATAGAGATAATAGAGTAATGTATCTAAGTGTATTTCTCTCTTCTATTAAACATCAAGATGTTGTTGCTATTGACCAATGCTAAGTTTGCCAAAACCAAATAGATTTACTCGATGCTCCCAAAGTGATATCAATACGAATGTCAAGAGTAATCATATAATGGAGATTGCAAACTAAAATAAAGTGTGCAAAAAGTAAATGATAAGACTTCTCATTAATATTCCATAACGATAACTCACACCAACGGATACATAGATAACTAACTAAGAGAGATACTTCCACATTGCATACTATTCCATATGATAACTTCCCTACTCATGATATGACACTACTTGATAGTAAAAGATAAAGGTGGTGGTGATGTGATACCGCGGCACTCCCCCAAGCTTGGAACAAACCAAGGGGATGCCAATACCGATGATGAATTACTCCTTCGGTGATGATGGTGATGGATTCTTCTCGCGCTTCATAAGGATCTCCTTCAGCTTCAGCTTCTCAATTTTGCAATTCTGCACCAAAACCTGAAGAGACTCATTATTACCCGAGTGTGGCGGTGACGGCCTTGTGCTGGGATTTGAGTAATATTCCAGCATTCTGCGAAGTCGCTGGTTCTCCTCCTGAAGTATCTCCACTTCCCTTCTTAGAGCACGATATTGATCACAAAACTCATCAGCAACCCGTATTGCTTCCTCCACACAAGGGAAAGAATCGAGGTCCAGAGCAGGCGGAAGAGCTCCCTGCAAGTTATGAGAAAAAGAACGCCCAGTATTAACCGATCCCACCAAAATTGGCTTACTCCTCGTAGTTTCCCACTCTCCTTTTGCCGACGCTATCTTCTCCTTCTCCTTATTGATCCTCTCATCCATCTCTTCCCTCCAAGGCCCCTTGTCTTTGTTGCTGGAGACCATGGTGCTTCTAGATCAAAACAAATCTGGCAGAAAACAGCTCGAAACAAAACACGACGAGAAAACGATATTACGGACCTCCAGGGGTCCGGGGGATTATATAGCAAATATTTTTACGACAAAAGGAAGGTTCCAGGCCGAAAACGAGTGGAAACGGGACGCCGAGGCGGCCAGACCATAGGTCGGCGCGGCCAGGGTGGGGCCCGCGCCGGCCTATGGTGGCACGCCCTCGTGCGTCCTTTCCACTCCGTTTCGAACTCGTAATTTTTCATATTTTCTAAAAACAGCAAAAATAATGTTCGGAAAGGTAAACGCGGACTTTTTATTACCTGTACTGTTACCTATTCAAAGTCCAGTTCTGGCGGACTGTCAATTTGTCCTTTGATGAAAGCCTCCGGTGTTTCCACTTGAATAATATCAACATCAACATTATAAGAATCGCCCGAGATATAATGCTTGAGTCTTTGTCCATTCACCACTTGTGTGGCATTGCCTTGGAGAGAGCTAATTTTAATTGCTCCTGAACGATACACCTCCTCAACAACATATGGTCCTTCCCACTTCGAGAGTAATTTCCCTGCAAAGAATCTGAGACGAGACCGATACAATAGAACTTGATCTCCAACATTAAATTCTCTTTTGATGATCCTTCTATCATGCCATTTCTTAACTTTTTCTTTAAAGAGTTTAGCATTTTCATAAGCTTCACTTCTCCATTCATCTAGAGAACTTAATTGCAACAACCTCTTATTACCGGCTAATTTAGGATCTTTATTTAATTCTCTAACAGCCCAATAAGCTTTGTGCTCTAGTTCTAGAGGTAAATGACAAGCTTTTCCATAAACCATTTTATAAGGTGACATTCCCATAGGATTTTTATAAGCAGTTCTATAAGCCCATAGTGCTTCTTTCAATTTGCTAGCCCAATTCTTCCTAGATTTATTAACAGTCTTTCCTAAAATAGCTTTAATCTCTCTATTTGATAATTCTACTTGACCACTAGTTTGAGGATGATAAGCAGAAGCAATTCTATGATTAATACCATACTTAGCAAGAGTTTTTCTAAAACCTCCATGAATAAAATGAGAACCTCCATCAGTCATAATATATCTAGGTACTCCAAATCTAGGAAATATAATATCTACAAGCATTTTTATAGAGGTCTCACCATCAGCACTTTTTGTAGGTATAGCTTCTACCCATTTAGTAACATAATCAACAGCGACAAGTATATGAGTGTTACCGTCTGAAGAAGGGAAAGGTCCCATGAAGTCGAATCCCCAACAATCGAATGGTTCAATAACAAGAGTATAATTCATAGGCATTTCATTGCGTCTAGAGATATTACCAACTCTTTGACATTCATCACAAGATAAAATAAATTTCCTTGCATCTTTGAAGAGTGTTGGCCAATAAAAACCTGATTGTAGAACCTTTTGCGCGGTTCTATCTCCAGCGTGATGTCCTCCATAAACACTTCCATGACATTTATTCAATATCTCCTGTTGTTCATATTCAGGAACACATCTTCGCATAATACCATCCACTCCTTCTTTATATAAGTGTGGGTCATCCCAAAAATAATGCCTCAAGTCATAAAAGAATTTCCTCCTTTGCTGAGCTGAAAAGGTTACGAATACCTTTAACATCCCTCGGATAGGGCATCTTCTCAATTGCTTCAACTTTAGCTCTATCAACTTCAATACCTCTCTCGGAAATTTTATGTCCCAATACAATTCCTTCATTAACCATAAAGTGGCATTTCTCCCAATTAAGAACAAGGTTAGTTTCTTCACATCTCTGCAAAACTTTATCGAGGTTTCGCAAGCAATTATCAAAAGAATTCCCATAGACAGAAAAATCATCCATGAACACCTCTACAATACTTTCGCAAAAACCATGAAAAATAGCAGACATGCATCTTTGAAAAGTAGCAGGAGCATTACATAAACCAAAAGGCATACGCCTATAAGCATAAGTTCCATAAGGACAAGTAAACGTGGTTTTCTCTTGATCTTTAGCTTTAACAGCAATTTGTGAAAACCCAGAATAACCATCAAGAAAGCAAAAATGAGTATTTTTAGATAACCTTTCTAACATTTGATCAATAAATGGTAAAGGGTAATGATCTTTCTTAGTAACTTTATTAACTTTTCGAAAATCAATGCACATTCTATAACCTACAACTATTCTTTGAGGAATAAGCTCATCATTATCATTAGGCACAACAGTCATTCCTCCTTTCTTAGGAACACAATGAACAGGACTAACCCATCTACTATCAGCAATAGGATATATAATACCAGCTTCAAGGAGTTTTAATACCTCGTTCCTTACCACTTCCTTCATCTTCGGAATTAGACGACGTTGATGTTCAACAACAGGCTTTGCATCATCTTCCATATTAATAGCATGTTGGCAAATAGAAGGAGAAATCCCTTTCAAATCATCAAGAGTATAGCCAATAGCTCCTCGGTGTTTCTTCAATATTTCCAATAACCTTTCTTCCTCAATCTCTGAAAGCTTAGAACTAATAATAACAGGATATATTTTCTTATCATCAATATGAGCATATTTAAGATTATCAGGTAAAGGCTTTAAATCAAAAACAGGATCTTCCTTTGGTGGCGGTGTTGTACCCAAATCTTCCACCGGTAAATCATGCTTGAGAATAGGTTGGCGAAGAAAAATTTCCTCAAGCTCATCTCTTTCTTTCCTAAAAGCTTCACTTTCACTATTCTCCAAATGTTGCTGCAAAGGATTATTAGGAACAAGAACAATAGATGCACACTGCTCCATTTTAAAATCATTACTAGGCAAGTCAACTTTATAAGGAGTTTTGGTAAATTTAGAAAAGTTAAATTCATAAGGTTCACCAGCAAATCTAGTCAAAATTTTCTCTTTCTTACAATCTATAATAGCTCCACAAGTATTTAGAAAAGGTCTACCAAAAATGATAGGACAATGATCACTAGCAGCAGAACCAAGTACCAAAAAGTCAGCAGGATATTTAATCTTACCACATAGAACTTCCACATCTCGAACAATACCAATTGGAGAAATAGTTTCTCTATTAGCCAAATGAATAACCACATCAATATCTTCAAGTTCACAAGAACCAATTTCGTGCATAATCTCCGTGTAAAGCTCATAAGGAATAGCACTAACACTTGCACCAATATCACATAAACCATAATAGCAATGATCACCAATTCTAACAGATAGCATAGGAACACTAACTTGTTTGGATTTATTAGGATGTGAAACAATATTAGAAGCATCTTCACAGAAAATAATATGACCATCCTCCACATTTTCAGTCACAAGATCTTTAACTATTGCAACAGCAGGTTCAATTTTAATTTGTTCTTCAGGTTCTTTAGGTTTCTTTTCACTTTTATTAACCGCACTAGATATGACAGAGTACTCCTTCATTTTAGCAGGGAAAGGAGTTTTTTCAATATAAGCTTCAGGAATAACATTATCAACAGTTTCAATCACTACACATTTGTTTACAGATGAATCAACTTTATCTTTATACGGTTCATGATACTTATCAAAATTCTTCTTAGGCAGTTCATAATGAGAGGCAAAAGCTTTATAAAGATTTGCAACAACTTGGGAATCAAGACCATATGTAGCACTCATATTACGAAATTTATCAGTATCCATAAAAGCTTCAATGCATTTATAATCATAAATTATACCTGATTCTCTATCTTTGTCGTTCTCCCATCCTTCAGTATTTTCTTGGATCCGATCAAGAAGGTCCCTTTTAAACTCTTCATTCTTGCGTGTAAATGATCCAGAACAAGAAGTATCCAGCAAGGTCTTGTCTTGAAAAGAAAGTCTTGCATAGAAATTATCAATAATAACATTACCAGGAAGCTCATGAATGGGGCATTTGAGCATTAAAGACTTCAATCTCCCCCAAGCTTGGGCGATACTCTCTCCATCATGAGGCCAGAAATTATATATGCGGTTCCGATCTTTGTGAATTTCACTTGGAGGATAAAATTTGGAATAAAATAAAGGCACAATGTCCTCCCAATCAATAGAATCACCATTCTTCAGCAATTTATACCAGTGCGCCGCTTTACCAGACAGCGATATAGTGAATAGTTTCTTCCTAACTTCATTCATAGAAATACCTGCACATTTGAATAACCCGCATAATTCATGCAAAAACAGTAAATGATCACCAGGATGGACAGTTCCATCCCCTTCATAGCGGTTATCCATAACACGTTCAATAATTTTCATAGGTATTTTATATGGTACTACTTCCTCACCTGGCGCTTCATCCACTACCGTTGCAGTAGTAGTAGATTTCCCAAATAGAAATTGAAGAGAGGATCTCTCCATAATGATTTATAGCAGCAGGCAGAAATAAAATCAGCACAAACAGTAAATTTCCTTACCAATTCCACTTACCAATAGCGCTTCACTCCCCGGCAACGGCGCCAGAAAATAGTCTTGATGACCCACAAGTATAGGGGGTGTATCGTAGTATCTTCGATAAGTAAGAATGTCGATCCCAACGAGGAGCAGAAGGTGTTGGCAGCAGTTTCGATGGAGGATTCACTGTAAATGCTCACAGACAAGTATTCAGGGGGTTTTGATATTGCAGATAAATAAAGTACAAGTAAATAAAATGCGAGAGAAATAATTGCAGCAAGTGGCCCAATCCTTTTTAGCACAAAGGACAAGCCGGTTTGTTTACTTATAATGACCAAACGTTCTGAGGACACACGGGGATTTTAGTCTAGTACTTTCGCTTCATGTGGTTTAATAATCTTCATTGTTTTGATAAGTGTTGTGTGGGTGAACCTATGCTAATGCACCGCCCTTCCTAGGACTAATACATACTTGTGATTATACCCCTTGCAAGCATCCGCAACTACAAGAAAGTAATTAAGATAAATCTAACCACAGCCTTAAACTCTGAGATCCTGCGATCCCTCCTGCATCGATATACTAACGGGGGCTCAGGTTTCTGTCACTCCGGCAACCCCGCAATTAGCAACCGAATACAAGATGCACTCCCCTAGGCCCATAAATGGTGAAGTGTCGTGTAGTCGACGTTCACACGACACCACTAGAAGAATGACACCACAACTTAAATATCATAACATTGAATATTACTCAACCATAATTCACTACTAGCATTTAGACTTCACCCATGTCCTCAAGAACTAAACGAACTACTCACGAGACATCATATGGAATACAATCAGAGGTGATATGATGATGAATAACAATCTGAACATAAACCTTGGTTCAATGGTTTCACTCAATAGCATCTACAACAAGTATAGAATAACACCGGGAGAGTTTCCCCTATCAAACAATCAAGATTTAACCCGAATTGCTACAGCGATGACGAGGTGCAGCGGTGGTGATGGCGGTGTAGATGGTGGAGATGATGATGATGACGATGGAGATGATGTCCCGCTCGATGACGATGGCGATGGCGTCGATTTCCCCCTCCGGGAGGGAATTTCCCCGGCGGATTCCTGCCCGCCGGAGAGCTCTTTTCTCTCTGGTGTTCTCCGCCCCGCAGAGGCGGCTGTAACCCTTCGTGAGGTCCTCTCTGTGGCTTAGGTTTTCGGGACGAAGGAGTACGCGAAGAAAAGGAGGCGAAAGGGGCTGTGGGGCCCCCAGAGCACAGGGTGGCGCGGCCAGGCCTTGGGCCGCGCCGCCCTGTGGGCCCACAGTGGCTCCTCTCTGCTCCCCCTTTTGGCTCCCTCCGTCATCTGGAAAAATAGGAATTTACGTGAAATTCCCTTCCACAGTTGATCTTCCGAAATATTGCGTTCTGACGGTGCTTTTTCCAGCAGAATCCTGGCTCCGGTGCTTGATCCTCCAATGATGATGAAACATGCAAAATAGATGAAATAACATAAGTATTGTGTCCCAATATGAAATATATCAATGAATAACAGCAAATTATGATACAAAATAGTGATGCAAATTGGACGTATCAAGAGGTGGCGGCTGCGTGAGACGGAGAAGAGGAAGGCTAGGGTTCGGTGGGGATTAAAAGGGAGGAGGGAGTGGTTGTGGTGGAGGTGGAGGGGAGGACCACGGCAGCGCACCCACGCCATGTGCGTGCTCATGCCGGGGAAGACGACAACACTGGAATGTGGAGAGCGTCTCCACTCGAAGGGGTAAGGGCCCAGTTAGGAAAAGAGAATGGGGCAGATGGGCTAGGCTGAAGGTTTGAGAGGGATGTCCACTGAGAGAAGAGAGAGGAAGAAACAAAAATAATTAAGGTTTATAAAAAATAATTTTGTTTTGTTAAAACATGAATGAGATGATGCATATGCCATGATGATGCATAAAATAAAAAGAACAAACAAATCTATTAGGGGTTTTATCCTGGGCCGTTACAATCGACACCACTAACAAGGGATCGCGCCCCGAGATCCCACGTCCGGGTACGGGGGAGAGAGGTGAACTATCGGGTCTTCAGGCGACGTGTCGATCTCCTCGACACCACTAACAAGAAGTCTTGCTCCATCTTGATCGGCGATACCACCAACAAGAAGTCGTTGTTCCGATGAAGATGATGGCTCCGGAGAAACAAAGGAAGGAGTATCGTCACACAAATCCACCAATTCAATGTGACAAGAGTGAATAATAAGAGTATCAGAGGGTGATCAATCCATCCCATACTCAAGTATTACTCGTACATGAATAGGAGATTCGTGTACCCAAATCCCGAATTCAGATTGACGATATCGACAAGCATTGTCACCAAGGATTCGATGGAGTCAAAGATCAAAGAATTGTAGAAAGATCGAGAGGCATAGATGACATCGATGGAGAAGACGAAGGTTAGCCGCCGGTGATGTTCTTCTCGAAACTCAGAGATCGGTCCTAATAGGTGAAGGCATAGATCGTCAACCCGCGTCGGAACCTAAGACTCAGAGAAACAGATAAGAGAGAAGATTCAAAACTCGCAAAGGTAAGAGGAGAAAGAATATAGATAAGGAGAAAAACAGAGCTAATCAGATCTATCCAACGAATTTTAGAAAATAGGTTTTGACACTCTAAACTCAACGACCGTTGGCAAGGTTAACCTACAGGCTGGACTAGTGGGGTACCGTCAACCTGAGCTCTGATACCAACTTGTGACGCCCCGGAACCGGTACCTTGAGGATCCCAGCGAACCCGCCGAAATCCGCAAGATATCGATTCGAGACGCCCTCCGACACGACGTGCGCGACAAATCACACACGTGATGCCAGAGGAATTAACACGAGCGGTAACATTACAACAGGATTACAATAGAGCCCACAAGAGACATATATTACAACAACGACTCCAACGAGTCAAGATACAAATATACAATACAAAGATCCGAATCATACAGAAGATCAAATACGTCCGAGTACGGACAAGATACAAATTGGACTAAGAGTCCTGAAGATAACCAGTGGCGTCCATAACCCTGCCCAGGCCAAGCCGGAAGGGTAACCTTGCTAACGTCGTCATCTCGTACCTGTCAAAGTCGGGCCATCGGTTGCCGACAAAAGGGAGGAAGCAAAAGAGAAAGGGAAAAGGCGAGAGTAAGTACCAAGGAACGAACTCCGGCACGTACTTAGCGAGACTAGAAATGGCTATGCTCGCCGGGCGAATACATATATCGCCTGGGGCTATATGGTAGGTTTAGCGGCAGCAAAACTATAACCAATAGAGACACGCTACAACATCCGTCTACTCAGAGAAGATAAGAGAGCGCACAAGGTAACAGATAAATACTACACAAACATAACCCAGCCAAATACACATATCCCCTTCAACAAAGCGAAGAGGCAATGTAAAAGGCACTCAACGGTGGACAAGTTTTATTAGGTATCGGTTGTAGTAATGCTATATTACTAATCAAGTTATTAGCAAATTATTATCAACAACATAAAGGTGTAAGTTGTTCTATGATCGAGCTATACAATTCCAAGTCGTCCATAACCGCGGACACGGCTTATCGATAAGATGTACACCCTGCAGGGGTTGCCCAAATGTAACCATACGCATGCTCGACCCGCTTCTTACAGGCGATGTCTCACAACAAGACCGTTCCCAGTTCAACAAGAAAGTCTAGGGGGGCCACCCGACTAAGCTACCCGTGACGAAGTCCGGCCGTACTCCGAGACGGACTCAGGGTTTGCGTCGGCGGCTAGGCGTGCAAACCACACGCTTCGCTAAACGTCCCGCGGGGTACAGTACAGAATATAAACACCCGAAGGCAACAGGAAGTAAACACCCGAAGGCAACAGTAAGTAAAGCATGGCATACATGGCATAGGCAAATAAAACCAAGGTTGTGGCCCCCTTTTCAACTGACTTGAGAAAAGGTAATGGGTGAGGGGGGTCCCAATAAACGTCCCCACGTACGGGTAGAGCGCTCAATCTCGGAACAGATAACAAGAACTCGGGTCCTAGGGGACATTAGCGAGTCAAAGTTCCGATGCTTTCGCAAAGGGGCTCACAGATGCCTCTGCTTACAATTTTAGTTGTTAACAATAAAGTAAAGTGTGAATATCTCCAACAAAAGATATAGCATGTGATAACCTCCCAACAACCCAACATATCCCGATAACAGATCGAGATAAACAACAGAGCCTAAACACGCCTACGACTCGCAAGGCTCAAACATCAAGCAACGGCTATGGTTAAGGAATGATATATATAGGATTATTATGGTAAACAAGTGGAATAGGACACGTGACTCGATAAAGAAGCGCAACATAAGGATAGCAATGCGAGGGAGAGTAGGTGAAGAGAGAGGGCTCGCCTGTGAAAAGCTGCAGAAGAACTTGTCGGAGAACTCGTCGTATCTCACCACACCACTTCGTGATCCTATCCGAGAAGAAGCAAATGCTGGAACACACAACGTATGCAATCTTACTACTACGGATAAAGAACCAGCATGCTCAAGATGATATGCATGACATGGCAAGGATGATGCGGTGCAACTTATCCATATTAAGTGGGATCGGAACCCCGGACAACAAATTAAGGTTGGAGTTGCATTTTCTACCGACAAAGTTAAGGGTGGATTAGCATGGCATATCATGGCAGGGGTGTGCTACTTCAAAATTAAACGGAGCGGGGAAAACCCTAGTCGGCGTCCGAAATACTCCGCATATATGTTAGGTGAACATGCACGACTATCAATGCGCGGCATGATGTGAGATGCAAACAGGTGTATGGATGGCATATTCATGTTCTTCATGTTTTTCTGATCAAAATTCATATATAAAATATTTTATTTCGAGTTATATTTTGAAAGATATGAATTTATCAAGGTTTGTAAAAAGAATAAAATAGACAGAGAGGAACGGGCTGGATCTGAAAGGCGGCCCGCTACCTGGCTGAAGCGGCGGACCGTGGCTGGGCGCGGGTGAGCGATGGGCTGAGCAGAGGAATATTGGGCCCCATGGTGGCACCAGATCTGATTCAACAAACAGATACCAAAAAATTAAGGGGGCTTAATTAGCCAGATCTGGGAATTGAACCCAGGATCATGGCAGGGATTAGCATGGCATATCATGGCAGGGGTGTGCTACTTCAAAATTAAACGGAGCGGGGAAAACCCTAGTCGGCGTCCGAAATACTCCGCATATATGTTAGGTGAACATGCACGACTATCAATGCGCGGCATGATGTGAGATGCAAACAGGTGTATGGATGGCATATTCATGTTCTTCATGTTTTTCTGATCAAAATTCATATATAAAATATTTTATTTCGAGTTATATTTTGAAAGATATGAATTTATCAAGGTTTGTAAAAAGAATAAAATAGAGAGAGAGCAACGGGCTGGATCTGAAAGGCGGCCCGCTACCTGGCTGAAGCGGCGGCGCACCGTGGCTGGGCGCGGGTGAGCGATGGGCTGAGCCAGAGGAATATTGGGCCGGCCCATGGTGGCACCAGATCTGATTCAACAAACAGATACCAAAAAATTAACGGGGCTTAATTAGCCAGATCTGGGAATTGAACCCAGGATCTCCACGTGCGGGATCAAGGGAAACGAACCAACTGGGCTGCTGCACTGGATGATAAACAGGAGCGGCCACGCTACCTTTTGAAGTATGTCGAGACGAAGACGCAGCCATGGCGGAAAGAAGCTCTGGTTGGAGATGGATTCGGCGCCTGGGAACGAATCGGGGCGGATGAGTTGGTCTCGGGGCTACGCATGAACGTGGAGAACTTGTTGGTGCCGGTAGGAAGTCCAGGGGCTCGCCGGAGAGTCGCCGGCGACGTCGACCTGCGGGAAGCGGCGATGGTTATCGTCGGGAGAACGAACCGAGCAGGAGGAGCGGGAAGAGGTCGGCGTGGTGCGCCTGCTCACCCCGATGCTCTTGGCGCATACGAGGAGGCTGGGGACGCGTCATAGCCGCCGGAATCAACGACGAACTCGCCGGAGTTGGAGAAGGGAACGACGATTTGGCCGTCGATTTGGAGCGTCCCGAGTCGATTCCTTGCACCGGGAGGAAGAGGACGACGAGGCGCATCTGTTGGTGCCCTCGGAACGGCGGGGAACGCAGTGGAGCGACGGCGCCATGGTGAGGTTGGTTGTTGCTGTGGGGAGTTTCTAGTTCGTTTGTTCACAGAGACAAGAGAGAACGATGGAGAGGTAGGTGGCGGCTGCGTGAGACGGAGAAGAGGAAGGCTAGGGTTCGGTGGGGATTAAAAGGGAGGAGGGAGTGGTTGTGGTGGAGGTGGAGGGGAGGACCACGGCAGCGCACCCACGCCATGTGCGTGCTCATGCCGGGGAAGACGACAACACTGGAATGTGGAGAGCGTCTCCACTCGAAGGGGTAAGGGCCCAGTTAGGAAAAGAGAATGGGGCAGATGGGCTAGGCTGAAGGTTAGAGAGGGATGTCCAACGGGTGAGAGAAGGAAGAGAGGAAGAAACAAAAATAATTAAGGTTTATAAAAAATAATTTTGTTTTGTTAAAACATGAATGAGATGATGCATATGCCATGATGATGCATAAAATAAAAAGAACAAATAAATCTATTAGGGGTTTTATCCTGGGCCGTTACACCCTAATTTCTAGCTACTTTCTTTTTCTTTTGATGTCAAGACGCATTTGAAACATTGAGACCGCTGCTGCAAAATGGGACCCGCATGTCATCCTCTATGTACAATAAATCTTGGATTATTTTTGGCTCCTGATATTTGGTCACTTGCGTTTTCTTTCGATCCCTGCCGCCTTTGAAACGTTGAGGATTCTGCTGGCTCATGGGTCCCACATGTCAGCCTCTATGAACAATAAAGTTTCTTTTCTTGGATTATCTTTGGCTCCTGATATTTTGTCACTTGCCTTTTCTTTCGATCTCATGCCGCCTCTGAAACGTGGAGTAACCTGCTGGCTCATGGGTCCCGCATGTCATCCTCTACGAACAATAAAAGTTTCCTTTCTTGGAGTTATTTTTTACCCCTAATTTCTGGATATTTGCCTTTTTCTTTTGATCCCCCCCCTTTGAAACGATGAGGACGCTGTTGGCAGGTCGGTCCCACATGTCATCCTCTATGAACAATAAAAGTTTCCTTTGGTGGATTTATTTTTGACCCCTAATTAATTTCTGGCTATTTCCTTTTTTTCTTTTGATCCCCTGCCGCTTCTCAAACGGTGATACCGCTGATGCTAAATGGGACCCGCATGTCATCCTCTATGTACTATAAAACTTTCTTTTCTTGGATTTTTTTGGCACCTCATATTTGGTCACTTGCCTTTTTCTTTCGATGCCGCCTCTCAAACGTTGATACAGCTGCTGCTAAATGGGACCCACATGTCATCCTCTATGTACAATAAAGTTTCTTTTCTTGGATTATCTTTGGCTCCTGATATTTGGTCACTTGCCTTTTTCTTTCGATCTCATGCCGACTTTGAAACGTTGAGGCTGCTGGCTCATGGGTGCCGCATGTCATCCTCTATGAACAATAAAAGTTGGGGATGTCTATTTGTCAGCTGACTGATTTTCAATTCAGCGTAAGTCAGTTTTTCTTCAAATTATAAGACGGCACATGGCATAGGCAAAAATCAGTCAAGCCCATAAAAAAAGAATTTTACCAAGCCTTGTATGTGGGCTAAATCCCTATAATTAGCAACAGACAAACAAGTTGCAAACAGAAAAAAAATCCATAATACATGATTTAAAGACCTTAAAACGTTGTTTGGCGAAAATTACATGTTTTGTATTATGTAAACATAGTTGTAATGGACTGTAAACTGTGAGATGGGGAAACTGAAAGAAAATCGTCTACATGATTTGAAAGTAAAATTACAGACTTGTTTGCCTAATTTTACATGTTCCAAATCATGTAAATACCAGTGTAATGGACTGTAATTCGTCATATACAAATTTACACAAAAAGTTCAGTAAATATCTATCCGCTGACTTAGTCATGCACGCGTTTTACATCCAAAACCTCCCCACACAAACGTGTGCAGCTATAGCAGATGGCTAAGTACGGTACACAGTGGCTCAGAGAAACACGTGCAAGTCCACAATCGCGATGCCTAATTGGTTGGACAGAAATTCGACTGATGGCCAAAAAAGAATAAGTCGACTGTTTCTTAGCAAATCCTAAAAGTTTCCTTTGTTGGATTTATTTTTTACCCTCTGATTTTCGGCTATTTCCTTTTTCTTTTGATCCCCTGCCGCCTTAGAATAGTTGAGGATGCTGCTGCCTCATGGGTCCCGCATGTCATCCCCTCAGAAAGGTAATTGTTTCTTTTCTTGGTTTTGTTTACCAACTGATTTTTGGCTTATTTTTTCTTTCGATCTCCTGCCGCCTTGAAAACGTTGACGACGCTGCTGGCTCATGGGTCCCCAATGTCAGCCTCCCCGTACTGCAAATCCTCTTTATGCAAAGGTTGAGGATGCTGCTGCCTCAAGGGTCCCGCATGTCATCCTCTTAGAACGATAAATGTTTATTTTCTTGGATTTTTACCAACTGATTTTTGGTTTATTTTTTCTTTCGATCCCCTGCCGCCTTTAAAACGTTGACGACGCTGCTGGCTCATGGGTCCCTGATGTCAGCCTCCCCGTACAAGAAACATGTGATATCTTGATTATTTTGCAGACAATAAACAGTGTATTTCGCTCTGAGCTATTGCAAAGGGATAAATTAAATCTTTGTTTTTACATAAACAAACTTATATGTTGAATCTCCTTGTTTTTTGTTTTTGCCAAGCATAGGACTTTCCTGTTTTGGAGTGGGCTTAAATTGTACGAGTCAAAAGGCTTCCAGCACGATAGTTCGAAGGCCCAGATGTCCAGATGCAGCCCAATTGAAATCTTTCTTTTCATGGATTTTTTGACACCCTGATTTCTGGCTACTTCCTTTTTCTTTTGATCCTGTGCCGCCTGGAAACTATGAGACCGCTATTGCAAAATGGGACCCACATGTCATCCTCTATGTACAATAAAAGTTTCTTTTCGTGGATTATTTTTGGCTCCTGATATTTGGTCACTTGCCTTTTTTCTTTCGATCCCGTGCAAAATGGGACCCGCATGTCGTCCTCTATTTACAAAAGAAGTTTCCTTTCTTGGAGTTATTTTTTACCCTAATTTGTGGCTACTTCATTTTTTTTATTCTCTGCCGCCTTTGAAACGTTGAGGACTCTGCTGGCTCATGGGCCCCACATGTCAGCCTCTGTGAACAATAAACCTTTCCTCTGTGAACACTAGCATTGACGAACTGAATGTGAACATGCGTTACAGGCTTTTTTTAGTAAATTTTGTCAACCAATTGCTAGCTTCTGTAAATATCACTAGTAGTACATACATCGCGAAAGCATTAGAATATTAGACCATGTTCACAAGAATAACATCAAGTCTGAACTACATTAACAGAGTGATAAAATATATTGTTCAGACCAGTACAAAATATAGGGAGTTAAACTAACACTATGCAGAAATTGGCCCTTCTCTTGCATATATCCCTCTAGCAAAGGGATCAGCCACTGACAAGTCATGTACCAACCAGCTAAGAACACCGTCCGAGCTGAACTTATCTAAGGATGGTAAATATCCAAACTGAAAATCAACATCTCTATAAGCGGTGTTCTTCAGGTCTAGCTGCTTGAACTGGGTATCCCACCAGATCTTCTTGTGATGATATCTTACACCAAAATTCATTACTTTGAGCATTCTAGTGTTCTGTATAAAGAACCTGGAGACAATAACATCATTTCTCCTTCCTCGGTAGTCAGAAATCGAAATTTCTTTGAGGTGGAGATCAAGGCATTCAATGGGACAGGCTGGCTCATTATGCAGCACATGAACCTTATTGCCGGTTCTATAAAACTGCAAAGAAGTCAAATTAAGTAGTCAGTACAATAACAAAGTACTTCATAGCTATCAACTAATGAATATCTCAGGTGAGTTGAATCATGTGTTAATTGAGGACCGTGGAACAACATAATCCCCTGACACGTTCCAATTTGATAGATGCACTTTTTTACATCTGTTATTGTCATTGTAAAGTTGGGGAAAGGTTACCAACATGGGAAACTCCAATCCGCAACTAGTTGCGGGTGCACCCCATTTTTCTTTTGACACTTCCAAGTTTCCAAAAAAAATGTAAACTAAAAGTCTGGACATACATTGTGTTCTATCATGTGCTTCTGTGAAGTTTCATCCAAAAATATGATAATATGTGATCTACACAAAAAAAGAACAAATGATGTGTAAATAGTAAGTCACACTATTTACATATGTCTTCTCTTTTTTACACAGATCACATATTATCATGTGTTTATATGAAACTTCACAGATGCACAAGATACAACACATTGTATGACAAGAAGTTTAGTTTTGAACCAACATAATATAACTCCATTGTGGATGTTCTTCTAGTACAATTGTTCAACTGATCTAGGCTAATAAGTAATAACAGGTTAACTCCATGTAACTCTACAGTTTTTGCTCATAGTGGTAAACAGTTAACAACAACGAATTTACCTGGATATATAGCTTCTCCGTGCAGGGAAAGCATCTAAGAAATGCAAGTAGTTGATCCAGACGAGGGCCGTCAGATTTTAGAACCAAGTTCTTCACTGTGCACAGAGAATTTTCCAAGCTTATGGGCATCATCCTCTACAGGACAATGGTACATATGTCAAAAAAAATAACAAAAATGTGAGTTAATTCAACAAGAAGAAGGCTGTTCTACCAAAAAGTTTATGCGTCCAATAACAAGTTGGCAGCCAGGGTACGACGCAAAGCCCAACACCATCAACTTTGGTGCGTTGGCGACCTGGATTAGTAGTGGAACATCATCAACGCATATGACCAATCTCTCGAGGCAAGATGCATCCATAATTTGCACCGTGTCTAACTGAATAAGTTCGGTGGTGTTGCGTTTCCAATAGCTAGCCACACTAATTGTACGAAGATTTGGCATTTGAATGTTGAGTTGGGTGAACCCGTGGACCCCCTCAAGGTGAAGTGCCTCGAGCACAATACAGCGGGTGAACAGGCGGTCGATGTTCGTCGCCTTACAGATGTAGACGTCATAGAGCAAGAGCCTTTTGAGTTGGGGGAAAAGAAGCATGGAGTTGGCATGAATCTCGGGCAAATAGCAAGTAGAAATGCTGACAATGCGCAGCGTGGGCGCGCAGCGGAACGCGGACAGCGGGAAGGAGCGCATCACAGTTCCAGCATCGAATCTGAGGTTCTCGACGCAAGATAGGGTGCTGGACCGGAACCAGCTGTCGAGCGTGGTGTCGACCTTGCAAGTGGTTCTGAAGGGGTCGATTGACACGCTTCTGGCGGGGCCAGGGTGAGCGGCGAGGATACTGGAGACCGCGGCGATGCGTTTGTGGTTTTGCTTGGCGAGTTCGTCGTCGATCTCGAGGTTAAGTGGGACGGAGTGCCAGAGGTGGCGCCACCGTTTGGAGACCAAGGTTGTGCTTACAGCGGATACAGTGGGCAGGTGGGAGATGATGATGTGGAGAATCTGGTCCGGTAGGCGGCTGATGAGGTCGTTGTCGCCGACGAGGAGGTTAAGTGGGACGGAGCGCCAGAGGTGGCGCCACCGTTTGGAGAGCAATGTTGTCCTTACAGCGGATATCATGGGCAGGAGGGAGATGATGATGTGCAGCATCTCGTCGGGGAGGCGGCTGATGAGGTCGAGGCTCGACGGAGGCTCTTCCCGATCTGGCTCGACCCGCCTTCGGGAGTTGAGCGGCTCCGCCTCCATCTGACACGGCGGCGACACACGCAACGCCGCAGTCGTCTGCTGGACAGGGGAATAGGCGCAGCGGCGGTGGTGAGGACAGAAAGGTACTCGGCGGTGGATTTAGGTGGATGGCGGATGCAAGTGCGCTGGGGGTTTTTGGAGGAGACGGCAAGCGCTATGCAAGGAACTATTGCGGCGGGCGGCCAGCCGGGGTGCCTGAGGAGAGAAAGGTATACTACTGTACTACTAATGATGCGGTGCGGCGTTTGCGTCTCCCTTCCCCACGCGTGCAGCCTTCACATTTCACAAGACGTGCGAGTTTTTCAACAGAGATTATCAAGTGGAGAGACTTTCCCAATGCAATTGTCTCTCCACTTGATAATCACTCTTGAAAACACCGAGAAGATGGCGGTGAAGAAGACGGAGAGGCAAGGAAAAAAACAATATGAATTGAAATCAAATATAATACGGGCGTTCCTTCTCTCTCTGGTCTCTGCTGCACTTACTGCACCTGTGGTGCAGGCGTGTGACCCGAGAAGAAGCTAATGTACTGTATAGCCGTCCCTTGCACGCCGTGTAGCTGTATTTTGTCTCGTCAAATCAGCTCGGGACAGTTTCAGCAGAGAAAACATCATTTTTTCTTGCCATCATCATAATAGGCGAACATTACCACGGGCACACGGTAGTGCACATCCAACTTGTACTACTCAATCCTCCATATGCTGCACAAACCACCACTTTAACTTTTTCTTCGCAGTTTTCATGATTTTTAGCAGTTTCCACCATGTGGTGGTCTAATCTGTTGCAATTTTTACCACTTGGTCATCTGATCAGTTATTTTGTCATGTCGATAGCAAAATCAACAAGTGGATGCCAACTTTTTTGAAGGGCTACTCTCTAAAACACAGTTTGCATTATGGCATGTTTGGTATTTTCCCTAGGTAGTACATCCAAAAAAATTGACTACATGCTTTTATTTGCCTATTTTAAGCACCTTTTACCATGATTTCAAATTTAGGTCAAACTCACGGGGGCCATAGGATGCACGGCATTTATTTGGCAATTGTTTCAGTATGGCCAACTAGTTAGGCCTCCTTTGGTTCATAGGAAATGGAAAGTATAGGAAAAGGAAAATCATAGAATTGGGATGTCATGTCTACTTCAATCCTATGGGAATCGTGCTCCTTTGATTCATATGATTGTCATAGGAATTATGTTGGATTCGGTTCTTATGGGAAAAATTCCTATACAAGTCATTTGATTCATAGGAACTATTCATATAGGAATCTTGTAGTGCAAATCTTATAGGAAAAAACCATTAGCTAATACCTCATGGAAAAGTTCCTTTGCCACAATCAAAGACACATCATGTTCCTATAGGATTCAACTTGGCATAACATTCCAATCATGCACCTTTCATATTCCTACGCCCTCCATATTCCTTTGAATAAAAGGAGCCCGAAGTTTATTTGATTGTAGCAAAGGAATTTTCCATGTATCGACAGTTTGACATGGTATTTTAATAACCAATCAAGAAGGCATGCAAACGTACTTAAAAACACACATGGTGCCAAAATCGGTGAAAGGGAATATTCTCAAGAACATAGGTAGGTCATGTTTGGCATTGTTCCTAGGTATTTCATCACAAATGATGAATCCATGATAAATTACTAACATTCGGAAGTTTGCCATGGTTCTAGCATTAACCAACTCACCTCTCACTTCGGAAGAGAGCCATGCGAACTCCAAGATGGATTCTGTCAAAAAAAAAACTCCAACATGCATGGTGCCAAAATCTGGTAAGTTCTTCTAAAAAATATTTTGGTGTGCCATGTTTGGTATTTTGATATATATGTAGATTACTTACATCACAAACAACTACTCAATGCTTTCGTTTGCCATATGGGTGTTACGTACTTGGATGCAACGCATATGTTTGGTCATTTTTTGGGGGGTACCACACATTTAGTGCACATCACGTATATATAGTTTCCCCTTTTTTAATTGTACTTCGTGTACTTCGCGTTGAAATTTCAAATTAAATGGAAATGAGCCCAGAACTAATTTAATATATGGTCACAAACCGAAATAATTCGTGAAATTTTGGAAATGTCCATCCTACCATATCAACCACATGAAAAAATTGCATTGGCGGCAATCTGCCACTACAAATTTTAACCATTTCACGCAAAACACTCATGTAGTAATTTGTTCCCTTCTAGCACTTCATAAATCTCCCCGGTCTTGTTTGAAAAGGAGCCCCCGTCCGAAGAGTCCCTGTTTATAACTAAAACTAATTATTTCAGTACCGCATAAATCGCAATTACCATTAGATAAACAAGATTAAGATAGAGCATGTACCACCTGTCAATTACCGGTTCGCAATCTCCATATGCTCGCAATGATCGGTTCCACATTATACTTGGTCGAATTCAATTAAACATACAAGTACATCATGCCGAAGTTTTGTTCTAGGACATGGACACGTTCAAACTAATCACGGTAATAGATGATACAACATCGCACACATAAATAGACGACATGTCTAAAATCATACATTTTTTGAACACAGAAATGTCCCGAAGGACCTGGCGACACTGCTTTTATATTATGATGACGGTGGGATTACAGACTGCAAGCTAGGAGGACCCTCCAAGTAAAGGGGAACTACAGACAAGTCTTCGAGGGAAGTAAAACCCAAATTTATTGATTCGACACAAGGGGAGGTAAAGAATACTTATAAGCCTTAACAACTGAGTTGTCAATTCAGCTGCACCTGGAAAAGCACTAGTAACAGGGGTGATGTGAAAGTAGCAGTAATATGAGAGCAATAGTAACAGTAACACAGCAGCAGTAATAGTAATATGAGAGCAATGGTACCAGAAAATAGTTGACATGTAGAACGAGTATATGATGATGAAAGATGGACCGGGGTTCCCAGCTATCTACACTAGTGGTAACTCTCCAATAACAAGTGTTGGGTGAACAAATTACAGTTGGGCAATTGATAGGATTGATAAGGCATTAAGAAAGAACATCAATTCATTAATCATGTAGGCATGTTTTCCATATTTAGTCGTACGTGCTCGCAATGAGAAACTTGCACAACATCTATTGTCCTACCAGCCGGTGGCAGCCGGGCCTCAAGGGAATCTACTGGATATTAAGGTACTCCTTTTAATAGAGCACCGGAGCAAAGCATTAACACTCCGTGAAAACATGTGTCCCTCACATCACCGCCATCCCCTCCGGTTGTCCCGATTTCTGTCACTTCGGGGCCTTTGGTTCCGGACAGTGACATGTGCATACAACTTGTAGATACAATCTAAGCAATAATTATAGAGCTCAAATCTAAGATCATGCCACTCGGGCCCTAGTGACAAGCATTAAGCATAACAAGATTGCAGCAACAATAACTTCACAAACTTTATAGATAGACTAATCATAATGTATCATCCATCGGATCCCAACAAACACAACACCGATTACATCAGATGAATCTCAATCATGTAAGGCAGCTCATGAGATCATTGTATTGAAGTACATGGGGAGAGAATACCAACTAGCTACAGCTAGAACCCGTAGTCCATGGGGGAACTACTCACGGAGCATGATGGAGGCGATGGCGTTGATGGAGATGGCTTCCGGGGGCACTTCCCCGTCCCGGCAGGGTGCCGGGACAGAGACTTCTGTCCCCCGAATTGGAGTTTCGCGATGGTGGCGGCGCCCCTGGAGTCTTTCTGGAGTTTCGTCAAGTGGTACGGTGTTTTTAGGTCGAAAGGGGTTAAATAGGCGAAGAGGCGGCGTCAGAGGGGCACCAGGGCGCCCTCCTCATAGGCCGGCGCGGCCAGGGGCCTGCCCGCGCGGCCTTGTGGTGTCGGGGCCCTGGGCCTCCTCTCCGTCTCCCCTTCGGTGTTCTGGAGCCTCCCGGGAAAAATAAGATCTTTGGCGTTGATTTCGTCCAATTCCGAGAATATTGCCCGAACAGCCTTTCTGGAACCAAAAACAGCAGAAAACAGGAACTGGCACTGTGGCATCTTGTTAATAGGTTAGTTCCGGAAAACGCATAAAAACATCATAAAGTGCAAGCAAAACATGTAAGTATTGTCATAAAACAAGCATGGAACGACAGAAATTATGGATACGTCGGGGACGTATCAGCATCCCCAAGCTTAGTTCCTGCTCGTCCCGAGCAGGTAAACGATAAAAAGAATAATTTCTGTAGTGACATGCTACTTACATAACCTTGATCATACTATTACAAAGCATATGAAATGAATGAAGTGACTCAAGGCAATGATCTATAGTTGCTAACAAATAGATAACATATAGCAAAACTTTTCATGAAGAGTACTTTCAAGACAAGTATCAAAAGTTTTGCACAAGAGTTAACTCATAAAGCAATAAGTTCAAAGTAAAGGCATCGAAGCAACACAAAGGAAGATATAAGTTTCAGCGGTTGCTTTCAACTTTCAACATGTATATCTCATGGATAATTGTCAACACAAAGTAATATGATGAGTGCAAATAAGCAAGTATGTAAGAATCAATGCACAGTTGACACAAGTGTTTGCTTCTAAGATGGAAGGAAGTAGGTAAACTGACTCAACATAAAGTAAAAGAATGGCCCTTCAAAGAGGAAAGCATCGATTGCTATATTTGTGCTAGAGCTTTGGTTTTGAAAACATAAAGAGAGCATAAAAGTAAAGTTTTGAGAGGTGTTTGTTGTTGTCAACGAATGGTAGTGGGCACTCTAACTACCTCATCAACCGGACTCACAAGAGCGGCTCCCATTTTATTTATTTTTGGGTGGCACTCCTTCCAACCTTTCTTTCACAAACCATGGCTAACCGAATCCTCGGGTGCCTGCCAACAATCACATACCATGAAGGAGTGCCTTTTTATTTAAGTTTTATTATGATGATGACACTCCCCCAACCTTTGCTTACACAAGCCATGGCTAACCGAATCCTTCGGGTGCCGTCCAACAATCACAAACCATGGAGGAGTGTCTATTTAAATTAATTAATTCGGGACTGGGAATCCCATTGCCAGCTCTTTTTGCAAAATTATTGGATAAGCGGATGTGCCACTAGTCCATATGAGAGTCCGTCAAAAGTAAATGACAAGGTTGAAAGCTAAACACCACATACTTCCTCATGAGCTATGAAACATTAACACAAATTGAGAAGCATTTTGAATTATTTAAAGGTAGCACTCAAGCAATTTACTTTGGAATGGCAGGAAATACCACATAGTAGGTAGGTATGGTGGACACAAATGGCATAGGTTTTGGCTCAAGGTTTTTGGATGCACGAGAAGTATTCCCTCTCAGTACAAGGTTTAGGCTAGCAAGGTTGTTTGAAGCAAACACAAGTATGAACCGGTACAGCAAAACTTACATAAGAACATATTGCAAGCATTATAATACTCTACACTGTCTTCCTTGTTGCTCAAACACTTTTACCAGAAAATATCTAGACCTTAAGAGAGATCAATTATGCAAACCAATTTTAACAAGCTTTACGGTAGTTCTCCACTAATAGGTTTAAACTACATGCAAAAACTTATGATCTACTTGAGAGCTCAAAACAATTGCCAAGTATCAAATTATCCAAGACATATGAGGCATTTTCTTTTCCCAACCAAATAAAGATAAATATTGTAGCTTCCAACTTTTATTCATTGAACATTAAAAGTAAAACGAAGAACAAGTGTTCATATGAAAAAGCGGAGCGTGTCTCTCTCCCAAACATGGATTGCTAGGATCCGAATTTATTCAAACATAAACAAAACGAAAAATAAACACACAGACGCTCCAAGTAAAGCACATATGATGTGACTGAATAAAAATATAGTTTCAGGGGAGGAACCTGATAAGTTGATGAAGAAGGGGATGCCTTGGGCATCCCCAAGCTTAGACGCTTGAGTCTTCTTGAAATATGCAGGGATGAACCACGGGGGCATCCCCAAGCTTAGACTTTTCACTCTTCTTGATCATATATCATCCTCCTCTCTTGACCCTTGAAAACTTCCTTCACAACAAACTTCTCATAAACTTCATTAGAGGGGTTAGTACTCAAAAAATTTGAATCCACCTTGGTCCTGTAGTGGCACATTGCAAGAACTCAATAAAACATTAGCTACAGCTCTCTATGTCTAGAAAAGCTCGCTTAAAGTCCACAAGAGACAATGCAAAAAACAGAGACAGAATCTGCCAAAACAGAACAGCCAGTAAAGACGAATTTTAATAAAATACTTCCGTTGCTCAAATCAGAAAACTCAAAACTAATGAAAGTTGCGTACATATCTGAGGAACACGCACGTAAATTGGCATATTTTTCTGATTTTTCTACAGAGAAAACAGCCCAGATTCGTGACAGATAGAAATCTGTTTCTGCGCAGAAATCCAAATCTAGCATCAACCTTCGATTAGAGGCTTCACTTGGTACAACAAAACACAAAACTAAGATAAGGAGAGGTTGCTACAGTAGTAAACAACTTCCAAGACACAAATATAAAACAAAGTACTGTAGCAAAATAACACATGGGTTATCTCCCAAGAAGTTCTTTCTTTATAGCCATTAAGATGGGCTCAGCAGTTTTAATGATGCACTCCCAAGAAAAGTATTTGAAGCAAAAGAGAGCATCAAAAAGCAAATTCAAAACACATTTAAGTCTCACATGCTTCCTATGCATAGGAATCTTGTACACAAATAAATTCATGAAGAACAAAGTGACAAGCATAAGAAGATAGAACAAGTGTAACTTCAACAATTTCAGCATATAGAGAGGTGTATTAGTACCATGAAAATTTCTACAACCATATTTTCCTCTCTCATAATAATTTTCAGTAGCTTCATGAACAAACTCAACAATATAACTATCACATGCAGCATACTTTTCATGATTTCCAAACACATAATTTTTATCAAGTTCAAGAATTGTGGAATTAAAACTTTCAAACTTACTTTTATTAATAATATAACAAGGTAGTTGATCAATCTCAATAGATATGGGACTCATAGAATAAGTCAAGAACTCTCCAATCCCATTTTCATTAGTAGTACAATTAATATTATCAAGTAACATAGGACCATCATCAAGAGCTTTATCATAGACATTTGCCAAACAAAATTCTTTAGTACCATGCATTTCGACATCAGGCACAAACAAAGCATTATCATAAGATTTATCAAAGTAGCATGGATTATCATAGATAACAGTAGCATAATCATTCTCACAAGTATTACTCATAGGTACTATTTCAAGAGAATCCACAGGAACATAACATTCAACCTCTTCCGGTAAGCATGGAGGACAATCAAATAGTGTAAGAGATAAAGAGTTACTCTCATTAGAAGGTTGACATGGGTAGCTAATCCATTCTTCCTCCTTTTGTTCGTCGCTCTCTTCTTCTTTTTCATCCAATGAGCTTTCAAGTTCATCAATTTCTTCTTCCACCGGTTCCTGCAAATTGTGAGTGCATTCTTGTGCATTAATGTGTCTCTCTTTATAATCAAGGATATAAGGATTCCTACTGTAGCATTCTATGCAAGAATTAAGGATAGTAGAGACATAATCTTTAAGGTCCTTACAAATAGCACAAGTTTCATAATTCTCAACCATGAAGGATTCTATCTCGGAGGCTCCCATAAATAAGACAAATTGTTCTACCTCTTCGAACCCATAATGAATATAGCAATTCCGATTATAGTTCTTAATTAAAAATTCCTCACTAGAGCCACATTGAAATTTAAGATGTTTAGTATCCTGTTGAGAGCAACAGTTTATATCATGGCGTCTAAGCAAGATTCTAGCCATTGTATTCAATTTTTCTATCATAGCACTCATTATTTTACCAGTTCTTGATTCTCTATAATTATTATAACATTCTATAAGATCCAAGTAGGTTGTTGGTTCTCCCATAACAGCAGTTTTTAATTTTTAGGTTTTTCAAATTTTTATGGATTTTCGGGTATATAGGGAAAATAAAACAAGACAAAAATAAACTAGACAAAAGTAAACTAAGCAAAGTAAAACTAGACAGAAATAAACTAGCAAGACAAAATAAAATAAAAGCAGAGAGAGAGGTAGAGTGTACTCCCCAGGTGAACTTATGAGTAGAGCTATGCCTCCCCGGCAACGGCGCCAGAAAATAGTCTTGATGACCCACAAGTATAGGGGATCGCAACAGTCTTCGAGGGAAGTAAAACCCAAATTTATTGATTCGACACAAGGGGAGGTAAAGAATACTTATAAGCCTTAACAACTGAGTTGTCAATTCAGCTGCACCTGGAAAAGCACTAGTAACAGGGGTGATGTGAAAGTAGCAGTAATAGTAACACAGCAGCAGTAGTAGTAATATGAGAGCAATGGTACCAGAAAATAGTTGACATGTAGAACGAGTATATGATGATGAAAGATGGACCGGGGTTCCCAGCTATCTACACTAGTGGTAACTCTCCAATAACAAGTGTTGGGTGAACAAATTACAGTTGGGCAATTGATAGGATTGATAAGGCATTAAGAAAGAACATCAATTCATTAATCATGTAGGCATGTTTTCCATATTTAGTCGTACGTGCTCGCAATGAGAAACTTGCACAACATCTATTGTCCTACCAGCCGGTGGCAGCCGGGCCTCAAGGGAATCTACTGGATATTAAGGTACTCCTTTTAATAGAGCACCGGAGCAAAGCATTAACACTCCGTGAAAACATGTGTCCCTCACATCACCGCCATCCCCTCCGGTTGTCCCGATTTCTGTCACTTCGGGGCCTTTGGTTCCGGACAGTGACATGTGCATACAACTTGTAGATACAATCTAAGCAATAATTATAGAGCTCAAATCTAAGATCATGCCACTCGGGCCCTAGTGACAAGCATTAAGCATAACAAGATTGCAGCAACAATAACTTCACAAACTTTATAGATAGACTAATCATAATGTATCATCCATCGGATCCCAACAAACACAACACCGATTACATCAGATGAATCTCAATCATGTAAGGCAGCTCATGAGATCATTGTATTGAAGTACATGGGGGAGAGAATACCAACTAGCTACAGCTAGAACCCGTAGTCCATGGGGGAACTACTCACGGAGCATGATGGAGGCGATGGCGTTGATGGAGATGGCTTCCGGGGGCACTTCCCCGTCCCGGCAGGGTGCCGGGACAGAGACTTCTGTCCCCCGAATTGGAGTTTCGCGATGGTGGCGGCGCCCCTGGAGTCTTTCTGGAGTTTCGTCAAGTGGTACGGTGTTTTTAGGTCGAAAGGGGTTAAATAGGCGAAGAGGCGGCGTCAGAGGGGCACCAGGGCGCCCTCCTCATAGGCCGGCGCGCCAGGGCCTGCCCGCGCGGCCTTGTGGTGTCGGGGCCCTGGGCCTCCTCTCCGTCTCCCCTTCGGTGTTCTGGAGCCTCCCGGGAAAAATAAGATCTTTGGCGTTGATTTCGTCCAATTCCGAGAATATTGCCCGAACAGCCTTTCTGGAACCAAAAACAGCAGAAAACAGGAACTGGCACTGTGGCATCTTGTTAATAGGTTAGTTCCGGAAAACGCATAAAAACATCATAAAGTGCAAGCAAAACATGTAAGTATTGTCATAAAACAAGCATGGAACGACAGAAATTATGGATACGTCGGGGACGTATCAGGACCCTCCAAGTAAAAGGAAACTACAGACAAGACATCCAAA
Organism: Lolium multiflorum; assembly: GCA_030979885.1. Lineage (NCBI taxonomy): Eukaryota > Viridiplantae > Streptophyta > Magnoliopsida > Poales > Poaceae > Lolium > Lolium multiflorum. Next base: position 221,597,943 of record CM061749.1, on the reverse strand, counting down.
AGTACAAAAAGAACTCTAGTTCTAGAAAAGGAAACTCCATCCGGTCCTTCTCCACCGAGCTCAGATTAGCCTCAAAGCGCGATCATCTTCTCCATCGAGACCGGCAAGATCAACCACCTACCGTCTCGTTGGCGCATGCGGGCACGTCGCCTCATGTTGAAAGTATTCGAGCAAGTCGCCGCTCATGTCGCAACCATCGTTGCTGCAATCCACCTTAAACAAGGAGGCAAATCTACTTAAATCCTCATCCTCTTCGTAGATGCCGTCGCAGTTCGGGCACACGAGACTGGGCAGGTTTCTTAAGCAGCTTCCGCATGCAATGTGATGTCCCTCCCCCATGCGAATGCACTGCTTAATACAAGGAAATTTACATGACTGTTGGCCCAAAGAAAAATACAGTTGGGTGGAACCTAGTGAAGAAAGTACTAACCCGTTATAGTGGACGTCGTGCGATTTGAGAGCACAAACCGCAGATGAACGTTCTTCTCACCACATTCTTTTCCATAACACATTCACGGGAAAAGTACATGCTTTCAGATGGAGGACTTTCACCTTGGAAGACGCCCTGGCATCCCGGGCACGCGCCACCGGGCAGGTTCCTAGCGCAGCTGTCGCATGCAACCTTCTTGCACGAACAGCACTGCTTAATACAAGGAAATTAACACGACTGTTAGCCCAAATTAAAATACATCTTGATGAACCTAGTGAAGAAAGTACTAACCCGCCAAAATGGAGGTTGTGCGGATTGAGAGCACAAACCGTAGGTGAGCAGTCTTCTCAAATTAGCATCGTCGACAAAAGCTCTAAAGCTACCAGGGGGAACCTCCATGCCCAACGATTCTAAATGGGAATATGAATTTAGAGGATGTGAAGGAGATAGGGATAGAGGGTCGTAGTCTTCGACTTGTATAGTATATCACTACAAGAAAAGTTCTGATAGACAACGTCCCAAAATCGTCAACTAAGGGGCATTTTTCGTCGCCTATGGGCCTAACCCGACGATATGGGTTCCGTTGTCGAAACTGCGTCAGGCAAAGTCCAACGACGATTTTTTCGGTCCGTCGCGCTTGGGCGCCCTTCCGCCACGGAAAATCGGACCGTTGCGGAAGTGTTTTCGGGAGCCCGTTGACTGCTGACGTCATGCAAACTGACACGTGGCAGACGCCGTTAACTGCCAGTTAACGGCGTTAACCGGCTGAAACCCCGTGGTAGATGGTAGGCCCACACGAGGCCTGCCACGTCTTAAGCGGGCCGGGCCAGATGACATAGTTTGACCGGTCAACTATATAGCTGGGCTGGTCCATTAGTTAAGTGGGCCGGGCCTAACCTCTAAGGTTGACTGGTCAAAACTTAAATGGGCCGGCCCATTTAACATGTGGGGTCCACCTTACAGCAACTGGGCCGGCCCAAGAAGCAAGTGGCCGGGCCAAAAACAGTGGGTCCCACTTTCCTGTTAAAAGGCCCGCCATTTAGTGTGTGGGGTCCACCGTATAGCAAGTGGGCCGGCCCAACAAGCTAGTGGGCCGGGCAAAAACACAGTGGGTCCCACTTTAAAAGGCCGGCCCATTTAGTGTGGGGTCCACCGTATAGCAAGTGGGCCGGCCCAACAAAATAGTGGGCCGGGCCAAAAACACAGGTGGGTCCCACTTTCCTGTTAAAGGGCCGACCCATTTAGTGTGTGGGGCCCACCATATAGCAAGTGGGCTGGCCCACCAAGATAGTGGGCCGGGCCAAAAACACGGTGGGTCCCACATTCCTGTTAATGGGCCGGCCCATTTGGTATGTGGGGTCCACCATATAGAAAGTGGGCCGGCCCAACAAGATAGTGGGCCGGGCCAAAAACAGGTGGGTCCCACCTTCCTATTAAAGGGCCGGCCCATTTGGTGTGTGGGGTCCACCATATAGAAAGTGGGCCGGCCCATTTGTATGTGGGGTCCACCATAGAAAGTGGGCCGGCCCAACAAGATAGTGGGCCGGGCCAAAACACAGGTGGGTCCCACCTTCCTATTAAAGGGCCGGCCCATTTACCATGTGGGACCACCATAGAGCAAGTGGGCCGGCCCAATAAGCATGTGGAGCCCATTATCGTGTAACCGGGCCGGCCTACTAAAGAAGTGGGCCGGCCCAAAATGAAAGTGGGTCCCACACTACTGTAAGTGGGCCGGCCCAATCTGTTGTAGGGCCCTACTTGTTTGACTAGTCAACTTGCATTAAATTTCATGAGCCTAAAATCTGATTTCAATGATACACACAATTACATACACAAATAAAACAAATAGGAAAATTACAAGGCAATTAATGTGCCCAAATAAAAAAATTACATAGAATCATTGAGGACTTCTATTAGCATCATCAATAACACGTTGACATTTGGCAATCGCCTTGATTGAATCTTGTGTACTCTTTGTCAACATATCAGCTACAGATCTTAAAGCAGCAATACCATGTCTTTTATAAAGTACAGCCTTGAGATATTTACTGTCTGATGAAAGAAATGGTCTAGGTTGACGGCTATGAGAAGATGCATCAGAAGAAAGATCAGAACTTTTTGTGGGCCTCACTGGTAATGAAGATTGCTTCATCACAACTGCATTCTGATAATAATGCAAAAAGAGTTAAACGATGAACTATGCAAACATTTATTATGCAATGTAGATATAAGATAATAACAAGTTGCATAAATAAGACATGTATGGAACTTGTACTAAGCACAAACTTACATCATAATGTTGCACAGGGTCGCTACAGATCCTTTTTTGGCGACTATCTTCTAATGATGACTGCTTCATTAAAACAGCATTCTGGTAACATTGTAAACATAGTTACAACAATTAACTATTCAAACATGTATTACGCAATGTAGAGATCAGATAACAGCATGTAGCAGAAATAAGCACAAGATAAGATAAGATGCATGTACTAAGCACATACTGGCTCACTGCAGGTCCTTCTCTTGCGTGCACTAGTCGTGGTCAACATGCCTATCATTTTAGGTTCAGCCATCAAGTGAAATGCTAATCCTCCTGCTCCATTGTCCTTAATCTGTGTTTAGATATCACATTTAAGACCAAGTCAGCTGGTTTCAAATAACAAAAAACTTGAGCTGCCAAATGAATAAGCCAATAGTTACCAGATATCAGATTAAAACCAACTAGATGTTGCTTTGCATGAGATACGAATTTCAGACATTCAGATTTAGAGTAGGGTAATGCCAAGGTTTTACACATAAAGTAAACTGGCATTAAGAATGACCAAATGTCAGGTTCAAATCACCCTCGAAGTTTCTCCAAGACAAGCATATCAAATAGGCAGAAACATAGTAAAGCATGAATGGCATTGCTATGGCAGGGTTCCAAGTGTTAATCTCTTGCATAAGGAACAATGCATATAGGTTATAGATAATAACGGAAGTAAACTGCCAAAATTACCAACCACGAACTCAGATTCCAACCTTACCTAGCGTCCCCGCTGTTAATGTTGGATGTTCTAATAAGTGGTTCGCATGATCAATCCCAAGGAAAAATAACATTGACAAGTCAGTCTACGATAATACAAAGACCAGACATGCACGCAGCAATAACTATATAAGCTAAAGACGAGGTATAAGAGCAAGCAGATTGGAAATGCACATAGCATGATTATAAAAGCAGTGTGAGAATAGCAGACACGAGAAAACAGCTAGCGGTGAGCTAATGACGTGGTATAAGAACAAGCAGATTGGAAATGCCCATAGCACGACTATAAAAGCAGTGCGACAATAGCATGCAGTACAAAAACAGTTGGCAGCAAATGAATGGGTACAAGGCTATAAATATGTGGATGCACACAGGTGTCAGTAGAATGAACAGGATGGTAGCGACCGGATAATGCTTTTGTACTGTACAACATTTAAACAAACTTCATGCGAAGCAACACATCAAGAAAGTTAACGGCATATGAGATCTGCAAATAACTACACAAAACATGGCTAAAGAAACACCGCGATCTAACGGGCCAGCGTACTAACCAAGCTGCGGCGGGGTGGACGGGGGCGGCAACTTGCATTCCAGCGGCGGCGAACGCGGGAGACGATGAATCGACCCTGTTTCAGTAGAAGCGGGCGTTAGTGAAGCAGATCTGGTTGGCTGGCAAGGTATTCGGTGAAGTTGATACAGCCGCTGCGGCGAGGTAGTCGGTGGCGAGGTCGGCGGTGAAGCAGATCCGTCGGTGGCGAGGTCGGCGGTGAAGCAGATCCGTCGGTGGCGAGGTCGGCGGTGAAGCAGATCCGTCGGTGACGAGGGCGGCGGGGGAGCGGATCAGGTGGGTGGACAGCCAACACGATCAAGGCTACGCTGTGGAGGAGTATGCCGGCGGCGAAGCAGATCTAGTACTGTAGAGAGTCAGAGCTTTGGCGTGTGAGAGTATTTTTGAGCTAATGGGGCGAATGGTTGGTGGGTGGGTGTGGGCCTGTGGGGAGGGTTCGGGATCTAGGCAAGATATTTCATTGTTACCGAATGAGCCCTCCATGGTCGGTGGGTTGTAGCTTCCGGACCAGGGTTAAAAGGGTAAAACTGGTCACGGGATTTTCGAATGGATGCGGCGGGATGATTTGGCGCGTGGCCGAAATTTTCAGTTTCAAGCTACAGTACGAGCAGAACGACAAAAATAATGTTCTTCCCCAGGGAGCTCTCATTTCTTCCTCTTCTCTTTCTCTCTCGAGTCTCTCCCACTCCCCCGGCTCCTCTCCCCCTTCTCTCCGGCGGCCTCGCCGGCCGGAGACGAGGCCGACTTCTCTCTGTATATTGTACACCCTCCGAACTAAATTAATTGATTCAACTTTCCTTAGACGTGTATGTATCTAGAGTAAAAACATGTGTGGATACATCCATATTTAGATAAGCAAAGTTGAGTCAGCTAATTTGGATCCGAGGGAGTTAGTGTTGTTGTAAGCTTAGATCCAGTGTTTCCCATGAGCAGAATGGCGCAATGGAGTCGGGGATCTCGTCATCGGCTTCAGATCTGGCCTATGGTGAATCTGGCGGATCTTGCCGGCCAAACCCCGATCTGGTGCCATCAATGTGATGGCGCTAACGGTGAGGCTTGCTTTGGTCAGTGCTTCAGATCTGGCCAATGGGGAAGTCAAGCTGCTAAAGTTCACAAGCTCGGGGCATACGACGGCGTCATCCGTCTTGCCCGTGCACATCTTGGACTTTCAGCGACCCTTCTCAGAGCCAATATGCCGTTGCTGAGGCCCTTCTTCTCCTTCGTCCTGGCGACTACCGGCGACACCGTCCCAAGTGGTGCGTCCCCGGCGACGGAGTTGCTGGAAAGGATGCGGAGCAGAGATCTGATGTGCGGTCGAGAAGGACTCGATTGATTTTCTTCTATATGTTTTGGGGTCCTTTTTGTAAAGTTGCAGGTTCTATTAGTTATTGTCTAGTACTTTTGGTCCTCTATGTAATTTTTTGGACTAGTTTCCATTGGCACTGATAAACTTGAATTTTGACAAGTTCACGAGGAAAAAAATTCCTTTGCACATATGGCCTATCATGTATAAACATTCTTGAGATTTAAACTATATGTAATGTGCCATGCATTAACCCTAAACCATATATATGTAACTAACCCTAGCTGATCAAACCCTACTTAATTAAAACAAATAACCCTAAACTATACGCATGCACTTTATGCGCAAAGGCGCGGGTGCCTCTAATAATGTGTGTGCGCACTCGATCGATGATCCCTAAACCTTATACAACCCTGAAACCCTAATCCCTAATCCCTAAACCCTAAACACCCTAAACACTAAACCCTAGACCCTAAACCCTAACCCTAACCCTAAACCCTAATTAAACCCTATATATAGGCCAACGACACTTAATTGTGCATCAAGCAGGCCAGGGGTGCCTCGCGGTCCTCTAATTAAATTAAATGTGCCATGCATTAACCCTAAACCATATATATGTAACTAACCATAGCTAATCAACCCTACTTAATGAAAACACATAACCCTAAACTATACTAGCTATAACCCGATCTAATAAAAACATGCTCTATATATAGCAGCTAGCTAGCAAACCGTAGATTAACACCAATTAATATATACATGGCCTATATCGATCATGTTGTATAACATATCCCTGAGATTCATTAATTAATTATATAATTATCGTGATAAATTAATTAACTTTAATTTTGACAAGTTCTCTCGAATGAAAACACATTTGATTAAGTTGCCTCATAATATATATATATAATTAGTGTGCATGCATGGCCTACCATGCATTCGTGCATATATTTTAATGTATATTTGAACATATTCTTGGGGATTTCAATCTCTCTCTCTCGATCATCTATATATCGTTGGTGGCCAAAAAACACACATATATATATATATGCATGCAATTTATGCGTAAAGGCGCGGGTGCCTCTAATAATGTGTGTGCGCACTCGATCGATGATCCCTAAACCTTAAACAACCCTAAAACCCCTAAATCCCTAATCCCTAAACCCTAAACACCCTAAACACTAAACCCTAAACCCTAGACCCTAAACGTACCCTAACCCTAACCCTAACCCTAACCCTAAACCCTAGCTAATCCTAAACCCCAATTAAACCCTATGTATAGGCCAACGACACTTAATTGTGCATCGATCGAGCGGGTCATGGGTGCCTCGCGATCCTCTAATAAAATTAAATGTGCCATGCATTAACCATAAACCATATATATGTAACTAACCCTAGCTAATCAACCCTACTTAATTAAAACACATAACCCTAAACTATACTAGATATAACCCGATCTAATAAAAACATGCTCTATATATAGCAGCTAGCTAGCAAACCGTAGATTAACACCAATTAAAATATACATGGCCTATATCGATCATGTTGTATAACATATCCCTGAGATTCATTAATTAATTATATAATTATCGTGATAAATTAATTAACTTGAACTTTGACAAGTTCTCTCGAATGAAAACACATTTGATTAAGTTGCCTCATAATATATATATATAATTAGTGTGCATGCATGGCCTACAATGCATTTGTGCATATATTTTAATGTATATTTGAACATATTCTTGGGGATTTCAATCTCTCTCTCTCTCTCGATCTATATATCGTTGGTGGCCCAAAAAACACACATATATATGCATGCAATTTATGCGTAAAGGCGCGGGTGCCTCTAATAATGTGTGTGCGCACTCGATCGATGATCCCTAAACCTTAAACAACCCTAAAACCTTAAATCCCTAATCCCTAAACCCTAAACACCCTAAACACTAAACCCTAAACCCTAGACCCTAAACATACCCTAACCCTAACCCTAACCCTAACCCTAAACCCTAGCTAATCCTAAACCCCAATTAAACCCTATGTATAGGCCAACGACACTTAATTGTGCATCGATCGAGCGGGTCATGGGTGCCTCGTGATCCTCTAATAAAATTAAATGTGCCGTGCATTAACCCTAAACCATATATATGTAACTAACCCTAGCTAATCAACCCTACTTAATTAAAACACATAACCCTAAACTATACTAGCTAGCTATAACCCGATCTAATAAAAACATGCTCTATATATAGCAGCTAGCTAGCAAACCGTAGATTAACACCAATTAAAATATACATGGCCTATATCGATCATGTTGTATAACATATCCCTGAGATTCATTAATTAATTATATAATTATCGTGATAAATTAATTAACTTGAACTTTGACAAGTTCTCTCGAATGAAAACACATTTGATTAAGTTGCCTCATAATATATATATAATTAGTGTGCATGCATGGCCTACAATGCATTCGTGCATATATTTTAATGTATATTTGAACATATTCTTGGGGATTTCAATCTCTCTCTCTCTCTCGATCATCTATATATCGTTGGTGGCCCAAAAAACACACATATATACGCATGCACTTGATGCGTAAAGGCGCGGGTGCCTCTAATAATGTGTGTGCGCACTCGATCGATGATCCCTAAACCTTAAACAACCCTAAAACCCTAATCCCTAATCCCCTAAACCCTAAACACCCTAAACACACTAAACCCTAGACCCTAAACACCCTAAACACTAAACCCTAAACCCTAGACCCTAAACACCGTAAACCCTAAACCCTAAACCCTAAACCCTAAACCCTAAACCCTAAACCCTAAACCCTAAACCCTAAACCCTAAAACCCTAAACCCTAAACCCTAAACCCTATAAACCCTAAACACTAATTAAACCCTAAACCCTAGACCCTAAACACTAAACCCTAAACCCTAGACCCTAAACACCGTAAACACTAAACCCTAAACCCTAAACACCCTAAACACTAATTAAACCCTAAACCATAGACCCTAAACACTAGACCCTAAACCCTAGACCCTAAACACCCTAAACACTAAACCCTAGACCCTCTAAACACCATAAACACTAAACCCTAAACCCTAGACCCTAGCTAAACACCCAAAACACTAAACCCTAAACCCAGCTAGCTAACCCTAAACCCTAATTAAACCCTATATATATAGGCCAACGACACTTAATTGTGCATCAAGCAGGCCAGGGGTGCCTCGCGGTCCTCTAGTTAAATTAAATGTGACATGCATTAACCCTAAACGTACCCTAACCCTAACCCTAACCCTAACCCTAAACCCTAGCTAATCCTAAACCCCAATTAAACCCTATGTATAGGCCAACGACACTTAATTGTGCATCGATCGAGCGGGTCATGGGTGCCTCGCGATCCTCTAATAAAATTAAATGTGCCATGCATTAACCCTAAACCATATATATGTAACTAACCCTAGCTAATCAACCCTACTTAATTAAAACACATAACCCTAAACTATACTAGATATAACCCGATCTAATAAAAACATGCTCTATATATAGCAGCTAGCTAGCAAACCGTAGATTAACACCAATTAAAATATACATGGCCTATATCGATCATGTTGTATAACATATCCCTGAGAATCATTAATTAATTATATAATTATCGTGATAAATTAATTAACTTGAACTTTGACAAGTTCTCTCGAATGAAAACACATTTGATTAAGTTGCCTCATAATATATATATAATTAGTGTGCATATGCATGGCCTACAATGCATTCGTGCATATATTTTAATATATATTTGAACATATTCTTGGGGATTTCAATCTCTCTCTCTCTCTCTCGATCATCTATATATCGTTGGTGGCCCAAAAAACACACATATATACGCATGCACTTGATGCGTAAAGGCGCGGGTGCCTCTAATAATGTGTGTGCGCACTCGATCGATGATCCCTAAACCTTAAACAACCCTAAAACCCTAATCCCTAATCCCCTAAACCCTAAACACCCTAAACACACTAAACCCTAGACCCTAAACACCCTAAACACTAAACCCTAAACCCTAGACCCTAAACACCGTAAACCCTAAACCATAAACCCTAAACCCTAAACCCTAAACCCTAAACCCTAAAACCCTAAACCCTAAACCCTAAACCCTAAACCCTATAAACACCCTAAACACTAATTAAACCCTAAACCCTAGACCCTAAACACTAAACCCTAAACCCTAGACCCTAAACACCGTAAACACTAAACCCTAAACCCTAAACACCCTAAACACTAATTAAACCCTAAACCATAGACCCTAAACACTAGACCCTAAACCCTAGACCCTAAACACCCTAAACACTAAACCCTAGACCCTCTAAACACAGTAAACACTAAACCCTAAACCCTAGACCCTAGCTAAACACCCAAAACACTAAACCCTAAACCCAGCTAGCTAACCCTAAACCCTAATTAAACCCTATATATATAGGCCAACGACACTTAATTGTGCATCAAGCAGGCCAGGGGTGCCTCGCGGTCCTCTAGTTAAATTAAATGTGACATGCATTAACCCTAAACCATATATATATAACTAACCCCTAGCTAATCAAACCCTAGTTAATTAAAACACATAACCCTAAACTATACTAGCTATAACCCGATCTAATAAAAACATGCTCTATATATAGCATGCAGCTAGCTAGCAAAAACGGTAGATTAAAACCAATTAATATATACATGGCCTATATATCGATCATATGTTGTATAACATCTCCCTGAGATTCATTAATTAATTATATAATTATCGATGATAAATTAATTAACTTGAATTTTGACAAGTTCTCTCGAATGAAAACACATTTGATTAAGTTTCCTCATAATATATATATAATTAGTGTGCATGCATGGCCTACCATGCATGCATTAATTCGTGCATATATTTTAATATATATTTGAACATATTCTTGGGGGATTTCAATCTCTCTCTCTCGATCATCTATATGTCGTTGGTGGCCAAAAAACACACACATATACGCATGCACTTTATGCGCAAAGGCGCGTGTGCCTCTAATAATGTGTGTGTGCGCACTCGATCGATGATCCCTAAACCTTAAACAACCCTAAAACCCTAATCCCTAATCCCCTAAACCCTAAACACCCTAAACACACTAAACCCTAGACCCTAAACACCCTAAACACTAAACCCTAAACCCTAGACCCTAAACACCGTAAACCCTAAACCATAAACCCTAAACCCTAAACCCTAAACCCTAAACCCTAAAACCCTAAACCCTAAACCCTAAACCCTATAAACACCCTAAACACTAATTAAACCCTAAACCCTAGACCCTAAACACTAAACCCTAAACCCTAGACCCTAAACACCGTAAACACTAAACCCTAAACCCTAAACACCCTAAACACTAATTAAACCCTAAACCATAGACCCTAAACACTAGACCCTAAACCCTAGACCCTAAACACCCTAAACACTAAACCCTAGACCCTCTAAACACAGTAAACACTAAACCCTAAACCCTAGACCCTAGCTAAACACCCAAAACACTAAACCCTAAACCCAGCTAGCTAACCCTAAACCCTAATTAAACCCTATATATATAGGCCAACGACACTTAATTGTGCATCAAGCAGGCCAGGGGTGCCTCGCGGTCCTCTAGTTAAATTAAATGTGACATGCATTAACCCTAAACCATATATATATAACTAACCCCTAGCTAATCAAACCCTAGTTAATTAAAACACATAACCCTAAACTATACTAGCTATAACCCGATCTAATAAAAACATGCTCTATATATAGCATGCAGCTAGCTAGCAAAAACGGTAGATTAAAACCAATTAATATATACATGGCCTATATATCGATCATATGTTGTATAACATCTCCCTGAGATTCATTAATTAATTATATAATTATCGATGATAAATTAATTAACTTGAATTTTGACAAGTTCTCTCGAATGAAAACACATTTGATTAAGTTTCCTCATAATATATATATAATTAGTGTGCATGCATGGCCTACCATGCATGCATTAATTCGTGCATATATTTTAATATATATTTGAACATATTCTTGGGGGATTTCAATCTCTCTCTCTCGATCATCTATATGTCGTTGGTGGCCAAAAAACACACACATATACGCATGCACTTTATGCGCAAAGGCGCGTGTGCCTCTAATAATGTGTGTGTGCGCACTCGATCGATGATCCCTAAACCTTAAACCCTAAATAAACCCTAATCCCTAATCCCTAAACCCTAAACACCATAAACATTAAACCCTAAACCCTAACCTCCTAACCCTAAACCCTAAACCCTAATTAAACCCTATATATATAGGCCAATGACACTTAATTATGCATCAAGCAGGCCAGGGGTGCCTCGCGGTCCTCTAATTAAATTAAATGTGCCATGCATATATATATGTGTTTAATTTGGGGATTTCAATCGCTCTCTCGTATGTAGCTCTCTCTACCTCTATCTCTCTCTCTCTCTCTCTCTCTCGTTGGTGGCCAACAACACACACATGCACTTTGTGCGCAAAGGCATGCGCCTCTAATAATGTGTGCGCAGTCGATCGATCTAGTTTTGATTAATCATAGCACACAAATAAAGAAGTTGTATTTGAATCCACACAACCTAATCTAAAACACATAACCCCTAACATGGCCTAATTAATTAACCCTTCTCGATCTCTACCTAATTAGTGGAAATTGCACAAAATCAAAAGGGGTCCCTCACTAATTATGCATATCTGCTAGATTGTGATAAACTTTTGCCACATATATATTTGGTGGATGGGTGCATCTTGGCATGTAAACAATTAGTGTTTGCAAATGGCGTTGTCAAAATTTATGTACAAATGATTTCTTTCCATCCAAAGTGCATAAAATGGGAGTTTTAATGAAGAAAGTACAAATAAAACAGCTCAACATGCTTCCACACCCCGATTTTCACACGAAGTAGAGCATATTTAAAGGATAATTCCAGAGTTTTACTATTTTTCAAGCAACTTTGCTAATTTTCCCCCACTCACATGACTTTATGTCGATTTAACGAAAATATGGCGAATTTAAACTACATGGGCGGGATAGTTTGAATTGTGCGCGCGGCAAAGGGAACCGCCTATTCCTCAACCTTGTGCACGGCAAATTACACACGCAACTCCATTAAACGCCACCTACCGACCTTAATTATCACCCCGGCGGCCCGGCCGCATGACCCCCCACCCACCCGTACACAACTTATCCCCGTCCGTGCGAAGAGCTTCCCCTCCCCGTCCCGTCCGTGCGAAGAAGAAGCTTCCCCTCCCCGTCGTTCTTCTCGAGACGCACCGGCGGTCAAGTTGATCCACGGTAGGGCTGCTACGTCTCCAACGTATCGATAATTTCTTATGTTCCATGCCACTTTATTGATGATATCTACATGTTTTATACACATTGTATGTCATATTTATGCATTTTCTGGAACTAACCTATTAACAAGATGCCGAAGTGCCGCTCGTTTTTGGTTTCGAAATCCTAGTAACGAAATATTCTCGGAATTGGACGAAATCAACGCCGTTCCTATTTTTCCACGAAGCTTCAGAACACCGGGAAGGACCGGAGGGGGCACACAGCCCACCAGAGGTGGCCGGCGCGCCTAGGGTTGGCCCGCGCCGCCTACCCCCGCCGCCTCTTCGACCTTCCGACGCCGCCTCTTCGCCTATATAAAGCCCCTGCATCGAAAACCCTTACAGAGGAAGCCACGATACGAGAAAAGTTCCAGAGCCGCCATCGCGAAGCCAAGATCTGGGGGACAGGAGTCTCTGTCCGGCACCCGCCGGAGCGGGGAAGTGCCCCCGGAAGGCTTCTCCATCGACACCGCTGCCATCTCCACCGCCATCTTCATCACCGCTGCTGCTCCCATGAGGAGGGAGTAGTTCTCCATTGAGGCTCGGGGCTGTACCGGTAGCTATGTGGTTAATCTCTCTCCTATGTAATTCAATACAATGATCTCATGAGCTGCTTTACATGATTGAGATTCATATGAGTTTTGTATCACTACTATCTATGTGCTACTCTAGTGATGTGTTATTAAAGTAGTTTTATTCCTCCTGCATGTGTGCAAAGGTGACAGTGCGTGCACCGTGTTAGTACTTGGTTTATGCTATGATCATGATCTCTTGTAGATTGCGAAGTTAACTATTGCTATGATAATATTGATGTGATCTATTCCTCCTACATATGCATGAAGGTGACAGTGTGCATGCTATGCTAGTACTTGGTTTAGTCGTTTTGATCTATCTTACACTTAAGGTTACTTAAACATGAGCATTATTGTGGAGCTTGTTAACTCCGGCATTGAGGGTTCGTGTAATCCTACGCAATGTGTTCATCATCCAACAAAAGTGTAGAGTATGCATTTATCTATTCTGTTATGTGATCAATGTTGAGAGTGTCCACTAGTGAAAGTCTAATCCCTAGGCCTTGTTCCTAAATACAGTTACTACTGCTTGTTTACTGTTTTACTGCGTTACTACTGCTGCAATACTACCACCATCAACTACACGCCAGCAAGCTATTTTCTGGCACCATTGCTACTGTTCATATATATTCATACCACCTGTATTTCACTATCTCTTCGCCGAACTAGTGCACCTATTAGGTGTGTTGGGGACACAAGAGACTTCTTGCTTTGTGGTTGCAGGGTTGCATGAGAGGGATATCTTTGACCTCTTCCTCCCCGAGTTCGATAAACCTTGGGTGATCCACTTAAGGGAAACTTGCTGCTGTTCTACAAACCTCTGCACTTGGAGGCCCAACACTGTCTACAGGAAAGGAGGGGGAACGTAGACATCAAGCTACTTTTCTGGCGCCGTTGCCGGGGAGGAAAGGTAAAAGGTACTCACACTCCGGATCTCGGCTACTAAGCTATTTTCCGGCGCCATTGTAAGTACTCGAAGCTATTTCCTTTAGACTCTGCAATTGCGACATTTGGTTTCTTGTTTACACTAGTTAGGCATAATGGACAACAATGACCTTTTTATTCTATTTCCTGATTTAAGACATGGATGGTTTGATGCGAAAATTAAAAAACCCATGGAACATATTAATATGAATGCTTTGAACACTATTGTTGTTAATGATATGGAAAATTCTAAGCTTGGGGAAGCTGGCTTTGATGAGCATGATATTTTTAGTCCCCCAAGCATTGAGGAGAAAATTTACTTTGATGATACTTTGCCTCCTATATTTGATGATGAGAATAATAATGATAGCTACTTTGTTGAATTTGCTCCCACTACAACTAATAAAATTGATTATGCTTATGTTGGGAGTAGTAATTATTTTATGCATGAGACTCATGATAAGAATGCTTTATGTGATAGTTATATTGTTGAGTTTGCTCATGATGCTACTGAAAGTTATTATGAGAGAGGAAAATATGGTTGTAGAAATTTTCATGTTACTAAAATGCCTCTCTATGTGCTGAAATTTTTGAAGCTACACTTGTTTTATCTTCCTATGCTTGTTACTTTGCTCTTCATGAACTTGTTTATTTACAAGATTCTTATGCATAGGAAGCATGTTAGACTTAAATGTGTTTTGAATTTGCTTCTTGATGTTCTCTTTTGCTTCATTGTCTATTTTCATGAGAGCATCATCATTAAAACTGCTGAGCCCATCTTAATGGCTATAAAGAAAGAACTTCTTGGGAGATAACCCATGTGTTATTTTGCTACAGTACTTTGTTTTATATTTGTGTCTTGGAAGTTGTTTACTACTGTAGCAACCTCTCCTTATCTTAGTTTTGTGTTTTGTTGTGCCAAGTAAAGTTTCTATGTCAAAGTTGATGTTATATTTGGGATCGCTGCGCAGAAACAGCATTGCTGTCTGTCACGAATCTGGGCTCAATTCTCTGTAGAAAATTCGAAAAAATCTGCCAATTTACGAGCGTGATCCTCAGATATGTACGCAACTTTCATTAGTTTTGAGTTTTTCCATTTGAGCAAGTCTGGTGCCAACTTATAAATTCGTCTTTACGGACTGTTCTGTTTTTGACAGATTCTGCCTTTTATTTCGCATTGCCGCTTTTGTTAAGTTGAATGAGTTTCTTTGTTCCATTAACTTTCAGAAGTTTTGTGCAATGTCCAGAAGTGTTAAGAATGATTGTGTCACCTCTGAACATGTGAATTTTTGATTATGCACTAACCCTCTAATGAGTTTGCTTGAAGTTTGGTGTGAAGGAAGTTTTCAAGGGTCAATAGAAGAGGGTGATATAATGTGATCGAGAAGAGTGAAAGGTCTAAGCTTGGGGATGCCCCGGTGGTTCATCCCTGCATATTTTAAGAAGACTCAAGCATCTAAGCTTGGGGATGCCCAAGGCATCCCCTTCTTCATCGACAACTTATCAGGTTTCTTCTAGTGAAACTATATTTTTATTCGGTCACATCTTATGTATTTTACTTGGAGCGTCTGTGTGCTTTTATTTTTGTTTTTGTTTTGTTATCTTAGTTCTCTGAATAAGTTCATCCTTGTGTGGGAGAGAGACACGCTCCGCTGGTTCGTATGAACACATGTGTTCTTAGCTCATAATATTCATGGCGAAGTTTCCTCTTCGTTAAATTGTTATATGGTTGGAATTGGAAAATGCTACATGTAGTAATTGGTAAAATGTCTTGGATAATTTGATACTTGGCAATTGTTGTGCTCATGTTTAAGCTCTTGCATCATATACTTTGCACCCATTAATGAAGAAATACATAGAGCTTGCTAAAATTTGGTTTGCATAATTGGTCTCTCTAAAGTCTAGATAATTTCTAGTATTGAGTTTGAACAACAAGGAAGACAGTGTAGAGTCTTATAATGTTTACAATATGTCTTTTATGTGAGTTTTGCTGCACTTGTTCATCCTTGAGTTTGCTTCAAATAACCTTGCTAGCCTAAACCTTGTATCGAGAGGGAATACTTCTCATGCATCCAAAATCCTTGAGCCAACTACTATGCCATTTGTGTCCACCATACCTACCTACTACATGGTATTTCTCCGCCATTCCAAAGTAAATTGCTTGAGTGCTACCTTTAAAATTCCATCATTCACCTTTGCAATATATAGCTCATGGGACAAAATAGCCTTAAAAACTATCGTAGTATTGAATATGTACTTATGCACTTTATCTCTTATTAAGTTGCTTGTTGTGCGATAACCATGCTTCTGGGGAACGCCATCAATTACTCTTTATTGAATATCATGTGAGTTGCTATGCATGTCCGTCTTGTCTGAAGGATCTATCATTTTAGTGGTTGGAGCATGCAAAATTGTTAGAGAAGAACATTGGGCCGCTAACTAAAGCCATGAATCATGGTGGAAGTTTCAGTTTTGGACATATATCCTCAATCTCATATGAGAATAATAATCATTGCTACATGCTTATGCATTTAAGAGGAGTCCATTATCTGTTGTCCATGTTGTCCCGGTATGGATGTCTAAGTTGAGAATAATCAAAAGCGAGAAATCCAAAATGCGAGCATTCTCCTTAGACCTTTGTACAGGCGGCATGGAGGTACCCCTTTGTGACACTTGGTTGAAACATGGCATGCAAAGATCCGGTAGTCCAAGCTAAGTAGGACAAGGTGCGGGCACTATTAGTATACTATGCATGAGGCTTGCAACTTGTAAGATATAATTTACATAACTCATATGCTTTATTACTACCGTTGACAAAATTGTTTCATGTTTTCAAAATAAAAGCTCTAGCACAAATATAGCAATCGATGCTTTCCTCTTTGAAGGACCTTTCTTTTACTTTTATTGTTGAGTCAGTTTACCTATCTCCTCCACCCTAAGAAGCAAACACTTGTGTGAACTGTGCATTGATTCCTACATACTTGCATATTGCACTTGTTATATTACTTTATGTTGACAATATCCATGAGATATACATGTTATAAGTTGAAAGCAACCGCTGAAACTTAATCTTCCTATGTGTTGCTTCAACACCTTTACTTTGAATTATTGCTTTATGAGTTAACTCTTATGCAAGACTTATTGATGCTTGTCTTGAAGTACTATTCATGAAAAGTCTTTGCTATATGATTCACTTGTTTACTCATGTCATTACCATTGTTTTGATCGCTGCATTCATCTCATATGCTTACAATAGTATGATCAAGGTTATGATGGCATGTCACTTAAGAAATTATCTTTGTTATCGTTTTACCTGCTCGGGACGAGCAGAACTAAGCTTGGGGATGCTGATACGTCTCCAACGTATCGATAATTTCTTATGTTCCATGCCACTTTATTGATGATATCTACATGTTTTATACACATTGTATGTCATATTTATGCATTTTCTGGAACTAACCTATTAACAAGATGCCGAAGTGCCAGTCCTTTTTTCTGTTTTTGGTTTCAGAAATCCTAGTAACGAAATATTCTCGGAATTGGACGAAATCAACGCCCAGGTTCCTATTTTTCCACGAAGCTTCCAGAACACCCGGGAAGGACCAGAGGGGGCCACAGCCCACCAGGAGGGTGGCCGGCGCGGCCTAGGGTTGGCCCGCGCGCCTTACCCCCTGGCCGCCTCTTCGACCTTCCGACGCCGCCTCTTCGCCTATATAAAGCCCCTGCATCGAAAACCCTTACGAGGAAGCCACGACGAGAAAAGTTCCAGAGCCGCCGCCATCGCGAAGCCAAGATCTGGGGGACAGGAGTCTCTGTTCCGGCACCCGCCGAGCGGGGAAGTGCCCCGGAAGGCTTCTCCATCGACACCGCTGCCATCTCCACCGCCATCTTCATCACCGCTGCTGCTCCCATGAGGAGGGAGTAGTTCTCCATTGAGGCTCGGGGCTGTACCGGTAGCTATGTGGTTCTCTCTCCTATGTAATTCAATACAATGATCTCATGAGCTGCTTTACATGATTGAGATTCATATGAGTTTTGTATCACTACTATCTATGTGCTACTCTAGTGATGTGTTATTAAAGTAGTTTTATTCCTCCTGCATGTGTGCAAAGGTGACAGTGCGTGCACCGTGTTAGTACTTGGTTTATGCTATGATCATGATCTCTTGTAGATTGCGAAGTTAACTATTGCTATGATAATATTGATGTGATCTATTCCTCCTACATATGCATGAAGGTGACAGTGTGCATGCTATGCTAGTACTTGGTTTAGTCGTTTTGATCTATCTTACACTTAAGGTTACTTAAACATGAGCATTATTGTGGAGCTTGTTAACTCCGGCATTGAGGGTTCGTGTAATCCTACGCAATGTGTTCATCATCCAACAAAAGTGTAGAGTATGCATTTATCTATTCTGTTATGTGATCAATGTTGAGAGTGTCCACTAGTGAAAGTCTAATCCCTAGGCCTTGTTCCTAAATACTGCTGAGTTACTACTGCTTGTTTACTACTGCGTTACTACTGCTGCAATACTACCACCATCAACTACACGCCAGCAAGCTATTTTCTGGCACCATTGCTACTGTTCATATATATTCATACCACCTGTATTTCACTATCTCTTCGCCGAACTAGTGCACCTATTAGGTGTGTTGGGGACACAAGAGACTTCTTGCTTTGTGGTTGCAGGGTTGCATGAGAGGGATATCTTTGACCTCTTCCTCCCCGTAAACCTTGGGTGATCCAAGAAGAAGCTTCTCCTCCCCGTCGTTCTTCTCGAGACGCACCGGCGGTCAAGTTGATCCACGGTAGGGCTGCTATCTCTAGCTCAATCATGTATCGGGCAAGACAGCCTAACGATTTATATTTTCTTGATGCTGCTAAAAAAATTCGTCAGTATGCTCGAACTAATTGGCACTTTATAGTTTTCCGCTCGATTTGTCATCGATCAATTTGTTCATTTGCGTGGGCATATAGAGTCAGTTCTGCACTCGATCCGTTAATTTGCTGAAATGCCATGGCAGAGTTTTGTACACGATCTGTTTGCTAAAATGTCGATGGGCATTTTTTGTTTTGTACTCGACATGATTGCTGAAATGCATAATCATGTAGTATAGTTTTGTACTCGATGGATATACATTTCCTACTTCGCCTTAAATTAATCACCAACCACTGTATCTCATAATTAAACAGATGGACAGAACTTGGAAACTGCATGGACACTTATGTTCCCCTTCATATATAAATGGTGTTCAACCCTTTATGGGGTTTATTAGAGCTCATGATGGTCACAACCTGGACGTGTATTGCCCGCGCTGCACATGTATGAATGGTGAGAAGAGGCCTCACCCTGTAGTGGCAGATCATTTACACATTTTTGGGATGGACCGCACATATGTTAGGCGGGTTTAGCATGGTGAACCATATAATGATCCTTTAGCAGGAGAAGCAGATCTTGCTCACACTGTATGTGTGCTGGCATATGTAGTTAATTATTTATATTGATGCTGCCGCTGTTTCAATCAATAGTTTGCATTGCTGTGCAAGGTTCTGTACTCAAATTTAACTTGTTGCAGATGGATGGACGGGAAGGAGAGAAAAAGCGCTTGCTTCAGGAAACGGGTTTCAGCTCTGGGACATGTGCTGTGCCAGATGAGAAGGTAAATATGTAAAACGGCATTTGTTCAGGTTGCATCCCTTAGATGTTTGTCTAATCGGTTGATGTACTAATTGCAGAAGCATAGAGTTAAAGAGGTCTCTCAGTTTGATGGGAGATTTGAAGATGAATCTCAGTTTGATGCACCTGTGGATGGTACTGATGACGAGCCTTTCATAGACGAAGGTCCTGCACCTGAGATTATCCAGCCTACAGAAGGAGGCCGTGGACCGAGTACACAGCTTTGCGTTGAAGTGGATGCACGCCCGGAGATCATCACGGGCGTCCGGGTAGTCTCAAGACCACCCAGCCCTGATGCACCTGTGGATGGTACTGATGACGAGCCTCTCATAGACGAAGGTCCTGCACCTGAGATTATCCAGCCTACAGAAGGAGGCCGTGGACCGAGTACACAGCTTTGCGTTGAAGAGGATGCACACCCGGAGATCATCAGGGGCGTCCCGGTAGTCTCAGGACCACCCAGCCCTGATGCAAAATGTTGAGCTACTTTATGATTCGTACTCTTATGTTCTGGTGCTGTAGTATGTTATGATTTGTACGCCTTTGGCGCTAGATTAAGCATTCAGTGGATGATCGCGTTGCAAAATTCGACACCCACACAATCAGTTCATCGTATGAGTAGTAGCACAATTACTTCTACAGCGATTCCTGCCAGCGCATTAGTTGGTAGCATGAAACACTTTCAGGTACTCCCCTCTGATTCATATTAATTGACTCAATTCTGTCTAGATATGGATGTATCTAGATGCATTTGTTAACTAGACTAACAAACTTGAGTCAGTTAATATGAATCCGTGTAAACCGCCCAAGTCCTCGAGCAGCTAGTTTATTGACTCTGGACTCCAAGCCTCTCGCGGCAAGCCATCGACGAAGCTTTGACCAGATCTTGGCCCGCAATTTTTTTTGTGTGGCGAATAGCAAAGCTTTGACCAGTTCCTCTCGGGATACAGCACGCCGGTGAGCTTGCACGGTTGCCATGAGCACTTTCCGGCGGAACTTCCTCTTCAGCGCCCTCAAGCCGCTGCTGCGAGACAGCACGCAGTGCCTCGAGGTGGACGGAATTCTGGATCTCAGGGCGGGTGGTCCGCATCGTCCGGGAACGATCTCCAGCGGGTTAACGAGGACATGCATGGCGGCCAGGGGATTTGTTTTTTGTTTTTTTTTTGGTTTGAGCTTGGGATTTGGGGTTTTTTCGGATAGGGGAGGAGGAACCGAGGAAGAGGAAGGAACAGCCGCGTGCTTGGCGCGTGGCGGTGTGCTTGAATTTCGAATTTTTGTGAAATGTTTCATTTCCCCGCTACAATTCGGGGGTTTCTTGACGCGCCAATGCGTCCCGCCGGGCAGCTTCAAGTAAATTTGGGGTGCCACACTATGGGCCCTAGTTTCAGTGAGACATGTAATGACTAGTCACATCAGTAAGTTCACTGTGTAATAAAATATGTTACCCCTCCCCTTTATGTAGCACCCCTTCTCTCCCGATCGAGTGCCGATTGCCGACGGATGCAAGCCGCTAGCTCGATCCCCTCCTTTCGCCTCCACCGTCCAGGCATCCAGCTTGGAGGGGCAAGCTGCATCTAGCCCAAGCGGATTAGGTAGGACTAGTAATGTTCTCTCCTTTCTCGAGATCGGTTCTTTTTTCCTCTCCTCGATATCTTGCGCATCTCTTTCCTATTCTGGGCAAAGGGGTGTCTTTCTGGTCACCCTCGAGCTGGGAGTGATTGATGGGGGTGGGGGCGGGGGCTACCTTTGCTTGGATTGGGGTGTTCTTCCTTTATTTGTCGACATTTGCAACCTTTGTAGTTTCTGCTGATCCTCACTGTATCTTTTGTCAGCTTGTACAGGAAAGGTAAGACCTCGGCGGTGGGGGCAATGGAGCGTAAGGCCACCACGCATGTGGGCAGTTGGCTGAGCCTGAGCTGCGTCCCCAGCCCCGCGAAGCAGGTACTCCGTTTGCTTATCCACTCTTTACCTTTTAAGTGTCTCTCTGGTCTCTGCATCCTCAATCTGTTCCTGTTCTGGAATATGCTTAAAGTAGCACATGTCTTCAGCTGTTTGTGCGTAAAGCCTCTGTGACACCATGCTCTATATTCTCTGTATCAGGTTGGTACCTCCAGGTTCCGTGCTGAGGCTATGGGGAACGAGAATAGCGCCCCACCTGCTGCAGGAGCATGGCCCGATCTGCAGCACAAGAAGCGAAATGCCACTGCCGAGCTGGGCAGGGACCGCCCAGGGGTAATTTTTTTAACCAACTTACCATGATGTAGTCTGAATCTGATACTCCCTCAGATCCAAATTAATTGACTCAACTATCTGTAGATACGGATGTATCTAGATGTGTTTTAGCTCTAGATACTACTGCCTCCATCCCAAAGCTTTGGGCTTATATTATTTTTAGAAAGTCAAACTATACCATGTTTGACTAAGCTTTTACCAAAAATCAGTAACATGCAAAATACAAAATTAATATCATTAAATAGATAATAAAATATATTTTCCTACGGTATCTACACAGTATTATATTTGTTGATAGAATGTTCTAAAATTTTGGTCAAACTTTGCTTGTTTTGATTTCTCAAAAATAAATAAGGCTTAAGCTTTTGGATGGTGGTAGTACATTCATATCTAGACAAAGCTGAGTTAACTAGTTTTTTTGTCTGTCCATAGCTAGTGTTCACGCTGCAAAAGGCTAAGAGCATCCACTATATGCATCAGTCTATCTCATACAGTAATTCAATATCACTGCTGAGGTCTGCCTTTTGTTTTGCTATTCATATGCAGACTGAAACTTTAGGGCCTTTACTCAAAAGGAAGATCAAAACTGCGGCTGATCAGGCTGCCAGTATGTTGATGCCGCCCCCATCTTCTAAATGCCTCTACAAGCACAAGGCCACGCACCAGCTGGGTGGTGATCTTTTAATGAATATGGTATATTTTCTTAATCCACAAAACATGCCTTGATTTTTCTCTGTTTATTGTCGGTTTTTTCTATGCTTGCCAAAAGTTTACAACAACAACAACAACAACAACCAAGCCTTTCAGTCCCAAACAAGTTGGGGTAGGCTAGAGTTGAAACCCATAAGATCTCGAAGCCAAAAGTTTAGAAACACCAAATTCGTTTGCTTACAATCATCATACAGTAATGTTCATCTACTCCAGTTCCCCTAACCCAACATAAAATGATGTTAATTTCGATTTTTAGATTAAAAGAGCACCATTAGGCGCTGTTAATTACGACTTTGAGATTAAAATGTCATTTGCAATTGTTAATTACAATTTTGAGACAATTGGTTAGTTTAACCTCGATCTCTTCTGCTCTCCATTTTTCCCAACCGAACAAAAATGTAACCATTCCATTCCTCTGAAATGGAACCATTCCATTCCATTCCACGCTGTTTCAGAACCGAACACACCCTTGCATTGTTGTGAACTGTTGTCCATACACGGCCATACCCTTCCACTTACATCTAGCACTATATGCATCAGTCTGTCTCAGAGTCATTCAATATCACTGCTGAGATCTGTTCCCATTCTTATGCAGGCTGAAACTGCTGCGCCTTTACTCAAGTGGATGCAAAATGGGGCTAATGAGGCTGCTGTGAGGACGATGGTGCCGGCACCATCTTCCGAAAACCTCTACAAGCACGAGGCCATGGGCCAGCTGGGTGGTGACCTTTTAATGAATCTGGTATATTTTCTTAATCCACATACATGATTTCATTATTATCTGTTTAATTACTGTTGGCTTTGTCTAATGCTTACCAAAAGTTCAGAAACACTGCGTTTGCTTACAATCATCATACACTAATTTTTCACTTTTCAGTCTGTCTCATCCAGTATATAAACTGTTGATTTCCATTGGCTTCTTTTGTAATCATTTGCATTGTTGTCAACTGTTCTCTATGCACAACCCTATTCTTCCACTTACACCCCGCACTATTTGCATCAGTCTATCTCATAGATTTATTAAATATCAATGATGAGTTCTGTTGCTATTCATATGCAGGATGAAACTTCTGTTCCTCTACTCAAATGGATAAAAAATGATCCTGATGAGGCTGCTGTGAAGACGATGGTGCTGCCACCATCTTCTGAAAACCTCCTCAAGCACAAGGCCACGGGCCAGCTGGGTGGTACCCTTTTCAGTAAGCAGGTATATTTTCTTAATCCTCATACATGATTTGATTTTTGTCTGTTTATTGCCGGCTTTGTCTAATGCTTACCAATAGTTCAGAAACACACACACCTATTCTTCCACTTACATCCAGCACTATATGCATCAGTGTCTCATAGATTCATTTTATATATCACTGCTGATGTCTGTTGCTCTTCAATTTTTATATGCAGACTGAAACTGCTAAGCCTTCATTGGTCAAAAGGATTGCAACTGCTGCTGATGAGGCATCTGCAGAGGCTGCCACCAAGTTACTGTCAGCCCCACCTTCTGGATGCTTATATAAGCTCAAGTCCAAGGATCAGCCGGGCCGTAACCATCCAAGGGTTCGGGTATATTTTCTTAAGCCACATATACATGCCATGATTTATGTCTGATATTATCACCGGCTCTGTCTAATGCTTTTTGGAATTCGGAAACACCAAATTAGCATGCTTATATTCATCATACACTAATTTTTCACTGTTCAGTTTGTAACATAGTGTTATGCACTTGCTTGTCAACATTTGCATTGCTCTGAACTATGCACTTTACACAACCTAATTCTTCCACTTACGTTCAGCGCTACGCACCAGTAGTACCTCCCATGTTTCCTTCACCATCCCGATGCCGAGCTTGCGGGAATATGGCGGGCCCATGTACATACCCCGCATATAACACCTCCTATGGCTCTATCTACCTTTCTAGTAGCTCCTTCACAGAGTTACAGGTATGTATTCTCAGTGGTTTAGCATGAATTGGCATATAGTAAAGTCTTGTTTTTAGTCTTCCTGCTTCTTACATTTGTATCAATTTTCACATGCAGACTGTACCTTGTGAACTTCGTCCAATGATTAACCAGATGTGTCCGCATGAAGGATCTTTCACTATGCATGGCAATGGCAAATTGATGAACACCTACACGGTCTATGAGGTGTATGTCTACAAGACGCAGGCCATCACATATTTGTATGGACATGATTGGAGAAAGTTTGCTTTTGACTACGGTCTGAAGAAGGGCGACGAGCTGAGGATCAGAAACTCAAACGGGCAGATATACGTAACTGCTTACAGAGTTGGAGACACTTCCAAATATATAATATGTAACTTTTTTCTACTCATATCTTTTGATAACTGCATTCTGAGCAGTTGTTCTAAACCATTCCCTCTGTTCTAGCTTGCTGGGTTTAACATGATCAAAGCTGCAGATCCCCTGACGGAACAGGAGCGGATGTCACAAAGGGCAACCACACCAGCACCGGCACCGGCTTCCCACTCTCCTGCATCAGCACCGGTTCCTGTACCAGCTCCGTTTACTGCATCTACCCAGCAGTCCCCTACATCAGCATTGGTTCCTGTAGAGGCCCCATATACTACACATGCCCAGCAGGCTCCTGCATCAGCACTGGTTCCTCTAGCTGCACCGTTTACTGCACCTGCCCAACAGTCTCCTGCATCAGCACCGGTTCCTCTAGAGGCACCGTTTACTGCACCTGCCCAGCAGTCTCCTGCATCAGCACCAGCTCGTGTACCAGCCCAGGCTCATGCACCTGCCCCAGCCAGATCACCGAGGTCTCAGCTCATTGCTGTGGCCACCCGTGTGGTGACCAGGACGCATCTGAAGGCTATGTTCGTGAGTATATGACAGCATAACTGCTCTTATCTTGATGTCTTCTCTGCTCAAAGTCTCACATGGTTCAGTGCATTGGTGCCATTGACTAATTTTTGGTGGTATCTCTTGCTTTGAATCAGAAATTGCCTAAAAGTATCTCCAAGGATCTCAATGCTGGCCGAAGGGGCAAGATATCCCTCGTCATGGAGAGTGAAGGTCTCACCGTGGAGGGACGGTACTCTGTCAGTCCCACAGATGGCCGCTTGGCTGTTACTTCCAGGTGGAAAAAGTTCATTGACGGTGCCAAACTTCGCATTGGATCAAAGTTGAAGGTCAAGATCTTTCGATGCCGCTGTGACATGCTGGTCATAAAGTTCGCGGTTGTCTAGTTCTGTTGTCCCATGAGCCCTTAGCAAATGCATTTGTAGTTATACTTATATAAGGTTATCTTATCTGAACTGCTAATTAATTGTATGGGTGGTAAAACTCTGGCAAGCTTTTGCTCTTAGCAAGTATGTATGTATGATCAGCTATTATGATAACTAATGTTTGTGTTCATCTTAATTTGCATTTCCCTTTTAGAAAAAAACTTAATTTCTATTTTGGCTGACCTGTTAGAGAACTATCAGATTGAACCCACAACATGATTCATATAGATTCATTACACCGAGCCACATGTCTTGACCTTGCGATACACTACTTCCATTAATTAGTGCAAGAAGGCTTACCTGAGCTGCCTGAACCATGGCAGATTCGAATCCACCTTATCTATCTAGAAATACAACCTTTGCAGAAAGAGGATTTGCAGTATGGGGAGGCTGACATTGGGGACCCATGAGCCAGCAGCGTCGTCAACGTTTTAAAGGTGGCAGGAGATCGAAAGAAAAAATAAGCCAAAAATCAGTTGGTAAACAAATTCAAGAAAAGAAACATTTACCTTTCTGAGAGGATGACATGCGGGACCCATGAGGCAGCAGCATCCTCAACTATTTCAAGGCGGCAGGGGATCAAAATAAAAAAGGAAATAGCCAGAAATTAATTAGGGTAAAAAATAAATCCATCAAAGGAAACTTTTATTGTTCATAGAGGATGACATGTGGGACCGACTTGCCAGCTGCGTCGTCATCGTTTCAAAGGGGGCAGGGGATCAAAAGAAAAAGACAAATAGCCAGAAATTAGGGGAAAAAAATAAATCCAACAAAGAAAACTTTTATTGTTCATAGAGGATGACATGCGGGACCCATGAGCCAGCAGCTTCCTCAACGTTTCAAAGTCGGCATGAGATTGAAAGAAAAAGTCAAGTGACATAATATCAGGAGCCAAAAATAATCCAAGAAAAGAAACTTTATTGTACATAGAGGATGACATGCGGGTCCCATTTTGTAGCAGCGGTCTCAACGCTTCCAAGGCGGCACAGGACCGAAAGAAAAATGAAGTAGCCAGAAATCAGGGTGTGAAAAAAATCCAAGAAAAGAAAGATTTCAATTGGGCTGTATCTGGACATCTGGGCCTTCGAACTATACTGCTGGGCCTTTTGACTCGTACAATTTCAGCCCACTCCAAAACAGGAAAGGTCGGATTTTTCTCAAAAAAAAACAGGAAAGTCCTATGCTTCGCAAAAACAAAAAACAAGGAGATTCAACATATAAGTTTGTTTATGTAGATATAAAGATTTAATTTATCCGTTTGCAATAGCTCAGAGCGAAATACAACGTTTATTGTCTGCAAAATAAAATATCACATGTTTCTTGTACGGGGAGGCTGACATCGGGGACCCATGAGCCAGCAGCGGAGTCAACGTTTCAAAGGCGGCAGGGGATCGAAAATAAAAAAAGCCAAAAATCAGTTGGTAAAAAAATACAAGAAAAGAAAACATTTATCGTTCTGAGAGGATGACATGCGGGACCCATGAGGCAGCAGCATCCTCAACGTTTCAAAGTCGGCATGAGATCGAAAGAAAAAGGCAAGTGACATAATATCAGGAGCCAAAAATAATCCAAGAAAAGAAACTTTATTGTACATAGAGGATGACATGCGGGTCCCATTTTGTAGCAGCGGTCTCAACGTTTCCAAGGCGGCACAGGACCAAAAGAAAAATGAGGCAGCAGCATTCTCAACAATTCCAAGGCGGCAGGGGATCAAAAGAAAAATAAAGGAAATAGCCAGAAATTAATTAGGGGTCAAAAATAAATCCACCAAAGGAAACTTTTATTGTTCATAGAGGATGACATGTGGGACCGACCTGCCAACAGCGTCCTCATCGTTTCAACGGGGGCAGGGGATCAAAAGAAAAAGGCAAATAGCCAGAAATTAGGGGTAAAAAATAACTCCAAGAAAGGAAACTTTTATTGTTCGTAGAGGATGACATGCGGGACCCATGAGCCAGCAGCTTACTCAACGTTTCAAAGGCGGCATGAGATCGAAAGAAAAAGGAAAGTGACCAAATATCAGGAGCCAAAAATAATCCAAGATTTATTGTACATAGAGGATGACATGTGGGTCCCATTTTGCAGCAGCGGTCTCAATGTTTGTAATGCGGCTTGAGATCAAAAGAAAAAGAAAGTAGCTAGTAATTAGGGGGTGAAAAAAATCCAAGAAAAGAAAGTTGATGGACATAGAGGATGACATGCGGGTCCCTTGAACCAACAGCTTACTCAACGTTTCAAAGGGGGCAGGGGATCAAAAGAAAAAGGCAAGGCAAAAATCAGAGGGTGAAAAAAAATCCAACAAAGGAAACTTTTATAGCACACAGAGGATGACATGCGGGTCCATGAGCCAGCAGGTACCTCAACGTTTCAAACGTGGCATGAGATCGAAAGAAAAAGTCAAGTTACCAAATATGAGGTGCCAAAAAAAACTCCAAGAAAAGAAAGTTGATTGCTCATAGAGGATGACATGCGGGTCCCATTTAGCAGCAGCGGTCTCACCGTTTGAGAGGCGGCAGGGGATCGAAAGAAAAAGTCAAGTGACCAAATATGAGGTGCCAAAAATAATCCAAAAAATGAAAGTTTTATAGTACATAGAGGATGACATGCGGGTCCCATTTAGCAGCAGCGGTATCACCGTTTGAGAGGCAGCAGGGGATCGAAAGAAAAAGTCAAGTTACCAAATATGAGGTGCCAAAAAAAATCCAAGAAAATAAAGTTTTAAGTACATAGTGGATGACATGCGGGTCCCATTTAGCAGCAGCGGTATCACTGTTTGAGAGGCAGCAGGGGATCGAAAGAAAAAGTCAAGTGACCAAATATGAGGTGCCAAAAAAATCCAAGAAAAGAAAGTTTTATAGTACATAGAGGATGACATGCGGGTCCCATTTAGCAGCAGCGGTATCACCGTTTGAGAGGCAGCAGGTGATCGAAAGAAAAAGTCAAGTGACCAAATATGAGGTGCCAAAAAATCCAAGAAAAGAAAGTTTTATAGTACATAGAGGATGACATGCGGGTCCCATTTAGCAGCAGCGGTATCACCGTTTGAGAGGCAGCAGTGATCGAAAGAAAAAGTCAAGTGACCAAATATGAGGTGCCAAAAAAATCCAAGAAAAGAAAGTTTTATAGTACATAGAGGATGACATGCGGGTCCCATTTAGCAGCAGCGGTATCACCGTTTGAGAGGCGGCAGGGGATCGAAAGAAAAAGGTAAGTGACCAAATATGAGGTGCCAAAAATAATTCAAGAAAAGAAAGTTTTATAGTACATAGAGGATGACATGCGGGTCCCATTTAGCAGCAGGTATCACCGTTTGAGAGGCGGCAGGGGATCGAAAGAAAAAGGCAAGTGACCAAATTTGAGGTGCCAAAAAAACTCCAAGAAAAGAAAGTTGATTGCACATAGAGGATGACATGCGGGTCCCATTTAGCAGCAGCGGTCTCAACGTTTCCAAGGCGGCAAGGGATCAAAAGAAAAAGGAAGTAGCCAGAAATCAGGGGGTCAAAAAAATCCAAGAATAGAAAGAATTTTGGTTCATAGAGGATGACATGCGGGACCCATGATCCTGCATCGTAAACGGCTCGATCGGAGAACGTTGAACGAGATGGCGCGATCTAGAAAAAAACAATGCCAGAGAGGCTGCCATCTGGGCCCTACATCCCTCGGCGGTGCGGATTTGCGTTGACTCGGCCGGCGAACCCGAGATTTCGAGATGCACCACGTCCCGGGCCACCATACGCCACGTTTTGGCCGCTTTCGTCGGGCTAGGTGGCCTCAAAAACGAGAAAAAAAAGTTTTGACATGCACCACGGAGGGACCAAAATCGTCGGCCATGGTACACCAGCAACCACGGCGCGACTTCAACTTCGTCGGCCATGGCAACTTTTATATAGGGGAGGGAATTGCAGATTCCACCAAGGAACGAGATCCAGTAACTTCACTGGCGACTTGTACGTGAGTCATTCGATCAAGATCCAACGCACATGGTTGATCCAAATTTTAAACTTAAAATTAAACTCAATTTTCAAATGAAGTAAAACTTTACCAGAATACTTAAGAAAGATATATATCTTACTGTAATGTTTTCGATTTTTTTCGAGCAACTTAAAATGTGACTACAAATTCTGGATCAACTGTGTCCGTTGGATCTTGATCCGATGGCTCATGTACGTAAAGTTGCATTTTGGAGTAAGTAAAGTCACTGGCCTCAAGTTCCACCACCTCATACTTCGTATGTTGCACAAAAACACCATTTGGAAGGATATTTTGCGGTTTCCACCATGTACTGCTCCAATCTGTTGTGATTTCACCACTTAATCTTCTAATCAACCAATTATACTGGTAAATATTCTCTTACTTTGCATCTCAAACATTTCCCTGACTTTGAGTCCCTGCGCGCTAGTACACTCAATAAAGACAGAGAGAGAGGAGAGACGCTGAGGAGGACTTTGAGTTCTAGTACCTCACCTGCCCGGAATAAGTACGCTGGCAGCCTGACCTGCCCTAAGTACGTCCGGTCAAATCGATGCCTTGCCTTGCACGCCGTCTGCGCGCATCCATGTCTTCCCGATGAAATTGTCAGTCCAAAAAAATCGGAAATTTAATTCGGCTATTGGGCGGATATGCTACCTCGACCCAAAAAAACATATTTTTAATTTTCAAAAAATTCTAACAAAAAAATCCGCATGTACTTCTCGATAATCTATGTGTGTTCGTGTAGTTTCGTGAAAAGCCGATATTTTTTGTGGTTGATGTAAGAAGACAAAAGCAAGTACTCCGTATTACAAACAGCTTTATTTTTAGCAATAAATTTTATCTTTTTTACATAGCCCAAACGACAATTTAGTTTTTTATGGAAAGACTTTATGCGCTCTTAGCATGTGAAGATGAAAAGATTAATTTTTTGTTTGGATTTTTTTTACATTTCAAAATATATAGATGTTGCAGTTCAAACTAAAGGGAGCATACGCAACCAGGAGCCAAAACATCCTCCCCCAAAAAATATGATTTGTTTTCTATTTGCGACGCTTCCGCGATGCCTATCACATGTCTGTATAGCCGCAGCTAGCACCATCGAGCACGCCCCAATGCTCTGTGTATTGTCTTGTCAATTCAATGGTCAAGGTAATCTGACCAAAAGATACGTCTTGGAGTACGCGTGCGCCTTATTCCTTGAAATGGAGGTAGTACTTTATATTTGGCCCAAATGCGAAAAGTGTTACTCATAAGTTAGAAGTTATGTCAAGTATGACTAGTGCAAATAAACCCTCTGGCATTAAGAGTATGAGAAGTTCGGATCATGATGAACAAGTTAATCTTCAAAACGTACAGCTATGTCAAGTATGACTAGTGCAAATAAACCCTCTGGCATTAAGAGAAACATCAAATAGTACAAAACACCTGAACAAAAACGAAATTACAACAAAATCCTTGAGATGCCCTTCGTCTTCAACCTCCAGACCGTGTCGACAGCACCATGGCCGACACTAATCCAACCCAGGAAGCCAGAATCCTAGGATAAGCAAGCTCGGAAGGTAGGTGGCCACGGAAGCTCTAGCACGTACCAATTCAGCACGCGCGAGGGCCCGCCCAGCATCTCAATCGGCACGGTGTGAAGCCAGTCCTCGTCTCGAGCTCTCTCGAAGCGTGAGAGCTCGCCGGATTCTCTGTCGAGAGCAAGAATGAAGTTTCCGAGCCCACCGAACACGTACCACTGGAAGAAACGGGCGTTGCACCCCACAAAGAGGATATCCGACCGGCCTGTGTGCGTGGCGTGGAGAGGCACGATGGCGCCGGAGGAGGTCCAAGCGTGGCCACCAGGGCCAGGCGAGAACACGCAGGTCTTGCAGATGCCGTCATGATAGATCAGGCACGTCACCCTGTAATTTGACAGACTGATGCGCGCCGCAGCGTCCTCGCCATGGAGGGCGGCGCCCAGGAACAAGCTTACGAATGTTGTGTGCGAAACAGCAGGGGGTGGAGGGACCGTCACGTACTGACCTGCCAGGGGATCGCAGACGACGAGACGTGAAGGCTGCTCGAAAGGCTTTCCGTGTTCGGTGTGGTCGAAGTCCGCAAGGAGTAGGAGGCCGCCCCGAGAGTCGGCGAGCTCCAAACTGAGGTCGCCGTTTGGCGCCCGTGGGAGGAAGTCGAGCGCGAGATTATTTGCGGCGACCCCGGCCCAACATGACGAGGAAGAGGGAACGAAGTGGGGCAGCAAGCCAGACGGCCGATAGTGACAATGGGAGAAGCTGATGTGGTAGTGGCCGGCGACTATGGAGGATGGCGCGCCGTGGCGAGCGGAGAGGACACGGAAGTCCTCCGCCGCGATGACCTTGCGCCAGCTCCTGCAGGCGAACGCGGCGCGGACGAGATCCAGAGGCGAGGTGAGGCGCAGGAACACCAGCCCGAGAAGTTCATCCGGGATGGCGTCACCCTTGTCCTCCTGCCCGGACTTCCTCTGAGCATTCTTCCAGCGGGGGCGGCTGTGCCCCATCTCCGGCTGGACCTAGCTCGCGTACGGGGGCGAGGTGTGCTGTAGGGAGGAAGCTAGGGAAGTAGCGAGGCGGCCGGCTTGGTAGAGACTAGAGGAGTTAAGGAGGAGACTTATGTACTGAAAAAGTTCCGTGGAATCAAATTCCTATATTGGTTAATTACATGCAAGGATGAGCAGAGTAGTTGGTTGTGTAATTGAAACGAGATTACGAGCTTGATCCCCACACACGAACCACATCGTAAAGCTTCATGAAAGAAAAATAGGAAAACAACAAAATTGTGTGGCACAACAGTTGCTTTCTCCAAGTTCCTATAGAGGGAGTACTATGTACATATTCAAACTAGACAAATCATGTATCTACCCCCTAACCCCTAAAACTCAGTCTTATGAAATCTAGCATAAAGAGATCGAAGTCGTTTTGGGTTTCAAACATGGAAATTTCAAGAACATCCCAAAAGCTTCATTTTAGAGTGACTAAGAAGGATCCATGCTTACCTTTTCATTTTCATGTTTTAAACTTGTTTAAATCATGGTCAAACCTAGGATTTGACCAAGATTCAAATGGGCCTAAAAAATCAGAAAAAATCAAAAGAATGAAAAACCAAAGCACATATATAGCATTCTTATGTCATATATATAGTAAGCATTCAAGTTGATAAACAAGGTCTAGATATATATATTCAAACCAGAAAAATCATGTATATATCTACCCCTAAAACCCTAAACTCTGTCTTATGAAGTCAATCATGAAGAGAAGTGGTTTTGGGTTTCAAACATGGAAATTTCAAGAACCTCCCAAAAGCTTCATTTTAGAGTGACTAAGAAGGATCCAGGCTTATCTTTTCATTTCATGTTTTAAACTTGTTTAAATCCTGGTCAAACCTAGGATTTGATGAAGATACAAATGGGTGGGCACGTACAATATTCAAAAAAATCAGAAAAATGAAAAACCAAATCACATTGTCTTCTTATGTCATATCGTAAGCATTCAAGTTGATAAACAAGGTCTAGATATATCCAAACCAGACAAATCATGTATCTACCCCCTGTCGATCTTATGAAGTCTAGCATGAAGGGAAGTCGTTTTCGGTTTCAAACATGGAAATTACAAGAACATCCCAAAAGCTTCCATTTTAGAGTGACTAAGAAGGATACAGACTTCCCTTTTTATTTTCATGTTTTAAACTTGTTTAAATCTTGGTCAAACCAAGGATTTGACCAAGATTCAAATGGGCCTAAAAATTTAGAAAAAAATCAAAAGAGAATGAAAAACCAAAGCACATAGCATTCTTATGTCATATGTATAGTAAGCATTCAAGTTGATAAACAAGGGCTAGACATATTCAAACCAGAAAAATCATGTATATATCTACCCCTAAAACCCTAAACTCTGTCTTATGAAGTCAATCATGAAGAGAAGTGGTTTTGGGTTTGAAACATGGAAATTTCAAGAACCTCCCAAAAGATTTATTTTAGAGTGACTAATAAGGATCCATGCTTACCTTCATTTTCATAATTTAAACTTGTTTAAATCTTGGTCAAACCTAGGATTTGACCAAGATTCAAATGGGCATAAAATTAAAATAAAACAGAAAAATGAAAAACCAAAGCACATAGTCTTCTTATGTCATATAGTAAGCATTAAAGTTGAGAAACAAGGTCTCTAGCTAGACATATTCAAACTATGCAAATCATGTATCTATGTACCCCCTAACCCCTAAACTCTGTCTTATGAAGTCAAGCACGAAGAGATGTGGTTTTGGGTTTCAAACATGGAAATTTCAAAAACCTCCCAAAAGATTCATTTTAGAGTGACTAAGAAGGATACATGCTTCCCTTCTCATTTTCATGTTTTAAACTTGTTTAAATCTTGGTCAAACCTAGGATTTGACCAAGATTCAAATGGGCATAAAAATTCAGAAAAAATCAAAAGAATGAAAAACCAAAGCACATAGCATTCTTATGTCATATATAGTAAGCATTCAAGTTGATAAACAAGGTCTAAACATATTCAAACTAGAAAATCATGTATATATTTAACCCTAACCCTAAACTCTGTCTTATGACGAAGTCAAGCATGAAGAGAAGTGGTTTTGGGTTTCAAACATGGAAATTTCAAAAAAAAACCAAAAGCTTCATTTTAGGGTTACTAAGAAGGATCCATGCTTACCATTTTATTTTCATGTCTTAAACTTGTTTAAATCTTGGTCAAACCTAGGATTTGACCAAGATTCAAATTGGCAGAAAATTTTAAAAAATCAAAAAAATGAAAAACCAAAGTACATAGTCTTCTTATGGCATATAGTAAGCATTCAAGTTGTTAAACAAGGTCTAGACATATTCAAACCAAACAAATCATGTATCTATACCCCTAACCCCTAATTAAACTCTATATATCTTATGAAGTCAAGCATGAAGAGACGTGGTTTTGGGTTTCAAACATGGAAATTTCAAAAACCACCCAAAAGCTTCATTTTAATTAGAGTGACAAAGAAGGATACAGGCTTCCCTTCTCATTTTCATGTTTTAAACTTGTTTAAATCTTGGTCAAACCTAGGATTCGACCAAGATTCAAATGGGCATAAAAATTCAGAAAAAATCAAAAGAATGAAAAACCAAAGCACATAGCATTCTTATGTCATATAGTAAGCATTCAAGTTGATAAACAGGGTCTAGACATATTCAAACCAGAAAAATCATGTATATATATATCTACCCCTAACCCTAAACTCTGTCTTATGAAGTCAAGCATGAAGAGAAGTGGTTTTGGGTTTCAAACATGGAAATTTCAAAAACCCAAAAGCTTCATTTTAGGGAGACTAAGAAGGATCCATGCTTACCATTTTATTTTCACGTCTTAAACTTGTTTAAATCTTGGTCAAACCTAGGATTTGACCAAGATACAAATTGGCAGAAAATTTTAAAAAATCAAAAAAATTAAAAACCAAAGTACATAGTCTTCTTATGGCATATAGTAAGCATTCAAGTTGTTAAACAAGGTCTAGACATATTCAAACCAAACAAATCATGTATCTATACCCCTAACCCCTAATTAAACTCTATATATCTTATGAAGTCAAGCATGAAGAGACGTGGTTTTTGGTTTCAAACATGGAAATTTCAAAAACCTCCCAAAATCTTCATTTTAATTAGAGTGACTAAGAAGGATACATGCTTCCCTTCTCATTTTCATGTTTTAAACTTGTTTAAATCTTGGTCAAACCTAGGATTCGACCAAGATTCAAATGGGCATAAAAATTCAGAAAAAAATCAAAAGAATGAAAAACCAAAGCACATAGCATTCTTATGTCATATATAGTAAGCTAGCATTCAAGTTGATAAACAAGGTCTAGACATATTCAAACCAGAAAAATCATGTATATATCTACCCCTAACCCTAAACTATGTCTTATGAAGTCAAGCATGAAGAGAAGTGGTTTTGGGTTTCAAACATGGAAATTTCAAAAAAAACAGCTTCATTTTCGGGAGACTAAGAAGGATCCATGCTTACCATTTTATTTTCATGTTTTAAACTTGTTTAAATCTTGGTCAAACCTAGGATTTGACCAAGATTCAAATGGGCAGAAAATTAAAAGTGTGTTTGCCCGTCGAGTGAAACTCGGAGGAAGAGGGATCACTCGGAAGGAGAGAAGAAGGGAGAGAATTATGGTGTCTCCCCTTTTTCGGGTGATGATGTTGACTTTTGTGCAGGGTTTGTCAGTGAGCAGGAGGTGCGAGCGAGCGAGCGAGTCGAGCGAGGCCGAGAATGAGAGAGATTTGTTTTTTTTGTGAGAGGGACAACCGAAGGATCCAGAAGGACCCACAGACTTCCAAAACGCATCCTGATGCGTCTTCTCTTGACAAAGAAGATGGCTTGGAGTTTGCGTACCTACTGCACTTGACTTGTGCTCACTGAAGTGTGGGACCTCACGCATGGGCACCACACGTAAGGGTAGGAAATCCAAGTTAACTCATTTACATGACATTATTTTTCTTATGTCATATAGTAAGCATTAAAGTTGATAAACAATGTCTAGACATATTCAAACCAGACAAATCATGTATCTATACCCCTAACCCCTAAACTCTGTCTTATGAAGTCAAGCATGTGAAGAGATGTGGTTTTGGGTTTCAAACATGGAAATTTCAAAAACCTCCCAAAAGCTTCATTTTAGAGTGCCTAAGAAGGATACATGCTTCCCTTTTCATTTTCATGTTTTATAAAACTTGTTTTAATTATCTTGGTCAAACCTAGGATTTGACGAAGATACAAATGGGTGGGCAAAAAATTAAAAAAATCAGAAAAATGGAAAACCAAATCACATAGTCTTCTTATGTCATATCGTAAGCAATCAAGTTGATAAACAAGGTCTAGATATATCCAAACCAGACAAATCATGTATCTACCCCCTGTCGATCTTATGAAGTCTAGCATGAAGGGAAGTCGTTTTGGGTTTCAAACATTGAAATTTCAAGAACATCCCAAAAGCTTCATTTTAGAGTGACTAAGAAGGATACAGACTTCCCTTTTCATTTTCATGTTTTAAACTTGTTTAAATCTTGGTCAAACCAAGGATTTGACCAAGATTCAAATGGCCCTAAAAATTCAGAAAAAAATCAAAAGAATGAAAAACCAAAGCACATAGCATTCTTATGTCATATGTATAGTAAGCATTCAAGTTGATAAACAAGGTCTAGACATATATATTCAAACCAGAAAAATCATGTATATATCTACCCCTAAACCCTAATTAAACTCAGTCAATCATGAAGAGAAGTGGTTTTGGGTTTCAAACATGGAAATTTCAAGAACCTCCCAAAAGCTTCATTTTAGAGTGACTAAGAAGGATCCAGGCTTACTTATTCGTTTTCACGTGTTAAACTTGTCTAAATCTTGGTCAAACCTAGGATTTGACCAAGATATGATTCAAATGCGCAGAAAATTAAAAAAAATCAGAAAAATGAAAAACCAAAGTACATAGTCTTCTTATGTCATATAGTAAGCATATTCAAGTTGATAAACAAGGTTTGGACATATTCAAACCATACAAATCATGTATCTATACCCCCTAACCCTAAACTTTGTCTTATGAAGTCAAGCATGAAGAGAAGTGGTTTTGGGTTTCAAACATGGAAATTTCAAAAACCTCCCAAAAACTTCATTTTAGAGTGACTGAGAAGGTTACATGCTTCCCTTTTCATTTTCATGTTTTAAACTTGTTTAAATTAGCTTGGTCAAACCTAGGATTTCATGAAGATACAAATGGGTGGGCACAATATTCAAAAAAATCAGAAAAATGGAAAACCAAATCACATTGTCTTCTTATGTCATATCGTAAGCATTCAAGTTGATAAACAAGGTCTAGATATATCCAAACCAGACAAATCATGTATCTACCCCCTGTCGATCTTATGAAGTCTAGCATGAAGGGAAGTCGTTTTGGGTTTCAAACATGGAAATTTCAAGAACATCCCAAAAGCTTCATTTTAGAGTAACTAAGAAGGATACAGACTTCCCTTTTCATTTTCATGTTTTAAACTTGTTTAAATCTTGGTCAAACCAAGGATTTGACCAAGATTCAAATGGCCCTAAAAATTCAAAAAAAATCAAAAGAATGAAAAACCAAAGCACATAGCATTCTTATGTCATATGTATAGTAAGCATTCAAGTTGATAAACCAGGTCTAGACATATTCAAACCAGAAAAATCATGTATATATCTACCCCTAAAACCCTAAACTCTGTCTTATGAAGTCAATCATGAAGAGAAGTGGTTTTGGGTTTCAAACATGGAAATTTCAAGAACCTCCCAAAAGATTTATTTTAGAGTGACTAATAAGGATCCATGCTTACCTTTTCATTTTCACAATTTAAACTTGTTTAAATCTTTGTCAAACCTATGATTTGACCAAGATTCAAATATATGGGCATAAAATTCAAAAAAAATCAGAAAAATGAAAAACAAAAGCATATAGTCTTCTTATGTCATATAGTAAGCATTCAAGTTGATAAATTAACAAGGTTTGGACATATTCAAACCATACAAATCATGTATCTACCCCTAACCCTAAACTCGGTCGATCTTATGAAGTGTAGCATGAAGAGAGGTCGTTTTGGGTTTCAAACATGGAAATTTCAAGAACATCCCAAAATGCTTCATTTTAGAGTGACTAAGAAGGATCCAGGCTTACTTATTCGTTTTCACGTGTTAAACTTGTCTAATCTTGGTCAAACCTAGGATTTGACCAAGATTCAAATGCGCAGAAAATTAAAAAAATCAGAAAAATGAAAACCAAAGTACATAGTCTTCTTATGTCATATAGTAAGCATATTCAAGTTGATAAACAAGGTTTGAACCTTGATCTGTAGTACTGGGCAAAACCCTAGTTTAACCTATTTAATTATAGATTCGTAGGTTGATTTTTCTACCTTTTTATTATTACTAACCTATTTAATTATAGATTCGTAGGTTGATTTTTCTACCTTTTTATTATTACTATGCAGCACAAGTGTGTTTGCCCGTCGAGTGAAACTCGGAGGAAGAGGGATCACTCGGAAGGAGAGAAGAAGGGAGAGAATTATGGTGTCTCCCCTTTTTCGGGTGATGATGTTGACTTTTGTGCAGGGTTTGTCAGTGAGCAGGAGGTGCGAGCGAGCGAGCGAGCGAGTCGAGCGAGGCCGAGAATGAGAGAGATTTGTTTTTTTGTGTGAGAGGGACAACCGAAGGATCCAGAAGGACCCACAGACTTCCAATACACATCCTGATGCGTCTTCTCTTGACAAAGAAGATGGCTGGGAGTTTGCGTACCTATTGCACGTGACTTGTGCTCACTGAAGTGTGGGACCTCACGCGTGGGCACCACACGTAAGTGACAGACCTGTTGGTGTAAAAACTCGGTTGATTATTATAGTGCATTAGAACAAAGTTTCCTATGGATTCAAGGGTAGGAAATCCAAGTTAACTCATTTACATGACATTATTTTTCTTATGTCATATAGTAAGCATTAAAGTTGATAAACAATGTCTAGACATATTCAAACCAGACAAATCATGTATCTATACCCCTAACCCCTAAACTCTGTCTTATGAAGTCAAGCATGTGAAGAGATGTGGTTTTGGGTTTCAAACATGGAAATTTCAAAAACCTCCCAAAAGCTTCATTTTAGAGTGCCTAAGAAGGATACATGCTTCCCTTTTCATTTTCATGTTTTATAAAACTTGTTTTAATTATCTTGGTCAAACCTAGGATTTGACGAAGATACAAATGGGTGGGCAAAAAATTAAAAAAATCAGAAAAATGGAAAACCAAATCACATAGTCTTCTTATGTCATATCGTAAGCAATCAAGTTGATAAACAAGGTCTAGATATATCCAAACCAGACAAATCATGTATCTACCCCCTGTCGATCTTATGAAGTCTAGCATGAAGGGAAGTCGTTTTGGGTTTCAAACATTGAAATTTCAAGAACATCCCAAAAGCTTCATTTTAGAGTGACTAAGAAGGATACAGACTTCCCTTTTCATTTTCATGTTTTAAACTTGTTTAAATCTTGGTCAAACCAAGGATTTGACCAAGATTCAAATGGCCCTAAAAATTCAGAAAAAAATCAAAAGAATGAAAAACCAAAGCACATAGCATTCTTATGTCATATGTATAGTAAGCATTCAAGTTGATAAACAAGGTCTAGACATATATATTCAAACCAGAAAAATCATGTATATATCTACCCCTAAACCCCTAATTAAACTCAGTCAATCATGAAGAGAAGTGGTTTTGGGTTTCAAACATGGAAATTTCAAGAACCTCCCAAAAGCTTCATTTTAGAGTGACTAAGAAGGATCCAGGCTTACTTATTCGTTTTCACGTGTTAAACTTGTCTAAATCTTGGTCAAACCTAGGATTTGACCAAGATATGATTCAAATGCGCAGAAAATTAAAAAAATCAGAAAAATGAAAAACCAAAGTACATAGTCTTCTTATGTCATATAGTAAGCATATTCAAGTTGATAAACAAGGTTTGGACATATTCAAACCATACAAATCATGTATCTATACCCCTAACCCTAAACTTTGTCTTATGAAGTCAAGCATGAAGAGAAGTGGTTTTGGGTTTCAAACATGGAAATTTCAAAAACCTCCAAAAAACTTCATTTTAGAGTGACTGAGAAGGTTACATGCTTCCCTTTTCATTTTCATGTTTTAAACTTGTTTAAATTAGCTTGGTCAAACCTAGGATTTCATGAAGATACAAATGGGTGGGCACAATATTCAAAAAAATCAGAAAAATGAAAAACCAAATCACATTGTCTTCTTATGTCATATCGTAAGCATTCAAGTTGATAAACAAGGTCTAGATATATCCAAACCAGACAAATCATGTATCTACCCCCTGTCGATCTTATGAAGTCTAGCATGAAGGGAAGTCGTTTTCGGTTTCAAACATGGAAATTTCAAGAACATCCCAAAAGCTTCCATTTTAGAGTGACTAAGAAGGATATACAGACTTCCCTTTTTCATTTTCATGTTTTAAACTTGTTTAAATCCTTGTCAAACCAAAGATTTTGACCAAGATTCAAATGGGCCTAAAAATTTAGAAAAAAAATCAAAAGAGAATGAAAAACCAAAGCACATAGCATTCTTATGTCATATGTATAGTAAGCATTCAAGTTGATAAACCAGGTCTAGACATATTCAAACCAGAAAAATCATGTATATATCTACCCCTAAAACCCTAAACTCTGTCTTATGAAGTCAATCATGAAGAGAAGTGGTTTTGGGTTTCAAACATGGAAATTTCAAGAACCTCCCAAAAGATTTATTTTAGAGTGACTAATAAGGATCCATGCTTACCTTTTCATTTTCACAATTTAAACTTGTTTAAATCTTTGTCAAACCTATGATTTGACCAAGATTCAAATATATGGGCATAAAATTCAAAAAAAATCAGAAAAATGAAAAACAAAAGCATATAGTCTTCTTATGTCATATAGTAAGCATTCAAGTTGATAAATTAACAAGGTTTGGACATATTCAAACCATACAAATCATGTATCTACCCCTAACCCTAAACTCGGTCGATCTTATGAAGTGTAGCATGAAGAGAGGTCGTTTTGGGTTTCAAACATGGAAATTTCAAGAACATCCCAAAATGCTTCATTTTAGAGTGACTAAGAAGGATCCAGGCTTACTTATTCGTTTTCACGTGTTAAACTTGTCTAATCTTGGTCAAACCTAGGATTTGACCAAGATTCAAATGCGCAGAAAATTAAAAAAATCAGAAAAATGAAAACCGAAGTACATAGTCTTCTTATGTCATATAGTAAGCATATTCAAGTTGATAAACAAGGTTTGAACCTTGATCTGTAGTACTGGGCAAAACCCTAGTTTAACCTATTTAATTATAGATTCGTAGGTTGATTTTTCTACCTTTTTATTATTACTAACCTATTTAATTATAGATTCGTAGGTTGATTTTTCTACCTTTTTATTATTACTATGCAGCACAAGTGTGTTTGCCCGTCGAGTGAAACTCGGAGGAAGAGGGATCACTCGGAAGGAGAGAAGAAGGGAGAGAATTATGGTGTCTCCCCTTTTTCGGGTGATGATGTTGACTTTTGTGCAGGGTTTGTCAGTGAGCAGCGAGCGAGCGAGCGAGCGAGGCCGAGAATGAGAGAGATTTGTTTTTTTGTGAGAGGGACAACCGAAGGATCCAGAAGGACCCACAGACTTCCAATACGCATCCTGATGCGTCTTCTCTTGACAAAGAAGATGGCTGGGAGTTTGCGTACCTATTGCACGTGACTTGTGCTCACTGAAGTGTGGGACCTCACGCGTGGGCACCACACGTAAGTGACAGACCTGTTGGTGTAAAAACTCGGTTGATTATTATAGTGCATTAGAACAAAGTTTCCTATATATTCAAACCAGAAAAATCATGTATATATCTACCCCTAACCTAATTAAACTCAGTCAATCATGAAGAGAAGTGGTTTTGGGTTTCAAACATGGAAATTTCAAGAACCTCCCAAAAGCTTCATTTTAGAGTGACTAAGAAGGATCCAGGCTTACTTATTCGTTTTCACGTGTTAAACTTGTCTAAATCTTGGTCAAACCTAGGATTTGACCAAGATATGATTCAAATGCGCAGAAAATTAAAAAAATCAGAAAAATGAAAAACCAAAGTACATAGTCTTCTTATGTCATATAGTAAGCATATTCAAGTTGATAAACAAGGTTTGGACATATTCAAACCATACAAATCATGTATCTATACCCCCTAACCCTAAACTTTGTCTTATGAAGTCAAGCATGAAGAGAAGTGGTTTTGGGTTTCAAACATGGAAATTTCAAAAACCTCCAAAAACTTCATTTTAGAGTGACTGAGAAGGTTACATGCTTCCCTTTTCATTTTCATGTTTTAAACTTGTTTAAATTAGCTTGGTCAAACCTAGGATTTCATGAAGATACAAATGGGTGGGCACAATATTCAAAAAAATCAGAAAAATGAAAAACCAAATCACATTGTCTTCTTATGTCATATCGTAAGCATTCAAGTTGATAAACAAGGTCTAGATATATCCAAACCAGACAAATCATGTATCTACCCCCTGTCGATCTTATGAAGTCTAGCATGAAGGGAAGTCGTTTTCGGTTTCAAACATGGAAATTTCAAGAACATCCCAAAAGCTTCCATTTTAGAGTGACTAAGAAGGATATACAGACTTCCCTTTTTCATTTTCATGTTTTAAACTTGTTTAAATCCTTGTCAAACCAAAGATTTTGACCAAGATTCAAATGGGCCTAAAAATTTAGAAAAAAAATCAAAAGAGAATGAAAAACCAAAGCACATAGCATTCTTATGTCATATGTATAGTAAGCATTCAAGTTGATAAACCAGGTCTAGACATATTCAAACCAGAAAAATCATGTATATATCTACCCCTAAAACCCTAATTAAACTCTGTCTTATGAAGTCAATCATGAAGAGAAGTGGTTTTGGGTTTCAAACATGGAAATTTCAAGAACCTCCCAAAAGATTTATTTTAGAGTGACTAATAAGGATCCATGCTTACCTTTTCATTTTCACAATTTAAACTTGTTTAAATCTTTGTCAAACCTATGATTTGACCAAGATTCAAATATATGGGCATAAAATTCAAAAAAAATCAGAAAAATGAAAAACAAAAGCATATAGTCTTCTTATGTCATATAGTAAGCATTCAAGTTGATAAATTAACAAGGTTTGGACATATTCAAACCATACAAATCATGTATCTACCCCTAACCCTAAACTCGGTCGATCTTATGAAGTGTAGCATGAAGAGAGGTCGTTTTGGGTTTCAAACATGGAAATTTCAAGAACATCCCAAAATGCTTCATTTTAGAGTGACTAAGAAGGATCCAGGCTTACTTATTCGTTTTCACGTGTTAAACTTGTCTAATCTTGGTCAAACCTAGGATTTGACCAAGATTCAAATGCGCAGAAAATTAAAAAAATCAGAAAAATGAAAACCAAAGTACATAGTCTTCTTATGTCATATAGTAAGCATATTCAAGTTGATAAACAAGGTTTGAACCTTGATCTGTAGTACTGGGCAAAACCCTAGTTTAACCTATTTAATTATAGATTCGTAGGTTGATTTTTCTACCTTTTTATTATTACTAACCTATTTAATTATAGATTCGTAGGTTGATTTTTCTACCTTTTTATTATTACTATGCAGCACAAGTGTGTTTGCCCGTCGAGTGAAACTCGGAGGAAGAGGGATCACTCGGAAGGAGAGAAGAAGGGAGAGAATTATGGTGTCTC
This sequence comes from Lolium multiflorum, assembly GCA_030979885.1. Classification (NCBI taxonomy): domain Eukaryota; kingdom Viridiplantae; phylum Streptophyta; class Magnoliopsida; order Poales; family Poaceae; genus Lolium; species Lolium multiflorum. The sequence continues at coordinate 221,553,544 of CM061749.1, read as the reverse complement.
CCCTTTTTCGGGTGATGATGTTGACTTTTGTGCAGGGTTTGTCAGTGAGCAGGAGGTGCGAGCGAGCGAGCGAGCGAGTCGAGCGAGGCCGAGAATGAGAGAGATTTGTTTTTTTTGTGAGAGGGACAACCGAAGGATCCAGAAGGACCCACAGACTTCCAATACGCATCCTGATGCGTCTTCTCTTGACAAAGAAGATGGCTGGGAGTTTGCGTACCTATTGCACGTGACTTGTGCTCACTGAAGTGTGGGACCTCACGCGTGGGCACCACACGTAAGTGACAGACCTGTTGGTGTAAAAACTCGGTTGATTATTATAGTGCATTAGAACAAAGTTTCCTATGGATTCAAGGGTAGGAAATCCAAGTTAACTCATTTACATGACATTATTTTTCTTATGTCATATAGTAAGCATTAAAGTTGATAAACAATGTCTAGACATATTCAAACCAGACAAATCATGTATCTATACCCCTAACCCCTAAACTCTGTCTTATGAAGTCAAGCATGTGAAGAGATGTGGTTTTGGGTTTCAAACATGGAAATTTCAAAAACCTCCCAAAAGCTTCATTTTAGAGTGCCTAAGAAGGATACATGCTTCCCTTTTCATTTTCATGTTTTATAAAACTTGTTTTAATTATCTTGGTCAAACCTAGGATTTGACGAAGATACAAATGGGTGGGCAAAAAATTAAAAAAATCAGAAAAATGAAAAACCAAATCACATTGTCTTCTTATGTCATATCGTAAGCAATCAAGTTGATAAACAAGGTCTAGATATATCCAAACCAGACAAATCATGTATCTACCCCCTGTCGATCTTATGAAGTCTAGCATGAAGGGAAGTCGTTTTCGGTTTCAAACATGGAAATTTCAAGAACATCCCAAAAGCTTCCATTTTAGAGTGACTAAGAAGGATACAGACTTCCTTTTTTATTTTCATGTTTTAAACTTGTTTAAATCTTGGTCAAACCAAGGATTTGACCAAGATTGAAATGGGCCTAAAAATTTAGAAAAAAATCAAAAGAGAATGAAAAACCAAATCACATTGTCTTCTTATGTCATAGCATTCATGTTGATAAACAAGGTCTAGACATATATATATTCAAACCAAAAGCATGTATATATCTACCCCTAAAACCCAAATTAAACTCGATCAGTCAATCATGAAGAGAAGTGGTTTTGGGTTTCAAACATGGAAATCCACACAATACGGTTAATCCTTTGTTACAGCTAGCCGGTGAGATTGACAACCTCACTGTTTCGTTGGGGCAAAGTACTTTGGTTGTGTTGTGCAGGTTCCACGTTGGCGCCGGAATCCCTGGTGTTGCGCCGCATCACATTTCGCCACCATCAACCTTCAACGTGCTGACTTCCCTTCATGCTAGACTTCATAAGATCGACAGGGGGTAGATACATGATTTGTCTGGTTTGGATATATCTAGACCTTGTTTATCAACTTGATTGCTTACGATATGACATAAGAAGACAATGTGATTTGGTTTTCCATTTTTCTGATTTTTTTAATTTTTTGCCCACCCATTTGTATCTTCGTCAAATCCTAGGTTTGACCAAGATAATTAAAACAAGTTTTATAAAACATGAAAATGAAAAGGGAAGCATGTATCCTTCTTAGGCACTCTAAAATGAAGCTTTTGGGAGGTTTTTGAAATTTCCATGTTTGAAACCCAAAACCACATCTCTTCACATGCTTGACTTCATAAGACAGAGTTTAGGGGTTAGGGGTATAGATACATGATTTGTCTGGTTTGAATATGTCTAGACATTGTTTATCAACTTTAATGCTTACTATATGACATAAGAAAAATAATGTCATGTAAATGAGTTAACTTGGATTTCCTACCCTTGAATCCATAGGAAACTTTGTTCTAATGCACTATAATAATCAACCGAGTTTTTACACCAACAGGTCTGTCACTTACGTGTGGTGCCCACGCGTGAGGTCCCACACTTCAGTGAGCACAAGTCACGTGCAATAGGTACGCAAACTCCCAGCCATCTTCTTTGTCAAGAGAAGACGCATCAGATGCGTATTGGAAGTCTGTGGGTCCTTCTGGATCCTTCGGTTGTCCCTCTCACAAAAAAAACAAATCTCTCTCATTCTCGGACTCGCCGACTCGCTCGCTCGCTCGCTCGCACCTCCTGCTCACTGACAAACCCTGCACAAAAGTCAACATCATCACCCGAAAAAGGGGAGACACCATAATTCTCTCCCTTCTTCTCTCCTTCCGAGTGATCCCTCTTCCTCCGAGTTTCACTCGACGGGCAAACACACTTGTGCTGCATAGTAATAATAAAAAGGTAGAAAAATCAACCTACGAATCTATAATTAAATAGGTTAGTAATAATAAAAAGGTAGAAAAATCAACCTACGAATCTATAATTAAATAGGTTAAACTAGGGTTTTGCCCAGTACTACAGATCAAGGTTCAAACCTTGTTTATCAACTTGAATATGCTTACTATATGACATAAGAAGACTATGTACTTTGGTTTTCATTTTTCTGATTTTTTTAATTTTCTGCGCATTTGAATCTTGGTCAAATCCTAGGTTTGACCAAGATTAGACAAGTTTAACACGTGAAAACGAATAAGTAAGCCTGGATCCTTCTTAGTCACTCTAAAATGAAGCATTTTGGGATGTTCTTGAAATTTCCATGTTTGAAACCCAAAACGACCTCTCTTCATGCTACACTTCATAAGATCGACCGAGTTTAGGGTTAGGGGTAGATACATGATTTGTATGGTTTGAATATGTCCAAACCTTGTTAATTTATCAACTTGAATGCTTACTATATGACATAAGAAGACTATATGCTTTTGTTTTTCATTTTTCTGATTTTTTTTGAATTTTATGCCCATATATTTGAATCTTGGTCAAATCATAGGTTTGACAAAGATTTAAACAAGTTTAAATTGTGAAAATGAAAAGGTAAGCATGGATCCTTATTAGTCACTCTAAAATAAATCTTTTGGGAGGTTCTTGAAATTTCCATGTTTGAAACCCAAAACCACTTCTCTTCATGATTGACTTCATAAGACAGAGTTTAATTAGGGTTTTAGGGGTAGATATATACATGATTTTTCTGGTTTGAATATGTCTAGACCTGGTTTATCAACTTGAATGCTTACTATACATATGACATAAGAATGCTATGTGCTTTGGTTTTTCATTCTCTTTTGATTTTTTTCTAAATTTTTAGGCCCATTTGAATCTTGGTCAAAATCTTTGGTTTGACAAGGATTTAAACAAGTTTAAAACATGAAAATGAAAAAGGGAAGTCTGTATATCCTTCTTAGTCACTCTAAAATGGAAGCTTTTGGGATGTTCTTGAAATTTCCATGTTTGAAACCGAAAACGACTTCCCTTCATGCTAGACTTCATAAGATCGACAGGGGGTAGATACATGATTTGTCTGGTTTGGATATATCTAGACCTTGTTTATCAACTTGAATGCTTACGATATGACATAAGAAGACAATGTGATTTGGTTTTTCATTTTTCTGATTTTTTTGAATATTGTGCCCACCCATTTGTATCTTCATGAAATCCTAGGTTTGACCAAGCTAATTTAAACAAGTTTAAAACATGAAAATGAAAAGGGAAGCATGTAACCTTCTCAGTCACTCTAAAATGAAGTTTTTGGGAGGTTTTTGAAATTTCCATGTTTGAAACCCAAAACCACTTCTCTTCATGCTTGACTTCATAAGACAAAGTTTAGGGTTAGGGGTATAGATACATGATTTGTATGGTTTGAATATGTCCAAACCTTGTTTATCAACTTGAATATGCTTACTATATGACATAAGAAGACTATGTACTTTGGTTTTTCATTTTTCTGATTTTTTTAATTTTCTGCGCATTTGAATCATATCTTGGTCAAATCCTAGGTTTGACCAAGATTTAGACAAGTTTAACACGTGAAAACGAATAAGTAAGCCTGGATCCTTCTTAGTCACTCTAAAATGAAGCTTTTGGGAGGTTCTTGAAATTTCCATGTTTGAAACCCAAAACCACTTCTCTTCATGATTGACTGAGTTTAATTTGGGTTTTAGGGGTAGATATATACATGTTTTTCTGGTTTGAATATATATATGTCTAGACCTTGTTTATCAACATGAATGCTTACGATATGACATAAGAAGACTATGTGCTTTGGTTTTTCATTCTCTTTTGATTTTTTTCTAAATTTTTAGGCCCATTTGAATCTTGGTCAAATCCTTGGTTTGACCAAGATTTAAACAAGTTTAAAACATGAAAATAAAAAAGGAAGTCTGTATCCTTCTTAGTCACTCTAAAATGGAAGCTTTTGGGATGTTCTTGAAATTTCCATGTTTGAAACCGAAAACGACTTCCCTTCATGCTAGACTTCATAAGATCGACAGGGGGTAGATACATGATTTGTCTTGTTTGGATATATCTAGACCTTGTTTATCAACTTGATTGCTTACGATATGACATAAGAAGACAATGTGATTTGGTTTTTCATTTTTCTGATTTTTTTAATTTTTTGCCCACCCATTTGTATCTTCGTCAAATCCTAGGTTTGACCAAGATAATTAAAACAAGTTTTATAAAACATGAAAATGAAAAGGGAAGCATGTATCCTTCTTAGGCACTCTAAAATGAAGCTTTTGGGAGGTTTTTGAAATTTCCATGTTTGAAACCCAAAACCACATCTCTTCACATGCTTGACTTCATAAGACAGAGTTTAGGGGTTAGGGGTATAGATACATGATTTGTCTGGTTTGAATATGTCTAGACATTGTTTATCAACTTTAATGCTTACTATATGACATAAGAAAAATAATGTCATGTAAATGAGTTAACTTGGATTTCCTACCCTTGAATCCATAGGAAACTTTGTTCTAATGCACTATAATAATCAACCGAGTTTTTACACCAACAGGTCTGTCACTTACGTGTGGTGCCCACGCGTGAGGTCCCACACTTCAGTGAGCACAAGTCACGTGCAATAGGTACGCAAACTCCCAGCCATCTTCTTTGTCAAGAGAAGACGCATCAGGATGCGTATTGGAAGTCTGTGGGTCCTTCTGGATCCTTCGGTTGTCCCTCTCACAAAAAAAAACAAATCTCTCTCATTCTCGGCCGCTCGACTCGCTCGCTCGCTCGCACCTCCTGCTCACTGACAAACCCTGCACAAAAGTCAACATCATCACCCGAAAAAGGGGAGACACCATAATTCTCTCCCTTCTTCTCTCCTTCCGAGTGATCCCTCTTCCTCCGAGTTTCACTCGACGGGCAAACACACTTGTGCTGCATAGTAATAATAAAAAGGTAGAAAAATCAACCTACGAATCTATAATTAAATAGGTTAGTAATAATAAAAAGGTAGAAAAATCAACCTACGAATCTATAATTAAATAGGTTAAACTAGGGTTTTGCCCAGTACTACAGATCAAGGTTCAAACCTTGTTTATCAACTTGAATATGCTTACTATATGACATAAGAAGACTATGTACTTTGGTTTTCATTTTTCTGATTTTTTTAATTTTCTGCGCATTTGAATCTTGGTCAAATCCTAGGTTTGACCAAGATTAGACAAGTTTAACACGTGAAAACGAATAAGTAAGCCTGGATCCTTCTTAGTCACTCTAAAATGAAGCATTTTGGGATGTTCTTGAAATTTCCATGTTTGAAACCCAAAACGACCTCTCTTCATGCTACACTTCATAAGATCGACCGAGTTTAGGGTTAGGGGTAGATACATGATTTGTATGGTTTGAATATGTCCAAACCTTGTTAATTTATCAACTTGAATGCTTACTATATGACATAAGAAGACTATATGCTTTTGTTTTTCATTTTTCTGATTTTTTTTTGAATTTTATGCCCATATATTTGAATCTTGGTCAAATCATAGGTTTGACAAAGATTTAAACAAGTTTAAATTGTGAAAATGAAAAGGTAAGCATGGATCCTTATTAGTCACTCTAAAATAAATCTTTTGGGAGGTTCTTGAAATTTCCATGTTTGAAACCCAAAACCACTTCTCTTCATGATTGACTTCATAAGACAGAGTTTAATTAGGGTTTTAGGGGTAGATATATACATGATTTTTCTGGTTTGAATATGTCTAGACCTGGTTTATCAACTTGAATGCTTACTATACATATGACATAAGAATGCTATGTGCTTTGGTTTTTCATTCTCTTTTGATTTTTTTTCTAAATTTTTAGGCCCATTTGAATCTTGGTCAAAATCTTTGGTTTGACAAGGATTTAAACAAGTTTAAAACATGAAAATGAAAAAGGGAAGTCTGTATATCCTTCTTAGTCACTCTAAAATGGAAGCTTTTGGGATGTTCTTGAAATTTCCATGTTTGAAACCGAAAACGACTTCCCTTCATGCTAGACTTCATAAGATCGACAGGGGGTAGATACATGATTTGTCTGGTTTGGATATATCTAGACCTTATTTATCAACTTGAATGCTTACGATATGACATAAGAAGACAATGTGATTTGGTTTTTCATTTTTCTGATTTTTTTGAATATTGTGCCCACCCATTTGTATCTTCATGAAATCCTAGGTTTGACCAAGCTAATTTAAACAAGTTTAAAACATGAAAATGAAAAGGGAAGCATGTAACCTTCTCAGTCACTCTAAAATGAAGTTTTTGGAGGTTTTTGAAATTTCCATGTTTGAAACCCAAAACCACTTCTCTTCATGCTTGACTTCATAAGACAAAGTTTAGGGTTAGGGGTATAGATACATGATTTGTATGGTTTGAATATGTCCAAACCTTGTTTATCAACTTGAATATGCTTACTATATGACATAAGAAGACTATGTACTTTGGTTTTTCATTTTTCTGATTTTTTTAATTTTCTGCGCATTTGAATCATATCTTGGTCAAATCCTAGGTTTGACCAAGATTTAGACAAGTTTAACACGTGAAAACGAATAAGTAAGCCTGGATCCTTCTTAGTCACTCTAAAATGAAGCTTTTGGGAGGTTCTTGAAATTTCCATGTTTGAAACCCAAAACCACTTCTCTTCATGATTGACTGAGTTTAATTTGGGTTTTAGGGGTAGATATATACATGATTTTTCTGGTTTGAATATATATGTCTAGACCTTGTTTATCAACATGAATGCTTACGATATGACATAAGAAGACAATGTGCTTTGGTTTTTCATTCTCTTTTGATTTTTTTCTAAATTTTTAGGCCCATTTGAATCTTGGTCAAATCCTTGGTTTGACCAAGATTTAAACAAGTTTAAAACATGAAAATAAAAAAGGAAGTCTGTATCCTTCTTAGTCACTCTAAAATGGAAGCTTTTGGGATGTTCTTGAAATTTCCATGTTTGAAACCGAAAACGACTTCCCTTCATGCTAGACTTCATAAGATCGACAGGGGGTAGATACATGATTTGTCTTGTTTGGATATATCTAGACCTTGTTTATCAACTTGATTGCTTACGATATGACATAAGAAGACAATGTGATTTGGTTTTTCATTTTTCTGATTTTTTTAATTTTTTGCCCACCCATTTGTATCTTCGTCAAATCCTAGGTTTGACCAAGATAATTAAAACAAGTTTTATAAAACATGAAAATGAAAAGGGAAGCATGTATCCTTCTTAGGCACTCTAAAATGAAGCTTTTGGGAGGTTTTTGAAATTTCCATGTTTGAAACCCAAAACCACATCTCTTCACATGCTTGACTTCATAAGACAGAGTTTAGGGGTTAGGGGTATAGATACATGATTTGTCTGGTTTGAATATGTCTAGACATTGTTTATCAACTTTAATGCTTACTATATGACATAAGAAAAATAATGTCATGTAAATGAGTTAACTTGGATTTCCTACCCTTGAATCCATAGGAAACTTTGTTCTAATGCACTATAATAATCAACCGAGTTTTTACACCAACAGGTCTGTCACTTACGTGTGGTGCCCACGCATGAGGTCCCACACTTCAGTGAGCACAAGTCACGTGCAATAGGTACGCAAACTCCCAGCCATCTTCTTTGTCAAGAGAAGACGCATCAGATGCGTATTGGAAGTCTGTGGGTCCTTCTGGATCCTTCGGTTGTCCCTCTCACAAAAAAACAAATCTCTCTCATTCTCGGCCTCGCTCGACTCGCTCGCTCGCTCGCTCGCACCTCCTGCTCACTGACAAACCCTGCACAAAAGTCAACATCATCACCCGAAAAAGGGGAGACACCATAATTCTCTCCCTTCTTCTCTCCTTCCGAGTGATCCCTCTTCCTCCGAGTTTCACTCGACGGGCAAACACACTTGTGCTGCATAGTAATAATAAAAAGGTAGAAAAATCAACCTACGAATCTATAATTAAATAGGTTAGTAATAATAAAAAGGTAGAAAAATCAACCTACGAATCTATAATTAAATAGGTTAAACTAGGGTTTTGCCCAGTACTACAGATCAAGGTTCAAACCTTGTTTATCAACTTGAATATGCTTACTATATGACATAAGAAGACTATGTACTTTGGTTTTCATTTTTCTGATTTTTTTAATTTTCTGCGCATTTGAATCTTGGTCAAATCCTAGGTTTGACCAAGATTAGACAAGTTTAACACGTGAAAACGAATAAGTAAGCCTGGATCCTTCTTAGTCACTCTAAAATGAAGCATTTTGGGATGTTCTTGAAATTTCCATGTTTGAAACCCAAAACGACCTCTCTTCATGCTACACTTCATAAGATCGACCGAGTTTAGGGTTAGGGGTAGATACATGATTTGTATGGTTTGAATATGTCCAAACCTTGTTAATTTATCAACTTGAATGCTTACTATATGACATAAGAAGACTAAACTTGTTTAAATTAGCTTGGTCAAACCTAGGATTTCATGAAGATACAAATGGGTGGACACAATATTCAAAAAAATCAGAAAAATGGAAAACCAAATCACATTGTCTTCTTATGTCATATCGTATGCATTCAAGTTGATAAACAAGGTCTAGATATATCCAAACCAGACAAATCATGTATCTACCCCCTGTCGATCTTATGAAGTCTAGCATGAAGGGAAGTCGTTTTGGGTTTCAAACATGGAAATTTCAAGAACATCCCAAAAGCTTCATTTTAGAGTAACTAAGAAGGATACAGACTTCCCTTTTCATTTTCATGTTTTAAACTTGTTTAAATCTTGGTCAAACCAAGGATTTGACCAAGATTCAAATGGCCCTAAAAATTCAGAAAAAAATCAAAAGAATGAAAAACCAAAGCACATAGCATTCTTATGTCATATGTATAGTAAGCATTCAAGTTGATAAACCAGGTCTAGACATATTCAAACCAGAAAAATCATGTATATATCTACCCCTAAAACCCTAAACTCTGTCTTATGAAGTCAATCATGAAGAGAAGTGGTTTTGGGTTTCAAACATGGAAATTTCAAGAACCTCCCAAAAGATTTATTTTAGAGTGACTAATAAGGATCCATGCTTACCTTTTCATTTTCACAATTTAAACTTGTTTAAATCTTTGTCAAACCTATGATTTGACCAAGATTCAAATATATGGGCATAAAATTCAAAAAAAAATCAGAAAAATGAAAAACAAAAGCATATAGTCTTCTTATGTCATATAGTAAGCATTCAAGTTGATAAATTAACAAGGTTTGGACATATTCAAACCATACAAATCATGTATCTACCCCTAACCCTAAACTCGGTCGATCTTATGAAGTGTAGCATGAAGAGAGGTCGTTTTGGGTTTCAAACATGGAAATTTCAAGAACATCCCAAAATGCTTCATTTTAGAGTGACTAAGAAGGATCCAGGCTTACTTATTCGTTTTCACGTGTTAAACTTGTCTAATCTTGGTCAAACCTAGGATTTGACCAAGATTCAAATGCGCAGAAAATTAAAAAAATCAGAAAAATGAAAACCAAAGTACATAGTCTTCTTATGTCATATAGTAAGCATATTCAAGTTGATAAACAAGGTTTGAACCTTGATCTGTAGTACTGGGCAAAACCCTAGTTTAACCTATTTAATTATAGATTCGTAGGTTGATTTTTCTACCTTTTTATTATTACTAACCTATTTAATTATAGATTCGTAGGTTGATTTTTCTACCTTTTTATTATTACTATGCAGCACAAGTGTGTTTGCCCGTCGAGTGAAACTCGGAGGAAGAGGGATCACTCGGAAGGAGAGAAGAAGGGAGAGAATTATGGTGTCTCCCCTTTTTCGGGTGATGATGTTGACTTTTGTGCAGGGTTTGTCAGTGAGCAGGAGGCGAGCGAGCGAGTCGAGCGAGGCCGAGAATGAGAGAGATTTGTTTTTTTGTGAGAGGGACAACCGAAGGATCCAGAAGGACCCAGACTTCCAATACGCATCCTGATGCGTCTTCTCTTGACAAAGAAGATGGCTGGAGTTTGCGTACCTATTGCACGTGACTTGTGCTCACTGAAGTGTGGGACCTCACGCGTGGGCACCACACGTAAGTGAGACTGTTGGTGTAAAACTCGGTTGATTATTATAGTGCATTAGAACAAGGTCTAGACATATATATTCAAACCAGAAAAATCATGTATATATCTACCCCTAAACCCCTAATTAAACTCAGTCAATCATGAAGAGAAGTGGTTTTGGGTTTCAAACATGGAAATTTCAAGAACCTCCCAAAAGCTTCATTTTAGAGTGACTAAGAAGGATCCAGGCTTACTTATTCGTTTTCACGTGTTAAACTTGTCTAAATCTTGGTCAAACCTAGGATTTGACCAAGATATGATTCAAATGCGCAGAAAATTAAAAAAATCAGAAAAATGAAAAACCAAAGTACATAGTCTTCTTATGTCATATAGTAAGCATATTCAAGTTGATAAACAAGGTTTGGACATATTCAAACCATACAAATCATGTATCTATACCCCTAACCCTAAACTTTGTCTTATGAAGTCAAGCATGAAGAGAAGTGGTTTTGGGTTTCAAACATGGAAATTTCAAAAACCTCCCAAAAACTTCATTTTAGAGTGACTGAGAAGGTTACATGCTTCCCTTTTCATTTTCATGTTTTAAACTTGTTTAAATTAGCTTGGTCAAACCTAGGATTTCATGAAGATACAAATGGGTGGGCACAATATTCAAAAAAATCAGAAAAATGAAAAACCAAATCACATTGTCTTCTTATGTCATATCGTAAGCATTCAAGTTGATAAACAAGGTCTAGATATATCCAAACCAGACAAATCATGTATCTACCCCCTGTCGATCTTATGAAGTCTAGCATGAAGGGAAGTCGTTTTCGGTTTCAAACATGGAAATTTCAAGAACATCCCAAAAGCTTCCATTTTAGAGTGACTAAGAAGGATATACAGACTTCCCTTTTTCATTTTCATGTTTTAAACTTGTTTAAATCCTTGTCAAACCAAAGATTTTGACCAAGATTCAAATGGGCCTAAAAATTTAGAAAAAAAATCAAAAGAGAATGAAAAACCAAAGCACATAGCATTCTTATGTCATATGTATAGTAAGCATTCAAGTTGATAAACCAGGTCTAGACATATTCAAACCAGAAAAATCATGTATATATCTACCCCTAAAACCCTAAACTCTGTCTTATGAAGTCAATCATGAAGAGAAGTGGTTTTGGGTTTCAAACATGGAAATTTCAAGAACCTCCCAAAAGATTTATTTTAGAGTGACTAATAAGGATCCATGCTTACCTTTTCATTTTCACAATTTAAACTTGTTTAAATCTTTGTCAAACCTATGATTTGACCAAGATTCAAATATATGGGCATAAAATTCAAAAAAAATCAGAAAAATGAAAAACAAAAGCATATAGTCTTCTTATGTCATATAGTAAGCATTCAAGTTGATAAATTAACAAGGTTTGGACATATTCAAACCATACAAATCATGTATCTACCCCTAACCCTAAACTCGGTCGATCTTATGAAGTGTAGCATGAAGAGAGGTCGTTTTGGGTTTCAAACATGGAAATTTGAAGAACATCCCAAAATGCTTCATTTTAGAGTGACTAAGAAGGATCCAGGCTTACTTATTCGTTTTCACGTGTTAAACTTGTCTAATCTTGGTCAAACCTAGGATTTGACCAAGATTCAAATGCGCAGAAAATTAAAAAAATCAGAAAAATGAAAAAGTACATAGTCTTCTTATGTCATATAGTAAGCATATTCAAGTTGATAAACAAGGTTTGAACCTTGATCTGTAGTACTGGGCAAAACCCTAGTTTAACCTATTTAATTATAGATTCGTAGGTTGATTTTTCTACCTTTTTATTATTACTAACCTATTTAATTATAGATTCGTAGGTTGATTTTTCTACCTTTTTATTATTACTATGCAGCACAAGTGTGTTTGCCCGTCGAGTGAAACTCGGAGGAAGAGGGATCACTCGGAAGGAGAGAAGAAGGGAGAGAATTATGGTGTCTCCCCTTTTTCGGGTGATGATGTTGACTTTTGTGCAGGGTTTGTCAGTGAGCAGGAGGTGAGAGCGAGCGAGCGAGCGAGCGAGTCGAGCGAGGCCGAGAATGAGAGAGATTTGTTTTTTTGTGAGAGGGACAACCGAAGGATCCAGAAGGACCCACAGACTTCCAATACGCATCCTGATGCGTCTTCTCTTGACAAAGAAGATGGCTGGGAGTTTGCGTACCTATTGCACGTGACTTGTGCTCACTGAAGTGTGGGACCTCACGCGTGGGCACCACACGTAAGTGACAGACCTGTTGGTGTAAAAACTCGGTTGATTATTATAGTGCATTAGAACAAAGTTTCCTATGGATTCAAGGGTAGGAAATCCAAGTTAACTCATTTACATGACATTATTTTTCTTATGTCATATAGTAAGCATTAAAGTTGATAAACAATGTCTAGACATATTCAAACAAGACAAATCATGTATCTATACCCCTAACCCCTAAACTCTGTCTTATGAAGTCAAGCATGTGAAGAGATGTGGTTTTGGGTTTCAAACATGGAAATTTCAAAAACCTTCCAAAAGCTTCATTTTAGAGTGCCTAAGAAGGATACATGCTTCCCTTTTCATTTTCATGTTTTATAAAACTTGTTTTAATTATCTTGGTCAAACCTAGGATTTGACGAAGATACAAATGGGTGGGCAAAAAATTAAAAAAATCAGAAAAATGAAAAACCAAATCACATTGTCTTCTTATGTCATATCGTAAGCAATCAAGTTGATAAACAAGGTCTAGATATATCCAAACCAGACAAATCATGTATCTACCCCCTGTCGATCTTATGAAGTCTAGCATGAAGGGAAGTCGTTTTTGGTTTCAAACATGGAAATTTCAAGAACATCCCAAAAGCTTCCATTTTAGAGTGACTAAGAAGGATACAGACTTCCTTTTTTATTTTCATGTTTTAAACTTGTTTAAATCTTGGTCAAACCAAGGATTTGACCAAGATTGAAATGGGCCTAAAAATTTAGAAAAAAATCAAAAGAGAATGAAAAACCAAATCACATTGTCTTCTTATGTCATATCGTAAGCATTCATGTTGATAAACAAGGTCTAGACATATATATTCAAACCAGAAAAGCATGTATATATCTACCCCTAAAACCCAAATTAAACTCTCAGTCAATCATGAAGAGAAGTGGTTTTGGGTTTCAAACATGGAAATTTCAAGAACCTCCCAAAAGCTTCATTTTAGAGTGACTAAGAAGGATCCAGGCTTACTTATTCGTTTTCACGTGTTAAACTTGTCTAAATCTTGGTCAAACCTAGGATTTGACCAAGATATGATTCAAATGCAGAAAATTAAAAAAATCAGAAAAATGAAAAACCAAAGGACATAGTCTTCTTATGTCATATAGTAAGCATATTCAAGTTGATAAACAAGGTTTGGACATATTCAAACCATACAAATCATGTATCTATACCCCCTAACCCTAAACTTTGTCTTATGAAGTCAAGCATGAAGAGAAGTGGTTTTGGGTTTCAAACATGGAAATTTCAAAAACCTCCCAAAAACTTCATTTTAGAGTGACTGAGAAGGTTACATGCTTCCCTTTTCATTTTCATGTTTTAAACTTGTTTAAATTAGCTTGGTCAAACCTAGGATTTCATGAAGATACAAATGGGTGGGCACAATATTCAAAAAAATCAGAAAAATGAAAAACCAAATCACATTGTCTTCTTATGTCATATCGTAAGCATTCAAGTTGATAAACAAGGTCTAGATATATCCAAACCAGACAAATCATGTATCTACCCCCTGTCGATCTTATGAAGTCTAGCATGAAGGGAAGTCGTTTTCGGTTTCAAACATGGAAATTTCAAGAACATCCCAAAAGCTTCCATTTTAGAGTGACTAAGAAGGATACAGACTTCCCTTTTTCATTTTCATGTTTTAAACTTGTTTAAATCCTTGTCAAACCAAAGATTTTGACCAAGATTCAAATGGGCCTAAAAATTTAGAAAAAAAATCAAAAGAGAATGAAAAACCAAAGCACATAGCATTCTTATGTCATATGTATAGTAAGCATTCAAGTTGATAAACCAGGTCTAGACATATTCAAACCAGAAAAATCATGTATATATCTACCCCTAAAACCCTAATTAAACTCTGTCTTATGAAGTCAATCATGAAGAGAAGTGGTTTTGGGTTTCAAACATGGAAATTTCAAGAACCTCCCAAAAGATTTATTTTAGAGTGACTAATAAGGATCCATGCTTACCTTTTCATTTTCACAATTTAAACTTGTTTAAATCTTTGTCAAACCTATGATTTGACCAAGATTCAAATATATGGGCATAAAATTCAAAAAAAATCAGAAAAATGAAAAACAAAAGCATATAGTCTTCTTATGTCATATAGTAAGCATTCAAGTTGATAAATTAACAAGGTTTGGACATATTCAAACCATACAAATCATGTATCTACCCCTAACCCTAAACTCGGTCGATCTTATGAAGTGTAGCATGAAGAGAGGTCGTTTTGGGTTTCAAACATGGAAATTTCAAGAACATCCCAAAATGCTTCATTTTAGAGTGACTAAGAAGGATCCAGGCTTACTTATTCGTTTTCACGTGTTAAACTTGTCTAATCTTGGTCAAACCTAGGATTTGACCAAGATTCAAATGCGCAGAAAATTAAAAAAATCAGAAAAATGAAAACCGAAGTACATAGTCTTCTTATGTCATATAGTAAGCATATTCAAGTTGATAAACAAGGTTTGAACCTTGATCTGTAGTACTGGGCAAAACCCTAGTTTAACCTATTTAATTATAGATTCGTAGGTTGATTTTTCTACCTTTTTATTATTACTAACTATTTAATGCCTCGTTCGTTAGTTGTACTCAGTTTTCCCCAGCCCCTTAGTTTTTCCTCAGTTTTCCCCTCCCTCTAGTTTGAAACCCGCAGAACGAGCTCAGACGGAAGGAATCCGTTTATTTGGACGTTCTGTGCTGGCGTGTTGCGCCGCGTCGTCTGTGGGGCCGCGACGTGTGGGGCCGCGTCGCGTGGGGCTGGTAGAAAGGGACCGCGTGGGACAGGACGAGAAGCGTTTGGTTGCACGTGAGCAGGAGCTGGGTTTTGTCTCTCTCGGCCCAAATTGGCATTTTGAAGAGCACCTTTTCCCCTCTTTCTCTCTCTGTCTTTTTCACCAAATTAGTATCAAATCTAGAGAAGCTTCTATTTCTGTCTTTCTTCAATATGGCAGCAAATCTAGTAGCAAATCTCTGGGGTTATTTATGCCTTTTGGCCCTCGTTTTTTGCCCAATATGGCAGCAAATCTAGTACCAAATGTAGAAGCTAGTATATGATAAATTGACAACTGCATAATCAGAAAGCTAAGTATAATACATAGGGAAACTGCATACAGCAGCCAAAAGCAGCCAATAACGTTGTAATATACAAGACGCACGCAATGTATGGACAACAAGAAGATTAGGATGAATGAATTTGTTCTTCATTCCTCCTCATATATTTCGTCGTTCCTCCAGCCGTGCATTTCCCCAAGGAAATATTGATTGAACTCCCTCCGTCTGCAGTGTGCGGCCAATACATCCTCCAAACGGTATGGCTTGTGTTCATTTCTCATACCGTAGTTTCCTATTCTATCCACACGTTCTGGCCACTCCTCCCAGGCCTTTGTATCATGAGAGTACTCTCTGATATAACCCAAATCCGTGTAGTAGATGCAGCCAGGTCGAAGTGTCGGGTACACTCTGGTGTCGACGGAGATACACCGGATATAATTCACGAAGAAGGCATTACTGCCAATGTTACTGACCGGATGGAGAGAGCGGCTCTGAGTGTCCACACGGTACACCAATGGTCTGCCCGCCAAAGCCACGCTGACCAACAACACAAGCAGCAGATCACCATCCGACTTCACGAGGTAGAACTTCTGATGTCCAAGTTCTGGAAATGAAATTAGTGTCTCCATCTTGACAGTGCTCGCGCGCTGCTGCAACTGTACATTGGTGCACACTATTCTTCCGTGCTCTAAATTGTCCACAGCTAGTGCATACAGTTCACCATTGAACGGTGTAATGCAACGCAGACAATGGTTCTTGATCGAAAATCTGTTTTCCCAATCTTTATCTATATCCTTAGTTGGAGTGCTCTCATCGACCCAACCAATTTCCGACGGGTAATGTGCGGTAACGAAGACCATAGTCGGGGATTTGATCACAGCGACTGATTTCAGGAAAATAGATGGCATCTGCGCCTCAAACATAGTGTATTTCTTTGTGAGTGGGTTCAGAAGCCGTATCTTGTGCGGCGGGTTCTTCTGGGCAAGCACGATGACGCCACGGCAAAATCCGACGAAGTAGTATCTGGGCAAGCACGATAACATTCAGCACTAATTAAGATGTTTAAGATTGAAAATAAAGAGGTAGATATGGAGGAAGTTGAACCTTGTATGAACTTCCGATAGATCTATGGTGACGTAGCGTGATGTGCCGAGTTGGAGGAAGGTGAACTCAGCGACGTGTGGAAGGGCGTGGTGTAGCATGATCCATTCGTCCAGGTGCACGTCGGGCTCAGGCAAACCTGAGCGCCAATTTCTACAGACTTGCCTCATGGCAGAGTACGTGTCGGCGTACTCCTCGTTCGCCAGCAAGCATTCGCCGATCTGGTGAAGTGGTCCATCAGCCGAGAGAGAGGCCCAGTTCACGGAGGAGCCGCGCTTGGATGCGCCGCCCTCGGAGGCGACGCGCTCGGCGGCGACTGGCTCGGCGGCGACGGGCTCGGCGGCGACTGGCTCGGCGGCGACGGGCTCGGCGGCGACTGGCTCGGCGGCGACGGGCGCGGAGGCGACGGGCTCGGAGGCGACGGGCTCGGAGGCGACGGCCGCCGGCGCATTCTTCTTCTCCATCGCCGGCAGGGTAGCGTGCGTACGGCGGTTGGGGTTTTTTCGATTTGGAGAAGTTGATGGGACGTGAGAGGGGTGGTTTCGTGCGTGAGCGAGAATGAGACGACTGTGTGCAGAGGGAGGGAGGGAGGGGCTTACGCGTCCTAAATGCGACCCGCGTCCTACGCGTCCACTATTTGCACGTCTGCACCGCGACACGCGTCAACAATGGCACGTCTTCCACTTCTGCACCGCAACACGCGTCCTCGAGTCTAACCCTGGAAATTTAGATATACTCAGGTATACCCTCGAGTCATATACTAGCATTTTTTGTGTGCTCAGTTTTCTCCTCGAGTGCTAATACTGGCTAGTGCAATATACTCAGTTTTACCCTCAAGTGGCTGGTCAACAGAGAGTCAACAAATGGGATTAACTAGTTAAATGAGTTATTTAATGTGCAAAAAAATCCGAAAAAGAGTGGCACTTACTCATGGAGTCTTTACCACAAATTGCCACTTCTCAAATCATAGATAAATCATAGATAAATCAAGTTTCACCACAAATTGCCACTTCTCAAATCACCTAGTAGCTATGAAGGTGCATGGTTTTCCATAATAAGCCCTACCCAAAACAGCTTTCCCCAAAACATACTTTGTCTAAATGAGGCCACAATTCTCACACTGATGTATATTGGTATTGCAAATAGTTTGAGGTAGGCCAAGATGGGTTTCATTGTACAAAACACGCATTTTCCATTTTTTAAATCTCATATTTGAATCCCTTAGTCTGTTTACTACTCACTTGCCCTTGGTTTCTTGATACTACTCAGTTTTGCCCTCTCCCTTCACAAACTCTCACAGACGCCCAACATTGCCCTGATTGGTCTAGCCCATGTCACGCGGATCTTGCCCGCCGACCGTTGATCGTATGATCTAACGGGCAGGATAACCCCTATCTCTCTCTCTGGTCGGGGCCACCACCCTCTCTCTCTCTGTCGTCGGTTAGCTTCCACACTCTATGTATGCGAAAGGGCGGTTACCTAGTACGCTAAAGTTTGGTTTTCTGCATTATTTTTCACGAGCTAAATTATAAACTCTTTTTAGGCATTACTTTTCACGCAAAAAATGATAAACCATCACCGATTTGTTGTAGCCATTACTTTTCACGCAAACAATGATACACCATCACCCATTTCTTGTAGCCATTACTTTTCACGCAAAAAATGATAACCATCACCGATTTTGTTGTAGCCATTACTTTTCACGCAAAAAATGATACACCATCACCCATTTCTTGTAGCCATTACTTTCAACGCAAAAAACGATAAACCATCACCGATTTTGTTGTAGCCATTACTTATCACGCAAAAATATGATACACCATCACCCATTTCTTGGACCCATTACTTATGACGCAAAAAATGATACACCATCACCCATTTCTTGGACCCATTACTTATGACGCAAAAAAATGATACACCATCACCCATTTCTTGTACCCATTACTTTTCACGCAAAAAACGATAAACCATCACCGATTTCTTGTAGCCATTACTTTTCTTTTAGACTAGTCATAGTGGAGAGTAACATAGAGTAGTAACATGCACATGTTACTACTCTATGTTACTACCTTCATAGTGGGAAGTAACATATGTGTAGTGTCATGCAAAGCCATATTAATTAGGTTGTAGACTCATATAATCTTGGAAAATGTGATGTTATGGTAACATAGCTCTATGTTACTACCCAAGTTACTCCCACTATGAGTAGTCTTAGGCATTACTTTTCACCGTAAAATGATAAACTAGTCAACATAGTCCGCATTACTTTTTTTGTTGAGATATATACCCCCACAACGGTCGTCTCCTCCTTAATTTATTGTGTATAAACCCCCACAACGGTCATCTCCTCCTTATTTTATTGTGTAAACCCCTACAACGGTCATCTCTCCCTTATAAACACCCACACGGCCATCCCTTGTGTCAATAGGTTCTGCCTCTCTCTTCTTCGTTCACATACACTTTATCCATTGCCATGGCTTCCACATCTCGGACGCGGACCGGAAGGGGAAGGGGAAGGGGAAGGGGAATGGGAAGTGGATCATCATCATTGCCACCACCACCGTCAACACTGCCATTGATCATAGAGGAGTTCTTCATCGTCGTCTATGAAGACCCTTTGGTCAAGAAGGTACGTACGCGTTCCCACATATATGATGCATGTGATTAATTATGGGCATGTTCTAAAAAACCTTTAATTTCAAGGGTTCCCTAATTTCAAACGATCGGCGCTCGATCTCTTTGCAGGAACTCCCAAAAAAATTTGCGGACTATCTTGACGGCAAGGAGCCAGCTAAGGTGTATCTGCGAGCAGCTGACTGCGGTCCTCGTCTCTGGACCGTGGAGGTCCTATTTGACGGACAAGGCCGGATGTACCTCGACAAGGGCTGGGAGAAATTCGCCATCGCGCACGGTGTGGATTTCGGCTGGTTCGTACACTTCAAATATGAAGGCGATGATGTGCTCACAGTGAAGGTGTTTGACGGAACAATGTGCAGGAGGTACTACTACTCAGACGACGAAGATACTGATGATGAAAGCGACGACGACGTGAAGCCATGCATCCATCCCCTTTAGATAATTAAGGGGATCATGACCAAGAATATATATGTAGCTTCATATGCATCGATTTAGAGATCTAGCTATTTTCTATATATTATGCATGTAAAAAATAATATCGCATTTCCACTATTATTCGAGCACCACATCCTCGCCGCCACTGCTAGGTCAACGCCGGGATGCACAATGTTTAGCACAAAAGTCACTTTAGATTAAGCTGCGAAAATAGTCACCTGCCATGGGCTGAGGCGGCCCCTACAGAGCGGCTCTATATTATATTCTCTAAATAAAATAGACGACCACAGCGGTCATTGACTGCGGAGGCCCCACAGAGCGGCAATATATAATTGGGATCCCTATATAATTTTCTATAAATAGACGACCCACTGGTCATTGGCTGCGGCAGCCCCATAGAGCGGCCCCATTTGTCATTGGCAGCACCGCGTATACAATCAGGAAATAAAACGGCCCACGCGTCAGCGGTAGATGGATCCACCCGTCAGCACGAGACGGTCAGCGAGGAACTGACCTCACGGTAACGGTAAGGCCTCTGACCTGACGGCAACCCGCGTCTTCGATGGGTTTCAAACTAGAGGGAGGGGAAAACTGAGGAAAAACTAACGAGCTGGGGAAAACTGAGTAAAACTAACGAAGCAGGGGCACGAAAATAGAAATCCCTTTTATTATTACTAACCTATTTAATTATAGATTCGTAGGTCGATTTTTCTACCTTTTTATTATTACTATGCAGCACATGTGTGTTTGCCCGTCGAGTGAAACTCGGAGGAAGAGGGATTACTCGGAAGGAGAGAAGAAGGGAGAGCATTATGGTGTCTCCCCTTTTTCGGGTGATGATGTTGACTTTTGTGCAGGGTTTGTCAGTGAGCAAACCCTAGGATTTGACAAGATTCAAATGGGCATCAAAATTCAAAAAAAAGAAAAAAACCAAGCAATGGGTTTCTTATGTCATATAGTAAGCATTAAAGTTGATAAACAAGGTCTAGACATATTCAAACCAGACAAATCATGTATCTATCTACCCCTAAACCCTAAACTCTGTCTTATGAAGTCAAGAGAAGTGGTTTTGGGTTTCAAACATGGAAATTTCAAGAACCTCCCAAAAGCTTCATTTTAGAGTGACTAAGAAGGATCCAGGCTTCCCTTTTCATTTTCATGTTTTAAACTTGTTTAAATTATCTTGGTCAAACCTAGGATTTCATGAAGATACAAATGGGTGGGCACAATATTCAAAAAAATCAGAAAAATGAAAAACCAAAGCACATAGTCTTCTTATGTCATATAGTTAGCATTAAAGTTGTTAAACAAGGTCTAGACATATTCAAACTAGACAAACCAAATGTATCTACACCCCCTGACCCCTAAACTCTATCTTATGAAGTCAGGCATGAAGAGAAGTGGTTTTGGGTTTCAAACATGGAATTTTCAAAAACCTCCCAAAAACTTCATTTTAGAGTGACTAAGAAGTATACATGCTTCCCTTTTCATATTCATGTTTTAAACTTGTTTAAATTATCTTGGTCAAAACCTAGGATTTGACAAGATTCAAATGGGCATCAAAATTCAAAAAAATCAGAAAAATGAAAAACAAAAGCAAATAGTTTTCTTATGTCATATAGTAAGCATTCAAGTTGATAAACAAGGTCTAGACATATTCAAACCAGAAAAATCATGTATATATCTACCCCTAACCCTAAACTAATCTGTCGATCTTATGAAGTCAATCATGAAGAGAAGTGGTTTTGGGTTTCAAACATGGAAATTTCAAGAACCTCCCAAAAGCTTCATTTTAGAGTGACTAAGAAGGATCCAGGCTTACTTATTCGTTTTCACGTGTTAAACTTGTCTAAATCTTGGTCAAATTTAGGATTTGACCAAGATTCAAATGCGCAGAAAATTAAAAAAATCAGAAAAATGAAAAACCAAAGTACATAGTCTTCTTATGTCATATAGTAAGCATATTCAAGTTGATAAACAAGGTCTAGACATATTCAAAGTTTCAAACTAGACAAACCATGTATCTACCCCCTAACCCCTAAACTTTGTCTTATGAAGTCAAGCATGAAGAGAAGTGGTTTTGGGTTTCAGACATGGAAATTTCAAAAACCTCCCAAAAACTTCATTTTAGAGTGACTAAGAAGGATACATGCTTCCCTTTTCATTTCCATGTTTTAAACTTGTTTAAATTATCTTGGTCAAACCTAGGATTTGACAAGATTCAAATGGGCATCAAAATTCAAAAAAATCAGAAAAATGAAAAACCAAAGCAAATAGTTTTCTTATGTCATATAGTAAGAATTAAAGTTGATAAACAAGGTCTAGACATATTCAAACCAAACAAATCATGTATATATCTACCCCTAACCCTAAACTCTGTCTTATGAAGTCAAGCATGGAAATTTCAAGAACATCCCAAAAGCTTCATTTTAGAGTGACTAAGAAGGATCCATGCTTACCTTTTCATATATTTTAAACTTGTTTAAATCTTTGTCAAACCTAGGATTTGACCAAAAGATTCAAATGGGCATAAAATTCAAAAAAATCAGAAAAATGAAAAACACTACGAACAGTGAACAATACTGTTTCGCGTCCCTACAGTACACCATGTACAGTGTTGCGAGTGACCTGTGTCCTTCACGGATAGAGATCAGGTGACATGCACCTTTCGCATGTCACCTGGTGACATGCGGCTTAAATCTAAATTTAAATATTGCGTAAAAATCATGTCCCAACCTATAGCCCTCTCGATTTATAGGCCCCTGCCGCCTCTCCCCATTCACTTCACTTCTCGCTACCTCACTCCTCTCGATTTATAGGCCCCTGCCGCCTCTCCCCATTCATCTTCAAAATCCTATAGCCCCAACCTGTACAGTGCTCGTCGGCGGCTGTACCATCCACAACCTCTGTATTAGCGCCTCCCTGCACCCCCATCTTCCGGCGATGAATCCCACGAGTGGACAAGGGGGCCTGTTAGGTGTGCGGCCCACCGTCGTAATCCCCCAGCAGCAACTACAGGACCTCGCCGCCAACTCGCACGCCCCCCTACAGCTGCTGCAGCAGGCGCATGGCGGCCTCGCCGTTGAGTCTGATGTGCCCACCAAGCGGCAGCGGATCAACGACCTCTCCGTGGGCTCAGACGTGACAGTCCTGCTGCAGCTGCAAGACAACCTCGCCGTCGCCGGGGAGTCGGTCCTCTCCAAGGAGGAGAGCTTCGAGGTCAGTGGTTAATGTAGTTTAATCATTGGTTTAAAACTAGTTAGCCCCCTACTGAGTATTATTCGGAGGGGATTTGATGCAAAATACTTCATTCACCATGTTTTGGCGTGAGTATTTGCGGCAGATCAGGACAACCTGAGAGATAGCCTGTCCTGGGGCATTATTAGTTTTTTTTTTGAGGGGTTCCTCGGGCCTTATTAGTGAAGCGTCCAATTTCTATTCACGTAATCCATGCCAGCAGGCCTCAGGACTTGTAATTTTGCATTGGAATCAATCCCTCAGCCTGATCCATGCTGGAACGGGGTGGATGCCTGGAAGGAGAAGCAGCAATCGGAGCACGTATGTGGAACGACCAGAAACGCGAGAGCATAGAGGTGTTGCGGTTCCACGTCCACCCGACGTGCGCGGAAGTGTTTCCTGAGGATCCCCGCGACTCTGATCCTGTCCAATACTCTTCTGCCAAACAGATAAAATGTGTTCTTATTAAGAAAGACCCAGATATTACTCACTGAACCATGTGAAAACACGTCAACCAAACAAGGCACAAGGGATTTCTACTGCACTAATACTAGCTGCATTACCACTTTCGAACTTCAATGCAAACTTGAAACTTCACTGCAGTCTTTTTCCCCCTTTCGAACTTGAGATCCAGCCTCTCCATCGATTGATGCATAGGGCAAACTTTATTAGTTCATGTTTCGTTCTTAGTTTGAAACTTTATTACTCCAAGCTCCGGAGTACTCATATTACTACAGTATTGCAATTGAAATTTATACATATTACAATTACTATTGAAGTTAGTCTTGTACATATTACTATGAGTATTGAAGTTTAAGTCCTGCAAACTTTCGGAGTACTATATTTTTACTATTGAAGTTACACTCTTGCACTTTATTAGTATAATATCATGTGTCACACAGGGTCGCTCTGTGAATCTACCATCTAATGAAGGACGACAACATGAAGCGTCTCTGCAAGTAATCCGGCGGTCGCTCCTGGATGAGTCGCGCGAGTTGATTGACCATGCGTCCAAGCTCCGAGATGTGAACGCACATCTGGTAAACCGTGCTATGAAGCTATGGAATGAGTATGCCGTACTCTTGAATGAGCACTCATCTCTATCAAAGGAGAACTCATCTCTATCGAAGGAGAACCTCTCCATGGTAAATCAGAACGGGTCTCTAACGAAGGAGAACATCTCCATCCTAAAAGAGAACTCATCTCTGAAAAAGGAGAACATCTCCATCCTAAAAGAGAATTCATCTCTGAAAAAGGAGCACACCTACTACAAGTGGCGGAGCATGACAGGAAACAAGTAATCTTCTTCGGGTGTGAAGAAGTTGTACCCATATGTGCATGTAGAGAGGTGGAGACGGTTGCCGATGAGACAAGTGAGTAGATTGAGGAGGGCAGCCACAACCCACAACGTTTGTAGTTACAAATCTTCTATCGTAAAAGTAGTAGTATCGAAATTAATATGTATCCCTTAATATATGTGGTGTTTGGCAATATATAGTTTAACATGCAAGGACTCTGCAATGTAATTTGTATCAGTTTGATTGGCTTTCTACCCAAGTGAGCATGTGTCATATTTGTCCAAGGTTTGATTTTTGCATCTTATCATATTTTGTTGAATACCATACTAAAAAATTCCATGTGCATCATTTTGATGCAGAGGCTGGGGGTCTCAACTTCCATTACGAAAAGGATTTGTCAAGACATGAAACATTGGATAAAATCCTTGACTGTACCCTGCAAGTGTGGCACCTAGAAACAATGATTAAAATTCAAAGCTGCATCTCCTACCAATACAAATGGTATATCAGACAATTTTGAAACAAATTGAATCCAACCCGAAATAAATTAAATTATATTTGGAAGAAGATATGTAGAAATACCCCTGTACAGTAGGACGCTATGTGCAATGCACGACATATTGGCAAAAAATTACCCGCATGTACCAAAGGCATGGGCACCAAGATCTGATGCAAATTTGAATTCGGCCAAAGGAGGGTACTAGCAAAGATTTCGATCGTGTCAGCGATCCAGACATTCTTATGAAGTAAAGGGAATTTGATCATCTTGGTCTTGCAAGTAATGAAATGTGGGGACTCCTAAGATCGACGCCTTCAACACTGATGTTTCTTTTTCATCAGAAGCTAGTGGCTGACAACTTTGATTCCTATTCGGCTGATGCAGATATCCATGAGATCATCAAGAGGATCTTGGAACATGTTGAAGCACGTGTCGACATTCTGCTCTCGTGCTTGAAGGCAGATGATTTTGATAGGGTGATGCAAAAGCCGCCATATGGTCAATAGATTGTTATTATATACAAGGATGTTTCTTGGGTCATCATCTAGATCTTTTGTTTTCTTATGTGTTAGCAGTACTTTATGGAAACTATGTTAGTATTGTCTTATACTGAATTGTTGCTATATCTGGACACCGGATGCTTATGTTCTATGACATTATGGAATGTATGGAAAAAAGATGACACCTTTTTAGCTATTCAGAAAAGGCAAAAAAACAACAACAATTTGTTTCCCACAATAAAATGAAATCTTATTGCACCTTTCCCCAAAATGGTAATGCACATTTTACCTTGGGCATTTTCGTTAAGACCCATGGTTTTTTATATAAAATGGTAGGCCATATTTTGAAGCTAGTTTTTTTTAAAAAAAACATATCAAAATTCAAGCTTATCATTTTATAGCCACAAGTTCACTTTTTTTTCTTCATTTTTTCTGAAACAGGGTGGGAATCGACTGCATGCCATTCCTTGCAAACATTGGCGAATGTCGGAAATAATCTTAGATAGGGCGAACTCTAAAAGAAGAGGTAAATACCGAAATAGTCCCGAGACATTGTGATGCATGTAATTCTAACGCAATCCCAATAAACCAAAACATATTTTATTATAAGTAGAACCTATATACATACCAATTATGTGATCAATGGCAAAACTTTAGTTCTTTTGAAAATCATTTTGTAATTGGATCGATCAAGAATTTTTTCAATATCTTTTGCTCGATGCACAACTCGGAATTTATGATCTTTGTTGTCGAGCCATTTCAGGAGTCCTTTAAGTCATAGGATAGGAAAAACGTATGTACATCTTGTCTATTTGAATCCTATGGGAATATGAGTTTCTTTGATTGTACCAAAGGGATTTTTCCATGAGGGATGACCTAATGTTTTGTTCATATAGGATTTGTAGTACAAGATTCATATGGGATATGTTCCCTATGAATATAACCAATAGTGTAGAATAATTCCCGTAGGATCTAAATCCTATAAATCAAAGGAGCCTCAGTTGTTTTCGTCACCACATATAAAATCAGCGCCAACTCAATGAGATGATAAATGTTGTCGGATGAAACATGGCGTTTCTTTCAAATATAAAGAAATATCTGAAGTCTTCAATTCTACGCGTATGATAATGAATAGCTCAAGGTTATTTTACATATACTAAGATCCATGATACATCAATCTTTTTAATGCGGAGAACGAGTCTATATATGTTTTTTGGTACCTAGTCCATGTTTTGTTTTCGAAATCGGCTCCACGCAGTGTTCACTAAAATAGGCGCAACTTTGTCATATGAAGTCCGTTTTAAGTACTCAAATGTTCAGAAAAAAACACATATATATGAATGGATATTCACTAAAAATCAAGGTAGGATGGCTGCCGTACCGCCCATGCTTACAAATGAGACCTTGATGGGGTCGGACCGCGTCCATTTTTTTTCGCGCATCCACCAAACCATTTCAACGAAGCGCCAAAACAGCGGCGAAAATAGCTCGGGTTGCCGCCTCCAATTTTCAAATGTTCGAATTTCCGATCTTATCCTTTCATCAAAAACGTCCCCAGCGGTTCTTCTCTTGGCCAAGGCCAATCTCACCCCAGCCATTAAAACATACCACCGGCACAGGCGCCGAATCCCACATCTCTCACGCGTCACACACCGAATCGGAGCATCTCGCCCGACGACGGCAGTGCACCACCGTCCCACCTCGCCACCACAGCCTCCTGACCAGACGCTGTAGTGTCCGAGAAGACGTTGTCAAGCAAGCCGGAGCCGCTTCCCCGACGAAGGCGCACACCGCACCATTTGTGCTCCACCGTAGCCGACGCCCACCGCGCCGGATCCTGCTCAGGGACGCCGTCCACCTCCGCCGCTGCGTCGGATCTGCTTCCCGACTCCCTGGTCTACCGCACGGTGAAATGGGTAGACCCCGCGCCCAACCGGTCCACCGCGCGAAACCAAAGCGTAAAGCCGTCCACTCCCCATGCGAAGGTTGGTGTTTAGCCGCTTCCGTTATGCATTTCATTTCCGAACATCAGTTTCGTGCGATCTGTTTTAGGGCTTGTTTGGTACTAGAGTTTTACTGGGATTAGCAGGGATAATCCGCTCCAAACTTTAAATCCCCACTTATCCCCAATGCATGTTTGGTGCTAGAGTATGAGCGAGTTTAATCCCCACTTATCCCTACTTTTCCGCAAAATTTAGTGTATTTTTTCAATCCCCAATACTCTACCCCTACCTAGTGGATTGGGGATGGGGTTTTGTGGGTATTGGGTGAATTCTGCTGTCACCCAATACTCTAGAGTATTATCCCCACTAATCCCCACTAAAACACTAGTACCAAACAAGGCCTTAGGGGTTTCAAGTTTACTTTTCCTACAATCTGTTTGGTGCTATCTGGTATGACTGTAGTAGAAGTCAAGCCTGCAGAGTGATTAGTCGACATTATTAAACTGCATGTTTATAAATCTTGTAATCATCAATTGGCATGCACAGGGAAATCATTTATTTTTGATCTACGCTTTATTCCTTTTTGAGCTATCATCTACTTGCTACTACTAATTTGCCCTTCTACTGCTCTACTCAAAGTTCCATGATAAATCTCGTTAGCATTTTTTTCTAATGCATGCTAAAGATACTGTAGTAGAGTACAAAGAGGGCCGGAGAGAAAATATAGGCATCACCAGTGAACAATCAAACACCTCTCCTGTCTCCATCGATAACAATCAATTTTCTTATTCAGAACTTGATCCTACTGAACAAGAGTCTGAGGGAGACCTGAGTAAAGAGGATGCCCTTGTCAAGCACCCTACTCCACCCCCCAAGGTGATTGCTCGCTCTTTTCATTGGCATTATTGTTGCATCTTCAATAACTGTGATGTATCTGTCCAACCCAGCCCAAGTTATAGCATTATCATCTGCTCAGTTAACACATAATAATAACATATGTTTCATCATGTCTTGGCTTGCTGTTCTTATGTTCCATAATCGTATCAAGCATGTATATGATTTTGTTGATTGAAGTACCGTTTATCTCTGGCAGGCATCAGGGACTTCACGTAAGGACGTTTCAAATACCAACAAGGTGAAGAACATAGTTCAACAGGAAGATCAATATCTGACAGCTCACCTAAAAATAAAAAGGGTTCAAGCTGGTCATGTCAGATCACAAACAAATGCAGTGAACAGAGTAAAAACAAGGTCTCAGACTCAGAGTCACTCTAATCTAGTTGAAAATGATGACCAGGCAAAAAAATATTGTAATGCGAAACACCAACATAAAAAGCTTCGACCTAACCCCACATCGGTTGGTCTAAAAGCTGTAGACGGAGCAAATACCAAACCACATGTTCCCCAGCCACCTGTTGCCAATCCAGTTACCCAAGAACAATTCACAGCAGACCCAGTTTCAACAGCAGGTTCTCAACACCTAACTAATCACGATCGCCCGCTGACATTTAGTCCTGCCAGAGACAACTTCTTCCTTAAAGATGATGGTGGGGCCGAATTAGGTACGTGTTCCCTTACATGCTCCGTTACATAAATACCTTGATAGCTTGATGTAATGCTTAAATTTGCAGTTCCACCACGACCAAGAAAACGAAGGGGGCCAACGACTTTGAAATCACTTAAAAATAAGATTGCCCGAATGGGAACAAGATTTCCCATCACATCAGTTATAGCAGGTATCAGAAGGCCACTGGATCCACAAGAATCATCTAATATAGCATCGATCACAGGCGTTTTTGTCAGGACTCAAATTCCTATCTTTCCATCATGGAAACAACACGTAAACACCCCTTCTCATTTTGAAGGTTTACTGCACATGTTACATGTAAGTCATTTTCGTAAACAATACCATGTTGCTCGTTCACATTCCCTCTAGCTTTCTGTTGGCTAGCTATCTAACACATGAACGGTTCCCATTGTTGTAAACAGACATGTCTTGAGTTTGATGATGACATGAAGAATGTAATCACTGTTATCAGGAGCATATTCTCTTCAGCGTTGCGCCAGGAGCGCCATAGGCTAAAGATGAGATACTTTGCTGGGAGGACTCCTAGCGATATTCCAACAACCTCTCCTATACTACAGATGACTGATGATCAATGGTGTGATCTTGTTGAGTATTGGTCTGCTCAAAAGAATTTGGTATGTTCTGTGAAGACAGTGAGACAAGATCACATTACTGATTCCTTTTTAAGCATGTGTCTCACAAGTCTTCATTTGTAGTTCATCGCTCGAAGTAACATGCGTGCTCGTAATAATGTACGTTTACAACAGCGTACAGGATCTCGTAGCTTGATTGGACACCTCTACTGTATGGTAAGGAATGTTATCTGTACAACTATATTTAAATTAGTAAATCATTTAGAATTTATAGATGCACAATATACATCGTAAATTGATGTCTCTGTTTTATTTATATTTTTTTTGAAAACTTTCAATTGTCGCATGTCGGCATGTGACGTGGTTGTGAAACTAATTTATATTTTCTCTTGCGAAAATATCAGAAGGCAAGGCAAGCATACTGTGAGAGTACAGACAGAGAGATGAGTCTACTTGAGCAATTCAAGGTGTGCCAGACGAGCAGAAATGGTTTGACTGGACATTTTGCACAGAGTGTTATTGTAAGTATTCTCTACTAATGTCAGTTATGGTTTTCAATTGTATGCAGAAATATCTTGTCATATTTGTCAAGCTTCATGCACTAGCCAACACAACCAAATGTCCGAACTGGTGGAAAGGGCTAGTACAATTCACTTATATACTTCTCAGCAATATCATGCACATTACGAATTCTACACATGGATCCATGCATATTTTTATAGTCCTGCTATTACGTGTTAGCAATAGAAGACATGTCAATATGATGTAACATGCTCTTACTAAAATGTATATGCGGTAATCAGCCATGCCAGTTTGTAGGATTATTAGAGGTAGTTCATACACATGTCTTCACATTATAATCTCTTCTCTTACACATGTGTAACAACTGAAAACTCCTCAGTCTGACATGAAAGTGGAGCTGGCAAAACCAAAGAAAGATGGTATAGAAAAAACCCAGGAAGAATGTCTGAATTCATTTTCCAAGGTACTACAATGTCATGGTATAGCCAACAACACATTCCTGCGTAATGCTGGGTTCACAACTAATTTGTCGAGGTCCAAGTCCAAGTCAAAGCCCAAGCGCAGGTTGAGGTCCAAGTCATTGTCTTTTTATGTTCTCGAGGAACTACTCAAAGAGGAACGAGCAATAGTGGCTGCACAAAGAGTAGTCATCCACCGTATAACTGCAGGATTAGAAGCAAGTCAAGCCCACCTGGGCAACATCCTGAGAAAGTGTGGGAGATGCTGAATACCACAGTGAACACTGACAGTCAAAGGTGTCCCTTGGTTGTGTGAAAGGGTTTGTGATGCTGAACTATTTTGTTGGTGCTTCTATCTGCACTTGTTATGTACCTGGTGGTTGTTTCCTTGGTGATGTGGATTAAATGAAAACTGAATGGATTGGATGCACCAATATTTAATCAAGGTTTAATCTGATTTGTAGTATTTTTTATATTGCGCTGCATGGGAAAAGTATAACTATTAGTTGGCCCATTGGTGACCATTTTCATACATTATTTTAGTTGATGGGTCCTTGTCCTTGTATCCCTGAAAGGAGGCAGTACTACAGTAAGCTACCAATTTTTCTAGTACAGTATTTTTTTAGCGCCAGCTAAATTGAAAATATCTGTCAAGCGCTACAATCTCCCGCCAATAAAATCCAAAATATTTGTACATGGGAACTGATTTTGGTTGTGATTATGACTTGATGTGACCGTATAGTAGTGTCATGCGCATGCGGGAGTGGTGTTTTGAAACATAGGAGCATATGCTCCCTCCATTTTGAAATGCATCTTACACATATTTTGAATTTCAAAAAAAATGAAACAAAAAATTCGCATGTACATCTTCTCGTGCTACGCCCTTAAAAAGTTGCGACTTGTCGTGTGACGTGTGTAAAAAGATAAAACACAGTACTAAAAATAATGCTTTTCACAAGATAAGTTTTCTCTTTTTTACATAGACCACAAAAAATATTGGTTTTTCGTGAAACTTGACGAACGAACATATATTATGAATATGTACATGTAAATTTTTTGCTAATTTTTTTCGACATTTTAAAATATGATTTTTTGGTAGAGGGAGCATATGCACCCGGGAGCCAAATTGAATTTCCGCATGCATATGACACTACTCTATGTTACTACCTTCATAATGCATAGTAACTTAGATGTAGTACTATCATGCATGATTGTTTTAGTTAGTATGTAGACTCATTCTATCTTGAAAAGTGTTATGGTAACATAGCTAGTTACCACAACCAGCTCTATGTTAATACTCCTTAGTTACTCCCACTATGAGTAGTCTAAGTAGCATGGTCTACCCCGGAAGTAGATCCTCTAACGTGCAATAGACAAGTCGGGTAAGCTACACCTCTCTAATTTTCCTTCTCCACATCTACATGATTAAGTCTAATTTGATCTAAATTAACTTCCATAATATATGTAAGCCATATGCATTTACGATAATTAGTAACAATCAAAATTATGACTATCTTTTTTAAATATTTATACGATTTTTTATACAGTAAAAATATACAGTGATTGCTACAGTAAATACGTACAGTATTTGTTACATTTTCCTGATTTTTCTTCTACGTTTTGCACTACTTAAGCACTGTGCTTACCTGACTTGTCATCTCTACGTTAGAGGATATGGTTCCGGTCTACCCCTGGCCTTATATTACAATCACGAGTATATATTACTTGGACCATCTGTACAACATACTTTTGTTGCTCCTTGCAAAAAAAAAACATACTTTTGTTGCGACTGGATTATTAATAAAAGCCGTGTGCATCACCACGATGCAGAGGCTGGGGTCATATCCCCTTTTCGAAGAAAAAAAATTACTTAGACCATAGCCTTATTCAAAATCAATTCTTAGTCAAGCTGCAAAATCTCCTAGTACCAATCCCGAAATATTTCAGAAGGGCTTTTCAAAATTGATTTTCAAGATATATCATGATTATGCTCGTGGTAACCGATTTTCAACGTGATGATGACTTGATGTGACACTTGGCCGTACTAGTACGGTCTCATATTTTTGTATTACTTGGACTATAGCCAAATTCGAAATCTCATTCCAGCGGCAAAACTTCCCGCCCGAAAAATACAAATATTTCACACGCCTCTAACTTCCCATTCTACCCTCGTAAAGATGACAACAATGTCCATGCATAAGTCGGTTGGTGGGGGGTCTACCCGTCATTTTTTTCGATCACCACCTCCCTAGCTCCGAAACTCCCCGAAAAAAAATTCATTTCCCTCACTCTCTCCTCTGAGACCACCCACCGGAACTTCCCAAGTCCCTCTCTCTCCCACCTCCACGACCACCGCACCGGAACATCCCCGCCGGACTTCCCTGGCCTACCCGAGGCCTCGCGATCCTCGTCATCCGGCTGCCTGCCGGAGCCGCTTCATCGACGCCGTCATCAACCGGACCGGATCATCCCCGCCGAACCTCGAAACCATATACTCATCCAGCAGTCTACCGCAGTCGCTTCAGCTGCGGTATCGTCCACCCCACCGGAGCCGCTTCGCCGGATCCGTCGTCCACCGCATCGGATCTTGCTCACCGACACCGCTGTGCATGAACCGGATCTGCTTCACCGGCGCCGTGCATGATCTAAACTCTTCTACTGTCGCTTTTCTATTGCTTGCCTGCAAGTTCTTGTTTAATCTTGGGGGAACCTGTTTGTGCTAACGACGCGCCGTTACGTTTTTGCAGATGAGATGAGTAACCATGAAGTGTAATGGCCGTCTCTCCAACCCCAAGTAGCACATGTAGCGTACTTCATCACCGGATCTATCAACCCCAGGAAGATCTGCTGTGACTCCCACAGAGTGCTTCTCCTAATGTAAGTCCCTTGTTTTAGCGCCATGTTCTGGGTTCAGATGCTTGTTTGTCTGAAGCTCTTTTAGTTCATTCCTAGCTATGACCGTAACACCTTGCTATTTTCTACTTCATTGCTAACTTTAAGCGATTGAACATTTTGGTTTGCATTCCCTGCTCTGTAGATGTAGCCATCATAACTTCTATCTTGCTCAGTCGTTGTTACAAAAATTATAGGTATTATAGTAACATCCTGCTATTATTTAGTTCATGGCCAATTTTAAGTAATTGCACATGTTGGTTCGCATTCCCTGCTCTATAGCTTTTGGCATCGTAACTTCTATATTTGGTTTACATTCCCTGCTCTGTAGATCTAGCCATCATAACTTTATCTTGCTCAGTCGTTGTTACAAAAATTATGGCCTGCTACTATGTTGTTTGTGCCAATTTTTTACTCCATGAACATGTTGGCTTGCATTCCCTGTACTACAGGTGATGCCATTGTTTTGTATCTAGTTCATTGTAAGCTAACAAAGTAAGGACTTAGTTTGGCATGCTATCACTCTGCTATCTAGCCTGTAGTACAAATAAACTTGTCATACTACTAGATAATAATTTTGCGTGCCATCTTGTTCTTCAAAAGCTGCATTATTGACTTGTTTCTCTGACTTGGCATGACGCTCACATATGGAAAGCTGAACATATTGGTTTGCATTCCCTCTTATACAAGTTCACAGGTGATCCCACTATATTCTGTATCTGGTCCATCCTAAGCTCCAGCATTAACTATCCTCTATGTGTTGCTCATTACAAGTTTATATCCCGAAACATCTTGATTTGCATCCCCTTCACTATAAGTTCAGGAGTATTATTTAGTTCACGGCCAAAATGAAGTAATTGCACTTGGCACATGTTGGTTCACATTCCCTCCTCTTTAGCTTTTGCCATCGTAACTTCTATTTTTGGTTTACATTCCCTGCTCTGTAGATGTAGCCATCATAACTTCATCTTGCTCAGTCGTTGTTACAAAATTTATAGCCTGCTACTATGTTGTTCATGCCAATTTTGTACTCCCTGAACATGTTGGTTTGCATGGGACTCGACAGTAGTAAGTCTGCTGTTTCATTCTAACATGCTCTGTTATATTGGCTGTTGGTATGCGGCATGCACTCTTTGTTTGCTTATTGTGCGCATTACAATGATCTTGTTATAACGACGAAATGATGAGTTCCAAATTCTTTGGCAAACAATATTGTAGTGTCTTTGCCTTTCCATTGTTGCTGTCTTAACTTGTAATGTCTTTGTTTCAGATATAGGTGCTGCATGGACAACTTAAAAGATTGCCGGATCGCTTCATTGTATTGCTAGGTTTAATTACCATTCAATTTCTCTGGGTTCTGTAATATTTTTTCAATGCCTTGCAGCTGATGTAATATTTAGTTAGTTTTTATAGTTCTTTCGCGCATTTTTTCTTTGGTGCTTGTGGTAAGTGAGGCTATCCGACAGAAATCAATGCTGCGTAAATATTCTCAGTATCTAAATCACGAATTCCCATCCCTTAAACAGCCCAATTAAGCGAAATCACATATGTGCCTGCCCGCAAATTCCTAAAGCGCCTATTATGCCGGCATATAAACAGCAACTAAACGGGCTGGCCCACTTACTTATTGGGCCAGCCCATTTGATTGACGGTGGACCCCACACACTAAATGGGCCGGCCCTTTAAGAGGAAAGTGGGACCCACCTGTGTTTTGGCCCGGCCCACTATCCTTTTGGGCCGGCCCTTTAAAAGGAAAGTGGGACCCACATGTGATTTTTGGCCCGCCCACTATCTTGCTGGGCCCGCCCACTTGCTACGTGGACCCCACATACTAATTGGCCGGCCCGTTAACAGAAAGTGGGGCCCACCCGTGCTTTTGGCCCCCACTATCTTGTTGGGCCAGCCCACTTGCTATATGGTGGTCCCACATGGTAAATGGGCCGGCCCTTTAACAGGAAGGTGGGACCCAGGCCCGCCCACTATCTTGTTGGGCCGGCCCACTTGCTATATGGTGGACCCTACGTACCAAATGGCCCGGCCCATTAACAGAATGTGGGACCCACTCGTGTTTTTGGCCCGCCCATATCTTGGTGGGCCACCCACTTGCTATATGGTGGCCCCACATACTAAAAGGGCCGCCCTTTAACAGAAAGTGGGACCCACTGTGTTTTTGGCACTACCACTATCTTGTTGGGCCGCCCACTTGCTATATTGTGGACCCCACATACTAAATGGGCCGACCCTTTAACAGGAAAGTGGGACCCACCGGTTTTTGGCCCGCCCACTTGCTATATGGTGGACCCCACACACTAAATGGGTCGGCCCTTTAAGAGGAAAGTGGGACCCACTCCGTGTTTTTGGCCCGGCCCACTCTTCTTCTTGGGCCGTTGCTGTAAGGTGGACCCCACATGTTAAATGGGCCGGCCCATTTAAGTTTTGACCATCAACCTTAGAGGTTAGGCCCGGCCGACGTAACTAATGGACCAGCCCAGCTATATAGTTGACCGGTCAAACTATGTCATCTGGCCCGGCCCGCTTAAGACGTGGCAGGCCTCGTGTGGGCCTACCATCTACCACGGGGTTTCAGCCGGTTAACGCCGTTAACTCGCAGTTAACGGCGTCTGCCACGTGTCGTTTGCATGACGTCAGCGTCAACGGGCTCCCGAAAACACATGCGCAACGGTCCGATTTTCCGTGGCGGAAGGGCGCCCAAACGCGACGGACCGAAAAAAACGTCGTTGGACTTTGCCTGACGCAGTTTCGACAACAGAACCCATATCGTCGGGTTAGGCCCATAGGCGACGAAAAATGCCCCTTAGTTGACGATTTTGGGACGTTGTCTATCAGAACTTTTCTTGTAGTGTGTAGTCAAGCATGAAGAGAAGTGGTTTTGGGTTTCAAATATGGAAATTTCAAAAACCTACCAAAAGCTTCATTTTAGAGTGACTAAGAAGGATCAATGCTTACCTTTTCATTTTCATATTTTAAACTTGTTTAAATCATTGTCAAACCAGGATTTGACCAAGATTTAAATGGGCATAAAATTAAAAAAATCAGAAAAATGAAAAACAAAAGCACATAGTCTTCTTATGTCACATATATATATAGTAAGCATTCAAAAGTTGACAAACAAGGTCTATACATATTCAAATAAGACAAATCATGTATCTACCCCTAACCCTAAACTCTGTCTTATGAAGTCAAGCATGAAGAGAAGTGGTTTTTGGTTTCAAACATGGAAATTTCAAAAACCTCCCAAAAGCTTCATTTTAGAGTGACTAAGAAGGATCCAGGCTTACCTTTTCATTTTCATGTTTTAAACTTGTTTAAATCTTGGTCAAACCTAGGATTTGACCAATATTAAAATGGGCATAAAATAAAAAAATAAAAAAAACCAAAGCACATAGTCTTCTTATGTCATATAGTAAGCATTCAAGTTCATAAACAAGGTCTAGACATATTCAAACCAGACAAATCATGTATCTACCCCCTATCGACCCTAAACTTCGTCTTATGAAGTCAAGCATGAAGAGAAGTGGTTTTGGGTTTCAAACATGGAAATTTCAAAAAACCAAAAGCTTCATTTTAGAGCGAGTAAGAAGGATCGATGCTTATCTTTTCATTTTCATGTTTTAAACTTATTTAAATCTTGGTCAAACCTAGGATTTGACCAAGATTCAAATGGGCATAAAAATTCAGACAAAAATCTAAAGAATGAAAAACCAAAGCACGTACATAGCCTTCTTAATTATGTCATATAGTAAACATTCAAGTTGATAAACAAGGTCTAGACATATTCAAACCAGAAAAATCGTGTATCTACCCCTAACCCTAATTAAACTCTGTCTTATGAAGTCAAGCATGAAGAAAAGTGGTTTTGAGTTTCAAGCATGCATGGAAATTTCGAGAACCTCCCAAAAGCTTCATTTTAGAGTGACTACGAAGGATCCATGCTTACACCTTTTCATTTTCAAGTTTTAAACTTGTTTAAAACCTGGTCAAACCTGGGATTTGACCAAGATTCAAATGGGCATAAAATTCAAAAAAATAGATAAATGAAAAACCATAGCACATAGTCTTCTTATGTCATATAGTAAGCATTCAAGTGGATAAACAAGCTCTAGACATACTGAAACCAGACAAATCATGTATCTACCCCTATCCCTAAACTATGTCTTATGAAGTCTAGCATGAAAAGAAGTGGTTTTGGGTTTCAAACATGGAAATTTCAAAAACCTCCCAAAAGCTTCATTTTGGATTGACTAAGGAGGATCCAGGCTTACTTTTTCATTTTCATGTTTTAAACTTGTTTAAATCTAGGTCAAACCTAGGATTTGACCAAGATTCAAATGGACATAAAAAATCAACAGTTTACAACAGCACACAAAATAAACATGAAATTACATCTAAATCCCTAACTTTTACATGGAGGACCCCAGGCTGAAAGCAAGAAATGCGATCGGGTCTTGAATCTTGATGCGTCTTCTCTTGACAAAGAAGATTGCTGGGAGTTTGCGTACGTACAGCACGTCACTTGTGCTCACTGAAGTGTGGGACATGACGCATGCATGGGCAACACACGTAAGTGACATGGATTCAAGGGTAGGGAAGCCAAGAGAAAAAAACGAGAATTTGGACAAAAATAACCCAATCTTGCTAGTATGTCGAAAGTTTGTTTTTCCCAATCTTTTCGACTTTGGGTTATTTCTGTCTATTTTGCCGAAAAAACGAGGACAGAGACTGGAAACGGTGATGCATCTAGCTTCAGAGTACGTCAGATTAAGACTTCATGAGCAACACTAGTCTGACGTAAGTACAGTGTATACAGACAAGACAGGGACTAGACATTGCTACCCACGTCCCTCTGCGCCCCTTCAAAGAAATCATACTCCGTACTAGAATCTCGAAACGTAGGAATTAGTCTGACACGATTTCTGATTGTTTAATTCATAGGATTGCAATTTTCAGAATTCATTGACAATACATTTTTATACAAAAACAAAAAATCCTTCATTGTGTAACCGTATGTTACTACTAGTATTTCTTTTGGTTTTCACACGCAATCAAATGTTATTGGATCCAAATACCGTTGTTTCTCAATCCTATATATTTGGAGATGATCATCACTCTCTAATCATACAATTTTCATATTCCCGCACTTTGAAAATCTTGCGAATAATCAAAGCAGCCAAAATGTATGGTGTGTATTGTATATGTTTATGCCATGCTTAGTTTCATCGAATATTGTTTGGTTGCATCGCGGGGAAACCGCGTGAATTTAGA
The DNA here is from genome assembly GCA_030979885.1 of Lolium multiflorum. Classification (NCBI taxonomy): domain Eukaryota; kingdom Viridiplantae; phylum Streptophyta; class Magnoliopsida; order Poales; family Poaceae; genus Lolium; species Lolium multiflorum. The sequence continues at coordinate 221,514,804 of CM061749.1, read as the reverse complement.
TTAATTGTTGCATGTTTGTTTGTGGTGTGACCAACTGCTTTTGCAACGAAACAACCCCCCCCCCCCACCATGTACGCATTGTTTGGGTCGCATGCATGATGTGTACAAAATGTTAAAATAGAAATAATGTAGGAATTGAATATGATTGCATGTTGAATTAATCCTATATGAGAGAAATCACACAAATTTGAATTGCATGTTCTTTGGTTGTAGTGCTACACAAAAAACACGTGAATTAGTATGAATTATCATGTATTCAAGAATCAAAGGAGCCACTGAGATTTGAATCCCACAAAATTTCTATGAATTTTCTTCGAACCAAACAAGCCCAACAAGATTCCAAAGGAATATAATACAACGAATCAAACAACTTCCGTTGTTGGAATATTTCCTTAGGACATCAATCCAATAGAAACTATATGATCCAGTTTCAGCGACAATCTGGTCGGTGTAGGCTCGAGGAGGCCAATTGTATATATATGTTTGGACCCGGTTGGTTGAGTGATCATGCTCGTGACATCCAGCCTGAAAGGTAAAATTCGGGCAAGGCCAGCGTGACGCCATGATACGTCTCCAACGTATCGATAATTTCTTATGTTCCATGCTACTTTATTGATGATACCTACATGTTTTATGAACATTATATGTCATATTTATGCATTTTCTGGAACTAACCTATTAACAAGATGCCGAAGAGCCATTGCTGTTTTCTGTTTTTGGTTTCAGAAATCCTAGTAAGGAAATATTCTCGGAATTGGACGAAACTTTCGCCAGGGTCCTATTTTTGCACGAAGCTTCCAAGACCGAAGAGATAACGAAGTGGGGCCACGAGGCAGCCAGGGGCTAGGCGGCGCGGCCCTGGCCTTGGCCGCGCCGGCCCCCGCCTCGTGTGGCCCTCGTTCTTCCGCCTACTTAAAGTCTCCGTCGCGAACCCCCCAGCACCGAGAGCCACGATACGGAAAACCTTCCAGAGACGCCGCCGCCGCGAATCCCATCTCGGGGATTCAGGAGACTCCGGCACCCTGCCGGAGAGGGAATCATCTCCTGAGGACTCTTCATCGCCATGATTGCCTCCGGAGTGATGAGTGAGTAGTTCACCCCTGGACCATGGGTCCATAGCAAGAGCTAGATGGTCGTCTTCTCCTTGTTGTGCTTCATTGTTGGATCTTGTGAGCTGCCTAACATGATCAAGATCATCTATCTGTAATACTATATGTTGTGTTTGTCGGGATCCGATGGATAGAGAGTACTATGATTATGGTGATTATCAATCTATTGTTTATGTGTTGTTTATGATCTTGCATGCTCTCCGTTATTAGTAGAGGCTCTGGCCAAGTTTTTGCTCTTAACTCCAAGAGGGGGTATTTATGCTCGATAGTGGGTTCATGCCTTCATTGACACCTGGGATCGTGACAGTAGGTTCTAAGGTTGTGATGTGCTGTTGCCACTAGGGATAAAACATTGATGCTATGTCTAAGGATGTAGTTGTCGATTACATTACGCACCATACTTAATGCAATTGTCTGTTGCTTAGCAACTTAATACTGAATGGGGTTCGGATGATAACCTGAAGGTGGACTTTTTAGGCATAGATGCAGTTGGATGGCGGTCTATGTACTTTGTCGTAATGCCCGGATTAAATCTCACTATATTTATCATATCATGTATATGCATTGTTATGCCTTCTCTATTTGTCAATTGCCCGACTGTAATTTGTTCACCCAACATGCTTTTATCTTATGGGAGAGACACCTCTAGTGAACTGTGGACCCCGGTCCTATTCTTTACATAAATACAATCAATTGTGTTTTACTGTTTTCTTTGCAAACATCTTCCACTCGATACGCTTAATCCTTTGTTACAGCAAGGTGAGATTGACAACCTCACGTTGTTGGGGCAAAGTACTTGGGTTGTGTTGTGCAAGTTCCGCTGCGCCGGAATCCCTGGTGTTGCGCCGCATCACATTTCGCGACCATCAACCTTCAACGTGCTTCTTGGCTCCTCCTGGTTCGATTCAACCTTGGTTTCTTTCTGAGGGAAAACTTGCCACCGTGCGCACATCCAGCCTGAAAGGTAAAATTCGGGCAAGGCCAGCGTGACGCCACAATACTTTTGAAATATTCAAAAGCGCGTAATATTTGTGAAATTTTAATAATAGCTACTACTTATGTGAATTTTTTTCGTTCATACGCTTATTGGGGGGTAGGCTAACCCTAATGGCCTCCTCAAGATCCCTACCTCTACCAAGGTTTCCCGAGTTCATCCACCTCGACGGGTTCCTTGCCACTTTCGACCATGTTGTGGGCATCATTTCGGGTTCCCGTACCACGGCCAGTCCTTTTCAGGAGTCCCGAACCCGATGCCATAATATTTGTTTGAAAAAAATTCAAGACCGCACAATATTTGTTGAAATAAATGAATAAGCATTTTTAAATAGCTAAATAAAAGAAGTATGAATTTTGAAAAATTTATTTTTTCTAAAACATTAATTGGAGCATTGACATGTTGAACCCACTTGTCGATTTTGCTATCAACATGACTAACTAGCTGATTAGATAACCAAGTGGTGAAATTTGCAACATATTAGACCACCACATGGTGGAAACTGCAAAAAAAATGTCCAAGTGGTGGTTTGTGCAACATATAGAGCAGTACAGTATATGGTAGTACAAGATGAATGTGCACTGCCGTGGGCCCGTGGTAATATATCATGATGATGGCAAAGGATCTTTTCTCTGCTGAAACTGTCCAGAGCTGATTTGATGAGACAAAATACAGCTCCACGGCGTGCAAGGACAGTATACAGTACATTAGCTTCTTCTCGGGTCACACGCCTTCACGACAGGTGCAGTAGTGCAGCAGAGACCAGAGAGAGAAGGCACGCCCGTAGTACTCGTATTATTGATTTCAATTCAAATTGTTTTTTTTGCCTGCTTCTCCGTCTTCTTCATCTCCATCTTCTCTGGCGACCCCGCCTACACCAGCAGCCCCTGCACCACCGCCGCCATGCCTTTTTCGGATCATCTCGAGCCACCTGTTTGATGGTACTAGTAGGAGTTGTGGACTTTTATCCATATCGCTCTACCAGCTGCCGCTCGCACTGTCCTCCAATACCTCATACCCAAACGCCAGCGTCCCACTCCCACACCCCCACACCCACTTGACCGCATCCTTCCAATGGCGAGATCGATCAATGAGAGTGGCAGTTCTTGGGTGTTTCCTGATGGCCCCCTTGAAGAAATCGCATCCCGATGCGATGTCATCACCGCCGCGAGCCTCGTCGGTTCATGCAAGTTTTATCATGATTCAGCAACACAAAGTGTAGCTCTGCCTGCATCTCAGCCGTTTGGCATGCCCTGTGTTCTTCATACTCACCAAACTGAGGTACCGCCCGCGCACAATCCCTTCTCCCGCGTCCACAAGTTCAAGCAGCAGGGTGCGCAGAAGGACAAGCAGCATGATGCAAAAGATCGCAAGGGTACCTTGTGCCAACTGACGCCGCTGGACAGGATCTCTTCCGATGCCGTGATTCCAGATGGTGGTACGGGCATGTGGGCAGGCGCGAATGGAGATTGGATCGCCCTTCTTGGCTTCCCCTGGAATTGGGAGCTTGTCAATGTGTACACTGGTCGCCGGATTCCTCTACCACCAATAAGTGAGTTTAAATCCACCCCGGATAAACTTGTGTTCGAGTCTAATGATCAACATCTTCAACTGCTGAAGATAGCTATTTGCCGAGTTCCAACAGCTGCTTCAAATTATACTAGTTTCTCTGTTCTTGCCATCTTCAACGCGGCAATTGCAGTCCTTCACTGTGCTTCTAGCAGATGGACAGTTCTTGACAACCAGTTCTTAGCGTACGGCTACTCCGATGCAATCATCCACAAGGGTATTGTATTTGCTGTAACTCAGACAGGCGAAGTTTATGCATGGAATCAACTTTCTTGGGGTAATTTTTCTCATCTCATATGATGTGTTTTCGCTATTACCTGCTAGTTTCAGATTTAGCTTTAGCCTTTTTCTTTTTGTTGTGCAGTTTTCGTGTCATGCCTGTACCTTTCCCCCTCTATATTCAATCAAAATCAGCAGCGATATGCCTTTGAGTCAAAATAAAGTACTCCCTCCGATCCAAATCAAATTGACTCAGCTTTGTCTAGCCAGTGCATCTAGCTAGACAAACTTGAGTCAATTAATTTGTGCATATCTAGCTAGACACATCCAGTTGAGTCAATTAATTTGGATCGGAGGCAGTATTTTAGCTACATCATTATTCATGTATGTAATGAACTAATCAAGTTTTGCTGAACTGACTTCAAGCTGTGCTTTCCTTTGCAAGGTCCTTTGTTGATCAGCACGGCACCTATTCCGCCAGAACTTGATGAACAAGGTCGGTACAATCTTGGCTCCTGGTGGTTAGCACGATCTCCTGATGGTTCTAGACTTTTTCTGGTCCATACCTGGGGCGTTACTGACGGGCGGGATTATACTGGACTGGTTCGGATTTTACCTGCTGCTGCTACCTCTGAGGGTCGTCATGGTCGCACTATTCGCGGGTATGGTAAGGGTTTACTTGGCTGCGAGGTGTACAGCATGGACACCAGTCAGTTGATGCCACCGAGGCCATGGAGGAGGATTATTTCCCTTGGATCATATTCTCTCTTCCTTGGAGTGAACTATCCGATTATCATTCCAGTAGAAGACGGGGCAGAACATGACCGTCCAAATATGGCGAGAAGCAACTCTGTTTACACATCGCACCATGCAGTAGGCCTTGCATATCCTCCTTCTCCAGAAATTTGCCGCTTCAGTTTGAATTCTGAAGACTGTACTGTTGGTTTCCAAACCAACATTAGATGGACATGGCGGCAGGTTCCGTTGTGGCTCATCCCAAGCTTCGCCAACGCCCGGCAATGGAACCTGCCTTCGCGTCACAGGTCCAGAAAGAAGGGCTGATGTACTTTATGTAATACTCGTGTTGTAATGCAAGATTTGTATCTGTTGAACTATTTCATTTGCATGTTTATCTCTACCTAGGCTACTCCCTTTCCGTAGTTGTGTTGTACTATCTGTTGAACTATTTCCTTTGCATGTTATCTCTACCTAGGCTACTCCTCCGTAGTTGTTAAATTGATGTAATGCTCCTACAATGCACGCTACACTGGGCGTGTGGCCTGTAATGTTATCAAACACCTTTTGTACTCGTTCTAGTAAGCATTTCACACTATAGCTCACATAATTAAAGTACTCCTACAACGTATTAGTTGAAAGATATCTCTCATAAGTAAGTACCCCTCTTTGAGCTTATGCGAAACATAAATGACTATTTTAGAAATATATACTCTCGACACAAGATTATATTAAAAACAATGGTACATAGTTCTATTAGAAAAAGAAAGTGTGAATAGTAGAATGATGGAGAAGTGTTTTTTGAGGTCTGTGCATAGCTAGTGTTCATGGTGCAAAAGCACTTAGACTAGTCACAATGGGAAGTATCGTAGACTGATACTAGTCTATGATACAACACCTTCAATGCATAGTATCATGAATTAGTATCATGCAATGTTGCGAAAAACCAATTATTCATTTCTTTCCAAATAGACTAGCTTTGCGAGGATGACAAAACATTTCTTTATTGCCCTCTCGTATGAATCTCCTCCATACATCACCTCTCATACCGATTGAAAGCCATGCCAAATCGTTGGTTCAAGACCATGAATACCAAGCCAATTTTGTTAGCTAGTTGGACCACCCTCGGATTGAGAACCAACGGTTGAAAGAAAGGTGGGCGCCAACTCATATTTTTTTCTCGAGAGTCCGACACTTGATGTTGATTGCAAAGTTCACAAAGGCCAAAATTTTGACATCCTCTTTGTGCAAGTCTTGCCACCATCCAAACTCGGTTTTGAAGTACCAACCAAGAAAAAAAAGCTTGCACTTTGGAGGACCCCATGGACCATGAAAATTTTGAAAAACTTCCAGTAAATCATGCATATTTCGATTTATATTTTGGTGAAGTTTCATTCGATTTGAATCATAGGTTTGTGAGCAAATATATATTTAGTTTAAACTAGTGCTCGAGTACGTAAGAATCTATTTAATCACAAGCTAGTCATCCGAATGGGATGAAATATTCATAGATTTTAAAACAAGGAATCTACATATTACTGGATTTTTTTTCAAAATTTTCTGAATAGTTTTTCTTTTTTAGCTTCGAAATAAGAGATAGTTTGGAACGTTGGATCTCAAATGGATGGTAGATGGTGGGACACAGTCACAATGTATCTTGGAAGCATCAAGTCACTGAAGCTCTGTCCGGTTTCCAAACCAAGCTAGGAAAGGCATTGAAAATGAAGTTCTGCTCTAAAACATTTCTCATTCCATTTTGGTGCTCGCGCGGTTGCATGCTGCCCACGTGTTAAGGTACGTGTCTCTGGCATGTAGAGAACTACGATTATTGGCGAAAAATATATCGAAATGGAAACTGTAAAAAAAAGCCCTCTCTGGTCAACCTGATGTGACGAGACATCACTGCACCAAACGTCGTCGCAAATTTATAGATGGGTGGCGTGCTAGTCTACCAACAGTCAAATCGGCGCCCAGTCGCAGCAGCAGCCTAGAGTACTACCTAGTTTTTGCCCCTTGCATGTCTATCATCTTCTTCTTCACCCCGTTACAAAAAAAAAATCTTCTTCTTCACCCTCCCAGAATCACGCGCACGCGCAGGATCTCGATCCCCACCACGCCGCATCACTAGTACTACTCCGTATACCTTTCTCTCCTTACCCCGGCCGGCCGCGCGCCGCATCGTTCCTTCCATAGCGCTCGCCCTCTCCTCCGAAAACCCCAAGCGCAGTTGCATCCGCCATCCACCTAAATCCATCTTCACGTGATGGATTATTCTAGGCTTTGCCGGGGCGGCGGGGACGGCCACTTGGAGGCTCTCACCGGCGACAACATCGACCTCATCGCTGCGCATCTGGACGTTACCTACACCGTCCGACTTGCTGCATGTTCCAGGGAGCTCTACGACATGATCAGCAAGGATGAAGGTAAGATGCACCATTGGGATGAACCCTGCCTGCTGATGCCTCCGCCTGCTTATTGGTTCGGTGAACACTGGGACCTGGCGACAGCATCTCGTCTGCATGATACCGTGTACGACCTGGTGCCCCTCGACCATCCTCGCCGTTCTGTCGCCCTGCCGTTCATGCACGACAGAAAATGGCTTGGCGCGAACGGCGACTGGATCGCCGCCGCCGATCATCATGAGTGGTGCCTCGTGAACGTCTACACCGAGCGACATATCCCCCTTCCATCCCTACCTGATTCGAAGATTCATCATAGTATTGTTTCATATCGACCTGCATACTCTTTTAACTGGGGTCCAGCAATTTATTTGTTGAAGATTGTAATCTGCCAAGTGCCCACAAAAGGTGGGAGGTACGCAGATTACAAGCTCATCGCCTTGTTCGACAAAACGATTTTCTACCTTGAAGGGGGTGGCGACTGGAGAATGCTGGAGGCCCTTACACCTGCACCTGATTATCCAAATTACTGTGATGCCATTGAACTCCGTGGCCACGTTTTTGCGGTGGACGAAACTGACGGCTCCACGTACTTCTGGGACACCGCAAATGGTATTTTTTCAGTCCTTATGTTGCATTGCATGATACACTGCCTTAACCAATGAAGTTATTCATGAACTACCTTGTTTATATTTTACCTTTCTTATATGACTTAATGATCACACCCCCTTTTGCTGAATATGAATGAACCGTTGCTTGCAATGAATTAGTAGTACTAATTAGTCACCAACAAACATAGTATGCTCAGTATGTGATTGCATTCCTGAATTAGTAACTCTACGCCACTGCAGAATATGGGTGTAATTAACCAGTATCTCAAAAGATAACGTGGCACTATGAAGGCACCCTTTTTGATAACCTTTTACACCCATTGTTTCATATATAACTAATTGATTTTGCCTCCAAAAGGAGGACGAGAGACCCCCGCCATCTGCATCAGAGAGATGCATAAGGACTTTCATAAGTATATGACTTAACGATCACATCCTTTATCTGAATATGAATGAACCGTTGCTTGCAATGAATTAGTACTAGTCAGTCATCAGCAAACATAGTATACTCCGTATGTGAATGCATTCCTGAATTAGTAACTCTATGCAACTGCAGAATATGGATGTAATTAACAAGTATCTCAAATGTTAACGTAGAAACAGAAAAATAGAAGAAAATCGTTTGTAATTACATGCGTAGCTTATATTTTCTAGAGATCGGGGAAAAAGCCTTGATTGGATGTACCTACATGCAGATCAAACAGTTCTTCGTTTATATCGGTGAACAATCTGCAGAATGGTATAATTAATTTTGTTTTTGATACATTTTTTCTCCCATTTTCTTGAATAGATTTCAGTTTCCCACAATTATCTTTCATTAGTGATTGTGACGTCCCCTCATTCAAAATAACTCAGGTTATCTTTTTCCTAATTCAATGATATTTAAGTTTGAGTAAGTTTACGATTAATATCTACAACCTCATATATATATAAGATTTAGCACCTGCAGGCCTAACAAAGTTAGCTGCCTCTAGTCCCCTGTATAGTTCTTTCTTTTTGCTTTCTCAGTTTTTCGTAGCCTTGCTACAACCCTGTATGCTCTAATATATAATGATGCACGACTAGGCATGTGTTCGAGAAAAGAAAATCTAAATATCTTTTGTAATATATGAACCTATATTGATGTTTTAGATGTTGGTAGTATAATTTTCGATAAACTTGAACAGACTTAAATCAGTTTAACTTAGCACAACCATATAGCGTACCTTTTTTAGAACGCGAAAATGAGGTAAACAAATACCATGTGTACCCTTTACTATCAATAGTAGAGAAGAGATTATGAACCTTCAACTCTAAAATGCAAATTCTTCTACTGAATGGATAGCTGCATCTGATACCTATTTTGCAAATGTTACCAGACTTGGGGTTAGCTACAAAGAGCATTTCTTTCTTGTCAAGCTTCATGCACTACCAACACAACCAAAAGTCCGAACTGATCGCAAGGGCGGCAATCCACTTATACAATTCAACACCCCCCTCACGTGTGATGGGAGACAAGTCAACATGTGGAAAGACTCAGAGGTATAGCTCAAGAGGCATATACGTGGACTCCGAGGGGGCAACAACAATTTTAGGATAAATTGCGAAAGCCAGGACTCGAACTCGAGACCCTGGCTCTGACACCATGTCAAGCTTCATGGACTAGCCAACGCAACCAAAAGTCCGAACTGATGGAAAGGTCTAGGCAATCCACTTATACAGTTAAACATTTCTTACCCTTCGGGTGGTCACAGGGAAGCTCTCTAATAGATCACTTAAGACAAAGGGAATTAACTACAGCACAGGACTTAAACTTAAGATGATATATATTTGTCAAAATTTGAATGTATCTATATGCTTTCACTGTCTAGATACATCTGAATTTGGACAAATCTCAGACACTTTCGGTGGGACAGAGGTAGTATATAACTGTGTATACACTAACTAGTGTCTAGTTTTGGCGAAGTTTAGACTAGTTTCGTGGGATGGATGCAGTATAACTGATATATTGGACACTTGATTTGAACACATGAATGACCAATGTCCTTAGCTTACATAGTCGTATTTATACTGTGAGCATGAACGATGAACAATGCTGCTGTTTGAATATGGTTGCCAGTAACACCCTATTCGTCTCCATTTCTAATATTGCAGAAAACCCGATGCTCCCGTTTGTAATCCCGCCACCGGTGGTGGATGATCAGCAGTACGCGTGGTTCCTCGCTCCATCTGCTGATGGCAAGCGATTGATGATCATCCTTACAGTAAACAAGATTGGGATTGCCAATGCTGAAGTACCTCCTGACATTCCCTATGCTGCTAATGGGCTTCAGCTACGGCAGTATCCTCCTGTTGCCACCTACGTCTTTGAGCTGGATCCCTTATCTACTGCACGTGCAGGGGACTTTCTTTGGAGGCAGGTTAACAGCCTCAGCGACCACTCTCTGTTCCTCGGACTCAATTACCCAATCATTGCCAACCTGAAGAAGCGTGAATCCAAAGCTCCTGATGGCACATTGGTTCCATTCATGAGGAAAAACTGCGTCTACACAGCATACCGGAATATTCGTTATAATCAATACCCTAAAATTTTGCGCTGCAACCTCCAGCCAGATGAAGGTGAGACTGTGGGAGTTATCAGCCTTCCCAAGGATGGTTGGGATAGTGTCCGACAAGCGGCTATGTGGTTTAAGCCTGCTTTAAACATTGCCCGTTCGGTGTTACCTTTAAAAAAACAGTGACACTTTTTTATTATGCTTGAAGTGTTGAGAAGTAGTACACTGTTTTTAGTATGTACTAGTTTGAATCAGTTTATTTGAACACTGCCCTGCTTTTGTATTTCGTGTTGCCTTCATATTATAACCCATGCATGGCTGTTTTAGGATTGACTTTATTTCAGCACTATAATTACAATGTGTGTACGTCCTTTATAATATAGCCACCTCTTGTTGATCATACTCATGAGAGGACCATTCCTATTTTTTTCGCCGCTAAAGGGTAAAGTACATCCACTGGCACGGGGGTGTGTTCGGTTCCACCCCATCCCCAAACCGAACATGCATCAACTACGAGCAAGGAAGTAGATGTGCGACCTAGGTGACTGTGCGGACCCCACATGTGAACCAAAGAAAAAAACATGTCAATACGGAACTGATGTACATACGACAACTCCTATATGATATGCGTATGTACGATTGAGCATCTGGAGGTGTGCTGCCACCTGCTTCCTCACACGAAGGGTTGGATCTTGTGTTTCGTACACGGATCGGACTGAAATTGTCGTGTGCATAGCAAGGTTCATGTCAATAAGGCTGAGTTTGGCATCTAAGTCTAGGCAACAAATACTTTTGGGTTCCAACGGCCATCTACAAGGTATTTGCTATAGGCCTACTTGCTCCGGCTGTCGAAGCCCAATAACTACAAATGGGCCTTTCTGCTCATGCAATGTTGGCCCTTTTCTAAAGAACCACAGATCCTATGATTGGCAAAAAACAAAAACACGGAGATTCTACATAAAAGTTGTTTGTATTTATTTTGAATTATTGGGTTGCAATTTTTGAAACTGCTCATGGCCAATATGAAAATCCTTGATCGCTCCATACCCACATAGATCACGGTATTTTCAAAAATTCATAAAGTGGATTTGAAATTTAAAACATATCCTAATAATTCCATGATTTATTCTATTAACTTGCAAGATCTTGGAGCGAAAGAGCTTGTATTAGTCTGCGAAAATAATACTGATAAACCTGTCGTTAACAAGAAATGAAGGTTTATCGTTCAGAGAGGATGCCATGTGGGACCCATGAGACAGTAGCGTCCTCAACGTTTCAAAGAAAAAGGCAAGTAGCCCGAAAATAGGGGTAAAAAATAAATCCTACAAAGGAAACATTTATAGTTCATAGAGGCTGACATGTGGGACCGATCTGCCAGCTGCATCCTCATCATTTCGAAGTCGGCAGGGATCAGAAGAAAAAGGCAAATAGCCAGAAATTAGGGGTAAAAAATAAATCCAAAAAGGAAACTTTTATTCTTAATAGAGGATGACATGTGGGACCGACCTGCCAGCAGCGTCCTCATCGTTTCAAAGGCCGCAGGGGATCAAAAGAAAAAGGCAAATAGCCAGAAATTAGGGGTAAAAAATAAATCCAACAAAGGAAAGGTTTATTGTTCATAGAGGCTGACATGTGGGACCCATGAGCCAGCGGCGACCTCAATTTCAAAGGCGGCATATGATCGAAAAGAAAAAGGCAAGTTAGCAAAAATCAGTGGGTAAAAAAAATCTAAGAAATGAAACTTTATTGTACAGTCCCAGTGTGTAAAAAAAAGGCAAATAGCCAGAAATTAGGGGTAAAAAATAAATCCAACAAAGGAAAGGTTTGTTGTTCATAGAGGCTGACATGTGGGACCCATGAGCCGGCGACCTCAATTTCAAAGGCGGCATATGATCGAAAAGAAAAAGGCAAGTTAGCAAAAATCAGGGGGTAAAAAAATCTAAGAAAAGAAACTTTATTGTACATAGAGGATGACATGCGGGTCCCATGAGCCAGCACCTTACTCAACGTTTCAGAGGCGGCATGAGATCAAAAGAAAAAGGAAACTGACCAAATATCAGGAGCAAAAAATAATCCAAGAAAAGTAACTTTTATTGTACATAGAGGATGACATATGGGTCCCACTTATACAAGCTCTTTCGCTCCAAGATCTTGCAAGTTGATTGTACATAGAGGATGACATGCGGGCCCCTTGTGTCAGCAGCTTAATCAACGTTTCCAAGGCGGCAGGGGATCAAAAGAAAAAGGAAATAGCCAAAAATAAGAGGGTGAAAAAAAATCCAAGAAAAGAAACTTTTATAGTATAGAGGATGACATGTGGGTCCCATGAGCCAGCAGCTTCCTCAACGTTTCAGAGGCTGCATGAGATCGAAAGAAAAAGGCAAGTGACCAAAAATAAGAGGGAAAAAAATCCAAGAAAAGAGACTTGATTGTACATAGAGGATGACATGCGGGTCCCATCAGTCAGCAGCTTACTCAACGTTTCCAAGGCGGCAGGGGATCAAAAGAAAATGGAAATAGCTAAAGATCAGAGGGTGAAAAAAATCCAAGAAAAGAAACTTTTATAGTACATAGAGGATGACATGCGGGTCCCATGAGCCAGCAGGTTCCGCAACATTTTCAAAGGCGGCATGAGATCGAAAGAAAAAGGCAAGTGACCAAAAATCAGAGGGTGAAAAATAATCGAAGAAAAGAAACTTTTATTGTACATAGAGGATGACATGCTGTCCCATTTTGCAGCAGAGGTCCCAACGTTTCAAATGCGGCTTGAGATCAAAAGAAAAAGAAAGTAGCCAGAAATTAGGGGATAAAAAAAACTCGAAGAAAAGAAAGTTGATTGTACATAGAGGATGACATGCGGGACCCACGAGTTAGCAGCTTACTCAACGTTTCCAAGGCGGCAGGGATCAAAAGAAAAAGGAAATAGCCAAAAATCAGAGAGTGAAAAAAACCCTAGAAAATAAACTTTTGTAGTACATAGAGGATGACATGCGGGTCCCATGAGCCAGCCCTCAAAGTTTCAAACGTGGCATGGGATCGAAAGAAAAAGGCAAGTGACCAAATATCAGGAGCCAAAAATAATCCAAGAAAAGAAACTTGATTGTACATAGAGGATGACATGCGGGTCCCATTTTGCAGCAGCGGTCCCAACGTTTCAAATGCGGCTTGAGATCAAAAGAAAAAGAAAGTAGCCAGTAAATTAGGGGGTCAAAAAACTCCAATAAAGGAAAGCTTTATCGTTCATACAGGCTGACATGTGGGACCTATGAGCCAGCAGCTTACTAAACGTTTCAAAGGCGGCAAGGGATCAAAAGAAAAAGGAAATAGCCAAAAATCAGAGGGTGAAAAAAATCCAAGAAATCAAACTTTTATTGTACATAGAGGATGACATGCGGGTCCCATGAGCCAGCAGATTCCTCAACGTTTCAAATGTGGCATGAGATCGAAAGAAAAATGAAAGTGACCAAATATCAGGAGCCAAAAATAATCCAAGAAAGGAAACTTTATTGTACATAGAGGATGACATGTGGGTCCCATTTGCAGCAGCGGTCTCAACGTTTCCAAGGTGGCACAGGACCAAAAGAAAAATGAAGTAGCCATAAATCAGGGGGTGAAAAAATCCAAGAAAAGAAAGATTTCAATTGGGCTGCATCTGGACATCTGGGCCTTCGAACTATCCTTCTGGGCCTTTTGATTCGTACAATTTCAGCCCACTCCAGAACATGGAAGTTCGGATTTTTCTCAAAAAAAAAAACAGGAAAGTCCTATGCTTCGCAAAAACAAAAAACAAGGAGATTCAAGATATAAGTTGTAAAAATAAAGATTTAATTTATCCGTTTGCAATAGCTCAGAGCGAAATACACTGTTTATTGTCTGCAAAATAATCAAGATATCACATGTTTCTTGTACGGGGAGGCTGACATCAGGGACCCATGAGCCAGCAGCGTCGTTAACGTTTTTAGGCAGTGGGTCGAAAATAAAAAACAAAAATCAGTTGGTAAAAAAATCCAAGAAAAGAAACATTTATCGTTCGAGAGGATGACATGCGGGACCGATGAGGCAGCAGCCCCTCAACGTTTCCAAGGCGGCAGGATCAAAAGAAAAAAAGGAAATAGCCAGAAATTACTTAGGGGTCAAAAATAAATCCACCAAAGGAAACTTTTATTGTTCATAGAGGATGACATGTGGACCGACCTGCCAACAGCGTCCTCATCGTTTCAAAGGGAGCAGGGGATCAAAATAAAAAGGCAAATAGCCAGAAATTAGGGGTCAAAAATAACTCCAAGAAAGGAAACTTTATTGTTCGTAGAGGATGACATGCGGGACCCATGAGCCAGCAACTTACTCAACGTTTCAAAGGCGGCATGAGATCGAAAGAAAAAGGCAAGTGACCAAATATCAGGAGCCAAAAATAATCCAAGATTTATTGTACATAGAGGATGACATGTGGGTCCCATTTTGCAGCAGCGGTCTCAATGTTTGAAATGTGGCTTGAGATCAAAAGAAAAAGAAAGTAGCTAGTAATTAGGGGGTCAAAAAAATCCAAGAAAAGAAAGTTGATGGACATAGAGGATGACATGCGGGTCCCTTGAGCCAGCAGCTTACTCAACGTTTCAAAGGGGGCAGGGATCAAAAGAAAAAGGCAAGCCAAAAATCAGCGGGTGAAAAAAATCCAACAAAGGAAACTTTTATAGCACATAGAGGATGACATGCGGGTCCCATGAGCCAGCAGGTTCCTCAACGTTTCAAACGTGGCATGAGATCAAAAGAAAAAGGGTGACCAAATATGAGGAGCCAAAAATAATTCAAGAAAAGAAAGTTTTATAGTACATAGAGGATGACATGCGGGTCCCATTTAGCAGCAGCGGTATCACCGTTTGAGAGGCTAGGATCAAAAGAAAAAGAAATTGCCAAAAATCAGAGGGTGAAAAAAACCAAGAAAATGAACTTTTATAGTACATAGAGGATGACATGCGGGTCCCATGAGCCTGCAGGTTCCTCAACGTTTCAAACGTGGCATGAGATCGAAAGAAAAAGGCAAGTGACCAAATATCAGGAGCCAAAAATAATTCAAGAAAAGAAAGTTTTATAGTACATAGAGGATGACATGCGGTCCCATTTAGCAGCAGCGGTATCACCGTTTGAGAGGCGACAGGGGATCGAAAGAAAAAGGCAAGTGAAAAAATATGAGGAGCCAAAAATAATTCAAGAAAAGAAAGTTTTATAGTACATAGAGGATGACATGCGGGTCCCATTTGCCAGCAGCGGTATCACCGTTTGAGAGGCGGCAGGGGATCGAAAGAAAAAGGCAAGTGAAAAAATATGAGGAGCCAAAATAATTCAAGAAAAGAAAGTTTTATAGTACATAGAGGATGACATGCGGGTCCCATTTAGCAGCAGCGGTATCACCGCTTGAGAGGCGGCAGGGATCGAAAGAAAAAGGTAAGTGACCAAATATGAGGTGCCAAAAATAATTCAAGAAAAGAAAGTTTTATAGTACATAGAGGATGACATGCGGGTCCCATTTAGCAGCAGCGGTATCACCGTTTGAGAGGCGGCAGGGAAGAAAAAGGCAAGTGACCAAATTTGAGGTGCCAAAAAACTCCAAGAAAAGAAAGTTGATTGCACATAGAGGATGACATGCGGGTCCCATTTAGCAGCAGCGGTCTCAACGTTTCCAAGGCGGCAAGGGATCAAAAGAAAAGGAAGTAGCCAGAAAAGGGGGTCAAAAAATCCAAGAAAAGAAAGAATTTTGGTTCATAGAGGATGACATGCGGGACCCATGATCCTGCATCGTAAACGGCTCGATCGGAGAACGTTGAACGAGATGGCGCGATCGAGAAAAAAACAATGCTAGAGAGGCTGCCATCTGGGCCCTACATCCCTGGGCGGTGCGGATTTGCGTTGACTCGGCCGGCGAACCCGAGAATTCGCGATGCACCACGTCCCGGGCCACCATACGCGATGTTTTGGCCGCTTTCGTCGGGCTAGGTGGCCTCAAAAACGAGAAAAAAAGTTTTGACATGCACCACGGAGGGACCAAAAATCGCCGGCCATGGTACACCAGCAACCACGGCGCGACTTCAACTTCGTCGGCCATGGCAACTTTTCTTGTAGTGTATGTATATGCTTCAAGCCCATCTCGATTACGGCCAATCTCCTGATTTGGCCAAAATCTGGTGATAACACACTCCCCCCAACCTTTTCTTTCACAAGCCATGGCTAACCGAATCCTCGGGTGCCTTCCAACATTCACATACCATGGAGTAGTGTCTATTTGAAAATTTAAGTTGCTTACTGATAGATCAGAGCAAAACATGTGAAGAGAATTATTAATGCAAGTTAATTAATTGGGACTGGGAACCCCATTGCCAGCTCTTTTTTCAAAATTATTGGATAAGCGGATGAAGCCACTAGTCCATTGTGAAAGTCTGTCAAAAGTAAATGACAAGATTGAAAGATAAAACACCACATACTTCCTCATGAGCTATAAAACATTGACACAAATAAGAGATGATAGCTTTTGAATTGTTTAAAGGTAGCACATGAAGTATTTACTTGGAATGGCAGGAAATACCACATAGTAGGTAGATATGGTGGACACAAATGGCATGGGTTTTGGCTCAAGGTGTTTGGATGCACGAGAAGCATTTCTCTCAGTACAAGGCTTTGGCTAGCAAGGTTGTTTGAAGCAAACACAAGTATAAACCGGTACAGCAAAACTTACATAAGAACATATTGCAAGCATTATAAGACTCTACACTGTCTTCCTTGTTGCTCAAACACTTTTACCAGAAAATATCTAGACCTTAGAGAGACCAATCATGCAAACCAAATTTCAACAAGCTCTACAGTAGTTCTCCACTACTAGATTTAAACTACATGATGCAAGAGCTTAAACATGATATATGAGAGCTCAAAACAATTGCCAAGTATCAAGTTATTCAAAACCATATGAAGCATTTTCTGATTCCAACCAAATAGCAACAAGTGAAGCGATCAACTTTCGCCCTTGAACATTAAAAGTAAGAAGGAAGAACACATGTGTTCATACGCAACAGCGGAGCGTGTCTCTCTCCCACACATGAGCATGAATTTATTCAGAGAATGAAAATAACAAAACGAAAATAAAAGCACACAGACGCTCCAAGTAAAGTACATAAGATGTGACGGAATAAAAATATAGTTTCACTAGAAGTGACCTGATAATGTTGTCGATGAAGAAGGGGATGCCTTGGGCATCCCCAAGCTTAGATGCTTGAGTCTTCTTGAAATATGCAGGGATGAACCACGGGGCATCCCCAAGCTTAGGCTTTTCACTCTTCTTCATCATATATCATCCTCCTCTCTTGAAAACTTCTGCCACACCAAACTTCAAGCAAACTCATTAGAGGGTTAGTGCATAATAAAAATTCACATGTTCAGAGGTGACACAATCATTCTTAACACTTCTGGACATTGCACAAAACTTCTGAAAGTTAATGGAACAAAGAAACTCATTCAACATAGCAAAAGCGGCAATGCGAAATAAAAGGCAGAATCTGTCAAAAACAGAACAGTCCGTAAAGACGAATCTGGCAGGGGCACTTAACTTGCTCAAATGGAAAAACTCAAAACTAATGAAAGTTGCGTACATATCTGAGGATCACACACGTAAATTTGCAGATTTTTCTGATTTTTTACAGAGACTTCTGCGCGAATTCGTGACAGACAGCAAATCTGTTTCTGCGCAGTAATCCAAATCTAGTATCAACTTTACCATAGAGATTTTACTTGGCACAAAAACATGATAAGGAGAGGTTGCTACAGTAGTAAACAACTTCCAAGACTCAACAAAACAAAAATTGCTGTAGTAAAATAAACACATGGGTTATCTCCCAAGAAGTTCTTTCTTTATAGCCATTAAGATGGGCTCAGTAATTTTAATGATGCACTCGCAAGAAAGAAGAGTTGAAGCAAAAGAGAACATCAAAAAGCAAATTTAAAACACATTTAAGCCTAACCCACTTCCTATGAAAAGGAATCTTGTACACAAATAAATTCATGAAGAACAAAGTGACAAGCATAGGAAGGCAACACAAGCGCAATTTCAAGATTCTCAACATAAAGAGGGGAAACTTAATATTATTAAGATGCATATAACCATGTTTCCCTCTCTCATAATAACTTTCAGTAGCATCATGAACAAACTCAACAATATAACTATCACATAAAACATTCTTGTCATGAGCCACATGCATAAAATTATTACTCTCCACATAAGCATAATCAGTTTTATTAGTTGTAGTGGGAGCAAATTCAACAAAGTAACTATCATTATTATTCTCATCAAGTGTAGGAGGCATAGTATAATCATAATAAAATTTATTCTCCATAGTAGGCGGCACCAAAAGACTACTATCATTATAATCATCATAAATAGGAGGCAAAGTATCATCAAAGAAAATTGTCTCCTCAATGCTGGGGGACTAAAAATGTCATGCTCATCAAAACCAGCTTCCCCAAGCTTAGAATTTTCCATATCATTAACAACAATGGTGTTCAAAGCGTTCATACTAATATCATTGCTACTAGCATGCAAATAAGATTCCATAGGTTTTTTAATTTTCGCAGCAAACAATCCATGTCTTAACTCAGGAAATAGAATAAGCTCACTGTTGCTTTCCATTATGCCTAACTAGTGTAAACAAGAAACCAAAAGATGCAATTGCAGGATCTAAAGGAAATAGCTTCGAGCACTTACAACGGCAACAGAAAATAACTTAGTTACCTGGGACCGGAGTATGAGTGCCTTTTACCTTTCCTCCCCGGCAACGGCGCCAGAAAATAGCTTGATGTCTACTCACGCTTCTTTTCCTGTAGACAGTGTTGGGCCTCCAAGAGATGAGGTTTGTAGAACAGCAGCAAGTTTTCCCTTAAGTGGATCACCCAAGGTTTATCGAACTCAGGGAGGAAGAGGTCAAAGATATCCCTCTCAAGCAACCCTGCAATCACGATACAAGAAGTCTCTTGTGTCCCCAACACACCTAATACACTTGTCAGATGTATAGGTGCACTAGTTCGGCGAAGAGATAGTGAAATACAAGTAGTATGGATGTATATGAGTGGTAATAGCAATCTGAATAAAATATGGCAGCGAGTAAACATGCAACAGAACAGTAAATAAACGGAGATTCGATGTTTGGAAACAAGGCCTAGGGATCATACTTTCACTAGTGGACACTCTCAACATTGATCGCATAATAAATAATAACGTTTCTCATTTGTGCTACATACACTCTTTTGTTGGATGACAAACACCATTCGTTGTGTAGGGCTACAAGAGCACCTCAATGCCGGAGTTAACAAGCTCCACAACATTCGATGTTCATATTTAAATAACCTTAGAGCATAATAGATCTTTGCAAAATAAACCGAGTACTAACATAGCATACACACTGTCACCATTACACTATGAAGGGGGAATAAATCACATCAATACTATCATAGCGATAATCAACTCCATAACCTACAAGAGATTATGATCATAATCTACGACAAGAACCACACGATGCACACACTGTCACCATTACACCATGCAGGAGGAATAGACTACTTTAATAACATCACATGAGTAGCACATAACTAGTAGCGATACAAAGCTCATCATATGGATCTCAATCATGTAAGGCAGCTCATGAGATCATTGTATTGAAGTACATAGGAGAGAGATTAACCACATAGCTACCGGTACAGCCCTTAGCCTCGATGGAGAACTACTCCCTCATGGGAGACATCAGCCGTGATGAAGATGGCGGTGGAGATGGCAGCGTGTCGATGGAGAAGCCTTCCGGGGCACTTCCCCGTCCCGCGGCATGCTGAACAGACTCCTGTCCCCCAGATCTTGTCTTCGCGATGGCGGCGGCTGGAAGTTTTCGCACGTGGCTTATTCGTCTTGATGTTTTAGGTCAGGACCTTTATATAGGCGAAGAGGCGGAGTCGGAAGGTCGACGAGGCGGTGACACACTAGGGCGCGGCCCACCCCCCCGGCCGCGCCACCCTGGCGTCTGGTGGCCCAGTGGCCCCCCTCTGGCCTCTCTCGGGTGTTCTGGAAGCTTCGTGGAATTTCAAGATTCTGGGCGTTGATTTCGTCCAATTCCGAGAATATTTCCTTACTAGGATTTCTGAAACCAAAAACAGCAGAAAACAGGAACTGGCACTTCGGCATCTCGTAAATAGGTTAGTTCCGGAAAACGCATCAAAACGATATAAAGTGTGAACAAAACATGTAGGTATTGTCATAAAATAAGCATGGAACATCAGAAATTATGGATACGTTGGAGACGTATCAGGACACAAGAGACTTCTTGTATCTTAATTGCAGGGTTGCTTGAGAGGAATATCTTTGACCTCTACCTCCCTGAGTTCGATAAACCTTTGGGTGATCCACTTAAGGGAAACTTGCTGCTGTTCTACAAACCTCTGCTCTTGGAGGCCCAACACTGTCTACAAGAATAGAAGCACACGTAGACATCAGGCGCGCCGGCCTATGGGTGGGCCCCTCGGACGCCCCCCTACGCTGCCCCTTCGCCTATTTATTCCCTCCATCACGAAAACCCTAGTACCGAGAGCCATGATACGTCAAACCCCATCTCGTGGGGTTCGGAAGATCGCCTCCGGCACCCTACCGGAGAGGGGAATCATCACCGGAGGGCTCTACATCACCATGCCCGCCCCGGACTGATGCGTGAGTAGTTCATCTTGGACTACGGGTCCATAGCAGTAGCTAGATGGTTGTCTTCTCCTCTTGTGCTATCATGTTTAGATCTTGTGAGCTGCCTATCATGATCATGATCATCTATTTGTAATGCTACATGTTGTGTTTGTTGGGATCCGATGAATATTGAATACTATGTCAAGTTGATTATTGATCTATCATATATGTGTTATTTATGTTCTTGCATGCTCTCCGTTGCTAGTAGAGGCTCTGGCCAAGTTGATACTTGTGACTCCAAGAGGGAGTATTTATGCTAGATAGTGGGTTCATGTCTCCATTGAATCTGGGGGAGTGACAGCAACCCCTAAGGTTGTGGATGTGTGCTGTTGCCACTAGGGATAAAACATCAATGCTTTGTCTAAGGATATTTGTGTTGATTACATTACGCGCAATACTTAATGCAATTGTCTGTTGTTTGCAACTTAATACTGGAGGGGTGCGGATGCTAACCTGAAGGTGGACTTTTTAGGCATAGATGCATGCTGGATGGCGGTCTATGTTCTTTTTCGTAATGCCCTAAGTAAATATCATAGTAGTCATCGTGATATGTATATGCATCTATATTTGTCAATTGCCCAACTGTAATTTGTTCACCCAACATGCTATTTATCTTATTGGAGAGACACCACTAGTGAACTGTGGACCCCGGTCCTTTTCTTTTACATCTGAAATACAACCTACTGCAATCATTGTTCTCTGTTGTTTTCTGCAAGCAAACATCATTCTCCACACCATACGTTTAATCCTTTGTTTTCAGCAAGCCGGTGAGATTGACAACCTCACCGTTAAGTTGGGGCAAAGTAGTTTGATTGTGTTGTGCAGGTTCCACGTTGGCGCTAATCACTGGTGTTGCGCCGCACTACACTCCTCCACAACAACCTTCACGTGGCCTTCATCTCCTACTGGTTCGATAACCTTGATTTCTTACTGAGGGAAAACTCGCTGTTGTACTCATCATACCTTCCTCTTGGGGTTCCCAACGGACGTGTGCTTTACCGTCACAAGGAAGCTGCCTCCACACGCCAGCAGCGCGCCACAGTACACGGCGCCCCTGGCCTCTCTCTCGATCACAATTTTTTTGTTTTTTTTACTTAACGAACAAATAACTTAACAAAAAAATAACTTAACAATATGAATTAGTTATTTTACTTAGCAAAATGTTAGCAAATTTATAATATTAACAAAAATTTAAACGTACTTAACAACAATGTTAGCAAACGGAACCGGTACCCCGCGCGTATACCCGCCCTCCGTATACGCGCGGGGTTTTTTTTAGAGATAGAGAGAGATAGAATAACACCGTCCCCGCGTGTATACGGAGGGGGTGGCGAGGGCCACCGCCCTTTCACCACCGCCGCCCCCCTTTCGCCACCGCCCTTTCGCCACCGCCACCGCCCTTTCACCATCGCCACCGCCCCCTCTCGCCACCGCCACCGCCCTCCTTCTTTACTGGGATTAATTAGTTTTTACTACATGTTTTAAGGAGTGACATATGGCGGACGATAGAGCCGACCCGATTAGGGAAAACTGTAATGCGGAAGGTGAGACACATCTTTTCGGCATCATAAACGGCGACATTCCTTATGTGGCGGCCGAAGAAGATGAAGAAGAGGATGTCTCTTCTTATCTGAACCTTGACGGTGAAGGTGAAGGTCGTCAACAAGGTGATGACGAAGGAACGGACACTGTCGATGGAGGTCAACCGTCGACAAACGACGATGGAGATAAGCAATTAGCAACCACCTCCGGCGAGGTATATATATACATTGAGCCTCTGGTGATACAAATTTACCGATTTGAATAAATATGTGTATTAACTCGACTCTCTTTCTTATTTTAGCCCTCGGCCGGATCGTCGAAAAAATCGGTGAAGACAAAGCGTGGCAAAACCAAGACGCTGAAACAAGGAGTAATATATACCATCGATGTTATCAGTGCAACCGGCAGGCCGCTGGAGCCCGAAGCGCATTACACCAAGTTCATCAACCAATGCGGAGTCGTTGTTAGAGACAACGTCCCGATCACCGTCCAGGAATGGCATGAGCCAAAGAAGGCACGTGTTGGTTTCAGTTTCATTCGCAAGAGAACAAAAAAAGATTGCTTGAGAAAGCTTATGGAGCATTTCATTCTACCTCCGGAATACAACAAATTCGATGAAGAGGGTAACAAGGTTGAGGTGGACGTCAGAGGAGGAGGCTAGTCAAAGAGTTCGCTCTTCAGAAGATGGCCACAGCATTCCGGACCTACAAGAAAAATTTAGCGGCTCAATATGTCGAGAAGGGGAAGACTCCGGATTTCAATGGACAGTATGAGAAGCTGAAAGATGATTGGCCCGAATTTGTGAGGCAAAAGCAATCGGAGCATTTCAAGGCCATATCAGAAAAGAATAAGGCAAATGCGGCTAAGAAAACGTACAATCATATTATGGGGCCAGGAGGATACCGCCTTTCGGAGCCTAAGTGGCAGAAGATGGAGGACGACCTGAGGGAGCGAGGAATCCCTCTAGGTACAGAGGGATGGGACCCAAGGGCCAAAAGCTGGTGGTACGGGCATGGGGGATCGCTAGACCCGGAGACAGGGGCGTGTGTTCACGGGAACAAAACGTTTAAACCCACCCAAGCCCTTATTGACGCAATGAGGGATGCTCAAGAGGGGAAGATCAAGTTCAACAGAGAGAACGACGCGCTGACAAAAGCCCTCGGGAATCCTGAACACGGAGGACGTGTACGAGGCATGGGGCACATTCCGTGGAAAGTAGGGTTCCCTCAGAACGATGACCCGTACGGTTACAGAAGCCGTAAGAGAAAGATGGATCGGGATGCAGATGTTGTGGCGCGGTTGGCATCGGAAATGGATGAGATGAAGAAAATGGTGCATGTACTAGTACAAGAAAGATCGGCAGCTGGGACGCATGAAGATCATCCAGCGGATGTCGGAAGCCAGCAGCGGAGAAGCAGCGTGGCTTCCACGGAGGCCCCACCGGCTGATGCTAATGCACCCCTCGGCTGGTGCTAATGCACCGACGATCGATATTACTGCACCGGAGCCTCCTCGCTACCCCGTGGACGATGTAAAGGAGATGAAAGAATGTCATCTGCATTATCCTATCGGGAACATGTCCATGAAGGTAGCCATCGGCAGTGCTTTACCACCTGGAGCACTCCACCACAACAACCCCATTCCAGATGGCTATGCTCGTGTCACGGTGGAGGACATAGTCCAAGGGTTTGAGGACCTGGAGATTGACTATGCTACACCCGAAGGGGAGAGAAGACTTGGAGATGTCAAGCGCCAGTTCATTCTATGGAAAAAGAAGTTTATCAAGTTTCCAGGCGAGGCGCCAAGGCCAACAAGTCCACCCCCCTCCGGTGGTGGTGGTGGTGGTTCACCTACACCTCCTTCACGTCAGCCGACGCCGCCCCCCAATCCGCCTCCGGCGGGTACGCCGCCCCCCAATCCACCTCCGGCGAAGAAGCAGAAGCAGTCCTGGACTATTAACCCGGACCCTTATGTACCTAAGACCACAAAGGTACCGGAGCCATCACTGAAGCCTCTCCTCCCAAGGCCTTGGGAACGTAGTGCCGAGGAAGTCGACGCGGCCGCGGCTGCTCACCATGAGAAATGGAAGGCGGAAATGAAGGCGGAAAGAGAGCCTGAGCCCAAGCCAGTATTTTCTGAGAAGCAAAAGAAGTGGGCTAAGTCATTTTTGAGCACACCGTCCCAAGCCGAGAAGAATATGCCTGACGACTATGGACGTGAACTTCGTAGGCAAGCACTCATATTGAAGAAGAAGAAAGACTTGGCGGAGAAGGAGAAGAAAGCCTTGGAGGAGGAGAAAGAAGAAAGTAAAAAAAGCGGGAAACAAGTTGCCCAGCTCGGGGAACAAAGTAAACAATCGATCCCCCCGCTCATAGTGAAAGCCGCCGGTCCGGATGCTGAACTAATGGACCCCGCTATCATAGAAGCGCGGCAGCATGGAATGACCGTAACGGTGCCGAGAAAAAGCGGCGGGTTAGGTATGACTCTTCGTGGTGTGTTAGGCCTTGAGGAGGCGCCAATGAGTGATGTAGCAATTAGATATGTGCCGAATGGGCCTCTCGTTGAGCCTGCGCAGGAAGAGGATCTACCAGCACAAATGCTAGATCTGCTACGTTGGTACAAGGGTTACATAAAAAATAACACCGGCAAAGAATATATTTATGCGGAAGTTAGACATGAGCATCACTTCAAACATTACTATGTAACAGTTCATATGAGTGAATTGTTCCAGCTGTTCAATCTGCGCGAGCTCGACAAATCTATCATCAGTTGCTACGTTCTGTAAGTGATTTATTTCTACCTCATCTCGTTCATTGCCTGCACTAAAAATATTGTGCTAACTATATTGTTGTGTGCGCTATTATGCAGAATGAAGATTGGGGAAATGCTAAAAATGAACATCCATGATGTTGGGTTCATTGACCCACATATCGTTAATGGATATGTGTTAGAAAGACACCCCCGAGACGTGGAGCAAGACCTGTGGGATTTTCTTACAAAGCAGGAACTCAAAAGTCAAATTCTATTTCCTTACCATTTTGGGTGAGTGTTTCTGTCTTGAGCACATTCTCTTTTGTTTACTCCATGCATGGTATGTCTAATCGATGAGTTATGCATGACTGTGCATGTATCGTGTCCGCAGGTTCCACTGGATTCTGCTATAATTGAATTTCACACCTCCACAGTTCTCATCATGGACTTGAATATGGATCCAAAGCTTTGGCTCAACATGAGAAATATGCTACAAAAGTAATTATTTTCAATCATTTGCGCTCTATATCGATTGGCCTCTTTCGTTCATTTCCTAATATCAAGTAACTAATAAGTCCCTTGTTCATTTAATTTTCTTTGCCTCGTAGGGTACCATATACAATTTCGAACAAGTTTCCATACATAATTTACGGCATCAGAAGTTCTACGTCCTCGTAATAGTGTTCTCCTTTAGGATGGAGGACTTCCCTCATCAAAAATCCTGCTAGTTCCTCTTGAATTGGTCGGAAGCGAGCTTCTGGACTAAGCGTCTTCCGGAAGTTATTCCTCTTGACGTTGTTATCCGATGGCTTCCGCTCAGAGGTGTATCTCCGGATGAACTCACAAACATAATATCCACATAGATTGGTCCCCGGTGGCTGAATATCTGTCGTGGTATCGTCACGGCATATGCCATAGGGTGGCTAAAGAGAGTGGTTCCTAGTATGATCTACGGCGGTATCCGGATGCGGGTATGGGGACGAGCGACACGGTGACGTACCCAGGTTCGAGGCCCTCCTGTGGAGGTAACACCTCTACCCCCGCTATGAGTGTATAATCAATAACACAAGACAATAGTGCCCTTAGAGCTGTATCCTGCCACTCCGGGAGGCTAAGGAAGACATGGTCTCTCTCACAAGGCAGCTCTAAGACTAGAATGAATATGGAATGATCGATCCCCTGTAAGAGAGGGGGTAGTGCAGCTTATATAGGCACTGGCACTTTACATAGAAGTCCCTATAGTCTAGTGGCCGGCTTGGCCGGCTCCGGCTTCCGCTCCTTCCCGAGGCGTTGACGTTAGGAGCCGTTGAGGCGTTGTGGCCTGTCCCATCCGCCTGCCGGAGTCAGCGGTATGGAGAGGAGGTGTCCCTGTCGCCATCATGCCCTGTAGCCGTACGGAGCGGCGTGAGCCATCATGGCCTGTCCGGCGCGTGGCACTGCTGCTCTACAGTGCTCCGTACTTTACGGGAGATGAGGTCAGCGTGGACCTTTGAACCCGATCACCTACCCAGCCCTTTCTGTGCAAGGCTCGCCAGCCTCGAGTCGGTCTGGGTGTAAGAACCAGTCGGATATGGCTTGTAGAAGCCGGCCCAGCCATAGCGTCAGAAGGCCGCAGCCAGTGCCGACTAAGACTTAGAGCCAGCCGGCTCCGAGGCAGCCGGCCACGCTTCCCAGCCGGCCTCCTCGCCGGCCTTTGCCGCGGGCCAGCCCTAGTCTTGAGAAGCATTAGCCCCCGGCTGGCAAGGTCCTGCGTTAAGAGGGACCTAGGCAGGTTTTCCGGCTGTTTAAACCGTCCTTTGAATCGGTTCGATAGCACCGGAGGGGCCGACCGAGAATTTTCATTCAGCCGGCTGCGCCTCGTCGCGCTGTTTCATCACTGACGCCACTTTGCTTCGTAGCCTTTCTTTACAAGTCTTGAGATGTCTCCGCCTTGCTGGGAGAGTTTGGGGCCGGATTGGAGAAATTGTCCCGCCCGTTTGTGCGCCGGAGTTTCCGCCGCTGGTCTTGTGCCCGACGGACCGGTTCGACGGCTGACTCTCGTTGCCGCTCCGTTTGTCAAATCACCGTCTCCTCCGGACGTGTGCGGCCGAGGCGACGGGTGTGGCCGTTTCTAGTAACCGCCGCGGTCGTGGGGGAAGTTATGGCGCAGTTAATCTAGCGTCGTGGCCCACGACCCCCCCACTTGGCCGTAACTTACGCGTGGCAGGCGGCTATAAATGCTCGCGGGGCTTTACCGAGGCGGCCACTCCGCCCCTTTCTTCTTCCTCGCGCCCAAGCTTCCCTTCTCTCCTTCGCTCGAGCTCTTCGTCGTTCCCAGCGAATTTCTCCAGCGTTTCCCTGTCGAACTCCGGCAAGCAGCTGCGGCCACGATCCTCCGCAGCCGCCGCACCGTCAATCCGGCGCCACGGGTCCAAGCGTGTCCACGGTACGCTCGTCGCCACCGCGCTCTCCTCCGGCGAGGAGCGGTTCTTCTTCGCCCTTCACGCTCTCGATCTCTTGGAGTTCCTCCTCCTCTTCTTCTTCAACGGCGGCGATGGCGCTCCTGCCTCGTGGGAGGGTTCGTACATGACGGAGGACAACATCGACCGCCTCATCCGCCTCCGCCGATCCCGCAGCAGACGCGGCCCGTGGATCGAAATCGAGCCGGAGCCGCAGTCCGGCGAGCGCGCCGTCTTAGGCGCGCACTTCGATCGCGGGCTTGGGCTGCCGGCTTCGCCCTTCTTCCGCCGGTTTCTGGAGTTTTTCGGCCTCCAGCCGCATCACCTGCCGGCCAACGCCTTAGTGTAGCTGAGCTGCTTCGTGTCCTTCATGGAGGGCTACGTCGCCAGGCCGGATATCGACCCCGGTGCCGGCTGTTCTACCTCAAGGCCCGACGCAGACGGCCATCCTGCGAGCCTGCGGGCCGCCTCCATCTACTCCCGCATCGGCACGCCCTTCCCGAAGATCCCTACGGTCGACTCGGTGAAGAAGTGGCAGCAGTCATTCTTCTACGTGAAGAACGCGAACCCGGCTCGATCGGGTGAACTCGCGGAGTATGACCCGGCGCCTCCGGCTGCTCCGCAAGAACTGGGGCACCAACTACAAGCCGGCGGATCCGAGGCGGAGGTGAACGCCCTCCTGAGCTATCTTTAGGACTGTGTCACCACCGAACGGCGCAGCCGATCTTCTGCTACGCGCCCGCCGGTGCCGCTCAGCACGCGCCCACAAGATCGCCATGTCCGACGGCTGATCCGACCCGGACATCCAAGCTGGAGTCACTAAGGCCCAGGTCGCTAAGCGGGTCAACCACATCTCCTGTGCGAAGCTGCCGGAGAACCTGAACGGGGTCGGAGCCCTACAACCTGCAAGAGCGCGGGCCGCCGGCGTAAGCTTTCTTCTTTGGGCCGAGTTCCGCTGCCTGCGACGCCGGCTTAACTTATTGTCGTTGCTGCAGAACTTTGCCCGGCAGCTGGCCAAGGATGGTGATCTGGCGCACAAGGAGTGGGCGTCGGAGCACGTCGACCCGGCTGACCAAGTCGGCGACGACAAGAACCCGGAGGCGCCCGAGCAGGGGCACGATGACCTGCCATCATCTCCGCAGCCGCACAAGGAGGAGCCGGAGCCGGACGTGCCGGCCTCTTCGGCGCCCATCTTAGCGGGGCCGCTGGCGGCGAGGCCGCCTGCCACCCGTCATCTTCCGCGCCCGCCCTCAGGGGCGGAAGCGGGCCGACCGAACGAGCACCGCCCCGCCTCGAGCCGAAGGCAAAGAAACAGGCCGGGCTGGTCCGGGTTAGTTCCGGAAGCAGCCGGGTAAGCTTTCTCCCTTATAACTTTGTTTGGTTCCTTTTCCTTTCTTGCTCATCTTCTTTCGTTTATCCGCTTCCAGGCCGCCATAAAATTTTCCCAGGGTGCCGGCTCTGGCCCAGCCCCTGGAGCGGAGTCGGGCAGCAGCGGCGGAGGAGGGTGTCGGGGGAAGACCCCGGGTAGGGCAATAGACGAGGAGTAGCAGGCTCCAGGCGGGCTGGCCCGCAGCAAAGGCCGGCTGAGGAGCAGCCGGCTGAAGCTGGGGCCGGTTTGCTGAGGAGCCACTGGCTCTAAGTCTTAGTCGCTCGGCTACGCCGTCTCCGCGCCGTAGCCGGGTCGGCTTCTACAAGCCATATCCGATCGGGGATCTGACACCCTTGACCGACTCGAGGCTGGCGAGTCTTGCAGGAGAAGGAACTAGGCAGGTGGTCCGGGTTCAAAGGTCCACGCTGACCTCATCTTCCGTAGTAAGGGGCACCGTGAGCAACAAAGGTTCTCACACGACAGCCATCATGGCTCATGCTCTTCCGTACGGCTACGTGCATGATGGCGACGGGACGTTCCTCACCATGCTGACTGGCACGGATGGGACGTGCCACTACGCCTCAACGGCTCCATGACGTCAACGCCTCGGGAAGGAGCGGAAGCCGGAGCCGGCCAAGCCGGCCACTAGACTATAGGGACTTCTATGTAAAGTGCCGTGCCTATATAAGCTGCACTACCCCCCTCTGCGGACGATCGATCATTCCATTCATTCTAGTCTTAGAGCTCCCTGTGAGAGAGACCATCATCTCCCTTAGCCTCCCAGGAGCAGCTGGATACAGCTCAAGGAGCACCATTGTATTTTGATATATATTATACACTCATAGCAGGAGTAGAGGTGTTACCTGCACCACAGGGCCTCGAACCTGGGTACGTCGCCGTGTCGCTCGTCCCCATACCCGCATCCGGATACCGCCGTAGATCTCTCAGGAACCACTTCGATTAGCCACCCTATGGCATATGCCGTGACGATACCACGACATTTGGCGCCCACCGTGGGGCCTTCAGCGTCCGCGGCCGGTGTCTTCATCCGGACGGGCCTCACCATCACCACCGGCGAGCGGGTCGCTTCAGGCTTGGTCTGGAGATTCGGCTCCCTCGACTGCGTCAGCGACAACGCTGGCTGCTTCGCCGACCGGCCATTCCCTGCCGGCGGCAACATCATCAGCTTCGGCGGCTTCGACGTCTACGTCGCCACCGTCGCACCACCGCGCTACCCGCGCGAGATCCTGCGCTGCGCAAGCCCTCCTCCTGGAGCCAGCGCCAGCCTCACCACCGCCAGCTCCTGCGTCATGCATGAGGTCATGGCAGCCAGCGACGACGCCGGTGACAAGTCCACGCGCGTCCGGGGCCCCCAGTTGGAGCGCACCGCGAAGGACACCGGCGCATCCGGCTCGGGCCCAAAGGCTCCAGCACCACCATCCCGGCTGGACGAAGTCCGGGCAAAGCTGAGCACTCCGCTCACGCCTGGCGCCGACCCCACCACCATCGAGAAGGACCTGGAGGAGCACCGCCAGCTCCTCCTCAAGCAAACAGAAGAACTGGCTGCTGCAAAGCGCCAGTGGGAGATCACCCAGCGCGAGTTCAACCGCGCCCACGGCCTCACGCCAGCCGGCGACAACCCAAGCCGAGCCGGCCAGATCCGCCGCAGAGGAGGCGGCCTGGGCGCAGAGATCGCCCGGGACGGCGCAGAATCGCCGGCTCCGTCCGCGGAGCAACCCGTCTACAACACCCCCGACAAGAACATGCCGCGGCGCAAGCCGCCGCAGAAGAGCTGAACCGCCTCGAGGGCGAAGAGCGCCGCGCTGACGGCGGTAATGAGCTGCCAACGCGGCCAAACGCAGGACCCCAGGTACGCCCACCGCCCCCGAGCTTCTCACGCTCGGCGCCGCAGTGCAACGATAGGGACGGCCCGAGGACACGGCCGAGTCCGCTCCCCGCACCAAGCCGCACATGCGAGCCGAACAAGCCGGGCTGCCCATGCCAGTTCCAGCCGACAAGCCGGCCGCCTGGGGCACAGCGATCGCAGCCGGCCACCATCAAGCCGGCATCGAGAGGAAGAACTGCGAGTACCGAGACGGCACCGCCGGCTCCTGCAGGCCAAGGTCACCGCCAGCCGCCCACTCCCGGGCTGGGCCCGCGCATCGAGCCAGCCGACGCCGAGATCGCCGGGACGCTGGTCGAATCCCGCATTGCGGAGGAAGAAGGGCCAGCCGGCCAAGTGCTTCGGGCCGCGGATCCTCAACGAGCCCATGGCGACGGCTTCCAGCCCCCGCGACACCCAAGCACGACGGCACGGCCAAGCCGGAGGACTGGCTGCAGGACTACTCCACCGCAGTCGGCATCGCCAAAGGCAACAAGCGCTGGGCTGTGCGCTACTCCCCCCTCATGCTGCTCGGCTCCGCCCGCACATGGCTCAACAACTTGCCAGCCGGCAGCATCAACGGCTGGCTCGACTTCGAGGAGGCCTTCATCAGCAACTTCACCGGCACCTATCGCCGGCCGGGTCGCCCCCAACAGCTCGAGATGTGCAAGCAGGGCCCGGACGAGACGGATCGCGCGTACCTGACGCGCTGGTGCGAGATGCGCAACTCCTGCGAGGGCGTGCACGAGATCCAGGCCATCAGCTTCTTCATGGGCGGCTGCCGGCCCAACACCATGCTGTGGCACAAGCTGCGCCGCAGCGAGCCCAAGACGATGGCCGCCTTGATGGTCATCGCAGAAAAGTACGCGCTGGCAGAGGAAGCCGGCAAGGCGCCGGCTGATGTTTCACCGGCCCCAGCAAGACGGGACAACAAGCCGGCCGAGCACAAGCCGGCCGAGGGCGGCTCGCATGGCAGCCGGCGGGACAACTACCGCGGCAAGCGGCACAGCGACCAGCCGGACCGCCGGTACGGTTCCGCCCATGTGGCAGCCGTGTCGGACCACGCGGCGGCTGGCGGCAGCCGGCGCCAGAAACAGGACCGGCCCTGGAAGCCGAAGTACACCTTTGAGCAAATGCTCGACTCGCCGTGCAAGTACCACAGCGGCAAGAACCCCTCCAACCACACCACCCGCGATTGCCACTTCATGAAGCGGCTGACGAGCGGCGAGCCGCTTCGCCTACCCCGGCTCCACCAGCCGGCGGGCCGGGTGGCCAAGCCGGCGCAGAGAACGCCAACCTCGAGCACCACGAGGCTAACCAAGTGCACCATGGCGGCCGGTACGAAGATGCCACCTACATCATCTTCACCACCGAGCCGGAGGAAAACGGGTGCCAGCGCCGCCTGCCTCTCGAAGTCAACGCGGGCCATGCCGCTTGGCCCCAAGACGAAATCGTCGTAGCAGGCCATAACCTTTGGACGCGCGACACCGCCTGTCCCGCCGGCTTCCGGCAGCTACGCCATGGTGTTCGACCCCCACCCATCGGCACACAAGCCGGCGAGCGTGGGCGCATTCTCGCGCGTCCTCATCGATGGCGGCAGCAAGATCAACATCCTCTGCCGACACCGCCCGCAAGCCGGGCATCCAGAGAGGCCGAGTTGCGCCCAAACCCACCGTCTTCCACGCGCATCGTGCCGTGCCACTCAGGCCAGCCGACACAGCCGGGTCACCCCGAGGTCATGTTCTCCGCAAGCCGGACCACTCGCACGGAGAACATCGAGTTCGAGGCGGACCCGGTCACCCCTACCACGCGCTTTGGGCAGGCCGCCCCCGACTAAGTTCATGCTGTGCCCCATTACGGTACCAAGGATGAAGCTGCCGGGCCCAGCACACATATAGCTGCGACTATCGCCGCTCTATGGAGTGCGCCACCCAGAGCTCGAAGATGGCCCAGACGCTGGTCATAGCTGCCGAGAAGCAGCTCATCAACGACGCCGTCGCCATGGCCAAGGCCGCGCAGTCGGGCATGCCGGCTGTGGGCAACCCGGCTGGGACGACTCACTTCCAGCCGGCCAACGACACCAAGAAGATCCTGCTCGACCCGGCGCAGCCGGACAAGTTCGTCACCATCGGTGCCGGCTTGAGCAGCAAATAGGAAAGCGAGCTCACCAGCTTCCTCCGTGAGAATCGGGACATCTTCGCATGGTCTCCAAGGGACATGCCGGGTGTGCCGAGGGAGTTGGCTGAGCACCACCTCCACGTCAGGCCAGAGGCCAAGCCGGTGAAGCAACCTCTACGTCGCTTCGCCGAAGAAAGAAGGAAGGCCATCGGTGAAGAAATCGCCCGGCTCCTAGCCGGCTTCATCATGGAAGTGCTGCACCCGGACTGGTTGGCGAACCCGGTCCTGGTTTTGAAGAAGAACGGCTCCTGGCGCATGTGTATCGACTACACCAGCCTCAACAAGGCGTGCCCAAAGGACCCCTTCCCCCTGCCGCGCATAGATCAAGTCATAGATTCGACTGTCGGCTGTGAACTGTTGTCTTTCTTAGATGCCTACTCAGGCTACCACCAGATTCCTTTGAATCCGGCTGATCAAATAAAGACTTCGTTCATTACCCCGTATGGGGCTTATTGCTACACGACTATGCCATTCGGCTTGGAAATGGGTGCGCTACTTATCAACGGTGCATGCAAAAATGCTTACAAGAGCAAATCGGCAGAAATGTTCATGCACACGTGGATGATGTCACAAAAACCAAGGAGAGGAACACCCTCCTTGGACGACCTGAGAGAAACCTTCACCAATTCGAAGATTCCTCGGATGAAGCTGAATCCTGCCAAGTGCACTTTCGCGTGCCGTCCTGGCCAGCTCCTGGCCACCTCGTCTCAGCCGAGGAATCGGCCAACCCTAGAGAAGATCGCTGCCATTGAGAAGATGGAATCGCCGCAAAGGCCTCCCAAGGACGTCCAGGGTTCACCGGATGCCTCGGCTCTCCTTGAGCCGCTTCGTCACCTCGGGTCGGGGGAGAAGGCACCGCCCTACTCGCCTGCTCAAGAAGACAAACTCCTTCAGCTGGACGCCGCAGGCGGATGAAGCCTTCCGTGACTTAAAGCGTGTGTCGACTGCGCCCGTCTTGGCATCGCCGGCTTCAGTGGAGCCGATGCTTTTGTACATCGCAGCCACCAATCGAGTGGTTAGCGTGGTCCTGGTGGTGGGAGCTGGGTGAAGCTCTCGCAAGGAGCAAACGGTCCAGCGCCCAGTCTATTACCTCAGTGAGGTGCTCTCCCAGTCCAAGCAAAACTACCCCCACTACCAGAAGGTCACCTATGGCGTATACATGGCGGCCAAGAAGCTCAAGCACTACTTCCAAGAGCACCCCATCAAGGTGGTGGCCACAGCACCCTTGGCGGAAATCATTGGCAGCAAGGACGCCAATGGCCGGGTTGCCAAGTGGGCCCTGGAGCTGGCGGCCCACTCCATCCACTACGAGCCAAGAACGGCCATCAAGTCGCAGATCCTCGCCGACTTCTTCGTCGACTGGGCCGAGATGCAATACCTGCCGCCTGTGCCGGACTCCACGCACTGGAAGCTGCACTTCGACGGCTCGAAGATGCGCACCGGCTTGGGAGCCGGAGTCGTCATCACCTCTCCTAAGGGGGACAGGCTGGACTACGTCCTGCAGATCCACTTCGCCGCATCCAACAATGTGGCGGAGTATGAAGCGCTCATCCATGGGCTCAAGCTGGCCAAGGAAATAGGCGTCCGTTGCATCCTCTGCTTCGGCGACTCCGACTTGGTCATACAGCAGGCGTCTGGCGACTGGGACGCGAAGGATGCCAACATGGCATCGTACCGCTTCCATGTTCAGCAGCTAGCCGGCTTCTTCGAGGGCTGCGAATTCCACCATGTGCCAAGGGCCAACAACGAGGCGGCTGACGCCCTGTCCAAGATAGGCTCAACCCGGCAGGCAATTCCGCCGGGTGTGGCCCTGCAGCATCTGCGCAAGCCGTCCATCACTCCATCCCCGGAGTCGGATTCCATATTCGTGCCGGCTGACCCGGGGGCTTCACAGTCAAACCCGGGGGCTTCGCAGTCAAAGTCGGGGGCTTCTCACAAACCCGTCGCTTCACAAACAACCCGGGGCTTCTCAGCCGAACCCGGCATCTCAGCCCAAGTCGGGGCTTTCTCAGCTAACCCACCCGGCGACCATGCAGTCGAAACCGGAAGCTCCGAAGATGGAGGCCTTGATGGTCAGCGTGTTTGAAATAAAATGCGTACCATCATGGGCACAAGAATTCCTCTCCTACCTCACCGATGGTGTGCTGCCCAACGATAGGGCTCAAGCCGGGCAGATTGAGAGAAGGGCCAAGGCCTCCACATAATCATCAACCACGCTGTACAAACGTTAGCTAAGTGGGTGTTCCATTGCAAGGCCGAGTCGGTTGAAGGGATTGAACTCACGGGAAATCCATCAGGAGAGTGCGGCCACCACGCTCCTCTAGAGCCATAGTAGGCAAAGCCTTCCGGCACGGCTTCTATTGGCCGACTGCGCTAAGAGACGCAGAAGATCTGGTGAAGAAGTGCAACGGCTGCCAGCGCTTCGCAAAGCAAAGGCAAACGCCGGCTTCCGCCTTGAAAACCATCCCCATCACTTGGCCATTTGCCGTGTGGGGCCTGGATATGGTGGGCCCATTCAAAACAGCCCGAGGCGGCATGACCCACCTCCTGGTGATGATTGACAAATTCACCAAGTGGATTGAAGCCAAGCCGATCAAGAAGCTGGACGGCTCCACAGCCGTCACATTCCTCAAGGAAATTATTGTGAGGTACGGCTACCCCCACAGCATCATCACCGACAACGGCAGCAACTTCGCCGAAGGCATCTTCAAGCGCTACTGTGGGGAGATGGGGATCCGAATGGACCTATCATCCGTGGCGCACCCAGAAACCAACGGGCAGGAGAAGGCAATGGCTCGATCCTAGCCGGCATCGGGCCCTGGCTGGTGGAGTCGCTGGCTCAGCCGGCTGCTGGATAGAAGAGCTGCCCTCCGTGCTTTGGAGCCTGCGCACCACGCCAAACCGCTCCGTCGGCTTCACGCCATTCTTCCTCGTATACGGGGCCGAAGCCGTCCTGCCGACTGATATCGAGCACGACGCGCCAAGGATCAAGCTCTACACGGAAGCTGAAGCTAAAGAGGCTCGCGAAGATGGAGTCGACTTGGTCGAAGAGGCCCGGCTGCTGGCTCTCAGTCCAGATCGGCCATATACCAGCAAAGCCTCCGACGCTATCACAGCCGGAAGGTGCAGCCCTTAGCATTCCGAGAAGGAGACCTAGTGCTCCGGCTGATCCAACGGACAGCCGGACAGCATAAACTAGCATCCCCATGGGAGGGTCCCTTCATCGTGAGCAAGGCAGTAGGCAATGATTCCTACTATCTCATAGATGCCCAAGAGGCTAAGAAAAACAAGGCGAACAAAACTGACGAGGAGACTAAACGTCCCTGGAATGTCAGGTTGCTTCGTCCATTTTACACTTGAGAGAAGGAATGTATGTATCCCTTGTACTCATTTTGTAATCCGCATCAATGAAAATGTGCGCCAAGAGCGCCTGGCTTCAACAATTTTCTCGGCAGATACTTCCATCGCTTTCGCCAGCTTGGCTTGCACCCTCTCATGCGGCCGGCTTAGTACCGTGAACCGGATTCCCGACAGCCGACTCCCGATCCAGCTACAGACCGCAACCCGGCTGTCCGGCTGGCGGGAGTAAGGCCTAGGGAGCTGACACGCGAAAAACGACTAAGGAAAGAGTAAAAGCGAGTTGACTTGCAACCTTTCATAAAAGTGTCGGACTGCCGAAATCGACTCGTTCGACTGAAATACTATCGGCCTCACCCAGCGGCACGCTCTTGATCCGGCGACGGACCGCAAGTCGGACGTACGATCGGCAAGAGCAAAGCCAAAGAGTGGGGCGGATGGGAAAAAGCGAACAAGTCGAAAGAAAGCAACCCGGCACACAAATGATTAACAAACACATTAAAGTGTGCCTTAATAAAAGGATAATAATATTGTCTTACATATGCACCCGGCATCCCGGGGATTTAATAAATTGTCTTGCAAAAGCAACAATCAAAAGACAGGTAAACTAAGCGCCAGCTGGAGGAGCATCAGTGGAGCATCCTCGGGCACATCGTCCGCCTCCTCGTCCTCAGCCGCCTCCTCCTCGTCGTCAGACGGCGGATTCGGGTCCTCGATGAAGAGGGACTTGTCGACGAAGTCGGCAATGGCGCAGGCACGGGCAAGCCGAGCAGTCTTGTTCTCCGCCGGGAGCTTGTCCTCCACGCCGGCGCGCCGGAACTCCAACTGGTCGAGGCTAACCTCGTTATACCAGGAGAGCACAAAAGATAGCGCCATATCGGCTCCGGCGCGCGTGGCCGACTCCTTCCAGTCCAAGAAGCGGTCGGGAGCCCTGTCCAGCCAAGCGATGAGAGGCCAGCTCCCGAAGAAGTCCCGCCGGGCCAGAGCAGCCGGCACCAGCTCTTCGGCCGCCTTCCGCAGCTCCCAGCCCAGCTTGGTGATGGGCTCCACGCGGGCGGCCATGGACGCCAAGTAGTCGTCCATGGAGAAGCAGTCCGAGCTCTGCTCCCCGGTCGCCTGCCGCGTCTCGCGCCGCCAAACTCGCTAGTGCCTCCGCCCGCGCCTCCGGGAAGGCCGCACAAACAAAAAGATGTTAAAAATCTGAAAATCCGCGGCTAACAAGAATGGCGTATCCCTGCCAACTGTATCAGCCGCAAGCCGGGGAAAGGACAGAAAAATGCAAAATTTCAAAGTAAAGAAAAGACTGGCGGCAGCCGGCTAAGAGAAAGCCGCCTGCCCCCAGCCCGAAGATGGAGATATCGAAGCAAGGTCTGTGTGAAGACTGCGGCAGCCGGCCAAGAGAAAGCCGCCCGCCCCTGTACTCGGCAGATGGAGATATCGAAGTCTAAAAGAAAAGACTGGCGGCAGCCGGGCTAAGAGAAAGCCGCCGCTCTCAGCCCGAAGATTGAGATTCCAAGATTTAACTGGGCTGCCGGCTACCCGCCTAGGCCGCAGCCGACAGCCGGAAGTCGCAGAGATAAGATAAAGGCTTACCCGCCAAGCCGCGGTCAAGGGCGTCATCCGGGTCACCTGGGCCGCTGGCGTGTCCGCGCTCTGAGACTTGACGTCACCTCGCCACGCGAGCGCCCCGGCTCGATCCTCCACGCCCCCGGGCTCACGGCCGAGATCCCTCCACCTCCTTCCGCCCAATCTCCCCGGCAGACTTGAACCTCGATGATGTGGTTAGACCTGCCAACGAGCGCTCCAGCTCCACGTGGGTCTCGCGCCTGGCAACAGTGCTTGGCCGTCTCCTCGCCCGCGGGCCAGACGCGCTCGCGGGCGGCTCGAAGATCCGCCTCCAATTGCGGGAACCCGAAAGTGCAACGGCCGCAAGTGAAAGCGCTCGCCCGGCCGAAACAAGAAAATTCAGAAAAGCAAGTCAAAAGAGAGAAGGCCTCACCCTTGACAGCCTCCAGCTCGCGAGCCATCTCGGCCCGCTCATTCTTGGCCTTGTGGTAGCCAACCACAAGCCGGTTGTACAGGGCGGTGCGCCTGTCCGCCACAGCCTAAGGAAAAGAAAAAGTTAGTCGATCAGGCGAAACCCGTGCCGGCTCCAAGCAGCCGGCCCATGCCTCGGAGGGCTACCAGGATAATAACAAAATTGCAAAAACAGAAAGACACCTACCTTGTTCAGCCGCCTCCAACCGCGCCAGGCGGGCCTCAGTTTCCTCAGCTTGCCGCTTGGCCATGGCGCGGAAGCCGGAGAAGAACATATCCATGGGCACCACCCCTGGCCGGCCATCTCGCCGGTCACCTCGCAGCACCCGCCCGGTGCCGCCTTTCTCCATGGTGCCGGCTGAGCCAAGGCTAGACACAGGGGCGGACACTACGTGCGTCATCATGGCAGCCTTGGCGACGTGAAGACCATGAGGCGCCTGCAAGCCGGTCCCGCTTGTCGCCACCAACGCCTGGCGAGCGTATCAGCTGACACGGCCATGGTTTCGCCGATTCGTTTGCTGGCGGCCTCTCGTCCGTCGGCCATCCTCGCGCTCCGAAGATGGAGGCGGCGCGGTCGAAGCAGTCGGCCCGGTGGGAATGGCGGAGTCTGTGCGCGGACCCGCGCCTCATCCGAGCCCGCGTCCGCATAACAACCCGGCGACCTGCCGACCCGCCGCGTGAAGGCGAGCCCCCCCAGCTCCCCTCAGCTGCCCAAACAGCAAGGTCCACAAGCCGGACGCGGCGCAGGAACATATCATCGAGCGTCGCCTGATTGGCGCGACGAGCCGGCTCGCCACGAGTGTCGGAGCCGGAATCACCTGGCGAAGGTGCAGCTGAAGAAAGGACCGCCCCCGTAGAAGGCGACGGAACAACAAAGGCGTGCGTGGGCGTGACGGCGGCTGTGAGTCCGCCTCCCTCCGCTGCAGCCCCGAGTCCGCCGCACGGCCGAGGCTGAGCCCCAAGACCTTGGGCAACTTGATAGCAGCCCTCTAGTCGCCAAACAAAAGAAGATAAGGAAGGAAAGAAAAGGAATCAAACAAGACTAAGAAAGAGAAAACTTACCCGGTGCTGCCTCCGGGCCGAAGCTGGGGCCCAGCCCGCTAGCTTTTCGCTCGCCTCTCGCCGAAGCAAGACTACGCTCGGGCCGGTCGTTTCCGCCCTGAGGCGCGGCCGTAGCGAGGAAGAGGCGGTATGTGCCGACCGCCAACGGCAAGACCGCACGAATGGGCTCCGAAGAGGCCGGCACGTCCTCGCTCCGGATCCTCCCCCGGCGGCGGCGGGAGAGGGCGGCACGTCGTCGGGCCCATGGTCGGGCGCTCCAGATTCTCGCTGCCGCCGCCCGCTGGCCGGTCTACATGGTCCGGCACCCATTGCTTAGGGCGCCGTGTCGCCATCCTCAAGACGCCGCCTGACAAAAAAGTCTACAACAACAAGAAATAAGTCAAGCCGCTCCCGCAGCCGCAAGCCGGAACCCGAAGAGAAGAACTTACGGCGCGCGGTAGGCTCGTGACGGCCGAGGGCTCTGTGCCCCCGTCCCGCTTTTCCGGCAACTTGGCTCGGGAGATGTGGTTCACCCGCCTGGCGACCTGGGCCTTGTTGAGCTCCAGCTCGGACGTCCGGCCGATCGAGCCGGCCGGACATGTGGCAGATCTTGTGGGCGCTGCCTCAAGAGGCAGCACCGGCGCGCAGGCATAGCAGCAAGAGGAGGCCGACGCGCACAACCGCTCGATGGTGACAAGGTCCTCCTGAGGCGTGCCTGCAGAATGTTCACTCCACCTCCGGTCCGCTGGCCAGTTGTTGCCCTGGCCTGCGGGCGCCTGAGGCGCTCGGGTCGAATTCCGGCAGATTCACCGCCGAACCCGGGCTTTCGCGCTCTTCACGTAAAAAGAACGACCGTCGCCACTTCTTCACGGAGTCGACCGTGGGGATCTTCGGGAAGGGCGTGCCCTGGCGGGAGTAGATGGAGGCGGCCCCCGTTGCCACGCATGCCGCCGGGCCGTCGACCGGGTCTTCGTGTAGAAGAGCGGCACCAGAACTCGATGTCCGGCCACAAGCCGGCGTAGCCCTCCATGAAGGCCACGAAGCAGCTAAGCTCCACGTAAGGCGTTGGCCGGGCAGTGTTGCGGCTGGAGACCGAAGTATTCCGTAAACCGCCTGAAGAAAGGTGAAGCCGGCAGCCCCAACCCGCGGTCGGCGGCGCGCCGAAGACGACGCGACGCCGGCGAGGATCCGGCACGATCTCCGTCCCCGAGTCCGCGTCTCCACTTGCGGCGGGATCCGGCGGAGGCGGCGGAGGCGCTCGATGTCCCCATCGTTCATGTTGGGCCCCTCCCAGGAGCCGCTTGGTGGCGCCATTGTTGCCGTCGAGGAAGACGAAGACGAGCTCCAAGAAATCGAGAGGGTGAAAGGAGAAGAGGAGCCGCTCCTCGCCGGAGGAGAGCGCGGCGGCGACGAGCGTACCATGGATACGCGTCCCGTGGCGCGGCTCGACGGTGCGGGTCGGGGAGGAATGCGGCCGCAAGCGCCGCCGAGTTCGGCCAGAGAGCGCCGGAGAAGTGCGTTGAAGCGGCGAGGAGCTCGAGCGAAGAAGAAACGGAGCATGGGCGCGAGGAAGAACAAGTGGGCAGGTGGCCGCCTCGATCCCCCCTCGCGGCATTTATAGCCATCTGGCGCGCACGCCAGTAACAGGCAAGTGGCAATCGTGGGCCACATCACCGGATTAATTGCGCCATAAAACGCTCCACGACCAATGCAGTTACCGGAAACCGCTGCACCACGTCGCCCACGACCGCACCAGATCCGGAGGGGACAGCGATTTGACTAGACGATGCGGCAACAGGAGCTCGCCGTCAGACCGGTCAAGTCGCGCGCAGAACCCGAAGCGGCGGAGACTTCGGCGCACCAAGCCGAGCCGGACACATTTCCAACTGTCCTGCTCCCCAACAAGGCGGAGATATCCTCGACACTTGTAAAAAGTAGAAACGCAGAAGCAAAGTGCCGACCGGCTGAAAGTAGCCGGATGAAACGAGCCGGAAGAGGGCGCAACCGGCTGAACGGAAATTCTCACGCCCTCAGTGCCGTTGAACAAAACGAGGAGATGACTTAAACGGCTGTGGAAACTCCGCCTAGGTCCCTTTTACCGTGGACCTGCTGCTTCGGGGCTAATGTCGGGAAGACCCCGGTAGGGCAATAGACGAGAGCAGCAGGCTCCGGGCTGGCCCCGATACGATTCAATTTGCATCACTATTTTATATCATAATTTGTCGTTATTCATTGATATATTTCATATTGGGACACAATACTT
Organism: Lolium multiflorum; assembly: GCA_030979885.1. Classification (NCBI taxonomy): domain Eukaryota; kingdom Viridiplantae; phylum Streptophyta; class Magnoliopsida; order Poales; family Poaceae; genus Lolium; species Lolium multiflorum. Next base: position 221,473,023 of record CM061749.1, on the reverse strand, counting down.
ATGTTATTTCATCTATTTTGCATGTTTCATCATTATTGGAGGATCAAGCACCGGAGCCAGGATTCGCTGGAAAAAGCACCGTCGTAACGCAATATTTCTAAGATCAATCGTGGAAGGAAATTACACGTAAATTCCTATTTTTCCGGATGACGAAGGAAGCCAGAAGGGGGAGCCAGCTGGACCCAAGGTGGGCCCACAACAGGCGGCGCGGCCCATGGCCTGGCCGCGCCACCATGTTGTGTGGGGGCCCCACAGCCCTCTCGCCTCCTTTTCTTCGCGTACTCCTTCGTCCCGAAAACCTAAGCCACAGAGGGTACCTCACGAAGAGTTACAGCCGCCTCTGCGGGGCGGAGAACACCAGAGAGAAAAGAGCTCTCCGGCGGGCAGGAACGGGGAAATTCCCTCCAGGAGGGGGAAATCGACGCCATCGCCATCGTCATCGAGCCGGACATCATCTCCATCATCATCATCATCATCTCCATCATCTACACCGCCATCACCACCGCTGCACCTCGTCACCGCTGTAACGATTTGGGTTGGATCTTGATTGTTTGATGGGGGAAACTCTCCCGGTGTTGATTTATACTTGTTATTGATGCTATTGAGTGAAACCGTTGAACCAAGGTTTATGTTCAGATTGTTATTCATCATCATATCACCTCTGATTGTATTCCACATGATGTCTTGTGAGTAGTTCGTTTAGTTCTTGAGGACATGGGTGAAGTCTAAATGTTAGTAGTGAATTATGGTTGAGTAATATTCAATGTTATGATATTTAAGTTGTGGTGTCATTCTTCTAGTGGTGTCGTGTGAACGTCGACTACACGATACTTCACCATTTATGGGCCTAGAGGAGTGCATCTTGTATTCGGTTGTTGATTGCGGGGTTGCCGGAGTGACAGAAACCTGAGCCCCCGTTGGTATATCGATGCAAGAGGGATCGCAGGATCTCAGAGTTTAAGGCTGTGGTTAGATTTATCTTAATTACTTTCTTGTAGTTGCGGATGCTTGCAAGGGGTATAATCACAAGTATGTATTAGTCCTAGGAAGGGCGGTGCATTAGCATAGGTTCACCCACACAACACTTATCAAAACAATGAAGATTAATTAGTTATGAAGCGAAAGCACTAGACTAAAATCCCCGTGTGTCCTCAAGAACGTTTGGTCATTATAAGTAAACAAACCGGCTTGTCCTTTGTGCTAAAAAGGATTGGGCCACTCGCTCCAATTATTTCTCTCGCACTTTACTTACTCGTACTTTATTCATCTGTTACATCAAAACCCCTTGAATACTTGTCTGTGAGCATTTAAGTGAATCCTTCATCGAAACCGCTTGTCAACACCTTCTGCTCCTCGTTGGGATCAACATTCTTACTTATCGAAGATACTACGATACACCCCCTATACTTGGGTCATCAAGACTATTTTCTGGCGCCGTTTCCGGGGAGTGAAGCGCTATTGGTAAGTGGAATTGGTAAGGAAAACCTTTACTGTTTGTGCTGATTTTATTTCTGCCTGCTGCTATAAGTCATTATGGAGAGATCTTCTCTTCAATTTCTATTTGGGAAATCTACTACTACCGCAACGGTAGTGGATGAGGCGCCAGGTGAGGAAGTGATACCATATAAAATACCTATGAAAATTATTGAACGTGTTATGGATAAACGCTATGAAGGGGATGGAACTGTTCATCCTGGTGATCATTTACTGTTTTTACATGAATTATGCGGGTTATTCAAATGTGCAGGTATTGCTATGAATGAAGTTAGAAAGAAACTATTCACTATATCGCTGTCTGGTAAAGCGGCGCACTGGTATAAATTGTTGAAGAATGGGGATTCTCATGATTGGGAAGACATTGTGCCTTTATTTTATTTCAAATTTTATCCTCCAAGTGAAATTCACAAAGATCGGAACCGCATATATAATTTCTGGCCTCATGATGGAGAAAGTATTGCCCAAGCTTGGGGGAGATTGAAGTCTTTAATGCTCAAATGCCCCATTCATGAGCTTCCTGGTAATGTTATTATTGATAATTTCTATGCAAGACTTTCTTTTCAAGACAAGACCTTGCTGGATACTTCTTGTTCTGGATCATTTACACGCAACAAAGAAGAGTTTAAAAGGGACCTTCTTGATCGGATCCAGGAGAATACTGAAGGATGGGAGAACGACAAGGATAGAGAATCAGGTATAATTTATGATTATAAATGCATTGAAGCTTTTATGGACACTGATAAATTTCATAATATGAGTGCTACATATGGTCTTGATTCCCAAGTTGTTGCAAATCTTTATAAAGCTTTTGCCTCTCATTATGAATTGCCTAAGAAGAATTTTGATAAGTATCATGAACCGTATAAAGATAAAATTGATTCATCTGTAAACAAATGTGTAGTGATTGAAACTGTTGATAATGTTATTCCTGAAGCTTATATTGAAAAAACTCCTTTCCCTGCTAAAATGAAGGAGGATGCTGATACGTCTCCAACGTATCGATAATTTCTTATGTTCCATGCTACTTTATTGATGATACCTACATGTTTTATGCACATTATATGTCATATTTATGCATTTTCTGGAACTAACCTATTAACAAGATCAAAGAGCCAGTTGCTGTTTTCTGCTGTTTTTGGTTTCAGAAATCCTAGTAAAGAAATATTCTCGGAATTGGACGAAACTTACGCCCATGGTCCTATTTTGCACGAAGCTTCCAGAAGACCTAAGAGATAACGAAGTGGGGCCACGGCAGCGGATAGGCGGCGCGGCCCAGGCCTGGCCGCGCCGACCTGCCCCCTGGGCCCCTCGTGTGGTCCCCCGCGTTGACCTTCTCGCTACTTAAAGTCTCCGTCGCGAAACCCCGCACCGAGAGCCACGATACGGAAAACCTTCGAGACGCGCCGCCGCGAATCCCATCTCGGGGGATTCAGGAGATCGCCCGGCACCCTGCCGGAGAGGGATTCATCTCCCGGAGGACTCTACACCGCCATGGTCGCTTCCGGAGTGATGAGTGAGTAGTTCACCTGGACCATGGGTCCATAGCGTAGCTAGATGGTCGTCTTCTCCTTGTTGTGCTTCATTGTTGGATCTTGTGAGCTGCCTAACATGATCAAAATCATCTATCTGTAATTCTATGTTGTGTTTTTCGGGATCCGATGGATAGAGAGCACTATGATTATGGTGATTATCAATCTATTGTTTATGTGTGTTGTTTATGATCTTGCATGCTCTCCGTTATTAGTAGAGGCTCTGGCTAAGTTGATACTTGTAACTCCAAGAGGGAGTATTTATGCTCGATAGTGGGTTCATGCCTCCATTGAATCAGGGACAGTGACAGAAAAGTTCTAAGGCCGGGATGTGTCGTTGCCACTAGGGATAAAACATTGATGCCATGTCCGAGGAAGTTATTGATTACATTACGCACTATACTTAATGCAATTGTCTCGTTGCTTAGCAACTTAATACCGAATGGGGTTCGGATGATAACCCGAAGGTGGACTTTTTAGGCATAGATGCAATTGGATGGCGGTCTATGTACTTTGTCGTAATGCCCAATTAAATCTCACTATATTTATCATATCATGTATATGCATTGTTATGCCTTTCTCTATTTGTCAATTGCCCGACCGTAATTTGTTCACCCGACATGCTTTTATCTATGGGAGACACCTCTAGTGAACCGTGACCCGGTCCTATTCTTTACATAGCATACAATCTATTGCAATTGTGTTTACTCAGTTTTCTTTGCAAACATCTTCCACTCGACACGTTTAATCCTTTGTTACAACAAGCCGCTGAGATTGACAACCTCACTGTTTTGTTGGGGCAAAGTACTTTGGTTCTGTTGTAGATTCCACGTTGGCGCAGGAATCCCTGGTGTTGCGCCGCATCACATTTCACGACCATCAACCTTCAACGTGCTTCTTGCTCCTCCCGGTTCGATAAACCTTGGTTTCTTTCTCACTGAGGGAAAACTTGCCACCGTGTGCGCATCATACCTTCCTCTGGGGTTCCCAACGACGATGTGTACATTTACGCGCATCAAGCCTGTTTTCCGGCGCCGTTGTCGGGGAGATCAAGACACGCTGCAAGGGGAGTTTCCACTTCTCAATCTCTTTACTTTGTTTTTGTCTTGCTTTATTTTATTTACTACTTTGTTTGCTGCACCTAATCAAAACACAAAAAAATTAGTTGCTAGTTTTACTTTATTTATTGTCTTGCTCTCTATATCAAACACAAAAAAATTAGTTACTTGCATTTACTCTATCTAGTTTGCTTTATTTATTGTCCTGCACTCTATATTTAAAATACAAAAAAAAATTAGTTACTTTTATTACCATGTCTAGCTCTGAACCTGTTACTTCTTCACCTGAGGACTTAGTTTTTACTTTCAAACAAGGGGATGAGGAGAGTTTTAAGGATGCCTGGTCTAGAATTTTTACTTCTTATCGTAAAACCGAACCTCAAATGACTCTAAGTTTGCTCCTTAGTAATTTTTATTTTGGTCTTATGGTTCGCTATAGATATGCTTTGGACACTTTAGTAGGAGGGGATTTCCTTCATTGTAATGGGGATCAAGCTTTTAATGCCATAAAGAAATTGGTTGCATCACATGATTCAGCTAATAACTTTGATTCAGCCCTTACTAGCATTTATAATAGATTGAACAATCTTGAGATAAGTACATCTCGCTTGAATGACAATTATCACTGCATTCGTAATCGTCTTGAACAAGTTTTAGTGAATTCTAAACCTTCATTATGGGATCCTACTATTAAAATTGTTATTGGTGATCAAACTCTTCGTGCCAACTGTGATATTATGTCTGAATTTTGCCTTATGCCTGAGAGCATTTATAAATCTTTGGAACTATGGGGAGTTGATGAAGGAGGAGAAGAAATAACTCTCATTGATAATTCTGTTATAATGCCTAAGGGAATAGCCGCAGGTGTGCATACGACCATTCTTGGAAGAACAATATCCATTGATTATCTTGTTATTGAATGTGTAGGAACAGGAAAGGTCACACTCGGAAGATCCCTGCTAAAACTATTGGGAGCAGTAATAGATGTGGGAGAAGGCATCTTGGATTTCACCTCTATACCAGGGGGGAATCATAAATTTCCTAAATCAAAGAGAAAGGAAAACAACAAGAAAGGTAAGGGTAAAGCCCAAGGTAAGGATGATGTACCACCATTCGATAATACTTGATTTGCACTTTCTGCGCCTAGCTGAAAGGCGTTAAAGAAAATGGAGACAACCCATGTTTTACCTACAACAATTTTTTGTTTTGTTGAGTCTTGGAAGTTGTTTACTACTGTAGCAACCTCTCCTTATCATGTTTTTGTGCCAAGTAAAGTTTCTATGTCAAAGTTGATGTTATATTTGGGATCGCTGCGCAAACAGCATTGCTGTCTGTCACGAATCTGGGCACAGTTCTCTGTAGAAAATTCAAAAAATCTGCCAATTTACGAGCGTGATCCTCAGATATGTACGCAACTTTCATTAGTTTTGAGTTTTTCCATTTGAGCAAGTCTGGTGCCAGCTTTAAATTGCCTTTACGGACTGTTCTGTTTTGAGATTCTGCCTTTTATTTCGCATTGCCTCTTTTGCTATGTTGGATTTATTTCTTTGATCCATTAATGTCCAATAGCTTTATGTCCAGAAGTGTAAAGAATGATTGTGCCACCTCTGAACATGTGAATTATTAATTGTGCACTAAGCCTCTAATGAGTTTGCTTGAAGTTTGGTGTGAAGGAAGTTTTCAAGGGTCAAGAGAGGAGAATGATATACTATGATCAAGAGGGTGAAAGCTCTAAGCTTGGGGATGCCCCGTGGTTCATCCCTGCATATTTTAAGAAGACTCAAGCGTCTAAGCTTGGGGATGCCCAAGGCATCCCCTTCTTCATCAACATTCCTCCCCCGAAACTATATTTTTATTCAAACACATCTTGTGTTCTTTACTTGGAGCGTCGGTTTGTTTTTGTTTTTGTTTTTGTTTGAATAAAATGGATCCTAGCATTCACTTTGTGGAGAGAGACACGCTCCGCTGTTGCATATGGACACATATGTCCTTAGGCTTTACTCATAATGTTCAAGGCGTTTCTTCTTCGTTAAATTGTTATATGGTTGGAATTGGAAAATGCTACATGTAGTAATTCTAAAATGTCTTGGATAATGTGATACTTGGCAATTGTTGTGCTCATGTTTAAGCTCTTGCATCATATGCTTTGCACCCATTAATGAAGAAATACATAGAGCTTGCTAAAATTTGGTTTGCATATTTGGTCTCTCTAAGGTCTAGATAATATCTAGTATTGAGTTTTGAACAACAAGGAAGACGGTGTAGAGTCTTATAATGTTTACAATATGTCTTTTATGTGAGTTTTGCTGCACTTGTTCATCCTTGAGTTTGCTTCAAATAACCTTGCTAGCCTAAACCTTGTATCGAGAGGGGAATACTTCTCATGCATCCAAAATCCTTGAGCCAACTACTATGCCATTTGTGTCCACCATACCTACCTACTACATGGTATTTCTCCCCGCCATTCCAAAGTAAATTGCTTGAGTGCTACCTTTAAAATTCCATCATTCACCTTTGCAATATATAGCTCATGGGACAAAATAGCTTTAAAAACTATTATTGAATATGTACTTATGCACTTTATCTTTTATTAAGTTGCTTGTTGTGCGATAACCATGCTTCCGGGAACGCCATCAACTATTGTTGAATATCATGTGAGTTGCTATGCATGTCCGTCTTGTCTGAAGGATCTATCATTTTAGTGATTGGAGCATGCAAAATTGTTAGAGAAGAACATTGGGCCGCTAACTAAAGCCATGAATCATGGTGGAAGTTTCAGTTTTGGACATATATCCTCAATCTCATATGAGAATAATAATTGTTGCTACATGCTTATGCATTTAAGAGGAGTCCATTATCTGTTGTCCCATGTCTAAGTTGAGAATAATCAAAAGCGAGAAATCCAAAATGCGAGCTTTCTCCTAGACCTTGTACAGCGGCATGGAGGTACCCCTTTGTGACACTTGGTTGAAACATGGCATGCAAAGATCCGGTAGTCCAAGCTAAGTAGGACGAGGTGCGGACACTATTAGTATACTATGCATGAGGCTTGCAACTTGTAAGATATAATTTACATAACTCATATGCTTTATTACTACCGTTGACAAAATTGTTTCATGTTTTCAAAATAAAAGCTCTAGCACAAATACAGCAATCGATGCTTTCCTCTTTGAAGGACCTTTCTTTTACTTTTATTGTTGAGTCAGTTTACCTATCTCCCTCCACCTTAAGAAGCAAACACTTGTGTGAACTGTGCATTGATTCCTACATACTTGCATATTGCACTTGTTATATTACTTTATGTTGACAATATCCATGAGATATACATGTTATAGTTGAAAGCAACCGCTGAAACTTAATCTTCCTTGTGTTGCTTCAACACCTTTACTTTGATTTATTGCTTTATGAGTTAACTCTTATGCAAGACTTATTGATGCTTGTCTTGAAGTACTATTCATGAAAAGTCTTTGCTATATGATTCACTTGTTTACTCATGTCATTACCTTTGCTTTGATCGCTGCATTCATTACATATGTTTACAAATAGTATGATCAAGATTATGATGGCATGTCACTTCGGAAATTATCTTTGTTATCGTTTTACCTGCTCGGGACGAGCAGAACTAAGCTTGGGGATGCTGATACGTCTCCAACGTATCGATAATTTCTTATGTTCCATGCTACTTTATTGATGATACCTACATGTTTTATGCACATTATATGTCATATTTATGCATTCCGAACTAACCTATTAACAAGATGCCAAGAGTTCTGTTTCTGCTGTTTTGCCTTTAAACTTAAAAGAAATATTCTGAATTGGACGAAACTTTCTCAGGGTCCTATTTTGCACGAAGCTTAGAAGACCGAAGAGATAACGAAGTGGGGCCACGAGGCAGCCAGGGGCTAGGGCGGCGCGGCCCAGGCCCCGGCGCGCCGGCCCCCTCGGGCCCTCGTGTGGCCCCCGCGCTGACCTTCCGCCTACTTAAAGTCTCCGTCGCGCCCCAGACTGAGAGCCACGATATGGAAAACCTTCCAGAGACGCCGCGAATCCCATCTGGGATTCAGATCGCTCCGGCACCCCGGCCGAGAGGGATTCATCTCCTGAGACTCTACACCGCCATGGTCGCCTCCGGAGTGATGAGTGAGTAGTTCACCCTGGACCATGGGTCCATAGCAGTAGCTAGATGTCGTCTTCTCCTTGTTGTGCTTCATTGTTGGATCTTGTGAGTTGCCTAACATGATCAAGATCATCTATCGTAATTCTATATGTTGTGTTTGTCGGGATCCGATGGATAGAGAGTACTATGATTATGGTGATTATCAATCTATTGTTTATGTGTTGTTTATGATCTTGCATGCTCTTCATTATTAGTAGAGGCTCTGGCCAAGTTTGTACTCTTAACTCCAAGAGGAGTATTTATGCTCGATAGTGGGTTCATGCCTCCATTGAATCTGGGACAGTGACAGAAAGTTCTAAGGTTGTGGATGTGTTGCCACTAGGGATAAAACATTGATGCTATGTCTAAGGATGTAGTTGTTGATTACATTACGCACCATACTTAATGCAATTGTCTGTTGCTTAGCAACTTAATACTGAATGGGGTTCGGATGATAACCTGAAGGTGGACTTTTTAGGCATAGATGCAGTTGGATGGCGGTCATGTACTTTGTCGTAATGCCCAATTAAATCTCACTATATTTATCATATCATGTATATGCATTGTTATGCCTTTCTCTATTTGTCAATTGTCCACTGTAATTTGTTCACCCGACATGCTTTTATCTTATGGGAGAGACACTTAGTGAACTGTGGACCCGGTCCTATTCTTTACATAGCATACAATCTGCAATTGTGTTTATGTTTTCTTTGCAAACATCTTCCACTCGATACGTTTAATCCTTTGTTACAGCAAGCCGGTGAGATTGACAACCCCACTGCTTTCGTTGGGGCAAAGTACTTTGTTTCGTTGTGCAGATTCCACGTTGGCGCAGAATGGTGTTGCGCCGCATCACATTTCGCGACCATCAACCTTCAACGTGCTTCTTGGCTCCTCCTGGTTCGATAAACCTTGGTTTCTTTCTTAGGGAAAACTTGCCATCGTGCGCATCATACCTTCCTTGGGTTCCCAACTGACGTGTACATTTACGCGCATCATCTGTCATATCTAGTGCGGTTAATAAAAGTGAAAAGAAACCTATAGAACCCGAAGAACAAATTAAAGTTGAACCTGCTGTTGCAATAGTTAAAGATCTTGTGACTGAAAATGTGGAGGATGGTCATATTATCTGTGAAGATGCTTCTAATATTGTTTCACATCCTAATAAACCCAAACAAGTTAGTGTTCCTATGCTATCTGTTAGAATTGGTGATCATTGCTATTATGGTTTATGTGATATTGGTGCAAGTATTAGTGCTATTCCTTATACGGAGATTATGCACGAAATTGATTCTTGTGAACTTGAAGATATTGATGTGGTTATTCAGCTGGCTAATAGAGAAACTATTTATCCAATTGGTATTGTTCGAGATGTGGAAGTTCTATGTGGTAAGATTAAATATCCTGCTGACTTTTTGGTACTTGGTTCTGTTGCTAGTGATTATTGTCCTATCATTTTTGGTAGACCTTTTCTAAATACTTGTGGAGCTATTATAGATTGCAAGAAAGAGAAAATTTTGACTAAATTTGCTGGTGAATCTTATGAGTTTAACTTCTCTAAATTTACCAAAACTCCTTATAAAGCTGATTTGCCCAAATGATTTTAAAATGGAGCAGTGAGCATCTATTGTTCTTGTTCCTAATAATCCTTTGCAGCAACATTTGGAGAATAGCGAGAGTGAAGTTTTTAGAAAGAAAGAGATGAGCTTGAGGAAATTTTTCTTCGACAACCTATTCTCAAGCATGATTTACCTGGAAGATTTGGGTACAACACCGCCACCAAAGGAAGATCCTATTTTTGATTTAAAGCCTTTACCCGATAATCTTAAATATGCTCATATTGATGATAAGAAAATATATCCGTTATTATTAGTTCTAAGCTTTCAGAGATTGAGGAAGAAAGGTTATTGGAAATATTGAAGAAACACCGAGGAGCTATTGGCTATACTCTTGATGATTTGAAGGGGATTTCTTCCTCTATTTGCCAACATGCTATCAATATGGAAGATGATGCAAAGCCCGTTGTTGAACATCAACGTCGTCTAATTCCGAAGATGAAGGAGGTGGTAAGGAATGAGGTATTAAAACTTCTTGAAGCTGGTATTATATATCCTATTGCCGATAGTAGATGGGTTAGTCCTGTGCATTGTGTTCCTAAAAAGGAGGAATGACTGTTGTGCCTGAGCTCATCCCTCAAAGAGTAGTTGTAGGGTATAGAATGTGCATTGATTTTCGAAAAGTTAATAAAGTTACTAAGAAAGATCATTACCCTTTACCATTTATTGATCAAATGCTAGAAAGGTTGTCTAAAAATACTCACTTTTGTTTTCTTGATGGTTATTCTAGGTTTTCACAAATTGTTAAAGCTAAAGATCAAGATAAAACCACGTTCACTTGTCCTTATGGAACTTATGCTTATAGGCGTATGCCTTTTGGTTTATGTAATGCTCCCGCTACTTTTCAAAGATGCATGTCTGCTATTTTTCATGGCTTTTGGAGTATATTGTAGAGGTGTTCATGGATGATTTTTCTGTCTACGGAATTCTTTTGATAATTGCTTGCAAACCTCGATAAAGTTTTGCAGAGATGTGAAGAAACTAACCTTGTTCTTAATTGGGAGAAATTCCACTTTATGGTTAATGAAGGAATTGTATTGGGACATAAAATTTCCGAGAGAGGTATTGAAGTTGATAGAGCTAAAGTTGAAGCAATTGAGAAGATGCCCTATCCAAGGGATGTTAAAGGTATTCGTAGTGTTCTTGGTCATGCTGGGTTTTATAGGAGATTTATTAAAGATATCTCTAAAATTTCAAAGCCTCTTACTAATCTTCTTCAAAAAGATGTACCTTTTGTTTTTGATGATGATTGTAAGGAAGCTTTGAAACTCTAAAGAAAGCCTTAACAATCGCTCCTGTAGTTGAACCTCCCGATTGGAATTTACCTTTTGAAATTATGTGTGATGCTAGTGATTTTGTAGGCGCTGTTCTTGGACAGCGAGTAGATAAAAAATTAAATGTTATTCATTATGCTAGTAAGACTCTTGATGCTGCTCAAAGAAATTATGCTACAACTGAAAAGGAATTGTTAGCTGTAGTCTTTGCTTGTGACAAGTTTAGACCCTATATTGTTGATTCAAAAGTCACAATTCATACCGATCATGCTGCAATTAGATACCTTATGACAAAGAAAGATGCTAAACCAAGGCTTATTAGATGGGTACTTCTTTTGCAAGAATTTGATTTACATATTATAGATAGGAAAGGTGCCGATAATCCTGTTGCTGATAATTTGTCTAGATTGGAAAATATTGCTTATGATCCTGTTCCTGTTAATGATAGTTTTCCAAATGAACAATTGGCTGTAATAAAGGTGAGCACGCGAGAGCCCTTGGTATGCTGATTATGCTAACTTTATTGTTTCAAGTATTTGCCTCCAACCTTTTCAGCTCAGCAAAGGAGGAAATTTTTTTATGACTTGAGGCATTATTTTTGGGATGACCCACACCTATATAAAGAAGGAGTGGATGGTATTATGCGAAGATGTGTTCCTGAATATGAACAACAGGAGATATTGAGTAAATGTCATGGTAGTGTTTATGGAGGACATCACGCTGGAGATAAAAAAAAAAAAAAGGTTCTACAATCAGGTTTTTATTGGCCAACACTTTTCAAAGATACAAGGAAGTTTATCTTATCCTGTGATGAATGTCAAAGAGTTGGTAATATCTCTAGACGCAATGAAATGCCTATGAATTATACTCTTGTTATTGAACCATTCGATTGTTGGGGATTCGACTTCATGGGTCCCTTCCCTTCTTCAAGGTAACACTCATATACTTGTCGCTGTTGATTATGTTACTAAATGGGTAGAAGCTATACCCACAAAAAGTGCTGATGGTGAGACCTCTTTAAAATGCTTTTAGATATTATTTTTCCTAGATTTGGAGTACCTAGATATATTATGACTGATGGAGGTTCTCATTTTATTCATGGAGGTTTTAGAAAAACTCTTGCTAAGTATGGTATCTTTACTATTAAATTGCAATAGGTGACTGCCTGGTGTCACAAATAGGCCTTGGATTCGTGCCCCAACTTCTTGGGCCCGAAGTCTCCGCAGGCCCAACTTGAATCCCATCCAGACAGTATACACAGGTTTGATCAGGATTCAGGAGGGCACAGCGGCTCACGCACAAGGAAACCGTCGTCGACAATCGCTAATTGCTGAAGTCCACGCCATCCTCTCTACCCATGATGGCGCCCTTCACCACCCACAGGAACCAGCAGCCCCTCGCCTCCAGCCCGTTGGAGAACTCACCGAGCTGCTGCCGGGTCAGCGCCTTCCGGCTCCCGTCCACACGTACCAAGAAGGCTAGGGAGATGTGTCAAGGAGGAGCGCGTAACCGGCCAGGGAGGTGTCGTCAGGGAGACGGGGACGAGGGTGTAGGCGTTGGCGACGAGCAAGGTAGCGTTGCGGGTGGCCTCGTACTGTACGTAGAACTGGACGGCAAGTGATCGGCGGGAGTAAGAGGTCAACCTGCCGGAGAAGAGAGCCTGTAAGTGGATGGGCTCGGCACAGAACAACAGAAGACGTTTGGGAGGCAGGTGAGTGACGAAGGTGACATCGCCGGGAGACCGCGGAGGTCAGGCGGCTGAACAGGGTCAAGTGGACCATGCCGCTGCAAAACTTGGTTTCTGCCACGAAGGGACGACATGGGCCTGTAGGTACATATCTGAATGCCATGGTCTGGTCATAAGGTTTCTTTGAAAGTGCGGTCAGTGAGTTACAAGAAGTTGCCAAATCGAATATTACTACTCCATGCATGGAAATGTAGGTCCATATATACAATTAAAATACGGAGGAACTACTACGAAATATCAATGTACCTGAATGATCATACCCAAAAAAGAAAAGAAAGGCTGTGGTAACAGTATAGGTATTGTCGTAGTGAATATACACCATGCACGGTCCAGCAACTAGCAGCTGTAAAAGGAGAGCAGCTGATGCATAGATCGGAAAATAGTATATTAGTATCAGGCTATCAGCCATGAAGATTGACTGGAACAAGACCGCGGTGGCGGAGAGCTAAGGTAAGACAACAGTAAATAGGAACGCCGTCATCGTTGCAGCTGATCCCTCCTCGTCGTAGTCAGTCGAAGGAGAACCAGTTCCCATCTCCGACCTGCTGGGTTTCCCTTTGTTGTTCTTTGGATGTCAAATATTAGCGATGAATTTTTAGAAAACGAGTTTTAAGATGATTTTTAGGAGAACTAATTTTACTTGCCTTTTCTGTTAAGAATAGGGTTACAGAAAATCATGTTTGGGTCATTGTTATGCGAATTTCAGCAGAAAGAAAACATTGCCTCCTGAATCTTCTCAAATTTACCGACAAAAAAAAAACTACTATCAAAATGTGTTTATGGGCATCAGTCGGTAAAAGTTACAGAACTCCGAGTTGCATCGGTGTTGGGGAGTAAACGGCGGCATGGTTGATCAATCGGTCAGCATGTACATCATAGCACAAGCCAAATGATAACCGGTTCTATTGATCAGTTTCTTTCGTACATTGTCGATCTCCCATGTTAAGTATTTTTTGTGATCGACTGCTCGTGATTCTAGGCTACAAGCTAGGTTAAAACTGACCTCCATGTGATGTACATAACTACATGATGTGATCATATTTACGACAAAATAAGCATAATATTATTAATTACCCATAGATCGCTTGTTAAACCGTGGCAACGCACGGGCATTTAGCTAGTTAATCATAGAATTGCTTCCGCTTATCACCCTCAAACTAGTGGTCAAGTAGAATGATCAAATAGAGAGATTAAATCTATTTTGGGAAAGACCGTTAATAAATCTAGAAAGAATTGGGCTAGTAAATTGAAGGAAGCACTATGGACTTATAGAACTGCTTATAAAAATCCTATGGGAATGTCACCTTATAAAATGGTTTATGGAAAAGCTTGTCATTTACCTTTAGAACTAGAGCACAAAGCTTATTGGGCTGTTAGAGAACTAAATAAAGATCCTAAACTAGCCGGTAATAAGAGGTTGCTGCAATTAAGTTCTCTAGATGAATGGAGAAGTGAAGCTTATGAAAATGCTAAACTCTTTAAATAAAAAGTTAAGAAATGGCATAATAGAAGGATCATCAAAAGAGAGTTTAATATTGGGGATAAAGTCCTATTGTATCGGTCTCGTCTCAGATTCTTTGCAGGGAAATTACTCTCAAAATGGGAAGGACCATATGTTGTTGAGGAGGTGTATCGTTCAGGAGCAATTAAAATTAGCTCTCTCCAAGGCAATGCTACGCAAGTGGTGAATGGGCAAAGACTCAAGCATTATATCTCAGGTGATTCTTATAATGTTGATGTTGATAAACACCGGAGGCTTTCATCAAAGGACAAATTGACAGTCCGTCAGAACTCGACTTTGAATAGGTAACAGTACAGGTAATAAAAAGTCCGCGTTTAGCTTTCCGAACAATATTTCTGCTGTTTTTGGAAAATATGAAAAATTACGGGATCGAAACGAGTGGAGGAGACGCACGAGGGCGTGCCCCCATAGGCCGGCGCGGGCCCCCCTGGCGCGCCGCCCTATGAGGACACCGCCTCGTTGTCCCCCTCCGACTCTTGTTCGACCTGGAACCTTCCTTTTATCGTAAAAATATTTGCTATATAAGCCCCCGGACCCCTGGAGGTCCGTATATCGTTCTCTCGTCGTGTTTTGTTTCGAGCTGTTTTCTGCCAGGATCTGCTTTGATCTAGAAGCACCACGGTCTCCAACAAAGACAAGGGGCCTTGGAAGGAAGAGATGGATGAAAGGATCAATAAGGAGAAGAAGAAGATAGCATCAGCAAAAGGAGAGTGGGAAACTACGAAGAGTAAGCCAATCTTGGTGGGATCGGTTAACACTGGGCGTTCTTTTTCTCATAACTTGCAGGGAGTTCTTCCGCCTGCTCTGGACCTCGACTCTTTCCCTTGTGTGGAGGAAGCAATACGGGTTGCCGATGAGTTTTGTGATCAATATCGTGCTCTCAAAAGGGAAGTGGAGATACTTCAGGAGGAGAACCAGCGACTTCGCAGAATGCTGGAATATTACTCAATTCCCAGCACAAGGCCGTCACCGCCACATTCGGATAGCAATGAGTCTCTTCAAGTTTTGGTGCAGAATTGCAAAATTGAGAAGCTGAAGCTGAAGGAGATCCTTATGAAGCGCGAGAAGAATCCATCACCATCACCACCGAAGGAGTAATTCATCATCGGTATTGGCATCCCCTTGGTTTGTTCCAAGCTTGGGAGTGCCGCGGTATCACATCATCACTACCTTTATCTTTTTCTATCAAGTAGTGTCATATCATGAGTAGGGAAGTTATCATATGGAATAGTATGCAATGTGGAAGTATCTCTCTAGGTTGGTTATCTATGTATCCGTTGGTGTGAGTTATCGTTATGGAATATTAATGAGAAGTCTTATCATTTAATTTTTGCACACCTTATTTTAGTTTGCAATCTCTATCATATGATTACTCTTGACATTAGTATTGATATCACTTTGGGAGCATCAAGTAAATCTATTTGGTTTTGGCAAACTTAGCATTGGTCAATAGCAACAACACCCTGATGTTTAAATAGAAGAGAGAAATACACTTAGATAGCGCACCCAGGCGGAAGACACGAGGAGCGAGTACCTGGACCGACTTAAGTTGATGTGCACGCTATGGAAGCCGCTTATGATCCCCGAGTTCGGCAAGTCGCAGAGGGACTCCCGGTCGGCTACAGCAGCCCGCGCAGCGGGGCGTCCAGTTCGGCACGGTGTACACTAAGATCTACTAGTCGGCGTGGATGGGCACGTGCGGGCTAGCCGTGGGCGGGGTTCTTCTGGCAGATCATGGCCGACGTACGACGTATTGTGGAAAACCATGAGATAGCCATCCCATGACAAAGTTTATGATGAAAGTCTGCTTGCATTGCATCAGTGCCTTAGACATATTATAACGTACATGTTTATTATCTTGGATCGCACGAGCATTATTAGCAACACGCAAATATAAATATGCACATTCATTCTTTTTTTGCCGATCGGACATGAAATCGGCCGGAAGAGCTCATGACCACCACCTATGCCGCCTCAGCGAACCCAATCTTCAGATTTCCATAGTCAAAAACCGTGTGGTAGGCTTCCATGAATATATCACCCAAGATCCTGCGACACCAATTACTCAATGTCAGAACAGAGGACGTACAGCAAGTTCGTGGACTGTTTGTTTTCAGTTCTGAAGATGCAAACATCTATCGGTTTTCTGTTCATTTAAAGACCTAATAATTCTTAAAACTCTGGAACTAACAAACATCGTATTTTTTCCTAGGGAAGAGGCATCACACACATATTTTATATTGATTCGAAGAAAGTTAGGAGATCATAACACGTGTATAACTTTACCAGAGAGGGCCACCGGTAGGAGGAACGTCCATAGCTGAGAATCCACTGGTGCACTTCGTAGCATCACCCTCACCAATCTTCACTATGTACTGAACAACAGAAATCACAAGTCAAACCGAATCAGCACTAACCGGCATGGGTTATAAAACTTGTGTGGCTCATCAATTTTATATGCAGGTAAGATTTTATAATTGATAACTGATATACTAAGGACCGAATCTTCAAATAATCCGCGGGAACAACATATGGAATCTTAAGAAAAAATATGACACTTGCTAAAAATGATAGATAATTTGGACACACATAAAATATGAGAGGTAATAATCAGGGACAAGAAACAATACTTGTTCGGGTTTGAGCACAAACTGTTTGGCCCCAATGGTGAAGGCGACGTCAGGCATGGATTTAAGTTCTCCACAATCCACGGATGATTCTCCCGTAGGGATAGGAATACCGTCACACATCTGCAAAGTTGAATAAGTTAGATTTTGGTTATGGTTCAACTTTGTTACGGTGTGATTTTTTGCATTGGTATTACAAGGTAGAAAACATGCCTCGTAAAGGGTATGCACTATAGAATCCTCAGTCTGATTATCTGCAACTTGGTTCACCGCCCATTGAACAATCAACTCACAAGCTTTGCACACAATAAAACCATTTGATGCCCCAACTTCATCTTCTACCCTTTGAATATCAGTGTTGTCGTCACTATGTACATAGGAAAGAGTGTAACAATGTCAACCATTGGGATATAAGAAAAACAATGTGGATGGTCAAAAGGAGACCAAACCTACTTCATGCACTTCCGCTCTTTAACTATTGAATTCTAAATTCCTTCAGTGCCAGCTAGGGAAAATTATCCAAGCAAATCAAACAATTTCGGTACATTGAGAAATATGGCAATTAGCACTACTGCATAAATGATACTTTTTTGTTGGTACTACGAAATATGGCAGTTAGCACTACTGCGTAAATTATCCTCAGGAAATAAATACATATAATTAACTACACGACTTGGAAATGACTACACAAGATTGTTGTAATGGCCGTGCCATTGTATGTCTGTATACGTCGTCCTGCATGCGGTTGTACATAAGAGACATAACAAATGAGGGTATTTTCAAAGTATTGTCAATATATATGCTTCATGTTTTAATGCATATTTCACAGCATATATGTTGTGCAGAACATGCATAAGTACAAAAGGTACAAGCGAGACTCAACTCTTACCTTACACCATGAGGTTCAACAAGGAAACATAATCGAAGCATTCCACATATCGCTCTTGGCAATATCTGCATCATAGTCCCGGAAAAGAAGATTTTACAAGCCTTATGCATGACTGATCAAGCTAGAAAGCAACTTTTGGAAATGAGCAAACCCGCTTTAGCAGCAAATCCACGATCTGCCGCCCAAACTTTGAAACAACGTTCTTGCACGCTTTCCTCACTCTCCTATGTATAGGAAGTCTCCAATTTATTTCATTAATTATCTCCTGTATATATTTCACAGCAAACACATAGAGATTAAAGGAAAAGAATGGAAATTAAACCCACCAGAGATGACTCTATGAGCTATCAACAAAAACGTTATACATAATATGCTTCAAAACGTGTCATGCTGGTCTATTAGGATTTATTTTGATAATCTTCACATTATGTAATATTACTAGTTCTGCTTCTAAGGAGCTGGTAATTGCAAAAATTATATAATTAAAATTTTGTATTAAGCTTGTCCTTCTACTATAACTACCTTAATTCAATCAAAAGAAACATCTACAATGGATCTAACCATACACTTTTATCTTCACAATGCACATTTTCTCCACTAAAAGGTAAAACTCAAGGCAAAAACATATGGGTTACGGCCTAAATTGCAAAGGAATGTCTCGTTTAGGTTACTAGAAATGTTGATTGTGAGGTTTTATCGATAAATAAAGGTTAGATGCATTAACTAAAGCCCCTTTCCTTGCTTATGGGTATTAACATGAATAGATCTCAAACACATAGTGTGGGGCCAGTAAGAAATGAAGTTCCCGAGTCTACTATTGCAGCACAACCAGATTTACATAATCCTAATACAAATAGGGGTATAAAAAACAATTAAAAACATTTCATATTTACATACGAGCATATACTGTGTATGATTTTTCTTGACAAAATGACATGTTAGTACCTGTGGAGTTTCCTCCAATCAAAACGTCGCCCATGTCAAACTGAAGCAAGTGCGGCAAAATTTATGAGCACAAACTAGTTATTATAGCTTGAATTTAAAGATTACTCAACTAAACAAAATGATTTCACCTGCCAGTATCCATTCTTAGTAACAGGGACATACGTATGTCTCCCCTTGTAATGATTAGGATCAACTCCTCCAAAAACTATTTCTCCTCCCTTCACTTTTCCAGCATGTCGGTTCAACCAGAATGAGAAAACGGGGCTACCAACCAGACCTTGGCTAACCATGTTATACCTGTAATTTCGCTTATGATGTCAGGGATAAGAAATCTTGTTATATGATAAACATTTGGTGATACGAGTAAATTAGAAGAACCCACAGTGCACCATTTAGATATTAATATAATACATAAAACAATACACATAAATTAAAATATTCATGTCTAGTGTTGATAGTGTTACTAAATAGGAAAAACAGAGAAATTTTGTAAACAACATTTCTCACCAAACAGGTTCGGCACCCGCGGATG
Source organism: Lolium multiflorum (assembly GCA_030979885.1). Taxonomy (NCBI): domain Eukaryota; kingdom Viridiplantae; phylum Streptophyta; class Magnoliopsida; order Poales; family Poaceae; genus Lolium; species Lolium multiflorum. The sequence goes on along the minus strand of CM061749.1, from coordinate 221,453,631 downwards.
ACATTTCTTTAAACCCAAGACCAACGATGCCGTCGATTTTTTCAAGCATGAAAGTAATACTCTGTTCCAACGAAGCTTCAATAAAATCCTAATAAGGCAGCATAATAAAATTAGTATAATCTGAAATAGGATGAATATCACATAGCATAATATAAATTTGCCCTTCTGGTGCAGCGCGTAAACCTGATTTTTCACAACTAGACCACCAACTTGCACATTGTCTTGGCTAATATAACCAGCAATTGCACCAGTTCTGTAGTGAATTGATACCCTTTTTCCTGCAAAGATTGGAAATGAAATATTATAATCATGGAAATATCATTTTTCTGGTTACTAGAGTTTAATCTAAACCATCTGATTAATGCCTAGGTGAAGAAAATACGTGTACAATGTGTTAGGATGGCATCATCTCATAATGCATACATCACCAGTAGGAAGAAAGGCTATCAACGGTGTATCAAAAACGTGGTTAGTGGCATGCAAGTGTTAAGTTGCTGGTATCTCACTTCTGATAACAATTATCAGCAGATTCCTTGTGCCACATCATATGTAGTTATATTTTTTTGCGAAAAGATCACCGATCTTCTATTCATAATCTTCAATAGTTGTACAAGAAAAGCTAAAAAATAATTAAAATTATAACCCAGTCCTTGGACGACCTAGTGACGACTACAAAAACTCGAGCGAAGCCGCCCTCACCCTTCCTCACTGGAGCCAGACAAAGCTTGCCAATGTAGAGCTTATTGTTGTAGAGGAAGTCGTCGTGCTAAAGTCCCAAAGAGCCAGTGCGCGAGAGCCTCAACCGTTGCCGATGAAGAGAAGCTTTGACCAGAAGGAATACTGACCAAAACCAGCGAGATCTGCCGGAAACACACCTCCACACGCTCTCCAAAGACACTAGATACACCGTCAGGACGGGGACTTGGCGGGGAGGATTTTATTCCATCTTGAGGGAGTCGCTACCACGCCTTCCTGAATAGGACACTTCTAACCAAACTGAAACGGAGCCCTCCTGCCAACAAGGACCGGGATCCACCGTGCCTCAATAGCCCTAAGGCCAAGGGGGGTTGACGTACAACCATTCACCACGCCATGGTAAACTACCACATGCCCAATATAGCGGGCTAGGCCCAGCCCATCAACCAAACCCTAGACCTAATGCATGTCGCTGCCGGCGAGCTCCTATTGCCGCCGAAAGGAAGGGAAGAAGTAGCCACCGTTTCAGTCGCCTATGAGAAGCTCGTTCTGGATCTTTGCGATACCATTGAAGTGCAAGAGATAGGGAACAGAGCGGGAACTCCGGTGGCGTGCATTGCCATGGAGGCAGATCCAAATATTGCAGTTGTTAGATTATCTTGCTTAACTTAGTGTTTGAGTTTAATTTATGCAAGTGTCCACGTGTATAGCTTGCTAGCCTAGTCCGGTATGGATTAGCTGGCTTGATGTATAAGTTCTAGTTGGTTTGGTGTTGCCATGTTGGTGCCATGGTAGAGTAGTACTAGGTAGCTAGGAGAATTCTATTTTTTTGGCCTAATACAGTACAGTACGGATGCATACACTCACAGATAGGTATATACACTCACATCTAAGAACGTACGCACACACATCCTATCCTATGAACATCTATGAGAGACTAAGTCTAATAAACTTGATTCGACGGGTCTTCAGATTTACGAAGTTACCACAAGCATCTCGCTATCGATGAAAATGTCGCCACCCACTAAAATCTATATCGCATTTACGAGACACCAAAGTATCAACATGAGATTTAACTCTGGTGAGATGAGCGTATCACTACCCCCTAAGCACATGTTGATTCTCATGAGAATTTTAGTTTAAATCGGTTTAGGTAGTACTAGTACGCGTTGGTCTAGAACTGCAAGGTCGGTTGGGTTTGGTCATGTATATTATTTCACTAGGGTTAACAAGTTGTACCGTGAGTTCAGAGAGAAGAGAAATAATAAAGAAGAAAACGAGAGGGTGCGATACACACCCTTGGACCTTACCCATAAAATTTGTAAATTTGTATCTGCGTATGATCACCTGAATTGGTGTGATCGAGCCGTAACCAAATCCCAGGTGTACTGACTAGAAAGTACGTCCCCATAGTCCCCCATGGTGACCGTCTGCTACCCGAGGATGATTCCCACCCTCTTGCGGCACGGCATTCCAAGTGGATGACGACGTATCAAACGATGAGGGGCGCCAATCACCATGGCTTGGAGCCGCCCAATTCCGGTGGAAGCCCATCGCTCCCATAGCGGCCACGCGCCGCTGCAGCCCTGAAGAGCATGATGAGAGCGAGCCACGAAGAAGCACGCCGCTGGAAGGACGCCACTCCAACCGGTTACCTCCGCCGGCGATACCATCCTCGAGTACGACCTCCGGCCGGCCATCCTCCTCCAATTCAGGTGTGATCCCCGCCAACAGGGTCGCGGTAGCCGCTGCCTCCTTGCTCCTCGCACCAAGTGTAGCAGCAACTCTTCCCCAACGACAAGCCTCCATCCAGTGTTGACCTCCCTCATGCATCCATCTCTCTCCTCCACCGACGCGTCCATCGCGTGACCGATGTCGGCAAGGTGTCGCCCCGACTACTCGTTTGTGCCTTCCGGCGCCAGTAGCTCCAACCCTCGCTCGCTTAAAATGCAATTTTTTTATCGATGGACTTCTTATCTAGGAGTGTGGGTTGATTTGCCAATTTACGAGGGGTTTAGGTGAAAAATAGCACAACATACCATCATCACCTATTGCAGTTTTATAGTACCTAGAGACTAGTACGCGTTGGTCTGGCTTTGCATTTTTATAGACGCATCCAATTCTGTAAGATTGTACATATTTGTGAAACATAAATAAATAGAAAAACAAACAGTGTGACATGCACCCTTGGAAAAGATTTTATGTTTGTATGTTTGTCTATATTGATGTGATCGACCCATGGAGGAATCCCATCACATGGTGCGGGCGGATGGTATCGTGGCCTGAAGCGATTGCCCTTGGGTTGAGCTGTGGAGGAGAAGGGCGTCGGAGATGAGGATTCCTTCACCGGAGATGGAAGATTCGAGCGGCAAGCATGGAGACAGGTTGTAGGTCATAGGAGCAGGGCATGAGGAGGGAGGTGGTCCGGGCCGGTTAGTGGTGCGGTGCGTTTGGCCGGTGGGGGCTCCAGTTGTCGGGACTAGGTGGCGTTGCGTACTGTGGTGTCATGGTGATGTGCGGGACGAGGGAGAGAGATGATCCAAGGAGAGAGAGAAGTGCGGACGAGAGGGGAGGAATTTTCACGGCGAGTGGTAGAAGGAAAAATGTCAGGGGGTCCTAGGACACCGGAATGGGCTTACTCGCAAGGTTAGGGTCACGCTTCGGTGGGCTTCAAGGCAGCAAGTAATAGAAGTGTTCCAAATTGCCAAAGCCCAGGTGATAACAGAGTGACACGCGGCTCCATGCAACGAGCACGTGGTGTATTAGCAGCGTACGTTATTGTCTAACATCACCACCTGCAGCTGAGAAAATTTTCACATTTGGTGGCATGCTATTTGGCTAGTGTGCCACCAGTTACTTATTAGCGGTGTACCACTATATAATACGTTGGCAGTATTGTGGCCCTAAGATCAGCGACAGTAAACTTTAGTGGTGCATCGTCGTTATTTCTTCCTCCATCTATAAATTGATTTTTGAGATTTGTCTAAATCTAGATATATCTAGACACTAAATAATAGATACATCTAAATTAAGATAAATGTTAACATCTATTTATAGACGAATGCATTATTTTTCTTGCCTATTAGGTATTTACTAATGGTGCGTGGACAATATGTTAGATTAACAAACCTTTCTTCGTGTACGTGCTCGACCGGCTGGCTGTGTAAATCTTGTGCAAGTGGCATGCATTCTGCAGCAAAAGTCCCCAAAACATACGCCCTATATTAGTGCTATGATAAATAAGAACCAAACTGTATAAAGACTTGACGAGATGGGGGCACACACCGAAGAGTAGCACTCGGAGGAGGGCACCCAGAGGTTGGAGCTGCCTGTGTCGAAGATGACGGTGAAGTTCTGGGGCGGCGTTCCGATGCCGACTTCACCGTAGTACTGAGCATTCAGGTAGTTTTTCAGTGTTACGATATTGCTCTTTGGCGGTGGCTGCGGCTCCTCATTAAGGACGAGGCCGTGGTGCTGCGAGAGGAAGCTCTGAGCATCCTCTCGAGCGATGAGGTGGTTCTGGCCGACAGGTAGCTTCATCAGCGCGACGCGGACCAAGCCCTCCGCGGGTGCGCCGAGGAGGAGCACGGAGGAAAGGATGAGTAGGTGTTGGAGCGCGATGCGGCCGGTTCCCATGACTGCGCGATGAGCTGCAAATTTAGGAGAGAAATTCCTCATCCCAATTACTATAATTATTTTTGAAAAAATCAGATCAAAGAGTACTAATAATAAGATGAAACATGATAAGCCATGGAAGTAGCCCAAAATCAAAAGAAAACATTGGCTCGATCTGATCACCATCAAATCAAAAATTGGTCAAAACTTCTCCGTGGTTCAGAAAACACACTAACAAGAGATGCGCTAGATTGCAGTTCATACATGATAAGTTCCCCCAAAGTATTCTACTCAGAAGAGAGAGAGAGAGAGAGAGAGAGAGAGAACACACCGAACAACAGTGGTAGGGAAGGAGCAGAGTGCCCGGTGAACTTGTGAATAGTGCAACACTCCAGTGCCTTGTGTCAATTTATAGACTTTGGCCGGTGGACAGAGCAAAGCTAAATGATCATTCAGCCGTTGGATCATTCAATGCCCTTCCGTGAGCCGTCAGATCTGGACGTGGTGATCACGTCCCGTGGTGGATTTTGTTGGGTTCACTGCGGGGACCACAAAATTACTCCAAGCCAGTGTCTTCGGTGGTCATGTACCATTTCCTGAAGATACAAAAATATATTTCTTGTCGGTGGTGAATAACTAGTGTGCCACACGGCTCGTTAATCACGAAGCATGAGAAGAAACGGAAGATGATAACATTACAGCAAGCCAGTTGTTTGTGCTATTGCATGGTTGCAAAAGAGGAAACGTCCATCTGTTGGCGGAAACGATGACCACTATCTTATATCGGTTGCAACGCATACATGGAAAGACTTCAAGAGAATACAAACAAGGCAAGAAATAAAAAAAGGAACCAGCCGCTCTATATGGCTGTTAGGTCAAACTAGCCGTTGGTGTACTACACCACACAAGGAAAGATTTAAAAATAATACAAACAAGGCAAGATATTGAAAAAAGGAGCCACCGCTCTATATGGTTGATAGGTCAAACTAATTGTTGGTGTACTACACCATTCAAGGAAAGACTTAAAGAGAATACAAACAAGGCAGGAGATAAAATGAAAGGATTCAACCGCTCTATATGGTTGTTAGGTCAAACAAGGTGTTGTTGTACCACACCATGGAAAGAAAGACTTAAAGAGAATACAAACAAGACAAAAGATAAAAGTAAATGAGCCAACCGTTGTATATGGTTGTTGAGTCAAAGTAGCCGTTGGTGTACTACACCATGCAAGGAAACACATAAAGAGAATACAAACAAGGAAAGAGATAAAAGAAAAGGAGCCAACTGCTCTATATGGTTGTTGGGTCAAACTAGCCGTTGGTGTACTACACCATAGGGTTTGTATTTTTTATGGTTTTCGGTCAAATTAGCTGTTGGTGTACTACCCATACAAGGAATGACTTAAAGAGAATAAAACAAGGCAATAGATACAAGAAAAGGAGCCAACCGCTCTATATGGTTGTTGGGTCAAAGTAGCCGTTGGTGTAATACACCATACAAGGAAAGACTTAAAAAGAATACAAACAAGGCAAGAGATAAAAGGAAAGGAGCCAACCGCTCTATATGGTTGTTAGGTTGAACTAGCCACTGGTGTATTACACCATAGGGTTTGCCCTTGACATATTTATGTTGGTTACAATTTTTCTTACACCCTAATTTAATCTAAAGCGCGGAAGAAATGGAGAGGTTGATATTACACTTGAATTCTTCGAAAGTATTCACTCGAAGAGGCTTTGTAAAGTCGGCGGCTAGCTGATCTTTGCTTGATATAAACTTTACCTCAATTTCTTTGCTTGCAACTCTTTCTCTTATAAAATGGATATCAATTTCAATATGTTTAGTGCGCGCATGAAAAAATGAATTTCTAGACAAGTAGGTGGCGCCTTGATTGTTACACCAAAGACAAAGAGTAGCACGAAGAGACACATGTAGTTCATAGAGCAAGGCTTCAACTCAAATTATTTCGGCTGTTGCATTTGCTAGAGCTTTGTATTCGGCTTTGGTTCTTCGGCGTGAAATGGCGGCTTGTTTATGAGCACTCCAAGAAATGAGGCTGGGGCCAAAAAGGATTGCAAATCCTCCTATGGAGGGTCAATCATCGAGGCAGCCAACCCAATCTCCGTCTATAAAGGCACTAAAGAGACTAGAGTTAGATTTTCGGAAGGTAATATCAACTTTGAGTGCACCTTGAATATAGCGGAATGTCCTTTTAGCCGATGTCCAATGAGTGATAGTGGGTGATGGGGATATACCCAAGGAGCTGCATCATCAGTCTCACTCGCCGCAGGAAGGAAGGCCCAGAGAGTGTTCCAGTCGGCAAAGGCTACTAGGCCTAAAACCCTGGTGCGACTGGGCCTAAACCCCGGAATGGCAACTCGACTGAAGGCCCAGGCGACTTGAAAGCGAGATTACTTGGCTATGGGATAACAAATCCCGGCTTTGTAGCAACTGATATAATTCGGATACGATTTGTAGTTATCCTCATGTAACCCTAGATCGGGGGTGCCTATATAAACCCCCGAGCTAGGCTTTAGACGACACACCTTCAGAGATCGGATCTCACCTCCATAGCTCTCGGTATCCCTGCCGACTGAGCCACCCCATTGTAATTCTACACTGAGTAATAAATCTAGCATGACGTAGGCCTTTTACTCTCCAGAGGGGCTGAACCTGGGTAAAACCTTGCGTCTTGTGCAGCTCGCTCCGCAGATGGCTACGTCGCCTTGCTCCCGCATCAACAAAGTGCTGCACCCTGTAGCACTTGTCGTGGTCATATCCACGATAGTGGCGCCCACCGTGGGGCGTGGGACATCAAGCTTCCGAGCTGCAGCGAGGCCCTACTCGCCTGCCCGCCGGCCGGTCGCCTCCGGCCAGATGATTGCCACGGGCAGCTTCTTCCACATCCATCCGAGCACTTGCCACTCACCCACGCTTGGATGGTGCCGGTCGGCACGATCAACCTCTTCGTCGGGCTCGCCGGCGTCAGCGACCCTGCCGAGGCCCACCCTGGCCAGCTGCACGACCCGTACGCACCGGGCCAGCTGCTTACTGCCACTCTCCCGCGCCGGAGAAACTTACGTTGAGGACAAGTCGGCTTTGGAGGAAGACGCCGATTTGGCGGCTGCAGCGTCAGCCGCCGGATCCATCATCGTAGCATCGGCCGTAGACTCCATCACCCCGGTCTCCAACCCGGGCGACTACGAGGACAGCTCCATCCTCCCTCTCTTCGACAGTGACTCGGAGCTGACTCCGTCGTGGCCCTGCAGTACCAGTACCCGACCGCCGTCTTCATGGCGTCCGGCAATGACGAGCCCAATGACCCATTCTCCACGCCGCTCCCAGCGACCTCGACTGCAGCCGAGATCGAAGCACATCGAGCGGCCCTGGAGGCACCGACGAAAAAGGAGCTGGTCAAGCGGCAGAAATTCCGCCTCGAACAAGACTCAGTAAGAGCCCTATCACGACACCACCAACAACGCGCCCGCCTGCGCATCGAGCGTGCCCGCGACCAGGGCTTCCCCAGCGCCCGCCTCAACTTCGACGATCCGGACGGCAAAGTCCGGGTCGCCCGAGTCCAGAACAACGGCGCCCCGGAATCAAGCCGAGCCACCCCGATCGAGCGGCGAATGGAGGACCGCCACCACCACCACCTCCACCGGGGGGCCAGACGATCCCCCCCCCCCCCCCGTAGAAGCCGACGCCAACGGGCTGCTGCTGCACTCATCGCCAGCAGACAACGTCGTCGCCGCATAGGCAGCCCTCGTCAACCTCACTGACACTTGCGACGGTGCCCTCTACATCCAGCAGCTAAGGCCCTAGTCGCCAAGGCCCTGGAGCAGCAGCACGCCGCTGATGACCCACAAGTATAGGGGATCGCAACAGTCTTCGAGGGAAGTATTACCCAATTTATTGATTCGACACAAGGGGAGACAAAGAATACTTGTAAGCCTTAACAAAGAGTTGTCAATTCAGCTGCACTGGAAACAGACTTGCAAGAGTTTATCAGTAGTAACAGTTTTATGGCAAGGAAATAGCTAAATAACAGCATAAATAAATAAAGACAGTAGTGATTATAGTAAACAGCAGGATTAAAATACTGTAGGCACAGGGACGGATTTAACGGGCGTTGCATGGATGAGAGAAACTCATGTAACAATCAAAGCAGGGGCATTTGCAGATAATAATAAAACGGTATCCAAGTACTAATCAATCAATAGGCATGTGTTCCATATTTAGTCGTACGTGCTCGCAATGAGAAACTTGCACAACATCTTCTGTCCTACCAGCCGGTGGCAGCCGGGCCTCTAGGGAAACTACTGGATATTAAGGTACTCCTTTTAATAGAGTACCGGAGCAAAGCATTAACACTCCGTGAACACATGTGATCCTCACATCACTACCATCCCCTCCGGTTGTCCCGATTCTGTCACTTCGGGGCCATTGGTTCCGGACAGCGACATGTGTATACAACTTATAGGTAAGATCATAAACAACGAATATCTTCATGAATCAATAACATGTTCAGATCTGAGATCATGGCACTCGGGCCCTAGTGACAAGCATTAAGCATAACAAGTTGCAACAATATCATAAAAGTGACATCTACGGATACTAGGCACTATGCCCTAACAATCTTATGACTATTACATGACCAATCTCATCCAATCCCTACCATCCCCTTCAGCCTACAGCGGGGAATTACTCACACATGGATGGGGGAAACATTGCTGGTTGATGGAGAGGCGTTGGCGGTGATGGCGGTGAAGATCTCCTCCAATTCCCCGCCCCGGCGGAGTGCCAGAACGGAGACTTCTGGCTCCCGCGACGGAGTTTCGCGATGTGGCGGCTCGGAGGGTTTCTGGCGATGTCGACTTCTCTCCGTGCGTTTTTAGGTCGAACCCGATAAGTAGTCCAAAGGGGGCGTCGGAGGCCGGCCGAGGGGCCACACCATAGGCCGCGCGACCCCGCGCCGCCATATGGTGTGGGGCCCGGGCCTCCACCTCCTTTGCCCTTCTGGCTCCGTCAATATTTTGGTAAAATAGGGCCATCCGAAGAAATTCCGAGGATTTTCCCGAAAGTTGGATTTCTGCACAAAAACGAGACACCAGAGCAATTGCTGAAAACAGCGTTAGTCCGTGTTAGTTGTATCCAAATACACAAATTAGAGGCAAAACAATAGCAAAAGTGTTCGGGAAAGTAGATACGTTTTGGACGTATCAACTCCCCCCAAGCTTAGCTTATTGCTTGTCCTCAAGCAATTCAGTTAACAACTGAGCGATAAAAGAACTTTCACGAACACATTTGCTCATATGATGTATATATTCTCATGCTATGGCTAATACTTAAGCAGTTCATAATGAGATACATGCAAATAAGATCATCCAACAGCTATGTCAATCATGGAGAAGTACCAATAATTAATAATAAGCACCATGAATCATGTATACAAGCAGGATTGCAATGTTCATAAGAGAATATGATAAAGTGGTATCTCGCTTGCCCGTATTTGATCGGCAAAACATAAATGCCGAGGCACCTCTGAGTTCATAGAAAGACTAGAAGTAGTGATTGTCAAAGATAAAAGCATCAAAGTTATACCGCAATCAATCATATTTTGAGACAAGCATATTATACTAAGAATGACAATTATGCTCTCAAGATAGTGCTCAAAGAAAGAATGGAGACACAACATAAAAGTAAAAGATTGACCCTTCGCAGAGGGAAGCAGGGATTAACATGCGCTAGAGCTTTTCATTTGTAAAGCAGGAGTAAAATTATTTTGAGAGGTGTTTGTTGTTGTCAACGAATGGCAATGGGTACACTAACTACCTCATCAACCGGACTTTCAAGAGCGGCTCCCATGAAGGACGTTATTTCTACCACCGTGGTAGATCATCCCTCTTCTCTTTTGTTTACACATGTATTTTAGTGGGGTGGCACTCCTTCCAACCTTTCTTTCACAAACCATGGCTAACCGATTCCATCGGGTGCCTGCCAACAATCTCATACCATGAAGGAGTGCCTTTTATTTTATTTTTATTATGATGACACTCCTCCCCACCTTTGCTTTCTCAAGCCATGGCTAACCGAATCCTCGGTGCCTTCCAACATTCACATACCATGGAGGAGTGTCTATTTGCAAAATTAAGTTGCTTACTAATGAATCAGAGCAAAACATGTGAAGAGAATTATTAATGAAGTTAATTAATTGGGGCTGGGAACCCCTTTGCCAGCTCTTTATGCAAAGTTATTGGATAAGCGGATGAAGCCACTAGTCCATTGTGAAAGTCCGTCAAAAGTAAATGACAAGGTTGAAAGATAAACACCACATACTTCCTCATGAGCTATGAAACATTAACACAAATTGAGAAGCATTTTGAAGGTTTAAAGGTAGCGCATGAGAATTTACTTGGAATGGTTTGAAATGCCATGTATAGGTATTTATGGTGGACACTTTGGAACAACTTGGTTTTCAGGTGTTTGGAAGCACGAGCGGCGTTCACCGCTCAGTACAAGTGAAGGCTAGCAAAGACTAGGAGCGACAAATCAAGAGAGCAAGAACTGTCATAATCATGCTTGCAAAATAAATTAACGGAGGCATAAAAGTGATACAAGAACTCTGAAGCAATATAAATCATCGAGGCTTAATTGACTTTTTGTTCAGTCATATGCATGCGTGAGCATGTGCCAAGTCGATATAAATGAATTATTCAAAGGAGGATACCACAATGCCATACTTACTTATGAATAAAACAATGCAAGCAAACATCCATGACATGCTACTCATATTAATAAATTGGAACTAAACATGAGAGATCATGAACTACTAGACTTTCTCAAATAACATATACCTCTCATGAACCAACTAAGCATGCTCATATGGATGAGTATATGTACAAAAATGAAAGCAAATAGAGTTCATACCAACTCTCACCACAATCAGATTGTCGTAGATCGTCATTATTGCCTTTTCACTTGTGTGCTTGGATAATATGAAATGAAAACCACGCTCCAGCCACCAAAGACCATTGAACTCATGATGAACTTTACAAACCAAAGAAGAACAGCAAATATTTTTGGTGTTTTCGAATTAGAAACAAGAACGAAAGAAAACAAGCAAACAAAGCAAAATCTTTTTGGGTTTTCTTATAGCAAACTAATGATAGCAAATAAAGCAAACTAAGAACAAAGAGCCAAATAAACAAATGGTGAAAAGAAACAACAGAAATATTTTTGGTCTTTTTGTGTTTTAGGAAAGAAACAAAGTGAAAACAAAAGAATGCAAACAAAAGAAACACAGAAAAGCAGGACGACAGAAATCTGCCAAATCCTGACAGCAGTACAGAAATCGAATTTAACAAAAATCTTCCATTGCTCAGACCAAAAAGTGTTCAACTAATGAAAGTTAGATAACAACCTGGGGAACATGCTCAAAAATTGGCAACTCAAAATAACGTTCTGGCTGTGCGTACGAATTTTTTGGTAACAGCACAGAATCTGTTTTTGGACAGCACTTCCCCAAATATCATCTCCCTCTCATTAGAAAACCACTCTAGAGACTAAACAAGTATGTACAAGTATCCAGCAACCATAATATGCAAAGAATGAGGGATGCCGGTATACCTCCCCCAAGCTTAGGCTTTTGGCCTAAGTGGAGTTCATTCCCACGGTCCCCATGAAGTGGTGTCTTCGTAATATGACGAAGAACGACCCGGTTCCATGTATGTGCTGGAGGAAACGTCGGGGTACGTGACGGTGTAGTCGTAGGAGGGCTCGGCGTTTTCGGAGTCATGTTGCTGGTGGAATTCTTGTATCTTCATATGTTCCTCCACCACCTCCTTTGTTAGCGACCATGATTGCCTCGCTGGATGGTGCGGCAATCATCCCCGGTGATCCCTCGGTAGAGCTCCAACAAGTCCCGGGGGTTGTCATCAATCCTCCTTGCTGTACCTACAGGGGCAATACCCAATGCAAAACAAAATTCCTCCAATTTCATGGTAACAGGAATATCATAAATCTTGAATGCGACTGTCGGCTCATATTCCGTGTTGTGGAACTTGAAGCTCTCAACGAAAACTTTGGTGAGCCTGTAATATTGTCCCCTCTCGTCTCCCACGTAGGTGGCTAGGCCTGCCCTGTTGACGAGGGTGAAGAAGTCATCCAATATCCCTGCATTGGTCAGAAACTCATAACAAGGGAAGGATGAAGCATTAGGAGCCCCATGGTCCTCCTCGGGCGCGAAGCTAGGCGCGATGACATCCTCATTGTAGGATCGCCTAATTTGAGTAGACGCCCTTGAGGGCCTACCGGTGCTGGTTGTTGCTTTCTTGAACAACTCTCCAAACTTGAATTTCTTCATCTTTCCCTTTCTGAAATTTTCAACAATCATTATAAAATTTGATTTCAAGGTATGTAATTGAAGGGAACTACTATAGGAACTTGCTAGAGTACTAAACATGCATCAAAACTAATTTCTTCCACTTAGAACAAGCATGCAAGCTCACTAAACATGTTATCTACAGCAGCAAAATATTCAAGATATACTCAACCAAATGAAATTCTAATTGGACAATCAAAGGAGTCACATACCAAGGAGTAAATGTGCCAAATTTCAGACAGAAATCTGGGCTGAGCAAGGAGATCGAAAAATCGCGAGTTCTTGAGCAGAAACACGAGTGAGAGAAACTTGGTACGAGTTTTTTCGGGAGAGAGAAGGTGCTGGGAGAAAGAGATGATGAAGTGGGGCAAGGGGTGGCCCACACCACATGGTGGCGCGGCCCCCTTGCTGGCCGCGCCGGCCTATGGTGGCACCCTCCGGTGCCCCACAGGTCATCCTCTGGTGCTCCCAGGTGCCTCGTCGAAAAATAGGACCAACGGTGTAATTTTTGTAATTTTTAGAGAACTTCGAAAAATGCACATTTCTGGGTATTAAATTAATGATTACTGCGCAGGAAAATGATTTCTAAAATCTTAAATGACTAAAGCATATTGCAAAACAAAAGTGCTACAGCAAGTAAAATAGGTGAAGGGAGAAAGAAAGAAAGAAGTGTTGTTTAGCTCTTTTATGCAATAAAATATACTTGTTAACAAGGTTGATCAAGTCTTGCTACCAAATAAATTTTATATGACATAAGAAGAAAAAAAACCTCAAATCAATCATGTTACCTTATATTGAATTGATATGGATCCAATCACAAGAGTTTGATATTCTTCTTTAGGCTCATATATAGGACAATCAATGGATCCCACTTTGATAGTTTTCACATTAAAAATTGTATTGACTCCACATACTTTATCAATCCTCTTGGGAAAATAGACAGTGTGTTCCTTATCATCAACATTGAAAGTAACCATGCCTTTATTGCAATCAATAACAACCCCTGCAATATTAAGAAAGGGTCTTCCAAGAATAATGGACATATTATCATCTTCGGGCATTTCCAACACAACAAAATCAGTTAATATCAAGCAATGCCGAGTAACTTGAACAGGAACATTTTCGCATAAACCAACAGGAATAGTAGTAGATTTATCAGCCATTTGCAAAGATATATCAGTTGGTATCAATTTATCTAAATCAAGTCTCTTATAAAGATAAAAAGGCATCACACTCACACCTCCCCAAATCACATAGAGCAGTTCTAACAATTATTCTTGATGGAACAAGGAATAGTCGGTATACCTGGGTCGCCCAACTTCTTTGGAATCTTACCATTGAAGGAGTAATTAGCGAGCATAGTGGAAATTTCCTCATTGGGGATTTTCCTTTTGTTAGTAACAATATCTTTCATATACTTTGAATAAGGAGGCAATTTAATAGCATCAGTCAAAGGGATTTGCAAAAATAAAGGTTTCATCCAATCACAAAATTTATTATAATGTTCCTCCTCCTTTGATTTTAGTTTCTTAGCAGGAAAAGGCATTTGCTTTTGAACCCAAGGTTCTCTTTCATTACCATGCTTCTCAGTAATAAAGTCTTTAGTGTACTTTTATTTTTAGCAGCTTTTCAGGTTCTTTTTCAATTTCTTCTTTATCAGGAGTATCATTCTTATCATTATCTTTATCATGTTCATTACCACTTTCAGCTTCAGCATCAGAAATAGAAATACTATTAGGATCATTAACAGGTTCAGAAGATTCTACAACATTCTTATGTTTTTTTTCTTTTTCTTAGATGGAGCACTAGTTTTAACTAGTTGAGAATCTTGTTCAACTCTTTTGGGATGCCCTTCAGGATATAGAGGATCCTGGGTAGAAACACCACCTCTAGTTGTTACTTCACAAGCATGTTTTTCTTTAGAATTGTTTCCCAACAAGTCATTTTGCACTTTAGTAAGTTGATCAATTTGAGTTTGAACCATTTGAAAATGTTTAACAAGTATCTTAACATCATTGGACGTTCTCTCCACAATACCATGCAATTCACTAATAGCTCGGGAATTTTCCATTAAATGATTCTCTACTCTCATATTAAAGTTTTCTTGCTTAACAATATAATTATCAAATTCATCTAAGCATTGTGCAGGAGATTTTGAATACGGAATATCTTCCCTAGTAAAGTGTTGAAGCGAGTGTACCTCAATCATGGATGAAGGGGGAATTGTCTCCATATATCTTCTATAGGAGGTAAATTCTTCACATCTTCAGGTTTAATACCTTTCTCTATAAGAGATTTCTTGGCTTCCTCATATCTTCATCATTCAATTTAATCATACCCTTCTTCACTATCGGTGTCGGGGTTGGTTCGGGTGTAGACCAATCATCATGATTCCGGCCTATTTTAGCCAATAATTCTTCAGCGTCGTCTGGAGTTCTTTTCCTGAAAACACAACCAGCACAACTATCCAGGTATGCCCTAGACTCAATAGTTAGTCCACTATAAAATATATCAAGTAAATCATGCTTTTCCAACTCATGGTCAGGCTGAGCTCTAATAAGAGAGCAAAATCTAGCCCAAGCCTCAGGCAATTTCTCTCCATCTTCCTCGTCAAAATTATAAATTCTCTGCAAAGCAGCATGTTGAGCACTAGCAGGAAAGTATTTGCGGAAGAAAACATCAAGCAATTCTTTGGACTTTTAATAGAACCAGAGGCAAATTATTATACCAAGTTTTAGCATCATCCTTTAATGAGAAAGGAAAAATTTTAGCGACGAAATAAGTACGCATCTTAATATCATCATAAAACAAGCCACTAAGAGTAGATAACTCAGTCATGTGTTCAACAGCACTTTCTTTTTCAGGACCACAAAAGGGTGTTTTCTCAACAATAGCTATATGAGATAGATCAAGAGAAAATCATAATCTTTATCCCTAATGTTTATAGGAGATGTGCAAATTTAGGATCAGGAGATAGTTTATATCTAACAGCATGTTCTGCAAGCAACTTTTTAATTTTCTTGCATCAGTAGTAGCATTGCATTTTTCAATAAAATCATCATCAAGCTCTACATAATCTTCATCAAGATCATCACTAAAATATTCAACAGACTCAGGTGAATTAACAGGTGTAGTAGCATTAGGAGTTTCAGTATTTTCAATTTGTCTAGACTTAGCAATTGTAGCATCTAGAAAAGATCCCAATGAACCACTATCATCAAGCACAGCAGAAACATTATCAATATTATGAGAATTTTCAGATTCAGCAGAAGTACCAGCACGCGAAGCATGTGGCGGTGAAACAAGTTTATCAATCACAGATGGTGAATCAAGAGCAGCAGAGGTACTCAGAGTTGTACCTTTTCTTGTAGTGGATGGTAATATGGCGATCTTAGTATCGCGAGGTTTACCCATGATGGAAAATTTGCAGCGAACAATATCAATCCAAGTGAACTTCCAAATAAAGCTATGCTCCCCGGCAACGGCGCCAGAAAATAGTCTTGATGACCCACAAGTATAGGGGATCGCAACAGCCTTCGAGGGAAGTATTACCTAATTTATTGATTCGACACAAGGGGAGACAAAGAATACTTGTAAGCCTTAACAATGGAGTTGTCAATTCAGCCACCTGGAAACAGACTTGCTCGCAAGAGTTTATCGTAGTAACAGTTTTATGGCAGTGGGAAATAGCTAAATAACAGAGCACGAAATAAAGACAGCAGTAGTGATTATAGTAAACAAGGATTAAAATACTGTAGGCACAGGGACGGATTTAACGGGCGTTGCATGGATGAGAGAAACTCATGTAACAATCAAAGCAGGGGCATTTGGAGATAATAATAAAACGGTATCCAAGTACTAATCAATCAATAGGCATGTGTTCCATATTTAGTCGTACGTGCTCGCAATGAAACTTGCACAACATCTTCTTTCCTACCAGCCGGTGGCAGCCGGGCCTCTAGGAAAACTACTGGTATTAAGGTACCCTTTTAATAGAGTACCTGGAGCAAAGCATTAACACTCCGTGAACACATGTGATCCCCACATCACTACCATCCCTCCCTTCCCGATTCTTGTCACTTCGGGGCCATTGGTTCCGGACAGCGACATGTGTATACAACTTATAGGTAAAATCATAAACAACGAATATCTTCATGAATCAATAACATGTTCAGATCTGAGATCATGGCACTCGGGCCCTAGTGACAAGCATTAAGCATAACAAGTTGCAACAATATCATAAAAGGACCTACTGATACTAGGCACTATGCCCTAACAATCTTATGACTATTACATGACCAATCTCATCCAATCCCTACCATCCCCTTCAGCCTACAGCGGGGGAATTACTCACACATGGATGGGAGAAACATTGCTGGTTGATGGAGAGGCGTTGGCGGTGATGGTGAAGATCTCCTCCAATTCCCCGTCCGGAGTGCCGAACGAGACTTCTGGCTCCTGCGACGGAGTTTCGCGATGGCGGCTCTCTGGGTTTCTGGCGATGTCGACTTCTCTCCGTGCGTTTTTAGTCGAACCCGATAAGTAGTCCAAAGGGGGCGTCGGAGGCCAGCCGAGGCCACACCATAGGGCCGCGGGCCCCCGGGGCCGCGCGCCGCCATGGTGTGGGGCCCTCGGGCCTCCACCTCCTTTGCCCTTCTGGCTCCGTCAATATTTTGGTAAAATAGGGCCATCTGAAGAAATTTTTCCCGAAAGTGGATTTCTGCACAAAAACGAGACACCAGAGCAATTCTGCTGAAAACAGCGTTAGTCCGTGTTAGTTGTATCCAAAATACACAAATTAGAGGCAAAACAATAGCAAAAGTGTTCGGGAAAGTAGATACGTTGTGGACGTATCACCCGCCCAGGATTCTTAGGGGCGGTTGTACTCGCGCTCCTCCGCCAGTCGGCTGCGTCTTCCGCGCAGTCGCCAACGTCAACAACTGCCCACCCCCAGCGCCCCGTCCCGCTCACTCAACTAACAACCGTCGAGCCGCGCCCCGCGCGCGATGGTCGCCGCCAACCGCGCCAGTCGACGCGAACGCACATCGCCAACGACCAAGCATAGCGCGCGCAATCACTGACGACAACCATAAGGAGAGCCGCCGCGCCAGAGCGCGTTCAACGGAGTCGGCCCAGCATGCTTCGGCCCCGTGATCAGGGGCGAGCAGTACCCAATGGGGTTCAAGGGCCCTGCGACATCGACCCAACGGTCTGGATTGACTCATACACCATGGTGATGGGCATCCAAGGCTACTCCGAGCTAATCGCCGACTGCTACTTGCCCCTCATGATGGACGGGGTGAATCGCCAATGGTTCAACACTCTTCCCTCGAACAACATCGACTCGTGGGAGGAAGCCCGCCGCATTTACAACACTTCGCCAGCGCGTACACTCGCGCCACCACCATCAAGACCTGGACCGCTGCATTCGGGCCCGCGCGATTGACTCGTCGATGGGTGAACGCTGGCAGGACATGTGGACAACCTCCGGCCGCATCGCACGGACACGGCGATCTACTGTTCCGGCGGTTGCCGGTATGAGCCACTCGGCGCCAAGCTCCGGCGCGTCAGCAGGGACAACATCTCCATCGCCGAGCTGTTCGACATCGCCCAGCGCTACGCCGACGAAGATCCCACGTCGACTCGGACAACGAGTACGGCAGCGGCGCAATCGCCGCCCCATTCGGCCGACACTCGCCGCGACGACTACCGCTTCAACACTCCCCAGCAACGGAAAGCGCCGCGCCGATGGCGGCCACACGGAACTCGTCGCCAACGCCGACTACGAGCAACGCGACCCGAAGTCGTTCCGCCGCGACAACCGCGCACCAAGAGAAGACCGGCCTCAGCCCAAGCGGTTCGACGCGCAGCTTGCTAGATGCCCCATGCATCTACCACAGCAGAGAGGGCAAGCCCTCCAACCACACGACTGGAAACTGCTATTCCCTAAAGGATAGAGAAGGCCCGCCGCGCCAAGGAAAAACGGCGGCAACCAGAACAAGGACCGCAACAAGGACCCAGACCAGCCAAGGACGATGGTTGCGCAGCGCCGGGTCCCTCACACCTTCACCGGGGTCGGCGACCGCCGCGACAGAAGGTCCTCGCACGGCGGTGGATATCAGCAATGCCGTCGACGTCCCCACGGCTCAACTAGTCCGAGCAGAGAATAACGTGGAGCCGCGAGGATCACACTCCCCGCATCGAATACCCAGGGCCAGTGGCCATAATCGTCAAGCCCAAGGTCGCCGACTACTGGCTCTCGAAGACCTTGATCGATGGAGGAAGCTCCATCAACATAATGTACCCGACACATTCCAACGCTCTCCTACCCGACTTGTGCCTCGAGCACGAGCGTACCTTCCACGGCATCGTCCACGGAAGGCCTTCCGATCGGCAAGGTCACGCTGCCGGTAACCTTCGGCACGCCGGCGAACTACCGCACCGAGCGGATATCCTTCGAGGTGGTCAACTTCCGCAGCCCCTACCACTGCGTCCTCGGCCGCCAGACGTTCGCCAAGTTCATGGCCACGCCTCACTACGCCTACAACATGATGAAGATGCCCGGGCCACGCGGCGTCATCACCGTCCACGGCGACCCGGACCTGGCCATGGAGTGCAAGGACAACAGCGCCAAGCTCGCCGACGCCATCATCGCCTTGGAGTGCAACAATGCCGCCGAGCTCGCCAAGTACCCAGTCGACTGCAACGACCCCGCCATCCTCGAGAAGCTAACCGAGCTCGACTCGTCTTCGCCCGACCTTCCAACTGACGACTGACACACGTCGAGTAGATTTGGTAGAGAATGATCAGAGTAGGCAGGTTATCATTGGGACGGGCATGTCCGCCCAATAGGAAAGCGCACTAATCAAGTTCCTCCGTGACAATCGAGATATCTTTGCATGGATACATTCTGATATGCCAGGTGTCCCGAGAGAACTTGCTAAGCACAAACTGCACGTAGACCCAACCGCGCGTCCCGTCAAACAGACGATGAGACCCGTAGGGGAAGAGTGACGGCGCGCTATCGCCGAAGAGGTGAACCTGCTACTCGCCACTGGGTTCATCAGGCTGGCGAACCCAGTACTAGTGCTGAAAAAGAACAAGACATGGCGAATGTGTAAAGATTACACTAGCCTCAATCGAGCTTGCCCCAAGGGCCCGTTCGTCCTCCCGCGGATAGATCAGATTATTGATGCAGTTGCGGGCTCGGAGTCGCTATGCTTCCTCGACGCGTACTCGGGGTATAACCAGATCAAAATGGCGGTTGAAGATCAGGAAAAGACGGCGTTTATCACACCATTCGATTCCTACTTACACGCCATGACCTTCGTCCTTAAACGCCGGAGCCACCTATCAACGGTGCATGAAAAGTTGCCTCGAAAGCCAAATCGGGCGCAACGTCCACGTCTACATCGACGACATGGTGGTCAAGTCGACTTGAGAAGATGACCTAGTCGCCGACCACCGAGACCTTCGCCAACCTTCGGTGCTACCAGATAAAGCTCAACCCCATGAAGTGCACCTTTCGAGTCCCGTCGGGATAGCTACTCGGCTACGTCGTCTCCAAGCGCGACATCGAGCCCAATCTGGAGAAGACATCGGCGGTTATGCGCACCAAAAACACGCATGCCTCCTCGACGCACAAAATCTCGCGGGCGAGTCGTAGCGCTCGTCGCTTCATACCTCGACTCGGCGACAAGGCTCTGACTTTACCGCCTCCTGAAGAAGTCGATTCCTTCGAGTGGACGGAGGAAGCACAAAAGGCTGGACACCCTGAAAGACGCTGCAAAGCGCACCCGTCCTGCCCCCCCCCCCCACTGCTACAAGAACGCATGCTCCTCTACGTTGCTGCGTCCAATCATGCCGTAAGTGCAGTCATGGTAGTGGAGCGAGGAAGAAGGCAAAGAGCAACCCATGCGGCGCCCGGTGTACTACATCGCGAAGCCCTCACCGAGTCCAACAGCGCTACCCGAACTACCAGAAGCTAGTTTACTCCGTGTTCAGGGCCCAACGGCGATTCGCTCCATACTTCCACGAGCACCCCGTCAAGGTCGTCGCATCGATGCCACTCGCTGACATCATCTTCAATCGGGCAACCGGTCGAGTCGCCAAGTGGGCAGTCGAACTCGGCGTCCACAACATCACGTACGAGCCACGACGCAATCAAGTCAGCGCTGGCATTTCTTCATCGATTGGGAGTAAGCATAGCAACCAACCTCCCCGGCGGACATCAAGCATTGGACCCTCTACTTCGACGGCTCCAAGAACCTCGAAGGGGCCGGAGCGGGATCGTCCTATCTCCCAAAGGGAGACATCATGCGGTACGTCCTGCAGTTACAATTTGAGCCCTGCACCAACAACATGGCCGAATACGAGGCACTCCTTCATGGCATGCGGATCACCAAGGAGATGGGCGCATGACGCTTGCGCTGCTTTGGTGACTCCGACCTAGTCGCCAGCCAAACCTCTGGAACCTGCGATGCCACCGACACCAACATGATAACCTACAAACGAGCGGTCCATCATGCGGGCGCCAGTTTCGCCGGATACGTCGTCGAGTGGGTCGACAGGAGTAGACGAGGAGGACGACACACCTCTGTGCTCGGCTCCAAGCGGCAACCCCTCCACCGGGCGTCTTCCTCGACATCCTCACTCGCCTCGAGCGGTCGCCCGTCGAGGTCGACATCGCCGAGCCGCTAGCACCCGACCCGTGCTGGTTGCGCTTGCCACCGACGCGGTGGATCGGACGGAGGCCTACATGAACTACCTCGAGATACAAGTACTGCCCATGGACGAGGGAGGCACGCATGATCGTACGCCATGCAAATCCCTCAAGCCCAACGTCACCAGAATCTTCCAGCGGTGCGTCCCTGCGTTGAAGGTCGCAAAATCCTACACGACATACTGATACGTCTCAAACGTATCTATAATTTCTTATGTTCCATGCTACTTTTATGACAATAATTGAATGTTTTATACATACTTTACATAATTATTATATGATTTTCCGACCAACCTATTAACAAGATGCCGAAGAGCGCTGTTGTTTTCTGCTGTTTTTGGTTTCTAAATCCTAGTAAGGAAATATTATGCTCGGAATTGGACGAAATCAACGCCCAGGGTCCTATTTTTCCACGAAGCTTCCGTAAGACCGAGGAGATACGAAGTGGGGCCACGAGGGGCCGAGACCATAGGGCGGCGCGGCTCGGGCCCCTGGTCACGGCCTATGGTGTGGGGCCCCCTGTGCCCCCCCCGACCTGCCCTTCCGCCTACTTAAAGCCTTCGCCCGAATACCCCTACCGAGAGCCACTATACTAAAACCTTCCGAGACGCCGCCGCCGCCAATCCCATCTCGGGGATTCAGGAGATCGCCTCCGGCACCCTGCCGGAGAGGGAATCATCACCGGGAGGGGCTCTACATCATCATGCCCGCCTCCGGATTGATGCGTGAGTAGTTCATCCTTGGACTATGGGTCCAGTAGCTAGATGGTTGTCTTCTCCGCTTGTGCTATCATTGTTTAGATCTTGTGAGCTGCCTAACATGATCAAGATCATCTATTTGTAATGCTACATGTTGTGTTTGATGGGATCCGATGAATCTAGATACTATGTTAAGTTGATTATCAATCTATCATATATGTTTTGTTTATGTTCTTGCATGCTCTCCGTTGCTAGTAGAGGCTCTGGCCAGTTGATACTTGTAACTGAAGAGGGAGTATTTATGCTCGATAGTGGGTTCATGACTCCATTTAATCTAGGATCGTGACAGAAGGTTCTAAGGTTGTGGATGTGCTATTGCTACTAGGATAAAACATCAATGCTTTGTCTAAGGATATTTGTGTTGATTACATTACACACCATACTTAATGCAATTATCTTGTTTACAACTTAATACCGGAGGGGTGCGGATGCTAACCCGAAGGTGGATTATTTAGGCATAGATGCATGCTGGATAGCGGTCTATGTACTTTGTCGTAATGCCCTGATTAAATCACATAGTAATCATCATTGATATGTATTGAATCTTTATTTGTCAATTGCCCATTTGTAATTTGTTCACCCAGCATGTTAGTTATCTTATTGGAGAGACACCATTAGTGAACTGTGGACCCCGGTCCATTCTTACATCTGAATACATTCTACGCAATCATTGTTCTTTACTGTTCTTTGCAAACAAACACCATCTTCCACTCGATACGCTTAATCCTTTGTTTTCAGCAAGCCGGTGAGATTGACAACCTCACTGTTACGTTGGGGCAAAGTATCTTGATTGTGTTGTGCAGGTTCCACGTTGGCGCCGGTTTCACTGGTGTTGCGCCGCACTACACTCCTCCACCAACAACCTTCACGTGCTTCTTGGCTCCTACTGGTTCGATAACCTTAGTTTCATACTGAGGGAAACTTTCTTCTATACGCATCATACCTTCCACTTGGGGTTCCCAACGGACGTGTGCTTCGCGCGTATCAGCTAAATTTCTGGCGTTGTTGGGGAGATCAAGACACGCTGCAAGGGGAGTCTCACATCCAATCTCTCTTTTTTTTTTATCTTGCTTTACTTTACTTTATTTTATTTACTGTCTTGTTTGCTTCATATTAAAAACACAAAAAAATTAGTTACTTTACTTTCTGTCTTATTTACTTGCTCTATATCACAAAAAAAATTGTTACTTGTCTTTACTCTATTTGCTTAGTTTACTTTATTACTGCTATAATGGGTACTCCTGAAAATACTAAGTTGTGTGATTTCACTAGCACAAATAATAATGATTTTATAAGTACTCCTATTGCTCCACCTGCTACTACTGCAGAATTCTATGAAATTAAACCTGCTTTACTGAATCTTGTTATGAGAGAGCAATTTTCTGGTGTTAGTACTGATGATGCTGCTGCCCATATTAATAATTTTGTTGAACTTTGTGAAATGCAAAAGTATAAGGATATAGATGGTGATATTATAAAACTGAAATTGTTTCCTTTCTCATTAAGAGGAAGAGCTAAAGATTGGTTGCTTTCTTTGCCTAAGAATAGTATTGATTCATGGACTAAATGTAAAGATGCTTTTATTAGTAAATATTATCCTCCTGCTAAGATTATATCTTTGAGAAGTAGCATTATGAACTTTAAACAATTTGATAATGAACATGTTGCTCAAGCATGGGAGAGAATGAAATCTTTGGTAAAGAATTGCCCAACCCATGGACTGACTACTTGGATGATCATCCAAACCTTTTATGCAGGATTGAATTTTTCATCGAGGAACCTATTGGATTCAGCTGCTGGAGGTACTTTTATGTCCATCACCCTGGGCGCCGCAACTAAACTACTTGATGATATGATGATCAATTACTCTGAATGGCACACTGAAAGAACTCCTCAAGGTAAGAAGGTAAATTATGTTGAAGAAACCTCTTCTTTGGGTGATAAGATTGATGCTATTATGTCTATGCTTGCAAATGGTAGATCTCATATTGATCCTAATAATGTTCCTTTAGCTTCATTGGTTGCTCAAGAAGAAAATGTTGATGTGAATTTCATTAAGAGTAATAATTTCAACAACAATGCTTATAGGAATAATTATGGTAACAACAACTATAGGCCGTATCCTTCTAATAATGGTAGTGGTTATGGTAATTCTTATGGTAATTCTTACAACAATAATAAGAGTGCACCCTCCTGGTCTTGAAGTGATGCTTAAAGAATTTATTAGTACACAAACTGCTTTCAATAAAACTGTTGAAGAAAAGCTTGGTAAAATTGATGTTCTTGCTTCTAAGGTTGATAGTCTTGCTCTTGATGTTGATCTTTTAAAATTGAAAGTTATGCCTGAGGAAGTTAAAGATGCTAGGTTTGCTAAAACAAATGCCATCCAAGTTCGAATTAATGATAATATTAGAATGTTGGCTAAATTGCATGCTAGGTGGGATAGAGAAGAAAAAGAAAATAATGTAGCTAAAGTATGGACTATTACCAGCACTAGTAATGTTGATTCTTCACATGTTGCTACACCTCCTACTATCAATGGTAAAATAATTGGTGTTGGCAATGTTTCTACTCCTAATGCAAAGCGTGCAAAATTGCCTGAAACTGCTTGTGATAAAACTGCTGAAATTTTTCAAAATATTGGTGACAATGATTCCATTGCTGTAGAACATAATGGTTTAGATTTTGATGATTGTCATATTACTAAAGTTATAAGGTTCTTACAAAAACTTGCTAGAAGTCCTAATGCTAGTGCTATAAATTTAGCCTTTACAAAACATATTACAAATGCTCTCATTAAAGCTAGGGAAGAGAAATTAAAACTTGAAGCTTCTATTCCTAGGAAGTTAGAAGATGGATGGGAGCCCATCATTAAGATGAAATTCAATGATTTTGAATGTAATGCTTTATGTGATCTTGGTGCAAGTATTTCTGTTATGCCTAAGAAAATGTATGATATGCTTGACTTGCCACCATTGAAGAATTGTTATTTGGATGTTAATCTTGCTGATAATGTTAAAAAGAAACCTTTGGGGAGCATTGATAATGTTCGCATTACGGTTAAAAATAACCTTGTCCCCGCTGATTTTGTTGTCTTGGATATTGAATGCAATGCATCTTGTCCTATTGTGTTGGGAAGACCTTTTCTTCGAACTGTTGGTGCTGTTATTGATATGAAGGAAGGTAATATTAAATATCAATTTCATCTCAAGAAAGGTATGGAACACTTCCCTAGAAAGAGAATGAAGTTGCCTTTTGATTCTATTATTAGAACAAGTTATGATGTCGATGCTTCTTCTCTTGATGTTACTTGATTTGCACTTTCTGCGCCTAGCTAAAAGGCGTTAAAGAAAAGCACTTGGGAGATAACCCAAGTTTCATTTTATTTACTGTATTGTTGAGTCTTGGAAGTTGTTTACTACTGTAGCAACCTCTCATTATCATGTTTTTGTGCCAAGTAAAGTCTCTATGGTAAAGTTGATGCTAGATTTGGATTGCTGCGCAGAAAAGCATTGCTGTCTGTCACGAATTCGCGCAGATCTCTCTGTAGAAGAGTCAAAAAAATCTGAAAATTTTCGTGCCTGATCCTCAGATATGTACGCAACTTTCATTAGTTTTGAGTTTTTCCGTTTGAGCAAGTTAAGTTCCCCTGAAAAATTCGTCTTTACGGACTGTTCTGTTTTTGACAGATTCTGCCTTTTATTTCGCATTGCCGTTTTTGCTATGTTGAATGAGTTTCTTTGTTCCATTAACTTTCAGAAGCTTTGTGCAATGTCCAGAAGTGTTAAGAATGATTGGGTCACCTCTGAATATGTGAATTTTTGATTATGCACTAACCCTCTAATGAGTTTGCTTGAAGTTTGGTGTGGAGGAAGTTTTCAAGGGTCAAGAGAAGAGGATGATATACTGATCAAGAAGAGTGAAAGGTCTAAGCTTGGGATGCCCCGGTGGTTCATCCCTGCATATTTGAGAAGACTCAAGCATCTAAGCTTGGGGATGCCCAAGGCATCCCCTTCTTCATCGACAACTTATCAGGTCACTTCTAGTGAAGCTATATTTTTATTCCATCACATCTTATGTTCTTTACTTGGAGCGTCGGTTTGCTTTTATTTTTGTTTTGGTTTGAATAAAGTTGGATCCCACCATCCTTATATTGGAGATATTACGCTCCGCTTTTTCATATGGAACACTTGTGTTCTTAATTGTGCTTTAATGTTCATGGAAGGCTGAAAATTGCTTCGTTAAATTGCTATTTGGTTGGAATCAGAAAATGCTGCATATGGTTGGAATAACTTGGCAATTGTTTGAGCTCTCATAGATCATGTTTAAGCTCTTGCATCATGTAGTTTAATCTATTAGTGAAGAACTACCGTAGAGCTTGTTTAATTTGGTTTGCATGATTGGTCTCTCTAAGTCTAGATATTTTCGGGTAAACTGTTTGAACAACAAGGAAGACATTGTAGAGCCTTATAATGCTTGCAATATGTTCTTGTGTAAGTTTTGTTGTACCTGTTCATACTTGTGTTTTCTTCGAACAACCTTGCTAGCCCAAACCTTGTACTGAGAGGAAATGCTTCTCGTGCATCCAAACACCTTGAGCCAAAACCCATGTCATTTGTGTCCACCATATCTACCTATTATGTGGTATTTTTCTGCCATTCCAAAGTAAATTACTTGAGTGCTACCTTTAAAATTTCATTCCTTTATCTATTGCAATATATAGCTCATGGGACAAATAGCTTCAAAACTATTGTGGTGATGAATATGTAGTTATGTGTCTTAGTTCTTATAAGTTGCTAGTTGAGCGGTAACCATGTTTCTGGGGACGCCATCAACTTTTTACCTTTGTTGGATATCATGTGAGATGCTATGCATGTTCGTCTTGTCTGAAGTAAGTGCGATTTCATGATCAAATGGTTTGAGTATGCATATGTTAGAGAAGAACATTGGGCCGCTAACTAAAGCCATGTATCATGGTGGAAGTTTCAGTTTGGACATATGTCGAGGGTACTCCTCGGCAATGCCCTCCGTTAGGGGCTTAGGGTTGATGGAATCCTGCAAGCTGACACGAGACATCGGTACACAGACAAGCGGGGAGAGCGATTTACCCAGGTTCGGGGCCCTCGATGAGGTTAAACCCTTACGTCCTGCCTGTCTGTTCTTTGACTATGATGAAAACAGGTTACAATGGGGTGCCGAATCGTTCGGCTGTGATCTCGTCGAGATGCTAATCGCTAGGGTAACCTAGTTCTAAGCTTCTGTTGGCTAAGATCGCTAAGATTGGTTGTGTCCCTCGATAGCCCCTCTCCTTTATATAGGTGGCCAGGTCCCGAGAGGTCTAATCGAGTACGAGTAGGCTTACAGTAGATCTATCTCTAATCTTTCCTTGTTCGGCTTCTTCCGTGTCTTGTACTTCAAGTAATCTTCCGCCGCACCGTCCTAGTGGCCCACCTTCCCTTCGGGTACCTTCATGGGCCTCCATCTGGACCGTATAGGGTAGAGCAATATTGGTTAGCCGAAGGGTAATGCCCACGTCAGTAGCCCCCGAGTGTCTAGCCGAACATAGTTCGGGTAGAGACTGAAGCATATCTTCTTCCGAAGTCCTTCTCCTTGATCATTCTTGCTTTCCTTCTGTCTTCTATCGGGTGCGCGTCAGCGCTCCCGATGGGAGTAGCCCCCGAGTCTAGGTACGGATGCTTGCAATCCGTGCGTAGACTCAAGTTGTACCACCGAACATCTTCTTCCGAAGTTTTTCCTGCAAGTCTTTGTAGACCATCTGATATATTTTCTTTACGCAAGGGATAATGAATAACGTGCCCAACTTCTGTTAGTTAACTGTCGATGGCAAAACAACGTTACCCTACACAAAATCAAGTCCCCGGGCATGATCTTGAGTGCGAAAAAGTTCTTTCGGGTGCGCGTCCGGCGCTCCCGATGGGAGTAGCCCCGAGGGGCACGGGCGTTTACGCCCGGGTGCAGACTCGAGTCAAATATTTCCTTCGAGCCCTCATTCTGTCGGGTGCGCGTCCAGCGCTCCCGATGGGAGTAGCCCCCGAGTCTGAGTGCAGATGCTTGTGATCTGCGCTTAGACTCAAATCGTTCATCCGACATATTCTTATCTCTTCGTATGCAATCAACAATGCCCATGACGTCACTGATGACACGCTGCTGCTGTGACCTGATTGACAAGACTTGACCTCCCGGGCCCACCCTAGTTCTGCGCAGGCAGTTTTTAGGTTTTGACCAGTGCACGCGCAGCGACCGAGGCGTTTCCTCGATTTTCGCGCGACGTGGGAATAATGGGCCGCCGGTTCCATCCTGTTTTCTAGTGCCACGTGTACAGCTGGATTCGCTCCACCTCCCACGACGCCCACGGAGTTATGGCCACGATCTGATGTCAATCCTTGTGGTATAAATAGAGGGCTTCCTCATTTTTACTTTTTTACACCTCCTACTGCTCATCTTCCCCGCGCATCCTCTCCTTCTTCCCGCATCGTTCTCTCAGGAGCTTCAAGCGCCATGGGTAAAAAGAAGGGTGCTAGTGCTTCGGAGGCGGCCAAGGTTAGCCGTGATTGGAGTGCCTCCGCCATTTCCAACCGCGACATCAACAAGCTGCGGGCCCTCGGATTCATCTCCGCATCTGAGGACGATATTCGCCTTCCAGGTGCAGTTTCTCGCCCAAAGCCCCCAAAGGGCTTCACCGTCATGTTCACTGCTTTCTTGTTCCGCGGCCTTTCTCTTCCAGCGCACGAATTCCTTTGCTCTCTTCTTTTCTTCTACGGGATTCAGCTCTGGCAGCTGACCCCAAACTCCATCCTCCACCTTTCCATCTTTATCACTGTCTGCGAAGCCTTCCTTGGCATTGATCCCCACTGGGGTCTCTGGAGGAAGATCTTCTACGTGAAGCGCCATAATGACAATAACGGCCCCCCCGTCGTCGGTGGCGTTGGCTTTGTCGTTAGGAAGGAAGTCGACTACTTTGATTATCCAATTAAGGAGTCCGTCCAAGGCTGGCGCAACAAATGGTTTTACCTGCGAGACCCACTGGTGCCTGGGCGTCGCTTTAACCTTCCTCCCTTCGAAGATAAGCTGATAGCTAAGCCAAAGAAATCTTGGCAAAACACTCTCTCTCCCGAAGAGAGACTGACAGCCGACAGGCTGTTCGGCCAAATAATCATTCTGAAGAACACGGGAGGCTTGACAATGCGTGGTACTGAGGTTGTCTCAGTATTCCTTCAACGTCGAGTGCAACCGTTGATGTCTCGCCCCCACCAGCTGTGGCTTTACACGGGCAAGGAGGATGAGTCCAGGGTTAGCTCTGCCGACCTTTCGGCTGTAGACCTCCGAGACGAAGTCCGCCGCTTGACATGCCTTAGTATGAGGGACAACATTGCCCTGACATCGGCTCGTCCTCCTTATGATTCTGATCATCCTCCAACTGAGGTAATTCTTGTCTTGTTTCTTTTCTTCTGCTGTTACTATTCCTTTATTCGCCGTGCCTCACAAACTTCTTTTCCTTCGGCAGGCGCTCGCAGCTACCCGATGCTATCCTCCTACACCTGAAAGCGGTGTGGTACCAGAGGACGATGACGAAGATTCTAAAGGAACTGAGGAGGCCCCGCATGCTCTTGAAGATAGTGATGTCCAAGAGGAAGAGGCTACTGAAGATGACGCCTTCATCAAGAGTAGGCGTCGGAAGCAGGTACATGATGACTTCATCACTTCGGCTGAATCAAGTCCTCACGGAGGAGATAATGATGCCGATGAAGCTGCCACGCCTCCTCCCGCCAGGAAAAGTTCAACAAGCCTCTTTGCAGGCGAAGATGACCTTGACCTGTGAGTGTTTCTTACTTAGTTTTTGATTTATTTCCCATCACCTTGCATGCTAAGTGTCCACTTTTTTCGAGCAGCTCTGATGATGATGACGATGAAGTCCCCCTTGCAAAGAGGGCCAAACTTGCTTCCGAGAAAGCTGCATCGGCCAAGGAATCCAATCCCTCTCCCGCAAAGTCGACGCCTCCCTCGCGGACGGTTGTGGAGAAGGTTCCAGTGTCGACGGTTATTCCTCCTGGCGACATTCCTACTTCATCGGCTGGCCGTGATCATGTAAGTATTTAACCTGCTCCGCTTTGCCGAATTTTTCTTTATATCGACTGAATCCTCATGATCTTATCTCGCCGCAGCCAATTTACGCCACAGTCGACGCTATGGTAGAGTTCGCCGAAGAGTTTACTCGACTAGAAATCGAAAACTCCCAACTTCGAAAGACTGTCAGATCTTCGGCTGACCAAGTGCTTGAGGCCAACAGGCTCGCCACCGACGCCAAGAATGAGAATGTCTTGCTGAAGGAGGAAGTGAAGAAGCTGAAGCAGCGATTGAAGGACGAGCAAGACGCCAAGCGCACGGCGGCGGCCGCAATCGACAAGAAGGAAGGCGCTCTCCGCGAGTCTATCAGGGATTTGTTAGGTAAAATTCATAGTCCACCGTTTTTCGTCTTGGTGTTTCTATTATTGATTACTGATCTGCCTTCTTTTCAGATGCTGCCGACTTAACCGTCACTCGACGTCATCAGCTTCGAGAGGACTCTACATCCGACGCCTTGTCGCTTGCCGCTGAGTCCAATGTCCAGGTACTTGGCCTTTTGAAAAAGGCCAAAGGAGCGTTGTCGAGGTTATACTCGATGATCTTCCCGAAGATGAAGGAGGACAAGACTCTTGACGAGTTGGCGGCTTCCTTCCTTGTTGACCCTTCTGAGCTTGTTTAGACAGAGATATCACTTCTCTTCGTGCGATGGCGGCCTTGGTGAAGAAAAAGGGGGAGATAGCGACAGCTATCGAACAGTACGCTCTTGACGGTCTCCATGTTGCTACCGAAAGTTTGGGCTGTAAGTATTAACCCATGTTTCTGCTTTCTGCAATAGTTTTGCATATTCCCTTAACTGGTTCTTATTCCTTTCCGGTTGTAGCTTCAGATGTGGCTGAGGAGAACAAGAAGATCCATGAAGAGGTTGAGGCAATGACTGACGTTGCGCACCCGAATCATGGTCTGTGGCTGCATCGTCCGAAGGCTGTCGTCATGGCGAAATTTAAGTATCGGGTGGGGAAGGCGCATTATTATTTTGATAAGTTTCATGCTCATCTCACGATGGTTTGGAACACCTTGTTTCCTCTGGACCAAGCACCTGAAACCTTATCTGCCTTGTTCACCCGATTCAAATCTCCCGAAAGGATTCGGCAGCTGGTGCGGAAAGAACTCCTGGCTGGTGCGGAGCTTGCCTTTGCTTCAATATTGGCATGTGATACGTCTCCAACGTATCGATAATTTCTTATGTTCCATGCTACTTTATTGATGATACCTACATGTTTTATGCACATTATATGTCGTATTTACGCATTTTCTGGAACTAACCTATTAACAAGATGCCGAAGTGCCAGTTGCTGTTTTTGGTTTCAGAAATCCTAGTAAAGAAATATTTTCGGAATCGGACGAAATCAAGACCGAGGACCTTATAATTCCCGGAAGCTTCCAGAGCACCGGAGAAGGACGAGAGGGGAGCCAGGGGGCCCCACACCACACCCCGCGCGCCCGGGGGCGCCCCGTGGTGTGGGCACCCCGTGGCCCCTCCGACTCCATCTCTTCGCCTATTTAATCGTCCCTGACCTAAAAACACCGACAGAGAAGACGAGACCCGAGAAAACCTTCCAGAGCCGCCGCCATCGCGAAATCAAGATTCGGGGGACAGAAGTCTCTGTTCGGCACCGCCGGACGGGGAATTGCCCCCGGAGTCATCTCCACCGCCGTCTCCACCGCCATCTTCACCGCCATCGCTGCCTCCATGATGAGGAGGGAGTAATTCACCCCGGGGCTGAGGGCTCTACCGTAGCTATGTGGTTAATCTCTCTCTCTGTACTCCAATACAATGATCTCATGAGCTGCTTTACATGATTGAGATCCATATGATGAGCTTTGTATCGCTACTAGTTATGTGCTACTCATGTGATGTTATTAAAGTAGTCTATTCCTCCTACTTGGTGTAAAGGTGATTAGTGTGTGCACCGTGTGGTTCTTGTCGTAGGCTATGATCACGATCTCTTGTAGATTGTGGAGTTAATTATCATTATGATAGTATTGATGTGATCTATTCCTCCTTCATAGTGTAATGTGGACAGTGAGTGCACTATGTTAGTTCTTGGTTTATTTTGCAATGATCTATTATGCTCTAAGGTTATTTAAATATGAACATTGAATTGTGGAGCTTGTTAACTCCGGCATTGAGGGTTCGTGTAATCCTACGCAATGTGTTCATTATCAAACAAGAGTGTATGTAGCACATATGAGAAGAAGTATTTATTATGCGATCAATGTTGAGAGTGTCCACTAGTGAAAGTATGATCCCTAGGCCTTGTTTCCAATACTGCAAACACCGTTTACTTACTGTTCTGTTGCATGTTTACTCGCTGCCATATTTTATTCAGATTGCTATTACCACTCATATACATCCATATTACTTGTATTTCACTATCTCTTCGCCGAACTAGTACACCTATACATCTGACAAGTGTATTTGGTGTGTTGGGGACACAAGAGACTTCTTGTATCGTGATTGCAGGGTTGCTTGAGAGGGATATCTTTGACCTCTTCCTCTCTTCGTGATGGCTACCTTGTGATAGCCATCGTGCTTGAAGTTATATATCTTGCTATCACATACTTGCTTGTATTGCTTAGCATAAGTTGTTGGTGCACATAGGTGAACCATAGTATATAGGCTTTGGGCTTGACAAAGTAAACGCTAGTTTTATTCCGCATTTGTTAAGCCCATCTCGTAAAAGTTTTAAATCGCCTATTCACCCCCCCCTCTAGGCGACATCTGTGTCCTTTCAATTGGTATCAGAGCAAGGTCTCTCATTATTAGGCTTCACCGCCTTGAGAGTAAAGATGTCGGTTAGGGGATTAGCGCACAATAACTTGTTTATATTTGATGGCACAAATTATGATCTATGGAAAATTTATGTGCTTAAAATCTTACGGGGTATGTCCCCGGACATGGAGCAATATCTTGGCATGGGTTTTTCTTCTCCTAAGGATCCTCAAAATTTATCTCTTGAGGAGGAGAAAAACTCTTGCCTCGATGCTCTTGCTTCTCATGTGTTTTCCATTGTTGTGAGCAATGTAGTTACTTCGTCAATCATGCCTTTTGGGAGCTCTCATGAATTATGGACAAAGCTTCAAGATAAATATGATGTGTCCAATATTATTGAGGATGATTGTATTGCTTCCACTTCCGGCCGTGATGAGGTCTCATCTTCTTCCACTTCACCAAAGTGTGGTAAGACACAAGGTAATGATATGGTGAGTGGTGATGAAAATTGCAATGTTGATATTGAGCTTACTATTGATGATTCTTCATCTCTATCTCATTGTAATGCTTCATCTACGGACTCAAACACATCTAGCACTAGAAATGATTTACATGCTTGTGTTGATAGTCTTTGCATATCATGTGTAAGTTGCTTGAATAAATCTAATGATGATATGCTTGCATTGTCTTGTGGCCATGATAAAAATGCTTCTATTTCCTCTAGTTGTTGTGTGTCTAACAATGTAGAGGAAACCAAAGATTCTATTGGTCAAGACAAGATCTTGAAAGGAGCCTCAAGTAACTCCTCCTCTTTATCTCACGGTCCTCATATATGCCTTATGGCCAAGGGTTCCACGGTACCTCCTACCATGGAACCTAATATGTCTCGTGGTGATAAGGATGAGGATGAATATGAAGAAGAGGATTGGGTTGTCTCTCTACGCGATAAGGGTAAGAGCGTATTCAAGGTTATTTGCAAAGATAAAATTGCTAGCACTCACTTCTTTGAAATCTTGACTACCGCCATTGAGAGCCAAAAACTTATTTGGATGCATGAGAACACCATTGATAAAAAGGGTGCTCTTGAACGAGAGTATGCCGATGATGTCGCATCATTAAAGAATGAACTTGAAGAAGAACAAACCATCAAGGAAGCTCTTGAGGAGACCTTTGCTCTAGAATTGTCTAGAGAAAAGGAAAACCATGATAGAGCTCTTGAGATGGCAAATGAACTAAAGCTAAAAAATGATAAGCTTGTGTTTGTTAATGCTAAACTCCTTGAGGATTTTGAGCAACTCAAAAAGGGCTCAAGGGTCATTGAGAGTGCGCTCACCAAACTCACCGAGTCGCATGAGCAACTTAAAGCTTCTTATCTAAAAGAGCATGCCAACTTGCCTTCTCCTATTACTACTAATAATGATGCTTGTGCTACTAACTCTACTTCTTGTGAAGCATCTACCTTGAAGGAGAATGTTGAGCTAAGGGCTCAACTTGAGTTGCTAACTTGCAATTATGGGAAATTGGAAGAAAATCATGGAAAGCTTTCTCGCTCCCATGAGGATCTTCTAGCCTCTCATGATAGGCTAAAGTTAGCTCATGAGGCTATCATATCTAAGGCAACACCTTGTGAGCCTCATGTGGATACTAGCACTACTACTCAAAATGCTATATTTCCATGTGCTAGTCCTAGTAATTCATCCACTCATAAAATTGCTAAATCTTGTGATGAATTATCTTCCTTGCCTTGTTGCTCTAACAATGAAGATTCTACTTCCTCTAGTACTTGTGTTGTTACTAACCATGTAGAGGAAATCAAAGAGCTCAAGGCCCAAGTCACTTCTTTGAAGAATGACTTGGTAAAGGGTCATGAAGGGAAATGCAAACTTGACACGATGTTGAGTATGCAACAATCCCCCAATGACAAGAGTGGACTTGGATTCAAATCCAACAACAAGAACAAGTCCAACAACAACAACAACAAGAAGGGCCAAGTACAAGTCAAAGACCCGGCCAAGATTGTTTGCTTCAAGTGCAATATTGAAGGGCACCATGTTAGATCTTGCCCTTTGAAGAAGAAGCAAAAAGGGAAGCGGCCTCAAGCTCAAACTCATATTCAACCTCAAGTTGAAGAAATACCACTTCCCAAGAAGAAACAAGCCAATGCTCCCATTGTGGAGAAACCTAGTGAGAAGAAGGAGAAGAAAAGAACTTGCTACATATGCCGTGAGAAGGGCCACATCTCCTCCTTGTGCACTATTGGTACCTCATCCAACTCTATCACCATTGATGATGTTTATTCTCTTCGTAAGGATGAGGGTGGAAATGTGTTTGCCAAATATGTTGGTGCTCAAAGTGGTGTCAAGAAAAGAACCATTTGGGTTGCCAAGCCTATTGTGACTAACCTCTTAGGACCCAACTTAGTTGGGGACCAACAATCCAAAATTTGATCAATAGGTGCTTGTTGGAGGGCATTGGAGACTTGGCTACATCATGAAGAATTAAGGGATCTTCATCATTTATATTATCTCAAGCCAAGTCTTTTGGTTATCTTGCTTCTATCATGTATTCAATGTTCCTCCTTGCGGTAACATGTTCTCAACTCACTTATATTGAAAGTTACTCGCCCCTTTGCATGTGTTAGTTTTGTTCCTAGCATGTGTTTGTATATGTTGTGCTTCCTACTTGCTTTTCTTGAGAAATCAAGTCTATGTATGTTGGGTTGCACACCGTGTACTTGTGTTTATGTTGGAGCCTCTTTGCATCTTGTTGTATCTTATATGGCTCTTATGAGAGATTAATGGACTATCCCGTTTTGGGGGAGTGATATTCCTTTGGGAATTTCATGATCCTAACAATGTGTGTACATGAGGAATATCACTTAGAATTGATATTGCAAGATTATCTAGTCTCTATGTGGTATGTCATCGTCATGAGAAATTCAAATTCCAATGTCCATTAATATCTCTAGTTGGATCTTATTTGCCTCTTGTGAAAATATATTATTTATCACATTATGGGGGAGTAATAAGCTTTGTGCATATTACAAGCCTAGGAAATGTGAACATTTGAGGTTGTGTCACATAGAATTGATATTGTAAATTATCTCTCATATGTGACATGTTTTCTCAAACAAGTTCCAATTTGCTTAAATGGCTTCATTGCTAATATCTTTGTGGATCTTATTTGTGAAAGTTTTTCTTGGCATGGTTTTTCACAATGTGTCCCTCAATACATTTTTGGAAAACCATATGCTTCAAGTCATACTATTAATTGCTTTGCATGTTGGTATGAATACTATTAATTGCTTTGCATGTTGGTATGAATACTATTAATTGCTTTGCATGTTGGTATGAATACTATTAATTGCTTTGCATGTTGGTATGACTAATTGAAGCTATCAAGAAACTCCCTTTGCATGATGGTTAACTCTTATCTTTTACCATATGCTTTATTCGTTGTAAATATGATCTTATGTATACTTACAAACTACCACCGGGAAATATTTCCTAATACCTCTTGTCCTAGGACAAGTGGTAATAAATTATGAGGTAGATATTTATTGATCATATATACATTGGCTCTTGTGTTCAAATTGCCTTATTTATTGCCATGAATTTGTTGTGCTTTGACTCCCATGTGTCTTCCTTGCATCTTATGGATCTAAGTTGTCTATTCAAACTTTCTTAGCATTGTTAGAAGATATAGGTAGCGTGATGATCCTAGTTTTGTGCATTTTGTATTCATATAAAAAATCCTAGATAATGCACCAAACTTGGGGGAGCTCTTCTATATTATTAGAATGCTTAACATCTCTTGATCTTTATCAAAAATTTGGTTTTGGGAGACATAAAATTTTCTTTTTGGTACTTTGTGCCATCATAAAAAGTTTCGAGGGTTTGGTTTATTTGTTGGAACCTTGCTCTCTTGGGAGTTGGTTATCTCATTCCTTTGTGTTTAGGTTTAATTAGCTTCTTATAATGAGATAAGTCTTTGGAGTCAATCTTGTGTTGATTTGATTCTTTGATATAATTTGGACAACCATTGTCTCTTGGTTTATTTGGTGTTTTGTCCAAATTGTATCTTCCTTTGGTTCTTGAAAGTATTGTGCATGCATATTTAATATATGTATATCTTATGGCATGTGTCACTTTCTTTGATCCAATATATAGGGTAAACTCCATCAAATCCTAATTTGGCTAAGATGTGCATGAAATTCAATTTCATATCTATATGCACATAGAATTGTGGAGTTTGTCCTATATGTTGTAGTGTGTCTAACTACTTCGGACCCAATTAGTTTGGGGACCTTTTTGTACTTACCTTTGTGTTAGGTACAATGGATATGCATTGGATGCTTGTCTCACTCTTGGAAAGAAGTGGTGACTCAATGGTAACTGAGGCAAGCTAGGATGGTCAACGAACACATATCTACTACATCCACACCAATGCTATCTTGGTAACAAGTATCTTCTCATGCATACTTTTCTTGTATCCAACCTTATGGTTGCATCTTGGCATGAATCTCTTGATTTGCAAATGTTGTGCTTCTTGCAAAAGTCTTAATGAAACCTCTTTATTGTGAATGTGAGTAATTTGAGATGAGTGCATTTGTTGGGAAGTATTTTAAATCATGCTCATGATTCATCCATCCCAACTATGCCTATCTAGCAATTTTATTGCATATCAATTCCTCAAGGCTCTCACATGTGCAATATAGATGAAAGTGCAAATTTAGTTACTTCTTTTGGTATCCTCGTTTGTGATACTTGTTGCCTTTCTCAAATGCATCCCAACTATCTTCTATCCCTTGTTGATATTTGTGATGTATTTTATTTGTTTGTGGTTGAAGTTCATGAATGTACAATAAGATAAAATTGAGCCTTTGGCCATGCTATTAAGCAAAAATTCTTATTGGTATATTGCATGACTTCGTCTTGGATATCATACTATTTTTCTTGCGTATCTATTTTGTGTGTGCATGTTTCTTTGTGGATAAATATCTTTGTGATATTGCCCACTTAGAGAAACTTATACACATAAGAGATGATACATCTCCTTTTGATATCTTATTTATTTATTGCGTGTTGATTGGTCATGCTAAGCAATATAATTCTTTGAAGACTATGATGATGCTTTTTGCTCATCCTTGTAATAGTCTTATAATATGCTTTATCATGCCTTTCACATATCATCTTGGTTGAGCCTTTTTATTATGGTGCCTCTTACTTGTTGCTCAACTATTTGTTTGTTGCAAGTGTTAAGCTTATTTTTCTATCTATGATCTATTGCAAATGTTTGTGTTTTAAATGGTAATGAGGGAGTGAGGATTCCATGTTATGCATATTGTATTCAAATGCAACATTTTAATTTATGCATGTACCTTGGGGAGCTTCCTCATTTGATTTAGAGCACTATCTTTTGGTGATCATTAGAGTTTGATTCACTTGGTATCTTTTGTTTTTGAATGATATTATGGGAGTGATGATTCCATGTTTGTGCACTTTATACTCCAATGCAAATTGTCTAGTTTTGTGCACAAACCTTGGGGAGCTTCCTCATATTATTTAGAGCAATCTTCTTGATCTTATCATAATATCTATCTTTCTTTTGGTATCTTCTTTGTGGTTCATTTGGTTGCTTGCTTCATTTGTTGAAGCTTCTAGACTTTGTTATCTTTTTGCAATCTTTGATCCTATCTATAGTGTGATTCCTTCCGAATATTCGTCATTGGATATGTGCATTTGATTCCACTCAAATTATGAGAAATGCACACGCTATGGAGGAACTCTCACTATATTGGCCTTCTAAATTTTTCACCCATTTCGGCAATTGGTGCCAATGGGGGAGAAGTTTGGAGGGTTTAAGGGAATTTGGTTATGTCTTTGCTTTGTGCTTAAGCATGTGCCTTTATTGCATTGCATCTTGTTGCTTTGCATAGTTGAATAGTTAGAGGAAACTCCACTAGGCTTTGAATGCCAATATATGCAATGAAAGTCAAGATCATTCACACACGCATATATTATGGGGGAGTTTGCTCTATATATTCAACTTATTTGTTACTTAAATTCCTTATATAAACCCTCTCAAAGAGATTGTCATCAATTACCAAAATGGGGGAGATTGAAAGTGCATGGAGCCCCCATGTGTGGTTTTGGTAATTAATGACAATCCCTATGGACTAATGTTTGCATTGAGTTATATTTGTAGGAGTTGTCCATAGGCAATTCTTGAACCATTTGTTGGCTTCAAGGTTGCAATAAGAAGAAATTGATGAAGGATATCAAGTGTCAAGTATGTCTTGAAGATGAAGATGAAGTGAGCCCTCAAGTTACTTCAAGACATCAACATGATGAAGAATGAAGAAATGAAGTGCAAGTTCAAGATGAGCCATCTCGAAGAGGTCCTTTGCTTGAGTCTTGCCATCCATATGGTGATCATGGATATGTGAAGATGCGCCAAAGAAGAAGCTCTCCCATGGTGGATTATGGGGGAGCAATCCACATGGTGGTCATGGTTATGTGAAGATGCGCCAAAGAAGAAGCTCTCCCATGGTGGATTATGGGGGAGCAATCCACAAGACTTCGTCAAGCAAACACAAGCAAGAAAGGCGTTCCATCTTGTTGAGGTCAAGATCGTCGTCATCAAGCTCAAGTGGAATGCGCAAGTATAAGGTTTGCTCTTGATAGGGTTTCTTTCTCACCGGTCTCATAGTGTAGTTGGAGACCGGTTTATAGTTTAGTTGCCGTACTATCAAGAGGGCTCTCGAGTGAGTAACTCGATCGTATCGTTCGGAGAGAGCTCAAACCTTTGCATCCTTGCATCATCTTTCTTGGTTGTTATTTGGACCTTATCCATGTGATGTTTTAGAGCTTGTGCTTATTCTCATGACAAGCTCTAGTTCATCGAAAACGGATTTCGCATAGATCACTTGTTGCGTTTTCGAGTTTGGTTCATCATCTTTCTTGGTTTTATTTGGATCTTATCCATGTGATGTTTTAGAGCTTGTGCTTATTCTCATGACAAGCTCTAGTTCATTGAGAATGGTTTTTCCATGGGCAACTTGTTGCATTTTCAAGATTGGAGGTTTTACCGGTATGTCTTTTTGAGATAGGTCAAACCTTTCATCATTTGTTTCTATCCTCCTTTGCTGGACTATGATGTTTCTATGCATATTGTTGTAGAGCTCGTTGTTGTGATTTCAACGAGCCCAAGATCATCGAAATCGGAGTCCGGATGCAAAAGTTATGCCCGTTTTAGTTTTGGTGTTTCTGCAGTTTGCTTAGGCCGGATATTTCGGAAATATCCGGGCCGGATTATCCGGGCCGGATATTTCGGAAATATCCGGCCTCGAAATCGGCTAAGGACCTCAGGAATTGCTGCTCAGTATAGGGGCCGGACATTTGCCCGGATTTTGACCAGGTTTTGTCCCAGGCCGGATTATCCGGGGCGGATTATCCGGCCCTTACTTAGGCCGGATTATCCGGCCCTGGTCGCAACGGCTCGATTTTCTTGGGGGTATAAATACCCCCCTTCTTCCTCCTTGGGCTGTTGCTTCTTCTACTCTCTCTCTCCTCCATTGTTGTTCTTGAGAAGCTTGCCCTATCTCTCTATCCCTCCATGATTCTTGCCCCATTTTGAGGGAAAAGAGAGAGGAGATCTAGATCTACATCTTGACCAATCAAATCCCTCTCTTTGTGAGTGGAATCCTCTAGATCTAGATCTTGGAGAATTTTGTGTTCTCCTCTTTGTTCTTCCTCTCTTATTCCCCCAATAGCTTTTGTAGCTTTGTTGGAATTTGAGAGAGAAGGACTTGAGCATCTTTGTGGTGTTCTTGCCATTGCATTTGGTGCATCGGTTTGAGTTCTCCACGGTGATTCGTGGTGGTGAAAGCAAGAAGGTTGTTACTCTTGGGTTCTTGGAACCCTAGACGGATTCTAGACCTTTGTGGTGATTTGTTGGGAGCCTCCGATTAAGTTGTGGATGTGTGCCCCAACCTTTGTGTAAGGCCCGGTTTCCGCCTCGAAGGAAATCCCTTAGTGGAACCGTGACCTAGGCCTTTGTGGCGAGGGTCACCGGAGATTTAGGTGAGGCGCCTTCGTGGCGTTCGGTGTGTGGTGTGAGTACCGCATCTTGGGGTGAGGCCTTTGTGGCGTTGGTGTGCATCGAGCAACCACACCTCAAGGTGAGCCTCTTGTGGCGTTCGGGAGCACTAAGCCACCGCACCTCTCCACCGGAGATTAGCACTCGCAAGAGTGTGAACTCCGGGATAAATCATCGTCTCCCGCGTGCCTCGGTTATCTCTATACCCGAGCTCTTTACTTATGCACTTTACCTTGTGATAGCCATCGTGCTTGAAGTTATATATCTTGCTATCACATACTTGCTTGTATTGCTTAGCATAAGTTGTTGGTGCACATAGGTGAACCATAGTATATAGGCTTTGGGCTTGACAAAGTAAACGCTAGTTTTATTCCGCATTTGTTAAGCCCATCTCGTAAAAGTTTTAAATCGCCTATTCACCCCCCCTCTAGGCGACATCTGTGTCCTTTCACTTTGTGATTACAGGGTTGCTTGAGAGGGATATCTTTGACCTCTTCCTCCCTGAGTTCGATAAACCTTGGGTAATCCACTTAAGGGAAACTTGCTACTGTTCTACAAACCTCTGCTCTTGGAGGCCCAACACTGTCTACAAGAATAGAAGCTCCCGTAGACATCAAGCACTTTTCTGGCCGCTGCCGGGGAGGAAAGGTAAAAGGCACTCATACTCCGGTTCCAGGTAACAGTACTTTTCTGGCGCCATTGTGTGTGTGCTCGAAGCTATTTCCTTTAGATCCTGCAATTGCATCTTTTTGTTTCTTGTTTTTATTTTTCACTAGTTAGGCATAATGGAAAACAACAAAAAAATTAGTGAGCTTTTTAATCTTTTTCCTGATTTAGAATTGTTTGATACAAAAATTAAAAAACCTATGGAACCTTATTTACATGATAATAGCAATGTTATTAGTATGAATGCAATTACTGCTAATGCTATGAAGAAGTCTAAGCTTGGGGAAGCTAGTTTACATAAAAATAATCTTTTTTGCTCCTCCGCTTTAGAAGAAATATTTTGCTCTGATGATGCTTTATCTCCCATATGCGATAACTCTAATGATGCTTCTGATATTTTAAATCCACCTGCTGAAAGTATTCCGTATAAAATACCTATGGAAATTATTGAACGTGTTATGGATAACCGCTATGAAGGGGATGGAACTGTCCATCCTAGGAATCATTTACTGTTTTTGCATGAATTATGCGGGTTATTCAAGTGTGCAGGTATTTCAATGGATGAAGTTAGAAAGAAATTATTTGTTATGTCGCTATCTGGTGAAGCGGCGCATTGGTATAAACTATTGAAGGACGGGCGCTCTCTTGATTGGAAGGATATTGTGCCTCTATTTTATTCCAAGTTCTATCCTCCAAGTGAAATTCACAAAGATCGAAACCATATATATAATTTTTGGCCTCATGATGGAGAGAGTATTGCCCAAGCATGGGAGAGATTGAAGACTTTAATGCTCAAATGCCCCAATCATGAGCTTCCAGGTAATATCATTATTGATAATTTCTATGCAAGACTTTCTTTTCAAGATAAGACCTTGCTGGATACTACTTGTTCTGGATCATTCACGAGCAATAAAGAAGAGTTTAAAAGGGACCTTCTTGATCGGATTAAGGAGAACGCTGAAGATTGGGAGAATGACAAAGGTAAAGAGTCAGGTATAAATTATGATTATGAATGCATTGAAACTTTCATGGATAGTGGTAAATTTCGAAATATGAGTGCTACTTATGGTCTTGACTCTCAAGTTGCTGCAAATCTTTATAAAGCTTTTGCTTCTCACATTGAATTGCCTAGGAAGAATTTTGATAAGTATCATGAACCTTTTAAAGACGCTTGCATGAAGAATGAAATTGTTGTTAATGATTGCAATAAGCATGCTCAAACTCCTAAGAATGCTATTTCCTATAAGCATGTTAATTTTTGTGGAATACATAGACCTTGTGGAATTAATCAAATAGAAGATGAATATTGTATCCATCACAGAAATGAAAAAACTAGAAAGTGGTCTAGAGCTCTAGATGATCTTGGAGAAAAAGTGTGTGCCCTCTATCCTTTTATTTGTGAACTTTGCCATAGAGTTGGTCATTTTAATTTTCAATGCTCCTCCAATGATAATTCAAACCCCATGAGTGCTGCAAATTTGTATTGTGATGATGAAATTATTCCTAATCAGCATGATGAACTTACCTTATTTTTGAAATGTGAAGAGTTATCAAGAAAAATTTCTTTGTTAAATATTAACGATCTTGATATTGATGATGTCCTGCATGGGTGTTTTTCTTATTGCATTAATAATTGCCATACAAATACTTACATACAGAATATTT
Source organism: Lolium multiflorum (assembly GCA_030979885.1). Lineage (NCBI taxonomy): Eukaryota > Viridiplantae > Streptophyta > Magnoliopsida > Poales > Poaceae > Lolium > Lolium multiflorum. The sequence continues at coordinate 221,410,174 of CM061749.1, read as the reverse complement.
TAGAAGATGACACCTTGCCAAAATATGATAGGACCGCTGTGTGTTTTCAATTAATTAATGAAAAGGAGGGATCCTCCCAAGTTTCTTCTATTGTTTCTAAAAGTAAATCAGGTTATGCGGACAAGCCACCCTTCAAGCCTCTTCCTCCTAAAGAAGGGAGCAAGGAGAGGGAAGAGAGAAGAAGAAGAAGAAGGGAAGAAGAAGAAGAAGAAGAAGAAGGAGAATAAAAAGAAAGAGGTAACGGCGTATCCCCGCGTGAATGAGATAACGCTAGGTAACCGTAAGTATGTTGCTCCTAATGATTATTGTGATAATGAATCTGAATACGATGATCTTCCTATGCCCTTTACATACATTAGCGATCATGATTTGAATGAGCATACTACTTTTGATATTACAAATCTCTGGGAAACTAATTCTGAAAATGATAATAATTGCCATAGTGTCAGTGCTATCCATGCTTCCTCCCATAATGATATAGAAAGCTCTAAGCTTGGGGAAGAGGTGTTTGAAAATCCTTTTGCTACTGGTCATTATGTTCTTGATACATCTCCTTCTAATAACAATGATGGTATGGTCATAGATAAACCGACTGTGAAAGATAACTATTCTATTTCTTATGATGACACTATGCCTCCGATCTTTGATGATTATTATAAAGAATGCTATGATATAGGTTATAACTATCCTTATGAAACTTGTCATAGTCATGATTGGATTACCAAAAACAATTCTTTTAATATGCAACTTGTTTACCATGTTCAAATTCTTGATAATAATCTTGCTCCAATTACTATTAATGAGAATAACTCTTCTTATGCCAAAATTAATGATACTTCTATGCATATGAACCATGATAAGAATGTTTTAAGTGACGGGTATATTGTGGATTTCATCAATGATGCTACTGAAAGTTATTATGAGAGAGGGAAATATGGTTATATGCACCCTCCAAAACCCCCCGACGGGCTTTGGCTAAGTAACACGAAGAGCCGGGAGGCTCCGGCCGCTTAGTGGATCCCTGGCACCTCGCGTCGTCCCGCAAATCTTCTGGCGCGCGTCCTGGCGGTTGCCGGGGCGTGCCACCTGACCTAGACCTGGTCAGGAAGGTGTTAGTGCTTCGATTGTTCCTGCATGGTAGACACGTGCACATTAAATACGAGCCTTATCGGCTCTCAGGTTTCCCTGTGGATCGGCTCAAAGAGCCGATCGCCCCATGGTCCTTGATGGATTAGCAATGGCATGGGGATCCTGCTTGATCAGGACAAAGCTAAAGCGATCCACGACAGTTTAGGGTTTTCACCGCATAATCGGAACGTCCTACGTGCGATCGGGCCTAGCAGCTACGAGAGACGGTGCAAACTACCCCTACGAGAGGCCTAAAAACCAACATAACGTTGATCCCCGGAACATCCCTCGCAGGGACGGTAAACACCCTCTAACGCACCACCGGATCCTCCGACCCCAGCATAAGGCCTAACTATGCAGATATCAAACTAATCCCTGCAGATGCAGGGAGCAACCGTAACGGATCGGATCTACTAAGCATGATCAAGCAAGATGCTGCCCTTACGTCTGGATAGACGTAAGGGCAGCTAGATATGCAAGGGTTGCACTACGATAGCATATTACGTGAAGAACAATGCTAACCCTAACACATCTAATGATAACCACGTTGCTCGCCATCAAAAAGGCTTCAGTACGAGCAACGCATGAACAATACTAAGCTTACGCTGCCTAGATCGCGAGATGCGATCTAGGCAGCATGATGCTTACCGGTAGGAACCCTCGTAGGAAAGGGGTGGCGATGCGCCGAGATTGGTTTGTTTGGTTGAACGGTGATTGTCCTCCTTTTCTGATAACCCTAGATACATATTTATAGTCCAAGGGACTTTCTAATTGAGGCGTGCACCTAACCGTGCACGGGCCGGACTCTATCTCTTTAATCTAAATTACAATACGATCTAATATGTTACAGATACATGGGCCACTTAGCCCAAACTATCAGCGCAAGGCCGCTTCGAAGATGCTTCATGTGTACGTCCTTCAAGCCCATCTTCACTTACGGCCCACCTCCTGATTTGGCCAAAATCGGGTGGTAACACATGCCCCCTGGTTTTGATAATGATAATTGCAAAACCATCTGTTCTTTCCTCGAAGGGTCATGTCGTGGCAGAACCGTCGCAGTTTTCTTCATGATGACGTCTTGCTTCCTCGCCTTCTCTGCACGACTTGACGGTTCTGGCACCGCGTCCTTGGGAACTGCTTAAGCATTGAATCGTTATTTCCCCTTTTATTTGGCCACTTCCTGTAGCCCCTTCTCTTCATCCCCTCCGCACTGGCACTTCCAAAAAAAACTCTCCTCGGCCACAATGTCTTCTTCTTCTTCCTCTTCCACCTCGTCGGGTCTTTCCTACGTGTCCTCTCCCATTAGGGAATCGACGCCAGAATGGGGTACGCAGGCGGCGTACGACATCCTTGCCCCAACAGCGTGGGACAAGGAGGACCACGACTTCTCCGTCTGGTCCGAGGATGACAAATCCTGACCGACGGGGAGAGTGACCTCTGCTTCCTCGCCAATGAGGAAGCGGTGGAGGAAAGCGACGACGGCCGCTTTTCCTGGGACGGGGTCATCTCCTCCGAGGAAGTGAAGGAGAAGGAGGAGGAGGACGACAGCTCCTCCGATGAGCCGCCGGCCAAACGCCATTGCCCCTGGCCGGGGAACCTCAGCGACTTCGACAGCGACGACGATGCTGACGAGGAGGACGAGGACAACGAGGGTCCTGCCGGCGGCCGCTACAGCAGCGACGACGAGCCGGCCGGGAGCAGCGCCGACAGCGGCGACAACGACGATGAGGGCAGCAGCAGCCCCTAGATGGGATAGGGCTAGGAGTAGTAGACGGGGCAATGTACCCCCTAGGCCTTCCTTTTGAGAGCAATCAGCTCTTATGTAATAAATCTCGTTCATCAATGAAGAATTTCCCAATTTGACTTCACCGATTTCCTTTGTGATGATTTAGCCGATTGCTCCTTGCACTGAATCTGCCGATTGTCGATTCGGTCGATGCTCAATGAGCCGATTTCCATGCCTTGGTTTCCCATGATAACTTCCGAGATAGATCAACTCAAATTCTCAAATTCCAATCGAACAGGACCAAATCGCAGTCACGCCAACCTGAAACCTTGGAAATCCAAGTCCCCCGCGCTTAATGTTGGTCTCTAAGCGGCCAGACTCCAGAATTGATGCCTTCAGGAGAACTTTTTGGGCCATTGCTGAAAATTTCGACCGCCTACAACTTTTCTCGCGATGCTTTGTCTCTGTGCAGCAACGAACTGACCCAAAGCCTAATCACTGATGATGGCTTCTTCTTCAAACTCCTCCCATCAACCCTGGTGGTTCTCCTCTGCAAGAGCTCGCCGCCTTTCAGCATGGCTACGACAGACAGCCGATCGGCCTCTTCTCAGCGAAGACGCAGGATAAAGGTGTGTCCACCAAATGGTCCATCCTCGGCTTCCCAAGGGCAGTGCAGCGTTAGCCGATTCCAAATAAATCGGCTTCCAAAAGCAGAGAACCTCCCAGGTGAGCTGCCCCCCGAGTCTCTTCAGTCCAATGAGGCAACCTCTGGTGAGGATGAAGTTCAGTCCGACTGGATGATCGTCGGTTGTTCTCATGATCCTAGCCTGATCCGCACGTCCATGTTGCTCTTGCTGTTGGCCAGGGCTGCGATCTTCAAACTTGCCGGCAAACACCAAAGGCTTAAATGAGAAAAAGGGCCGTCTTGGACGCCCAAATTGATGCTTCTGTTGGTGCTGCCGAGCTTGAAGTCTTGCAGAAGGAGTTGGAAGTCCCTGAAGAGCGGGCCCGAGTCGCCAAGCAATCCCAATGAGGGGTTCCTCCAGTAGATGACTGCTCTATTAGGCTTCCGCTTATACCCCTTGAGTCGATGGCCGTGCATCGGCTTTGAATCCTTAAGTCGATGTCTACGCATCGGCTGTGCTCAAAATTTTTGGATTTTCCATTTTTTGCGGCCGATTTGTTTACGTATCGGCCCCCATACTTGAGCTGCTCTGCTGGCAATTTGACATTCGTTCCCAGCTCCGTATCCTCGTATATCATCCATCTATGTGCCCCCCGAGCCGATTCTGTCAAGTAATTGATGGCATCGGCTCTTCAGGCATCTGTTGGATCAATGCTGAACACAGACGAAGGTATGTTGAGGATAATTGTGGCCGATTGCGGGAATCGGCCTCCTTCTTTGTTGCAATGCTTTGACGATGATTTGCAACTTCTTGGATTTCCATCGTAGCTACGTGGCATGCTGGAGATAAGATCCTTTACTTTTCATTTTTTGAGGGCCGATCGCAGGGATCGGCCTTGCCACGTATGTCCAATGTATTGGACGTGCTACTCTGTCCAGCCCACGGATACCATGTTTGTGTCTGCCGATGCGTCTGCATCGGCATCAGCCGATGCCTGTGCATCGGCGCCTGTTTGGGGCGCCATACTTTCTTTGGCGGGCGCGCCTTCGTCTCCACTATTTGCTGGATTTTCGCGGCCAGATCGGGCCGCACTCTTCTCAACGTGTACAGGTACTGTGCCTCGGCTTCTTCCAGGTTTCGCAGCCGCTGCACCCGACGCTTCTGAGAATGGCTGAGTCCATCAGGGCACCACCTTGGTCGGTGATACCTATATCTTCTCTGACTCCGAAGTCTTCTTCTTGAGATGACTCAGCTCGTTTGTTCTGAGGAGAGGTCCTAGACGCTCGAACACTGAAACTTCGTTTGCCCTTCTTCTTTGTTTGCATCTGGGCAGTTCTCGATTGTTGGTAATCGGCTCATTCCTGAGTCCCAGCAATGTTTGAAGAAGGGACAGCTCCAGTGCTTATCCACGTTGTCTTGCTCCTTTGACCTCCCTCTGGCGCGACGTTCGTACCCGTCGTCGTTCCCGTCATGCTGACGATACCTCCTGTTTGCATCAGACCGACGATATCCTTCATCGTCGTCGTCGTAGCGGCGACGTCGGTCGTACTGCTGTTCATATTTGCTGAGGAGATGCACGGATAATGGGCGTGGATACCGTATGTTTCTCACCTCCTCCTCGGTCAGGTATCGTCTATCGTCGTCTTGGGGCCGGTCGCGTGGAACGGCCTCCTCTTTATCTTTGCCACGGAGTGGCTGCTCTCTGCTTTGTCCGCGCCATGGCGAATCACGAACCCTGCCATATTGGCATCGAAAGAGAACCCTGGTTCTCTTATGGAGTGGCTGAGATCTACCGTATTGACGCCATGCGACAGACACGTGTTTCCTCTGAGCTTGATGTTGCGAGAACGGGTTGTCTCAGAGGAGCCGATGAGTTCGGCTTCACAGATGGCCTTCAGCTCATCGTATTTCTTCTTGTGCTCCGCAGGGAGATCCTTGTATGTGATCTGCTCCTCTGCCATCTCGTATGTCGGTGTTGACGTGGATGTTGCAGAAGACGTCCCACCGGGCGTGCCAGAATGTGTTACCCTCCAAAACCCCCGACGGGCTTTGGCTAAGTAACACGAAGAGCCGGGAGGCTCCTAGGGCCGCTTAGTGGATCCCTGGCACCTCGCGTCGTCCCGCAAATCTTCTGGCGCGCGTCCTGGCGGTTGCCGGGCGTGCCACCTGACCTAGACCTGGTCAGGAAGGTGTTAGTGCTTCGATTGTTCCTGCATGGTAGACACGTGCACATTAAATACGAGCCTTATCGGCTCTCAGGTTTCCCTGTGGATCGGCTCAAAGAGCCGATCGCCCCATGGTCCTTGATGGATTAGCAATGGCATGGGGATCCTGCTTGATCAGGACAAAGCTAAAGCGATCCACGACAGTTTAGGGTTTTCACCCATAATCGGAACGTCCTACGTGCGATCGGGCCTAGCAGCTACGAGACGGTGCAAACTACCCCTACGAGAGGCCTAAAAACCAACATAACGTTGATCCCCGGAACATCCCTCGCAGGGACGGTGAACACATCTAACGCACCACCGGATCCTCCGACCCCAGCATAAGGCCTAACTATGCAGATATCAAACTAATCCCTGCAGAGGAGCAACCGTAACGGATCGGATCTACTAAGCATGATCAAGCAAGATGCTGCCCTTACGTCTGGATAGACGTAAGGGCAGCTAGATGTGCAAGGGTTGCACTACGATAGCATATTACGTGAAGAACAATGCTAACCCTAACACATCTAATGATAACCACGTTGCTCGCCATCAAAAAGGCTTCAGTACGAGCAACGCATGAACAATACTAAGCTTACGCTGCCTAGATCGCGAGATGCGATCTAGGCAGCATGATGCTTACCGGTAGAACCCTCGTAGGAAAGGGGTGGCGATGCGCCGAGATTGGTTTGTTTGGTTGAACGGTGATTGTCCTCCTTTTCCGATAACCCTAGATACATATTTATAGTCCAAGGGACTTTCTAATTGAGGCGTGCACCTAACCGTGCACGGGCCGGACTCTATCTCTTTAATCTAAATTACAATACGATCTAATATGTTACAGATACATGGGCCATTTAGCCCAAACTATCAGCGCGAGGCCGCTTCGAAGATGCTTCATGTGTACGTCCTTCAAGCCCATCTTCACTTACGGCCCACCTCCTGATTTGGCCAAAATCGGGTGGTAACATTATATGCATCTTAATAATATTAAGTTTCCCCTCTTTATGATGAGAATCTTTAAGTTACTCGTGTTTTATCCTCTTATGCTTGTTACTTTGCTCTTCATGAATTTATTTGTGTATAAGATTCTTCTGCATAGGAAGCATGTTACGCTTAAATGTGTTTTGAATTGCCTCTTGAAGCTCTCTTTTGCTTCAAATACTATTTCTTGCGAGTGCATACGTCCCAACGTATCGATAATTTCTTATGTTCCATGCTACTTTATTGATGATACCTACATGTTTTATGCACATTATATGTCGTATTTACGCATTTTCTGGAACTAACCTATTAACAAGATGCCGAAGTGCCAGTTGCTGTTTTCTGCTGTTTTTGGTTTCAGAAATCCTAGTAAAGAAATATTTTTGGAATCGGACGAAATCAAGACCGAGGACCTTATAATTCCCGGAAGCTTCCAGAGCACCGGAGAAGGACGAGAGGGGAGCCAGGGGGCCCCACACCACACCCCGGCGCGGCCCAGGGGGGGCGCCCCCCTGTGGTGTGGGCACCCCGTGGCCCCTCCGACTCCATCTCTTCGCCTATTTAATCGTCCCTGACCTAAAAACACCGACAGAGAAGACGAGACCCGAGAAAACCTTCCAGAGCCGCCATCGCGAAATCAAGATTCGGGGACAGAAGTCTCTGTTCCGGCACCGGGACGGGGAATTGCCCCCGGAGTCATCTCCACCGCCGTCTCCACCGCCATCTTCACCGCCATCGCTGCCTCCATGATGAGGGAGTAATTCACCCCTGGGGCTGAGGGCTCTACCGTAGCTATGTGGTTAATCTCTCTGTACTCCAATACAATGATCTCATGAGCTGCTTTACATGATTGAGATCCATATGATGAGCTTTGTATCGCTACTAGTTATGTGCTACTCATGTGATGTTATTAAAGTAATTCCTCCTACTTGGTGTAAAGGTGATTAGTGTGTGCACCGTGTGGTTCTTGTCGTAGGCTATGATCACGATCTCTTGTAGATTGTGGAGTTAATTATCATTATGATAGTATTGATGTGATCTATTCCTCCTTCATAGTGTAATGTGGACAGTGAGTGCACTATGTTAGTTCTTGGTTTATTTTGCAATGATCTATTATGCTCTAAGGTTATTTAAATATGAACATTGAATTGTGGAGCTTGTTAACTCCGGCATTGAGGGTTCGTGTAATCCTACGCAATGTGTTCATTATCAAACAAGAGTGTATGTAGCACATATGAGAAGAAGTATTTATTATGCGATCAATGTTGAGAGTGTCCACTAGTGAAAGTATGATCCCTAGGCCTTGTTTCCAATACTGCAAACACCGTTTACTTACTGTTCTGTTGCATGTTTACTCGCTGCCATATTTTATTCAGATTGCTATTACCACTCATATACATCCATATTACTTGTATTTCACTATCTCTTCGCCGAACTAGTACACCTATACATCGACAAGTGTATTTGGTGTGTTGGGGACACAAGAGACTTCTTGCTTTGTGATTGCAGGGTTGCTTGAGAGGGATATCTTTGACCTCTTCTCCCCGAGTTCGATAAACCTTGGGTAATCCACTTAAGGGAAACTTGCTACTGTTCTACAAACCTCTGCTCTTGGAGGCCCAACACTGTCTACAAGAATAGAAGCTCCCGTAGACATCAGCATGTCATCCATCTCTCGACTTGGGAGATGTAGCGAACACTGAGAGGAGCTTAGGCCAATATTATGATGCCGCTAGAGGTCCTGCTTACACCATTGTTTCCCGGATGGAGTCGTGTCTTGAGAAGGATCTGAAGGCCCATTGGGGCCGGGAAGCTTGACTATGAATGTAATAGCCTTAGTTCCTGCATAAGATTACTTTGTATAAATTTATTGCGTACGTTGTACGCTATGATAATTGTTATTTTATTTGTCGAGGGCGGCTGAGTGATCAGTTCAACCTGCTCTCCCGACGACTTCGTTGGATTATGCAATGTTATTGCGAAGCCTTTGTGTAAGTTTTGTAAGAGCGAGACCCATCGACTTAGTCGAGGGAATTAGACGCTTGGCATCGTCACGCGGTGCACCGGCACTCGCGTATTTTCTCGAGGCTTGGATTGGTTGTTTTCTTTTTGTGTGTCACTAATGTTTGCTCTCGTTGAGAGTATTTAATTAATGACACCGCGTGTTTTATGGGCCAACGCTCCCGATGGGAGTAAGAGCCGAAGGTAGGGGCCGCAGTCGACCTGTTCAGGTGGTGGGGCCTAAATTGAAGAAAGAAGGCATAAAACCTGATTAAAACTTTATTCATAAGAAAAAGCAACCTTAAAGGCTAAAAAATAAAAATCAATCTCGCCCTATGCATAGAACCGTCGCAGGTGTGCGATATTCCATGGATTTCCGACATCTTTTCCCGAAGTTGGATTTTTGAGCCTGTACGCTCCTCCTGGTATCACTTCGGTGATGATGTAGGGTCCCTCCCATGGAGACTCGAGTTTCGAGGGCCTTTTTGCTTCAGCCGAAGTACCATATCTCCAACGCTAAAGCATCGGTTGCGTATTCGTCGGCTGTGGTAGTTCCTCAGCGCCTGCTGGTATACCGTGGTTCTGGCTAAAGCAATGTCTCGGGCTTCATCTAGCAGGTCTACAGCATCTTGCAATGCGATGTTGGAAGAGGGTTCTGTGTAAGCCGTCACTCGAGGTGCTTCGAATCGGACATCAGCTGGCAGGACTGCTTCGGCTCCATGTACCAGAAAGAATGGGGTGTACTGAGTCGACCTGTTAGGCGTGGTACGCAGACTCCAAAGTACTGATGGTAACTCTTCAACCCAAGCTCCCTCTGCGCCTGTAAGGCGTTTCTTGAGACCGTCCCCTATTAGACCGTTGATCCTTTCCACCTGACCGTTTGTTTGCGGGTGAGCCACTGATGCGAATTTCAGTTTTATTCCCCTGTCATCACAAAATTCTCGGAACTCTTTGGAGTCGAAGTTAGTCCCATTATCTGTGACGATACTGTGAGGTACGCCGAATCGACATGTTATCTCCTTGAAGAACTGGACTGCTGTTTTTGCCTTCTGGTTTCGTACTGGTACTGCCTCGATCCACTTTGTGAATTTATCGACTGCGACTAATAAGTACGTGTGTCCTCCAGGTGATGATCTCGGCAGTGGCCCAACTTGATCGAGTCCCCATTGGGCGAACGGCCATGCCAGGGGTATCGTCATTAGGTCTGTTGCAGGGGCATGCGGTTTTGGAGAAAACCGTTGACAAGGGTCGCACTTCATGACCAGATCTCGAGCGTCCGACGCCGCCGTTGGCCAGTAGAATCCTGCCCTGAAGGCTTTTGCTACGAGAGCCCTACTTCCCGCATGATGCCCGCAAGTTCCCTCGTGTATCTCGCGCAGCAGTGCTCTTCCATCGTCGATGGCAATGCACCTTTGGAAGATACCGGAAATGCTACGCTTGTAGAGTTCACCGTTTACTATGGTGAAAGCTTTTGATCGCCTGATGATTCGTTTTGCTTCTACTGGATCCGCCGGCAGTTCCTGCCTTGTCAGGTACGCCAGGAGCGGTTTAGTCCATAATGGCTCGAGGAGGAGAACTTGTTCGGCTGGGAGAGCTGGAGCTTCATCAGTAACTTGCTGTGGGTTTGCCTCTGCTTCTTCAGTCGATGGTTTTAAAGGTGCCGGCGCCTTCTCTTTTATTGATCGCTGAGTGATTACCTCGTAAAATACTCCGTCTGGGATGGGAGAACACATGGAGCCGATGTTAGCTAAGGTGTCGGCTTCCTCGTTGCTGGCTCTGCCGATATGTTTGAGCTCACACCCCTCGAACTTGGCTTCCATGTTTTGATACAGCTGTCGATAGGCGATCATGTTGTCGCTAACTGCGTCGCACAGGTTCATCGACTGTTGTACCACCAAGTTTGAGTCCCCGTAGATTTCCAAGCGAGTCGCCCACACGCCTTTGCCATCTTCATTCCATGCAGCAGTGCTTCGTATTCTGCTTCATTGTTTGTCGGCAGAGGGAAGTTCATACGTAATATGTACTTCATCTTATCTCCTTGTGGTGATATCAGCACTACTCCTGCTGCAGCGCCTGTGCTTCGCTTTGACCCGTCGAAATACATTATCCATGATCCCGACATGTCGGGTGCCACCGGTGTCTGGGATTGAATCCAGTCTGCCACAAAGTCTGGGAGGATTTGGGATTTTATAGCTGTCCGGTTGACGTAAGTTATGTCGTGAGGTGCTATCTCGATAGCCCATTGGGACACTCGACCTGTGGCTTCTGGGTTGGTCATTATATTTTTCAATGGCGCTTCGCTCACAACGACAATCGGATGCTCTGTGAAGTAGTGTCGTAGCTTGCGGGCTGACCTCCATACCGCTTATGCCGCTTCTGATGATGGGGGTACCTCTGTCTTGCAGGTGTGAGTACTTCACTGAGGTAGTAAACGGGCCTCTGCACGCCGTGAACTCTCCCTGCTTCTTCTCGTTCAACAACCAAGACGCTGCTGAAGACTTGGGCTGTCGCAGCTATGTACATGAGCAGCGTTTCCTTCTCGCGGGGGGTTACAAGGACTGGAGATGTCGACAAGATCTTCTTTAGATTGTCGAAGGATTCCTGCGCCTCCTTTGTCCACTCGAATTTTTCCGATTTTTTCATCAGATTGTAGAAAGGCAAAGCTTTTTCTCCCAGCTTGGCAATGAACCTGCTGAGTGCTGCTAAGCGTCCTGCCAACTGCTGCACTTGGTGCAGATTCTTTGGCGGCTCCATGTCGAGAATAGCTTTGATTTTCAAAGGGTTGGCTTCGATTCCCCTGGCCGAGATGAAGTATCCTAGTACTTGCCCCCCTGGTACTCCGAAGAAGCACTTTTTGGGGTTTAACTTGATCTTATACCTGTCTAGGTTGTCGAAGGTTTCCCGCAGATCGTCGACGAGGGTGGCAGTGTGCTTTGTTTTTACCACGATATCGTCGATGTAGACCTCGATGTTTCGTCCGATCTGCTCTCCAAGGCAAGCTTGCATGCAACGTTGGTAAGTTGCTCCCGCATTTTTCAACCCGAAGGTCATGACGTTGTAGCAGAAAACACCGTGTGGGGTGATGAACGCGGTTAGCTCCTGATCTTCCTTCTTCAACTTGATCTGGTTATATCCAGAGTAGGCATCGAGAAAGGAGACGGTCGCATCCAGCTGTGGAATCGACTATCTGGTCAATTCTAGGTAGCGGGAAGTGGTCTTTGGACAGTGTTTGTTGAGGCCGGTGTAGTCGATACACATACGCAGAGCAGTGGTGTCCTTTTTAGGCACCATGACAGGGTTAGCCACCCACTCCGATTCCTTGAGTTCTCGGATAAATCCTGCTTTGCGAAGTCGATTGATTTCCTCTCCAATCGCTCTCCTCTTGGGTTCGGAGAATCGACGCATCGACTGCTGCACTGGTTTGGCTGTCGGGTCAACATTAAGGGCGTGCTCAGCGAGTTCCCTGGGGATACCTGGCATGTCGGATGGTTCCCATGCAAATATCTCCCAGCGCTCACGGAGGAACTCGATGAGCGCGCCTTCCTATGCGCCGTAAGGTAAGGTTGACCGTTTTCTTCGGGTCAGTGGGGTGCACCTGCAGCTTCTTGGCTTCTTTTGTAGCATCAAATTCGTCGGATCTTACGTTTCGGTTGTCGGCTGGTGGCTGCGTATGATCCACGGCTGCGTCGATCGCGTTGAGTTCCTCCTTAGCACCGAATCTCGAGGCGATCTTCTGGAACTCCCTGTCGCAGTGTCTGATCGAGCAAAACTTCCGTGAACGGTTATTGGGGTTCCGTTGTTGCCTGGCATCTTTAGTTTTAGGTACGCATAATGAGGCACGGCCATAAACTTGGCAAACGCCGGCCTGCCGAGGATGGCATGATACTGAGACTCCCAGTCGACAACTTCGAACTCAATCTTTTCTCGCCTGAAGTTGGTGGGCGTGCCGAAGACCACATCCAATGACGTTTTTCCGAGAGAATAAGCGGGTCGAGTCGGTATAATGCCGTGGAATCCTGTGTCGGACTCCCTCAGCATATCGACTGTTAAACCCATAGCTTTCATTGTGTTGGCGAACAGTAGGTTTAAGCCGCTTCCTCCGTCCATGAATACTTTACTCATGTTGTACCCTCCGATCTGCGCCTCGAGGACTAGAGCTGCGTGGCCTGGTCTAGGGACAGCTTTCGGGTGATCTGTCCTGTCGAAGGAGATACTTTGCTCTGACCAGTCGATGAATTCAGGTGTATCGACCATAGCGACTTCTGCGTACTTCACTTCTCGTGAGAATTTCTTGATTTCCCTTTTTGAAAAGCTGGTTTTATGGATCATGCTGACCTGCCCGCGCGGTTCTGGGAATACCTCGGCTGGCACGTACTCATCCTTCTCCATTGGTTCGTACGGTTCCGGGATATATGGCTCCGCCCGATAGCTGTAAGATCTTGCCTTTTTCTCCATTATGTGAACTCTTGACATAGCTTCACTCCTGAGGTCATCACAGAACTGTCGAATCTCCAGGAAGTGTCGGCAGTTCCTCAATAGGTGACTGGATTTCTCCCGACCGTCCTTTGGGTCGATATAGGAGTGGAGGTAGCATGGCGCATCGAGTTGCTGATAGGTGCGGTGAACGAGCGCGGCCATGGATCGATTGCATGCCCTCCTGTTCCCGTTCTCCATAGTATGATTCCCTTCGCCTTTTCTTTCTCCCTGTTGCGTGATCGAGGCTCCCTCGGTTGCCTCCATGCATGCTTCTGGGCGGAATTTCCAAGGTTGCTGCCCGGGTATCTTCTGTTGAGACCGAGGGGCCCAAACCGGACGTATCTGTCCTCGGGAGGCGAAGAAAGCCTCCGGAGTCGATGATGAAGTGGACGCCTCCAAAGGTGGTGGTCATGTCATCACTCGATTCTGAAGGGGTCGGGTGCGACGGCTTGAGGTGTGGTACGAATTCGAAGGGCCCACAGTAGATCGGATCTTTTGGTCCTGGAGGTGTTGGTGACTCGAGCACGAACGCTGCGGACGTGACTGGTACTGCCGATGCCCTGCCTTGTGCCGACAGGGTTCCCACAGACGGCGCCAATTGTCGAGGGTACTCCTCGGCAATGCCCTCCGTTAGGGGCTTAGGGTTGATGGAATCTCAAGCCGACACGAGACATCGGTACGACAAGCGGGGAGAGCGATTTACCCAGGTTCGGGCCCCTCGATGAGGTAAAACCTTACGTCCTGCCTGTGTTCTTTGACTATGATGAAAACAGGTTACAATGGGGTGCCGAATCGTTCGGCTGTGATCTCGTCGAGATGCTAATCGCTAGGGTAACCTAGTTCTAAGCTTCTGTTGGCTAAGATCGCTAAGATTGGTTGTGTCCCTCGATAGCCCCTCTCCTGGCCTTTATATAGGTGGCCAGGTCCCGAGAGGTCTAATCGAGTACGAGTAGGCTTACAGTAGATCTATCTCTAATCTTTCCTTGTTCGGCTTCTTCCGTGTCTTGTACTTCAAGTAATCTTCCGCCGCACCGTCCTAGTGGCCCACCTTCCCTTCGGGTACCTTCATGGGCCTCCATCTGGACCGTATAGGGTAGAGCAATATTGGTTAACCGAAGGGTAATGCCCACGTCAACATACAACCTCAATCTCTCATGAGAATATTATGTTGTTGAATGCTTATACTTAAAGAGGAGTCCATTATCTGTTGTCTAAGTTGTCCCGTATGGATGTCTAAGTTGAGAATAATCAAAAGCGAGAAATCCAATGCGTGCTTTCTCCTTAGACCTTTGTACAGGCGGCATAGAGGTACCCTTTGTGACACTTGGTTGAAACATATGTCATGTGATGATAATCCGTGTTATCCGAGCTGATTAGGACAAGGTGCGAGCACTATTAGTACTCTATGCATGAGACTTGCAACTTGTAGGAAGTATTATGCATAGCATATGAATTATTACTACCGTTGACAAAATTGTTTCTATGTTTTCAAAAAAATCTCTAGCACAAAAATAGTAATCCATGCTTTCCTCTGCGAAGGGCCATTCTTTTACTTTATGTTGAGTCAGTCTACCCACTTCTTTTCTATCTTAGAAGCAAACACTTGTATTAACCGTGTGCATTGATTCTTACATGTTTACTTATTGCACTTGTTATATTGCTCTATGTTGACAAATATCCATGAGATATACATGTTACAAGTTGAAAGCAATTGCTGAAACTTAATCATCCTTTGTGTTGCTTCAATGCATTCTACTTTGAATTTATTGCTTATGAGTTAGTTCTTATGCAAGTCTTATTGATGCTTGGCTCGAAAGTACTATTCATGAAAAGTTTTGCTATATGATTAATTTGTTTAGTCATTATCTTTGTTAGCAATTTTTTGTTTCAGATCACTCCATTCATCTCATATGCATTACATTAATGTTGATCAAGGTTATGTTGGTAGCATGTCACTTCAGAAATTATTTGTGTTATAGTTTACCTACTCGAGGGCGAGTAGGAACTAAGCTTGGGGATGCTGATACGTCTCAAACGTATCTATAATTTCTTATGTTCCATGCTACTTTTATGACAATGCTTGAATGTTTTATACATACTTTACATCATTATTATACATTTTCCGGCACTAACCTATTAACAAGATGCCGAAGCGCCAGTTGCTGTTTTCTGCTGTTTTTTGTTTCAGAAATCCTAGTAAGGAAATATTCTCGGAATTGGACGAAATCAACGCCCAGGTCCTATTTTTCCACGAAGCTTCCAGAAGACCAGGAGACCAAGGGGGTCACGGGGCCGAGACCATAGGCGGCGCGGCCTGGCCCCGGTCGCGCGGCCTATGGTGTGGGGCCCCGTGCCCTCCGACCTGCCCTTCGCCTCTACTTAAAGCCTTCGTCGCGAATACCCCTGTACCGAGAGCCACGATACGGAAAACCTTCCAGAGACGCCGCCGCCGCCAATCCCATCTCGGGGATTCAGGAGATCGCCTCCGGCACCCTGCCGGAGAGGGGAATCATCACCGGAGGGGATCTACATCATCATGCCCGCCTCCGGATTGATGCGTGAGTAGTTCATCCTTGGACTATGGGTCCATAGCAGTAGATAGATGGTTGTCTTCTCCGCTTGTGCTATCATTGTTTAGATCTTGTGAGCTGCCTAACATGATCAAGATCATCTATTTTTAATGCTACATGTTGTGTTTGATGGGATCCGATGAATCTAGAATACTATGTTAAGTTGATTATCAATCTATCATATATGTGTTGTTTATGTTCTTGCATCCGCTGCTAGTAGAGGCTCTGGCCAAGTTGATACTTGTAACTCCAAGAGGGAGTATTTATGCTCGATAGTGGGTTCATGCCTCCATTTAATCTGGGATCGTGACAGAAGGTTCTAAGGTTGTGGATGTGCTGTTGCTACTAGGGATAAAACATCAATGCTTTTTCTAAGGATATTTGTGTTGGATTACATTACGCACCATACTTAATGCAATTATCTGTTGTTTACAACTTAATACCGGAGGGGCTGCGGATGCTAACCCGAAGGTGGATTATTTAGGCATAGATGCATGGCTGGATAGCGGTCTATGTACTTTGTCGTAATGTCCTGATTAAATCACATAGTAATCATCATTGATATGTATTGAATCTTTATTTGTCAATTGCCCATCTGTAATTTGTTCACCCAGCATGTTAGTTATCTTATTGGAGAGACACCACTAGTGAACTGTGGACCCCGGTCCATTCTTTTACATCTGAATACATTCTACTGCAATCATTGTTCTTTACTGTTCTTTGCAAACAAACACCATCTTCCACTCGATACGCTTAATCCTTTGTTTTCAGCAAGCCGGTGAGATTGACAACCTCATTGTTACGTTGGGGCAAAGTATCTTGATTGTGTTGTGCAGGTTCCACGTTGGCGCCGGTTTCACTGGTGTTGCGCCGCACTACACTCCTCCACCAAGAACCTTCACGTGCTTCTTGGCTCCTACTGGTTCGATAACCTTGGTTTCATACTGAGGGAAACTTGCTTCTATACACATCATACCTTCCACTTGGGGTTCCCAACGGACGTGTGATTCGCGCGTATCACATACACGCAAGAGATTGCGGCCATCACGCAGGGCCCGCTCGATAGTAGCCAAAGCCTTCCGGCACGGCTTCTGCTGGCCAACCGCACATGCCGACGCAGTCGAACTCGTCCCGCGCGTGCGTCGGGTGCCGAAATACAGCCGTCGCACATGCCAGTCTCCGCGCTCAGGACGACCCTAACCTGGCTCTTTGTTGTTTGCGGCATGGATTTGGTGGGCATTCAAAACAGCCCCTGGAGGCTACACCCACCTACTCGTCGCTGTCAACAAGTTCACGTAGTGGGTAGAAGCAAAACCCATCAAGAAGTGTGACGGAAAAACGGCGACGAAGTTCCTCCGGGAGCTAATATACCATGACGGCTACATGAACAGCATCATCACCGACAACGGCACGAATTTCGCCAAAGGAGAAATGGCCGACTTCTGCGAAGATAACGGGATCCGACTCGACCTCGCCTCAGTCGCGCATCCCGAGTCGAACAGGCAAGCAGAAACAGCCAATCAGAGCATCCTCCACAGAATCAAGCCACGACTAGAGGTTCCCCTGGAATGTGCCGCCGGATGCTGGGCGGAAGAATTACCCTCAGTACTATGGGGCATACGTATGACTCCAAATAGGTCAACGCGCTACACGCCCTTCTTCCTAGTCTATGGAGCGGAAGCCGTCATGCCCCGGACATCCACCACGACTCGCCACGCATCGTAAACTACTCGGAGAAAGAAACTGAGCTCACCCGTCAGGACGGAGTTGACCTCCTCGACGAGGACAGAGAACTCGCCCTCTCCAGAACAGCCATATACCAGCAGGGTCTCCGGCGGTATCATAGTCGCCGCGTCCGCAGTTGCTCCTTTCAGGAAGGCGACCTCGTCCTCAGGCTAATCCAATACAAGAAAGGAATGCACAAGCTATCCCCACCTTGGGAGGGGCCATTCGCCGATAGCCGCGTGCTTGGCAACAACGCCTACTACCTCACGGATGTGCGAAAGGATGACGATGGCAATCCGCTCACCCGGGAGGTCGAGCGCCCGTGGAACGTCAACCTCCTTCGCCGCTTCAACACGTAACTCGCCATGTAACACACCATAAGATCATCAATAAAGATATTGCTCACTCCATTAGATCTCCAAACCGCCACCCAATCGCACACATATCTCCCACGTCGTCGATACGAGCTGGACGCCAACCTGCGCCACTCCGGAACCGGGAGACTTTCGCTTGCTTCTGCGAGAAGCAATCCAGAAACAGCTAAGTAGCTCTGTTAAAAGGTATGCCCGACAGCCAGTCGCAACACCAGGGTTGGCCTGTCCCGCCTTTACACCGCAAAGTGAAAACAGCGATTGGATCCATCAGTAGGGTCACTCGCTCGGCCAGCCCAATGGGCCCTTGCAACCGATTATTGCTATGCTATACAGCACCCACTCTCCCTCCTCTATCTCAGAATCGGTGACTTGTAAAGCCAAGTACCACGACCGGGGACTCCGCAAAACGGACCCACGGCTCGTCAGGGAAAACGCCGATACAAGAACCTCCTTTGGGGTCGCCCAGCGACTGGCCCTCCGGGCCACAACGAGCGGCATGCTACTAAAACAGCACATGGTTAGTCACCTTTCTCATCTGCCTCCGAAGCAGCGACTCGTGCAAATGACTGGACGCCCGGCTCGAATAGGCAAACAGTCTTGCCGAGAGCCTTCACTGAGGTTGCCAAACGACTGGCCCACCGGGCCTCGACGAATACGCAAACTAACAAAAATGCATTTAAGCGCAAAAGCTTCACAGTCGCCCTCGACGACTTGGGTTCGTCGACTGGGGATTTGACCAAAATCCACAAGGTATAAAAGTTTACAAACTAATATATCTATTATATTATTAAAACAACAAACAACCAATGGTCTAGATTAACCAACAATAAGCAATCCAAGAATAACGGCCCAGATTATTTTTCTAATATTATTAAAACAACAAATAACCAATGGTCTAGATTAACCAACAATAAGCAATCCAAGAATAAGGGCCCAGATATTTTTCTAATGCGTTACCATTAAGGATTTGGATACGTTCGTATAGGGTGTCCTCCAAGGAAAATAATTCTCAGATTTGGAGATATGTCGTATAGCGTGTCCTTCCACCAAGATTAAATGAATTAGATTAGCAAGACACACGCGAGATCTATACTACCGGCCGATCGGAACAACACATGCCTATATATACAGCCGATCGGAACACACCTCCTACACACCTCCGATGGCCGGCACAAAGGAACTTCTGATCCTGCAGATGCGCATGATAGAGTCGCGTTGGCAAACTGGATTTAAGGGAACTACAATTGGAAGTGTTATCATCAGATTTTGGCCAAATCAGGAGATGGGCTGTAAGTGAAGATGGGCTTGAAGGATACACGCGTGGAGCATCTTTGAAGGCCTGCAAAAGAGTTTGGGCTTAATTGCCCATATCTAACATAGTAGATCAGATCAGTTTAGAATTAAAAGATAGAGTTTAACCCATGCACGGTTAGGTACGCCCGAATTAGAAAGTCTCTTGGACTATAAATATGTATCTAGGGTTATCGGAAAAGGAGGACAATCACGTTCACAACAAACACAAATCAGGCGCATCGCCACCCCTTTCTTTCGAGGGTTTCTTCCGGGTAAGCATCATGCTGCCTAGATCGCATCTTGCGATCTAGGCACACGTTTATTCGTTTACCTTGTGTTACTCGTGCTGAAGCGTTGTTGATGGCGAGTAGCACTACTTATCGTAGATGTTTTGGGGCTTGCATAGATGCTTTTCCTATTATTTGCTTAGCCATGCTATCCCTCGATATCTAGCTGCCCTTATACCTATCCAGGTGTAAGGGCAGCGTCTTGCTTGTTCGTTGTTTAGTAGATCCGATCTGTTATAGTTGCTCCTTGATTCTTCAAGGATTGGTTTAATATCTGTATGATTAGGCCTTGCAAACGGGTTGAACGATCCGGTAGTGCCTAGGTATGGTTTGTTGTCCTAAGAGGGATGTTCCGGGAATTAACTTATGTTGGTTTTTAGGCCTCTTTTAGGGTTAGTTTTCCATTATCTTCCGTATCTATTAGGCTCAACTACGCGTAGGATGTTCCGATCATACGGTGAAAACCCTAAACTGTCGTAGATTGGTTTAACTTTATATTGATCAAGCAGGAGCCCCATGTCATCGTTAACCCGACGCAAACCATGGGGCGATCGGCTCTTTGAGCCGATCCACAGGGCAACCTGAGAGCCGATCGGGCTCGTATTTAATGTTTACGTGTCTGCCATGCAGGAAACTAATCGAAGCAATCCAACACCTTCCTGACCAGGTATAGGTCGTGCACGCCCTTGCAACCGCTAGGACGTGTGCCGGAACATTGCGGGACGACGTCGAGGGACCAGGGCCCCCCGCAGTCTTGGAAGCCTCCCGGCTCTTCGTGTTGCTTAACCACTGCTCGCCGGTGGGTTTTGGCAGGCAACACATTCTGGCACGCCCGGTGGGACCATCTTCTGCAACAACCACGTCAACATCCGAGATGGCGGAAGAACCGGTCAAGTATGAAGATCTGCCTCCTGAGCATAAGAAGAAATATGATGATCTCAAGGCCATCTTGGAAGCCGATCTCATCGGCGCTTTTGAGAAAACCCGTTCGCACGGGATCAAGTTCAAAGGGTTCCAACCCGAAGGTGCGCTAGAGGGACTAGATCTATCTCTCCCTTCGGACGAACGGAGCCCTGCGACAGGAAATTAACTATGCCGTTGCTCATTCACTACATCGGCATTCTGAGAGCCTGGTGAACACTCTGGAGCGTGTCGCGCTCAATGTGGTGCAAGAAATCATGAAGCACAAGTACTCTCCGTCAGGACCTGCCCTAGGGACTCACCAGGGGAGATACCGCTCTATACTAGGCCACCACTGCAATATACGATGGCAGCTCCACAGCATCAGGTTCACCCAGCGTACGTCTGCAAGGCTGGAGGTGATCCCGGCGATTACCACCCCGTATGAGCCGCCCAAGGAGATTCCACATGGATACGTGTGCACATACGTGCCGGACTGCAACAACCTGGATGACCCAGTGCCATAGCAGAAGGACTCGCGCGCAGGAGGGACGCTGAACAAAAGAGTAGTTCCGGAGCAGGATGCTGATGAGAACAGACGTGGCTAACTAAATATGCCACCGAACAAGTCATGAACGCTCAACTTCTGCAGCTCCTACGGTGGATGAGATCACCGCAATCATGAGAGACCAGTTCGGCATCCTGCCGAAGAAGAGAATGATCGGCTATTCCAAGCCGTATCCCAACGAATATGACCTAATCCCACTACCGCCTAAGTATCGGCTCCCTGACTTCACAAAATTCAGTGGATCAGAAGGAACCAGCTCAATCGAGCACGTGAGCCGATATTTGGCACAGTTGGGCATGGTCTCAGCTTCAGACGAGCTGCGTGTGAGGTTCTTCTCACAATCTCTCACGGGTCCGGCCTTTGGATGGTACACCTCGTTGCCACCAGATTCGGTTCGGACGTGGAAGCAGCTGGAGGAACAATTCCACGTACAATACCATTCAGAAGCTACTGAAGCTGGCATTGCCGATCTGACCCAGGTTCGGCAGAGGCGAGGAGAGACGGTGTCTGAGTACATCCAGAGGTTCAGGACCATCAGGAACCGATGTTATTCGGTTCGCCTATCCGAGAAGGAAGCAGTCGAGCTGGCGATAGCAGGATTGTCAGCGTCGCTTAAAGATGTTCCAAGCGGACTACAATTCATTGGCGCATATGGTTCAGAAATTGACATCGTATGAACAGCGCCACCCAGAATTGTACCAGGACAAGTTCAAGCGCGTCGCCCTGATCGAGATGGAAGAAGATGAAGATTCTGCAGGAGATCAGGAAGTCGCAGTGAATGGACACGGGGGCAAAGCCCGTGTCCTGCAAGTGGGTGAAACAACCAGGGCCTGCAAAAGGTTTGACTTTGATTTGAGCAAACGGAGCAAATTTTTGAGTTGTCTGAAGGAGAAACAAAGTACCCGAAGGCCACAAAATCCCCACGTTACAAGAGATGAACGGCAGGCCATACTGCAAATGGCATCACACGTTCACCCATACCACCAGACTGCAAAGTCTTGCGCGGACAGATTCAAATGGCGATAGAACAAGGCCGATTACTCTTCGGTCAGTTTGCCATGAGAGTTGACACGCCTGTTTCCGGACGTCAACATGGTGGATCTCAGCCACTGCATAAGACGCGAGCCAGGTTTCTCTTTTGATATCAACATGGCAGGGCTTGCAGATCGCCATGACGAGGATAAGCCAGAGAGCAGTTCTCGTGGCAAAGATAAAAAGGAGGCCGATCCACGCGACCGGCCCCAGCAGCGATCGACAGACGGTATTTGATTGAGGAAGAGGTGATAAGCGTGCGGTATCAACGACCACTCTCCGCACATCTCCTTAACAAATATGAGCAGCAATACGACCGACGTCGGCGCTACGACGCAGACGATAGATATCATCGGTCTGATGCAGACAACAGGAAATACCGTCGATACGAAGGGTATGAGCGTCACGCCAGAGGGAGGTCAAGAGAGCAAGAGGACATGGATAGGCATTGGAACTGTCCTTTCTTCAAACACTGCTGGGACTCAGGAATGAGCCGATTGCCTACAATCGAGAACTGCCCAGAATGTAGACAGAAGAGGAAGGGAACAAATGAAGTTTCAGTGTTCAAGCGTCTAGGACCTCTCCCACCTCAGAACAAACGAGCTGAGTCATCTCAAGATGAAGACTTCGAGGAGTCAGAAGAAGAAGATAGATATCACCGACCAAGGTGGTGTCCTGATGGACAGCCACTCCCAAAAGCGCAGAGTGCAACGGCTCAGAAACTTGGAAGAAGCCGAGGCGCAGTACCTGTACACGTTGAGGAAAGCACGGCCTGATCTGGCCGTGAAAATTCAGCAAACACTGGAGACAGAGGCTCGCCCACCAAAGAAAGTGTGGCGACCCAAGCAGACAAAAGCCGATGCAGGGACATCGGCTGATACAAACATGGTGTTCGTTCTCCCATCAGAGTTTTGTGCTCCAAGAGATGAGGAAGTATCAGTGGCACAGTTTGATTGCGGGCCACGCCAGTTATTTGAGAAGCCACGAGAGAAGAGCTACAGGCATCTGAAAGCCCTATACCTGAAGGGTTATATCAATGGGCAGCCTATCAGCAAGATTAGTTGATTGACGCAGCAACATAGCATGCTCCAAAGATGACGTATCAAGACCACTCACATTTAACGCCGACGGCCAACGTTCCAAGTGAATATCACGATCAAGAAGCCAACGTCACGCGTCACGCGACAACAAGAGGCCAATGTCCCTACAATCGTTGATCACGTGGACTTAACATCCGCTGACCTCTCACCTAGATCGAGCTTCATCTCATCGAGGAGCTGAGAAGATTGCTTCTCCCATACAGATGCATCAGATCCGACATTGCTTGCATCACCATCCACAAGATCGAGGCTGCTTCATGGAGATGGATTCAACGAGGACGTTTGATGCAGATGCCATGGACGGTCTGGGCTGGTGAATATCCACAAGAGCCGGCCTACTGTGTATCAATCTGGAAGGCTGTGAGCGCATCGAAGCTACAAAAAATGGGGTGAGGCTGGTCTTATCCACTGGCCTGACAGAGTAGCAAGATCCAAGTCTATGGACGTACGTGGCGAGGCCGATCCCTGCGTATAAGCATTACAAAAAATAAAAAGCAAGGATCTCACCTCAAGCATGCCACGTCGCTATAGTAGCAGAACCAAAAATGGTTGTAACCTTTGTAAATCCCTGACGTGATAAAGCGATGGAAAATTGGATTTTAGCAATCGGCCAGCATTATCCTCAACATACGCTTTGCCTGTGTTCATCATTGATTTAGCAGGCGATGGAAAGCTGAGGTATGGGTTTACAGCAGCTGATGATCTAGAAGAGATTGAAATTGGTCCTGGCAATAAGCCACAACCAACATTTATCAGCAAATAGTCGGATCGACAACTGCAAGGGAAGCCGATTCCAGCAATCGGCTAAAATTATTCTCACCACACGTGTTCACTGATGTGCTATTTAGCATGGTGAGTGGTGAGACAAGCTTGAATTGGCTGAAAAGCCGATATCTTCAATCACTTGAAGGATTCGGCTCGGGGGGCATACACACGAGAAGGTACGAGGAAGTATGTACCCAGGGGAAGCCGATTCATGAAATCGATCGGCTAATAAAAAATCGAAAGTACAAAAATTTTAAACACAGCCGATGCTCGGACATCGACTCTAGAATACCCTTGTCCGGGAGGGCGAGACAACGTTACGATTGGCCAGAGCTTCAACCACAGCGTTGTTGGGATGTGGAGCTGGATTTCTTCAACAAGGGCAGCATAAGCATGCAGATCAAAGAAGATGGTGAGCCAATCGGAGCAGTAAAGCGCAAGAATTGAGCTAGGCTGAGCGGGAGGAGCAGCCTTTTCAGAAGCCGATGGTAGCACATCTGGGGGTTTGCATGGTGGTGTCCTGAGGTGCCCAAACTTGATCGTCAGCTGGTGTGAAAGTGCTGATATTATCTTCAGAAGAAACCCGGAGCTGGGTGGGAGGAGTTTGGAGAGGGAGCCATCATCATTGATAGGCTCTGGGCCAGCTTGTTGCTGCAAAGAAACAGAGCATCACAAGGAAAGTTGTGGGCAAATGGTACCTGTTCTGCAGAAGTATCAGCTTCAACATCAAGGTTTTCAGCAACGGTCCTAGAGCTCTCCTGAAGGCATTGATTCAGGAATTTTGCCGTTAAATCGAACATCACGCTCAGGTGTTTTGGACCAAAATCTGGAATTAGCTAGTTGGACCTGTTCGATTGGAAATTTGGAGTCTGAATTGAAGCAAGGGTTGCAGGTTACCGTTTGAGGAGATAACGAGTTGACCTGTCTTGCAATTTATGGTGAAGCTGATGCGTTGCCATCGGCTCATTGAGCATCGATCAAGTTAACAATCGGCAAAGACAAGTTGAGGGGAAATCGCTAAATTAGCATAAAGGGAATCGGCAAAATCAAAGAAGTTCTTCATGGCAAAGGAGTTCTTCATTAATAATGGGATTTCTTACATAGAAGAGCTGATTGCCCTCAAAAGGAAGAACTAGGGGATACATGCCCCATCTACTACTACGGATCCTATGCTAAGATCCTATCTACGGGCCGTCGCTACCCTCGTCATCATCGCCGTCGTCGCCGCGTCGGCGCTGCTCTCGGCGGGCTCGTCGTCGCCGCTGCCGCGGCCGCGGCAGGGCCCTCGTTGTCCTCATCCTCCTCGTCAGCATCATCGTCGTCGCTGTCGAAGTCACTGAGGTTGCCCGGCCAAGGGCAGAAGCGCTTGGCCGGCGGCTCGTCGGAGGAGGTGTCGTCCTCCTCCTCTTCTTCCTCCTTCGCCTCCTCGGAGGAGGTGAAACGCCCAGGAGAAGCGATCGTCGTCGCTCTCCTCCTCCGATTCCCCGACGGCGAGGAAACGGAGGTCGCTCTCCCCGTCGGTCGAGGACTTGTCGTCCTCAGACCAGACGGAGAAGTCATGGCTAGACTCGTCCCCGTCTTCTATGGCGCGGCGAATGTGGGCCGCGTGGGCCTCCATCGGGTCCCACTCCGGCGGCTCGGAGGGGGGAGGATTGGACGGAAAGGCCCGACGAAGAAGAGGAGGAAGAAGAGGAAGACATGGTGGCGCAGGAGGGCTTTTGGAGTGCTAATGCGAAGGGGAAGAGAACTGCAAGATGTGGCTAAATAAAAGGGGATATAGCAGAGATTTAATGCTTAAGCAGTTTTCGAGGATGTGGTGCCAAAACTGTCAAATCGTGCAGAGAAGTTGAGAAGGCAAGGTATCATGATGAAGAATACTGCGACGGTTGCTCTCTTACGACATGACCCTTCGAAGGAAAAACAGAGTGGTTTTGAAATTATCATTGCAAAACCAGGGGGGGCATGTGTTATCACCAGATTTTGGCCAAATCGGAGATGGGCCGTAAGTGAAGATGGGCTTGAAGGATACACGCGTGGAGCATCTTTGAGCGGCCTTGCACGAAGAGTTTGGGCTTAATTATGTATCTGTAACATAGTAGATCGTATCTTAGTTTAGAATTAAAAGATAGAGTTTAACCCGTGCACGGTTAGGTGCACACCCGAATTAGAAAGTCCCTTGGACTATAAATATGTATCTAGGGTTATCGAAAAAGGAGGAAAATCACGTTCACAACAAACACAAATCAGGCGCATCGCCACCCCTTCTTTCGAGGGTTTCTTCCGGGTAAACATCATGCTGCCTAGATCGCATCTTGCGATCTAGGCAGCACGTTTATTCGTTTACCTTGTGTTACTCGTGTTGAAGCGTTGTTGATGGCGAGTAGCACTACTTATCGTAGATGTTTTGGGGCTTGCATAGATGCTTTTCCTATGCATATTTGCTTAGCTATGCTGTCCCTCAATATCTAGCTGCCCTATACCTATCCAGGTGTAAGTGCAGCGTCTTGCTTGTTCGTTGTTTAGTAGATCCGATCTGTTATAGTTGCTCCTTGATTCTTCAAGGATTGGTTTAATATCTGTGTGATTAGGCCTTGCAAACGGGTTGAACGATCCGGTAGTGCGCTAGGTATGGTTTGTTAGTCCTAAGAGGGATGTTCCGGGAATTAACTTAATGTTGGTTTTAGGCCTCTTTTAGGTTAGTTTTCCATTATCTTCCATCTATTAGGCTCAACTACGCGTAGGATGTTCCGATCATACGGTGAAAACCCTAAACTGTCGTAGATTGGTTTAACTTTATATTGATCAGCGAGACTATGTCATGTCCAACCCGCAAACCATGGGCGATGCTCTTGAGCCAATCCACGTGGCAACCTGAGGCCGTCGGGCTCGTATTTAATGTTTACGTGTATGCATGCAGGAAACTAATCGAAGCAATCCAACACCTTCGACCAGGTATAGGTCAGGTGGCACGCCCTTACAACCCCAGGACGTGTCTTAGGAACATTTGCGGGATTCGTCGAGGACCAGGGCCCCCTGCAGTCTTGGAAGCCTCCGGCTCTTCGTGTTGCTTAACCACTGCTCGCCGGTGGGTTTTGGCAGGCAAGGAAGTCACAAATTCGTTCCGATCTGCTCGCGTTTGTGCCAACGGCCCAAAGAGCCGGAAATAGCGTCGCGCAATAGTAATGCGGCGGTGGCAATCAGGAGGCGAAGGGTCGTCCCGCGAGATCGGAGGCAGCCAATGCCGAGGCGAATGGTCATCTTACGAGCTAGGAAGCGGCCAATGGCTTAGTTGTGGTCAGACAAGACGACGCCGTGCCACCGGTCATGGTAAGGGGCCGTTTGCGATTAAACACACCACCATGAAGCATGCATGTCAATGGCTAAAGTGCTGCCCCGCGGTGGCCTTGCTCCGCCAAATCCAAAGCCAGCCAGGTCTGCCGTCTGCGATCAGGATCTGTGTGGCCTCAACAGGAGTACTACATGGCAATTCAACAAGCTAGCTAGATTGGACTTTTCGCAACAAAAAAAAGACTAGATTGGACTACAACTTTGAGCCCTATATATATGACCACGAGTTTGGGGGCACCAATAATTACCCGGCGGCAACTATGCTCTACTTGGCTACTTGCACAAGATCAGGAATTGATAGTCCAATTGTTCCATGCATGATGCATGGATTCATTCTGAGGTAACCACACCCGCGTGATATTAAGTAACCCTTTGCTTGATTAGGTGCGGTGGTGTGGATCATGTGGTTGCAGATCGGACGTGACAGCGAGCCCATGATGGCGAGGAGGTGTTGGGGCTGACATTCGTATTCTCGGCGTGGTTCAGGTGGTCGTGGGGTCCCTTGATATGGGTGATCCCTGGCGAGATATTCCCGGTGGAGGTTTGGCCGGCGGGGCAGAAAACCTCGACGCCACCTTCGTGCTCATGCACATGCATTCCTCTTCATAATGTGCAGCTTCATGTACGCCACGTTCATCTACTACATGCATCTACAGCTCAGCACCTGCATACAAAGCTCCACACGCCGGAGAAGAAGCCATGCATCCCGGCCGCACACGTCCGGTGGAGGCGAAGCGATGGTGCGACGGCCATCTGTACATTAAGAGCCCAAGCTGCTTGAACGGCTGACTAACCCAAGGCTCCACATAAACGAAGCCAATATACTCCACGTCGGTATCACACCAGCGGATCAAAAGAGGCATAGCATCCTCAACCTTTAGGTAATAGCCTCCAACTTCATATGTGCTTTGATCGTCCAGTGAATCTTTAAAGGGCAGCATGCCATGTAACGGCAGAGTACTGTCTCCGATAAATTTCGGGCGACAACAGCAAGGCCTCTGAGAATATACCAAGGTCTACCATGAGCCAGCCGTGGCGATAAGCGGCGGCGGGCTGGTGCCGAAAGGCCCGTCGTCAAGTGAATCTTCAAAGGGTAGCGTGCCATGTAATGGCACAGTACTGTCCCCGACGAATTTCGGGCGACAACAGCAAGACCTCTGAGAATATAACAAGGTCTACCATGAGCCAGCCGTGGCGATAAGGGGCGACGGGCTGGCGCCGAAAGGCCCGTCGTCGAGTGAATCTGCAAAGAGCAGTGTGCCGAATAGCCAAGTGGCTGTTAGCATCGATGGCGACTAAGCTTGATGCCATGCAGGTACATTGTTGATGAAAAAAATACGACTACATATATTTTTTCCTCTCGGATGATGGTCTTAAATTTCGGGCATGGGTTCACGTCGCACTTTCCTTGCTCTCCGAAGTCTGGCTACCACGATTTCGTACGGTTGGTGAAGTTGGAGGCTAGCTTGGAGCCCAAAATGGCTCAAATTACATGCTCAGTCGGTGAATACCTGACTGTCAATGGGAGTTGAGATATGCTTGAATCAAACGGGTGATTATTTGGAGTATGGATGAATTCGATGTAGAGGCAAATGTCAGTCAATTGGCCAGTGTCCATCTGAAATTCTGAACAGTGCACACCACCGTCATTATGCGATGCAAAATTAGCCACGATGCTTTATTTCCATGTCTTTTGATTAATTTGCTTTGGTCTTGAAGATGAAATTCCATGGAGAGTATGCGAGCTACACTGAGCAAAAAAAGCAAACTGAAGTAGCCCGGATATATACTAATCAGCTAGCTAGATATACACCTGACACTGAATTGTGAATGAAAATAATAAACTAGCAGTTTGATTTTAAATCCAATGAGAGGAGAATCCACCAGTCGTCAGTAGCGTGTGTACGGTATGCATTGCATTGGTCGAGAAGAATTATCGGGTACAGGTATTTATGAATATTTTTTGCGGGAAATTATGAATATAGGGACTACTTTTTTTTAAGCAATATAGGGAGTACTTATGTAATCTTATGTGGCCAAACATGCAACAAAAAAAAAACAGTTTGCTATAGGCATAAACTAGGAAACATACCCATGCGTTGCATCGGGAGAATAAAACACATCACATGGCTCTAACCCAATAAGCAAGACTCAAGAACCATCCACTCTCTTGGGCATATACAGATTCAATTTTTACTGCACCATGTTGTGTAAGAGACTTTTCATCACCTCACACCTCCCCGGGCCGGCCTGGCGTTGTTGATTGCGAACGGGATGTTGCCGGACGGGTTAAGAAAACCACATCCGTCCCGAAGATGAAGAAGGCCAACACTTCCAGGTAGAACATGCTATCTACAAGAAGGGACGGCGCCGGTGCAAAACCATTAAAACATGTACATTAAATTCTCTCAAAACATGTCTTGACCAAGTTACAGATACAACTAATTTGCATAATTGACATCAATTTGTAGTAACAAGACATCTAGGTGGAGAATAAAAGAATATTATTGCAAGCAAATATTTCAGTAAAGCAGTAAAATAAATGGATGTTTTTATGTGAACGTTCTTATTTGCAGATCCCTTAAGTAACACTGAATCTCTCAGCAACTGCTGGAAACATATATATGCGAGATTCAGAATATGCAAATGCTAACACTGCTCAATTTTCTCCTTACAAATTAATTAGAGCCTCCTGGATATTAAATGCCGGCTTTTATAAAGAACATGACTTAGCTTGTGGTAATGATTCACATTTGGAAAACTCAGCAGACACGCACTTTCTTTTCTCGCCAATTAAAAAAGTCACTTCAAATGAATAAATCACACAGCAGCGTAAGGAGTGGCTTTTCTACCGTGATGCGGTCCCTTCTTCTGTAGACACTCAAGCCGTAAACCATACCATGTAATTTATCAAGCTGGTTATACTGGTGTACTTTCTAACTCACGTATATGCACTGCTAGATACGACAGAACAATAAAACAAATAAGCTAGACACATCCGGATCTTGATATCTAGGTTCATGGACTATGAGAGTTGTAATTCAGTTTGGACGTCGCTTCCTTCTTTCTCCTGTCGACTTTCAACCGAGATCATTAATTTGGATGGATTGGTGTCGGAGTTCGCATCTTGCCGCACCTCCAACGTCCGACCAACGTGCCACAGTGAGATTATCAGATCAGAAAACAGTCCTGCAGGGAGCAAAGAGATGTGATATAGCTTCGCGAGAAGCTGCTGAAGGCCCTCGGCGTGTTGCACATCATCGGCTGCCAGCGTGAGGCAGGCATCATCACATCTACGCCGCCGCCAGTTTCTCCGCCGTGTGCCCATGTCCATTGTCGCCGCACCCGTCGCCTGTTTCTTCGCGTGTGCCCGTGTCCATCGTCGTGTAGGGCTGGAGACCCAGTTAATCGATCCTTCCATCTGGATACGTTTCGATCGACGAGCTGACCAGGGAAAACCGAGCACATATATGGCGTGGGCTGGCCAGCTAGCCAGATCTACGTACACGATGGTTGCGACGGAGCAGCCAACGAGGGGATGAGCGGTAGCCTGGAGGTGCGGCCTGCGATCTCGTCTACTGGGTGGTCGTCATCGTCCTTTTGCTGCACGAGCACGACCCCGTCTTCCTGATATGGTAGGAAATCGGTGCCGGTTCCAGCGGTGGTAGCGATGGTTTCTCGCCTAGTGAGGTCGAGCAATGGTACTCATCTGCGGATCACCGCCATCAGCGACGCGAAAATCTTCAACTCGTTCGCTAGCCGGCACGATATATCTGCATTAAATCACGTTGGCGGTATCACTGCCCTTGGTGAGCGCGCCCGCCAAATCGGGAGGTGTCGGCGGCGATGTCGGCGGCGCAGACACCCTGGCATCCGGTAGAATCACCTTCGCTCTCCAGTATTCACGTGGAGCCGACGATCGTGGGCTGACTTGTTCCTTTATGTATACGTGGACAGGAGAATCGCGTGCGTTGGGCTGATTCTTTTTTCCTGTCCGCTCCGGTTTCCTTTCTCTTCGTTTATCTTTTCTGGTTGATTATCTGACGTGATTGACCTGGACAACGTATGTGCCGAAGAAACATACCTTACGTACAAAAGAACGACGACGGACGAAACAAAGAGAACGGACGAAGGAAACACGGACTGGCTTTGGAAAGCACTTACCATTTATTATTAAAAGTTGCGAAAATGCCGTGCGCTACTTGCGGAGGAGGAAAAACTGCATCACAAAAAGAAAGTATTTTTATTGAATATTTTTAGAACCTCCAGAATAATCAATTTTTGCTAATGGGAGGAATAAAATTTCTCATCTGAATTCACCTACAATTTCTCGAAAACAGAATACCGAAATGTTTTTAATGAGAAATTTCGTCAAGCATCTAAAGAAGAAAAAAATCAAAGTAAACCTTTTACTGGACTTCTTCTCCAGAGGTTGTTCCTCTCAGGTTAGGCGGGCCGCGCCAGGTTACAGTCCTCCTCTATCTGCTCGAAGTGTAGCAAATTTTCGCCCACCACCGCCTTCGAAGGTTCACAACCACTACTTACGTTATGAAGAGAGAAACCACTTGGTGAAGAGACTCACCTATCTTGTACCTTCTCAGAAGCAATCGGATTGACGTCATGAGATGGAATGACAGCATGGTTATGTTGGCCTTGCTCAGCTTGACACTTTTGCCGAGACAACACGTCGATGACAATTAGTGAGAACATGTTACGCTTGCCGGCCGAGTCAAGACCCACATACTCAAAATTGGTCGATCTGTTTCGTAGTTGTCGTCAGAAAGATATTTTCTTCCACTTTGTGTATTTTCCTTTCAATAGTTCAACCATGGCAGTGTTAGTTGAGATCAGACGGATGAGGTTGTTGTGGATATTCACCGGGGTCAGCGTGCTACAACGGGAAAAAGGCAGCTGCCGCGAGCAGGAGACGAACTTTGCCGAAGCGTTAATTACCACTTATATCAGCTGAGCTATACCAAGCTGAAAAGGCGCGTACCTAGTATCATGCATACACAGCCCCAAACACCATGTTTCCAAAGGAATCCATGGACACGGGTGTCTTTGCATGGCCATGGCAGTTGACAGCAGCCCTCGCCCTGTGTGAAATGTTCAGGGGCACGCTGCTGTGACCTTCTTGCATGCGCAGACACAATTTGCACTTTTCTTTGTCGGGCATCAAACGAAAGAAACGGATCTCAGCAAAACCACCACCTCGCCGACGATCGGCAACATGCAGGCACCAGACTCTCCCGAGGAGTTATCTAGACGAAACACAAATTACGCCAAGGCAGGAACCACACTGACTCACTGAGTCGCCGGATTCTAGACGATCCCTGGCTCTTTGTCCGTGCAAATATAGCATGAAAACCGTAACAATGAACGCCCAACATCCACAGTACTGTACGGGATCGATCGGTGGAGTAGATGGAGCCCAGACACACAGGACCCTCCCCACAACAAGCTCGATCTACGTCCTGGAGTAGCGACGCGTAGTAGGCACATATGCGACTTGACCAGGTCACAATTATCATGGCCTGTACCACCCGAGAAATCAGCGGCCGGCGGGTGACTGCGGCGAGGCGAGAGGAGGCCGTGCGTCTGTGCAGGTTTTTATTGAAGAAATCGAGAGGCAGGTTGGATTTTGTCATGGACTCGCCTCAAAATCTAGACAGAGCGCCATCAAGAGAGCGCCATCAAGGGAACGGGGTTGGATTTAGAGCATCTCCAGAGGCTCTAAAATTTGGTGCTGTAAAAGTCATTTGCAGCGCGCTCAATCCGGATATAGCGCGCGACACGGACGCGAACTTCAGCAGAGGCTCTATTTTACAGCGCAACAAAGAAGGCAAAACAAGCCTCTGGCAGAGGCTGTAAACTGAGCATTAAGCAAGTTTTTCAACATGCACCTGACAAACAAGATCAAACAAGCCATAAATAAATCTAGAAAAATCAACTAAATTCACAACTATACGGCGCATCTTGCTAGCAATCGATCTAACAAAAACAAAGAAAGCAAGCTAGCAATCAATTCAGAGCTAGTCCATTCCATGTCGCGTGCAGCAAGCCAGCAATCGATTGAGGATACACCAAGCAAGCGGAGGCGGAGCTCGGCGGACGCCCAGACCAGGTCAGTGGAGGATTCTCTCGATGATGGAGGGGAGGGTGCTGGCGGAGCGTCACGCTGGCGGACCGACGGCGGCCTCGGCGGCCGGCTCCTGCAACCTCCGCAAGCTGCGGGACGAGGACGACGGCCGCATCCTCGCGTCCGCCAAGCAGACCGACCGCGACGGGCGGAGCTCCGGGATGCGGGGGGGAAGGCTAGGCCGGCGGACATCCTCGTCGTCGCAGCGCAGGGCCAGGCAAGGCCGGGCGCGGCCGACGGAGCTCCTCGTTCTCGCAGCTCGGAGAGGCAGACGACATTTCAGATCAGTTTTTCTTCGCGCGGGGGGAAAGATTGCGGTGCCAGTTTACAGCGCGCTAGCCCGCGCACCAGATATACCGCTTTGGATAGCGCTGAAAGTCGTGGCACGTAAATATTCGACTTCTTTCACGACCTGCCGGAGGGCGGAAAAGCGGCGTTCGCGCTGTATATTGATAGTTTTTTTAGCGCAGCGCTAGTTTACAGCCTCTGTTGGAGATGCTCTTAAGTAAAGGTGGGCTTTGGCGCGGAGGAGATTGGGCTGAGCACGCCGCCCGCGAACGGGTCGGTGGCTGCGTCTATCCGGATTCATCACGTAGCTGATTCCTGTTTTTGATTTCCAATCGGGAAGCAGATTAGGAGGCCACGCAAAACGTACGGACGAAGGCACACTTTGCGGCAGACGAAAACGTAAAGTGGGGGACCAAACCAAGGAAACGCTTCTTCCTTTATTATTAGGTATAGATAGATCAAACTGATAAAATGTTGCAACTAGATATGACAAATAATTAGATGGTTGGGCGAATGGATGCTAGGGTCAACATTAAAGTCTCCACATAGTGCAGCTTGGCAACGATTGAATATATATCAATGTGTACCTTATGTTGTGCCAACACTAAAACTCAACAACAAAGCCTTTTTCCAAGCAAGTTGGGGTTAGCTAGATATGAAATCCAGCATAGATGAAAAATTTGCATGAGTAAATAAAATTAAAATGATGCAAATTTATGCATTCATTTATAAGTAAAGATTGTAATGCTGGTGTATTTATATTTTGTCCCATACGTTTCATGATAAAGCCAGTAGAAGAAGAACATATATATGTAACAATACTTTTTAATAGTAAATTCTAGAAGAATTATTAAATGGTGGATTGACAACGAGTGATGAGAATGAGAAGGGACTATGTCAAAATTCTATCGAAATTCTATCTTGCATTCCTAACATTTAGCTATAATCTATTCTTATATTTGAAATCATATTCAGATAAGAGTTTGCAACATAGGAACATTGGAAGAAAAATAAATACATGTCCTGCTGCATTTAGAAATACATGACATAATGAAAAGTGTGAAATTCAACTCTTTTGTCGTTTTCATTAATGGAAAAATATGATTGCCCAAATAAATTAGTATAATTTTTTATGTATTTTATCAATAATTACCAGCTATTAAATATTTTCTAAGCATATTAATAGAAACAGAACATGAAAACATACTAAATATCATAACCATGATATCAATCTAGCCGCGCAAATGCACGGGCCAACCTGCTAGTTATTATTAATCAAAGACCCGCGAGCCGCTCCTGTCAACTCGCGGACACAAACTGTCTTACTACAGGGCAAACGGGGGCATTCCGCCCACGAATACAAGATCTTCTACTTGGAAGGGCCGGCCTCGGGGTCGATCACTGGCTCCATGCCGCTGCCGCCATGGGTGAACTTCGGCACATACCTCACAACAGGGTACGACGTCAGCGCCTTGTTCGCAGCAGCATGAAACAGTCGCTCCGCGGGAAAGTCCTGCGGCTTCTCCTTAGACTGCTGCCATTCGGCGTCTTCTGGAGCGGTCTGACTCGTGATGTGCGACTCCAAATGGCCAACACGCGGTCGTCATAAGGCCGACTGAGCTCCATCAGCCGCAACACTTCTGCCACGTCAAACTCGCCGGTCTCGAAGGGGAAGCCCGCCGTTACCTCCTCCACGTCGAAGCCCTCAGAGTAGTGGGCCAGAACCATGCTCAGAGCCATGGTAATGCCCACCCGGCACGACGAGCGCCGCAACCAACGCCGCATCATGTGGAATCCGCTCCCGCAAACTCAGGTACTGCAGTGCCACCAAGATGTCCGCCGCGCACTGGATGATGCGCGTCGTCGCAGTCTCCAGACACTCATGATGAGTCGCCGTTTCCACGAAGTCGCACGTCCCTGCAAAAGAAAACAACCGAAGTCTCGCATGAAAAAGATCATCTTCGGACTCACCACGCTCGGGGACTGGGCGCTCCAAGTGGACTTCCCACACTCGGGGACTTGGCGCCCCAAGTGGACTCGCCATGCTCGGGAACTGGGCGCCCTAAGCGGACTCGCCATGCTCGAGGATTGGTCGCTCCAAGCGGACTCGCCACGCTCAGGGACTAGGAGCCCCGAGCGGACTCGCCATGCTCGGGGACTAACCAAGCGAGAGCTCACCCCGCTAAAGGCATCAACCAAAACGGAAAAAAAGAAAAGAAAAAAAGAAAATGCGAGTACTCACCAAGGAGCTGTCGCGACATCTCCCGGACAAATGCCTCGAAGGTGGTCTTCTCCTTCTGCGGTGCCAGGATGGTCGAAGACGAGGCCTCCCTCTCTGCAGCAAGCTCGTCGGCGTGCTTCTTCTTCCACGTGGCTAGCTGCTTCTGTGTCGCGGTGGTCGTCGTATGCGCCGTGTCCCTCTCCTCCAAAGCCACCGCGAGCCTGCCCTTGTAATCGGCGATGTCGTCCTCCAGCTCCTTGCCTTTGCCGTTAAGGAACTGCGTGAGGTCCGTCACCTCCAACTTGGAGCGCTTTGCCGCCACTTCGGCCGTAGTCACCCGTTCCTCGGCCTCCTTCAGCAGCGTCTCCTTCACATACCCAGCTTGAGCATCGGCAATCGTCTTCTCACGCACCTCTGCTACAAAAAACAAGGTTGAAGTCAAGCCCACTTGATGTGGGCATTACCCTTCGGGTAACTGTTATCGCACTACCCCTTGCAGCCCAACCAGAGGCCCATGAAGACACTCGATAGCCAGGTGGTCCACTGGGTCGGTTCCGAAGAGGAATTCTTGAAGAGCAAGACAAGGAGATGAAGAATATAAGGAAAGTTTAGAACTAGGACTCTTTGTAACCTAGTCGTACCGGACATCTCTCGAGACACGGCTCCCAATATAAGGCCAGAGAGGGGCTGCGAGACACACGCAATCTTATCAATATTAGCCAACATAAGTCTATAGCAAGTTCCCTGTAGAACTTAGTCTCTCGACGAGATCATAGCCGAAACCTTCGGCACCCACTGTAACCCGATATTTTCATAATCAAGATCAGACAGGCAGGACGTAAGGGTTTTACCTCACCGAGGGCCCCGAACCTGGTAAATCGCTTTCCCGCTTGTTTGATAACCGATGTCTCGTGTCAGCCTACAGGATTCCATCTACCCTAAGCCCCAAATGGAGGGCATTGCCGAGGAGTACCCTCGACAATTGGTGCCCTCTGTGGGAACCCTGTTGGCACAAGATCCGTCATCGGCAGATCCGGCCATGTTGTCAGCAGCTTCATCGACACCGCCGGCATCACCGGTACCTTCATCGCCAAACTCAGGGAGTCCGATTCGATTTGGCTCTACGATTTCACCCGCTTGGCGACTCATCTCGTTCGACTTTTCGGTGAAACTTGGGGCATGACATTCGGGCGTCCACGCAACGTCAACGCGGAAGGAGTCCTTCGGCTGCTAGAGCCGTTCGTCCCCAGATCAGCAAGGAAACCGTCCCCGTCGTCTGTGAGACCGATCATGCCATCATCGATTGACCTTTCGGCTGGCTTAACAGATTCAACAAGTTCTTCTACACCGTCGATGCCTCGGTCCATATCTTCAATGTCGACCGGACCCGACGACTCTATGTCATCAGACATGACCTCGTACTACTTGACTGCGACACAGCACAGTTGGGATCAAGTGACACACCGTTCATCTCCGTGCGAGATATTTGTCGGGAGAGGAAAGTGTCGACAGCCGTCGGGATGACCACCGGAAGACACGCGTCCACTAAGTCACGCAGCCAACAACGTAGCAAACGAGGAACGGAGGAGAAGAAGGAGATCGCACCCCCCGCTCTGGCAGGCGACGCAACTTTGAAAATAGTGCCAGTAACTACAACAGCTATTACATCATCGTGGAGGAAGAATGGGAAGCAGCTCGGGCAGCTCTATTCAATAACACACCACTCCCCACCGGAACCTCGGTTGGAACCCTTAATGCCTATCGTTCTATCTTGGAGAGGAATCGGGAGCGACTATCGAATGAGCAGGCCACCCTCGAACGGCGTTTGCTGGCGGCAGATCAATCTAGTGAACGACGGAGGGGCTCGCGAGGAAGTGCGTCTCGAAGTAGCCAAGGTACAGGAAAGCATCGATCAAGGCTGTTCGGAATTTCGGAAGACGATGCTAGAGAAATAACATCAAACCTATCCAAGTCCTTCATGACCACGGACACTGCGGGTATGTTAAGGCCAAAGACCGTTGAAGGAGCAACCGCCAAACTTGCGGCATACCTCATTAACCAATGACTGAAGGTTCTATGGCTCAAGCCCATCGGGGTGCCCTCGAAAGCCTTGCGATCCTGGGAGACAAACTGGTTCCACGAAAAGAAAAATCTACGCTTCAAGCCGGTTCACACCACTCAAGGGATGCCCGAGAAGAAATCTCGGAGTAGAATTGGTAGAGCAGGCGACGGCGAGGCAAGGGAAGAGTACGATAGTGATGAATCAAGAAAGCAGAGTACGATGGCGAGATGAGGGGAGCTGATTGTTTAAGTTATAAGATCCGCGAGACAATTCCGCCCAAAAGGTTCAAACCTACTCCTACTGATGTCGCTAAGTATGATGGACAACGAGCGAGGTCTTGGGTAGATGATTATCTGCAGACTGTTATCTTACAAGGAAGAGACAGGCGTGCGATTGCTTGCGGCTTTACGAAGGATTCGGCATGAGCACGGCTGAGAGGCCTGATGATGGGATCCATTAAGTCATGGGATGATCCCAGGATGCTTTTACAAAAACTTCCAAGAAACATACAAAGGCCCGTTGGAATCGAGAGTTGCGGCATTGCCATAAGCGAGAAGGAGTCGATGCGTACATACATTGGGAGGTTCACCAAAATCTTGAACGCTACCGAAGACTTTCCGTCGAGCAGCAATTGCATTTAGCGATGGTAGACCGACGCGAAACCTACATAGGGGAGCTTGGGCGCAAGAAGCGAAGACCATAACCAAGTTAATGGAAATCGCCAACAGTTGGGATGATGGCGAAGACAACGTACGAAGGCCTCGACCATGCAGTGACGATGAAGACGATGATCATCCGAGGCATGACTCGGGTGGCCGAAGAGATTTTCGCAAGAAGAGGAAAGACCACGATTACGATGTAACAGCAGCGCAGGATATTCGTATCGCGAGACGATCGGTATGATCGTTGGGATGACCCCGGTATGCCAAAGGCATGACAAACCGGATGGTTTGGGCTATCAAGATACCGGTTTAAAGTTTAATCCGGGTGAAGTTAAGCGTTTGGCTAAGGAAAGCTATGCAGGTGCCCAGGGGTATGCCGGAATGAGCTAAGAAGGATACCGGATTACCGGTATAAACTACTGTTAGCTCGGCAAGACCGGTCAAAGATCCTCTCGAAGCTAGAGGACAAGGATGACCTAAGCAAAGTAGCTTTAAACGAAGCCCTGCGCCAAAGCAGGAAGGTGACGCCAAAAGCATCCGGAGGACGTCGCTTCCTGATTAAAGAAGATACCGGCGTCATCTATGATTAAAGTAGCTTTGTAAAGTAGTTTGTGTTCAAAGATGCCATTAGGGTTTGTTAGGGTTTCTTCCCTGTAAGCCACCCTCTCCCCTATATAAGGAGAGGGGGCATGCTCCTTCGCGGGCACGATACGACGATCTTGGTGTATAAAAACCTGTAACCGTGTTTGTTCATGGAATAGAGAGATCTAGAGCAGAGTTCTTCCTTGTGTCTTTTGTCACGCCCCAATTTTTTTGCAACTATGATTAATTGTACTTAATGCAAAAATTAGGGGGAACAAAAACTTTTTCTATAAACTAATTAGATGAATTGCCTTGATCTGTTTGTTATACTGAATTGCCTTGATCTGTTGGTAGATGAATTGTCTTGATTTGCTTGTTGAGTTTTGTCTTGAGCTACCTCATAGAACAACACCCCTAGTGGTAAACAAACAACTCACCTAATAAAACACATGTGTGGCTTAGGAAAAATTGTTTTCCTTCTTACTACATCAAACCTCTCTCCTGATGGCAACATGAGTGTGCCATCTTGATTTTTCTCTTTGTGGTACAAGATAGCTCAATCATCCTTAATTCAAAACTTGGGATCATCTACCCCTAGCTACATCCCTCTCTTATACCCACTCATCCTTGTTGGTTTTGAGGCCATGTCGACCATCTGTGTTAACAGGCTTAAAATGTCCAGACTTGGGCAGTTGATATCTCAGCAACCACCACTGTTACTAGTGATCTCAGTGATGGGGTTCGTAGCATAGAAAACAAAAATTTTCCTACCGCAAGACGAATAAATCCAAGATCTAATCTATGGAACACCCAAGATCTAATCTACAAGATCGAAGCAACGAGATTGATATTGGACTAACCCTTGAAGATTTCCAAAGCCTACGAGATCAGATCTCGTTGTTGGTGTAGACGATCATCCCCAGTGCTGCAATCCGGCAGCACTTCCGTACTCGGTCGCGCGTACGGTGTCGATGAAGCCCTTCCTCTCCCCGTTCCAGCGGGCAGCGGAGGTGTGGTAGATCTCCTCCAAATTCCAGCAGCACGACGGCGTGGTGGTGGTGGTGGAGGAAGAAAAGCTGCAGGGCTTCGCCAAGCCGGAACAGCGTATGGTGGAGGAGAGAGGCGGCCAGAGGAGGGGGCAAATCAAGGGGATGGTGGCCGGCCACCCCCTCCCCTCTTTATATAGGGGGAGGGTCGGCTGGGGTGGCCCCCTTTCCCATCTAGGGTTAGGGGGGGCGGCGGCCAAGTGGGGGGAAGAGGATTTCTTCCCCCCCAAGTTGATCCCCCCTAGGGTTTTGGGGAAAACCCTAGGGGTTGGCCGGCTGGGCCTTGAGGGGCATGTGCCCCTGGCCCATTAGGCTAGGGAGCACCCCCTCGGCCCATGCTAGGCCTCCTAGGGTCGTGGGCCCACTGGTGGGACCCCCGGAACCTTCTAGAACCTTCCCGGTCATCCACCGGAAAAATCCCGAACTTTTCCGAAACCTAGAAATCAACTTCCCTTATATGAATCTTATTCTCCGGACTATTCCGGACCTCCTCGTGACATCCTGGATCACATCCGAGACTCCGAACAAACTTCGTCTCCATACCATATTCAAATCTACTTATGCGACATCGAACCTTAAGCGCGTCACCCTACGGTTCGCGAACTATGCAGACATGGTCGAGACTCCTCTCCGAGCAATAACCAATAGCGGGATCTGGAGATCCATAATGGCTCCCACATATTCAACGATGACTTAGTGATCGATTGAACCATTTACATACGATGCCAATTCCCTTTGTCTCGCGATATTTTACTTGTCCGAGGTTTGATCATCGGTATCTCCATACCTTGTTCAACCTCGTTACCGACAAGTACTCTTTACTCGTACCGTGGTATGTGATCTCTTATGAACCATTCATATGCTTGCAAGCTAATCAGATGACATCCCACCGAGAGGGCCCAGAGTATATCTATCCGTCATCAGGATGGACAAATCCCACTATTGATCCATATGCCTCAACTCACACTTTCCGAATACTTAATCCCACCTTTATTGTCACCCATTTACGCAATGACGTTTGATGTAATCAAAGTACCCTTTCAGTGTAAGTGATTTACATGATCTCATGGTCGAAGGATTAAGACAACTATGTATTGAAAGCTTATAGCAAATGAACTTAATGACTTGATCTTATGCTACGCTCATTTGGGTGTGTGTCCATTATATCATTCACCTAATGACATAACCTTGTTATTAATAACATCCAATGTTCATGATCACGAAACCATGATCATCCATTAATCAACAAGCTAGTTATACAAGAGGCTTACTAGGGACTCCTTGTTGTTTACATAACACACATGTATCAATGTTTCGGTTAATACAATTATAGCATGGTATGCAAACATTATCATAAACACAAAGATATATTATAATAACCATTTTATTATTGCCTCTTGGGCATATCTCCAACAGAGTCTCCCACTTGCACTAGAGTCAATAATCTAGTTTACATATGTAAAGATATAACACCTTGGCCTTCTGGTGCTTATCATGTTTTGCTCACGGGAGAGGTTTTAGTCAACGGATCTGACACGCTCAGAAACGTATGTATTTTGCAATTCATTTGCGTCTCAACGCATCACTCATTTTCCAAATGAGTCGGCATTAATTGTATATGCTTAGTCCTCTGGTGGAACCTTAATTCCGCGGTCTGAAATAAGTCACTAATATTGTCACACACAATATAGCTTCAAAGTTCTGACACTGTCGGAACTACACCAAGTTCTCAAAGAACTCCTTGACTTAACATCCTCAGTCATTGTCAAAACAATGACATACTCTGCCTTCGTTTGTAGAATCCGTCACAATATTTAGAACTGATCTAAA
This sequence comes from Lolium multiflorum, assembly GCA_030979885.1. Taxonomy (NCBI): domain Eukaryota; kingdom Viridiplantae; phylum Streptophyta; class Magnoliopsida; order Poales; family Poaceae; genus Lolium; species Lolium multiflorum. The sequence goes on along the minus strand of CM061749.1, from coordinate 221,368,237 downwards.
TCTAGCATAGACTTCTTCTAGCTCATTGTGCTACCTTATAAACAACACTTAGCCTAATTGAGATTGAAATTTTATTTTTATATGTGACCAAACTAATATCGGTGCAACACCTTACAGCGATTTGTTTGTCACTACCCCATATAAAAACTATATATATATATCCTTGGTTCTTCTAAAGCACTCAGGGATATTCTTACTGTTGTCCAATGATCATTATATGAATCATTCTGGTATATGCTCGTAACAATTTAGAGCACAGGACATCTGACTTTGTACATATTATTTGTGATCTAAAATCACTCATGTGCTTTTACTCATCGAGTGTCAAATACACCGAAGTCTTGTTAAACCTTCACATGGAAAAGAACACCTTCTTAACATTTTTATATTGAACCACTTCAATATCCATTCTATGTACCTTGACTTAAACTTATTATGTGTTTCAATCTATCTTCATAGATCTTGACACTAAATATGTTTCAGTCCATATCCTTTCATTGAAATTAATTCTCAATGAAACCTTTTAATCACATCAAGTACATGATTACATTATTTTTAATCAACGATATGTCATCTACATAAAGTATTATAAATATGTCTCAGCGCTCCCACTTAATTTCTTGCAAATGCAAGCATCTTCATCATTTCTGATGAAATCAAAACTCTTTGATTATTTCATCCGGTGAAGATTCCAACTCCGCGATACTTACTTCATCCAATTGAAGTTTGTATACCTATCTAGTATTCCACGGACCAGCAAAACTCTTGGTTGTATCTGGTATACATCCTTCATACATACTTCTGGTAAGAAATGTATTTCTGCCATCCTACTATCATATCTCATAAAAGAAATATGTAGCGATTACTAGAATAATCCACATAGACTATAAGCATTGCCACGGAAGATCTAATCTTATCGTAGTCAACTCTTTGAACTTTGTCGTAAACAACTTTTCGATAAGTCAAGCTTCTTTAAGGATATTCCATCCAAGTCCATCTATTTGATAGATCCATTTACTTTCAAAAAGTACTCATCTATCTTGGATTTCATGGCGCATAGCCATTTTAAACGGAGTCAGGGCCCATCATAACTTCTTTGTATGTAGTTGGTTTATCATTGTTCAAAATCAATCCTTTGTTCACAAATCATTTATTTGATCACAAAGTAAACCATACCTACAAGGTTCAATAAGTACTTTGATCTCCATGACTATAACAATTTGTAGACATGTGAGCCATGATCTTCGTAGCTGCTTCCGGAACCATTTCCGATGCTGCGCTACTCTGATCATCATGCTCAGGTTCATAAACCTTATCAAGTTCCATTGTCCTCCCACTCAAATACTTCGCTAGAAAACAATTTCTTGGAAATAAGTAAGTAACATCAACAAACACTTTTGTCTTTTACTTAAAAGTGGAAAGAATTCCCAATCAATTCTCTGGGATAACCAACAAAGACATTCATCCGATTTTGGTTGTAAACTCATTCACTTATGCTACGCATACCAAAATTTAAGAAAGGACTATTAGGGTTTATACCCATGCCATAACTCATATGGTGTCATTTCAATGGATCATGATGATGCTCTATTCAGTGTAAAAGCGGTAGTCTCTAAAGCATAATCCACAAAAATATAATGGCGTCATTTTATTTTATCTCATCATCAATCCAACAAGTTTTGGATACGTCTCTTGGATACTCCATCATCACTATGATACTCCAAGAAACGTGAGTAGTAGAACAATTTCATAACTCTCTTAGATGTTCGCTAAAACTCGTAATTCAAATATTTCCACCATGATCAAATCATAGATATTTGACTTTTCTATTACGATGATTTCCACTTCATGCTGAAATTTATTTGAATCCTTTCAAATGTTTCAAACTTCTTCCTTATCGAATATATCCACATATATACTCAATTCATTGTTAGAAGTTTTCATGAAGTAGAAGAATCTCCCGCACACAACTATGCCCAGTGAACCATATACATCACCATGTATGTTTCCACTAAGTTAATTGCCCGTTCAACTCTTGGCCTATGAACGGGATTTAAGTCATTCTCTTTAGAAGAGATTTGCAAGCGCCAAATGATTCAGAAATCAAATGACTCCAAAAGTCCATTTGCATGGAGTTCCTTCATGCGTTCCTTTCTAACATGACCTAAATGGCGGTTCCACTAATGAGTGGAATTCATATCATTTGCCTTATGGCATTTTAGCGTCAGTGTTATGTATGTGTGCTTCACCATAAAGATTTATAATAACTTATCCATCGTACATGGAATGTTGTTACAATTTGAACAACTCATTGTTTTCATTTAACCAGAACAAGACAACAATTATAAAGTTCTTTATTATAAATCTGAATGGCTAGACAGAATGCCAACGGCGAACATAATAACACTTTATTTTTGTTCCAGACGTGCATTCCTATCACATTCCTTTTCAGTCACTTAGGCCATCGTATTCTTGTATTGCGTTGTATTGTATGACATCTCATACCAACCAATCTGGTACAAATACCCAAGAATTTCATTATGTGACCAAACAAGGAATACATCCATAACATGTATATCATCTATATACACCTGACCTAGACTTTCTAGTCTTTTCTTTCTTTCTGCCAAAATATCTTTTGTAGTTTCTCTTTTAGCTTTCCTCATTCTCAGAAAAACACTTCACCTTCAATAACTTCTAGGTCCATTGGTCAAATACCAATAACCTTGAGGTTCTTACCTTGAAGTTGATCATCACATGACAAGCGTTCTAGATTTCACTATTAGTAACCTTTAATGTGATGAACAATTTCACTCATAATTTTATCCATCAAATCATGATGACTTTCCGAGACCATGTCTGTACATGCTAGGCTCGTAAAGTTTTAACCTTAGTATTCGCATGTGCAAATCTGTCTTGCACCCGTTGTATGCACACGTAGAATCTATAACACCCGATCATCACGAGATGCTTCGAAGCGACGAGTCTTAGCAACGGTGCATACTAAGGACGATCACTTCATGGATATGCGAATATCGTTAGTGCCCAACTAGTTGGAGGATTGAGACGCCCGGCGTTTTCAACCTTCGTACATTCCCATAAAACTTATGAGTTTATGTAGTCTCACCAAATTATATTCTATCATCTTGCAATAGGGTCTTAGATATCACATATATCTCATACCTTGCTTATTTCTGAAAACAAAAGCTCCTTACTTTTCAAACGGATTTGAACTTCAAGTTTCACGGAGACAAGATGATTTAAGGTACTAATTGAAACCATTGCTCTTTGAATCATCAATGTGAGGTTTACTAAAAGTTTGCATTAGGACTTAATCATATCTTGATTCTTTAACAATACGGTACCAGTCCGTAAAGTTTCTTGTCAGACTTAACAGTATTTCTATCTCAATTACAAGACTAGCGCATGGTAGAAAACGGATGCCAATTCTACAAATTTAATTCAAAATACTATTCAGACTATGTTCATGATAATTTGAGTTCATTTTTAATTCTTCAATTAACTAGGTGAACTCCCACTCAAAACAACATCCCTCGCATTGTCTTAGTGATTACACGAACCAAATCCACTACACCAAGTCCGATCATCACGAGAAAAGATGTAGCTTCAAAGGCGAACACTCAAAGTGTTCATCATATCATTCATATGACTCATGCTCTACCTTTCGGTATCCCGTGTTCCGAGACCATGTCTGTACATGCTAGGCTCGTCAAGGCAACCTTAGTATCCGCGTGTGCAAATCTGGCTTGCACCCGTTGTATGCACATGTAGAGTCTATCACACCCGATCATCACGAGATGCTTCGAAACGACAAGTCTTAGCAACGGTGCATACTAAGGATGAACACTTTATTATCTTGATATTTAGTGAGAGGGATCATCTTATAATGCTACCGTCGCGATCTAAGCAAGATAAGATGCATAAAGGATTAACATCACATGCAATTCATAATATGTGATATGATATGGCCTTTCTTCTTGTGCTTTTGATCTCCATCTCCAAAGCACATGATCATGATCTCCATCATCACCAGCATTGCACCAAGGTCCGTGGCGCCGCTTCATGGTTGTCCATCACTTATAGCTACTATAACAACTACTTGAAATAAAGCTATTACATGATGAATAGACACGCAGGTCTTTAACAAAAATTAAAGACAACCATTAGGCTCCTGCCGGTTGCCATAATACAACAATGAACATCTCATACATCAAATATAATCATCATCACATCATGGCCATATCACATCACCAAACCCTGCAAAAACAAGTTAGACGCCTCTAATTTGGTTTGCATATTTTACGTGGTTTAGGGTTTTCGAGTAAGATCCAATCTACCTACGAACATGAACCACAACGGTGATACTAGTGTTGACAATAGAAAGTGCAAATTGGAATCTTCACTATGGTGGGAGAGACAGACACCCGCAAAGCCACTTATGCAATACAAGTTGCATGTCAAGCGTGGAGCAAGTCTCATGAGACGCGGTCATGTAAAGTTAGCCCGGGCCGCTTCATCCCACCATCCCGCAAGATGCAAAGTACACAAACTAAAGCAACAAAAGCATCAACGCCCACAAAACCATTGTGTTCTACTCGTGCAACAGATCTATGCATAGACATGGCTCTGATACCACTGATGGGGTTCGTAGCATAGAAAACAAAAATTTTCCTACCGCAAGACGAATAAATCCAAGATCTAATCTATGGAACACCCAAGATCTAATCTACAAGATCGAAGCAACGAGATTGATATTGGACTAACCCTTGAAGATTTCCAAAGCCTACGAGATCAGATCTCGTTGTTGGTGTAGACGATCATCCCCAGTGCTGCAATCCGGCAGCACTTCCGTACTCGGTCGCGCGTACGGTGTCGATGAAGCCCTTCCTCTCCCCGTTCCAGCGGGCAGCGGAGGTGTGGTAGATCTCCTCCAAATTCCAGCAGCACGACGGCGTGGTGGTGGTGGTGGAGGAAGAAAAGCTGCAGGGCTTCGCCAAGCCGGAACAGCGTATGGTGGAGGAGAGAGGCGGCCAGAGGAGGGGGCAAATCAAGGGGATGGTGGCCGGCCACCCCCTCCCCTCTTTATATAGGGGGAGGGTCGGCTGGGGTGGCCCCCTTTCCCATCTAGGGTTAGGGGGGGCGGCGGCCAAGTGGGGGGAAGAGGATTTCTTCCCCCCCAAGTTGATCCCCCCTAGGGTTTTGGGGAAAACCCTAGGGGTTGGCCGGCTGGGCCTTGAGGGGCATGTGCCCCTGGCCCATTAGGCTAGGGAGCACCCCCTCGGCCCATGCTAGGCCTCCTAGGGTCGTGGGCCCACTGGTGGGACCCCCGGAACCTTCTAGAACCTTCCCGGTCATCCACCGGAAAAATCCCGAACTTTTCCGAAACCTAGAAATCAACTTCCCTTATATGAATCTTATTCTCCGGACTATTCCGGACCTCCTCGTGACATCCTGGATCACATCCGAGACTCCGAACAAACTTCGTCTCCATACCATATTCAAATCTACTTATGCGACATCGAACCTTAAGCGCGTCACCCTACGGTTCGCGAACTATGCAGACATGGTCGAGACTCCTCTCCGAGCAATAACCAATAGCGGGATCTGGAGATCCATAATGGCTCCCACATATTCAACGATGACTTAGTGATCGATTGAACCATTTACATACGATGCCAATTCCCTTTGTCTCGCGATATTTTACTTGTCCGAGGTTTGATCATCGGTATCTCCATACCTTGTTCAACCTCGTTACCGACAAGTACTCTTTACTCGTACCGTGGTATGTGATCTCTTATGAACCATTCATATGCTTGCAAGCTAATCAGATGACATCCCACCGAGAGGGCCCAGAGTATATCTATCCGTCATCAGGATGGACAAATCCCACTATTGATCCATATGCCTCAACTCACACTTTCCGAATACTTAATCCCACCTTTATTGTCACCCATTTACGCAATGACGTTTGATGTAATCAAAGTACCCTTTCGGTGTAAGTGATTTACATGATCTCTGTAGGATAACGTAGCATAGAAAACAAAAATTTTCCTACGGCGAACACGCAATCCAAGCCAAGATGCAATCTAGAAGACGGTAGCAACGAGGGGATTGTCGAGACTCACCCTTGAAGAGATTCCAAAGCCTACAAGAGGAGGCTCTTGTTGCTGCGGTAGACGTTCACTTGCCGCTTGCAAAAGCGCGTAGAAGATCTTGATCACGATCGGTTCCGGCGCCACGAACGGGCAGCACCTCCGTACTCGGTCACACGTTCGGTTGTTGATGAAGACGACGTCCACCTCCCCGTTCCAGCGGGCAGCGGAAGTAGTAGCTCCTCTTGAATCCGACAGCACGACGGCGTGGTGTCGGTGGCGGTGTAGAAGTCCGGCGGAGCTTCGCTAAGCTATGCGGGCAATATGAAGTGGAGGAGCAAAGCTAGGGTTTGGGAGGGGGTGGCCGGCCACTCTATGGGGGGCGGCCAGCTTGTGGTCTTGGGGTGGCCGGCCCCCTCCCTTGGCCCTTCATTATATAGGTGGATCCCAAGTGTTGGTGTCCAAGTCTTCGAATAAGACCCGAAACCAAAACCTTCCATATGGTGGGAAACTTTCCCTCCCACTAGAGGTGGGAATTCCACCTTCCATGGGGGGGGTGGCCGGCCCCCTAAGGGGGAGTCCACTTGGGACTCCTCCCCCACTAGGGTTGGCCGGCCATGGAGGTGGAGTCCCATGTGGACTCCACCTTCCTTGGTGGTTTCTTCCGGACTTTTCTAGAACCTTCTAGAACCTTCCATAGAACCTTCCGCATCATTTTATTCACATAAAATGACATCCTATATATGAATCTTATTCTCCGGACCATTCCGGAACTCCTCGTGATGTCCGGGATCCCATCCGGGACTCCGAACAAATATTCCAACTTCATTCCATATTCAAGTACTACCATTTCAACATCCAACTTTAAGTGTGTCACCCTACGGTTCGTGAACTATGCGGACATGGTTGAGTACTCACTCCGACCAATAACCAATAGCGGGATCTGGAGATCCATAATGGCTCCCACATATTCAACGATGACTTTAGTGATCGAATGAACCATTCACATACGATACCAATTCCCTTTGTCACGCGATATTTTACTTGTCCGAGGTTTGATCATCGGTATCACACTATACCTTGTTCAACCTCGTCTCCTGACAAGTACTCTTTACTCGTACCGTGGTATGTGGTCTCTTATGAACTTATTCATATGCTTGCAAGACATTAGACGACATTCCACCGAGAGGGCCCAGAGTATATCTATCCGTCATCGGGATGGACAAATCCCACTGTTGATCCATATGCCTCAACTCATACTTTCCGGATACTTAATCCCACCTTTCACTACAAGAAAAGTTGCCATGGCCGACGAAGTTGAAGTCGCGCCGTGGTTGCTGGTGTACCATGGCCGACGATTTTGGTCCCTCCGTGGTGCATGTCAAAACTTTTTTTTTCTCGTTTTTGAGGCCACCTAGCCCGACGAAAGCGGCCAAAACGTGGCGTATGGTGGCCCGGGACGTGGTGCATCTCGAAATCTCGGGTTCGCCGGCCGAGTCAACGCAAATCCGCACCGCCGAGGGATGTAGGGCCCAGATGGCAGCCTCTCTGGCATTGTTTTTTTCTACATCGCGCCATCTCGTTCAACGTTCTCCGATCGAGCCGTTTACGATGCAGGATCATGGGTCCCGCATGTCATCCTCTATGAACCAAAATTCTTTCTATTCTTGGATTTTTTTGACCCCCTGATTTCTGGCTACTTCCTTTTTCTTTTGATCCCTTGCCGCCTTGGAAACGTTGAGACCGCTGCTGCTAAATGGGACCCGCATGTCATCCTCTATGTGCAATCAACTTTCTTTTCTTGGAGTTTTTTTGGCACCTCAAATTTGGTCACTTGCCTTTTTCTTTCGATCCCCTGCCGCCTCTCAAACGGTGATACCGCTGCTGCTAACTGGGACCCGCATGTCATCCTCTATGTACTATAAAACTTTCTTTTCATGGATTATTTTTGGCACCTCAAATTTGGTCACTTGCCTTTTTCTTTCGATCCCCTGCCGCCTCTCAAACGGTGATAGCTGCTAACGGGACCCGCATGTCATCCTCTATGTACTATAAAACTTTCTTTTCTGGATTATTTTTGGCACCTCAAATTTGGTCACTTGCCTTTTTCTTTCGATCCCCCGCCTCTCAAACGGTGATACCGCTGCTGCTAAATGGGACCCGCATGTCATCCTCTATGTACTATAAAACTTTCTTTTCTTGAATTATTTTTGGCACCTCATATTTGGTCACTTACCTTTTTCTTTCGATCACCTGCCGCTTCAACCGATACGCTTGCTTGGGACCCGCATGTCATCCTCTATGTACTATAAAACTTTCTTTTCTTGAATTATTTTGGCACCTCATATTTGGTCACTTACCTTTTCTTTCGATCACCTAGCCTCTCAAACGGTGATATACTGCTGCTAAATGGGACCCGCATGTCATCCTCTATGTACTATAAAACTTTCTTTTCTTAAATTATTTTTGGCTCCTGATATTTTTTCACTTGCCTTTTTCTTTCGATCTCATGCCACGTTTGAAACGTTGAGGAACCTGCAGGCTCATGGGACCCGCATGTCATCTCTATGTACTATAAAAGTTCTTTTTCTAGGTTTTTTTTCACCATCTGATTTTTGGCAATTTCTTTTTTTCTTTTGATCCCCTGCCACCTCTCAAACGCTGATACCGCTTTGCTAAATGGGACCCGCATGTCATCCTCTATGTACTATAAAACTTTCTTTTCTTGAATTATTTTTGGCTCTGATATTTTTTCACTTGCCTTTTTCTTTCGATCTCATGCCACGTTTGAAACGTTGAGGAACCTGCTGGCTCATGGGACCCGCATGTCATCCTCTATGTACTATAAAAGTTCTTTTTCTTGGTTTTTTTTCACCATCTGATTTTTGGCAATTTCTTTTTTCTTTTGATCCCTGCCCCTCTACGCCTGATACCGCTGCTGCTAAATGGGACCCGCATGTCATCCTCTATGTACTATAAAACTTTCTTTTCTTGAATTATTTTTGGCTCCTCATATTTGGGCACTTGCCTTTTTCTTTCGATCTCATGCCACGTTTGAAACGTTGAGGAACCTGCTGGCTCATGGGACCCGCATGTCATCCTCTATGTGCTATAAAAGTTTCCTTTGTTGGATTTTTTTTCACCCTCTGATTTTTGGCTTGCCTTTTTCTTTTGATCCCCTGCCCCCTTTGAAACGTTGAGTAAGCTGTTGGCTCAAGGGACCCGCATGTCATCCTCTATGTCCATCAACTTTCCTTTCTTGGATTTTTTTTCACCCCCTAATTACTAGCTACTTTCTTTTTCTTTTGATCTCAAGCCGCATTACAAACATTGAGACCGCTGCTGCAAAATGGGACCCACATGTCATCCTCTATGTACAATAAAGTTTCTTTTCTTGGATTATCTTTTGCTCCTGATATTTTGTCACTTGCCTTTTTCTTTCGATCTCATGCCGCCTTTGAAACGTTGAGTAAGCTGTGGCTCATGGGTCCCGCATGTCATCCTCTACGAACAATAAAAGTTTCCTTTCTTGGAGTTATTTTTGACCCCTAATTTCTGGCTATTTGCCTTTTTCTTTGGATCTCCTGCCCCTTTGAAACGATGAGGACGCTGTTGGCAGGTCGGTCCCACAAGTCATCCTCTATGAACAATAAAAGTTTCCTTTGATGGATTTTTTTGAACCCCTAATTAATTTCTGGATATTTCCTTTTTTTCTTTGATCCCCTGCCGCCTTGGAATCGTTGAGGATGCTGCTGCCTCATGGGTCCCGCATGTCATCCTCTCAGAACGGTAAATGTTTCTTTTCTTGGATATTGTTTACCAAATGATTTTTGGCTTATTTTTTCTTTCGATATCCTTCCGCCTTTAAAACGTTGAGGACGCTGCTGGCTCACGGGTCCCACATGTCAGCCTCTATGAACAATAAGCGCTGAGGACGCTGCTGCCTCATGGGTCCCGCATGTCATCCTCTCAGAACGAAAATGTTTCTTTTCTTGGATTTTTTACCAACAGATTTTTGGTTTATTTTTTCTTTCCATCCCCTGCCGCCTTTAAAACGACGCTGCTGGCTCATGGGTCCACGATGTCAGCCTCCCCGTACAAGAAACATGTGATATCTTGATTATTTTGCAGACAATAAACAGTGTATTGCGCTCTGAGCTATTGCAAACGGATAAATTAAATCTTTATTTTTACAACATATATCTTGAATCTCCTTGTTTTTTGTTTTGGCGAAGCATAGGACTTTCCTGTTTTTTTTTTGAGAAAAATCCGAACTATCATGTTCTGGAGTGGGCTGAAATTGTACGTGTCCAAAGGCCCAGAAGGATAGTTCGAAGGCCCAGATGTCTAGATGTAGCCCAATTGAAATCTTTCTTTTCTTGGATTTTTTTCACCCCTGATTTCTGGCTACTTCATTTTTCTTTTGGTCTGTGCCGCCTTGGAAACGTTCAGACCGCTGCTGCAAAATGGGACCCGCATGTCATCCTCTATGTACAATAAAGTTTCTTTTCTTGGATTATTTTTGGCTCCTGATATTTGGTCACTTGCCTTTTTCTTTCGATCTCATGCCACGTTTGAAACGTTGAGGAATCTGCTGGCTCATGGGACCCGCATGTCATCCTCTATGTACAATAAAAGTTTGATTTCTTGGATTTTTTTTCACCCTCTGATTTTTGGCTATTTCCTTTTTCTTTTGATCCCCTGCCGCCTTTGAAACGTTCAGTAAGCTGCTGGCTCATAGGTCCCACATGTCAGCCTGTATGAACGATAAAGCTTTCCTTTCTTGGAGTTTTTTTTGACCCCCTAATTTCTGGCTACTTTCTTTTTCTTTTGATCTCAAGCCGCATTTGAAACGTTGGGACCGCTGCTGCAAAATGGGACCCGCATGTCATCCTCTATGTACAATAAAGTTTCTTTTCTTGGATTATTTTTGGCTCCTGATATTTGGTCACTTGCCTTTTTCCTTCGATCCCATGCCACGTTTGAAACGTTGAGGAACCTGCTGGCTCATGGGACCCGCATGTCATCCTCTATGTACTACAAAAGTTTATTTTCTTGGGTTTTTTTTCACTCTCTGATTTTTGGCTATTTCCTTTTTCTTTTGATCCCCTGCCGCCTTGGAAACGTTGAGTAAGCTGCAAACTCGTGGGACCCGCATGTCATCCTCTATGTACAATCAATTTTCTTTTCTTGGAGTTTTTTTTACCCCCTAATTTCTGGCTACTTTCTTTTTCTTTTGATCTCAAACCGCATTTGAAACGTTGGGACAGCATGTCATCCTCTATGTACAATAAAAGTTTCTTTTTTTGGATTATTTTTCACCCTCTGATTTTTGGTCACTTGCCTTTTTCTTTCGATCTCATGCCGCCCTTGAAAACGTTGAGGAACCTGCTGGCCCATGGGACCCACATGTCATCCTCTATGTACTATAAAAGTTTCTTTTCTTTGATTTTTTTCACCCTCTGATCTTTGGCTATTTCCTTTTTCTTTTCATCCCCTGCCGCCTTGGAAACGTTAGTAAGCTGCTGACTGGTGGGACCCGCATGTCATCCTCTATGTACAATCAAGTCTCTTTTCTTGGATTTTTTTTACCCCCTTATTTTTGGTCACTTGCCTTTTTCTTTCGATCTCATGCAGCCTCTGAAACGTTGAGAAGCTGCTGGCTCATGGGACCCACATGTCATCCTCGATACTATAAAAGTTTCTTTTCTTGGATTTTTTCACCCTCTTATTTTTGGCTGTTTCCTTTTTCTTTTGATCCCCTGCCGCCTTGGAAACATTGATTAAGCTGCTGACACAAGGGGCCCGCATGTCATCCTCTATGTACAATCAACTTGCAAGATCTTGGGGCGGAAGAGCTTGTATAAGTGGGACCCATATGTCATCCTCTATGTACAATAAAAGTTTCTTTTTCTTGGATTTTTTTTTGCTCCTGGTATTTGGTCTCTTTCCTTTTTCTTTCGATCTCATGCCGCCTCTGAAACGTTGAGTAAGGTGCTGGGTCATGGGACCCGCATGCCATCCTCTATGTACAATCAACTTTCTTTTCTGGGAGTTTTTTTACCCCTAATTTCTGGCTACTCTTTTTCTTTTGATCTCAAGCCGCATTTGAAACGTTGACACCGCTGCTGCAAAATGGGACCCGCATGTCATCTTTTATGTACAATAAAGTTTCTTTTCTTGGATTATTTTTGGCTCCTGATATTTGGTCACTTGTCTTTTTCTTTCGATCTCATGCCCCTTTGAAACGTTGAGGAAGCTGCTAGCGCATGGGTCCCGCATGTCATACTCTATGAACAATAAAAGTTTCCTTCCTTGGAGTTATTGTTTACCGCTAATTTCTGGCTACTTCCTTTTTTCTTTTGATCCCCTGCCGCCTTGGAAACGTTGAGTAAGATGCTGACACAAGGGGCCCGCATGTCATCCTCTATGTACAATCAACTTGCAAGATCTTGGAGCGAAAGAGCTTGTATAAGTGGGACCCATATGTCATCATCTATGTACAATAAAAGTTTCTTTTCTTGGATTATTTTTTGCTCCTGATATTTGGTCACTTTCCTTTTTCTTTCTATCTCATGCCGCCACTGAAACGTTGAGTAAGGTGCTGGCTCATGGGACTGTACAATAAAGTTTCATTTCTTAGATTTTTTTACCCACTGATTTTTGCTAACTTGCCTTTTTCTTTTCGATCATATGCCGCCTTTGAAATTCAGGTCGCCGCTGGCTCATGAGTCCCACAAGTCAGCCTCTATGAACAATAAACCTTTCCTTTGTTGTATTTTTTTTACCCCTAATTTCTGGCTATTTGCCTTTTTCTTTTGATCCCCTGCGGCCTTTGAAACGATGAGGACGCTGCTGGCAGGTCGGTCCCACATGTCATCCTCTATGAAGAATATAAGTTTCCTTTTTGGATTTATTTTTGACCCCTAATTTCTGGCTATTTGCCTTTTTCTTCTGATCCCTGCCGACTTCGAAATGATGAGGATGCAGCTGGCAGATCGGTCCCACATGTCAGCCTCTATGAACAATAAATGTTTCCTTTGTAGGATTTATTTTTTACCCCTATTTTCGGGCTACTTGCCTTTTTCTTTGAAACGTTGAGGACGGTACTGTCTCATGGGTCCCACATGGCATCCTCTCTGAACGATAAACCTTCATTTCTTGTTAACGACAGGTTTATCAGTATTATTTTCGCAGACTAATACAAGCTCTTTGGCTCCAAGATCTTGCAAGTTGATAGATTAAATCAAGGAATTATTAGGATATGTTTTAAATTTCAAATCCACTTTATGAATTTTTAAAAATACCGTTATCCATGTGGGTATGGAGCGATCAAGGATTTTCATATTGGGCATGAGCAGTTTCAAAAATTGGAACCCTATAATTCAAAATAAATAAAAACAACTTTTATGTAGAATCTCCGTGTATTTTTTTTTGCCAATCATAGGATCTGTGTTTCATTAGAAAAGGGCCGAAATTGCATGAGCAGAAAGGCCCATTTGTAGTTATTGGGCTTCGACGGCCGGAGCAAGTAGGCCGAGAGCAATTACCATGTAGATGGCCGTTGGCAACCCAAAGTGAAATATTGGGCCCAACAGGGGAATGCTGAACAGTACTATTTTCTAATTGGAAGGTGGTACATGGCGTAATCCTGCCAAAAAAAAAGATGGACACGGGTTGCTGAAATTTGCCCATCTGCGCCTAATATCGCCGCCGCGGCTCCGCTTCCGCCGCCGCCGCCATGCCTCGTCTCGCGTCGAGCTCGCGGTACTGCCGCGTCTCGGGCACGGGGTACCGCGGCGTCCGCGCGCGCCCCAAAGGTACGTATTACGCGGAGATACGTGACGGCGGCGAGCGCATCGGCCTCGGCACCTACGAGACCGCGCACGAGGCCGCGCGCGCGTACGACGCCGTGGCGTGGCGGCTCGGGCGCCCGCGATCGTCGATGAATTTCCATGACGTGTGGACGCGCCAGCAGGCCGAGGATCTCGCGCCGCCGCCGTACATCGTTAGACAGGAGGAACAGCACCGCCGCCGCGAGACGGAGCGCCGTTTGCGCATCGCCGAGCGGGACGAGCGCGCGGCGCGCGAGTGGGCGGCCCGCTTCCCCGAGGACGTTGCCGCCGAGAACGAGCACTTCCGCAGACGGAGGGCGGAGAAGGCGACGAGGCGGGCAGCGAAGAAGGAGGACCGCGCACGACGGAGGGCGGAGAAGGCGACGAAGCGGGCCTTCATCGAAGCGCAGCTCGCCGGGCCGACCACCATTGGCGAGGACGACCCCCGTTGGATTGACCTCTTCTCGTCGGATCCGGTGTCGGGCACGACACCGGACTCGTCAGATGTCGAGTTTTAGTTTAGTTTTATCGCACTACTTTGTACAAATATGAACTACGGAGTATCTATCAAGCTAATTTTATCCTATTTTATGTCTATTTCTAGTCTTTGTTTGATCTTCTGTTTTACTGCACTCTATTTTTCATTATATTCTGTTTTTGGCGCTGCATTTATAGCGCCTCTGAAAATACGCTGTTTCAGCCCTGCATTTGGCCGCCACAGTTTGCAGCTTCCGGTGAAGCTATTGCCGGCTCCATGCGCAGCATCAGCCATTCAGCCCACAGCGCCTAAATATAGAGCCACTGCTGGAGTTGCTGTAATATGTTTGTCAGCAGGAGCTTACCTAATTAGTTAAAAAAAAGATGTTCAGCGTGGGATTCGAAAAAAAGATCTTCATGTTTTTTTCCTAGCTATCCTAGTTCGGACTTTTCATTGTGTTGGCTAGTGCATGAAGCTTGACACCTGTATTATGTGATCCTGATATGAGGATAAGAACACCTTCAGGTTGCATTGCTAATGGTGTCTACTGCAGCAGTGGCGTACCTTCAATGGAGACTGATGCAAGAGAGTTGGTACTGGTGAACCTGCACCTGACATCATCGTGCCACCTGAAGTAGGTTGTGTATTGGGATTAGACTGATAAGCATAGCACCTTGCAAAGAACAAGATGCTGCTAGTGTTGGTTAACGTGATTTTACGACAAAAGTCATGTATGCTCAACAGGTGCCGTACCTAGTTTGGATATTGTGTTGTTACCCTTTTGTGGTTTGGTGTTTGTCCAACAGAGAAAGCTACTCTTTTCCCGTGTAAGTGTTATTATGTGAACAAAAGTTGTATGTACATATATATCGGTCAGAGAACCAAGATTGCATATTCTTGCCTGGTTATAACACATAAGTCATAATAACAATTAAAGAGAAAAGGAACATTTGCCTTTGCAATGTGATTGTGCCAAGTAGATTAGACAACCAACCACAAACATTACAGGTCAACAGCCAAACGCATGCGAAAGTCCTAAGGTAAGCTCCATAATACATGTTGAAACCAAAAGCCTAGAAACCATAAGAAAGGTAGCTCGACATCACAGTTCCACGACAGCAGCATACTGATCATAAAACATATATCAAGTCAGGACAGCTGCACCACTGGGTAAGCATCCATGGGGTCTGGCTCAAGAGCGAAGACTGTGTGAATGCTGCAAAATGTGGCTCTTGCCTCACCCCACCCATACATCTTATCATGGAACCTTACCAAATCAGCATGAATCATCTTGACATAAACATAGCTCCTCTCTCCATGCTGATGGGATTGAACAATGCGCCAGTTGCAGTGCTTCAGCTTGTCAAACAGTATGCAGGAGATAACGAAGCATGCTGGCTGGTCTTTTGTAGTGACAATGGCTTGGAGTAGCTGGTCCTGTGAACCACCCAACTGGATCTTTAGAGCTTGAAGGACAGTCCGTGCCATATAAGCTACCGTTGCTGACTTCAGCTCGGGTTCAGGTGAATGACAGCTGACATCTTGTCCTCGAGATGCAGATCCTTCTTGATCAGATTCAGCGGAATCATCACCACTACTTACAGGTGCATCAGGTTCTACAGAAGGCACATCAGGTACATGCTCAAGTTCATAGGAGTTGGGTGGGACAGCACTGTTTGCTGAAATCTCTACAATACCAGCTCCAGGTAGACCACCAGTATCTACAGAGGGTAAACCACCAATATCCACTTCAGAGGATTCTCGTGGCACGACACCTTTCGCTAGAGGCTCTACCATACCAGCTCCAGGTCCACCACCAGTCAGTACTGTGGGCATAGTCATGACGGGTTCTACCAATACAAAACCTCCTTCGGGTGGCGTGGCAACTTCGGGTGCAGGATCATCAGATGCAGATCCTTCTTGATCATCACCACTACTTACAGGTGCGTCAGGTTCAACAGAAGGCACATCAGGTACATGCTCCGGTTCATAGGAGTCGGTAGCACGGTAGAACCTAAAGGGATAGTAGGACCAGATATGTTCTCGGACAGGACCGCTTGCTGAAATCTCTACAATACCAGAGGGTAAACCACCAATATCCACTTCAGTTAGAGGCTCTACCCTACCAGCTCCAGGTCCACCACCAGTCAGTACTCTGGGCAGGACGGGTTTTAACAATGCAAAACATACTTCAGGTGCAGGATCATCAGTAGCAACTCCAGCATCAGCACCAGTTATATCGGTCTTGACAATAGGTAAACCGTTTTGCTCCAGTTCAGAGAATTCCCGTGGCACGACACCGTTCACTAGAGGCTCTACACTAGCAGCTCCAGCTGCACCACCAGTTTCTACAGCAGGGGGTAAACCCAATCCACAACCTTCTTCATGTGACACGATGATGCCAGGTATAGGCTCATCAGTACCAGGTCCAGCTGCATCAGTCTCCATAGACAGTAAACAAGGTGGCGTCGGAGGTTTAAAAGACTGGCATGCCATTTCACCTTTGTCATCAGACAATATAGAGTTTTCTTCAACTCTATGTTTCTGCAATAATAAGCACATGAACAGAAATTAGACCAGAGCATCTAGCCATCTAACAGGGGCAGCGGCAAAACAAGCGTCGGTCCATATGTTTACCTTGTCATCTGGGATATCAGAACACACAGATTTAGAAGTCATTTCACATAGCATCCGCTTTTTCGTTCCTTCCCCTACGTCCATCTGGAATAAGTAATACTATTGATCACATAAAACTAATTAATCAAATATATGCATATGTTGAGAAGTTTGCACGGCAAATTGTGGATTCTGCTTTTATCACCTACGAATCGTCGTTCTATATATTTACCTTGTTATCTGGGATATCAGAAGTCAAAGAATGAGAAGTCATCTCACTAAGTATCGGTTTTTTCGCTCTTTCCCCTCCATCCATCTGCAATAAGAAGTACTATTGATCACATAAAGCCAATTCATTGAATATATGCATATGTTGAGAAGTTTGCACAACAAATTGTGGATTCTACTTCCAATCACCAAGTAATCTCGTGAGAAATGCATGATCAAGATATGTTTCTCCCTCTTGATCGACATCTGCATCTCCATTAAGACTAATCATCGTGCGATGGTGCTAGCGCATACACTTCCAATCACCAGACAAGCAAAAAATTGTTGATTCTAGTAATGCTTAATCAGCAGTGGCCATGGAACGACCACAGATCGACCAAGCAAAAAAATAAATCATCAGCCTACTGACCACCAGGCAAAACAAACTAGGCCCATACATGGCCTCACAAATCATCATCAAACGTCGATCAAACTAGCAAGTTTGAACATGGATTACTAATTTATTTTCTGATAAAGTGAGTATATTAATATCGAAAGATATTGATTACACTGAGCCTCTGCAACAACGCAATACCTTACTGGTAGTACGGATGCACATGGATTCCTAATACTCCCTCTGTTCGGTTTTAATTAGTCGACGAGAGGGAGAGAAGAAAATGAACTGTCGATGCTTTCAACTAGAGTCAATTAAATACGAACGGAAGAAGTACGTAGTAGTATTGACAAATATCCGGATCTAGTCTAAAAACAAATTGGCATGTAAATCCTAGTAGTCTACTAAACTAGGATCAATACCCTAGATTAGGGTTGCAAGCGGCGTCCGCGAATCGTCCCGCAAAGCAGAAAATTAGAGCAAATAGTGGTTGAGATTAGAGCAGATTTAAAGCACTCGCACTGAAACTAGCTAGCCCGCTACCCACCCCGCTTGACACCCTGCCCTAGATGTGAATCTACACCAAATATTCAAACAAGGATGAGCAACCGCCAATAAAATTTTATCCGCACATCATCATCTCTACCATACAAAAGGGTATGGTGATTTCACATACAGCCATTGTTGCCGCGGGACGAGGATGAGTGATGCGCCGCGGAGAAGGTGCCTCACGCCTCTGTCGCCGCCGCCGTCGAAGATGAAGTCGAAGCCGCGCGATTGTGGTCCGTCGCCGATATGGAGGTGGAGCTACTAGGGAAGAGATGGAGGTGGAGGTGGAGAGGGAGTGATGGTTTGTACTAGTGGCGGCCGGTGAGATAGTTATAAATACAGCCTCTCTCTCTTTTTTGGCAACGAATGCAGCTTCTCTTGGAAGGCAACGAGGCAACGCACTCCAGATTATTATAATAATATGGACGGAGAAATTTGGTCGCATCTGTGTTGTCTTGTCAAATGAATCACCAGGATTTGCTTTTAGTACTCCAGATTTGGGCGACCCAAGGAAGTAGAGATAGTAATGTACGCCATCTAGCTGCACGCTATCAAATCAAATAAATGGTCATGCCATTTACTTTTAAGATGGTGCAGCAGTTATTCTGACCAAAGAAACATGCACGTCTGCTGATTATTTCTGATGGGTATACATTTACCGTCCGCTAGCAAAGATTGTTTGGCACATTGTTCTTATGGCTTTCAACATCACACCCCTTAATAATATTATTAATCAATGTTTGGGCAATCAATTGAGTGTGTTAATAAAAAATTAAAACCCACAAATCCAACTGTACTATTTTTAGGACCATATGAAAGACAAGGAATGATTTTAAATGCCATATGGAGTACCTCCAACCATGTGAAATATGGTTCTGTCATGCAGGTGATACCCATGGCTTCGCATTGGATCTGTATGTTGTCCTACATACAGTCAACTATGAAGTACCACGATTTGGTTTTTGGGTGCAACCGGCTAGAGAATGATGCACGGGTTTGTACAGCCAGTACAATTCACATTAAGATTTTCTGATAGGATGTTGATGTGTATATGTAAGAATCATACACTAGAATGTCTTCTATGTTTAGATGGTTGATCTACGTTTATACTTTCTGTGAACCATGAGGTTAAGACCTTTGTACTGTAATAAAGATTGCTAAATAACAGTATATATGTATGCCTCTAGGGACACTGAAACAGCCAAACAGCCATGCATGTGTATAGACCGTATTTGATCAAATTAAAAGAAGCGCCTGGGTTCATGCAAATAGCATAAATTTATCACCTAAGTACATTAGCTATAAATAGTTAAATAGGAGTCAAGACCAACTGAGCTAGCTAGTAGTATGATCCTACTATTACATAAATATCCCTAACTCTGATTGTCTTTGTTCCAGTCCAGCGCGTTGGTGTAGCTTGGGATGAACCAAAACCCCGTATGCCAGTTGGCCCCTGGACCGCTGCTTGAGAAAGATATGCTTTGGTGGTCTTCGCCATTTAGACTGAAGCGGAAAATTTCTTGATGTGATGTGTCAAACTGAGAGCCAATGGCCTGAGGCGTGGTGTAGATGCAGTTTCTTCTTGTCAAATATCCTGGGGGAAATGTTGCACCACCCACTGGCATGAAAATCGGATAGTTCAACCCAAGGAACATAGAATAGTCTCCAAGATTAGTAACCCTTTCCCACGGGTTGGCTGGAAGTAACCGACTAGTGTCATTCGAGAATACAATGCAGGTATACCCCGAATAGCTGTGAACAGCGCGACCGCAATGGACAGAAGGGGTACTATCATAATGAGTTGGAGCACCGTCAGCGTCAAAATCCATTACGCCACGTGCATAGACCAGGAGAAGTCTAGAACGATCTTGAGATCTTGCCAGCCACCACGTACGACTATTAGAGTCAAAATCATCATCGTCATCAAATCCAGCCGTCCACGGAATGAATGGAGCAGGGAGCACTATAGGACCTTGAAAAAGGAAAGAACACGTCACATGAAAATATATTTCATGATTTATCTACTAGTGATATTGATTTGATATTGGGATGCCAATACTAGTACTTTATAAAATCATGGTCGAACATAAGATGGTTTGAAATATATTTCGAACATCTTGGTAAAACTTCATGTGGATTTAAAACATGTTCCCGAAAATATTGGTCCAAATTTTAGATGGTTTGAATATAAACAAATGAAAGTCTTTATCAATATTGCATGGCACCTTTATTGATTCTATTTCTACTCTACCTTAAATTTTCTAGGGAGTAATAATAAAGAAACTTAATTACTAGGGGGCCTTTTTCCTAAGGAACAACATGCACATTAGACCATACTAAAATTCCTATAGATGTTAAATTCTATATATGTCCATACCACAAGAGGGTTATGGTGTGCGCCTATGGAATTCCTTTAAGCCAAAAGATGCCAAGACAGTTCAACAAATAAGAGGTGAAATACTATATAAGTTACGTATATAAAAAAGATAGGGAGGAAATGTTACCAAATTGATTAGGATCCCATGCATAAACATTTCCAAGCTCAGTAACGGCGAACACAAGTCCGTTATGTATAATTGCATCGCAGTATATGGCGCCGTACTGAAACTGGTTTTCAAGAAATATCCATTCACGAGGATATTCGCCATGGAGGTAGGCAATTGCAAAGTCGAAGATTGCGACAAGGGAGAAATCTTGATACCCCCTAGCAGCTGTAGGAACTTGGCAAATAGCTATCTTCTGCAGTTGAATAGCAGAACGCTGATACTCGAATATAAGTGGATTGTGTGTGGTTTCCAACTTGTTCCTCAAAGATGGAAGCTTAATCTTGCGATGAGTGTAGACATTGAGGAGGTTCCACTTGCCTTCGGGGCCAACCATGGCGATCCAATCTCCATTGGCGCCTGCCCGCTCCTCATCCTTACCGTGTGGCATTAGGCCATCATAGGAGAACCTGTCCAGCGGCAGTAGTTTGCACTTGCTGTGCACCGGCAAATCCTCCTTGAACACCGCCCATGGTTTATCCGCCGGGTCACAACAGAGAACACACGGAAGGCCAAACGGCTGAGAAGCAGGCAGAGTGGCACTGTATTTGGCTGACTGAAGAATACTTTTGGAGGAACCGACTAGGGACGCGGCGGTGATGGCGTCGCACTGGCTGATGAGCACTTCAAGGGGGCCTTCCGTAAACACCTTGTGAAACAGCCCAGATCCACAGACCCTGCTCGATTTCGCCATCACAATGAGGCAGGTGGTACAATGGGGTTGGTATTTTCTTGGGCGATCTACTGATTCGAACTTTGGGAGAGAGATGGCGATCAATGGCGGCAGGTGGGGGTTTGAGTTGGAGAACAGAGGCTCTCAAACTGGGCACTGCTGGATAGGATGCGAAACGCAGGCGCGTGCTATGGAAGATGGGCGGAGTGGGGATAGACGACGGAGGTGAACCGAGACGCTCATATACTGCCTACTGCAGTTTCGAGGAGAGTGTGAATGTGTTCAAAAAAAGAGGAGAGTGTGAATGTGTTCAAAAAAAGAGGAGAGTGTGAATGTGACCCGACACCCGAGTAGGAGCCGAGCAGACGGACTATAGGAGTAGCCCCATCATTACAGAACATTAATCGTGCTTCCTACAATAAATAAGTGAAACATCCCAGGCTTGTGTTGTCTAATCAAATCGATGGCCATGTCAGTATTATGGTGAACAAATAAAACAAATACACACCAACCTTGTTCTTTTTGCAACGTACACCAACCTAGCAAGGCATCAACCTTCTCGCCATCAACTACGACTCCGTGGCTCCGTCCCACCAAAGTTGTCTCAACTTTGTAAAAAAAATACATCTATCCATCTAAATTTTAACAAAGGTGAGACACTTTTGGTGGGACCGAGGGAGTACAAAAAAACTTCACTACTCCATGCTAGTATCGGCCACTAATTCAAATTTCAACTGAAGGCGTGCTATTTTATGGTCCTGAAAATTGCCAAAAAAAATACAACCCAAAAATGCAACAGATCCATGTTAAGGGGGTACACCCTACGCAATATACATTAAGAAACTTTGAAACTTCAGCGACCTTGTAAGAATGCCCATGACAGTGCAGTTTTGCCAAATTAGGAAGAGACGAAATATGAATTCAACCAAAGAAATCTAAACGAATCCTTAGACAATAGCATAGTTAACACGTTCAGAAAAAAATGATGACTCCAAAAGAACAACATTAGCAAGAAATAGTCCATTTTAGTTTGAATTTGCAGTCACATACATAACTAGTAGTACTGCCAAAATACTATAATACTCCGAGCTGCATTCTAGCACTCCAACTAGCTAGTAATAGTTCTGGAGTAGTAGTACTACTACTATACAAGTCCAAAATACATCCGAACGAACCCTACTTCGAACTAAACTACTCCCTCCGATCTTCGAGTAACTACATTGCAGTATGACTAAACGAAGATTATTGTATAACCTTCTTGTTGATGCAAACGCAGATAGGCAACACACGCTGCCCTCCATTCTGCTTCGCGTAACGGGGCGGCACCGCCAGGAAAGAAGTGAGCTGCTGCAACATGATCGAGCTAGGCGTCGGGGAGCTCGTCGGCTCGATTACCGCCATCAAGGTGTCCGTCGAGAGGTCACTGGTCCCAGCCGTCGCCGGCGCCGGCGGACCAATCACCAACAGCTGCGCCTTGTACATCGGAAACAAGCACGCGGCCGACCTGATGCACACACAGGACACAATGGTGGTCGGGCCGAGCGCTCCAACGGTGATGGCGAACACGCTACCGTCTTCTTCCCCACTGCCGATGAACAGGTGTCCCCGCGGTTGTACCGGAAGACGAACTATGCACCAGGCGGGTATGCCATACTGGAACGTAAACACTGGGATGGAGTGGGATGCTTGGAGGTGTACCAGGAGCTCCCGCGGCGGGCCGGTGAAGCTGCAGCCGGTATTGATGGCCTCTGTGCAGCCGCACGGACCATGCGGGCACGCGATATAGTGCTTGTAGGACTCCGTGGAGGCGACCAAGCTCTGGCAGCCGACGCACTTGACCATTGCCCCAGATCGATTCGACGGCGGCAATCTTGGCCCAGATCGATTCGACGGCGGCAACCACGCCGGCTGCTCGCACTTCTTGCACGGGTTCGGCGCAAGCTCGCCGACGCAGCGCCGACAGCCCATATGACCGCCCTTGCACTGCACGGAACAACGTACGTGGCATCAGTTGTCATTGACATTTCTCACAGGTGAACCTAAGAATGAAATCGGAAGGGAGCGACCTTGGATATGGGGGGTTTGAAGGGCAGCAGGCAGAGGGGGCACAAGAAGAGGGCCTCCTCCATCTTCAGAGAAGAGTGATCGGGAAAACGAGAACGGGATGGGTTCTTTTTTTTATACATGCCTTGGAGTGGAGTATGGATACTACTACTACTTATAGGAAGAACTTCCTTGCTAAGAATCGGCGTCGGCCGTACGCAAGCATAGATGCACCAGCGGCTCTGCAGTTTGTCAAAATAAAAGGACAGAGCTGCAGTGACTTGAAGTCTCCAAATCTCATTGTGACTTGGTGCCACCATCTACCAACCATTTGAGATCCAACGTTCCAAACTAATCTCTTATTTCGAACCTAAAAACAAAAATTACGAAAAAAATCCAGTAAAATGTAGATGCCTTGTTCTAAAATCTGTGAATATTTCATCCCACTCGGACGATTAGCTTGTGATTAAAGAGCTTTTTACGTATACGAGCACTAGTTTAAACTAAATACTCCCTCTGATTCATATTAAGGGCTCCTTTGATTTAAAGGATAGGAAAAGCATAGGAATAGGAAAGGTATAGGATTGGAATGACATGTCTACTTGAAACCTATAGGAAGATGAAGTTTGTTTGATTGTAGCAAAGGAATTTTTCCATGAGGTATGAGCTAATGCTTTTTTCCTATAGGAATTACACTACAAGATTCCTATAGGAATTTTTCCTATAGGATATGTTCCTATGAATCAAACAACATGTATAGGAATTTTTCCCATAGGAACCAAATCCTACACAATTCCTATGCAAATCCTTTGAATCAAAGGAGCCCTAATTGACTTCAATATGGATGTATCTAGAACTAAAATGTGTCTAGTACATCCATATTAGAGTCAATTAATATGAACCGGAGGGAGTATATATTTGCTCACAAA
This sequence comes from Lolium multiflorum, assembly GCA_030979885.1. Taxonomy (NCBI): domain Eukaryota; kingdom Viridiplantae; phylum Streptophyta; class Magnoliopsida; order Poales; family Poaceae; genus Lolium; species Lolium multiflorum. The sequence goes on along the minus strand of CM061749.1, from coordinate 221,343,857 downwards.
CCTTTGATTCAAATCGAATGAAACTTCACCAAAATATAAATCGAAATATGCACGATTAACTGGAAGTTCTTGAAATATTTCTGAGCAATTATAATAATTATTTAGTTTAAATTCTAAGTCGATCGCATACATTGGATCTGAGATGGATGGTGGATGGTGGCACCAAGTCACTGTGAAACTTGGAAGTATCAAGTCAGTGAAGCTCTATCCCAAAATAAAAGCTTCGTGAAGGGGGCAGTTTGGTTCAAAAAAGAAGACAGTGCCAAGCAGTTGTCAAACAATACCCATATAGTCAAATGTACTCCCTCTGATTCAAATGAATTGACTCAACTTTGTCTAGATATATGGATGTATCAAGTCACTGAAGCTAAAATAAAAGCTTCATGAAGGGGGAAGTTTGGTTCGAAAAAAATACAGTGCCAAGCAGCTGTCAAATAGTACCATAACGTCAAATGTACTCCCTCCGATTCAAACGAAATGACTCAACTTTGTATTTTGCATGTTAAAGGTTTTTCGTAAAACTTGGCCAATCTTAACATAGTTTGCCTTTCTAAAAAAAGATATAAGCCCTAAGGCTCCTTTGATTCATAGGATGGGAAAACCATAGAAATATGGAAAACATAGGATTGAGATTTAATGGCTAGTTGAATCATATAGGAAGATGAGTTGTGTTTGATTGTGCCAAAGGAAATTTTCCATGAGGTATGACCTAATGTTTTATTCTTATAGGATTTGCACTGCAAGATTCCTATAGGATATGTTCCTATGAATCAAACAACTAGTGTGGGGAAAATTCACATGTGATCTAAATCCTACATAATTCCTATACAAATCCTATATATGAATTTTAGTTGTTAGGTCACTTAAAATGACTTCACTTGAAGAGTTACATTTTTGTTTTTTTCTGAATTAGTAGTGATGCCTAACCATATATATACCTAAACCAAGAGAATCAGCATAAACTTATGTATATTAATAGTAAGCGCATATATGAATGTTTTTTATCTACAAACCCAGGGTCATATATATGTACATAGAAACATGCATATATACTAGTTTTTGTACCTTGGTGTGTTCCTCTTTTGGGCTATCTCTTTTTTGTTCACCGATTCACAACCAACGCCCTAGATTAATTTGGCACTTAAAAAATAACATTTTGTTTTTGGCGCACTAACACAAATAGTAGTAGCACGGTCAACACTGTAGAGAAGTACAAAATAAATGTGTGTGGGAAAAAATGACTTAAAGTGACCATTACATTGAGAAAAAGGGTAGAACCAAGCATTGCACAGGGAAAAAGCAGTGTAGTGCCCAGAAGAAAAAAACAAGTTGGGTTATACTCCCTCCATCCTGAAATAATGGGTGTAGAGTTAAAATTTGTCCATAAAAGAGTGTACTTCTCGTTTTGCAATGCACTTCAAAATTTGTCCACAAAAGAGTGGTAGTAAAAAATATTTCTTTCTCATCACGAGGGATATAGTTTCTTCACGACTAGTACGTACTACCTCCATCACAAAGCTTAAGTCTTTTTTTAAGAGTCAAAGCAAGTAAAGGTTGACGAAAATTTAGAACAATCTATCAACTAATATAATATTTTGTAGATACCATACCAAAAAAAATCGTTGTCTATGTATTGATATTAATTTTGTATTTTGCATGATAATGATTTTTGGTAAAATCTTAGTTTACCTTGACATAGTTTGAGCTTCTAAAAATAATATAAGCCTTACGCTTTGGGATGGAGGTAGTAGTATTTAGCATAATATGGTTTTCTTATTTACTACATGCATTTAGATCATTGGAGGTGGAAAAGTTGAAGAGGAAAGTGATGGTCGATGACAGTTTCCCAATGTAATAATAAAATCCTTAATATGCCTTGAAAACCCACACGTACGCTCTTTCTAGGACAGAGGCAGTATGAGGTAATGCACCCACGCGCTGTCATCTGCCGGTTCGTGCTATGTCTCCCAAATCTTGAAATATCGTCAGTTATCCATTTCACGTCCACACTTCTCCCTCTCTCCACGGACTAGGAAAAAACCCTCTCTTCACTTCCCCTTCCCATTCCACCGATGGAGAGCCCAACCGACGCCGTCAACGCAGCGAAAGCGAAAGCCGCGCGGCTGGCCTTAGCCGCAGAGGAGGCGTGCAGAGCCGCGACCGCAGCACGCATGGCCGCAACGGCGGCGATCATTGCCGCAGCGGATGCCAAAGACGAAGCGGAGGCCATTGCCGAAGGTCGGGCCATCGGTCGCTCATCGGCATCTGATGCTGTTGGTAGATGGGTCCACTCTCTTGGGAAGCATCCCCTAGATGACGAGGACGAGGTTGAACTCATCTTTGAACCGCCGCCGCCGACCTTCGACGAGAATATCGTCGACGAGGGGGAGGAAGTATGTTCCGATTCACCTCTCTCCCTTATTCAACATAGCCCTGTATCGATTTGCGCTATGGTCTCTCCCTCTTTTTTTTGCGCTATAGCGTTTTGAATTAGCGTCAGAATCTTTTTAGATTCATATTCAGTATTAGTTGCAACTGCTACATATTTGCTTCACATCCGATTCACCTCTCTCCCTTATTTAACATAGCCCTGTATCGATTTGCTCTATGGTCTCTCCCTCTTTTTTTTGCGCTATAGGGTTTTGAATTAGCGTCAGAATCTTTTTAGATTCATATTCATTATTAGTTGCAACTGCTACATATTTGCTTCACCTGTTTATTTGGCATGTATCAGGTTGCTACTGATGAGGTTGACAGCGATGTCGAGTCGCGTCATAGGAAGGCCAGGGCCACTCTCAACAAGCTTAAGGCGGGGAAGTTCGACAAGTATTGGAGTGAACCCTGGACTGGTGCCAGGAACAGCTGCCCCTTCTGCACAAAGAGCATAAAGGTTGACTTTCGAAGCGTCCTGCAGCATGCCGAAGCCGGTGGGTCCGGCTGTCTCAAAGTTGGGGAAACTGTTAACCGATCCGGCTTCATAGCCAACCACATGGCATATGGGCTATTCCTAAGGAAGAAATTGAACCAAGCTATCGAGACCGGTCGTGTGCCTCCTCCCAAGCCCAAGCCACCAAAGATTAAAGGTATGGGCAGCAAGAAGCAGAAGAAGCGGGACCAGGAAGAAGATGGTAAATATACTCCGTAACTGTTGTGCATGTTTGTCTCTCCTACTGCTTCAAAAGCAGCATCTTTTGTTGAACTCTGTTTATGTTTGCTGCTCAGCAGCGTTTGTGGTGAACCTATTAGCTTAATTAGGGGTTGTTGAACTATGTCTGTGTTGAACCTTGCTTAATTAGGTTGTGTTGAACTCTGTTTGTGTTGGCGTGGGAAGGGGGGCATGATGCTACCCTGAATTTGCGGGACCCCCAAAAAACTTGCAAATACGAGTGATGCATCCAAAAGGAACAAACTTCTTACATGGTAGACCCCAGTCTGAAAGCAAGAAATGCGATCGGGTCCTTAACAGCCACCGCCCGGATTGATCGGGTATTTTGCCTGCCTACCGCATGTGACTTGTGCTCACTGAAGTTTGGGACCTCACGCATGGGCACCACACGTAAGTGACAGACCTGTTGGTGTAAAAACTCGAGTGATTATTATACTGCATTAGTACAAAGTTTCCTATGGATTCAAGGGTTGGAAAGCCAAGTTAACTCATTTTCATGACTAAGAAGGAGCCAGGCTTACTTTTTCATTTTCATGTTTTAACTTGTTTAAATCTTGGTCAAACAAAGGATCTGACCAGGATTCAAGTGGGCATAAAAATTCAAAAAAGAAATCAAAAAAAAAACCAAAGCACATAAGCTTCTTATGTCATATAGTAAGCATTACAGTTGATCAACGAAGTCTAGACATATTCAAACCAGAAAAATATTGTATATACCCCCTAACCCTAAACTCTGTCTTATGAAGTCAAGCATGAAGAAAAGTGGTTTTGGGTTTCAAACATTGGAAATTGAAAAAACTCCCAAAAGCTTCATTTTGGAGTGACTAAGAAGAATCCAGGCTTTCATTTTCATTTTCATGTTTTAAATTGGTTTAAATCTTGGTCAAACCTAGGATTTGACCAAGATTCAAATGGACATAACAAATTCAAAAAAATCAAAACCAAACACATAGTCTTTTGATGTCATATAGTAAGCATTCAAGTTGATAAACAAAGTCTAGACATATTTAAACAAGAAAAATCATGTATATACTTGGCCCCTAACCCTAAACTCTGTCTTATGAAGTCAAGCATTAAGAGGAGTGGTTTTGGGTTTCAAACATGGAAATTTAAAAAACCTCCCAAAAGCTTCATTTTGGAGGGACTAAGAAGAATCCAGGCTTACTTTTCATTTTCATGTTTTAAACTGGTTTAAATCTTGGTCAAACCTAGGATTTGACCAAGATTCAAATGGGCATAACAAATTCAAAAAAAAACTAAACACATAGTCTTTTGATGTCACATAATAAGCATTCAAGTTGATAAACAAGGTCTAGACATATTCAAACCAGAAAAATCATGTATCTACCCCCTACCCCTAAACTTTGTCTTATGAAGTAAAGCACGGAGAGATATCATTTTGGGTTTCGAACATGGAAAATTTAAAAAAACCTCCCAAAAGCTTCATTTTGGAGTGAATAAGAAGGATCCACACTTACTTTTCATTTTCATGTTTTAAACTTGTTTAAATATTGGTCAAACCTGCAAGGATTTGACCAAGATTCAAATGGGCATAAAAATTCAAAAAAAAAACGAAAACCACTTCTCTTCGTCCTTGACTTCATTAGACAGAGTTTAGGGTTGGGGTATATACATGATTTGTAATGTTTAAATATGTATAGACTCTCTTGATCAACATGAATGCTTACTATAACTTAAGAAGCTTAATTATGTGCTTTGGTTTTTCATTTTTTGAATTCTTTATTGAATTTTTATGCCTATTTGAATCTTGGTCAAATCCTAGGTTTGACCAAGAATTAAACAAGTCAGTAACATGAAAATGAAAAAGTAAGCCTGGATCCTTCTTATTCACTCAAAAAATGAAGCTTTTGGGAGGGTTTTTGAATTTTCCATGTTTGAAACCCAAAACCATTCCTCTTATATGCTTGACTTCATATATATCACAGAGTTTAGCCTTAGGGGGTATATACATGATTTTTCTAGTTTGAATATGTCTAAACCTTGTTTATCAACTTGAATGCTTACTATAAACCAAAAATTCATGTATCTACACCTAACCCTAAACTATGCATGAAGAGAAGTGGTTTTGGGTTTCAAACCTGGATATCTCAAAAACCCTCCCAAAAGCTTCATTTTGGAGTGAATAAGAAGGATCAAGGCTTAATTTTTCATTTTCATGTTTTAATCTTGTTTAAATCTTGCTCAAACCTAGGATTTGACCAAGATTCAAATGGGCATAATTTAAAAAAATGAAAAATCAAGGCACATAGTCTTCTTATATATGTCATATAGTAAGCATTCAATTAAGTTGATAAACAAGCTATGGACATATTCAACCCAGAAAAATCATGATGAATCTACCCCCTATATATCCCTAAACCCTAACTTATGAAGTCAAGCATGAAGAGAAGTGGTTTTTGGTATAAATCATGGAAATTTCATATTCATGTTTATTAAACTTGTTTAAATCATGGTCAAACCTAGGATTTGACCAAGATTCAAATGGGCATAAATATTCAGAAAAAACAAAAAATGGAAAATCAAGGCACATGTTTTAAACTTGTTTAAATCTTGGTCAAACCAAGGATTTGACCAAGATTCAAATGGGCCTAAAAATTTAGAAAAAAAAAAAGAGAATGAAAAACCAAAGCACATAGCATTCTTATGTCATATGTATAGTAAGCATTCAAGTTGATAAACAAGGTCTAGACATATTCAAACCAAAAAATCATGTATATATCTACCCCTAACCCTAAACTGATCTGTCGATCTTATGGAAGTCAATCATGAAGAGAAGTGGTTTTGGGTTTCAAACATGGAAATTTCAAGAACATCCCAAAAGCTTCATTTTAGAGTGACTAAGAAGGATCCATGCTTACTTACTCGTTTGCACGTGTTAAACTTGTCTAAATCTTGGTGAAACCTAGGATTTGACCAAGATATGATTCAAATGCGCAGAAAATTAAAAAAGTCAGAAAAATTAAAAACCAAAGTACATAGTCTTCTTATGTCATATAGTAAGCATATTCAAGTTGATAAACAAGGTTTGGACATATTCAAACCATACAAATCATGTATCTATACCCCCTAACCCTAAACTTTTTCTTATGAAGTCAAGCATGAAGAGAAGTGGTTTTGGGTTTCAAAGATGGAAATTTCAAAAACCTCCAAAAACTTCATTTTAGAGTGACTGAGAAGTTAGCATTAAAGTTGATAAACAAGGTTTAGACATATTCAAACCAGACAAATCATGTATCTACCCCTAACCCTAAACTCGGTCTTATGAAGTCTAGCATGAAGAGAATCGTTTTGAGTTTCAAACGTTTAAGCCAAAAGCCCCATTTCAAATATTTCAAACTTATTCAAAGTTGGTTCAAATTTGAAAGACATACAAGTTATAGCACACATAGTGCATACATTTTCACACATACTGCACTAGATGCTAACCCTATAGTTTGAGGCCACTTGGATGAGGTCGAAAAAGTTCTTGGATTAGAATCGTGTTGTTCGAACCCCGTAGTTGGATTTTTTGAACCTTGATCTGTAGTACAGGGCAAAACCCTAGTTTAACCTATTTAATTATAGATTCGTATATCGATTTTTCTACCTTTTTATTATTACTATGCTGCAGTGTGTTTGCCCGTCGAGTGAAACTCGGAGGAAGAGGGATCACTCGGAAGGAGAGAAAAAGGCAGAGCATTATGGTGTCTTCCCTTTTTCGGTGATGATGATGATGTTGACTGTTGTGCAGGGTTTGTCAGTGCGCAGGAGGTGCGAGCGAGCGAGCGAGCAGTCGAGCGAGGCCGAGAATGAGAGAGATTTGTTTTTTTTTGTGAGAGGGACAACCGAAGGATCCGAAGGACCCACGACTTCCATCATCTGATGCGTCTTCTCTTGACAAAGAAGATGGCTGGGGTTGCGTACCTATTGCACGTGACTTGTGCTCACTCAAGTGTGGGACCACACGCGTGGGCACCACACGTAAGTGACAGACCTGTTGGTGTAAAAACTCGGTTGATTATTATAGTGCATTAGAACAAAGTTTCCTATGGATTCAAGGGTAGGAAATCCAAGTTAACTCATTTACATGACATTATTTTTTCCATGAAGCAAAGTTAACACTATCAATTGGTACATTTTGGAGTGACTAAGAAGGATCAATGCTTAATTATTCGTTTAATTTCACGTGTTAAACTTGTCTAAATCTTGTTCAAACCTAGGATTTGACCAAGATTCAAATGGGCAGAAAAATAATTAAAAAACAGAAAAATGAAAAACCAAATCACATAGTCTTCTTATGTCATATAGTAAGCATTCAAGTTGATAAACAAGGTCTAGACATATTCAAACCAGACAAATCATGTATCTATACCCTAACCCCTAAACTCTGTCTTATGAAGTCAAGCAAGAGAAGTGGTTTTGGGTTTCAAACATCGAAATTTCAAAAACCTCCCAAAAGCTTCATTTTAGAGTGACTAAGAAGGATACATGCTTCCCTTTACATTTTCATGTTTTAAACTTGTTTAAATTATCTTGGTCAAACCTAGGATTTGACGAAGATACAAATGGGTGGGCACAAAATTCAAAAAAATCAGAAAAATGAAAAACCAAATCACATAGTCTTCTTATGTCATATCGTAAGCAATCAAGTTGATAAACAAGGTCTAGATATATCCAAACCAGACAAATCATGTATCTACCCCCTGTCGATCTTATGAAGTCTAGCATGAAGGGAAGTCGTTTTGGGTTTCAAACATTGAAATTTAAAGAACATCCCAAAAGCTTCATTTTAGAGTGACTAAGAAGGATACAGACTTCCCTTTTCATTTTCATGTTTTAAATTTGTTTAAATCTTGGTCAAACCAAGGATTTGACCAAGATTCAAATGGCCCTAAAAATTCAGAAAAAATGAAAAGAATGAAAAACCAAAGCACATAACATTCTTATGTCATATGTATAGTAAGCATTCAAGTTGATATACAAGGTCTAGACATATATATTCAAACCTAGGATTTGACTAGCTAAGATTCAAATGGGCATAACAAATTCAAAAAACAAAAACCAAACACATAGTCTTCTGATGTCATATAGCAAGCATTCAAGTTGATAAACAAACTTGTTTAAATCATGGTCAAACCTAGGATTTGACCAAGATTCAAATGGGCATAATTTTAAAAAATGTAAAATCAAGGCACATAGTCTTCTTATGTCATATAGTAAGCATTCAATTAAGTTGATAAACAAGGTCTAGACATATCAAACCAGAAAATTCAGGTGTCTAGCTAGCTACCCCTAACCCTAAACTGCACGAAGAGAAGTGGTTTTGGGTTTCAAACATGGATATTTCAAAAACCCTCCCAAAAACCTTCATTTTGGAGTTAATAAGAAGGATCAAGGCTTACTTTTTCATTTTCATGTTTTAATCTTTTTTAAATCTTTGTCAAACCTAGGTTTTGACCAATATTCAAAAGGGCATAATTAAAAAATGAAATATCAAGGCACATAGTCTTCTTATGTCATATAGTAAGCATTCAATTAAGTTGATAAACAAGCTCTAGACATATTCAAACCAGAAAAATCATGATGTATCTACCCCCTATATATCCCTAAACCCTAACTTATGAAGTCAAGCACGAAGAGAAGTGGTTTTTGGTTTAAATCATGGAAATTTCAAAAACCCTCCCAAGAGCTTCATTTTGGAGTGACTAATTAAGAAGCATACATGCTTACCTTTTCATATTCATGTTTTAAACTTGTTCAAATCTAGGTCAACAAACCTAGGATTTGATGAAGAATCAAATGGGTATAAAAAATTTAAAAACAAGCTCTAGATAAGCTCAAGTTGAAAAACAAGTTCTAGACATATTCCAACCAGAAAAATCATGCATGTACCCCCTATATATATATATATCCCTAAACCCTGACTTATGAAGTCAAGCATGAAGAGAAGTGGTTTTTGGTTTCAATCATGGAAATTTCAAAAACCCTCCCAAGAGCTTCATTTTGGAGTGGCTAAGAAGGATAGATACTTAATTTTTCATATTTATGTTTTAAACTAGTTTAAATCATGGTCAAACCTAGGATTTGACCAAGATTCAAATGGGCATAAAAATTCAAAATAAATGAAAATAAATGAAAAACCAAGGCACGTAGTCTTCTTATGTCATATAGTAAGCATTCAATTAAGTTGATAAACAAGGTCTAGACATATTCAAACCAGAAACATCATGTATCTAGCTACCCTAGCCCTAAACTCTGTCTTATGAAGTCAAGCATGCATGAAGAGAAGTACGTGGTTTTTGGTTTCAAACATGGAAATTTCAAAAACCCTCTCAAGAGCTTCATTTTGGAGTGACTACGAAGGATACATGCTTAATTTTCATATTCATGTTTTAAACTTGTTTAAATCATGGTCAAACCTAGGATTTGACCAAGATTCAAATGGGCATAATTTAAAAAAATGTAAAATCAAGGCACATAGTCTTCTTATGTCATATAGTAAGCATTCAATTAAGTTGATAAACAAGGTCTAGACATATCAAACCAGAAAAATCATGTATCTACCCCTATATATCCCCAAAAACTCTGTCTTTATGAAGTCAAGCATGAAGAGAAGTGGTTTTTTGGTTTCAAGCATGGAAATTTCAAAAACCTCCCCAAACTTCATTTTAGAGTGACTAAGAAGGATACAAGCTTGCCTTTTCATTTTCATGTTTTAAACTTGTTTAAATTATCTTGGTCAAATCTAGGATTTGACAAGATTCAAATGGGCAAACATATGATAAGTGATGCAAATATCATTTCTAAGTGCGGGCAAACCAGAGATATGTGGTTTTTGGTTTCAAACATATTCAAACGAGAGAAATCATGTATCTACCCCCTAACACTAAACTCTGTCTCATGAAGTCAAGCGCATGCATGAAGATATGTGGTTTTTGGTTTCAAACATGGAAATTTCAAAAACCCTCCCAAGAGCTTCATTTCGAAGTGATTAATTAAGAAGCATACATGCATGCTTACTTTTTCATATTCATGTTTTAAACTTATTCAAATCTTGGTGAAACCTAGGATTTGACCAAGATTCAAATGGGTATAAAAATTTAAAAAATACAAAAAAGGTCTTCTTATGTTATATAGTAGGCATTCAATTAAGTTGATAAACAAGTTCTAGACATATTCAAACAAGAAAAATCATGCATGTATCTACCCATAACCCTAAACTTTGTTTCATGAAGTCAAGCATTGTGGTTTTTGGTTTCGAACATGGAAATTCAAAAACCCTCCCAAGAGCTTCATTTTGAAGTGACTAAGAAGCATACATGCTTACTTTTTCATATTCATGTTTTTAACTTATTCAAATCTTGGTGGAACCAAGGATTTGACAAAGATTCGAATGGGTATAAAAATTCAAAAAAAACAAGGTCTTCTCTTATGTTATATAGTAAGCATTCAATTAATTTGATAAACAAGGTCTAAACATATTCAAACCAGGAAAATCATGTATCTACCACCTAACCCTAAACTCTGTCTTATGAAGTCAAGCATGCATGAAGAGAAGTGGTTTTTGGTTTCAAGCATGGAAATTTCCATGTTTGAAACCCAAAACCACTTCTCTTCATATGCTTGACTTCATATGACAGAGTTTAGCGTTAGGGGGTAGATACATGATTTTTTGGTTTGAATATGTCCAGACCTTGTTTATCAACTTAAATGCTAACTATATGACATCAGAATGGGCATAAAAATTTAAAAAAATTAAAAATGTAAAACCAAAATTTAATTGGGAGGAAAGGGTACATGAATTACAATTAAAAAACAAGGTAACTTAAATACTTGGATGCCCCAAGATGTGTGGAAGCCCAAAACAATGGCAAAACATATCATGTGCGCATGCTGCATCCAATTCAAGTAGAACACATAGTAGGCACCGATAGTTTGACCTAAATTTGAAATCAAAGAGAAGGTGGTTAGAAAAAATCAAAATTGGCAAAGCAAAGCATGAAATCAAAAAATTGTGATGCACTCTAGCTATGAAAATTATCAAACAATGCAAACCAAAATGATTTTTTAGAGGAATACTAGTTCAACTTATTTAATTTTTTATTTGTAGGCCAAAATCAAACCCCGTAGTTGGATTTTTTTTTCAACTTGATCTGTAGTACTGGGGAAAACCCTAGTTTATAACCTATTTAATAATAGATTCGTAGTCGATTCTTTTACTTTTTTATTATTACTATGCAGCACATGTGTGTTTGCCCGTCGAGTGAAACTCGGAGGAAGAGGAATCACTCGGAAGGAGAAGAAGGGAGAGCAGTCACGGGGCCCCTCTTATTGATGGTGTATATTCTTTTTCGGTGATGTTGACTTGTGCAGGTTTTTGTCAGTCGCAGGAGGTGCGAGCGAGCGAGCGAGCGAGTCGAGCGAGGCCGAGAATGAGAGATTTGTTTTTGTGTGAGAGGGACAACCGAAGGATCCAGAAGGACCCACAGACTTCCAATACGCATCCTGATGCGTCTTCTCTTGACAAAGAAGATGGCTGGGAGTTGGCGTACCTATTGCACGTGACTTGTGCTCACTCAAGTGTGGGACCTCACGCGTGGGCACCACACGTAAGTGACAGACTGTTGGTGTAAAAACTCGGTTGATTATTATAGTGCATTAGAACAAAGTTTCCTATGGATTCAAGGGTAGGAAATCCAAGTTAACTCATTTACATGACATTATTTTTTCCATGAAGCAAAGTTAACACTATCAATTGGTACATTTTGGAGTGACTAAGAAGGATCAATGCTTACTTATTCGTTTAATTTCACGTGTTAAACTTGTCTAAATCTTGTTCAAACCTAGGATTTGACCAAGATTCAAATGGGCAGAAAAATAATTAAAAAACAGAAAAATGAAAAACCAAATCACATAGTAAGCATTCAAGTTGATAAACAAGGTCTAGACATATTCAAACCAGACAAATCATGTATCTATACCCCTAACCCCTAAACTCTGTCTTATGAAGTCAAGCATGTGAAGAGAAGTGGTTTTGGGTTTGGGGGTATATATACATGATTTTTATTGTTTAAATATATATAGACTTTGTTGATCAACATGAATGCTTAATTACTATATGACATAAGAAGTTTATGTGCTTTGGTGTTTCATTTTTTTGATTTCTTTTTTGAATTTTTATGCCCATTTGAATCTTGGTCAAATCCTAGGTTTGACAAAGATTTAAACAAGTTTGAAACATGAAAATGAAAAAGTAAGCTTGGATCCTTCTTAGTCACTCCAAAATGAAGCTTTTGGGTGGGTTTTTGAAATTTCCATGTTTGAAACCCAAAACTTCTTCTCTTCATGCTTGACTTCATAAGACAACGTTTAGGTTAGGGGGTAGACATGATTTTTCTGGTTTGAATATGTCTAGACTTCGTTGATCAACTTGAATGCTTAGTATATTACATAAGAAGACTATGTGGTTTGGTTTTTGATTTTCTTGATTTTGTTTGATTTTTTATGACCATTTGAATCTTGGTCAAATCCTAGGTTTGACCAAGATTTAAACAAGTTTAAAACATGAAAATGAAAAAGTAAGCATGGATCCTTCTTAGTCATGACAATGAGTTAACTTGGCTTTACTACCCTTGATGAATCCATAGGAAACTTTTTGTACTAATGCAGTATAATATTCTGGTTTGAATATGTCTAGACCTTGTTTATCAACTTAATTTGAAAGACATACAAGTTATAGCACACATAGTGCATACATTTTCACACATACTGCACTAGATGCTAACCCTATAGTTTGAGGCCATTTGGATGAGGTCGAAAAAATTCTTGGATTAGAATCGTGTTGTTCGAACCCCGTAGTTGGATTTTTTTGAACCCTTGATCTTTAGAACTGGGCAAAACCCAAGTTTAACCATGCAAGATTCAAATGGCCCTAAAAATTCAGAAAAAAATCAAAAGAATGAAAAACCAAAGCACATATATAGCATTCTTATGTCATATGTATAGTAAGCATGCATTCAAGTTGATAAACAAGGTCTAGACATATATATTCAAACCAGAAAAATCATGTATATATCTACCCCTAAAACTCTAATTAAACTATGTCTTATGAAGTCAATCATGTAGAGAAGTGGTTTTGGGTTTCAAATATGGAAATTTCAAGAACCTCCCAAAAGCTTCATTTTAGAGTGACTAAGAAGGATCCAGGCTTATCTTTTCATTTCATGTTTTAAACTTGTTTAAATCTGGTCAAACCTAGGATTTGACCAAGATTTATGGGCATAAAATTCAAAAAAATCAGAAAAATAAAAACCAAAGCACATAAGCATATTCAAGTTGATAAACAAGGTTTGGACATATTCAACCCATACACAAATCATGTATCTACCCCTAACCCTAAACTCTGTCTTATGAAGTCAAGCATGAAGAGAAGTGGTTTCGGGTTTCAAACATGGAAATATCAAAAACCTCCCAAAAACTTCATTTTAGAGTGACTGAGAAGGTTGCATGCTTCCCTTTTCATTTTCATGTTTTAAACTTGTTTAAATCTTGGTCAAACCTAGAATTTGACAAGATTCAAATGGGCATCAAAATTCAAAAAAATCAAAAAAGAAAAACCAAAGCAATAGTTTTCTTATGTCATATAGTAAGCATTAAAGTTGATAAACAAGGTCTAGACATATTCAACCAGACAAATCATGTATCTATACCCCTAACCCCCTAAACTCTGTCTTATGAAGTCAAGCATGTGAAGAGAAGTGGTTTTGGGTTTCAAACATCGAAATTTCAAAAACCTCCCAAAAGCTTCATTTTAGAGTGACTAAGAAGGATACATGCTTCCCTTTTCATTTTCATGTTTTAAACTTGTTTAAATTATCTTGGTCAAACCTAGGATTCGACATGATTCAAATGGGCATCAAAATAAAAAAAAACAGAAAAAGGAAAAACCAAAGCAATAGTTTTCTTATATATGTCATATAGTAAGCATTAAAGTTGATAAACAAGGTCTAGATATATCCAAACCAGACAAATCATGTATCTACCCCCGGCCTGTCGATCTTATGAAGCTAGTCTACTAGCATGTGAAGGGAACTCGTTTTCGGTTTCAAACATAGAAATTACAAGAACATCCCAAAAGCTTCTCCATTTTAGAGTGACTACGAAGGATACTGACTTCCCTTTTCATTTTCATGTTTTAAACTTGTTTAAATCTTGGTCAAACCAAGGATTTGCCAAGATTCAAATGGGCCTAAAAATTTAGAAAAAAATCAAAAAGAGAATGAAAAACCAAAGCACATAGCATTCTTATGTCATATGTATAGTAAGCATTCAAGTTGATAAACAAGGTCTAGACATATTCAAACCAAAAAATCATGTATATATCTACCCCTAACCCTAAACTGATCTGTCGATCTTATGGAAGTCAATCATGAGAGAAGTGGTTTTGGGTTTCAAACATGGAAATTTCAAGAACATCCCAAAAGCTTCATTTTAGAGTGACTAAGAAGGATCCATGCTTACTTACTCGTTTTCACGTGTTAAACTTGTCTAAATCTTGGTGAAACCTAGGATTTGACCAAGATATGATTCAAATGCGCAGAAAATTAAAAAAGTCAGAAAATTTAAAAACCAAAGTACATAGTCTTCTTATGTCATATAGTAAGCATATTCAAGTTGATAAACAAGGTTTGGACATATTCAAACCATACAAATCATGTATCTATACCCCCTAACCCTAAACTTTTTCTTATGAAGTCAAGCATGAAGAGAAGTGGTTTTGGGTTTCAAAGATGGAAATTTCAAAAACCTCCAAAAACTTCATTTTAGAGTGACTGAGAAGTTAGCATTAAAGTTGATAAACAAGGTTTAGACATATTCAAACCAGACAAATCATGTATCTACCCCTAACCCTAAACTCGGTCTTATGAAGTCTAGCATGAAGAGAATCGTTTTGAGTTTCAAACGTTTAAGCCAAAAGCCCCATTTCAAATATTTCAAACTTATTCAAAGTTGGTTCAAATTTGAAAGACATACAAGTTATAGCACACATAGTGCATACATTTTCACACATACTGCACTAGATGCTAACCCTATAGTTTGAGGCCACTTGGATGAGGTCGAAAAGTTCTTGGATTAGAATCGTGTTGTTCGAACCCCGTAGTTGGATTTTTTGAACCTTGATCTGTAGTACTGGGCAAAACCCTAGTTTAACCTATTTAATTATAGATTCGTATATCGATTTTTCTACCTTTTTATTATTACTATGCAGCAGATGTGTGTTTGCCCGTCGAGTGAAACTCGGAGGAAGAGGGATCACTCGGAAGGAGAGAAAAAAGGCAGAGCATTATGGTGTCTTCCTTTTTCGGGTGATGATGATGATGTTGACTGTTGTGCAGGGTTTGTCAGTGCGCAGGAGGTGCGAGCGAGCGAGCGACGGCGAGTCGCGAGGCGAGAATGAGAGAGATTTGTTTTTTGTGAGAGGGACAACCGAAGGATCCAGAAGGACCCACAGACTTCCAATACGCATCCTGATGCGTCTTCTCTTGACAAAGAAGATGGCTGGGAGTTGGCGTACCTATTGCACGTGACTTGTGCTCACTCAAGTGTGGGACCACACGCGTGGGCACCACACGTAAGTGACAGACCTGTTGGTGTAAAAACTCGGTTGATTATTATAGTGCATTAGAACAAAGTTTCCTATGGATTCAAGGGTAGGAAATCCAAGTTAACTCATTTACATGACATTATTTTTTCCATGAAGCAAAGTTAACACTATCAATTGGTACATTTTGGAGTGACTAAGAAGGATCAATGCTTAATTATTCGTTTAATTTCACGTGTTAAACTTGTCTAAATCTTGTTCAAACCTAGGATTTGACCAAGATTCAAATGGGCAGAAAAATAATTAAAAAACAGAAAAATGAAAAACCAAATCACATAGTCTTCTTATGTCATATAGTAAGCATTCAAGTTGATAAACAAGGTCTAGACATATTCAAACCAGACAAATCATGTATCTATACCCTAACTGTCTTATGAAGTCAAGCGTGTGAAGAGAAGTGGTTTTGGGTTTCAAACATCGAAATTTCAAAAACCTCCCAAAAGCTTCATTTTAGAGTGACTAAGAAGGATACATGCTTCCCTTTACATTTTCATGTTTTAAACTTGTTTAAATTATCTTGGTCAAACCTAGGATTTGACGAAGATACAAATGGGTGGGCACAAAATTCAAAAAATCAGAAAAATGAAAAACCAAAATACATAGTCTTCTTATGTCATATCGTAAGCAATCAAGTTGATAAACAAGGTCTAGATATATCCAAACCAGACAAATCATGTATCTCCCCCCTGTCGATCTTATGAAGTCTAGCATGAAGGGAAGTCGTTTTGGGTTTCAAACATTGAAATTTAAAGAACATCCCAAAAGCTTCATTTTAGAGTGACTAAGAAGGATACAGACTTCCCTTTTCATTTTCATGTTTTAAATTTGTTTAAATCTTGGTCAAACCAAGGATTTGACCAAGATTCAAATGGCCCTAAAAATTCAGAAAAAATGAAAAGAATGAAAAACCAAAGCACATAACATTCTTATGTCATATGTATAGTAAGCATTCAAGTTGATATACAAGGTCTAGACATATATATTCAAACCTAGGATTTGACTAGCTAAGATTCAAATGGGCATAACAAATTCAAAAAACAAAAACCAAACACATAGTCTTCTGATGTCATATAGCAAGCATTCAAGTTGATAAACAAACTTGTTTAAATCATGGTCAAACCTAGGATTTGACCAAGATTCAAATGGGCATAATTTTAAAAAATGTAAAATCAAGGCACATAGTCTTCTTATGTCATATAGTAAGCATTCAATTAAGTTGATAAACAAGGTCTAGACATATCAAACCAGAAAATTCAGGTGTCTAGCTACCCCTAACCCTAAACTCTGCACGAAGAGAAGTGGTTTTGGGTTTCAAACATGGATATTTCAAAAACCCTCCCAAAAACCTTCATTTTGGAGTTAATAAGAAGGATCAAGGCTTACTTTTTCATTTTCATGTTTTAATCTTTTTTAAATCTTTGTCAAACCTAGGTTTTGACCAATATTCAAAAGGGCATAATTAAAAAAATGAAATATCAAGGCACATAGTCTTCTTATGTCATATAGTAAGCATTCAATTAAGTTGATAAACAAGCTCTAGACATATTCAAACCAGAAAAATCATGATGTATCTACCCCCTATATATCCCTAAACCCTAACTTATGAAGTCAAGCACGAAGAGAAGTGGTTTTTGGTTTAAATCATGGAAATTTCAAAAACCCTCCCAAGAGCTTCATTTTGGAGTGACTAATTAAGAAGCATACATGCTTACCTTTTCATATTCATGTTTTAAACTTGTTCAAATCTAGGTCAACAAACCTAGGATTTGATGAAGAATCAAATGGGTATAAAAAATTTAAAAACAAGCTCTAGATAAGCTCAAGTTGAAAAACAAGTTCTAGACATATTCCAACCAGAAAAATCATGCATGTACCCCCTATATATATATATATATCCCTAAACCCTGACTTATGAAGTCAAGCATGAAGAGAAGTGGTTTTTGGTTTCAATCATGGAAATTTCAAAAACCCTCCCAAGAGCTTCATTTTGGAGTGGCTAAGATGGTTACTTAATTTTTCATATTTATGTTTTAAACTAGTTTAAATCATGGTCAAACCTAGGATTTGACCAAGATTCAAATGGGCATAAAAATTCAAAATAAATGAAAATAAATGAAAAACCAAGGCACGTAGTCTTCTTATGTCATATAGTAAGCATTCAATTAAGTTGATAAACAAGGTCTAGACATATTCAAACCAGAAACATCATGTATCTAGCTACCCTAGCCCTAAACTCTGTCTTATGAAGTCAAGCATGCATGAAGAAAAGTCGTGGTTTTTGGTTTCAAACATGGGGAAATTTCAAAAACCCTCTAAAGGCTTCATTTTGGAGTGACTAGGAAGGATCCAGCTTAATTTTTCTTATTCATGTTTTAAACTTGTTTAAATCATGGTCAAACCTAGGTTGTTAGGAATTCAAATGGGCATAATTTAAAAAATGTAAAATCCAAGGCACATAGTCTTCTTATGTCATATAGTAAGCATTCAATTAAGTTGATAAACAGATGTAGACATATCAAACTGAAAAATAGCATCTACCCCTATATATCCCCAAAAACTCTGTCTTTATGAAGTCAAGCATGAAGAAGTGGTTTTTGGTTTCAAACATGGAAATTTCAAAAACCTCCCCAAACTTCATTTTAGAGTGACTAAAGAAGGATACAAGCTTGCCTTTTCATTTTCATGTTTTAAACTTGTTTAAATTATCTTGGTCAAATCTAGGATTTGACAAGATTCAAATGGGCAAACATATATGATAAGTGATGCAAATATCATTTCTAAGTGCGGGCAAACCAGAGATATGTGGTTTTTGGTTTCAAACATATTCAAACGAGAGAAATCATGTATCTACCCCCTAACACTAAACTCTGTCTCATGAAGTCAAGCGCATGCATGAAGATATGTGGTTTTTGGTTTCAAACATGGAAATTTCAAAAACCCTCCCAAGAGCTTCATTTTGAAGTGATTAATTATGAAGCATACATGCATGCTTACTTTTTCATATTCATGTTTTAAACTTATTCAAATCTTGGTGAAACCTAGGATTTGACCAAGATTCAAATGGGTATAAAAATTTAAAAAATACAAAAAAGGTCTTCTTATGTTATATAGTAGGCATTCAATTAAGTTGATAAACAAGTTCTAGACATATTCAAACAAGAAAAATCATGCATGTATCTACCCATAACCCTAAACTTTGTTTCATGAAGTCAAGCATTGTGGTTTTTGGTTTCGAACATGGAAATTCAAAAACCCTCCCAAGAGCTTCATTTTGAAGTGACTAAGAAGCATACATGCTTACTTTTTCATATTCATGTTTTTAACTTATTCAAATCTTGGTGGAACCAAGGATTTGACAAAGATTCGAATGGGTATAAAAATTCAAAAAAAAACAAGGTCTTCTCTTATGTTATATAGTAAGCATTCAATTAATTTGATAAACAAGGTCTAAACATATTCAAACCAGGAAAATCATGTATCTACCACCTAACCCTAAACTCTGTCTTATGAAGTCAAGCATGCATGAAGAGAAGTGGTTTTTGGTTTCAAGCATGGAAATTTCCATGTTTGAAACCCAAAACCACTTCTCTTCATGCTTGACTTCATAAGACAGAGTTTAGGGTTAGGGGTAGATACATGATTTTTCTGGTTTGAATATGTCTAGACCTTGTTTATCAACTTAAATGCTAACTATATGACATCAGAATGGGCATAAAAATTTAAAAAAATTAAAAATGTAAAACCAAAATTTAATTGGGAGGAAAGGGTACATGAATTACAATTAAAAAACAAGGTAACTTAAATACTTGGATGCCCCAAGATGTGTGGAAGCCCAAAACAATGGCAAAACATATCATGTGCGCATGCTGCATCCAATTCAAGTAGAACACATAGTAGGCACCGATAGTTTGACCTAAATTTGAAATCAAAGAGAAGGTGGTTAGAAAAAATCAAAATTGGCAAAGCAAAGCATGAAATCAAAAAATTGTGATGCACTCTAGCTATGAAAATTATCAAACAATGCAAACCAAAATGATTTTTTAGAGGAATACTAGTTCAACTTATTTAATTTTTTATTTGTAGGCCAAAATCAAACCCCGTAGTTGGATTTTTTTTCAACTTGATCTGTAGTACTGGGGAAAACCCTAGTTTATAACCTATTTAATAATAGATTCGTAGTCGATTCTTTTACTTTTTTATTATTACTATGCAGCACATGTGTGTTTGCCAGTCGAGTGAAACTCGGAGGAAGAGGAATCACTGGGAAGGAGAAGAAGGGAGAGGCAGTCTGGGGCCCTCTTGTGTTGGTGTATATTCTTTTTCTGATATTATTTGTTGTGCGGGAGTTTGTCGGGTGCGCCGGGGAGGTGCGACGCGAGCTTGGTCAGCGGCGGAAAATGAAGAGATTTGTTTTTTTTTTGTGTAGGAGGACTGTTGAAGGATCAGGAAGGACCCACAGACTTCCCGATACATCTGATCGTCTTCTCTCAAACAAAGAGATGGCTGGGGTTGAGGCCTGTGCACGTGACTTGTGCTCACTGAAGTGTGGGACCTCACGCGTGGGCACCACACGTAAGTGACAGACCTGTTGGTGTAAAAACTCGGTTGATTATTATAGTGCGTTAGAACAAAGTTTCCTATGGATTCAAGGGTAGGAAATCCAAGTTAACTCATTTACATGACATTATTTTTTCCATGAAGCAAAGTTAACACTATCAATTGGTACATTTTGGAGTGACTAAGAAGGATCAATGCTTACTTATTCGTTTAATTTCACGTGTTAAACTTGTCTAAATCTTGTTCAAACCTAGGATTTGACCAAGATTCAAATGGGCAGAAAAATAATTAAAAAACAGAAAAATGAAAAACCAAATCACATAGTAAGCATTCAAGTTGATAAACAAGGTCTAGACATATTCAAACCAGACAAATCATGTATCTATACCCCTAACCCCTAAACTCTGTCTTATGAAGTCAAGCATGTGAAGAGAAGTGGTTTTGGGTTTGGGGGTATATATACATGATTTTTATTGTTTAAATATATATAGACTTTGTTGATCAACATGAATGCTTAATTACTATATGACATAAGAAGTTTATGTGCTTTGCTGTTTCATTTTTTGATTTCTTTTTTGAATTTTTATGCCCATTTGAATCTTGGTCAAATCCTAGGTTTGACAAAGATTTAAACAAGTTTGAAACATGAAAATGAAAAAGTAAGCTTGGATCCTTCTTAGTCACTCCAAAATGAAGCTTTTGGGTGGGTTTTTGAAATTTCCATGTTTGAAACCCAAAACCACTTCTTCTCTTCATGCTTGACTTCATAAGACAACGTTTAGGGTTAGGGGGTAGATACATGATTTTTCTGGTTTGAATATGTCTAGACTTGTTTATCAACTTTAATGCTTATTGCCATAAAGAAGACTATGTGGTTTAGTTTTTGATTTTCTTGATTTTGTTTGATTTTTTATGACCATTTGATCTTGGTTATCTAGGTTTGACCAAGATTTAAACAAGTTTAAAACATGAAAATGAAAAAGTAAGCATGGATCCTTCTTAGTCATGACAATGAGTTAACTTGGCTTTACTACCCTTGATGAATCCATAGGAAACTTTTTGTACTAATGCAGTATAATATTCTGGTTTGAATATGTCTAGACCTTGTTTATCAACTTAATTTGAAAGACATACAAGTTATAGCACACATAGTGCATACATTTTCACACATACTGCACTAGATGCTAACCCTATAGTTTGAGGCCATTTGGATGAGGTCGAAAAAATTCTTGGATTAGAATCGTGTTGTTCGAACCCCGTAGTTGGATTTTTTTGAACCCTTGATCTTTAGAACTGGGCAAAACCCAAGTTTAACCATGCAAGATTCAAATGGCCCTAAAAATTCAGAAAAAAATCAAAAGAATGAAAAACCAAAACACATATATAGCATTCTTATGTCATATGTATAGTAAGCATGCATTCAAGTTGATAAACAAGGTCTAGACATATATATTCAAACCAAAAAATCATGTATATATCTACCCCTAAAACCCTAATTAAACTATGTCTTATGAAGTCAATCATGTAGAGAAGTGGTTTTGGGTTTCTATGGAAATTTCAAGAACTCCCAAAAGCTTCATTTAGAGTGACTAAGAAGGATCCAGGCTTATCTTTTCATTTCATGTTTTAAACTTGTTTAAATCCTTAAATTTGACCAAGATTTATGGGCATAAAATTCAAAAAAATCAGAAAAATAAAAAACCAAAGCACATAAGCATATTCAAGTTGATAAACAAGGTTTGGACATATTCAACCCATACACAAATCATGTAGACCCTAAACTTCGCCTTATGAAGTCAAGCATGAAGAGAAGTGGTTTGGGTTTCAAACATGGAAATATCAAAAACCTCCAAAAACTTCATTTTAGAGTGACTGAGAAGGTTGCATGCTTCCTTTTCATTTTCATGTTTTAAACTTGTTTAAATCTTGGTCAAACCTAGAATTTGACAAGATTCAAATGGGCATCAAAATTCAAAATCAGAAAAAGAAAACCAAAGCAATATTTTCTTATGTCATATAGTAAGCATTAAAGTTGATAAACAAGGTCTAGACATATTCAACCAGATAAATCATGTATCTATACCCCTAACCCCTAAACTCTGTCTTATGAAGTCAAGCATGTGAAGAGAAGTGGTTTTGGGTTTCAAACACATAGAAATTTCAAAAACCTCCCAAAAGCTTCATTTTAGAGTGACTAAGAAGGATACATGCTTCCCTTTTCATTTTCATGTTTTAAACTTGTTTAAATTATCTTGGTCAAACCTAGGATTCGACATGATTCAAATGGGCATCAAAATAAAAAAAAACAGAAAAAGGAAAAACCAAAGCAATAGTTTTCTTATATATGTCATATAGTAAGCATTAAAGTTGATAAACAAGGTCTAGATATATCCAAACCAGACAAATCATGTATCTACCCCCGGCCTGTCGATCTTATGAAGCTAGTCTACTAGCATGTGAAGGGAACTCGTTTTCGGTTTCAAACATAGAAATTACAAGAACATCCCAAAAGCTTCTCCATTTTAGAGTGACTACGAAGGATACTGACTTCCCTTTTCATTTTCATGTTTTAAACTTGTTTAAATCTTGGTCAAACCAAGGATTTGACCAAGATTCAAATGGGCCTAAAAATTTAGAAAAAAATCAAAAAGAGAATGAAAAACCAAAGCACATAGCATTCTTATGTCATATGTATAGTAAGAATTCAAGTTGATAAACAAGGTCTAGACATATTCAAACCAAAAAATCATGTATATATCTACCCCTAACCCTAAACTGATCTGTCGATCTTATGGAAGTCAATCATGAAGAGAAGTGGTTTTGGGTTTCAAACATGGAAATTTCAAGAACATCCCAAAAGCTTCATTTTAGAGTGACTAAGAAGGATCCATGCTTACTTACTCGTTTTCACGTGTTAAACTTGTCTAAATCTTGGTGAAACCTAGGATTTGACCAAGATATGATTCAAATGCGCAGAAAATTAAAAAAGTCAGAAAATTTAAAAACCAAAGTACATAGTCTTCTTATGTCATATAGTAAGCATATTCAAGTTGATAAACAAGGTTTGGACATATTCAAACCATACAAATCATGTATCTATACCCCCTAACCCTAAACTTTTTCTTATGAAGTCAAGCATGAAGAGAAGTGGTTTTGGGTTTCAAAGATGGAAATTTCAAAAACCTCCAAAAACTTCATTTTAGAGTGACTGAGAAGTTAGCATTAAAGTTGATAAACAAGGTTTAGACATATTCAAACCAGACAAATCATGTATCTACCCCTAACCCTAAACTCGGTCTTATGAAGTCTAGCATGAAGAGAATCGTTTTGAGTTTCAAACGTTTAAGCCAAAAGCCCCATTTCAAATATTTCAAACTTATTCAAAGTTGGTTCAAATTTGAAAGACATACAAGTTATAGCACACATAGTGCATACATTTTCACACATACTGCACTAGATGCTAACCCTATAGTTTGAGGCCACTTGGATGAGGTCGAAAAAGTTCTTGGATTAGAATCGTGTTGTTCGAACCCCGTAGTTGGATTTTTTTGAACCTTGATCTGTAGTACTGGGCAAAACCCTAGTTTAACCTATTTAATTATAGATTCGTATATCGATTTTTCTACCTTTTTATTATTACTATGCGCAGATGTGCGTTTGCCCGTCGAGTGAAACTCGGAGGAAGAGGGATCTCGGAAGGAGAGAAAAAAGCAGAGCATTATGGTGTCTTCCCTTTTTCGGGTGATGATGATGATGTTGGGACACAGGGGTTTGTCAGTCGCGGGAGGTGCGAGCGAGCGAGCGAGCGAGCTTGGCAGAGAATGAGAGAGATTTTTTTTTTTGAGAGGGACAACCGAAGGATCCAGAAGGACCCACAGACTTCCAATACGCATCCTGATGCGTCTTCTCTTGACAAAGAAGATGGCTGGGAGTTGGCGTACCTATTGCACGTGACTTGTGCTCACTCAAGTGTGGGACCACACGCGTGGGCACCACACGTAAGTGACAGACCTGTTGGTGTAAAAACTCGGTTGATTATTATAGTGCATTAGAACAAAGTTTCCTATGGATTCAAGGGTAGGAAATCCAAGTTAACTCATTTACATGACATTATTTTTTCCATGAAGCAAAGTTAACACTATCAATTGGTACATTTTGGAGTGACTAAGAAGGATCAATGCTTACTTATTCGTTTAATTTCACGTGTTAAACTTGTCTAAATCTTGTTCAAACCTAGGATTTGACCAAGATTCAAATGGGCAGAAAAATAAATAAAAAACAGAAAAATGAAAAACCAAATCACATAGTCTTCTTATGTCATATAGTAAGCATTCAAGTTGATAAACAAGGTCTAGACATATTCAAACCAGACAAATCATGTATCTATACCCCTAACCCCTAAACTCTGTCTTATGAAGTCAAGCTGTGAAGAGAAGTGGTTTTGGGTTTCAAACATCGAAATTTCAAAAACCTCCCAAAAGCTTCATTTTAGAGTGACTAAGAAGGATACATGCTTCCCTTTACATTTTCATGTTTTAAACTTGTTTAAATTATCTTGGTCAAACCTAGGATTTGAAAGAAATGGTATACAAAATTAAAAAAATCAGAAAAATGAAAAACCAAATCACATAGTCTTCTTATGTCATATAGTAAGCAATCAAGTTGATAAACAAGGTCTAGATATATCCAAACCAGACAAATCATGTATCTACCCCCTGTCGATCTTATGAAGTCTAGCATGAAGGGAAGTCGTTTTGGGTTTCAAACATTGAAATTTAAAGAACATCCCAAAAGCTTCATTTTAGAGTGACTAAGAAGGATACAGACTTCCCTTTTCATTTTGATGTTTAAATTTGTTTAAATCTTGGTCAAACCAAGGATTTGACCAAGATTCAAATGGCCCTAAAAATTCAGAAAAAAATGAAAAGAATGAAAAACCAAAGCATAACATTCTTATGTCATATGTATAGTAAGCATTCAAGTTGATATACAAGGTCTAGACATATATATTCAAACCTAGGATTTGACTAGCTAAGATTCAAATGGGCATAACAAATTCAAAAAACAAAAACCAAACACATAGTCTTCGATGTCATATAGCAAGCATTCAAGTTGATAAACAAACTTGTTTAAATCATGGTCAAACCTAGGATTTGACCAAGATTCAAATGGGCATAATTTTAAAAAAATGTAAAATCAAGGCACATAGTATATCTCTTGTCATATAGTAAGCATTCAATTAAGTTGATAAACAAGGTCTAGACATATCAAACCAGAAAATTCATGTGTCTAGCCCCCTAACCCTAAACTACGCAGAGAAGTGGTTTTGGGTTTCAAACATGGATATTTCAAAAACCCTCCCAAAAACCTTCATTTTGGAGTTAATAAGAAGGATCAAGGCTTACTTTTTCATTTTCATGTTTTAATCTTTTTTAAATCTTTGTCAAACCTAGGTTTTGACCAATATTCAAAAGGGCATAATTAAAAAATGAAATATCAAGGCACATAGTCTTCTTATGTCATATAGTAAGCATTCAATTAAGTTGATAAACAAGCTCTAGACATATTCAAACCAGAAAAATCATGATGTATCTACCCCCTATATATCCCTAAACCCTAACTTATGAAGTCAAGCACGAAGAGAAGTGGTTTTTGGTTTAAATCATGGAAATTTCAAAAACCCTCCAAGAGCTTCATTTTGGAGTGACTAATTAAGAAGCATACATGCTTACCTTTTCATATTCATGTTTTAAACTTGTTCAAATCTAGGTCAACAAACCTAGGATTTGATGAAGAATCAAATGGGTATAAAAAATTTAAAAACAAGCTCTAGATAAGCTCAAGTTGAAAAACAAGTTCTAGACATATTCCAACCAGAAAAATCATGCATGTACCCCCTATATATATATCCCTAAACCCTGACTTATGAAGTCAAGCATGAAGAGAAGTGGTTTTTGGTTTCAATCATGGAAATTTCAAAAACCCTCCCAAGAGCTTCATTTTGGAGTGGCTAAGAAGGATAGATACTTAATTTTTCATATTTATGTTTTAAACTAGTTTAAATCATGGTCAAACCTAGGATTTGACCAAGATTCAAATGGGCATAAAAATTCAAAATAAATGAAAATAAATGAAAAACCAAGGCAAGTAGTCTTCTTATGTCATATAGTAAGCATTCAATAAGTTGATAAACAAGGTCTAGACATATTCAAACCAGAAACATCATGTATCTAGCTACCCTAGCCCTCAACTCTGTCTTATGAAGTCAAGCATGCATGAAGAGAAGTACGTGGTTTTTTGGTTTCAAACATGGAAATTTCAAAAACCCTCTCAAGAGCTTCATTTTGGAGTGACTACGAAGGATACATGCTTAATTTTCATATTCATGTTTTAAACTTGTTTAAATCATGGTCAAACCTAGGATTTGACCAAGATTCAAATGGGCATATATGAATCTTTAGCAGGTGCGTTTTTTTACTAATCCATATGGAATATTTTGATAAAACCCTTTTAGAAGGCTTTGTTAAGGCCTCAAGGACAATGAGTTGGGAGGAGGCCAGGTAGACTGTAGCTAGGCATTGATTCGGAATTTATGATGCTTGCGACTTGCTTGCGCGGCTTGTTGATTTCCCAGGTGACGCAGCTTTTTTTTTGACTGCCCAGCCATGGATAGGTCATAGGAGTGCAGAGCTGTAGGCGGTGCGGATAAGTACGCGGGGCATTGATGATGTAGGTGTGTTCGGTTGCCCACGCGAGTGCAGAGCTGTACCTGTAGGGTTATGCGAGTAGGCCTTTAAACTGGGAGGTGGCACAAGAAGATTTTAGTAAGGAATGGTTCCTTTCCAGAGGAATGGAATGGTTCCATCCCCGCGTTCGGTTTGGACAAAAAGGAGGTACAGAATGGTACTGTTTTTTGTTCGGTTGGAGGAATTGGAGAGCAGAACGGAATGTGGTTAAACTAAACTTTTGTCTAAGAATCGTAATTAACAATGGCAAATAGCCTTTTAAATCTTAAAATCGTAATTAACAACGCCTAATGGCCTTTTTAATCTTAAAATCGTAATTAATGTTATTTTTTGTATGGTCGGGGAATTTGGAGAGTAGAACGGAATGAAGTTAAAGTTTAATCTTTTGTCTAAATATCGTAATTAATAGTGGCCTTTTTAATCTCAAAATCATAATTAACAACAACTAATAATTTTTTTGGTTGGATTAGTGAAGTGCTTTGTAATTAATAGCGGCTAAGTAACAGCCGTTCCACCACATTCCACCGATTCGGTGGAATGGGTGCATTCTGCATATGGGGAGAATATTCCCTTTCGAGGAACCACTCGGTTCCGTTCCATTCCACAACCGAACACAAGAATGGGCTCTAGGTGCGGAACGGTTCCATTCCATTCCACTTGGTTCTGGAACCGAACACACCCTAAATGCGTTGCAATGGAAAATGACAGTGTGTGGTGGCCTGATGGTGAAGAAGAAAGGTCGGGCGAAGAGTTGTTGGCTAGAGTCGGTTTTATACGAATCGACGAGGTGCGGGATAGTTTGATTTTAAGGGCTCCTTTCATTCACAGGATAGGGAAATCATAGGAGTAGGAATGTAGGATTGGGATTTGGGATGACATGTGTAGTTAAATCCTATAATAAGATGAGTTGCGTTTGATTGCGCCAAATGAATTTTTCCATGAGGTAGGACCAAATATTTAATCCTATACTAGGATTTGCACTACTTGATGATTCCTATAGGATTATTTCCTATTGGATATGTTCATATGAATCAAACTACTAGTGTAGGAAATATTCCTATAAGATCTAAATCCTATTATCTTATACCAACCTAATATGAATCAAAGAAGCCCTAAAGGATTTTCGAAGGAATCATGTACGAAGTATGATTTTTCTAAGTCACCCAACATATATACTAGGAATAGAACTAAGTAGTACCATATACTTAGGCCCGCATGCACAAATATTAAGTGTGGATTGAGGAAGTCGATAACTTGGGAAAAAACTTTCGCAACTGCACACCTATGTTACCACCCTTGCGACGCTAATTGTCGTAGAGCTGACCTAGAACGAACTCTTGTCTCGGTTAACATGAGAGAGATAAGGGATAAATACAATTGTGATACACTTTCCTAATATTTTGTTGAATGAGATAATCTTGTGTTTTCCTAATAGGGTTAATTAAGTACACATTTGGCAGCTCGTGTGTTGCATACGTTGGTGAACTTTAGACCCCAACTATATATTATTATTTGAACTCACCTCTAACACTTAATTATGTATAATAAGGTCCCTAACTAACCTCAAACACAATTAGGTATAACAGCGGTCCATAACTAACCTCAAACACTTAATTAGGTCTTACATTGCCCCCTTAGACTACCCCTTACCCTCAGCGACGTACGCAACATGGTGTTTGGGTTGAATGGCCCACCCTATTTTAAAATGTTTTAGTTAATTAATTATGTAAAAAATTATCACATATAAAGTGGAAAAAAGAAAATTAGTAAGGTGTGCCCACCTGGCCTACGGTTGTTTTGTGCGTCCTCCACTGCGTACTCCTCTTGATCTGTGACGATGAACATAGTTCTTTAGAACACATGCAACACTTACAGTTGATAGGCCGTTGCAAAGCTAATCAATGATAAAACCTGCTTTCATAATCCATTGTACTTTGATTTAATTAGTCCCTCTAATGGACCCCAACTATGTGTGCTTGAGATTTAGCAAAATGCTTTGCCGCCGTGCCACATAACAAATAATAAACAGACCAATCAAGTTTTTATCATTGCTAGACCTAACTAAGTGTTCAAGTGCTCAATTTTGACCACATTAGAGTTGAGGGGCCAAACATAATTCTTAAATACGTGAGGGACCGAACATATACTTCTAAACACCCGAGGGACAAGACAAATTTGAGTACTATTGTTATTATTAGACTAGTCACAATGGGGAGTATCATATAATAGTATCATACATATGATACTAATGTACAATATTATTTTCACAGTCCATATTATCATCATGTAGTAGTATAATATGTTACATGTATTTAGGGATTTGTAGAATCTCAATACAAAAGTGTGTACAAGATTTGTTTGGCAGTAATTTTTCTAGTTCTACATGATATGATACGATATCTACCTATGATACCACTATCGTCTCTTTCATCATTAACTGATATGACACATCAACATTTTGCATGCATGTAGTGCATGATACTACTTATGATATTGCCATTGCGAGTAGTCTCCCTTTGTCCTAGAGTACAATGCCAATTTGTTTTCAGAGGCAAACTTAGACTAATACTTGGGCCCGCCAATTATGAGTTGCATGTCATTCAAAACTATATCATCGGATGCTTGTTTCGATGAACTTTCCAATGGTATATTTTGCGGATGTCATAAAATTAGGCTGGTCATACTATTTCTATAGTGGGTAGTATCATGGAGTAGTATCATAGTAATGCTACATTTATTATTTTTTAGAATCTCAATGCAAATTTGTGTACAAGATTTGTTTAGCATTAAGTTTTCTCGTTGTTTGCGCTATGATACAGTATCTACCTATGTTACACTAATCTCCTCTCTCCTACTTAATTAGCTGCCAGATCAACATTTTTGTGGGACCAATGTGTATGATACTAGCTATGATACTAGCACTATCATGTGGGTACCTAAATCTCGAGTCAAAGTTTGACACGAAACCGATGTGGACTTTATTCATGGTGGAAGGGAGTAACAATCATAAGCACATTATTATTATTGTTTGAACAACATTTTATTTGATGTGCCATAAGAAGTTTAGAAACTCCTAGCCTGCGGAGGTGGCGTTTTGGCACACGCGTGCATATGCACCAATTATAGAAAATGATTAAAAAAATTATATAAATGTTAATTTTTTTGGTATACATTGTGACATCATATGTTCGTTCACAAGTTTTCGTGGAAAAACGACATTTTGTGTGGCGTGTAAAAAAAGGCAAAAAATATACTGTACGTAGTCGTGTTACAACATCAAAATTTGTCTTTTTTATAGGAGCCACATAATTTTTTTGTGAGAAAACTTGTGTACCAACATAAAATGTCTAGATATACATGTAAAATTTTAGTTTAGAATTTTTTGACACTTTGAAATATGGATTCACATAATGGGAGCATATGCTCCTATGAGGCAAAGTGCATTTCCGCTAGCCCCCGCCATTTCTTATATCTCTATATTGTCTATATATCTATACCTCTACCTCTACCCCCTTGGATTCCTGAACAGACGTACAGTACTAGTAGGGCCTACTATTTATTATTATTACATACTCTAAAAAAAAACCTACTGCAGCCAAAATTTAATATCATCGAGCGGTAAAATTCCCCGCCAACGCCCAAATATCTCGCGCCGCAAAGTTTCAGATCTGCGAATATTTTTTTCCTCAAAAGAAGGACTGCGAAATTCCCTTCTACTCCTCTATCGCCCAGCTTCGCCCTAGTTTCGCCCGCAAGCCCTCAGAGAAACCGCCCCTCTTGCCTACCTCCAGATCTTCCCGGCCGCCGCACTTCGCCGTTCAAGCTGCCACGGCTTCAAACCCCGAGGCTGCCCTATCCGCACCTACTCCGGCGTCCACCGCACCGTATCTCGTTCGCCGACTCTATCGACCACCGCACCTGACCAGCTTCGCCGACACCGACGCCACCGTGCACTGCACATCATCTGCTTCACCGACCTTCTAGTTCGGCCGGCGCGCTGAACACTTCATCGACCGCCCAGCATGTCCTTCTCCGACCCCCCAAGATCTGCTTCCCCGGCACCCACCGCAACAGCAGTCCCCTCGCCGACCTCCACGTCACCCGTAAGAACGCGGAACACGTCTAAACGCCGCCCAGAAATAGGTAACCAGACATCCCTGCGCGTTTTGTTCTGTTAGGAGTATTGCAGCTGACTGTATTTCTGAATTCGTGCTATATTTCTAACTTACAAGTGCTTTCGTTGATAACCACCTCATCCTTTAGGTTTAAACACGACGCATAAGTATGTTTTTCCGTGACCAAACCCACCCATTCGCTGAAACTCTACATGGTATCAGAGCCTAGGTTTCCTTCCTGCTAGCCGCCACAAACAGTACCAAACAAGTTCTTCCTTTGATCACAAAACCCACCGTTGAGATGTAGAAATCCAGGCGGCGGGAGGCCGCATCAGGTGCTCTGCGTCGGTTGCGGCTATCACACACAGCGATGTGAGCTGTGTGAGATCGGCGGCTGCTCGCGCGGGGAGAAAGAAGAGGGTGAAGATCGTTTTGGTTTAGAAAGGAGAGAAGAGGAAGTGAATCCGTGGCAGAGAGATCTGGATCCGTGTGAGGGGCAGAAGTTGGAGGCGTGCGGAGTGGGGCGAGCCTTTGAGCGCAGGGCGGAGCCGGAGGTTGGTGCTGGACGTTGACCAGCGCGAGCCGGTCGATGTGGCCAGGTGCCGTACGCCAGGTTGGCCAGGGCGCGCAGACGAGGCGCCATCCGAGTGGAAGTGAGGAGAAAATGGAGATGTGAGGCTGTGAGGATATGTGGTGATGGAGTTGATGAGGCTGCGGTTGAGTCGTGATGGAGTTGATGAGGCTGCGGTTTAGTGGTGATGGTGATGGTTGTGGATATGTCCAGGGGAAAGGCATGCGTGCCTGAGGTGAGACTGGTTGAGGCCTGACCGGGGGATAGGCATGGGTGCTTGAGGAGTGGATGGTTGAGGCAGGAGTTGGCTGGGGGTTTGTGGGAGAGACGGAAGAGGTGGCCGGGCAGAGTGGAGAAGAGAGGCTGAGGACATTGAGGCGAGTGTGGATGGTTCTGCGGAACTTGTGTGGTGAGGCAGCCGGGGTTGTTGAGGACGTGTATGGTTAGGAGTTGTGCGTATCCCAGATGGTTGAAGCTGGATATCTTCGCTGCTGATGAAGAGATGAATCGAGATGACAAGATGATGGAAAGTGCAATGCTGTCATGTATCCTAGGAGTTATGCTGAATGTTCATTACTGGTAGTTGTCATATGTGTCATGTTGTTGTTGCAAGATGGCCATGGTTGTTTACCCATGATCATCTTGAGGGGGTGTGTTACCATGAGTGAGTTTAGTAGTAGCGCTGTAGTAATATTGTATCCAGTGTGAGGCCCATAGAGGCCCATGTCCAGTAGTATTGTAACCCTAACTCAGATGATATAAATACAGTGTGGTGGTCTGAGTAACCTAACCCACCCATTCGCTGAAACTCTACAAAATATGAGCCACCAATCATGAGCCGTTGAATGCTCTACATGTCCACGATTGACAACAACAACAACAACAAAGCCTTTATTCCCAAACAAGTTGGGGTAGGCTATACAAGTCCACAATTGACACGATTACAATTTCTCACTATTTGGCCGTAGGCTACTGCTCTAGTTACATCATGTTTGATATCTTTCTGCGATCCTGTATTACATGTTTATGCACGTCATAATGCTTCTACCAAGGTTCAAAAAAGCGCTAGGCGCTAAGCGAGCGGTGAGGCACTGCTTAGAGGAACTGCTGCTTAAGCGAGCTTAAGCGCCGCTTAAGCGCTCAGGCTAAAATCGTACGAACATGAAACAGGGAAGTCAAGATGGGCACATATACCCCTATAATATGCTGTAAATTTGTATCCTAAGCATGTAATGCTACATTTCTGAGGAATACGGGGATTAATACCTTGGTTAGCCTCGGTTTTGCTCCAATTTCTTATAAACACACAAGCAGCTAAGCAAACAATGTAACAAACACAAACAAGCAGCTAAGCTTTACTGGAGTAGCAAGCAGCTAAGCAGTAGAGGAGTAGCAAGCAGCTAAGCCAGACCTAATCACCATCAATGCATCGAGCAAGGAGCAGAGCAACACAGGCAACACACCAACACTCGCATAGAGGAGATTCTAGCACAAAACACGACCAGATTCCCTGTCTCGCTTAATCGAACGCTTAGGCCAAAAGCGAAGCGGAAGACAACCGCTCAGCGCTTAAGCGCGCTTAAGCGTACCTAGGCGTACGCTTTTTTGAACCATGGCTTCTACTACTATTTGGTGTCAATTTAATTATAGCAAAGCCGTGACTCGTAACTGTTTGTTATTATTACACGTGCAGCAGGCACATCTTACACTCATAAACGTAGAGTAAAGCTCGCCTATAATCATGTAAGTACCTGCTGTTTTTTGTATATTGCTTAATGCAAACTTCTATATCTTGGACCTGTTTCTGTTTACAATTGGCCTCTCCTTCATGCAGAGGAGAAACAGTGAGGCACCAGGTTCTTCTGTCCAAGTACCCGATGAGGTCCGTGTGACTCAAAAAAAAGCTCACGTAAGTTCCCTGTTTTTTTTGGAATGTTAATTTACCTCCTGTGCATAGTTCAATTGCATCATTTTCTGTATGTTGCACTACCTAAGTTGCCTAATGGAATCTAATAAAATATAAACAATGACCATATGGAACATTGCACACTGCCTTTGACCCATCTGGCATCCGGCATGCCTGGGTATAAGTTACATGATTTGGCTATGTTAATACAAGTCCTGAAATTCTATTATGTTAATTTTTTGCCTGTTGCTTCATTGAGTTTGCCTGTTGTTCCATGGCTAGTGCATGAAGTTTGATAGAAATGATCCTAGCTGAAATGATGCACTTTGTGTTTTTTTATTGCTTTATTCCTAACCTAGCTTCCTATTCTACTTGAAACATGATTGCTTTATTCCTAACCTAGCTTCCTATTCTACTTGAAACATGGTGAAAAAATAGTTATATTACTTGTTTAAATGTCTAGCTTTGTTTTTCTGAGTCCCATTGACATGATGTGGTATATCCATATTCAAATGATCTGGCTGTTTATATAATACGCTCCATGTTCAATTGCTTCATTCAGTTTCTAGTAATCTATTATACATGATGCACATGGTGCTACTTGTTATATGCCCTTTTTTGTTTGAGTTTGATCATGAATTCAAGATTAAGCATTGCCTAAACGTTGACCAACGTAGGAAGATTCCCTCCCTTGTCTATACGTTGTGAGATAGATGATGAGACCTCTCTAGCAGCG
Source organism: Lolium multiflorum (assembly GCA_030979885.1). Lineage (NCBI taxonomy): Eukaryota > Viridiplantae > Streptophyta > Magnoliopsida > Poales > Poaceae > Lolium > Lolium multiflorum. The sequence goes on along the minus strand of CM061749.1, from coordinate 221,309,399 downwards.
AATTTATACGCGCTAGATAACACCCCGTTTAATTCGGTCCTGTTGGGACTCGAACCCGGGTGGGCTGGCTGCGCACTCGCAAGCCTTGCCACTGAGCTAGCACTCAGTTCTCAGATTAAGCAATGCCTCGTTATGCTTAATTTAAATGTTATGGCACTTCATACAAGCCATACAATTAATTGTTGCATTGACCTTCTGCGATGTCGAAGGCACTATCTGAGTCATGCTTAAATCAATCATACATTATTTTCCTAATAGTATCAAATCCAACATGCACATCTTTTGACTGTATTTGGCTATTTGCTAGATTTCTTCTGTGCAGTGACCTGGCTTCGTTATTGGGCACATGATGTCTAGTTGCTTGGTTCATTGTATACATCATCGCCATGATCTAGTTTGGTTTGTTCTAAGAGGCATGTGGCTTAACTGGTTTCTTTGTTGTATCTGCCCATGGTTCTTTCAAAATTATGTCAACAATGTTGTTTGTTTGCCTTGTATTGTATTGCATTTTAACTTGTTTTGTCTTAGTTTCAGCCTGCAAACAAAGCTGTAATGTCAGTAGGGACAACCCATTTATCAAGTGTTGCGGTCATTTCACAGAGCAACAGTGACAGTGGCACGTGCTCTCATTGGTCCACTGAGTCCGGTACACCAACCATTCCAGAAGAAATAGATGTACGAGGCTCTATTTTTGATTGCTTGTTGTGTTATATCAGCTCAATGATGTTCTTGAAATTGGAGGTCTTTTATTGCATCATATGATGTTGTAACTTGTTTTATCTAAATTTCAGGCTTCAAATAAAGCTACAATGCCAGAAGCAAGGGCCAATGCCTCAAGTATTGATGTTTCACAAAGCAGCAGTGAGAGTGCATATTGCTCGCATAGGCCCATGGTATCTATTGGTCAACTTAATCCGGCACAAAGAGATTTCGGGGATGCACTCCAAGAGGCAGTTGATATATTTGGGCGGGAAAACAAAGATGCTGATGAATTAATTGCCAAGACACGCCAAGAGATACATGAATTGAAAAATAGGCAAACTTTGACAGAAAATGTTCTAAAGAATCTCCTATGCACTTGTCATGGTAAGCCAGTTGTGATGTGTCTGGGAATTGAAGGTGTCTAAATAAACTTTGATTCTGTTGTTCAGTCAAGTGGACTGCTGATGCCAATGCTGTAACTAATTACTGCTCAAAATTTCGTTCAAAATTTCGTGGTCTGTAATAATTGCAAATTTTGTTGTTGTACTAAAATTAGATATGTTCCATGTGGCTGCTGTATTTTGTGTGAAATAATTTCCTGATGTGTACTTCAATTAAACCATAAATCGACTGCATGCTGAAAATTTGAATCTGAGCGCACGTGTGAACTATTTTCTGCTCGTAATGCAATAACGGCTGTTTCTTGGAAGGACTACGTACATGGGTGAAAAGTTAGAGAAGCTACAGTACTCTAACTTGAAGGTGAAAAGTTAGAGAAGCTACAGTACTCTAACTTTCCTTCCCCCAAACCATATGTCTAAAATCCAAATAATTTAAATTAATTTGCACAATACAAACTTGTGTCTTGCATTTGAAGTAATTACATGCAGAGAAAATTATGGTGTAATAAAATTTAGTTTAGTTTTTAAACATCTACAGTAATCACCTTTATTAGTTAAAGACAGTGCATAACCTTGTACTTATGCTACAGAAGCCTGACTTTGCTTCTTTATTTTTCCTGACTTAGCTCCTTCACGTTAGAGGATACGGTTCCCGTACATGGTAGCCCATTAATAATTATGCCTGCTAGCAAGATAGATGGTCCTTATTATAGTCAGGCATGTCAACTTGTATGATTAAAAGTAGTTCGTACACATTAAATCTACCATCTGCATTTTTCTCTGTAATAACTTTTCTTTTTACACAACTCAAAACTTGTCTGGCTAATATGAAATTTGAGATGGCAAAACCCGGGAAAGATAAAGATATCACCAAAAACTCTTTCCTGCGAAATGCTGGGTTTTGAAGCCCAAGTCCAAGTCTTTCTCTGCTCAAGTTTTGGAGGAACAACTCCAAGTAGAACGAGTTGCAACAGCTATGCTAAGAACAAAAGTTGACATGTTGAGATCGAGATTAGAAGCATGTGATGCCCTACTGCACGAGGCCAATCAAGTTCGTTATAATCTCCCAAAGACTAAGAAAATGCCATAGATAATTGGAGATGAACACTAACATAGTGAGTACATTGGTCTTGTGAAATGTTTCCTTAGATTAAGGCACCGTTCAGACTTTTGTTGGTGGATGCATTTATCTGCGGTTGGGATCAACTTGGTAGTTGTTCCTGTGGATGTTATATAAATTAATTGCCTAGCCTTTTTTGAATCAGTTCGAACTTAAATGGTATCATAGCCAAGGTCTCAAGTTTGAATTGTCGAACGTGTGGTTTAATTTAATCTCTGTCGGGCGGCAAAATCTCCCACCAATCCTGAAATATTTCAAACGCATTTTTGAATGGGATTAAGAAGATAGATCATGATCATGGTAGTGACCTATATTCAACGTGATGATGATTTGATTTTGCACTCGGCCATGAACAGAGGTACTAGTACGGTGTCACAATTTTTTATCATTATACTTGTACCTTAGCGAAATTCAAAATCTCATAGCGGCAAAACTTCCGCCCACAAAATACAAAAATTTCACACGCTTCCAAATTCCCATTCTACCCCTGTGGAGATGACAGCAAAGTCGGTTGGTGAGGGGTTTGCCCGTCATTTTTTCGATCACCACCTCCCTAGCCCGGAAACCCTCCCAAAAAATACATTTCCTTCAGTCTCTCATCTGAGACCACCCACCGGAACTTCTCAAGTCCCTCTCTCTACCACCTCCACGACCACCGCACCGGAACATCCCCGCCGGACTTCCCTGGCCTACCCGAGCCCTCGCGATCCTCGTCATCCGGCTGCCTGCCGGAGCCGCTTCATCGACGCCGTCATCAACCGGACCGGATCATCCCCGCCGAACCTCGAAACCATATGCTCATCCAGCAGTCTACCGCGTCGCTTCAGCTGCGGTATCGTCCACCCCGCCGGAGCCGCCGCCGGATCCGTCGTCCACCGCATCGGATCTTGCTCACCGACACCGTTGTGCATGAACCGGATCTGCTTCACCGGCGCCGTGCATGATCTAAACTCTTCTACTGTCGCTTTTCTATTGCTTGCCTGCAAGTTCTTGTTTAATCTTGGGGGAACCTGTTTGTGCTAACGACGCGCCGTTACGTTTTTGCAGATGAGATGAGTAACCATGAAGTGTAATGGCCGTCTCTCCAACCCCAAGTAGCACATGTAGCGTACTTCATCACCGGATCTATCAACCCCAGGAAGATCTGCTGTGACTCCCACAGAGTGCTTCTCCTAATGTAAGTCCCTTGTTTTAGCGCCATGTTCTGGGTTCAGATGCTTGTTTGTCTGAAGCTCTTTTAGTTCATTCCTAGCTATGACCGTAACACGTTGCTATTTTCTACTTCATTGCTAACTTTAAGCGATTGAACATTTTGGTTTGCATTCCCTGCTCTGTAGATGTAGCCATCATAACTTCTATCTTGCTCAGTCGTTGTTACAAAAATTATACTGTAGGTATTATAGTAACATCCTGCTATTATTTAGTTCATGGCCAATTTTAAGTAATTGCACATGTTGGTTCGCATTCCCTGCTCTATAGCTTTTGGCATCGTAACTTCTATATTTGGTTTACATTCCCTGCTCTGTAGATCTAGCCATCATAACTTTATCTTGCTCAGTCGTTGTTACAAAAATTATGGCCTGCTACTATGTTGTTTGTGCCAATTTTTTACTCCATGAACATGTTGGCTTGCATTCCCTGTACTACAGGTGATGCCATTGTTTTGTATCTAGTTCATTGTAAGCTAACAAAGTAAGGACTTAGTTTGGCATGCTATCACTCTGCTATCTAGCCTGTAGTACAAATAAACTTGTCATACTACTAGATAATAATTTTGCGTGCCATCTTGTTCTTCAAAAGCTGCATTATTGACTTGTTTCTCTGACTTGGCATGACGCTCACATATGGAAAGCTGAACATATTGGTTTGCATTCCCTCTTATACAAGTTCACAGGTGATCCCACTATATTCTGTATCTGGTCCATCCTAAGCTCCAGCATTAACTATCCTCCATGTGTTGCTCATTACAAGTTTATATCCCGAAACATCTTGATTTGCATCCCCTTCACTATAAGTTCAGGAGTATTATTTAGTTCACGGCCAAAGTGAAGTAATTGCACTTGGCACATGTTGGTTCACATTCCCTCCTCTTTAGCTTTTGCCATCGTAACTTCTATTTTTGGTTTACATTCCCTGCTCTGTAGATGTAGCCATCATAACTTCATCTTGCTCAGTCGTTGTTACAAAATTTATAGCCTGCTACTATGTTGTTCATGCCAATTTTGTACTCCCTGAACATGTTGGTTTGCATGGGACTCGACAGTAGTAAGTCTGCTGTTTCATTCTAACATGCTCTGTTATATTGGCTGTTGGTATGCGGCATGCACTCTTTGTTTGCTTATTGTGCGCATTACAATGATCTTGTTATAACGACGAAATGATGAGTTCCAAATTCTTTGCCAAACAATATTGTAGTGTCTTTGCCTTTCCATTGTTGTTGTCTTAACTTGTAATGTCTTTGTTTCAGATATAGGTGCTGCATGGACAACTTAAAAGATTGCCGGATCGCTTCATTGTATTGCTAGGTTTAATTACCATTCAATTTCTCTGGGCTGTAATATTTTTTTCAATGCCTTGCAGCTGATGTAATATTTAGTTAGTTTTTATAGTTCTTTCGCGCATTTTTTCTTTGGTGCTTGTGGTAAGTGAGGCTATCCGAGAGAAATCAATGCTGCGTAAATATTCTCAGTATCTAAATCACGAATTCCCATCCCTTAAACGGCCCAATTAAGCGAAATCACATATGCCCGCAAAATCTAAAGCGCATATTATGCCGGCATATAAACAACAACTAAACGGGCTGGCCAACTTCTTGGGCCAGCCCATTTGATTCGGTGGACACACACTAATTGGGCTGGCCCACTTGCTTTAAGGTGGACCCCACCAACTACTGGGCCGCCCCAATTAGTGGGCTGCCCATTTGCTTTTTTGGTGGACCCCACATAATAAATGGGCGGCCCTTTAAGAGGAAAGTGGGACCCACTGTGTTTTGGCCGGCCCACTATCTTGTTGGGCCGGCCACTTGCTATATGGTGGACCCCACATACTAGTTGGGCGGCCCTTTAACAGGAAAGTGGGACCCACATGTGTTTTTGGCCGGCCCACTATCTTGTTGGGCCGGCCCACTTTTTATATGGTGGTCCCACATACTAAATGGGCGGCCCTTTAAGAGGAAAGTGGGACCCACCGTGTTTGGCCGGCCCACTATCTTGTTGGTACTTTCTGTATATGGTGGACCCCACATACTTATTGGGCCGGCCCTTTAAGGAAAGTGGGACCACCCGTGTTTTTGGCGACCCACTATCTTGTGGGCCGCCCACTTGCTATATGGTGGACCCCACATACTAAATGGGCGGCCCTTTAACGGGAAAGTGGGACCCTGTATTTTTGGCCCGCCCACTATTTTGTTGGGCGGCCCACTTTTGTATGGTGGACCCCACAAACGTAATGGGCCGGCCCTTTAAGCGGAAAGTGGGACCCACTGTGTTTTTGGCCGCCCACTAGCTTGTTGGTGACCCATGCTATACGGTGGACCACACTAAATGGCGGCCTTTTAACGGAAAGTGGGACCCACGTGTTTTTGGCCCCGCCCACTTGTTGGGCCGGCCCTTTGTAAGGTGGACCCCACATGTTAAATGGGCCGGCCCATTTAACTTTTGACCAATCAACATTAGAGGTTAGGCCGGCCCACGTAACTAATGGACCGGCCCAGCTATATAGTTGACCGGTCAAACTATGTCATCTGGCCCGGCCGCTTAAGACGTGGCAGGCCTCGTGGGCCTACCATCTACCACGGGGTTTCAGCGGTTAACGCCGTTACGGCGTTGCGTGCTGCACGTGTCGTTGCATGACGTCAGCAGTCAACGGGCTCCCGAAAACACTTCCGCAACGGTCCATTTTCCGTGGCGGAAGGGCGCCAAGCGCGACGGACCGAAAAAATCGTCGTTGGACTTTGCCTGACGCAGTTTCCACAACGGAACCCATATCGTCGGGTTAGGCCCATAGGCGACGAAAAATACCCCTTAGCGGACGATTTTGAGACGTTGTCTATCAGAACTTTTCTTGTAGTGTTTATAACCACCCATTTACGCAGTGGTGTTTGATGTAATCAAAGTACCTTTCTGGTATAAGTGATTTACACGATCTCATGGTCATAAGGACTAGGTAACTATGTATCGAAAGCTTATAGCAAATAACTTAATGACGAGATCTTATGCTACGCTTAATTGGGTGTGTCCATTACATCATTCATACAATGATATAACCTTGTTATTAATAACATCCAATGTTCATGATTATGAAACTAATCATCTATTAATCAACAAGCTAGTTAAGAGGCATACTAGGGACTTCTTTGTTGTCTACATATCACACATGTACTAATGTTTCGGTTAATACAATTATAGCATGATATATAAACATTTATCATAAACACAAAGATATATAATAACCATTTATTATTGCCTCTTGGGCATATCTCCAACAGTCTCCCACTTGCACTAGAGTCAATAATCTAGTTTACATATGTAAAGATATAACACCTTGGCCTTCTGGTGCTTTATCATGTTTTGCTCACGGGAGAGGTTTTAGTCAACGGTTCTGACATGCTCAGAAACGTATGTATTTTGCAATTCATATGCGTCTCAGCGCATCACTCATTTTCCAAATGAGTCGGCATATATGCTTAGTCCTCTGGTGGAACCTTAATTTCGCGGTCTGAAATATGTCACTAATATTGTCACACACAATATAGCTTCAAAGTTCTGACTTTGTCGGAACTACACCAAATTCTCAAAGAACCTCCTGACTTAACATCCTTTGTCATTGTCAAAACAATGACATATTCTGCCTTCTTTTGTAGAATCCATCACAATATTTAGAACTCTTCTAAATCTAGCATAGACAACTTCTAGCTCATTGTGCTACCTTTTAAACAACACTTAGTCTAATTTGAGATTTGAAATTATATTTTATATGTGACAAAACCAATATCGGTGTAACACCTTACAGCGATTTGTTTGTCATTTCTTCATACAAAATATATATATATATCCTTAGTTCTTCTAAAGTACTTAAGGATATTCTTACTGTCGTTCAATGATCATCATATGAATCATTCTGGTATATGCTCATAACACTTTATAGCACATGATATCTGATTGTGTACATGTTATTCGTGATCTATAATCACTCATGTGTTTTTACTCATTGAGTGTCAGATACACTCAAGTCTTGTTAAACCTTCACATGACAAGAACATTTTCTTAATATTTCTATATTGAACTACTTCAATATCCATCATATGTACTTTGACTTAAACTTATTTATGTGTTTCAATCTATCTTCATAGATCTTGACACTAAATTTGTTTCAGTCCATATCCTTTCATTGAAGTTAATTCTCAATGAAACCTTTTAATCAAGTATATAATTACATCATTTATAACCAACTATATGTCACCTACATAAAGTATTATAAATGTGTCTTAGCGCTCCCACTTAATTTCTTGCAAATGCAAGCCTCTTCATCGTCTCTGATGAAATCAAAAACTCTTTGACTATTTCATCTGGTGAAGATTCTAACTCCGTGATACTTACTTCATCCAATTGAAGTTCGTATACCTATCTAGTATTCCATGGACCAGCAAAACTCTTGGTTGTATCTTGTATACACCTTTAATATACACTTCTGTTAAGTAGTGTATTTTGCCATCCTACTAGCATATCTCATAAAAGAAATATGTAGTGATTACTAGAATAATCCACATAGACTATAAGCATTGCTACGGAAGATCTAATCTTATCGTAGTCAACTCTTTGAACTTTGTCGTAAACAATTTTTCGACAAGTCGAGCTTCTTTAAGGATATTCCATCCAAGTCCATCAATTTTATAAATCCATTTACTTTCAAAAAGTATTTATCTATCTTGGATTTCATGGCGTATAGCCATTTTAACGGAGTCAGGGCCCATCATAACTTCTTTGTTTGTAGTTGGTTTATCATTATTCAAAATCAATCCTTTGTTCACAAATCATTTATTTGATCACAAAGTAAACCATACCTACAAGGTTCAATATGTACTTCGATCTCCATGGCTAAAACACTTTGTAGTCATGGGAGCCATGATCGTCGTGGCCGCTTCCGAAACAAATTCCGATGCTGCGCTACTCTGATCATTATGCTCAGGTTCATAAACCTTATCAAATTATATTGTCCTCCCACTCAAATACTTCACTAGAAACAATTTCTCGGAAATAAGAAACATTGACAAACACTTTTGTCTTTGTCTCGTGGGAAGAATTCCCAATTAATTCTCTGGGATAACCAACAAAGACATTCATCCGATTTTGGTTGTAAACTCTTAGACCAAAATTTAAAGAAAGACTATTAGGGTTTATACCCATACCATAACTCGTATGGTGTCATTTCAACGGATCATGATGATGCTCTATTCAGTGTAAAAGCGGTAGTCACTAAAGCATAATCCACAAAAATATAATGGCGTCATAATATTTTATCTCATCATTAATCCAACAAGGTTTGGATACATATCTTGGATACTATATCATCATTATGATACTCCAAGAAATGTGAGTTGTAGAACAATTTCATAACTCTCTTAGATGTTCGCTAAAACTCGTAATTCAAATATTTCTACCATGATCCAATCATAGATATTTGACTTTTCTATTACGATGATTTCCACTTCATGCTGAAATTTATTTGAATCTATTCAAATGTTTCAAACTTCTTTCTTATTGAATATATCCACATATATACTCAATTCATTGTTGGAAGTTTTCATGAAGTAGAAGAATCTCCCGCACACAACTATGCCCAGTGAACTACATACATCATCATGTATATTTCCACTAAGTTAGTTGCCCGTTTCAACTCTTGGCCTATGAACGGTATTTTAGTCATTCTCTTTAGAAAAGATTTGCAAGCGCCAAACGATTCAAAAATCAAATGACTCCAAAAATCCATTTGCATGGAGTTCCTTCATGCGTTCCTTTCTAACATGACCTAAATGGCGGTTCCACAAATAAGTGGAATTCAAATCATTTGCCTTATGGCATTTTAGCGTCAGTGTTATGTATGTGTGTTTCACCATTAAGATTTATAATAACTTATCCATCATACATGGAGTAATGTCATAATTTGAACAACTCATTGTTTTTATTTGACCAGAGCAAAATAACAATTATTAAGTTCTTTATTATAAATTCTAAGGGCTAGATAGAATGCCAACGATGAACATAATAACACTTTATTTTTGTTCCAGACGTGCATACCTATCATATTCCTTGTCAGTCACTTAGGCCATTGTATTCTTGTATTGTGTTGTTTTGTATGACACTTCATACCAACCAATATAGCACTAATACCCAAGAATTTCATTGTGTGACTAAACTAGGAATACATCCATAACATGTATATCATTTATATACACCTGAGCTAGACTTTCTAGTCTTTTCTTTATTTCTGCCAGAATATCTTTTGCAGTTTCTCTTTTAGCTTTCCTCATTATTCAGAAAAACACTTCAACATCAATAACTTCTAGGTTTGTTGGTCAAATACCAATAACCTTGAGGTTTTTACTTTGAAGTTGTTCATCATATGACAAGTGTTCTAGATTTCACTTATTAGTAACTATGATGAACAATTTCACTCATAATTTTATCCATCAATTCATGACAACTTTTTGAGACCATGTCTGTACATGCTAGGCTCATAAAGTTTAACCTTAGTATTTGTATGTGCAAATCTGGCTTGCACCCATTGTAAGCACACGTAGAATCTATAACACCCGATCATCACGTGATGCTTCGATACGACGAGTCTTAGCAACGGTGCATACTAAGGATGATAACTTCATGGATATGCGAATATCGTTAGTGCTCCAATAGTTGGAGGATTGTGACGCCTGGCGTCTTCAACCTTCATACATTCCCATAAAACTTATGAGTTTATGTAGTCTCACCAAATTATATTCTATCATCTTGCAATAAGGTCTTAGATATCACATATATCTCATACCTTGATTATTTCTGAAAACTAAATTTTCAGCTCCTTACTTTTCAAACAGATTTGAACTTCAAGTTTCACGGAGACAAGATAACTTTAGGTACTAATTGAAACCATAGCTCTCTGAATCAACAAAGTGAGTTTCACTAAAAGTTTGCAATAGGACTTAATCAATTCTTGATTCTTTAACAATACGGTACTAATCCGTAAAGTTTCTTATCAGATTTTAACAGTATTTCTATCTCAATAACAAGACTAGCGCATAGTAGTAAACGGATGCCAATACTACAAAATTAATTCAAAATACTACTCAGACTATGTTTATGATAATTAGTTCATGTTTTAATCTAATTACTAATGAACTCCCACTTAATACAACATCCCTCATAGTTGTTAAGTGGTACACGATCCAAATCCACTACATCAAAACCGATCATCACGTGAGATGATGTAGCTTCAATGGTGAACATCAACATGTTGATCATATCATCCATATGACTCGTGTTCAACCTTTCGGTTTCCGTTGTCCCGAGGCCATGTCTGTACATGCTAGGCTCGTCAAGCAAACCCAAGTATTCCGCGTGTGCAACATGGCTTACACCCGTTGTATGTCGAGTTTATCACACCCGATCATCACGAGATGCTTCAAAACGTCGAACAATGCAACGGTGCATACGAGGGAAGAACACTTTATTATCTTGATATTAATGTGAGGGATCATCTTATAATGCTACCGTCGCGATCTAAGCAAAATAAGATGCATAAAGGATTAACATCACATGCAATTCATATGTGATATGATATGGCCCTTTTGTCTTTGCGCCTTCGATCTTCATCTCCAAAGCACGGACATGATCTCCATCATCAACGGGCATGATCTCCATCATCGTCGGCGTAGCGTCAAGGTCCATGGCGCCATCTTCATGATTGTTCACCTCATGTAGCAACTATTACAACTACTTTGAAATACTACTCAACATGAAATTTAAAGACAACCATAAGGCTCCTGCCGGTTGCCACAATACAATAATGATCATCTCATACATAGTCATCATCACATTATGGCCATATCACATCACCAAACCCTGCAAAAACAAGTTAGACGTTCTCTAATTTGGTTTGCATATTTTACGTGGTTTAGGGTTTTCGAGCAAGATCCAATCTACCTACGAACATCAACCACAACGGTGATACTAGTGTTGTCAATAGAAGAGTAAATTGAATCTTCACTATAGTAGGAGAGACAGACACCCGCAAAGCCACTTATGCAATACAAGTTGCATGTCAAGCGTGGAGCAAATCTCATGAACGCGGTCATGTAAAGTTAGCCCGAGCCGCTTCATCCCACTATGCCACAAAGATGCAAAGTACTCAACTAAAGATAACAAGAGCATCAACGCCCACAAACCATTGTGTTCTACTCGTGCAACCATCTATGCATAGACACGGCTCTGATACTGTAGGATAACGTAGCATAGAAAACAAAAATTTTCCTACGGCGAACACGCAATCCAAGCCAAGATGCAATCTAGAAGACGGTAGCAACGAGGGGATTGTCGAGACTCACCCTTGAAGAGATTCCAAAGCCTACAAGAGGAGGCTCTTGTTGCTGCGGTAGACGTTCACTTGCCGCTTGCAAAGCGCGTAGAAGATCTTGATCACGATCGGTTCGGCGCCACGACGGGCAGCACCTCGTACTCGGTCACACGTTCGGTTGTTGATGAAGACGACGTCCACCTCCCCGTTCCAGCGGGCAGCGGAAGTAGTAGCTCCTCTTGAATCCGACAGCACGACGGCGTGGTGTCGGTGGCGGTGTAGAAGTCCGGCGGAGCTTCGCTAAGCTATGCGGGCAATATGAAGTGGAGGAGCAAAGCTAGGGTTTGGGAGGGGGTGGCCGGCCACTCTATGGGGGGCGGCCAGCTTGTGGTCTTGGGGTGGCCGGCCCCCTCCCTTGGCCCTTCATTATATAGGTGGATCCCAAGTGTTGGTGTCCAAGTCTTCGAATAAGACCCGAAACCAAAACCTTCCATATGGTGGGAAACTTTCCCTCCCACTAGAGGTGGGAATTCCACCTTCCATGGGGGGGGTGGCCGGCCCCCTAAGGGGAGTCCACTTGGGACTCCTCCCCCACTAGGGTTGGCCGGCCATGGAGGTGGAGTCCCATGTGGACTCCACCTTCCTTGGTGGTTTCTTCCGGACTTTTCTAGAACCTTCTAGAACCTTCCATAGAACCTTCCGCATCATTTTATTCACATAAAATGACATCCTATATATGAATCTTATTCTCCGGACCATTCCGGAACTCCTCGTGATGTCCGGGATCCCATCCGGGACTCCGAACAAATATTCCAACTTCATTCCATATTCAAGTACTACCATTTCAACATCCAACTTTAAGTGTGTCACCCTACGGTTCGTGAACTATGCGGACATGGTTGAGTACTCACTCCGACCAATAACCAATAGCGGGATCTGGAGATCCATAATGGCTCCCACATATTCAACGATGACTTTAGTGATCGAATGAACCATTCACATACGATACCAATTCCCTTTGTCACGCGATATTTTACTTGTCCAGGGTTTGATCATCGGTATCACACTATACCTTGTTCAACCTCGTCTCCTGACAAGTACTCTTTACTCGTACCGTGGTATGTGGTCTCTTATGAACTTATTCATATGCTTGCAAGACATTAGACGACATTCCACCGAGAGGGCCCAGAGTATATCTATCCGTCATCGGGATGGACAAATCCCACTGTTGATCCATATGCCTCAACTCATACTTCGGATACTTAATCCCACCTTTATAACCACCCATTTACGCGGTGGTGTTTGATGTAATCAAAGTACCTTTCGGTATAAGTGATTTACACGATCTCATGGTCATAAGGACTAGGTAACTATGTATCGAAAGCTTATAGCAAATAACTTAATGACGAGATCTTATGCTACGCTTAATTGGGTGTGTCCATTACATCATTCATACAATGATATAACCTTGTTATTAATAACATCCAATGTTCATGATTATGAAACTAATCATCTATTAATCAACAAGCTAGTTAAGAGGCATACTAGGGACTTCTTTGTTGTCTACATATCACACATGTACTAATGTTTCGGTTAATACAATTATAGCATGATATATAAACATTTATCATAAACACAAAGATATATAATAACCATTTATTATTGCCTCTTGGGCATATCTCCAACAATCTCATGGTCGAAGGATTAAGACAACTATGTATTGAAAGCTTATAGCAAATGAACTTAATGACTTGATCTTATGCTACGCTCATTTGGGTGTGTGTCCATTATATCATTCACCTAATGACATAACCTTGTTATTAATAACATCCAATGTTCATGATCACGAAACCATGATCATCCATTAATCAACAAGCTAGTTATACAAGAGGCTTACTAGGGACTCCTTGTTGTTTACATAACACACATGTATCAATGTTCGGTTAATACAATTTTAGCATGGTATGCAAACATTATCATAAACACAAAGATATATTATAATAACCATTTTATTATTGCCTCTTGGGCATATCTCCAACACTCAGTGCATGGATCACATCTATGGAACACCCTCTTCAACCTCCACGACTTGCATGTCTCAGTCAATCCTTGCAACTCTTATATTCACTTGATCCTGCACCCTATCCAATGTTTAACCTCAAGATCACTTCCTTCACTGTCACCTCTTGTTTTATTCAAGTTAAATCTTCATAAAACCAAGAGTGGGACTGATGGGTACATTTTGTAGCCACCATCTACCCTTGAGAACACTCCTCCCTAAATAGTTCTCTTCCTCAAAACCCTACTGTTTCTCTTCTCTGGTTTTGACCACAAAACTACTTCTAGTTTTGTTAAAGCTTTTCAAGATATTTCTTCAAAGAAAACAAGGAACTGAAATGGGTTTTGTTTTTCATCCCATTCCTACCAAGTACTGATTTCTAAAACATTACTCTCTATTTTGCTTTCCTTTTTACAAAAAGGCTTGTTATGGTATTTATGCCATTTCTTGTTTATTTTAAGTTTGAGAAAACTCTACTTTACTTGAGAAAGTAAGTAGAACATTTTGAACTCCTATGTTCCAACTAGTTCTCTCTCAATATTTTCCAGTTCCATTCCACTTGAGTTCATTACCAATTGTCCCTAGACAATTGAGGTTTTCAAATAATTTTCAAATGAATTCTATTTCAAATGGCAATTCTTGCACATATTGTGCACAACTCTGATCTACCACATTGTATCCCCTCATCCTCCAATTCTTGATCAAATGAATGATCATTTGATTCTTTCAAATGGACTCCCCTCAACTGAACCCTAGACGCTGGGAGTATTTCAAAACCACTCTCAATTGACTTCTTATTTGAAAAACAACTTATATTTCATCATGCCCATCTCACTCCTCTGCTCATTACCATCATCACCTTGACCTCTTGAATTGATGACTTATGTCACCATATTCATCCTTGTTATTGTATCATTATTTCCATCACTATCCTTCTAAATCTTGGACACTTTATCACTTATAGAAACCAATTTTCTTTGCATAACACAAGTGGTGTTGTGAGTCTTGCATAGGCACTTGAGCACCATGTGTCTCATCTTGTTTGGAGTAGTCAAGTCTCAAATCTTGTGGCGGCCATCTCCAAAATAGCTTGCACATGAAAACTTGTACACCACCATAACCATCACACTCTTCCTCCATCTCTAGCTCTTTTATATCTTCATACACATCATATAAGCCACCATCTTGGCAAGTAATAATGTGGCTCCACTATAATCAACATGTATGTTGGAAACTCCCTTTGATGATTCATTTTAGAGTGGCACATGAAGGAGCCGGCCATGTCAAGATTTTCGGCCAGCCCTTCCTCTTCATTTCCTTCCTCCACAAGTCTTGCCTCCCACCTAACCCAATCAATAAATGGGCAGCCACCCACCTTGGCCAATCAAAGAAGGAGGCAGCCACCCCTCTCCCTCTATAAAAGGGGCTTGGCCGGCCACCTCCTCCCCTTTGCTTCATTTCTTCCAACTCTCCACTCTCTCACACTCTCCTCCTCCACTTTCCCACGAAATGTTGCTGCCCCTTGCTCCCATGGCCGGCCATGACCATGGAAAGAGCTCCAAGATGAAGCTCCCTCCTCCCTCAAGCTCCCCCTCACCATGAGAGCATCCCTCTCACTCTCTTCTCCCCTAACCCTAGATGAATCCAACTCTCTTTCTCTTTTCCCCTCTCACAAGATTGGATCTTGATGCACCTTGCATGTTGGTCCAAGCATGGAGAAGGTTGAGCAATCCTCAGATCTGAAATCCTTGACCAAAGTTCGTCCAAAACCTTGCAGTAATTTCTGTAATCTTGCTGTTTCAGATTCTGGTACGAACTTGTAAAATCCACCAAAACTCGTGTGCATATCGAAATCGAGTGATTCAAAATTCCGCAGATAGATACTGAAAATATCTACAACTTGGCGTTGGTCTCATCCTCAAATTCGTCACAGATTTTCCTCGGTAAATAAAGTTCTGTAACATGCAGATTCACTGTTTATTAAATAAGTTTCGTTTTACAAAACTTTTTTGAGCAAACTCAACTGAGGGTGAAAGCCCTCTTCAATACCTTCATTTTGGCGGTGGTTTCACTTCGATTGACCTCCTGAAACTGAAATGGTTCACAGATCAAGATCTGGTCAGATCGACTTTGTCGAATTAAATCAGGAGCCTGGGAACGAATTTTTGAATGAAACAAATTGGGTAAGAACCACCTTTTTAATACCTTTCAGATGCAACTGACCTCATATTTTTCAGAACTACTTACGATTTTTGGTGAATTAAACTTGTTCTGTGTGTTCTGCAGACATGGCTGTTAGCTTTTAAATCACTAAAAATCCATCTTTGAGCCTAATTGAGTGATTCCAGTTTTGTAGGACTGCTGTATGTTTTCTTAATCATCTCCAACAAGTTTCAAACATTTATCTGTTATGAAAATCCAGTTGCAAAGAAAATGGTAAATACATGCAGTAACCTTGTTAATCCATTTGTGACAGTTTCAGAAATATTTTGAACCCAAATCCAATTGTGTATGCATCTATGTTTTAATATCTTTAAAATGCCAGTGGTTCCATATTTTTAGGATTTTTCTACGATTTATGGCTTACAGATCTTGTTTTCTGTACAGTCAGATTCAAATAAATTCCTAAATTTGTAGGATTAATATTTTTGGGTGAATCCACTTGGATTAGTCTTGTATTAGTACTGGCCATCTAGGAAAAATATTATTAGTCTCTGTTCATGTATATTTGTTACTGCTAATAATATGTGTGTGTTATATGAGTTGTTGAACCAAAACTTTTTGGTTTATTTTAAAACCTTTGATCAACTCTTTTATCGGAAATGGGTAACCTTTGTTTTATTCTTGAACAACAAAACCTCTGCATCTTAAACCAAGTTCTATTTTTTCACTTGAGTTTTCAAATGGTGTGGTATCTTGCTTGTTTCCTATTCATGTGTAGTGTTATGTAAGTTTTATAAAATAGGAAGAATGATTTGTGCTTTTCCAAAAATATTTGAAAATAAAATATACATGTTTGTGATGCCAAACTAATGCACTTGTCCTCTTTCTAATGTTATCTACTAGGGGATACTTAGTTTGTGCCATGGTGATACCCGAGAGAGGCATTTGCTAAGTTGTGATACTCTCGTGCCTTACTAGGTAAATAAATTGGTCTTCTTTTAAAATTGTTATGGAGTAACTATAAGTTATTTGTATGTTAGCCCTTAGTAAAGTGGTTAGCTATCGATTGTTGAATGTTGCATGCTTGTTATGATTGGTGCAATGTGATTGATTGTGTTCCTTTTATATTTTCCGGCGATAGATGCGAACGATTCCGGAGAAGAAGAAGAAGTGGAATCGGACAAGGATTTTATTTATATTATTGGAATTCTTATTTGATGGAGTTGAAGAAGTCCAGGGACAAATAAGCCAAGGCAAGCCATCTTTGATCTCTGATATTGAATCACATATTGTGGTTACTTGTTGTTATGCTTGTCTCTCGTTTTATCTTGTGTTGTTTCTACTTATGTTGATGGAGCATGCTCACCGTGAGCATGTTTAGTCTCTTTGGCACCTCACCGATAATCCCCTTTTAGTGACATGGTGGTTGTCATCTTCATGATCTTGGTGTACCCTCTAAGTGTGATGGGTATGCCCACTTATCTTGTGTGTGTCGACCTATTGACACCTTCTTGAACCCCTTGTTGCTTTTATGCATACTTATTTTCGAGTATGTTGAACCCCTTGTTGATCATGGCTATGCCATCCTACCTTGTTGAGTTACATGGTTACCTTAAGCATGTTACACTTCTTTCCAATTCACTCCTACACCCTTGTTAGTGTAGTAGTAATAACATCATAATTTTGGTGTACTCTCATTTTGAGATGAGTATGCCTACCTACCTTAGGTATGTCAAATATCGTTGATCACCCTCACTTCTATTAGTGTTGGTTGGTTAACACCACAAATCTGAAAGTATTTTCCCTCTTATGTTGACAACATGCATGCTTACCCTAAGCATGTATGCCCCCTTGACCACCTATCATCTTCTTAGTGGCATGATGATTAACATCATGACCCTTGTTGTATCATCCTACTTATATTGTCCCTATGCATGCTTACCCTAAGCATGTATGACTCCTTTTTGACACCTCAATCATCATCTCCTTAGTAGTATGATGGTTAGCATCATGCTCTTGTTGATATCTTAGTTCTCGACAATCAAACCTTAGGTTGGGAAACCCCGATGTTTTATGTTTTGGAAAAACTTTGAAAACTTTGGGAAGATGTTGTCTTGCCCAAGTGTTGTTCAAGAGAAAGGTCTTGATGTTTCGGAAAGTGGTATGGTTGGTTGTGGAAAAACAAAGGAAGTGTGGGTAAAATGTTTTTAAAGGAGCACTGCGTATAAGTGTACGCCAGCCCAACTTTTATTGCGCAACCACTCTACCCCAACGTGGGCACGGGGCTTAGCCCTAGTTTTTGAAGCTGGCATGAGACACCTTCACAACTCTCTAGGAGGGTCACGATGACCTCGACGCCGGGTTGCGCTCGAAGGAGGCAATACACTGTAGTTTTCTATAGCCGGACGATTCTGAGAGTCTTCTGTCGTGGCGCCGGAATACGCTCAAAAGGAGGTATGCTGCCGGGGTGCCGGAAGGGGTAAGCCCGCAGGGAAGGACTCATGTCAGTGGAGATAAGCGAATGGTTATGTTCGGCTATCCGTCGTGGCATACGTTGTTATGCGGGGATGATGCCCACACGATAGGTATCTGGATAGTTGTGGGGAAAGTGTGCAAACTCTGCAGAGTCAAATCTATTCGAATAGCCGCGTCCGCGGTCATGGACGGGTTGAAATGGCCTACCTTAACCTGGGCTAGTTTTGTTTTAGAAAGGCTTTACAAAGAAAAAGAGAAAGTTGTTTTCGGAGTACCGGTACGGGAAAGAGGTTGACCATGTGAAGATGGTCAGAAAGGAAATAAAAAGGGCTACTCCCATCCTAGTGTTTTATGTTGAAGAACTCTTTTGAAGTATCTTCTTTAACATAGAGATGTCATAGGTTATCTTTTGAAGTATATTCTTCAATAAAGATATAGAGATGTCATAGAAATGTCTTATCACCCTCTTAGTGTCCCCTTCAACTGCGATGTTGGGATGCTACATCCACAAGAGAAACTAATTCTCTTTCACAAGCTATATCCACAAGAGAAACTATTCTTCCTCTCTTGTCTCTTTTAGTTAGCATTGTTGGCACCTTTCTTGTACTCACGGCTTTGTCCCTGGCTATTTACTTGGCCAGACTTGAATGAGTTCGACAGATGAAGAAGGAGTTGACGACGTCTATGTGAGCTAGGAACGTCTTCCCAGTCAGTTGACTGTAGGGTAACGGCAGATGACTTGGGCTCTACGCTGATTGAAGTGATTTCCGCGGCTCTGTTGATTGGATTAGGTCCTTTGAGGCTATTATGTACAGATTGGTCATGTGACCTTATTGTAATTTTCTTATTCCATTTTGTAAAAGATGATGTAATTTGATATCAGTTCGGTTATGTGTTCACGGCACACTGATCATGGGAACATGAACTATATACATAACAGGGTATTTCGGACAGCTAGTCCGGGGTCCCCAGTGGTATCAGAGCTATCCTGACTGTAGGAGACCTTAGTTAGCATGGACGTTAGTTAGGAAACAATTACTTGGACAAAACTATTTACGAAACAAATTCTTTCTCTAGTTGGAAGCATAGCTTCTACTCCTCTTATTTCTTCAAAACTTCTAAATTCTTGTCTCTCCGGTTCATAAAAATGTTTGAAAAGTCTTACTATGTTGTCTCATCCACTTCAAACCTACATATTGGACGATGTCCCCAACTCAGACCGAAGACTTGAACTCTAAGATGGATCAATTCGTCGGGAAGACTCATGTATCTCCAACAACAGCTATTGAATATTGGATGCCAACTCATCTGTATGCTTATAGGGATGATAATGTCATGTCTTTGGTTATCACCAAAGTCTGTCAAGGAGCTGACCTTGTTCCTCCATGGACTTGCACCTTTTTGCAGTCGTCCGGGATCAAGTCCTCAATTCTCGACTAGTAATTTTTAGGACAGCCACGAGAAGATCTCGACTTCGGGAGCACCTCAACAGCCGCCCCCTCGAAGACCTCACATCCCCGGGATGTTGAGCAAGAAGACTACACAGTTTTAGCCTCTGCCTCAACACCGGAGACTCAACCCCAGGCCTGCTTCACCACCAACAGCTTCGAAAGTCCTTATTGCAGCCGATGACGGCGGTATGAAGACGTCAACATATGCGACCAGCCCCAAACCGATAGGATGGATAGGACAAATTCAATCGCTTTGATTGAGCTACCCCTGCGTATTAAGCATCCTCGGGTACTTAGAGTACCATGTCTGGTGTGATGATTGCTTGTAGTTTCCTCGTGTGCTGCCTTGAGTGTTTTTATCTGTTTGTTGTGCGTATGATTGTCTTGGTTATGCGGTCTGAAAACCACCTTTAGTGTGATAACCTAGCTTAGAAAGCCTCCCTAAGATGTTTTCTCCTTCATTTACCTCACCGATAAAATGCTAACTGCTAGTTATCGGATAAGTTGACCCTGTTAACCATCGATTTTCAACAGTCGGAGAAACTAACCCTACCCCGACCTACGCTAACTACTTTCAAGATCAGCCAAAGCATCTCTACCTACGCCAAGAAAGAAGAAGCCCATACCTTCAAGAGTGACTGCACCTCTGCAAGAAGACATACTAACTTTGTCTAACCTTGGAGTATAATCGCGCTAACTTCGAGGATAACTTTTGAGACTACCCTCTAACACACCGTCTAACAAGCTGAGAGGACAATAGCGTCAAAGCCAAGCTACAACACATGGTTCATCTGGTCCTCATCAAGTAAAGCATGAAGATACCTCCAGACTCAAGATTAGGTGTAATTTACCCGCTCACTTCTTAACAGGGATAAGTCAGCACTGACCCTCAAGCTGAATACCGTCTCTGACAACCGTTGTTGCTGCTTCACATGGAGACCAACCAGGCATGTCATCAACTTACTAACTTACCGCGCATCCTATGATTTAGTAAACACCGTGAGTGCCTCTTGAAGTTATGGTCTGCACGTCGCCCATGAAGATCCTTCAACTGATTACGGAAGATCGATGACTTCTTTAGAAGCCCCAGACAGAGCCTCATGGCAGTAGCTCAGAGTTTCTCTGAAAACCCCCGACGAAAAATCTTAAGGGTGGAAGACTTCGTCTTCCACTAAAAATTGATGCTAACCCTAAAACTTTAAACCTTTCCAAAAACACCGTTGGGAACTTGGGATGCACTAACTCCCCTTGAACTGCACCTCGCTCCCTGAAGATGCTTCAACTCAAGACGAGAGAAAGATCACTTCTTCGAAAGCACCGACAAGACCCGTGGCCGAAGCTTAGAGTTTTTAAACCCCCCTATGAACAATTTTAAGGGTGGAAGACTTCGTCCTCCACTAAAATTTAAAGTTAACTCTAAAAAGTTTTCAACCCTGCTAAAGCACCGCTAGAGTGCACTAACTCTCCCAGAATCTTGAACCCACGCTAGGATAGCTTAGAAGCTACAGATCTAACACCTACATGGAGTAGTCAACCTCTTTATGAAGTTCGCCATCGGCAGGAATCTATCATGTCTCCCAGAAGATGAAGCAACGACCTTCTCAACAATGGCACATCTACAGAAGGATGGAGTCTAACTTTAGTTAAACTTCACAAC
Organism: Lolium multiflorum; assembly: GCA_030979885.1. Classification (NCBI taxonomy): domain Eukaryota; kingdom Viridiplantae; phylum Streptophyta; class Magnoliopsida; order Poales; family Poaceae; genus Lolium; species Lolium multiflorum. Next base: position 221,287,807 of record CM061749.1, on the reverse strand, counting down.
CCCTCTAGTTCTACGCATAGTAATCTCGGGACGAGATTATTTTAAGGGTGGAAGAGTCTGTCACGCCCCAATTTTTTTGCAACTAAGATTAATTGTACTTAATGCAAAAATTAGGGGGAACAAAAACTTTTTCTATAAACTAAATAGATGAATTGCCTTGATCTGTTTGTTATAATGAATTGCCTTGATCTGTTGGTAGATGAATTGTCTTGATTTGCTTGTTGAGTTTTGTCTTGAGCTACCTTTAAGAACAACACTCCTAGTGGTAAAGCAAACAACTCACCTAATAAAAGACATGTGGGGCTTGGGAATTTTTTTTTACTTCTTACTACCTCAAACCTCTCTCCTAAAAGCAACATGAGTGTGCCATCTTGATTTTTTCTCTTTGTGGTACAAGATAGCTCAATCATCCTTAATTCAAAACTTGGGATCATCTACCCCTAGCTACATCCCTCTCTTGTACCCACTCATCCTTGTTGGTTTTGAGGCAATGTCGACCATCTGTGTTACCAGGCTTAAAATGTCCAGACTTGGGCAGTTGATATCTAAGCAACCACCACTGTTACTAGTGATCTAAGTGCATGGATCCCATCTATGCAACACCCTCTTCAACCTCCACGACTTGCATGTCTCAGTCAATCCTTGCAACTCTTATATTCACTTGATCCTGCACCCTATCCAATGTTTAACCTCAAGATCACTTCCTTCACTGTCACCTCTTGTTTTATTCAAGTTAAATCTTCATAAAACCAAGAGTGGGACTGATGGGTACATTTTGTAGCCACCATCTACCCTTGAGAACACTCCTCCCTAAATAGTTCTCTTCCTCAAAACCCTACTGTTTCTCTTCTCTGGTTTTGACCACAAAACTACTTCTAGTTTTGTTAAAGCTTTTCAAGATATTTCTTCAAAGAAAACAAGGAACTGAAATGGGTTTTGTTTTTCATCCGATTCCTACCAAGTACTGATTTCTAAAACACTACTCTCTATTTTGCTTTCCTTTTTACAAAAAGGCTTGTTATGGTATTTGTGCCATTTCTTGTTTATTTTAAGTTTGAGAAAACTCTACTTTACTTGAGAAAGTAAGTAGAACATTTTGAACTCCTATGTTCCAACTAGTTCTCTCTCAATATTTTCCAGTTCCATTCCACTTGAGTTCATTACCAATTGTCCCTAGACAATTGAGGTTTTCAAATACTTTTCAAATGAATTCTATTTCAAATGGCAATTCTTGCACATCTTGTGCACAACTCTAATCTACCACATTGTATCCCCTCATCCTCCAATTCTTGACCAAATGAATGATCATTTGATTCTTTCAAATGGACTCCCCTCAACTGAACCCTAGACTCTGGGAGTATTTCAAAACCACTCTCAATTGACTTCTTATTTGAAAAACAACTTATATTTCATCATGCCCATCTCACTCCTCTGCTCATTACCATCATCACCTTGACCTCTTGAAAATATGACTTATGTCACCATATTCATCCTTGTTATTGTATCATTCCGTTTTTCCGATCGGCTGTTGTGAACCGTTCGATCGATAATGTGACACTGCTCATATGGTCCGAACCGTCCGTTCCAGTTTACTTATGTTTTGTTGCTCTCATTTCCCCCACCCTCTCTCGTGAGTGAACAGTGTTTTGAGAGTCTCTCTCTCTCTCTCCGCCGGCTCCCCTCTCCCTCTCCTCCGGAGGCCTTGCCGGCCGGAGTGACTGGGAGAGGGGAAGCTGGTCCCCCTCTATATATAGTAGTTTAGGTCTAGTTTATGTTTCCCTAGTGGAGTTTGGCGATATGCCGGCGGATGGTGAGCTCCCCGCGCTTCCAAGCGGCGATGGGTGGCCGGTGATGGAGATCCTGGTGGTGCCAGCGGCGTGGTGCTGGTGGCTGCTGCTCAAGATCTTCCTTCCCCTGTCCAAGAATAAGCTTGAAGATGTGGTCAGGGCTCTGGATCTAGGATTCGGGGTCATGGCTGCAGCTATGTGCAGATCCAGGGTGGCTGATGGTTGGTGCCTCCTGCTCGGTGCTCGCCATGGTGGCAAGAACGGCTGGACGCCCCAGATCTCCGTCTGCTTGCTCCTGGATTTGCGTCGGGGGAGTATTGAAGCAGCTCCCGGGAGTTCCTCCACGACTGTCCTCGATTGGCAGCCGTCTGAACTGGTCGTAGGGCGACCACTCCCTCCTCCTTCGTCGGCGACGGTGTACTCTGGCCAGCGAAAGCAGGTCTACAACAACCTCCAGGCCATGATGCCACAGCGGAGGCCCTTCAGTTTCGTCGGAGTTAGCTCCCGCCTCCATGCCCCAAGTGGTTCTGTCCCCGACGACATGGAGGTTGGCTCCGGCGAGCTCTACGGTGGTGGAACCGGAGCTGGACTCGATCACGTTTTCACTTTTCAGTCGAAGGTCCTTTGTGCTAAATGTGAGGGTTGGTTTGTAATTTTCTACTTCTTCTGGACCCTTTTTGTAATTTGTATCTCCACCGCTGATAATGGAAAGATGCTCTAGGTCCTTCGGGACCTCCCCTGTTCAAAAAAAAAAGAAAGTTTACTTCTGTTCGCCCTCTGTGACCTACACTCCCGATAGCTACCTCCACTGATGGTGAGGGCCTGCTTTTCGCGGGGCCCGCCGATCAGCGACTCTGTGTACATGGTCGTGTGTGGTATTGAAACGGACACACCCGCGGTGGCTGACTCCGGAATTTCGCATACCTGCCGGGGGCAAAATTGTCTTTTCACGTCTCATTTCTTTCTGCGTTGCTGTGGAGAGGACAAGCGTGGTGATCTGCCCTTCGCCGGCGGGTACGGGGCGAACTGTCTCGCCGGCCATGGCGGACCCCCTCTGTACGCCTGGGGAGAGAATTGCTGACTCCCGTCCACAGCTCCTCCTCCCTTTCTCTCCCTCCCCTGCTTCATCTCTCCAGAACCCTAGTCGCCACCGTTGGTTTTCTCCAGATCTCGGTTGATTCCGTCGGCGACTGGATCGGCGGCAGCGTCGGCGACCATGGATGCCGCCGGCAGGTACGCCTCTCTCCCCTCTCTTCCTAACCTGTCTCATCCCCCTCTCTCTAAGTTGTCTCCCTCCATCTCTGCTCTCTCTCCCTCTCCCTCACCCGTCTCATCTCCTCTCAGGGCCGTGGCGATGGTGATGTGGGGAATAGACCAGCGGAGGAGGAGGAAAGGCTCTGGGCGGGGGTCTAGCACGGGGTGGATGTCAGCGATGGAGGGCAGCAGGCGGTGAACACGATGACGTCCTCATTTGCCCCGACCTCGATCCGGATCGCGGCGGTAGCACAGGTTCCCAGGGTGGTTGACCTCTCTCCTCTCCATTCTATCCCACGATTCATCTTCCAAGTACAGGTGCTCCAGCTGTTGTTTTGATTCTCACTTTTGCTTCCCATGGAACATCATAAATCCAAAAATGGCAATTGTTCTAGACCATATTCTAGCTGTAGATTTTGAGGATGATTTGCAAGCTCCTTCGTCTAGGTATTTGTTGAGGCTGATTTGAACCACATTTCAGCCTGGAGCTCTTGGTTTTGCCGATTGTCCAGTACAATGTTCCCATGTTAATCCCAACATAAACCAAAGATACTGATTAACTGAATCATGCTGTAGTGTATCGCTAATCTTGCCGGCCTTGCTTCGATGAAATAAATAACTTTATGGTTATTACTGCTTAATATGCCTGAGGAAATGTCATTTGTTGAACATGTTGCCCAAAAAAGAGATTAAAATATGTGTTTATACTTTATAGGCAAACAGTACAGATGAAATCTTGCTGGACATACTCACTCCTCTGCAATCTGCAGATATCAGGAGCAGGATTTTGGTGACTTCTCGCATACCTCACATGTACATTTTAAATCCTCTGAGTAGTGAAGACTTTTGGTCCCTGCTCAAGGAACATGCTTTTCCGAGTGATGAAGAGGAAGTCTGTCCAGATCTGCAGCTGATCGCTATTCCTGTGTTTTGGAACCCCACCTTCCGAACGGAGCCTCAGTGTGGGTTTTCTGATCTTTGAACAGTATACATGAGAGGCTATGGGTCTACAATATCTTGATTTATCCTTTTGCATTTGCAGGATAATTATTGTAAGGAGGTAGGTGCTATTGTGCACATTTTTGGAGCCGTGGCGATCCAACGCCGAGTTTCCACAGAAGGTAGTTGCCGCTGCACTTGCCTCATGTTATATGCTTAAAAATCGTTAGTAATAATATAGTGTGGCTTCCACAAATATGTTCGTTGTTGGCACTATCATCAGGATTTGTGATGCAGTGGCACTAGCTTGAACTAATCTGTCTCTCAAATTATACATATAGAGAGATGTATTTTTGTATGTGTTTATAGTCTCCCAGAGCTTAGCGGTGATGTGGTTTTTTGCATTAGGGAAGGAACAAGCAAATACATGAACTTTCAAAACATTGTTGCTGGTCAGCAATTTTCAACAAGATGGAACTTTATAATGATATCTTCCTATCAAATAGGCATGGTACAATTGAGGTACGTACTGTCTTGTACCTTCTCATTAGTTCTTGTGTTTATTTTATTCTATCATACGGCGGGGTTCTTCAGCCTACAAAATATTTCACGATGATTTTATCCATAAACAGACATTTGATAAGTAAATTTCCTCCCCTGCTAGACACGGCCGTACGAGTCATGTGCTTGTATATTTTTTCATCATGAGATCGTTTTAGGTCTGATTTTCTTCTAATTGTTACTGATAAGAAATGAAAACCGAAACATGCTCGCTAATATGGGTGTATTTTGATTCCCTATGAACCATTTGAATTTTTAGGAGGGATGCAAGAGAGAAAAGATAGCATGAGCCATTCGAATAAAAATCTATACCTAATAATAAAGGAAGGATTGTTTCCTTGGTCCGACATTTTTCTTTCCGTTTTTACCCCCGGGTCGCTGGGCTAATTACATGGTTTGCCACCGCTTAAAAGAACCGTAGGTACCGTTTCGTGTTTTCCGGATCAAAGTAGAAAATCGGCTCGTTGAGGAATCGTTTGCTTGGTTCCGGCATGGTGCGGGCATGGTGCGAGCATCTTTCCGTACCGTGAGCTGGTCCATGTATGAATCGGCCCAATTGAACATCACGTTTAGTAATTGTTGCTTCGTTCCATAATATACACATATCGCTGGGTCTGGGCTTCATTACGTATGTAGAATTGTCCCACCTCGCTCCGTTGCAAAAAGTTTTACCCATTCATATACGTGAAGTTGGCAGAATCAGCAAGCCACCTCAAGAATAACAAAAGCAGAATCCCATGCATGTACACTGATGCCTTGGCCAACGAAAGAGAGAGGAGAGGATCAGGATGCTCCCATATATGAGCTCTAAATTAAGCTGGGTCCCTTCAGACATGCAACGAGGAGTGGAAAACAGAAAACGGGATTCCTGACATGCAAGGACAACGGAGGCGGATCCCCAACGAGAGAGGTCGAGAGGAAAATTGGAGATTGGCGGAGGTGGGCATGTAGTAGGCTCTGACAATTGGCTACTTGGACACGGACACGGCCAATATTGGGCCTTAACGATAGGCTGCCCCTCTATTTTTTTTTCCTTTCCCTCTATTTTTTTTCCTTTCCAAGAAAGATAGTATGGAAGAACAAAAGTTTTATTTCAAACATCAAAAGGAGGAAGATTTATAAAGCTGTTCATACAATACAAAAAAAGGAAGGTATCAATCCGAAAATACCGATCCTTATGAAAACCAACATCAAAAGGAGGAAGATTTATAAAGCTGTTCATACAATACAAAAAAAGGAAGGTATCAATCCGAAAATACCGATCCTTAGAAAAACCATAGACCGACGTGGCGACTCCTTCTGATCATAAAAATGCCAGTGGTATATTTCGTACAAAGCAGAGACGTCAAAGATATTTCCAGTAACAAGTTCAACTATAGTAATGGCAGCAAAATACAATGAATGTAGAAATTTTAGAACATAAAAATAAAAGATGTGAGCGTGATTAAGATTGGTGAAATAGTTTGACATGAACATGTATAAGAAAAACTTTCCTCTGATCATTTGGACACCGTCATATAAAAATCTAATTGTTTTTTATAAATAGTACATGTGTTGGGCATGTTGTCTACCGTGGCAACGCACGGGTATTGTGCTAGTAGGTATCAAGGAAAGAAAGGAACCATTTATTTTCCTTTTGATCTTTGATGGTGAAGTTTTTGCATATAATTTGTTGGTGGGAGTTTCCTAAGGGCTACTGGTTCTCCTTCGATTTTGACCTCCGCTTTCTTTTTCCATACGATGATAGGTATTTGTTTTAAGAGCAGGTTCATTATCAGATAATGTTGTTCAACAAGGACAAAGGAAAGATTATGCATAGGTAAATGAATCCGAAATTTGTTTTAGATAATCAGTCCTCTTGAAATTTATTTTTATCTTGATGGTGTTCTATACAATTGAAATGACTCATTTTTAAAATGCTTATATCACGAAGGTGCAAAATAGGTTCTGACTCATGTGTTATCTTACATTCCAAGAAAGACCAAATGTCATTACATTTGGCATGCTTTCTGTAGTGCAGATTTGATGCATGATCCCTTTCTTTCATGGCCTGTAGCACCACAGGATTATCTCCATGAATCACTCCAAGATTTTCTCTGAAGGTAATTTTCCTCTTGTGTTATTCTGCTCAAATTCTGGAAAGGAAACTAGCTGTTGGTATTGTTTCCTATATTGAAGTTGGTTGTAGCTATTGAATAGCTGGTGCATGAGAAGTTGCATACGGTAAGTTCCTCCTACATGCATTTATACAAGTTATTGTAAAAAAAAATTGTATGCACTTGTTTTGTATAGAGCTGAGTTATATTATAATATGAGAAGTATGGTCACCATAACTAAACCAGATTTGACTACATACGTTTGATCAAGAAAAAAGACTATCTGAGCAATGCTTCGTTTGTTGTTTCATTAGTAGAATCATTCTCCTATCCCGACCAAACAAATGAAGGGAATTACTATAGCAGGCTATGCTGTTGTAAAGGGCATTTAATAATAAACATCACTTCTACTTTTTTTTCTAGATTATGCTCATAGAATCATATTTCTATGAAAGTCTTAGTTCCCTAGCTATCTAAGAATTTTTTCAGTAATACTAAGACATCTATATGTATAAGAGTTTTTTTACTAGCTGGTTTGAAATATTAATATTTCAGTGGCGTCATACCTTATCATTGTCTCTAATATAGTTCTGATTGAACCTGTATTGAGTGTGATCATCACTGCTGTATTGACGAGTCCGACATTTTTTTTAGCAGATTATGCCTTTAAGTTTGTGTTTATAATGCATAAAATTGTTCTTTCTACCTTGCTATCTCCGGAAATATTGGCTGCATCATGCGAGGCATCTTTTCCAACATTATTAATACATTAGGCATGTGTGTTTTCTTTGAAGGTGAAATAAATGTTCCCTTTTCACGCTTTACAGAAAGCTATTTCATTCTGGTAGTAAGGAAAGCTGGCTCATGTTAATTATTTGTGTTCTTCTTTTGCAGATATACGATGTATCTATAGCCATCCGTATAGTGGTAAGTTTGTTTTACCTAAATATATGTACCCTTTGCCGACCATTTGATTACCATGTTAAAATATGTTTCTGAAGAAAAAGTTGTGATAAGGAAATATTACTATATGGTCAATTTTCTTGATTCTATATGAGTAAAAGCTATTTGGAGTAGTAAAATTTGACTGAACCCTTGTAGATGGATCAAAAATATCATGTACCCTTATACACCAACCTTACTCTGGCTATCCTTTCAAACAGGGTCTGTGGGTGATGTAAATTGCGGTTCGTCTATTATTACACGGATACATTTAATTCATAATTCTTGAGGCATATTCCAACGGATTAGGTTTTCCCTTTTATGACATATTCATTTTTTTCAGTTCTGGAATCTGTTGAATGTACAGTGCACAGTGGTAACCTGAATTTCAGAAATGCTTCATTTCATTAGATTGTTTTGCTTTAAAGCCATGGATTTATGTAGCCAAGTTAACCATTTGTATGGCTCAGACTGCAGATTTAGACTATGCCTCAAACAAAAAAGAATCACTTCATCATGCTAGGAAGGAATGAATGGTCCAGTAAAAGGTCATGTTGTTTGGAGTTAACTGTTACTTCCTCTGGTTCATAATTCATTCCATGGTTTTAGTTCAATTCCAGTTGCTCTTAGATAAAGTGTTACTCCTGCAGGAGCTACACACTTATGTTTGTAGATACTGCTGACTGAACCTAAATTTTATGAATGCATGATTGAAATGATTTTTTTGATTAGGTTAGTTTTCCAAGTAGTAAGATGTTTACTGCTACAATTGATACATATGGAAAGTTAAGGGAAATATGATGCTTTGGTTACAGTTTATTTGATTCATTCATAAACTTCTAGCTCTTGCACATGTGCCAGCTGTAAGTATACCAATGGAAAAAATAGAAGTAATTAGGTTGCTTGATTTGTACCTTAAAAGGAGATTTCATTCTATTTACTCCCTTGATTAATTTCATTGTATTGTGCTTATAGGGCTGGATGTCAAGGAGATTCCCCCGCCAATGCTGACAATGACCAGTTTTGATGCTCTGCTGTAGGTATGCTCATCATATCCCCACCGCGCTTTTCCCTCTCTGTTCAATTGTACTCCTTTTTGATGTTTAGGTCTCTCGACTTCTTGAATAATCCCATGATGTTTCTGTGAAAAGGCACAAGCAAATAGGATACCAAGATAAAGTTCGTAAATTTTAGTGCAAAGGTGAATTCATAGTGTTCCTTAAAAGCTATGTTTCTCATATATCTACAGTGTTGGCTGCTATAATTATCCTTCGTGTCACAGTTTACCCATACCTCACTGATTGCAATATTTATACATGCGCAAAGTGCTGATTTTTTGGCGCTCTAAGATTATTGTACTATATGCCCTGATGTGGCATTCGGTTACCTCTCAAACTCTTTGTGTACTTGTTCATTTGCTTCTGTCCATCTTATAAACCCGAGAAATATGCACTGCCAATGCAATCTAATCGAATATTAGTTTGATAGCTGAGTGTGTGTTTTTTGAGCTAGGAGGGAGGAAGGAGATGTGAGGCAGGGGATTTTTTTATGCGGGTGTCCTGTGGAGGCAGCAAGCACGACACATGTATTCTGAGATTTTTTTGTGTATGATCGCAGATGATGTAGCTAAAGATGGCTATTGGGGAAGTTTTGTAAGGCCCCAATTTATGATGCATTTAGGATGACTCCTCTCGGTTTCTACTTGCCTCGGAAAAATTCTCTTGTGGATGATCTGGTTTGAAGGATTAGTCTCTAGCTGACATATTCTGGGTATTGGAAAAATGTTCTAGCAGTATTTTATCTCTTTGCTGCAAGCTAGCTACAAGAGTGTGCCATGCGACTTGGATTAGGTGGGTTGTTTGGGTCTGCCGATAGAGGAGAAGCAAGGGAAGATGATGTCATTGCACTTATGATTTATTTGGCCATGATTGCTCTTAGGAATTGTGTGTCAGTACGGTTCTTAAATTAATTTAAACATTCACTCTGCTCTGCTGAACATGTATTTATTGATATTAAATGAAAAAGATAGTTGCTTCTCAATGTAGGATGTCGACAGATAGCATTTTCCTGATGTGATACATGGCCTGACCAGAAACTGATAAATAAACAAGTAACACAATATATGTATATATATGTATCATCCATGCAATATGCGGTACTAATATATGGCGGAAAGTGTACTTTTTGAAGTTATATTACCACTGTTTAGTGCAAGGTTGTGATTTTGGAATATTTGTTTTTCTTACTAAATCTTTTACATATTTGGATATAAGCTTTGTCCTCACCCACCCCCCTTGACAGTACCCTCTCTCTTTGCCGTTTGTTCTCTTCAGGGCGGTGTCAAGCCGCATTTCCTCCTACCTGCATAGATGGCGATCGGAGGGTCTAAGCTCAGGTGAGCACTTCCTCCACCCTGCAAAAGTATGTTTTCTTCTTTTTCCATGAAAACGTTCACCTCTATTTTTTGTTTGTTTCACCAACTAGATTGCTATCTTCGTACTGAACCCGGTGATGTAATATATTTTAGATGTGATCTGCTTATACTTTTATTTGCATTCTGGAAGTTGTCAGGCTCATATGTTTTGAAATATCTAAGGAAACACCTGAACTAAATAAGTGTATAATGATTTATGGTCTTTAGGTACGGGCGCATAAGTGATTCATGCATTATTTGAATGTGCGAGTGACATGATTGAATCCATAGAACAATACTTTTTCCAACGAAAGTACCATGTGGGCGATGTAAACCTAGAGGAAAATATCAGGGTTAAGGACCAGCAACCATGTTGTAACTTGGAATGACCCATTTTAGCTTGATTCTGTCACTTTACCGTCTTATAAAGCTAAGTGAAAATTTAGTCTATTCAATGTATGAAAGATAGACCTTGTGGTTGAAAGGATTTCACTTCCAGAACCAGAGTGATACATGTACTAACTTGATTAAACAAAGAGCAGCAAATACCCTAATTTTTTTGGTCTGCTCATTTTTTAGGTAAAAATTGTAGGGAAGGCCCCGACAGTAAATTTATTAGAAGAGAAAAATATGTAGAATATTGAGGGATAGAATGTACAAAAGGGGGCTTAGCCCAACGTATAGCCCAAAAGAACAAAAGGGAGATTTCAGACCGTCCTCTTTTTAAAAAAAGTTTCAAGTTCTAATAGAAGGTGTTACCACCGGAAGCAATTGAGCAAGAAGCAATTCTTTTAAACTTCGAGCATAATTTGACAATGTCTGTCCACCAAAAGGAGCTAGAGATGTTGGTGGTTTGTGGAGTAGACAATGCATGCTTCATTTGACTGCTTGTATTATCTTTTTTTTGAGCTGAAACACTGCTTGTATTATCAATCAGAAGATGGTAGGAAGTGGGACCGTTCAAGTAGCACATGAGAGGACCTGCAAGGGGATTATCTTTTCGTGTTAGTTATAGTTGTTGTAAGCATGAAGACCTATGTTGGTGTGGAAAGATGAAAAGCAGTATGTCTCACTTTACTAGACACAAATGTATCCTTCATTGTTTCATGTTGTTTGCACAAATATTGACCTATTATTTGTTCTGGTCTCTCAATTTTCTTGTCCTTTCATCAGCATAATTTTTTATGTGCTTCAGTGGCATCCAGTTGTTATACGAAGGCTCAGTTACTTGTCCTATGAACTCTTTTGGTAGGTTGTCGTCAATGCAATGAACATTCCTGCATGTAAAATTGGAAGGAATGTTTATGTTGTTGTATAATACTTTGGAACAGTATGAAATATATTATGTGTGAGGTATATCATTCTTTATCCAGGTGTGGAGAATTTTTTATTGTGCACATATCTGAAGGTTTCACTGGTTTTGTGGTGCCAGCTACTTCGATTTCTCACAATATAATCCATCTGCCGCAGTTATTCCGCCTGTCAGTTATCTATTGTATGTTTCAATAGACTGACAACTATGCGCAGCTTCACCCTTTTCTAGAGGAATTCACTGTTCATGTAATTTTCATCTTGTCGAAAACCATTCTGGGTCAACAGAACGCTGCACAGTTAAACCGTTTTGCTGGACATGCTATTCTTGTGAAAGCAATGGTTGAATTCTTGCTCAAAGTATGGAACTTCAAATATGGGGCAAAGGTATTCAGTAAACTAATCCACCCATAAAATGTTACTATTCTACCTAATTTCCTTGTCAAAATGAAAAGCTTGAATTGTTGTAGATCAATTTTGCTGACAATATTATTCTTGAGATGGGTGAAGGTAGGGCTAGAACAATGACAACTGGTGATGCTTTGCTGGGGTGGTGATTTTAACTGCCTCACGTGTCCTTGGAAAGTGCATAGATGCTCAAAAGTTGAGGCCCTTGCAGGTTGGGAAGTTGAGGCCCTTGAACAAGTGGTGATTTGTACTGCCTCTGTGTGTTGACAACCAAATGAGTATCAAAACGGATTGTTGCAAACTTTGATCAAGCGCACCTGTTAAATCCTTTATTGCAATTTTTTTGGAAGATTAAGGTGATATGTTGTGATTGATCGTGTAGTAGACTTTGCTTTGGTTATGACAGATCACAATAAAGTATCTCATGACTTTGATTTGGTTATGAGAGATCAAAATAAAAGTAACTCATGAACTAGCACATGCTGCTAGAGTCTTGAGATTATTAGCTGTTATCTGAAAACATACAATTATTTTTCATAGAATGTTTTTGGGCTATTGATACACTGAAGTTATTTAATTTATAGGTAGTTTACCAGAGACACAAGCAAGTGCTTCTGCCTATGTATATCTTCTCTGGACATTCTGGTTTCAAAATGTTTGGTCATTACTCATTAGAGACTGCCTGTTGTTTGGCTGTTATAACGTATAACTGTGCTACCTTAATTACTGTTGTAATGTATAATTATTATGTCACCTTAATTTAAATTCTTTCACAAAGTATGTCCATATTTGCTTGGCCGCTGTAGGCGGGCAAGCGCGCGGCAAGCCACGCTACCTAGTATGAATCAATTTGGCTATGGTTCTCGCACCTCGTTTTCTCTGTCCTCGTTGGTTTCCTGATTTTCAGGTGCAGGCTGGTGGTGTCGTGCGGCACTGCTGCTGCCAAGATCTCTCTAGGCTCTAGGATCTGCAAACATACAAAGTCTGTTGGGTTGAACAACCGTTCAATCAAGGGCAAAGCAAGTTCAAGGTCAATGCAGGCAGCTATCGATCAAGGTGTTAATTATACCCGGGGATCCGGCATCTACGGCGGCGTGGTCATGCTTGGTGGTGGTTGGTGGGTCCTCTGCGCCTCTCACTCCTGGTGGCTCATGGTGGTGACCTACTTCAGTGTTGGGGGTGGCGGCGGATGACTCGTCGACGGTTCTATGGTCAGTGGTGGCCTCCTCTTCCACTGATGAGGTGGTCCAGCGGGCGGCTGCGTGGGGACCGACCGATCTATCTAATAGGGTTCTTCTTTTGCGAAGATGGTGATCTTCTTGACGCTAGTCCTTCTTCACCTGGCCGGAGTGATGAGTTTTGGAAGCTCTGTCGGCGAATGTACCAACACACCTTATGCTTGGAGTTTGCTGCATCGGATGGTATTTGGTCGTGCACACCCATACTTTTATTCCGACGGTTTGGTTTTGGAGGGAGCGGCGTGAAGCTCTGTTCTGTGTTACCATCAGACGACATTCTGGTCCATTGTGATATTAGATGCGGAGAATATCATGAAGGACGGATTGGAGGACTATCAATGGAGGTTCGAGTCTCTCTGATGTGAGGGAATTGCTCGGTGTTCTGGGTTTCGTAGCAACAATATGCAAGTGGGGGCGGCATCACATGTGAAGTTCAGAGTCTTACCTTTCAGGATGGAAATCCAAGGTCTGGCTTTAATTTGTTGTGTCTGGCAATAGCCTTGTTGAAGGCATTGTTTTGAGAGCGGGGACAATCTTCAAGGTGAAACCTAAGGTTTTTTGATCAGGCAACGATGGCGCTTGTGCACTGTTTCCTTCTTGAAGGCGTCGCTTTTGGAGAGCCCGGAGTTAAGGTGTTGTCTTGGTGGTGGATGTATTGTTGCTGCTAGGGTTGAAATACCGTAGCGTGACCTTTCATTTCTTAGTTTTTTTTTGCTATGTGCATCCGTACTATTATTAAGGTATCGTGTTGTTGCAGAGGCTGGTGTAATTTGTGTCTCTTCATATTAATATATTTCCTTTATGCAAAAAAGAAACATGCACACAAGCCTGGAACTTCCGTACACATCACACATGTAAGGGGATTGATCTTTATTTAGGAAATCTGAGGGTCCAATTATGATATGGTCCAAGTCAGCTGCCGTGTACATTGTAGTCCGTATATATGCGATTTTCTATCCTGCCAAAAATATGTAGTCGAGGGCAAAATCGATAAATTGATTAGAAAGGGTGAAGTAGTTGAATGGAGGGAAATGTAATAATAGTATAACATTTGTAATCAGTTGCTGGAGAACCACATTTGTATTTATTGTTTCGCGGCAAAGCGCGTGCACTTAGCTAATCTATATCTATACATCTATCTATCTATCTATATGTATATAATACATGTTTTATATTTTTTTTCTATCCTATACATGCGATTTTGAATTTAAATTTTTTTCACTCTGTCAGCCTTCCCGCCAATGCACATTTGAAGTAATTGAAACCGTTGATTTGCAGCTTAGAGGTGCTATCTACCGCTCATTAAACAAGGACTCTTCAGATCTAACGGTTGTGAATGCACGGATTCGTCACCCATCATTCCCTTGGACTGGCGATGGTGAAAACCTGAAACACTAGAACCCTCTAGATACTTCGGGATACCTCACTAGTTTAGATTATTAAACATGCCTTTTCCGACATGCGAAGTCAGAAGTTGGGGGCTCCATGCAGTAGATATGCATACTAGCTAACTGCATGGTCTAGAAGCAGACTAGTGCTACCATTCATGTCAGCACTTTGCCTATCAAGTTGATTAGACTAGAGTAAATCATCAATTCATCAAATCAATTGGTGTATAATTTTTTTAGGAGCTAAGACGCCGTCATGAACCATTTTCAAGTGTTTAAATTTCTCCTACCTGAAAAATGATTCTTTAGATTGATACCAACTAGTGAACTCTAGAAAGAGAGAGAAAGAGAGATATGATTATATACACTATTCTTAGATGGGAAATCATGTCCTTATAAGTTCACCTGCATGTAAATACATTGTATCGGAAATATATAGTCTCTAACATGGCTATCTTTAAAAAAATATCTTTTTTGTGTACTTATGAAAAATATGTAAGACCATAATAATATAAAATATTGGTTCTCTTATGTAGTGTCGTTAATATAACAAGTAAAGTGGCCCGCGCAATTGCGCATGCAACTCCTTAATCATCATTTTCAGTACCTAAATTTAAACTACAAACAACTTTGTTTTTTGGTACTAATGATTTTTTTTGCAAAGATTCTGTCTATCTATTAATAATCATCAATAGTAGTAGAAACAAACCAAAAATTAATAAAAATTACAAGTAGGTCTTTGCACCACCTAGCGACGACTATAGACACTGGCGCGAGCTGAAGACGCGCCGCTGTCCTCGCCCCTCCAGCACTGGATCCAGTCAAATCTTGTCATAATAGAGCTTGTTGTCGTAGACAAACGGGAAGTCGTCGGGCTAAGGCCCCAAAGGACCAGCGCACCAGAGCAGCAACCGTCGCCAAAGATGACAAACGTACATCGGAAGAGACTGACCTGAAACAACACCAACGAACATGAAAACCGACCGAATCACATGAGATCCACCGGACACACGACTTCACGGGCTCTCTGCCGATGCAAGACGCACCACCGGAGCAAGGATAGGACGGGGAGGATCTTATTCTGACTTCAGGATGTAGCTGCCGCTTCATCATCTCGAAGAAGACACTGAAAACAACCTAACAAAGAACAAAAACACTCCGCCGGCGAGAGGCCGTGGTCCACCACACCTTCAAGGCCCCAAGGCCACCGAAGGTGGAGCGAACCAGCGTTGTCGCCGGCGAGGGGACGTAACCCTAGATGGGTTTTTTCTGGCCGCCTTCCTTTGCTTCCTCTGAGATATATTTTGATAAAGTTAAAACATATTTTTTTGTGGTACTAAGAGCATCTCCAGTCGCGTCCCCCAAAGGGATTTGGGGCGCGTCAGACAAAAAAAGCGTTCTAGCCGCGTCCCCAAAGCCCATTTTTGTCCGGCGCGGCCCGTACGGTGTCCGGCGCCGAGCCCGTCCCCGTCCCACGGCGCACGGGGACGCCGGACACAAAACGAGGCGAACCGCGCGGGCCCGACCCGTCCGGCACAGGAAAATTCGTCTCACACTCCCGCCAAATCCCGCCGCTCCCACCAAATCGCGCCTATACCGCCGCGCACAGGCCTCCCAAAACATATCCCGCCGCCGATTCATTTCTACTATCCCGCCGATTTCTTTCTCCCTCCCGCCGTCCACCCGCTGCCGCTACCCTCTCTACATGGCGCCGCCGACAGCCCCCAAAAAGATGGCGAAAAAGCGGCCAAGAAGCCGCCGGGCAATGGGACGAAAGGGGTGACAGTTCGCGAGCGCGGAAGGCGCCGGCTGCAAAGAAGAAGCTGAAGGATGGACCGACGATCAATGGCAGCAAGATTGCCTGCGACGGAAGCTATCGACGGCGGAGCGGAAAGGACGGAGGGCGGGAGCTGGAGAATAAGGCTCAGGCGGCGCGCCAGCACCAGCACGTAATGGCCGGGTGTATCGCCGCCACCAACGCGAGCCCATGGAGTACGTCCATGCCGGTGTACGTTCCGGGAGTGATCTCTCCGTCGCAAGCCGTCTTCTACAACGACGGCCCCTCCGCCACTCCCGGGTGCGTGACGCCTAACTTGTCGCCGCACTACCGGGATGCGCTGCCGCACGGCGGCTTCAACCCCAACAACCTCTACTCTCGTACGAGCAGCGCGGGCGGGACCCGGTCCGGACGGCGATCCTTTCACCGGCCGCAGGGTCCGCTCGAATACGACGGTGCCGGTGCTGAGGAGGACGACGGGGTTGAGGTGGACGACGAGGAGGAAGAGGACGGGGTGGAGGACGACGAGGAGGACGACGATGAGGATGAAGAGGGCGGCGAGGAAGAGGACGAGCAGGGTGCCGGTGACGATGATCTCGTGGAGGTAGACGCGGACGGCGTGAGGACGAAGAAGAAGAAGGCGTCGGGCACACGAGGCTCGAAGTGGACGGTTCTGGAAGATCTTTGTCTGTGCGAGTCGTGGGCGACGGTGAGCCATGACTCCATCATCGGCGCCAACCAAAAAAACAGGAAGTATTGGGCGAGGATCAAGGCCGAGTTCGATGAGCGCAAGCTCATCAACAACGACTACCCGAAAGTGCCAATGAAGAGGAGCCAGAAGGCAATGTCGACGCGATGGGCCATCATCCAGGCGTCGGTGAACTCCTTCCATGGGTACCATCACGACTTAGAGACTAGAGGCGACAACGGCGCCGACGTCGCCAAACTGGTACGACTCTTTCTTCCATAATCCGTAGCGCCTACATTGTGTTCGATGAAATGACTCTGCTTCCTTTGGTTAGTTTGATAGGGCCATGGATTTGTACGCGAAGAACTCGGAAGGTCACAAGTCTTTCGTGCTCATGCATTGCTATGGCAAGCTCAAAATGAATGAGAAATGGCGGCTGACGCGCTTGTCGCTGTCCAAGGGGAAGGACGCCATTGATCTGGACGCGCCGCTGGCAACTTCGACAGGGCGTCCTACTGGCAACAAGGCTGCCAAGGCCGCCTTGGCCGACGCTGCGTCGTCTGAGAAGACGCAGGCGTCGATCACGAAATGCCTCGCCGACGTCTCCTCGACCTTTATCTCCCGCGACAAGAAGGCCGACCAAAGGTGGGCCGAGCTGCTCAAGAGGCAAGAGGAGAAGCTGGAGCTCAAGAAACGCAGGGACGACATGTCCCTGCTGAGAACGTCGACATAGGGAATGTCTCCCCGGACGCGAGCGGCGCACAACTTCTTCAAAGGCCAGATCCTCGACGACATCGAAGCCAAAATGGCGGCGGCGGACGCGGCGGCCCTGGCAGCGGCAGCGGCAGTGCAGCAAGAGCAGGCTGACGCGTCTTCTACTGCTACACCTGCGTCGACCTCTGCGTCGGCGACGGAGCAGACGCACCATGCACAGCAACGGGCAGATCGCGACGAGGTCATCGTGCTCGACGGGCCTGCGTCGACTCAGGATACGCCGTCGCCCAACCCCTTCTTCTAATTTGCATGCACCACCGGTCTGTAATATGATCGCGCGCCCGGTACTTTGATCGATCGCCGCTACTCTGATCGCGACGAATCGGCGGGAACGATCTCTTTTGAATGCATCTATTTGAATTTCTGATTGGGGCGGCGTTTGGGGGACGCGGCTGGGGAGCGACGTCCCCAAACGCGGCACGAACAAAACACGTCCCCCAAACGCTCAATCCGGCGCGGTTTGGGGGACGGTTTGGGGGACGTGACTGGAGATGCTCTAATGACTTTAATGATGGGCCATCACATCTGATGAATATTTGTAAAATGTAAACAATTTCTCTGAATTGGTAATTATATTAACTCTCAATTGTAGTTAGTGTGATCTTCCCACTTGGAACCCACTCTACAAACATGTAATTGACACTTATACGTGGTCGGTAGAAGAAAGCTCGTGCAAGTTTTAGTACCTAAGCAAGAAAGAAGTGTTACTTGTCCGACGGATACAAAATTTGAAACCTTCGGGTCAATATAGTAGCCAGCAACGGTTCACATCTTAGCAGAGATGCTAAAAATGTTCCTATTTTTCCTGATTGACCGAAGCATCTTGCTGGCAAACAGGCATGTAAAGCACAACTACAAACATTATTCAGGGAAAAGTCCGAGTTGAACCTAGGTGCACGTGAACCCAGGTTAGAAATGCATTTTTTAAATGTTAAAAAATTCTGAAATAAAATTAACGGGGTACGTACGCATGTTCCATGTGTGCGTAGAAAGTTTTCGCGGAGAAACCACTTTTTTATTTCAGAATCTAAAAAAGATAAAATATGTCACATATATACTACTATATAGCCCTGCAAAATTTCACTTTTTTGCCGAGGCAAAATAAAAGATTTTTTCGTCACGAAACTCATGTCCAGGGCACATATTTGAGATCACCTTTGCAATCATTTTGTGAATCGATTTTTAAAACATGTTTTTACATCACAAACGGCACTTTTGAAAAAGTGGGTTCACATACACCCATGTTCTATCTATTCACTCACCATTATTCAGGCCCTATGATACAACCATTTATCCTTCCTCAAGAAACCATTGATTTATTTTCAACTAATTTTCAGGAATACTTCTTTTGACAATTTGTATTAGCTTAATATAGAAGACAAAATTCCCATAAAACCGTAACTCTAGTTCATGCAGAATGTAATTGTTTAGCAGTATCTAGGGTGCAGAAAAACGAAAGTGGTCTAATTTACGTCATATGTGTTTTTTTTGCGTATTGGACACTGGCATTAAAAGAAACAACAGACAGTAATACAATTAGAATCTATGGTTATTGAGAGAGGAAGGATGGATATGGTGAGGGAGATGGCGGTGGAGCAGTAGTTCCCCTCTCCTCAGATGTGATTTGGTGAAATGGATCTCACGTCGCTTCTTTTCGTTGTTTGCGGCGGTTGTGTTGCCAATTATATATAGGCCCCTTCACGAAAGTTGTTCCGTTTGATGAGGTGAAGGCGCTAGCATATGGTACGGGTGCGTCGTACGGGCGTGCTTCCGTCATACCACTGCTTGAAAAACTCTCAGATGCGTCTCTTTGTGGCCTCTTTGAATTGGGAAAATAGACAACTTGCAAATCTTCATTAACTTCCCTTGATTATGTCCAGACAGTGTCCATATCTGGAACACGTGGAAATAAAAGAAAATATTTGCACATCTTTGCAATAATTAGTCATTAGTGTCAAGGTGATAGAGATATTTCATCAATTACTTTACTAATATAACATTTAAACATGGATAAAGATGGTTCTTTTTCGCAGCCATCAGGACACCCCTCCAGATCTTCTGCGCCTGGATCTTCCTCGCAAATGAAAACAGTGACGCCCGCGAGATCTCATGCGGAAGATTCCCATGCGCCACCTTCTGCAGCAGGGTCCACTGGATCCTATGTGCCAGTGGGATCAACGCTGAATCTGGCTTCTTCTGGATCTTTACACCCTTCTGCACCCAGACGTCATACGCGTTTTCAAAAAGGTATCTCTAATCCAAAAATTTATATAGACGATCCTATATGATATGTCATGCTAATCTCTATAGGATAACCACTGATATTTCTGAAGCTGTAGGTGATAATAAAATGGCACCAAACAATGCAAGATTAATATGATGCCTAAATTCACAACAAGACATGTCACCATGTGCCACCTAGTTCGAACAAGAATTTGATCGATTGCAAGTGGATTTATCGCATCAAGAAAAATGCAGATGACACCATTCAACGAAATAAAGCATGCCTCAATGCCAAGGGTTTCAAACATCGCCATGGTATTGCCTATGAAGACATCTTCAGTCCAGTTGTCAAAGCTGCCACGATTCGTCTTTTCCTCTCACTCTCGTTCTCTCGTGTGTGGAGCCTTCATCAATTGGATGTCAAGAATGTGTTTCTTCATGGCATTTTGCAAGAGGAAGTTTACATGAAACAACCTCCTGGGTTTGAAAACCCTAACCTTCTGCATCACATCTGCAAACTTGACAAGGCACTATATGGTGTCAAACAAGCTCCTCCGGGTATGGTTGTCCAAGCTTAGCTCCAAGCTCCTTGCTCTTGGATTTATTTACTCCAAAGCCGACACCTCGCTCTCATCTACCACAAAGTCAGTTATCACCATGTTCGTTTTGATTTATGTTAATGACATTATTGTGTCCAACTCTTCAGATCATGCTATTTCGTCTCCCCATCGGGATTGGGAGGGGGGGGTTGCCCGCAAAAACCTTGTTGACTTGCACTTCTTCTTGGGCATCATAGTCAAGAAAACATCTGATGAATTGCTTCTCTCTCAAGAAAAATATGCCACTGATTTACTCTCTCAAGTCGGTATGACTAAATGTACAACATGCCTCACACCAGCTCTCCAGTATTGATAAATTGTCTCCCATTGATGGCACACCGCTTGGGCTTGGCGCTAAAGATAGCATTCAGTACATGAATATTGTTGGGGCTCTCCAATATTTGACCCTTACATCTCCATACTTCTCCATTGAGGTCAACAAGATTTCCCAATTTGTTCATGCTCCCACTATCACTCATTGGACAACAACTAAAAGGATATTGTGCTATATTTAAGGTACACTAAAAGGTGGTATTACCTTCCAAAAATATAACTCTACTCTACTTAGTGCCTCTTCAAACGCAGATTAGGCCTGCTGCCGATGATAGACGCTCCTCGAGAGGATTTGCAATAATTTTTTGGCCCCAACCTCATTTCTTGGAGTGCTCGCAAAGAAGTCCTGTATTCACGCTCAAGCACCGAAGCCAAATACAAAGGTTTAGCAAACGTAACAGCCAAACTAATTTGGGTTCAAGCCTTCCTAACTACAGGTGTCTCTTCTTGCTACTCCTTGTCTTTGGTGTGACAATCATGGTGCCACCTATTTTCCCCAAATCCCTTTTTATGCCCGCAAAAAATATTAAAATTGATTTCCATTTCGTAAGAGAAATAGTTGCAAACAAACAAATTGAGATGAAGTTTATATCGAGCAAATATTAGCTGGTCGATATCTTTACAAAGGATCTTCCGATGAAGATTTTCGAAAAATTCAAGCGCAATCTCAACCTTTCCATTTCTTCTGCATTTTAGATTAAGGTGGGATGTTAGACATAATTTTAACCAACAAAACTATAGCAAGGGAAAACTACAGTGTAGTACACCAACATTAAGTTTAACCCAACAACCATATAAAGCGGTTGGCTCATTGATACGTCTCCAACGTATCTATAATTTCTTATGTTCCATGCTAGTTTTATGACAATACCTACATGTTTTATTCACACTTTATGATATTTTTATGCATTTTCCGGAACTAACCTATTAACAAGATGCCGAAGTGCCAGTTCCTGTTTTCTGCTTTTGGTTCCGAACTCCTACAAAGGAAATATTCTCGGAATTGGACGAAATCAACGCCCAGGACCTTATTTTCCCCGAAAGCTTCCAGAGAGCCAGAGAGGGACCAGAGGGGAGCCCTGGGGGCCCCACCCCATAGGGCGGGGCAGCCTGGACCCTGGGCGCGCCAGCCTATGGGGGGGCCACCCCTGGCTCCTCCGAGGCCGCCCTTCCTCCTATAAAGTCTCTCAGATGCAAAAAACCTAGAGATAAGCCACGATACGAGAAAAGTTTCAGAGCCGCCGCCATCGTGAAGCCAAGATTCGGGGGACAGAAGTCTCTGTTCCGGCACGCCGCCGGGACGGGGAATTGCCCCCGGAAGGCATCTCCATCGACACCACCGCCATCTCCATCAACGCAGCTGTCTCCCATGATGAGGAGGGAGTAGTTCTCCCCCGAGGCTAAGGGCTGTACCGGTAGCTATGTGGTTAATCTCTCTCTCGTACTTCAATACAATGATCTCATGAATTGCCTTGCATGATTGAGATCCATATGATGAGCTTTGTAATCTAGATGTAGTTATGTTATTCAAGTGAATTTTACTTATGTGATCTCCGGAGACTCCTTGTCCCACGTGTGTAAAGGTGATAGTGTGTGCATCGTGTGGGTCTCTTAGGCTATATTTCACAGAATACTTGTTCACTGGGTTATGATTTGAGTTGGATGTCTCTATGAAATTGTGGTGTGTTAGTACCTCCTATGAATGCTCAAAGTGACAGCGTGGGGTGTTTATTAGTACTTGGGAATACATCTTTAAGGTTTGCTTTGCATCCCTACATGGTGAATTAGTGTTCGTTATCCAGCCAGAGAGTAATTCAGAATAGCATAGTGAAGTGCTTATATTTATATTCAATTATGATTGCATTGTTGAGAGTGTCCACTAGTGAAAGTATGATCCCTAGGCCTTGTTTCTAAGCATCGAAACACCGTTTCCAACAAGTTCTGCTACATGTTCGCTTGCTGCAATATTTACTTCATATCGCAATTACTGTTTACTACCATCTATACCCTGTGTTTTACTATCTCTTCGCCGAACTAGTGCGCCTATACATCTGACAAGTGTATTAGGTGTGTTGGGGACACAAGAGACTTCTTGTATCTTAATTGTAGGGTTGCTTGAGAGGATTATATTTGACCTCTACCTCCCTGAGTTCGATAAACCTTGGGTGATTCACTTAAGGAAAATTTGCAGCTGTTCTACAAACCTCTGCTCTTGAAGGCCCAACACTGTCTACAAGAATAGAAGCACACGTAGGCATCAAGCTATTTTCTGGCGCCGTTGCCGGGAGGTAAGGTAAAAGGTATTCACATCCTCCGACTACTAAGCTATTTCCTAGCACTGTTGCCGGTGTGTGAGTGCTCGAAGATATCTCCTTTAGATTCTGCAATTAAATCTTTTTGTCTCTTGTTTTTATTTTCACTAGTTAGGCTTAATGGAAAACAACAAAAAAATTAGAGATCTTTATATTATTTATCTTGAATTAGGACATGATGTGTTTGAAGAGAAAATTAAAAAATCCATGGAACTTTGTTTGCAAAATAGTTGTAGCAATGTTATTAGCACGAACTCTTTGAACACTATTATTGCTAATGCTATGGAAGAATTTAAGCTTGGGGAAGCTGGTTTTGATGAGCATGATATTTTTAGTCCCCCAAGCATGGAGGAGAAAATTTACTTTGACGATACTTTACCTCCTATATATGATGATTACAATGATGAATATGATATTTTCAGTCCACCTACTATTGAGGAGAAAGTTAATTATGATTACAATATGCCTCCTATATATGATGATTATGGTGACGAGAATAATAATGATAACTATTTTATTGAATTTGCTCCCACTACAATTAATAGTAATGACTATGCTTATGTGGAGAGTAATAATTTTATGCATGTGGCTCATGATAAGAATGTCGTATGTGATAGTTATATTGTTGAGTTTGTTCATGATGCTGCTGAAAGTTATTATGAGAGAGGGAAACATGGTTATATGCATCTTAATAATATTAAGTTTCCCCTCTTTATGTTGAGAATTTTGAAGTTACTCGTGTTCTATCTTCCTATGCTTGTCACTTTGTTCTTCATGAATTTATTTGTGTACAAGATTCCTTTTCATAGGAAGTGGGTTAGGCTTAAATGTGTTTTGAATTTGCTTCTTGATGTTCTCTTTTGCTTCAACTCTTATTTCTTACGAGAGCATCATTAAAATTCTGAGCCCATCTTAATGGCTTTAAAGAAAGCACTTCTTGGGAGATAACCCATGTTATTTTTACTACTGTTTTGTTGAGTCTTGGAAGTTGTTACTACTGTAGCAACCTCTCCTTATCATGTTTTTGTGCCAAGTAAAGTCTCTATAGTAAAGTTGATACTAGATTTGGATTACTGTGCAGAAACAGAATTGCTGTCTGTCACGAATTTGCGTAGAACTCTCTGTAGAAAAATCAAAAAATCTGCCAATTTACGTGTGTGATCCTCAGATATGTACGCAACTTTCATTAGTTTTGAGTTTTCCGTTTGAGCAAGTTAAGTGCCTCTGGAAAATTCGTCTTTACGGACTGTTCTGTTTTGACAGATTCTGCCTTTTATTTCGCATTGCCGCTTTTGCTATGTTGAATGGGTTTTTTGTTCCATTAACTTTCAGTAGCTTTGTGCAATGTCCAGAAGTGTTAAGAATGATTATGTCACCTCTGAATATATGAATTTTTGATTATGCACTAACCCTCTAATGAGTTTGCTTAAAGTTTGGTGTGGAGGAAGTTTTCAAGGGTCAAGAGAAGAGGATGATACAATATGATCAAGAAGAGTGAAAAGTTCTAAGCTTGGGGATGCCCCCGTGGTTCATCCCTGCATATTTCAAGAAGACTCAAGCATCTAAGCTTGGGGATGCCCAAGGCATCCCCTTCTTCATCGACAACTTATCAGGTCACTTCTAGTGAAACTATATTTTTATTCAATCACATCTTATGTTCTTTACTTGGAGCGTCTGTTTGCTTTTGTTTTTGTTTTGGTTTGAATAAAGTTGGATCCCACCATCCTTGTATTGGAGATATTACGCTCCGTTTTTTCATTTGAACACTTGTGTTCTTAGTTATGCTTTAATGTTCATGGCGAAGGCTGAAAATTGCTTCGTTGATTGCTATTTGGTTGGAATCAGAAAATGCTTCATATGGTTTTGAATAACTTGATACTTGGCAATTGTTTTGAGCTCTCATAGATCATGTTTAAGCTCTTGCATCATGTAGTTTAATCTATTAGTGGAGAACTACCGTAGAGCTTGTTGAAATTTGGTTTGCATGATTGGTCTCTCTAAGGTCTAGATATTTTCGGTAAAGTGTTTGAACAACAAGGAAGACAGTGTAGAGTCTTATAATGCTTGCAATATGTTCTTGTGTAAGTTTTGATGTACCTGTTCATACTTGTGTTTGCTTCAAACAACCTTTCTAGCCAAAGCCTTGTACTGAGAGGAAATGCTTCTCGTGCATCCAAACACCTTGAGCCAAAAACTATGTCATTTGTGTACATCATATCTACCTACTATGTGGTATTTTTCTGCCATTCCAAAGTAAATTACTTGAGTGCTACCTTTAAAATTTCATTCCTTTGTCTTTGCAATATATAGCTCATGGGAAAAATACCTTAAAAACTATTGTGGTGATGAATATGTAGTTATGTGTCTTATTTCTTATAAGTTGCTTGTTGAGCGGTAACCATGTTTCTGGGGACGCCATCAACTTTTTACCTTTGTTGGATATCATGTGAGATGCTATGCATGTTCGTCTTGTCTGAAGTAAGGGTGATGTCATGATCAAATGGTTTGAGTATGCATATGTTAGAGAAGAACATTGGGCCGCTAACCAAAGCCATGTATCATGGTGGAAGTTTTCAGTTTGGACATACATCCTCACTCTCTTATGAGAATATTATCTGTTGTTGAATGATTAAGCATTAAAATAGGAGTCCATTATCTGTTGTCTATGTTGTCCCGGTATGGATGTCTTAAGTTGAGATCTATTAAAAACGAGAAATCAAATGCAATTGATCTCCTTGGACCTTTGTACAGGCGGCATAGAGGTACCCCTTTGTGACACTTGGTTGAAACATATGTTATGCAATGATAATCCATGTAATTCAAGCTAATTAGGACAAGGTGCGGGCACTATTGGTATTCTATGCATGAGGCTTGCAACTTGTAGGAAGTATTATACATAGCACATATGCCTTTTACTTTGAATCTATTGCTTTATGAGTTAGCTCCTATGCAAGTCTTTTTGATACTTGTCTTGAAAGTACTATTCATGAAAAGTCTTTGCTATATGATTCAGTTGTTTAATCATCATCTTTACCATTGCTTTGAATCACTTCATTCATCTCATATGCTTTACAATAATGTTGATCAAGATTATGATGGTAGCATGTCACTTCAGAAATTATTGTTGTTATCGTTTACCTACTCGTGAGTAGGAACTAAGCTTGGGATATACGTCTCCAACGTATCTATAATTTCTTATGTTCCATGCTAGTTTTATGACAATACCTACATGTTTTGTTCACACTTTATGATGTTTTTATGCATTTTCCGGAACTAACCTATTAACAAGATGCCGAAGTGCCAGTTTCTGTTTTCTGCTGTTTTTGGTTCCAGAAATCCTACAAAGGAAATATTCTCGGAATTGGACGAAATCAACGCCCGGGACCTTATTTTCCCGGAAGCTTCGGAGAGCCGAGAGGGACCGGAGGGAGCCACAGGGCCCCACCCCATAGGGCGGCGCGGCCTGGACCCTGGGCGCGCCAGCCTATGGGGGGCCACTCCCTGGCTCCTCCGAGGCCGCCCTTCCTCCTATAAAGTCTCCCAGATGCAAAAACCCTAGAGATAAGCCACGATACGAGAAAAGTTCCAGAGCCGCCGCCATCGCGAAGCCAAGATTCGGGGGACATAAGTCTCTGTTCCGGCACGCCCCGGGGGAATTGCCCGGAAGGCATCTCCATCGACACCACCGCCATCTCCATCATCCTGCTGTCTCCCATGATGAGGAGGGAGTAGTTCTCCCCCGAGGCAAAGGATGTACCGGTAACTATGTGGTTAATCTCTCTCTCGTACTTCAATACAATGATCTCATGAATTGCCTTGCATGATTGAGATCCATATGATAAGCTTTGTAATCTAGATGTAGTTATGTTATTCAAGTGAATTTTACTTATGTGATCTCCGGAGACTCCTTATCCCACGTGTGTAAAGGTGACCGTGTGTGCACCGTTTAGGCTATTTTCAGAATACTTGTTCACTGGGTTATGATTTGAGTTGGATGTCTCTATGAAATTGTGGTGTGTTAGTACCTCCTGTGAATGCTCAAAGTGACAGCGTGGGGTGTTTATTAGTACTTGGGAATACATCTTTAAGGTTTGCTTTGCATCCCTACATGGTGAATTAGTGTTCGTTATCCAGCCAGAGAGTAATTCAGAATAGCATAGTGAAGTGCTTATATTTATATTCAATTATGATTGCATTGTTGAGAGTGTCCACTAGTGAAAGTATGATCCATAGGCCTTGTTTCTAAGCATTGAAACACCGTTTCCAACAAGTTCTGCTACATGTTCGCTTGCTGCAATATTTACTTCATATCGCAATTACTGTTTACTATCATCTATACCACCTGTGTTTTACTATCTCTTCGCCGAACTAGTGCACCTATACATCGACAAGTGTATTAGGTGTGTTGGGGACACAAGAGACTTTTTGTATCTTAATTGCAGGGTTGCTTGAGAGGATTATCTTTGACCTCTACCTCCCCGAGTTCGATAAACCTTGGGTGATTCACTTAAGGGAAACTTGCTTTGTTCTACAAACCTCGCTCTTGGAGGCCCAACACTGTCTACAAGAATAGAAGCACACGTATACATCACTCATTTACTTTTATCTCTTGCCTTGTTTGTACTTTCTTTAAGTTTTTCCTTATATATCTCTTGCCTTGTTTGTATTCCCTTTAAATATTTCCTTGCATGTGTTACAGATGGAGCTTTTCCATCTCCTATTTAATACGCAACCGACACAAGATAGAGGTCATCGTTTGCGCCAACAGCTGGACGTTTTCTCTTTCGCAACCATCCATATAGAGTCATTGGCTCCTTTCCATTTATCTATTGTCTTCTTTATAATCTCTTTATTTGCTTGTGCTACAGATGATACTTTTCCATCTTCTTTGTAACACGCAACCGAGACCAGGTAGAGGTCATCGTTTCCATCTTCTATTTAAGACACACCCAGAGGCTAGTTTGACCCAACAACCATATAGAGCGGTTGGCTCCGTTTTTTGTAATCTTTTTGAATCTTTTTTTGTCTGTGTCTCCTATTTAAGACACACCGAGACGAAGCAAAGGTCATCGTTTCCGCCAACAACTGGAGGTTTGCTCTTTTGCAACCATGCATGGTAGTGTCATCGTTTTCCGTTTCTTCTCATGCATGCTTCGTGATTAACGAGACATGCGCCTCACTAGTAAAGCACCACCGACAAGTGATATTTTTTTTGTCTCTTCAGGCAATGGTACATGACCACCGGAGACACTAGCTTGCAGCAATTTTGCGGTCCCCGCAGTGAACCGAGAAAAATCCACAGTGGGACATGGACCACCCCGTCCTAATCTGACGGCTCATATAAGGTAGTGGATGATTCAACGGTGGAATTATCACGTAGCTCTGTTCTGTCCACCGGCCAAAGTTTATAAATAAATCCAAAGCGCTGCAGTGCTGCACCGTTCTCATGTTCACAGGCACTCTGCTCCTTCCCTACCACTGTTGTTATGTGAGTTCTCTCTCCTCTGGGTAGAATACTTTAGGGAAACTTATCATCTATGACTTGTAATCTTGCACATCTCTTCTTAGTGTGTTTCTGAACCCCGAAGAAGTTTTGGCCGGTTTTCGATTTGATGGCGGTCAGATCGAGCCAATGTTTTCTTTTGATTTTGAGCTATTTCCGTGGCTCACTGATTTTATCATGTTTCATGTTCTTATTAGTACTCTGTGATCTGATTTTTCTAAAAACAATTCTAGTAATTGCGATGAGTAATTTATCTCCTAAATTTGCAGCTCGCAGTGCAATCATGGGAACAGGCCGTGTCGCCCTCCACCACCAACTCTTTCTCCTTTCCGTCGTGCTCCTCGTTGGCACGCCCGCGGAGGGCCTTGTCCGCGTCACGCTGAAGAAGCTACCGGTCGGCGAGAACCTCCTTGTCACCGGAGAGGACGCCCAGAGCCTCCTCGCGCAGCGCCACGGCCTTGTCTCTAACGAGGAGCCACAGCCGCCGCCAAAGAGCGATATCGTAATACTGAAGAACTACCTGAACGCTCAGTACTACAGCGAGGTCGGCATCGGAATGCCACGGCAAAACTTCACCGTCATCTTCGACACTGGCAGCTCCAACCTCTGGGTGCCCTCCTCCGAGTGCTACTTCTCGGTGCGTACCTTCACCTCGTGTTGTCTTGTCTGCTGTGGTTCAAGGTTTTATACAGTTTGATTATTTATCATTGCACTGATATGGACGTACGTTTTGGGACCTTTTGCTACAGACTGCATGCTACCCACACAAGAGCTATAGAGCCAGCTGGTCGAGCACGTACACAAAGAAAGGTTTGTTATCCTAACATCCACGCACCGCTAGGAAATACCACCTTAGTTTCAAAATGCAAGACTAGCTTTTTAAAAATACTTAATTAAGTTTTAGGACGGAGGTAATAGCTTACAGTTGGAAAAAAATAATTCCTCCGTTCATAAAAGAATGTAGTAAGTTTATCTAAATTTAGATGTAGCCTTTTATGGACAGATTAGTACTGGCGACGAGGCACTATTAAAGTTGCATGCCGCACTATTTTGGCCAAAATAACATCGTTTTAAACAGTGACACACTACTAATAAATAAATCACCGGTGTCGTACCAGCCAAATGGCACGCTAGGCCAGTGAGATTTTGGCTCCAACTGCGGTGGTGTGTGGCATGCTGTTAATACACCGCCTGCTTGTGGCATCGGTAGATTTGACAATGGGCTTGAGTCAATGATTAAAAACTTCAATTAACTTTATTTCCTTAATCTCAATCCGAATTTGCGCGTCAAAAATGATGATACTAATAAAACTGGAATGCCACCCAAAGGGCAGGGGCATCGACAAATCTAACTTCCTAGCTTACATAGTGCATGAATATGCATGACTAAATCAACTTATGGCTTTCCCTATTTCTCTCTTAAAAGAAATATGATCAAGACTGGTTCGAATTAGCGATTTGGCATGCACCTATTACCCCCGGAAGCCCACAGAAGCGTGACCCCAACCTACTGAGCAAGCACACTCCGGTGCCCCAGCCCCCCTGGCTTTTTCCTTCTACCCCTGCTGCCAGAACTCCTCCCCTCTCGCTCACATTTCTCTTATATCTCTCTTTCCTTGGCTGGTGTCTCTCCCTTGTCCCACACATCACCATGACACAACAGCGCGTATCTCCACCTAGTCCTGACCACCAGAGCCCCCGCCGGCCAGACACACCGCACCACTAACCCCAAGCCACCTCCCTCCTCATGCCCTGCTCCTATGGCCTATAGCCCGCCTTCATGCCCACCGGTCGAATCTCCCCTCGCCGGTGAAGGAATCCTCTTCTCCGACGCCCTTCTAATCCCTGGCTCACCCTGAGGGCAACCGCTTCACTCCACGACACCGTCAGCCCACAACATGTGTTAAGATTCGATCATGAATGGATCACACCAATATAGACGAACACAACAAAAAATCTTTTGCAAGGGTGCATGTGGCACCATTCCTTTTTCTCTATATTTATGTTTGACAAATCTGTAAAATCTTAGAAAGATTGGATGCGTTTATAAAAATGCAGAGCCAGACCATGACCGATCAACACGTACTAGTACTACCTAAACCGATTCAAACTAGAATTCTCCTAGCTACCTAGTAGTGTAGTACCACTCCATGCTGAAACCAACATGGCAAGGAGGTGGAATATGTGTGGGTGAGCGTGATGGATGGAAGGAGGTGATGCCGCAACGTGGTCCTCGTCGCCCGGTTCAGCCAGCTCCGCCAACTGCTCGACGTCCTTCCCTGCTTGGCTCAGGGGTAGATGTTGCAGGTGACAAGCTCCTGGTCATTGTGCTACGGTTTGTTGTGACCCCTTCAGGTGCACTTCATGCCATGAGGATGGCCATTGGGCACGTGCCTGCCAGTTAGCGGATATGCAATCCGCTTTGAAGAATCAAGCTGAGTTACTTCAGGAGGCCGTTCGTCCTCTTCACGAGGTTGTTGACTCCTGGCACGGCTGGATGCTAGCGACTGGGGGCTCTCTCTGGAGCGGGTGGAATATGTGTTGGGTAGGCTCTGCCGATCTTTGATTTTGTCTGATATTGGCAAAGTGGGCGCGAGCAGACGGACCTTCATAGTTGTTTCTCTCCTCGTGCTAGGACAAGCTCATCGATCACGGCTCCGATCATGCAAATAATTCCTGAGCTTCTAAAGTTGTGGGGTGGTGTTCTTACGCCTCCTTCTGTCGAGGAAGTGAGGCTTGACTCGCACGAGTTCTCATATGTGGCTTCTCCATCGTGTCATGTACTTGGCTTTGAGAAATATGGTGTTGTACGTTGATGTTGCAGTCTATCTCGTCTGAGTCTGGCAGGTAGGTTGTTCCTACTAGTGATGGGGTTGCTAAGTCTGGATTGTTGCTAACGATGCCTAGAGCTGTCGTTGCCAGAGAGGTTTGCGATTTTCTCGCCACCTTGGTTGTTACCTACCCTGGATCCGCAATTGGTTGATGTCGTCGCATGTCTTTTTCGATGCGGTGTTGGAGTGCCGTCTTTGAGTGTTTGCTAGTGCCGCTTTGTGGTCTCTGTTAAGCTTGGTTATGGGCATGTGTGGGTGTGTTGTTTGTGTGGGCTTCTCTAAATTTTCGCCTGGTTTTCTGCCAAAAATTGTACACTCTCTTCTTAATTAATGGATGATGCAAAACTTTTGCCTCCGTTTTCGCAACACCAAACCAACTAGAACTTGGCAAATCCATACTAGACTAGGCCTAGCAAGTGGACCTTACATAAATGAAACCCAAACACTAACTTAAGCAAGATTATTACTAACTCCATGAACTCCTTTTGCTCGGCCTCCACTCGCGTCCGCCAGATCTGGATCGGCCTCCATAGCAATGCATGCGACTGGAGTTCCGCTCCGTTCCTTCCCGCATGTCAATGATAGCGCCAAGATCTAGGACGAGCTTCTCATATGCAATGATGGACACTTCCTCCCCTCCCTCTCTACTGACAGAAATAGTTGGAGCTGGCTAGCGGCGACATGTTGTCGGTCTAGGGTTTGGTCGACATGCTTGGTCTTGTCCGCTTTTTTTGGGCCTGTGGTAATTTACCAGTGGCGTGGTGAATGTTTGTACGTCAATAACTCTCTACTAAAAATGGTGTGGCACACAGATGCCGCTGATAACTGTTATCACCAACGTGGCACTTGCACGCCGCTAACCATGTTTTTGATACGCCGCCGATAGCCCTTTTCCCTACTAGTGATCATATACAATATGAGATGACGTTATGCTAACACATCGTCCACGTGTTTTCTTCAACTAGGAAGTAATCAGATGGTTTAGCTTAAATTGTAGCAACCAGGTAAATGATGTTCTTCAACAATATAATTTCAATTATAATCTTGGCAGGAAAAAGGGTATCAATTCATTACGGAACTGGTGCAATTGTTGGCTATATTAGCCAAGACAGTGTGCAAGTTGGTGGTATAGTTGTGAAAAAACAGGTTTATGCGCTGCACTGCACCAGAAGGACTTATTTATTTTATGCTATCTGATGATGTGCATTCCGTTTCATATTATACTAATTTTGTTATGCTACACCGTTAGGATTTTATTGAAGCTGCCTTGAAGCCAAGTATTACTTTCATGCTTGCAAAATTGGACGGCATTCTTGGTCTTGGGTTTAAAGAAATCTCGGCTGGCGGTGCAGAACCTGTTTGGTGAGCAATTGTGTCTGACTAATTTTTTACGTTTTTCCTATTTGGTAATAGTATCATTATTAGATATGACTATTTTACTTTATGTGTACTATTTTATATATTGTATTAATATCTAAATGGTACCATGTGGTTCTTCTAATTTACTGGCATATCGTATCACCAAATATGAAGCATACAACAAGACTTGTTATCCCTGACATCACAAGCAAAATTATAGGTATAACATGGTTAGCCAAGGTCTGGTTGGTAGCCCCGTCTTCTCATTCTGGTTAAACCGTCATGCTGGTAGAGGGAAGGGAGGAGAAATAGTTTTTGGAGGAGTCGATCCTAATCATCACAAGGGAAGACATACGTATGTCCCTATTACTAAGAAGGGATACTGGCAGGTGAAACCATTCCATTTAGCTGAGTAATCTTGAAATTCAAGCTGTACTAACTAGTTTGTGCTCACAAGTTTTGCCTCACTTGTTTCAGTTTGATATGGGCGACGTCTTGATCGGAGGAAACTCCACAGGTACTAACATGTCATTTTGTCATGAAAAAACATACCCAATATATGCTCGTATATACATACAAAATGTTTTAAATTGTTTTTCTTATACCCCTGTTTGTATTAGGATTATGTAAATCTGGTTGTGGAGCAATAGTAGACTCGGGAACTTCATTGCTTACTGGCCCCACGGTATGCTTGTGAACTCTATTCATGTTTATGCCGATAAGCAAGAAAATGTGCTTTAATTACTGCATCTAACCTTGATTTATCGATGAAACCTCACAATCAACATTTCTAGTAATCTAAGCGAGACATTCCTTCGCTATTTAGGCCATAACCCATATTATTTTGCCTGGTTTACCTTTTAGTAGGGGAAATGTGCATTGTAAAGATAAAAGTGTATGCTTAGATCCATTGTAGATGTATATTTTTTTATTGAATTATGGTAGTTACAGTTGAAGGACAAACACTATAGAAAACTTTAAGTATATAACTTTTGCAATAACCAGTTCCTTAGAAGCACAACTAATAACATTACATAATGTGAAGATCAGTGAAATAAGACCTAATAGACCAGCATGACACGTTTTGAAGCATGTGAAGCATAGTATGTGTAACGTCTTTGTCCACTGCTCATAGAGTCATCTATGGTGGGTGCATTTTTCATTCTTTTCGTTTAATTTCTATATGTCTGCTGAATATATCATACCTGAAATATATGCAGGCGATAGTTACTGAAATTAATTGGAAAATTGGTATACCTAGGACAACGAGCAAAGCGTGCAAGACCGTTGTTTCTAAGTTTGGGCGGCGGATAGTGGATTTGCTGCGAAAGGAGGTTTGCTCATCTCCAAAATTTGCTTTCTAGTTTGATGAGTCATACATAAGGCTTGTAAAATCTTCTTTCCGGGACTATGATGCAGGTATTGCCAAGAAGGGTATGTGACTTAGTCGGTTGTTGTTTCCTTGTTGGGCCTCATGGTGTAAGGTAAGGGATGAGTCTAGCTTGTACTTTTTGTACTTATGCATGTTTTGCACAACATATATGCTTGAAATATACGTTACTACGTTAAACATAGATATTGTGCAAGTAAGAGAATACTTAGTGTGTGGGCAATTATAGTGTATATAATTTGTATTCATTAATACATATGATATGAATTCATTAATAAATATGATTGAAAAATCAGAATATTTCTTGCGGGTTCTTTTGACAACACTTTCAACATGCGGTTACCACCGCAGGCGGGGCGACAGATAATCTTGTGTAGTCATTTCAAAATTGCGTAGTCAAATATATGTATTTATACTATTTTTGTAAAAAAAATCATTATTTCCTCCTATCTATCTGAAAAGTGTGTAGTCAATTGACTACACATCAATACCGTGGCCCGCCACTAGGAGGGTAGCGATACCGATCGGAAAAAATCGTTGATGCAGTAGTGTTAATTGCTATATTTCACAACATACCGAAATTCTTTCATTTGCTTGGAATTATTTTTTCTAGCCGGCACTGAAGGAATTTAGAATTTAATAGTTAAAGAGCGGAAGTGCATGTAGTAGGTTTGGTCTCCTTTTGACAATTCACATTGATTTCCTTATGTCCTGATGGTTGACATTGTTAAGTTGTTCCCTTTGTACTTTGTAACGGCAGCGGTGGTATTCAAAGGGTAGAAGAAGAAGTTGGGACATCAAATATTTTTCTTTTGTGCAAACCTTGTGAGCACGTTGTTAAATGGGCGGTGAAGAAAATTTCACAGAATGAAACTGACGATTCTATATTGCACAGCATTAACGAGGCATGTTTCCTATCTTGTAATACCAATGCAAGAATCACACTCTAACACAGTTCAACAAGAAAAAATCTAACTTGTTTAACTTTGCAGATGTGTGACGATATTCCTACCCCTATGGAAGAATCATCCGTGGACTGCGGAGAACTTAAATCCATGCCTGATGTCACCTTCTCCATCGGGGACAAAAAGTTTGATCTCAAACCTGAACAAGTATTGCTTCTTCTCCCTGGTTATTACCTCACATGTTTTATGCGTATCCAAATCATCTATCAGTTTTAGCAAGCACCATATTTTTTTTATTAAGAGTTCATATGTTGTTCCCGTGGACTTTTTGAAGATTCAGTCCTTAGATTCTTCGAAAAGCACTCTACTAAAAGTTTAAGTATATCAGTTATCAAGTATAAAATCTCACCGGCATATAAAATTGAAGAGCCGTGCAAGGTTTATAACCGAGGCCGGTTAGTATTGATTTGGTTTTACTTCTGATTTCTGTTGTACAGTACATATTGAAGATTGGTGAGGGTGATGCTACCCAGTGCATCAGTGGATTCTCAGCTATGGATGTTCCTCCTCCCGGTGGCCCTCTCTGGTAAAGTTATACACATGTTATGATCTCACAACTATCTTGGAATCAATGAAAAAAAATGTATGTTATGCCTCTTTTCTAGAAAAAATTACGATGTTTGTTAGTTTCAGATTTTTAGGAATTAATTATTATGATTCTTAAATGAAAAGAAAAGAGAAAGAGAGAGAGAGATGTTTGCATCTTTGAAAACTGAAAGCAGACGCTCTACGAACTTGCTGCCCTCAATTCTGACAATGAGATATTGGTGCCGCAGGATCTTGGGTGATATATTCATGGAAGCCTACCACACCGTTTTCGACTATGGAAATATGAAGATTGGGTTCGCCGAGGCAGCATAGGCGGTGGTGGTCATCAGCTCTCCCAGTTGGTTTGATGTCCGATCGGCAAAGCATGGGTGTGCATATTTGCGTGATCCTAATAATGCTAGTGTGATCCAAGACAATAAATCGATATGTTGTCATATGTCCAAGACGCAGATGCAATGTAAGCAGACTTTCATCATAAACTTTGCCAGGGGATGGCTATCGCTCGTGATTTTCCACAATAATATTGGGGAAAACATCTCCTCTTAAGCTAACATACCAAGGAGGATGACAAATATTACTCCTTCTCTCCCGGATGAACAATCCAGAATCATCTCGAGGAGGGCGTAACTCACACGTAAAACACACACCCACACACACTCTTTCTCCGTGATGGCGTGATGATCATCTCTGGAATTGGCTAGTTGCCACCGTTGCTGGTCGCCCCCCTCGCCAACGCCTTGCCAAGCAGCTTGAGCTTCCGGCTCTGCGTCGTGATGACGGCGATGGTGGAGGGCGGCGCCTCGGCCAAGATGACCTCGTAGCCGTCCCCGTAGGAGTCCATGCCGTCGGCCATGAGCTGCCAGAAGAGACCGCCGACGGCCGGCCCGCCCGTGCGCGCGGACTGGTAGATCTTGGCGTACACGAGGCCGAACTGCGCGTCCCGCTGGGCGCTGGTGAACCCGGGGTCCCTCTGCGACTTGCCGAACTCGGCGATGAGCAGCGGCTTCCGCAGCGTGCGCTGCGCGTCGGCGATGTGCGCGTCCAGCCACCGGGCCAGGAAGCTGAGCTGCGCGCGGTCGTCGGAGCTGGAGAGCCACTGGTCCGGGTAGGAGTGCACGGTGGCGAAGTCGATGCCGGGGACCTGGTTGTTGGCGATGAAGTCGGTGCCCACCAGGTGGCCGGCCGGGTTCACCGACGACGAGGTGCCGTAGAAGCCCTCCAGGCCGGCCTCCAGCATGTGGTTGCCGTCGATGGACTTGACGTGCGCCGCCATCTCGGCGATCCACGACTGGATGGACCGGCCGGACAGGTCCGACTGGCACCGCGGCTCGTTCATGAGCTCCCACGACAGGATCGTGGGGTCGTCCTTGTACGCCACCCCGCTCACCGTGTTCACCCTTGTCAGCACGGTCTTCGATGATGCAAAGAGAAGCAAAGTAAGGTAAAGTTGTCACGAGCGTGCCAGGACTGGAGTGTCAATGAAGATTCAGAGAGCTATGATGATGTCGCCGTGATAGTCGGAGCACTAAACCACCTGACCCAGTAACCAGACTCCAGAGTGATGTGTGACTGGTCCTCTGGTACAACGCCTTGCCAAGCAGACAATGCTCCCACAAATGAAAAGTAGCAACGTTCTTTTGAAAGAAATTTCTTTGGGTCCTACTACATGTTCTTGAAGAATGTACGACCACTAATCGCTACTCTGTCAGTTTATCACAACCGACAATGTCACAGTATTCAGACAAAGATAAACCACTGCAAGTAACAATAGCCGCATTGGAGTATGCATAAAAAATGTTCAACTTAAAACTTAATATGTGATAGTACTTGTTATGAATTGGAGGGAGCATTTGTGATGCACGAATGCAGTATTCAGACAACTACTAATCGCTAGTTTTGCGGCGTGGTGCATGCACTCTGTCAGTTTATCACAACCGACAGTGTTTCAGTATTCAGACAAAAAGAAACCACTGAAGCCACAGTAGCCGCATTGGAGTATGCATAAGAAGCATCTTTCTGACATTTAATCGTGATACTACTAATGCTTTAGCGGCGCATTCACCCGCCATTTCGCTGACCGGTTCTATCGGTTATTGTCGCCTCGAACATGTCACCTTGCTACTTGTATACTACCCCGAAGATCATATAGTATATAGTAATAATCAGATTAAATGTTCTCTTGAAGCGTTCACGGCCATGATTTCGAAAAACTCTAGCACACCGCAAGCTAAATCTTTTGTACAACGAGGGGGAAGGGAACAGAGATCGCTGTCTTTTCTACAGCAAGACAGCTGAACAAAATTTCTGCAACAGCGAAGGGAAGAGGACTAGAGGAGATGGCTGGCTTAAATCGTCCTAGAATAATAAAGTTCTCGTAAGCAAAGGGTGGAAATTACTCAGGAGTTTACCTTGATATGGTTCTTGTAGAAGCCCTTGACAACAGCGTTGGTGAAGAACTCGTCGTCAGATCCAATGGCCTGCCCCTGCCCTCTCGCCCAGTCCACATACTGCTTCTTCCCTCCGAAGGTATCGTAGTTGTTCACAAGGCTCAGTATCACCTTAACCCCAGCCTTCCTAGCCTCAGACAGCACGAAATCCAACCCCTGCGGAATGAACCAAGAAAGAGTACGTGCAAAATTGTTAGACAAAGAAGCACCCCAAGAATCAGAGACTCATTTAACTAAGATATGATCCAAGAAAACGAATGTCTCATTTCTTAACGAAGAGAGATTGAGAATAATAAATGTGGGTAAGGACCTTGAAGGTGTTCTCGTTGTAGTTGCCTGGCGAGTACTGCAGCGCATTGCTTCCGCCGTCGCTGAAGGCCCATGTCCTGGCGACGGTGAGGCCCCGGGCGGCGGCCTGGGTGAGCGCGGAGGTGACCTTGCCCCTCTGCGCGGGGTCGGCGGCCATGGTCATTAGCCAGTAGGCGTTGAACCCGTTGGCGTAGTAGGGGTTCCCGTTGAGCACGAAGCGGGTACCCTGCGCCCGCACGAACCCGCCTCCCCTGGCCTCTGCTCCTCGGCCTCCATGGGCGACGCACATGAGCACGAGCAGAGCAGCTAGCGCTCCATGATGACGCCTCATTTCTTCTGGGGTTTTCGTGGTAGCTAGGTTCCCTCCCTCCCCTTTTCCTTGGATGGCGATGGTGGTGAGCTGAAGCTCAGTGGGGGTGCTTAAATAGATCAGAACTCACTAGCTACAGGGCTTCATTTCTCAGCTCTGCCATTGAGTAACACTGAGTATAAGATGGTTCTGTGGTGAGGCCCAGTCGTCAGGGAGCCATTGGAACGCCCTTTTGTGCACGGCACATAGCTGCACCGAATACTTGGGTTTAGTTTTTTTTTTCTCTAGCGGCAGTTGGGGTTTAGTTAAGTGTGTGGGGATGGAGAGGGGGACATGAACTTCGTCGGTACCGGCGCATGGAAGGGGAAAGCTCCTCTAATTTATTGGCACCTCACATGGGAGAGAGAAGGACACGACGGTACGGTCTGCGTCGGTAGGGTTTGCTAAATCCATCTCGAGCTCCATGAGCCGCTTAATGTGAGGGCTTTGTGGTCCGATCGTTAAAAGCAATCGGTCAAGACGACATGCTCATACTCTCAATCGGCATTACAAATTCCATCTTTACACTCACTAGTGTAATCCCCCGAGTGTCGATCTCTTGTGATTGAGCTAGCCGTCTAGCTAGGGGTTTCTCTCGGAGTAAGTAACGGTGACGACAAAATCTGCAATTTACTCCCTCCGTCTCGTAAACTTGTCTTATTTTTTAGTATAATTTAAGTATATCTATATACCAAATAGTGTCTAGATATAGCTAAATTTAAATAAAATTAAGATAAATTTCGTAGGACGAAGCAATACTTAACTAACTACTCTTCACTCTTGTCATTGAGCTATGGTCGGTTTAGCTAGGGCTAGACCTATGTACGGTTCGTCGCCATCAACTGCCACCGTCGGTCAGTCAACACCTAGCGGCGTCATTTAGCTTGGGTAAACTAAGAGCAAGTTCAATAGTACAGCCAGCTGCTGGCTATAAGCAAAGTGCCATGTCATTTATAACTAATATATGTACAATAGTTGGCTATAACAATGTACTACTCATCATATAGGTGCCTAGGAGCACGTGCTAGAGCTGGCTCTTGCATTAGAGCCCACTTACCTTCTCTCTCCTCTTCTCTCCCCTCCAACTAAGCACAAATACTATATTTAATTTCTTATAGCCTGCTGACTCAGCCTTATTGTACATGCTCTAATGGAGGTCAACCCCTCTTGTAACGTCCACGTTAGTATGTTACCCACCTCATGTGGAAAAAAAAGGTAGGAAGAGGAATAAGTGTAATGGTCTCTCCCATGTGATCCTTTTAGCCAGAGCATCTCTAGTATCATGGATGCAGTTAAAAACATCGGATTTTTCCATATGCTGTATATG
This sequence comes from Lolium multiflorum, assembly GCA_030979885.1. Classification (NCBI taxonomy): domain Eukaryota; kingdom Viridiplantae; phylum Streptophyta; class Magnoliopsida; order Poales; family Poaceae; genus Lolium; species Lolium multiflorum. The sequence continues at coordinate 221,247,735 of CM061749.1, read as the reverse complement.
TTCTGTTGAATAGGCCCCCTACTGGTTTTGCTACTTTCTGTACATTTCTTTTTTTTTTAACACACTTTATGTACATTTCAGACTTTCAATAAATAAAACATCAGTACATAGCAATACAAATCAAATTTATTGTTGTTCTAAACATCACACAATTCAACAACATCCTTTTTTTTTGAACATCAATTCAGCAACATCCTAATTACAAAAGTTGTTCAGATCAAATAATTAAACAAACAAATGAATGGTCCAATGAGGGAAAAAAATAGTTTCATAAATGAATGAAATAAGGACAAAATAAATTAGCGGCCAAACATTTCGCAATGATGTTTCACAAGATCATCTCGCACCTGCATATGCTTGTCGTTGTCCTCAATCTGCTTGTATGTATCAAGGAATGCTTTGATCTAATTAGAAATTCTAGAAGGTTTGACATGGCTGCCAACATTGTGTAATTCAAATGGGGGATCCATGTCCCTTTCATCCTTGATGATCATATTATGCATAATCACGTATGCAGTGATGATGTTATGAAGGGTCTTCTTATCCCAAAATTTTCCTGGCTCTCCAACAATTGCAAACCTAGCGTGCAAAGCACCAAAGGCTCTGTCTATGTCCTTGACAACTACTTCTTGCATTTTTGGAAAGTGAGCTTCCATTTTGGTTACGGGTTTGGCTATGGTTTTCACAAATGTGGCCTATTTTGGATAGATCATGTCTCTAGATAATACCATGGAATAGATTTGATTGATGTATCTTCACCAATTCGAAGATACTCCTATGTGTAATCGGCGGAAATTCCGTAGGCGATAATCCTCATCGCCTCCGAGATTTTCTGGTAGGGGATAAACCCAGTGAGTTCGGCGGAATTTCTCTAGCATGTGAAATAACATCATCTCGCCTCGCGTTCCTTCACTATGTTGACAAAAAACCCTCGCCTCATCTGCTACTGTCTATGGAAGAGATGTTCAGGATAGGTAGGTACCTCGACAAAGTAGTCCCGCATGAACATCTCCGAGCCAATTGCTCGGTGGAGCGGGATGGAGAGGCGGCCGACGGTTGATCATGGCCTCTTATTCTTCCGGTTCTCTTTGTCTTAGAGGCTCTGCACTGCCACCACCACCAGCATGTCTGAGGGATGTAATACTAGTGGAACGGTGTTTCATTCGTGTTATGTCAACAACTTGCGTACTACAACATACAGTGGTATACTAGGTCACCACAAGGCAGTGGCGGTGAGGCCGGGTTGTCTAGGCGGAGGCAGCGGTGGCGCGGCGAGGCCAAATCTTGGCTAGATCTGGGGATCGGGGCGGTGGCTGCGCGAGGGTTCCGAGCTAAATGTTCAGCGCGCGGTTATTTTCTAGGCGATGGGGAAAACACCAAATTAAAGTCAGGTCGCGGATCCGAGTATATCCAGCATATGGTGCCCTGATGGGTTTGCTGCAAAAAAAATCAGGGTTGAACGCATCTGCGTGGGACTTGTTTAGCAGTTATTTTCCTGTTTCGGCACAGATGGGGTATGTGCTAGAGATGCCCTTAGGGGTGGCATGATCGACTCCTACTACTCTACGCATACCACTCCATTCCACTACTTTGATGGGGCGCTCTTCTGATCGGGTGTGGAAGGAACAAACGTGCACTCCACCGTTGCCCCCTCTACAACACCATTAGAGCACTTTTGGCTGCATCTCTCATACCGCCCCTCAATTTTTTTTGGGGCGCATCAGATAGAAAATCACATCCAACCATATTTCCCAAAAACTTTTCAGTTTGCCGCAGCCCAATACAGTGTTCGGTGTCTCGAAGCTATCCTTGCTACACGGGTGTAACATCCCAAAAATTTTAAAACAAAGAAAATTTTCCTATTTCCAAAATTTGGAACCAACAAAAACTTTTATTAAATTAAGTTTGATGCATAGTGATCATGCTTATATGTTGTGATATTGCCATGTTTGTTTGTTGAAATATTTTGAAATGATCTAAAACCCTAAACCTTGCTCTCTTTTTCACCATCCAAGATAAAACAAAATAAAAAGAAAGTAAATTAAAAAGAAAAGGGCCTATGTAAGCCTATGGTTATATTTTTGCAAATAATCACCTATGCCATGATCTACCTTGTTTTAATGGTTTGCAAAACCTCAACAAACCCAACCTATCACTTACCAACTAAATCCAATGTGAAACAAAAAGAAAATAAAATTATACATAGAGGCATATGTGGCACATAGCCATAATTTCAAATCTTGACCTATGCCCACATACTTTGCCCAAATGGTTTGAAACCATCACTGAACCTAATCTAACCCTAAATGAACCCTAGACCATTCCCAAGTGAAGCAAGTGGAACAAAATAGAAGAATAAGAAAAATGCAAATAGCACCACATATGTGCTTATGGCCAATTTGGCAAATCTTTAACCTAGGGCATTTTACTTTGTTTCAATAGTTGGATAATATTACTAAACATATAATAACACTTTTTGAATCAAAGAAACTCAAATCAAATCAAATTAGAATTCAAATTTAGCTCACATATGATAATGGTCAAATCTGCCATTTTTAACAACATACCCACTTTGAGCTCTTGTATTAAGAAATTCTTAAACTAAACATGCTCAACTCTTGGCACCTCATCAAAGACCGCATCAAGGTGAACAACTTTGGTAAAGCACACCCCTACAAACTCTTTCCCAATTTCAAATTATCATCAAGCAAAGTGGTGACATTGAAACAGATTCTAGATGACCCCCAACTTTTCAAATTTTCACAAATCAATTCCAAAACCCAAACCAATGTCACCAATTGATGCCAAACTTTATTTAGAACACATCCATGCAGAAATTTGGCCAAATACAAACACAAAGGAGACCATTGCTTGTCATATATGTGGAGCACATAGAATAAAATTAGGGTACAACCACTATTCCAACAACTAAGTACCTCTCACCCTCTCTCTCTTTGGCTCATCAATAGTGCATTGTACCTCTAAATGACCTCACTTAATGTTGCATGGTCACCATCACACGGCCAAGCCATGCCAAGGATCTTGCCTATGTCTCATACACTTTGACAATAATCAAATGTGCATGCTCTAGCTTTCTCCAACCTTGCCCACCATGTCTAGTACTCTTGCCTCACCTCACTTTAGCATAACAAGCCCTCAGAGACAAAGAAAAGTGCACAAAGCATCCAATGCCATGACCATGCCGGCCACACGATCACCACAATGTCATCACCTGCCTCTGGTTCTCTCCTCTCCCTCTGCTCATGTCATCTAGCCTCACCACACCATGCTGAGCCTGCCAGACACGATCCCAAGTCAAACGGAACACGACACACACCAGAACGTGACGTGGTCACCACGACCAGACGCGCCAGATCATGCACCGGCACGTCTCTGGACGCGCCAGGACACCTCCTGCCCTTATCACCGTCGTCCTCCCCCCCCTCTCTCCTTGCACCTGCACGATCTACTCGACGTCAGCGACACCATAGACATGCCCACCTGCTTGCGATCTGATACGTCTCAAACGTATCTATAATTTCTGATGTTCCATGCTTGTTTTATGACAATACCTACATGTTTTGTTCACACTTTATATCGTTTTGATGCGTTTTCGGAACTAACCTATTGACGAGATGCCGAAGTGCCGTTCCTGTTTCTGTTGTTTTTGGTTTCAGAAATCATAGTAAGGAAATATTCTCGGAATCGGACGAAATCAACGCCCGACCCTATTTTCCGGAGGCTTCCAGAACACCCGAGAGAGGCCAGAGGGGGGCCACATGCCCACCAGACACTACCCTGGCGCGGCCAAGGGGGCGCCCCCCTGTTGTGTCGTCGCCTCGTTGACCTTCCGACTCCGCCTCTTCGCCTATTTAAAGGTCCCTGACCTAAAACCCCGAGACGAATAAGCCACGGTACGAGAAAAGTTCCAGAGCCGCCACCATCGCGAAGCCAAGATGCGGGGACAGAGTCTCGTTCGGCACGCCGGGACGGGGAAGTGCCCGGAAGGCTTCTCCATCGACACCGCTGCCATCTCACCGCCATCTTCATCACCGCTGCTGCTCCCATGAGGAGGGAGTAGTTCTCCATCAAGGCTCGGGGTTGTACCGGTAGCTATGTGGTTCATCTCTCTCCTATGTACTTCAATACAATAATCTCATGAGCTGCCTTACATGATTGAGATTCATATGATGATGCTTGTAATCTAGATGTCATTATGCTAGTCAAGTGGGTTTTACTTATGTGATCTCAGGAGACTCCTTGTCCCACGTGTGTAAAGGTGACAGTGTGTGCACCGTGTGGGTCTCTTAGGCTATATTTCACAGAATACTTATTCACTGTTATGAATGGCATAGTGAAGTGCTTATTTATATCCCTTTATGATTGCAATGTGTTTTGTATCACTATTTATCTATGTGCTACTCATGTGATGTTATTAAAGTAGTCTATTCCTCCTGCATGGTGTAATGGTGACAGTGTGTGCATCGTGTAGTTCTTGTCGTAGATTATGATCATAATCTCTTGTAGGTTATGGAGTTGATTATCGCTATGATAGTATTGATGTGATTTATTCCCCCTTCATAGTGTAAAGGTGACAGTGTGTATGCTATGTTAGTACTCGGTCTATTTTGCAAAGATCTATTATGCTCTAAGGTTACTTAAACATGAATATCGAATGTTGTGGAGCTTGTTAACTCCGACATTGAGGGTTCGTGTAATCCTACACAATTAGTGGTGTTCATTATCCAACAAGAGTATATGTTGCACAAAGGAAAGAGAACTTATTTATTATGTGATCAATGTTGAGAGTGTCCGCTAGTGAAAGTATGATCCCTAGGCCTTGTTTCCACCACAAAGAATTGCTTTCCACACCAGCAAGCTATTTTCTGGCGCCGCTTGTTGTTTTACTGCATCTTTACTTTCTGCAATATTACCACCATCTATACCACCTGTGTTTTACCATCTCTTCGCCGAACTAGTGCACCTATACATCGACAAGTGTATTAGGTGTGTTGGGGACACAAGAGACTTCTTGTATCGTGATTGCAGGGTTGCTTGAGAGGGATATCTTTGACCTCTTCCTCCGAGTTCGATAAACCTTGGGTGATCCACTTAAGGGAAAACTTGCTGCTGTTCTACAAACCTCTGCTCTTGGAGGCCCAACACTGTCTACAAGAATAGAAGCACCCGTAGACATCTAGCTATTTTGGCGCCGTTGCGGGAGGAAAGGTAAAAGGTACTCACACTCCGGATCTCGGCTACTAAGCTATTTTCCGCCGTTGTAAGTACTCGAAGCTATTTCCTTTAGATCCTACAATTGCATCTTTTTGTTTCTTGTTTTACACTAGTTAGGCATAATGGAAAGTAACAATGAGCTTCTTATTCTATTTCTGAGTTAAGACATGGATTGTTTGCTGCGAAAATTAAAAAACCTATGGAATCTTATTTGCATGCTAGTAGTAATGATATTAGTATGAACGCTTTGAACACCATTGTTGCTAATGATATGGAAAATTCTAAGCTTGGGAAGCTGGTTTTGATGAGCATGACATTTTTAGTCCCCCAAGCATTCAGGAGAAAATTTTCTTTGATGATACTTTGCCTCCTATTTATGATGATTATAATGATAGTGGTCTTTTGGTACCGCCTACTATGGAGAGTAAATTTTATTATGATTATACTATGCCTCCTACACTTGATGAGAATAATAATGATAGCTACTTTGTTGAATTTGCTCCCACTACAACTAATAAAATTGATTATACTTATGTGGAGAGTAATAATTTTATGCATGTGGCTCATGACAAGAATGTTTCATGTGATACTTATATTGTTGAGTTTGTTCATGATGCTACTGAAAGTTATTATGAGAGAGGGAAACATGGTTGTATGCATCTTAATAATATTAAGTTTCCCCTCTTTATGTTGAGAATCTTGAAATTGCTTTTGTGTTGCCTTCCTATGCTTGTCACTTTGTTCTTCATGAATTTATTTGTGTACAAGATTCCTTTTCATAGGAAGTGGGTTAGGCTTAAATGTGTTTTGAATTTGCTTCTTGATGCTCTTTTTTTCTTCAACTCTTGTTTCTCGCAAGAGCATCATTAAAATTGCTGAGCCCATCTTAATGGCTATAAAGAAAGAACTTCTTGGGAGATAACCCATGTGTTTATTTTACTACAGCAATTTTTGTTTTTTTGAGTCTTGGAAGTTGTTTACTGCTGTAGCAACCTCTCCTTATTATGTTTTTGGTGCCAAGCAAAGTCTCTATGTTAAAGTTGATGCTAGATTTGGATTACTGCGCAGAAACAGATTTGCTGTCTGTCACGAATTTGCGCAGAAGTCTCTGTAGGTAACTCAGAAAAATCTGCAAATTTACGTGTGTGATCCTCAGATATGTACGCAACTTTCATTAGTTTTGAGTTTTTCCATTTGAGCAAGTTAAGTGCCCCTGCCAGATTCGTCTTTACGGACTGTTCTGTTTTTGACAGATTCTGCCTTTTATTTCGCATTGCCGCTTTTGCTATGTTGAATGAGATTCTTTGTTCCATTAACTTTCAGAAGCTTTGTGCAATGTCCAGAAGTGTTAAGAATGATTGTGTCACCTCTGAACATGTGAATTTTGATTATGCACTAACCCTCTAATGAGTTTGCTTGAAGTTTGGTGTGGAGGAAGTTTTCAAGGGTCAAGAGAGGAGGATGATATATGATCAAGAGAGTGAAAAGCCTAAGCTTGGGGATGCCCCCGTGGTTCATCCCTGCATATTTCAAGAAGACTCAAGCCTCTAAGCTTGGGGATGCCCAAGGCATCCCCTAGTCAACTGGGTTTTACTTATGTGATCTCCGGAGACTCCTTGTCCCACGTGTGTAAAGGTGACAGTGTGTGCACCGTGTGGGTCTCTTAGGCTATATTTCACAGAATACTTATTCACTGTTATGAATGGCATAGTGAAGTGCTTATTTATATCCCTTTATGATTGCAATGTGCTTTGTATCGCTACTAGTCTATGTGCTACTCATGTGATGTTATTAAAGTAGTCTATTCCTCATGCATGGTGTAATGGTGACAGTGTGTGCATCGTGTAGTTCTTATCGTAGATTATGATCATAATCTCTTGTAGGTTATGGAGTTGATTATCTCTATGATAGTATTGATGTGATTTATTCCCCCTTCATAGTGTAAAGGTGACAGTGTGTATGCTATGTTAGTACTCGGTCTATTTTGCAAAGATCTATTATGCTCTAAGGTTACTTAAACATGAATATCGAATGTTGTGGAGCTTGTTAACTCCGGCATTGAGGGTTCGTGTAATCCTACACAATTAGTGGTGTTCATTATCCAACAAGAGTATATGTTGCACAAAGGAAAGAGAACTTATTTATTATGTGATCAATGTTGAGAGTGTCCGCTAGTGAAAGTATGATCCGTAGGCCTTGTTTCCACCACAAAGAATTGCTTTCCACGCCAGCAAGCTATTTTCTGGCGCCGCTTGTTTACTGTTTTACTGCATCTTTACTTTCGCAATATTACCACCATCTATACCACCTGTGTTTTACCATCTCTTCGCCGAACTAGTGCACCTATACATCACAAGTGTATTAGGTGTGTTGGGGACACAAGAGACTTCTTGTATCGTGATTGCAGGGTTGCTTGAGAGGGATATCTTTGACCTCTTCCTCCCCGAGTTCGATAAACCTTGGGTGATCCACTTAAGGAAAACTTGCTGCTGTTCTACAAACCTCTGCTCTTGGAGGCCCAACACTGTCTACAAGAATAGAAGCACCCGTAGACATCACGCTCGCCCTGTAGCCGACGCCCACGACGATAACCTCCGCCACGGCACTGCGAGGACAATGACGTCGCCCGAGCGACTCCGTCCTCCCCCTGCTGCACACAGACGCTCCCCAGGACTGCCATGACATCGCCAACGTCTCCGCATCAGCGCCCCCTCCTCTCATCCCCTGTAGACGCGTCGACGACGATGACCTCACCCGCACCCCTCGGCCACCACTCGCCACTATAAAAGCCGGCCGCCCCGAGACGATTTCTTCACACGCTCGACTTCCCCTCTCCCTCCTGAGCTTCCTCGGCCACTTCCCCCTTCGCATTGCCGCCAGTAGCCTCTCAATTGCTCGCTGGAGCATCGCGGTACTGCAGCAAGGGCGCCGTTGATTTAGGCCACCTCCGGCGACGCCACCTGTACCAAACGCTCCGCCGCCCTCGACAACCTCACCCTGCTCCTTCGCCGACAACCGCCGACCGCCGGTGAGCTCGCCCACCCCCTAGCCTTGCCGTGGCCGTAATCCTTCTCGCTGGAGACGACGACTCACCTCGTCCGTTGATCTCCCTTCTAATCCAACGACCCACCGCGCGCGTACCGTTTTGGTGCGTTAAGACTCACTGACGCCTGGGCCCCACCTTGTCAGGCCGGCCCAGTCCTCTTCCCCTCTCGCCGGCCCATTTTCTTTCCCGCGCAAGCCCATTTTCAAATTTGATTTAAATCATTTGGCTTAAATTCTATACTGGTGCCCAATTCAAATTTGAATAAAACAAAATCCACTGAGCCAAAATTTATGAACTTTATACTTCTAGAAAGCTTATAAAAATCTCTATCCAACACCACTGGTCTCAGCCCTATATTCATGGTAGAATTCAAATAGTAAAAATAACAAGGCAGAGCCTTTTCCACCTTCAAATAATTATTAAAAATCAACCATAATGAATTTTGAGGTGATTCAAATTCTCATAATTCACAATTCAAATAATCTAATTGTTTGTGCAAAAATATGATAGGGTTGTTTCATATGATCATGGGATAGATTCAAATAGTGGCTATGTGGCCATTTCTAGCTCATTTAAATTATTTCAAAAATAATATTTAAATTCTATGAGATGTAGCATCTCATTTAAATCATTGTTCCAAGTAATTCAATGTGAGGTGATGACATTTGTCTTCATGATCCCATATGTTATTATTTGAGAATATTAAATCATTTCCCTAGTAGTATTTAAATTGCATGAGGTGTAATACCTTATTTAAATCATTTTCCCCAAATGATAAATGTGAAGTGTTGACCTTGGTCAATATGTACTCATACTTTATTAGTTGAGGAGATTAAATCTTAAACAAGATTCAGTGAGAGGAAATTATTTCTCAAAGACTAAATGGAAACCCTAATCAATATTTGTAATGAGAGGAAATTATTTTTCTCAAGAAGAAAACAAAGTCAACCAACATAATAATAATGTTGTGATGCTAGAATAGCTTGTGTGAACCATTGGTGTGCTTAGTCTAGCCTTAAGTATTGATTGGTTATTGTATCCTCGTATTCGTTTATAGACGCTAGTACCGGAGACTACCAAGAGGAGGAGGTCTACTTCTAGGAAGAGGAAGACCACTTTGACCAGTACACCAACCAAGCCAAGCTAATATTCTTGCAAGTTACCCAAGTGCAAAGCTCTAATAGAGCAAGGCACCACTACATCATACTTTGTGTTTAATGGTCCTATCCCAAGTTTTTACCTTACAAGTTTTTTAGTCTTGTTTAGCACATTTTACTTTTTGATTTATGATTCACTTGGTCTAGAGTAGAACAAGATCATCAAATCTAGCCTAAAGCAATCAAAGCTAGTTAGCACCCCTTATGACTAGTTGCTAGTGCTAACAAATAAAATTGACTACTCTAGATGGGAACATGTGAAATGAAATGACTTTGAAAACCTTAGAATGTTGAGTCATTCTATTGAAAGTTTTGAAGGTGAATATGACTTGTGAATGACATGGTGAATTTTAAACTGATGGTTGGGTTCGGATGCGATACCATTCCAATTTTACAAGTACCCCCACAATACCTGATTATGGGTAGGGCTTAACTGGAAGTTTATGTATCTTAGTATGGGTTCCCTCTAAACAAGCGTCATAGGGGTTATGCTGAGGCTTCCTCCATTGAAATGTGAACTGTTGTGAAATGAAGTGAAAGAGGTGAATGTCCGGCCCAAGCCCTGTGCAGTTCCCAGGCTGACGGTTTGTCTTCAATGGGAGGCCAAGCTCATGGGGAGAGGTGCCTATACTAGGGTATGTAAGTGAAAGGTTATGGTTGGTAGTCCGCACATGGAGTGTGATAAATCAGGGCCAGTTAACCCTGACGGATTATTGCAAATGTTGTGGCAAAAGTGTGCGACCTCTGCAGAGTGTAAAACTATTTGAATAGCCGTGTCCACGGTTACGGACGATTGGAAAGGCCATACTGTTCCGTCATCAGACCATTTTTCAAAAATATGACATATGACTTGTGACTTGAACTTGAAAAGTGAATGGCGACTTTGACTTGAATCACAACAGTGTTGTGGGAATGACACTAATGTTCCCACTTGAGTTAGTTAGGCAAATGAAGAGTATTTTATTACTAAAGTGCTTATGAAATAAAATTGGCTTTATGCAAATGAAACTAGAGCTTAGAACCTCATTACTGTAGTTGATAGTGCTTCCACTAGTATTAGTTTGCGACTTTAAAGTACTCATGGCTTTGTCCCTGGCTATTCAAATGGCCGGACTATGAAGAGAGTACCGAACCGGGAAGAGGACAGCGGGACGTCTACGACAACTAGGGACTGCTCGACATCAACAGTTGCTGTGGAACAGATAGACCGCAATGCTACTTCTCCGCTATGTGTTGTGTTTGTTGATCAATAGATCAACTATTTTTGTAATTGGATCTCTAGATCCACTATGTTGTAAGACTGGATCATGTGATCCCTTATTGTAAGACGCTTATGATATGTAATTAATGATGTGTTGTGATATCAATCTATTATATCTCGCAAAAACAATATTCCTGGGATTGCGATGTATGGCATAATAGGCATCTGGACTTAAAAATCCGGGTGTTGACAACGGGGCTTCTTGCGGGGTCGGTGTGGCGAGTGGCGGGACCTCTTTGACATTGACACAGGGGCTAGTCAATATGCCTCACAATTCTCATTATCCTGCGCCATCCTTCATTTTTCAGGCCCGTGTCGCTACAGTTTTCCACCCAAACCCCGCCGCTGCCGCCAGCACGCACTCGCCACTCCGTAACCAGGGAGCCGAAAGCTCCCAAACCAACATCGAAGACAAAGGCGGCCGGTCCGAAGATGCAGCTGCACCCTTCAGCAATCCACACAAGCTGCCAACAAGGAAGTTGAAACCGGATTTGCGGTCGCAAGAAGGTTGGGATAGAGACGTCTTGCGCCGCAGGCTTGAGAGATGCCAGGGAGAGGTTGGCCTTTTTGACCTTGCCAATGCGTGCACTTTGCCATGTTGACCTTGGGCGCCGTCGCCGCCGGGGGAAGCCAAGGGAGCGACATGTACGTGATGGGGATTGCCTCCCCATCCTCATCAGACCTCTTCAACGAAGGTGACCACCATGACGCTGTTGTCAAGGTTCTTGCCACAGTTCGACAATCGATAGCGACCCGCGTGGTGGATTCAACCCCAATGTCGTGTTTTCCCCGGCGTACGACAAGTAGCGGCAACAGACCCCAGAAGCCAATGCCATGCTGTCGCTCCCTCTAAAGCATGGTCCGCTTGATTCGACAACAGCGCCGGAAGCTCGTTCAACAATGGCGCCGACATAATGTTTGCCATAATTCTTTGGGGCACAGGCGCCGGGGCTGCGTGGGAAGAATAGGTGGATGATGAGGAAGAGGAAGAGGACAAGAAAGAGGAGGGGGCAGTGGCCGACAAGAAGAAGCCAAAAGTGGTTGCTACACCCACCAAGCGGGAGAAGGTGCGAATCGAGGACTAAGAGCATCTCCACCGGTGCCCCCGATAGCATTTTGGGGGCCGGGGGCGAAAATGGGCTCGCACCGGTGCGCCCCAAATGGCGCCGGCCAATTTTGGAGCCCAATAGAATCGCCGGCAATCCCGTGTCGGCACCTTCGCCAAGGGCGCGAATCGGGCGCGCCGGCGCCTCGCGAGGATGAAAATTTTGGGCGTGGGAGCCACCTGTCATTGACGCCAGGGCGCCGCGCGGGATATTTTACCGCCACGACGCCTGGCCAGAAACTCTCCCGCCACGGTGCCGCGCGGGAAAGTCTCCCGCCACGGCGCCGCACGGGATGTTTCTCGCCTCGCCGGCGGTCTATAATATCCCTCCTCCCCCGCCATTGCTGCAAAAACCCTAGAAAAAAAGCACAATGTGGGATTCGTGGGACGAGGCGGCGCTAGAGGCGGCCGTAGAAGTGGTGGAGGCGGACCCGCAGCTCGCAGAGTACAAGGCGTGGGAGGAGGCGGCGCTAGTGGCAACCGTAGATGCCTACGACGCAGGCGAGCGAGGCGGAGCGGCGGGAGCGGGAGGAGGCGGAGCTGCTGCGGAAGGCGCGCCAGGAGGCAGAGCGGCGGGAGCGCGGGGAGGCGCGGTGTGAGGCGGAGCGTCAGCGCCAGGAGGAGCAGGGTAGAGAGCATGGGAGAGAGCTCCGGTCGATCGTCCACCTCCACCGAGCCGGGTGGCTAGTAGGTAGTAGGCTAGAGAAGCTGGTTTCAAATGTCATCCGGTGTTGAGGAGTGAATAATGTTTTACTCGGATTTGACCGAAAATATTATTCATTCCTCGATCCTGAATGACATTAAAATGAAACTCTAATATGTAGTATGTAGTTTGGGTAAAAAAAAATTCTATCGGGGACGCCTGTTTGGGGGCGCCGGTGTGAAAACGGCTTCCCCAAATAGAGGATGCAGTATCGACACCCCACAAACGGAGGTGCCGGCGCCTATTTAGAGGCTACCGGTGGAGATGCTCTAAGGAATGAATGAACCAACAATGGTCTAAATGGAAACCAAGCCTTTCGTGGTTCAAAAACACGGAATCTCGTCTCGATCATCATTTGTTAGGACGCTTTAGGAAAGCAAATAATTTTGATTGTAATGATTTCGAACATAAAATTCTTTGTAAAAAGGAACCCCAAATTTTCTCGCAAATACATCTCTCTTAATGATTTCTTCACATGTACCTGCAGGTGGCCCTAAGTGGACGACGTTGGAATATATTTGTTTGTGTGATTCTTGGAAGACGGTAAGCATCGATGCGATTACCGGCGTAAATCAGAAGGTTGGCGCACATTGAAAGAGGATGAAAATAGAATTTAACGATCGCAAGGTGCAATGCAAGGAATACTCCAGCTTGCAAATGAAAATGAGCCAAAGCATTGTGTCAACCCGGTGGGGTATCATACAATAATCAGTGAACGCATTCATGGCAACCATGCAAAGATTGAACAAACACCGGAAAGTGGTATGAAGACGAGCAATATGGTAGGTGCTTTGCCATCCCAATTCCATATTGTGTGTGTTATCTCGATCGGCTAGGCATAGGTGTTTTTGTGTTTCCTTGCTTTAGTTGGACCATACATTAGCCTTGTACCGATCGAAAAATAAAGGCAAACAACTCAACTCGTTGCATTGCTACACCAAGCTTAAAATGTATGAGAAGTGAAGGCAAAGGCACATTCAATTGGCCAAGGCATCTGCAACAAGAAGGCCTAGCTAGATGGCCACGATTGAAGCGCAGACGTCGTCGTTTGGGAGGGACAACTGAAAATGCTGTTGGCAACCTTGCATTTCCTACAAGCTGGGTGTTTCCTCCAAAACGCTGAAGCCGGCAGTAATTAGATTGGTTTAGTGGTCACCGTATTGCTTTCTCATACTGTATTACCTTCGGGGTGGTAGATGGAGGTACGTGTTAAGAGCATCTCCACTCGTCTCCCCGAACGACGTTTTTCCCACGCTTTTTCGGCCGGCGCATCGGTTTCTCGATTGGTCCGGATTTGGCCGGGCGGCGCCACGCCATCCCCGGCCCCCGGGGAGCTCTCGGGGACTCCGGACGAAACAAAAGCGCGCGAAACGACGAGGAAACTTCCCGCGCGTCTGGTGGCCCCAACTTGTCGGCGAGAGACACCAATCGTCGTCCTCATCGCATCGTCTTCCGCGCGCTGTAAAAGCCTGCCGCCGGTCAGCATTCGCCGGCCGCGTAGCTTCCACGCGGCGAGTTAATGCCGTCGAATCGTCATCCGCGCACGCATCGTCTTTCACGGCATTAATCGCCGGCGCTCGCCGCGCCCGCCGCGCCTATTTAAGGCCACTCCGCTCGCCGCGACGCCCCTGCTCCACTCTTCCTCCATTCTCCCTCCACTCACTGTCCACCTCCAACGAAGATGACGTTCTCCGACGACGATGGCGCAGCCTCCAATGGCTTCCCCGCCGGTCGCTCCGCGTGGGAGGGGCACCTCCTCCACCAGGCGGGTACCCCCGCCCCGGACACGAGGCCTCCCGGCGGCGGGTGGCGGCTAAGCCGTGGCGGCGTACCAATCCCGCCGCCGCCTCAGGGCGACGCCCTCGACGCCGCCATCGAGGAGGCGCGGCTCACGATGACGGACGAGGAGCGCGCCGACCCGCGCCACCACCCCGAGAACTACACGTGGTGGAACTCATACTTCCTCCGGCGGTGGGAGCGGGAGCGGCGGCCTACGACGGCCCGCCGCCTCCGCTGCGCGCAACAACGCCGCGGGACGATGACGGTGGTGGAGCGCGCCGGATAGGACGCGGCGAACGTCCTCGAGCACGCGAGGCGGAAACTTCCCGGTGCTCACGATGCCCCTGCATCGAGGGCGTCGGCGAGCCGAGGGCGCAGCCACGGCGCATGGCTGCCGGCTCGTCGTCTTCGGATCGGCGCGGGCCGTCTTGGCGCCGGTGAAAAGGGAGGCGACGTCTCCTTCGATGCCGGCGCGCGTCAAGCCGGCGTCTCCCACCGCCGACCGAGAGCGGCGCCCTCGTCATCCGCGAGCCCTCCTCCCCGCAGCGTGGGCGGAAGAGGAAGCCGGCGAAGGAGGACGTCGCTGCCGCCGCCAACGCCGCCGCAAACAAGCTCGCGAGAGGAGGCGAGCGCGCGGAGGAAGCGGCCGTTGCGGAGGCGATCGCGGTCGCTCAACGACCAGTGCCCGCCGACAACGCCCTCCCCGAGGACGCCGCCTCGTGGTCGGCGCGGCGGAGCGCGAGGAGGCGGAGCGGCGGCGGCGATGGACCTAGCGCCGCGCACCCGCCGCCCGCGCGCGCTCCAACCGCCACCGACGACTTCGCTCGCGCCGGCCTGCAACACCTCCATCCGGCGTCGTCGTCCCCGTCGTCGACCTCGAAGTCTCGGACGACGAATGGTACAAGCCATCGCCGCCTCGGTGGGGAGACGCCGGCCAGGGCAGCAGCAGCCAGGCCGCGCCGCTCGACGACGGCTCGGACGACGATGGCGACGACGGTGACTACACGGTGTTCTACCGCCATTTAGGCATGTAGAACGCCGTGTTTTATAATTTAAGTTGTATTCCCCTAGCTGAATTCGAAATATAGTCGAATTCGGCCTCTATGTATGAACTTCGCCCTCTATATGGTAAATATCATTAAATTTAGTCTAAATTCGCCCGTTTTTAGCCGTAGTTTGTCAAGTTTAAGTTTTTCAAATTTACATCGTCGCTTCGCTGAGGCGCGGGAAACAACTCCTCCCCACGCCAAATTTACGTCCAATCCGAACGTAAATTTCCCTAAATTTCGGCGTGGGGAGGGCAAACGAGTGGCGATGCTCTAAACTGTGATGAGTTCCATATTCGGATATGCGTGCGTGCGCAGAGCAATTGATTGCGGCCGGCGCATGTGGAGGCACATGGGAGGCGATGAGAAACGAAAGAGACGGCGCCATTCTGGTGGAACGACGTGCCGGCCTCGCGGTGCAGACCCGTGAGCATCATCAGTTCGACCGAATTAATGCCGCGCTTGGTTGCGCGCCATTCTAGGCGATAAACAGGCGCCCTTCTCCGTAGCCGCGAGCGGATGAAAGACCGAGTTCATTTCCCCGCGCAACGCAATAGGTGATCCAAGCAGAATGGGCAGTTGCACCCAGGTTTTCTGTAGACAAACCATGTTCAGGCCGGGCGCCGTGCCGTGCCAGGCGTAGCGATACAAACTTGGCAATCATGCCGCCGGCCTACGGCGGGAGTGATCCGGCTGTTGGGACTAGACGTACGGATCTGTGTTTGGATACGGGAGAATTTGCTAGCACCACGATACGTTGCGTGGCTAGGAATTTAAGAAGGTGGTTACGATTTACGACTGTTTGAGGGGCATCTGCATCACATGGACCCTGTAGCTGTACGCGCCATGTGGAGAAGAAGGGTCCTCCGCGCGATGTCTCCTCATTTGCGGCGAACGCGCACCGGCCGCCCGTCCGCCGCGTGCGCGGGGGCCGTGCTGCGTGCCCCTACACTCCACCGACGCATTATTATTTGGCACATCTCTTGCACACCTCGATCTTCTCTCTCAGCCCTATCTTGTCGTGTGTGCTACAACATCGCAACAACGCCTTTACGGTGGCTCTCCCGTACGTGGCTCTCCCGTACGAGACCCCAACCCTAACCTCTCCCGTACCCCACCCTCCGCCGCCGCCGCCGCCGCCGCCGGTAGCGCCGCCGGGCAAAGTCCCTCGGGGCGTGGCGGCGGCGGGGCCCTTCCTCGTCGCTGCGTGAAGAACGGCGGCCGGATCCAACCTCCTCGATGCAAGGCGGAGCAGCGCGCGTGGGATGGGCGACGTCGGCCCTCCTCCGTCGGGCGTCCCCGGCGGACCGGCGGTGCGGTTGGGATGGCGACGCTGCGGTCTCCTCTCCCGTCGGCTTCCGCGGCACTCGCGGGCTGGTGGTGGGCGGCGGCCGGGCCCATGCCATGCCCCCGCCTCTCGTCGGTGCGTGGATGCGATCTCGGGCTTCTTCCGCGACACGAGGGCGCCGGGGCAGCGGCCTTGGGTTCGACGGAGGAGGTGGTCTCTTCTTCGCCGGAGAGGGTCGGCTGCGGTTGGTGGTGGTGGTTTGATCTATCACCGCCATCCGGCGGTGAGATGGGGAGCATGGGCCGCGATGGTGTCGTGGTGGAGGTTGGGTTGGCCGGCCGGGATGGTCGCCGACGTGAGGTCCGACCTGAATAAAGGCGGCGGTCCTAGGGCCTCTCTTGCGTGAAGATGAGGACCTACCGGAGGCCTGGACTCGTGATCGGCCGGACGGTTGAGTTCCGGAAGGCTCCACCGGCGAATGTAACGGTGCTTTGCACAGGTTTGCTGGATCGGAGGTATTCGGTCGTGCGCACCCATGCGTTTATTCCGACCGTTTGGTTCGGGAGCGGCGCGAAGCTCTTTTCTGTGTTGACATCAAGTGACTATGGATCCATGATGAAAGTCGGAAGAAGAGAATTTCATGAAGGCCGGAGGAGGACTAGCTAAGGGAGGTTCAAGTCTCCACACTGTTGAGGGGCTTGCTTGGTGTCCGAGCTTCACATCAGCGGTATGAAAGTGGGGGCGACATCACAGGTGAAGCGCAGAGTCCTAACTTTCAGGGTGAAAACCCAAGTCGCCTTAAGTTGTGCTGGCGTGACCTTGGTGGAGGCATTGTTTTGAAAGCGGGGACTATCTTGGTGAAAACCTAAGATCTTTGGTCGGACGACGACGGTGTTTGTGCATTGTTTCCTTCTTGAAGGCGTCGTTTTTGGAGAGGCTAATTCAGGTGTTGTCATAGCGGTGGATGTATTGTTGTTGTTAGGCGAGACGTAGCGGGACTTATTTCTTAGTTTTTTTTTTGGCTGTGTGCATCCGTAGTGCCATTAGGGTGGTGCGTTGTTGCAGAGGCTGGATGTAATTGGTATCTCTTGATATTAATATATTTCCTTTATCGAAAAAAATCTTGTCGCGTGTGCCATGCCACAGGAGATTGAGAACCTCTGGTTTTGTTATTGCCATCTGCCTGCTGAGACAACCCTGCACGCACGTCGGCACCGGCGAATTTGGATCACAGGCGGCCGCCGTCGGCAGCGAGAAAGTGCAGCATTTGCATACGCGTGTGCATGACTATGAAGTCATGATTATGAGGTTACATCTCAAAAAACAAGACTATGAGGTTATGAAACTGAAATGACCTTATATACTCCTCAAAATGAAATTTACAGAGGTGCCATGAAACGTGTACTACTTGTTAAGATAGGTCTAGTATGTATAGTATTCTGTCGTATCTGTATTGTATTCCTTGTACAACTGTAACACTGATCATTATATAAAGAGAGACGTGGTGAGGGCATTGCCTCCACGGAAACCCTAAACACTTTTACTTGGTATCAGAGCCAATCGCCGCCGCCGCTAGGAAACCCTAGCGCGCCGCCTCTCCGCCGCCGCTGCGATGACTACGTCCTCGGCCCTCGTGCTTTCCACCGCCCCGAGCTCTTCCTCCACCGCGGTCCCGGCCCCCGTCATCGAACCGCCGATCGCCTCCACCACTACCCTCCCGATTCCCACCGTCGCCGTCCGCCTCATGGGGAGCAACTTCATGCTGTGGAAAGCCCTCTCCGTTCCCAACTTCGTCGGAGCTCGTCTCCATGGCTTCCTCGACGGCTCCTTCAAGCCACCCTCTAGGACGATCAAGCAGGGGACGGGCGATGCCGCCACCACAGTGGCCAATCCCGAGTACGCTCAGTGGTGGACCTTGGACCAGAAGGTCCTCGGCCACCTCCTCTCGTCCATGTCCGAGGAGATCTCGGGATAGCTCATCAGCTGCACCTCCGCCGCCTCGGCGTGGGAGGCCGTTCACGCCATGTTCGCCGCCGAGAATCGCGCCGGTGTCAGGCATCTCAAGCGCCAGATCCAGGCGCTGAGGAAGGGCGATGGCCCTGCCGCTGCTTATATGCAGCAGGTGAAGACTCTCGCGGATGCTATGGCAGCCGCCGGCTCTCCACTCAGCGATGATGATATCATCGACTACATGCTGACCGGTCTCGGTTCAGCGTTCAACCCGATCGCCGCCTCCATGAACTTCGCGGGCGGCCCGATCTCGCTTGCCACCTTCTATGCCAGCGTCCTCAGCTACGAGGCCCTCCAGAAGACGCAAGTGGACTCCGAGGACTGGTCCTCCTTGGCTAACAGCGCAGCCCGGCCGGTCAACACCAACAACTCCGCCCACGCGTATGACTCCAACCGCCCCGCCGGTGGAGCTCCGCAGGGCCAGGGACAGCCCAACTATGGTCAGGGCGCGGGCGGCCAAGATCGTTGTCGCAACGACGGCACTGGCGGTAAAAACAACCGCAACGGCAACAGCAAAGGCGGTGGCAACAGCCGCACCCATCGCAACGCCAATCGCCTGCAGTCGGAGTGGGAGTGGGAACAAACAATCCGGAAAAAGTTTAACTAACCCCGACTATACCGGTTTTTTGTGAAAAATTTCGAATTATTTCTAAGTTCAAGAAAGTGTTCGCTTGGCAAAAGAACTTTGTGACTCATACGCCAAAACACCCAGAGAGGTAGGCAGAGCCAAAGCAAAAGAACCAAGTGTGCATCGAATTGGATGCAGAAACGATCCCGGAATTTTCACAGTGCAAGATCAAAGCAAAACACTAAAGGCAACTTGCTAAAATAACAAACCAACATAGTTTGATAAGCTACCGGTATCAAAGACACCGGCATAAAAGTCGTAGCACAACCAAAAGATATGCTAAGTTTTATATTACATCAAAGACCCCGGCATACCGGGGTAGAATTTAACGAATATTGTTTTGAGGCATCAGGTGTAGCAGGTCACACGCAAGTGAATTAGATGTGATACTTCAAGCAGCAGGAGCTTCCGGAGCTTGGTCGGGGGCGGCGTCATCAGCAGGGACCTCCTCTTCATCCTCGCCAGCCTCTTCTTCCTCCTCACCTTCAGATATCTCATCACGAAGATCAATGGGAGGAGGGATGAAGGTGCTGGTAGGGGCGGACTGGGCGATCCGGTAGGCACGATCCTTGCGCTTGGCGGTCTTGGCAGGATCGGTATCGGTAGGCGCGTCGCCACGCAGGCTGTGAAGAGCATCCAAGTCCAGGTCCTCGTACCAGCAGCAGGCAACGCAAAGCACTGTGTCAGCTCCGACACGGGCAGATGAGCGCCGCCAGTCGCTGAACCTCTTGTCGGCATCCTTGAGGCGGTTGGGGGGATGAACCCCCGGTATGCCAAAGGCATGCCAAACCGGATGGTTTGAGCTATCAAGATACCGGTTTAAAGATTATTCCGGGCTGTGAAGCTAAGCTTTTGGCTAAGTAAATCTATACCGGTATCCCCGAGTGGGGTATACCGAGGAATAGAAGAAGATCCGGGATTCCGGTGTCGGTGCATAGCACGTCGGCAAGGCCGGTCAAAGATTCTCTAAGGAGCTAGAGGACAAGGATGAGCGAAGCACTTCAGCTTTAATCGAAGCTCGAGGCAAAAGCAGATGATGACGTAAAAGGTGCCGGAGGACGTCACTCCTCTGATTAAAGACATCAGGCGTCACCGGTAGCCAAAGAGGCTTTGTAAAGTAGTTTGTCTAGTCAAAGATGCCATTAGGGTTTCCTAGGGTTTCTTCCCCTCTAAGCCACCCTCTCCCCTATATAAGGAGAGAGGGCACACCCCATCGCGGGCACGACGAACCTGGTGTATGAAAACCTGTAACCTTGTATGATCATGAAATAGAGAGATCTGGAGGTGAATCTGCCCTTGTGCTCTTCTTCTTCTACCTCAGGCCAAGGCCAAGTTCATCTAGATAGCATCCGGAAATCCATCCCGTATAACCAAAACCCTCCCCCGAATCCTCTAGCACCCATCCGGCCCCAACTTAAGCCATCCTATGGCATCTGTTTGTTCGCCACGACGACAGTTGGCGCCCATCGTGGGGCAAGAAGCGGCGCTTGCTGGAGTTCACATTAGGGCGGGCCTCCACACCATCGCCGGCGAGCGTGTCTTCACCGCGCTCGTCGACCACGTCCTCGGCATGGACTTCATCAACGACAACACGAGCTGCTTCGCCAACGGAGGTAAGTTCCCCAAGAACGGCAGCGTCATCGAGTTCGGGAGCTTCCGCGTTTACTACGGCACCGTCCCTGTGCGCCAGTACCTCTCGCCGGTGCTGGTAGCGCCGGACCCGCCAAGATCTGCAGCTCGCAACAGCCACGCCAACGGCAGCATCGAGGTGCTGGTGGTTGGCGTGGCCGACGCCGGCAAGGAGGTTGCGGCAGAAGGCGCTGGGCAGACGAAGTCCACACGCGCGGCCAAGCCACCACTGGAGCGCGACGAGGGTGCTGCGGGAACATCTCTGCGCCACCGGAGACTCCTCTCAAGCGGCGATGAACGTGCGCGACGCCCGCCGCGCGAACATCGACCTGCGGCACAAGCGGAGGCGGAGGCGGCAGCAGAAGCGCTGTCGGAAGCGGACATCATCCGGGCGCGGCGCGAGCTGAACCTAACACTACGTGAGTACAACGCTGCCCATGGCTTTGCTTCGTAGCGCTCAGCTGCTAGGATGGCGGAAAACCGGCTTAAGGCTTGCAATCTAGATCAGGATCACGTAAGGAAGTTCTTTCGGCAAAAGTACCTCTGCATCTCGAGCATCGTAGAGAAACCTAAGTACAGTGCCGGATAAAACTATAAAAATTTGCTAAGGCTGCTGTAGAGCTGTGTGAGTCGCTATCCGGAGATGCACTAGCAAAACAGCAGGACAGAGTAAAGAGAGTTGCTTGATATGATAGAGGCGCAAAACGCTGAGCTCGCTAGAATCAACAAAGCAGCGATAGAGTCAAAATCGATCCGGTCGACAAAGAATGCCGGAAGCAAGTCCCATGGGCAGGCATCGTCCCCCCATCCGGACAGAAGAAAAGAAAAAGATATGAATGCGCGGCAGATGACCGTGTATGATCCGGTTCTTCTTAAAAAACAAGCCGGGCAGTATGAAGCCGGAAGAAAAAGCCATGGGGCAGGTCAAGGCTATGCCGGAAATGGCTATGCCAGAAAGGATTATGCCGGTAGATATGAAACCGGGCAAAATTATCGAGCTGCAAGGGCAGCGTACGGTGAAAATGCCACCACCGAAGTGCCGGAGGCGAGGCCGCGGAACCGATAAGATATGATGAAGCGGATTCCGGAGAGGAACGAGCCGGAGCCTACCGGAACCCTTTGGGGGAACGCGTGGGAGAAAGATGTTTACCAGGCCAGGATGCGAGGCACAGGCTGGACAGGATGTTGGCGTCAGAAACCCACCGGCGGGCAGCGACTGGCCAACACGGTAGAGCCGGGAATGACTAGGGCTGCGGCTGGCCCGATCCCTCGGAGCGACGGCCCGCAAAGCCTCCAGGTCGCGCGCCGATCTGAGTCGCAAGGGCGTGCCACCGACCTATACATGGTCGGAAGGTGTGGATGATGCCTCGCTTAGTTTCTGCGGGGCACACACGTACACGTTAAATACGAGCCTCGATCGGCTCTCAGGTTGTCTGTGAATCGGCTCGGGGAGCGATTCACCCATGATTCGTCCAAGGTGGCCGAATATATGGTGGTCTGCTTGATCAATATAAAGCGTATGAGATCCACGACGATCTAGGGTTTTCACCGCATAATCGGATCATCCTACTCACGATTGGGCCTCGCGCTCACGCACGGTAAACGTAAGCCAGCCCTAGACAAGGCCTAAAAACCAACACTAGGTTGATCCTCGGAACGTCCTGTCTAGGGGCAGCAAACTACACCCTGCATGCCGCTGGATCCTCCAACCCTTTGTAAGGCCTAACTATTGCAGATATTAAACTAATCCTTGATGAATCAAGGATCGACCATAACGGATCAGATCTACTAAATAAAGATCAAGCGGGGTGCCGCCCCCACCCATGATGAGGCACAAGGACGGCTAGACGCGCAAGGGTTGCACTACGCGAGCATATGATGCTAAGAACGATGCTAACCCTAACGCGTCTACGATAACTACGTTGCTCGCCATCAAAAACGCCGGTACGAGCAACGCATGAACAACTAGGCAGGCTTGTCTGCCTAGATCGCGAGATGCGATCTAGGCAGCATGATGCTTACCGGAGGAACCCTCGAGACGAAGGAGTTGGCGATGCGCCGAGATTGGTTTGTGTTGAACGTTGGTTGTTGTTTATTCCATAAACCCTAGGTACATATTTATAGTCCAGGGGACTTTCTAATGTGGGCGTGCACCAAACCGTGCACGGGTAAAACTCTAACTTCTAAACTAAGATGCGATCTAATATGTTACAGATACATGGGCAGTTTAGCCCAACTTGGTATAAAAGGCCGATTCACGTATTTCTTCCATGTACAATCTTCACGTCCATCTTGATCGCGGCCCACCTCGACTCGGTCAAATTCTGGTGATAACACATGCCCCCTGGTTTTGGAAATGACATTTCCAAAATCATTATGCTTTTCTCTCATAGGGTCATGTCGTGGCGGGAGCGGAACCGTCGCAGAGTCCCTCATCATGACAACTTGCCTTCTCAACTTCTCCGCACGATTTGACAGGTTTGGCACCACTTCCTCGGAAACTGCATGAATTTCTATTATGTCCCCTTTTATTTAACTGCTACGAACAGTTCTCCTCTGCATCTTCTTCGCATTAGCATCTCGAAAAGCCCTCCTGCGCCACGATGTCTTCTTCTTCCTCTGCTCCATCGGATCTTTCCGCCAGTCCTCCACATCCCGCGAGCCGACGCCGGAGTACAACCCAGCAGAAGTCCACGCGGCCAACATCCGCCGCGCCATTGCGGCCGGGGAGGAGTCAGACCATGACTTCTCCATCTGGTGAGGACGACAAGTCCCTGACTGACGGGGAGCGATCTCCGCTTCCTTGCCGATAAGGAAGCGGTGGAAGAAAGCGAGGATGATCACTTCCCCTGGGATGGGGCCTCCAGGAGGTGAAGGAGGAGGAAAGGAGGACGACGACGACGGCTCCCAGACGAGCCGCCGGCCAAGCGCCATTGCCCCGGGAAATCGAGTGACTTCGACGGCGGCGACACGGCGACGAGGAGGACGAGGACAATGAAGGTCCTGCCGGCGGCCGCTGGAGCAGGACGACGAGCCGGCAGGGAGCAGCGCCGACAGCGGCGATGATGGCGACGACGAGGGCAGCAACGGCCCGTAGATAGGGCCCTTAGCATAGGATCCGTAGAAGTAGGCGGGGCAATGTATCCCCTTTCGAGGGCAATCAGTTCCACTATGTAAGAAATCTTTCTTATTAATGAAGAACTTTTCCCCAATTTGACTTGCCGATTTCCTCTCCCACTGACCTTGCCGATTCGTCCCCTTTGCCAATGCATAATGAGCCGATAGCACCGTATCGGTCCTTCAAGATTCGCCCTTCCCTTCTCCAACCGATGATTTTCTAAATTTGGCAGAAAATGCAGTATCTTCAGGGAAACCTTTAAACTTTCCCAACCAAACCTAATGACGTTCTTCAATAATCATCACTTGTGAAGAAGGTTGCAATGAAGGACCAGCCGTTGATATCCCAATCGGCTTTTAAACAGAGCAAAAACAAAGCATCCACCAGGCCTGCTGCCCCGAGTCTTGGCCAAGGCAAACACTCAGCCGAATTAGCCTGGGCTTGATCATGCGAGCCAGCCGATTTGCACATAAATCGGTTTGCAGAGAACCTTCAAGGTGGGCTGCCCCCCGAGTTTCCTCAGTGCGCCTCTTTGCCCTTGCAAGTCAGATCGGCTCCCTTCCTTTGGTGGATCTGATGCGACCCACCTTTAACCTGATCTGGACGCCCAAGCTGCCCTTAGCACTGTTCTTGAAGAGAAGATCTGAGCTGTTAAACCTCTCTCTTAAGGAGTTCTTCCATTGTGGCTTCTCTTCATAATTTACTAGGGCTGACCTTCTGGTTGACAATTGTATTTCTTGAGTCGATGTCCATGCATCGGCTGCTTCTCAATTCTAAAGTCGATGGCCATGCATCGGCTATGAAAAATTTAAAAATTTCAGGCCGACTTGTGTATCGGCCTCCATACTTAGTGTTTTATCCATCTAGGTGCCCCCCGAGCCGATTCTGTCAAGAGAATTGATGGTATCGGCTCTTAGGTAGTCCCTATTGGGTCAAACGTTGATCCCAGGCAAAGCAGATGGTGAGGACAATTTTGGCCGATTGCTGGAATCGGCCTCCACGTTGCTTGCTCGGTGAAGGTTTTGTAATATCCCTTCATCAGTTTCGGAGGGCCGATCGCAAGGATCGGCCTCGCCATGTTGCTTATTGACGTAGTCTTGCTACTCGTCCATGTCGGCGGATAAAACTAGCCCAATCTCTGACTTTAGCACGTTGGTGTGCTTGCTGTTATCCATGTCGGGTGCACTATGTAATCGTGGAGCACTACACCCCGCCGGACGAATGAACACCATGTTTGTGCCAGCCGATGTGTCATCATCGGCTTTGCTTTGGGCGCCACTCTTTTCTTTGCGGTAGCCCCTCCTCATCCGGGGTCCTCTGGACTTTCGCAGCGCAGATCAGGTCGTGCCTTCCTCAGCGTATGCAAGTACATCCTTTCGGCTTCCTCCAGACCGCGCAATCGCTGAACCCTGCGTTTTTGTGTATGGCTGAGACCGTCGGCACCACCTTGGACGGTGCTTTGTCTTCTTCGTATTCCCCTTCGTCTTCGAATCATTGAGATCTTCCAACGGAGGGGTCTCAGCCCGTCTGTTTTGCGGTGGGAGAGGCCCTAAGCGCTCGAACACGGATACGTTGGCTGTCTCCTTCTTCTTCCGGTTGCATTACGGGCAATTTCCGATTGTTGTGTCGGCTCATTCCTGAATCCCGGCGGTGTCGAAGAAGGGCGGTGCCAATGTGTCCGTATCGTCTGCTCCCTGCCATGGCGTTCCTGTCGCTCCTCATCATGATTATGCCGGCTTTGCCTTTCGTCGTTTCTGGTCAGACGACCTCTTTCATCATTGTTGTTGTATCGCCGGCGTTGGTCATATCGACTAACATACTTGTTGAGGAGGTGATCGGAGAGGGTCGTTGGTATCTTATGTTCTTCACTTCCCCCTCTGTGACGTAACGCTTGCCATCTTGACGGAGCCGATCGCATGGAGCGGCCCCCTCAGTGTCCTTGCTCTGAGAGCAGTTGTCCTCATCCCCGTCCTTCTCGGAGCGGTGTCCAAGCTCTACCATGCTGATGTTGGCTGAGAAATCAGGCTGGCACCCTCCAAGGTGGGTAAACTCCACCATGTTGACGGCGGGGAAGGGGTGTGTGTCGACCTTCATGGCGTCTGGTTAAAAATTAATCGCCCATTTTCTATCGCCACTTGGATCTGCTGACGCCACACCCTGCGGTCGTTGGTGGTGTGGGTGAACGTGTTATGCCACTTGCAGTATGGCTTTCCGTTCAGCTCTTGCACCGTAGGAAACTTGTGGCCTTCGGGTACCTTTATGTGCTTCTCCGCGAGTAAAGTCGAAAATCTGCTCGGTTTTCGTCACGTCGAAGTCGAACCCTCTTGGAGGCCCTGGTGGCTTTACCCATTTGCGGGTTACTGGGGCTGCAGCTCGAGTCCACTCAGCTACTGCGACCTCTCGCTCTCCCGTAGGACCTTCATCTTCGCGTGCGTCAACCATGGTAACCACGCGTTTGAATTTATCTTGGTAGATATCCGGGTGGCGTTGCTCATATGCTGACTTCTGCACCATGTGTGCTAATGAAGGATAGTCCGCCTGGGAGGCCACTTCCTTGATCGATGATGATAGACCCACCACCGCCAATTCGACTGCTTCCTTTTCGCTTACATGAACCGAATAGCATCGGTTCCTAACGGTCTGAAGCGCTGAATGTATTCGGACACCGTTTCTCCGCGCTTCTGTCGTACCTGGGCTAGATCGGCAATGCCAGCCTCGGAAGCCTCTGAGTGATATTGCTCGTGGAACCGTTCTTCCAGCTGCTTCCAAGTCTGGATTGAGTTCGGTGGCAGCGACGTGTACCATCCGCCGATCCTGTGAGGGACTGCGAGAAGTACCTCACGCGCAGCTCATCGACGCTGAGATCATGCCCAGTTGTGCCAAATATCGGCTCACATGCTCGATGGAGGCTGGAGCCATCCGATCCCGCTGAACTTTGTGAAGTCAGGAGCCGATATTTGGGTGGTAGCGGATCAATTCGTACTCATTGGGGTACGGCTTGGTATAGCCGATCGCCTTTCTCTTCGGCATCATGCCGAACTGATTTCAGGATCGTACAAATTTGATCCGCGGTGATGGCTGCGAGTGCGAACCACGAAGATTCGTAGAGTGGCGTACTTAACCAGCCATGCATGTTTCTGCAGTTCGAGCCAAGCTGAGGCCCGGGCTCGGGAGTTTCGTCGGGGTGGCGTATTTAGCTAGCCACGTTTGCTTCTCGAGTCTGCCTCCGACGCTCCTCCTGTTGCCCCAGAAGTCCCTGCTATAGCAACCTGGTTCGAGGGTGCCCAGTGCTGATCGCACGTATGCACATGCGTATCCGTGCGGGATCTCCTTGGCGCGTCCTGGGAAGGTAGTCACTGGGGTCACCACCAATCTTGTAGACGACAAAAGCCGATGAGTTCGGCGCCTCGGCGCTGCCAACGCGAATGGGCGGGGACGGGAATGGAGCAGCGCTTCCCCTTGGTGAGTCCCTAGGGCTGGTCTGACGGAGAGTACGATGGCTCATGATCTCCTGGATCACGCGCAGCGCGGCGCGCTCCAACGTATTCACCAGGCTCTCAGAATGGCGGTGCAGCGAATGAGCCACCATGAAGTTGATCTCCTGACGCAGCGACCAGTGCGTTCTTCGGTGGGACAGACGGTCCACTCCATCAGCGCGCCCGGTGTGAACCCCTTCCATCGATGCCATGGGAGCGGGTCTGTGGAAAGAGCCGATTAGGTCGGCTTCGAGGGCAGACTTGATCTCGTCGTACTTCTTCTTGAGCTCGCCAATGAGATCCCCGTACGTGACCGGAGTTTCTTCTGCCACTTCTGATGAAGACGGTATGGTGTCTTTCGCCATCTCTGATGTGGATGGCGAGATGGTTGTCGTTGAAGATGTGTCGTTGAAGATTGTCCCACCGGGCGTGCCAGAATGTGTTGGCGTCAGAAACCCACCGGCGGGCAGCGACTGGCCAACACGGTAGAGCCGGGAATGACTAGGGCTGCGGCTGGCCCAGTCCCTCGGAGCGACGACCCGCAAAGGGTCGCGCGCCGATGGGTCGCAGGGCGTGCCACCTGACCTATACCTGGTCGGGAAGGTGTGGATGATGCCTCGCTTAGTTCCTGCAGGGCACACACGTACACGTTAAATACGAGCCTCGATCGGCTCTCAGGTTGTCCTGTGAATCGCTCGAGGCCGATTCACCCATGATTCGTCCAAGGTGGCCGAATATGGTGGTCCTGCTTGATCAATATAAGCGTATGAGATCCACGACGATCTAGGGTTTTCACCGCATAATCGGATCATCCTACTCACGATTGGGCCTCGCGCTCACGCACGGTAAACGTAAGCCAGCCCTAGACAAGGCCTAAAAACCAACACTAGGTTGATCCTCGGAACGTCCTGTCTAGGGGCAGCAAACTACACCCTGCATGCCGCTGGATCCTCCAACCCTTTGTAAGGCCTAACTATTGCAGATATTAAACTAATCCTTGATGAATCAAGGATCGACCATAACGGATCAGATCTACTAAATAAAGATCAAGCGGGGTGCCGCCCCTGCACCCATGATGAGGCACAAGGACGGCTAGACGCGCAAGGGTTGCACTACGCGAGCATATGATGCTAAGAACGATGCTAACCCTAACGCGTCTACGATAACTACGTTGCTCGCCATCAAAGCGCTTCATACGAGCAACGCATGAACAACTAGGCAGGCTTGTGCTGCCTAGATCGCGAGATGCGATCTAGGCAGCATGATGCTTACCGGAGGAACCCTCGAGACGAAGGAGTTGGCGATGCGCCGAGATTGGTTTGTGTTGAACGTTGGTTGTTGTTTATTCCATAAACCCTAGGTACATATTTATAGTCCGGGGACTTTCTAATGTGGGCGTGCACCAAACCGTGCACGGGTAAAACTCTAACTTCTAAACTAAGATGCGATCTAATATGTTACAGATACATGGGCAGTTTAGCCCAACTTGGTATAAAAGGCCGATTCACGTATTTCTTCCATGTACAATCTTCACGTCCATCTTGATCGCGGCCCACCTCTGACTCGGTCAAATTCTGGTGATAACAGTATCTCTCTGAGATGATCGAAGCTGAGGGTCCTCCTGGCCCAAAATGCTTTGGCCCGCGAATCATGCGAGAAGAACCACCGGTGCGCAATTTCCAGTTGCCCCGTGACACAAAAACATATGATGGCACAACGAAGCGGAAGATTGGGTCGGATTATGCACCTGACGTTCGCCGCTGAGCCGTAATGGCGGAGGTAACCGGCGCTGGGCTGTGAGGATTGTACCATCTTTCCTGGTAGGACCGGCACGTATTTGGCTTAACAACTTGCCGGCAGGAAGCATAAATGAATGGTTGGACTTTGAGGAAGCTTTCGTGAGTAACTTCACCAGTACATACCGGAGGCCAAACAGGCCGCAGCAGCTCGCGTTGTGCGTACAACGCCCAAATGAAACAAACTGTGATTACCTGACCCAGTGGAACTCCACAAGAAACTCCTGTGAAGGGGTGGTAGAGGCACAAGCCATTGCTTGGTTTTGCAATGGGTGCCGGAGAGGTCCACCGTTGTGGCAAAAGCTGCAGCGAAACATGCCGGTAACTCTAGCAGAGATGATACGTGTGGTAGATAACTACGCATTGGGAGACCCAATGCAACCGGTAGTGCAAGCCGATCCGGCGCAAACAAGTCAACCACGCCAACATAAATAACGTGATAACCGGCACAACAAAAGAAGGGAAGATTTTCTGGATCGAAGGTATGGTCCGCAGCAGGTAGCCGCGGTGCAGGAGCATTCCGGCCCCAGCGCCAGAGGCAAAAAACCGGATCGCAGCCATGGGCGGGTCTTAAAAAACAATGGGTTGAAAAGAAGCCGTGGGGAGAGAAAAAGAATTGGCAAGAACATGCAAAATATACCATGGAATCAACAATGGAGCAACCATGCCGGTGGCACACTCCGAATCCGGCAAAGCCGGCAAACCATTTGACAAAAGATTGTTCCTGGACCAAGTACTTGATGCTGAGAGGTGCGGTAAAAGACGCGCAAGGCTGTTCTACGATACTACCACCATCGCAAGACATGTTGCGGCAACAACCACCACCGCCACCACCACTTACCGGGGCAAACGCTTTACCGGTACATCCTCAGCCAGACCGGCAGCAGCACCAGCAAATTCATCAGGTGGAAGATGGCAATGGCCAACCGCCACCACCGGCACCTTTGGGCCGGAACGTTTACAAGGATCCGCACTTGTGCTGCGTTGTGTTCGTCACTGAGCCAACCGACAGGCAGAGCATGCATCGTCGTTCCATGGAAGTGAATGCAGTAATGCCGACAGTTCCCAAATACATGCTGTGGTCAGATCAGGAAATTACCTGGTCATTCAAGGATCACCCTAAGATTATGCCAAACCCGGGTGGCTACGCTCTTGTCGTGGACCCAATCATGCATGGGCCAACGACTCGAGTCAAGTTCAGCAAAGTGCTGATAGACAATGGAAGCAGCATAAATATCATGTACAAGCATACGATGCACACGCTAGGGATAACAGAAAACATGCTACAACCAACTCACACAACATTCCACGGAATCGTTACGGGCCTGTCCTGCGCGCCCGTGGGAAAAGTCCGGGTGGATGTGTCATTCGGGGGACGTGACAACTGCCTTGTCGAAAACATTTTGTTCGAGGTGGTGGACCTAGAGAGTCCTTAACATGCGTTGCTAGGAAGACCGACATTGGCGGCGTTCATGGCCACAACTCATACGACGTATCTCAAGATGAAGATGTCGGCACCTCGTGGACCCTTAACTGTGGTGGGAAACTACAAGATCTCACTGGAAACTGCATCCGTCGGATCGAACCTGGCAGAATCGCTGGTGATAGCGCAGGAGAAAAGAAGGATGCAAACCGCTGTGGCGCTGGCTCAATCCTTGCAGCTGAGTTTAGCGGCCATGAGTGGAAACTTGGGCACACCGGCATTCAAGCCGACAAAAGAAACAAAAGACATCGTGCTGGACCCAGCTTACCCAGAACGTACCGTTCGCATCGGTGCCGGACTGAGTGAGGCATAGGAAAGCGCGCTCGTCAGCTTCCTCTGTGAGAATCGGAATATCTTTGCCTGGTCTACTGATGACTTGGTGGGAGTTCCGAGGGAGCTGGCTGAGCACTCTCTAAATGTCCAGAAGGATGCGAAGCCGGTAAGGCAGCCCTTACGCCGGTTCGCTGAAGACAGGAGAAAAATCATTGGAGAAGAAGTGACGAAATTGCTGGTTGCCGGTTTCATCGTGGAAGTACTGCATACCGAATGGCTAGCCAATTCGGTGCTGGTTGAGAAGAAAAAAGAAGAAGACCCCAAAGCTCCAAAGGTGTGGCGCATGTGCATCGACTACACCAACCTGAACAAGGCTTGCCCTAAAGATCCTTTCCCTTTACCCCGGATCGATCAAGTGATTGATTCCACTGCTGGTTGTGAACTGTTGTCTTTTCTGGATGCTTATTCCGGATTCCATCAAATTCCCCTAAAAAGGGAGGATCAAATAAAAACTGCGTTCATTACCCCGCACGGGGCTTATTGCTATGTCACTATGCCTTTTGGTTTGAGAAATGCCGGCGCAACATACCAGCGCTGTATGCAAAAATGCTTGTTCGATCAGATCGGCAAACTTGCAGGTCTATGTGGACGATGTTGTGATAAAAACTAAAGTAAAAGAAACCTTGATCGATGATCTAAGGCAAACGTTTGACAACTTGAGAAGGTTCCGGATGAAACTCAATCCGGCAAAATGCACCTTTGGTGTGCCAGCCGGAAAACTGCTCGGTTTTTTGGTATCTAGCCGCGGTATAGAAGTGAACCCGGTAAAAATTCGAGCAATTGAGAGAATGACCATACCTCAGGAACTGAAAGATGTCTAGAAGCTTACCGGTAGCTTGGCATCGTTAAGCCAGTTGGGGGAGAAGGCCTTACCTCTCTACGCCCTAATGAGAGAATCGGATACTTTTGTCTGGACACCCCAGGCAGATGCAGCTTTCAAAGAGCTAAAAAATATGCTCGCAACAGCCCCAGTACTGGCTTCACCGTTGGAAAGGGAACCCATGTTGCTTTACATAGCGGCAACAAACCGGGTGGTAAGTGTAGTGGTTGTGGTAGAAAGAGATGAGGAAGGGAAAACCGTGCAGAGGCCGGTATACAACCTGAGCGAGGTGCTCTCCTCTTCAAAACAAAACTACCCGCACTTCCAAAAAATGACCTACGGCGTGTTCATGGCCGCCACAAAACTCAAGCACTACTTTGAAGAGCATCCGATGAAAGTGGTGAGTGAAGCACCTATCTCGGAGATCATGGGCAACAAAGATGCTAGCGGCCGGATTGCCAAATGGGCAATTCAGCTATCTCCGTATGTGCCGGCATATGCGAGAAGGGACGCCATCAAGTCACAAGCTTTGGCAAATTTCCTGGTTGATTGGGCTGAAATGCAATACCAGCCACCTAAACCGGAACGGGACTACTGGAAGTTGCACTTTGACGGATCCAAGCTCAAAGAGGGTCTAGGTGCCGGAGTGGTTCTCACCTCACCAAAGGGGGATCACTTGAGATATGTGCTGCAAATACACTTCAGGGCATCAAACAATGTCGCTGAGTACGAAGCTTTGGTCCATGGACTAAAAGTGGCAAAGGAAGTTGGAGTGCACCGGATCATTTGTTATGGTGATTCAGACTTGGTGGTGCAACAATGCTCCGGAGATTGGGATGCAAAAGATGCCAACATGGCTTCATACCGGTTCCATGTGCAAAAGATTGCCGGATTCTTTGAAGGATGTGAATTTCACCATGTACCGCGAGCAGAAAATGAAGCCGCCGACACCTTGTCCAAGTTGGGCTCGTCCAGACAGGAAATTCCTTCCGGAATAGCCTTGGCTCACCTGAGAAAACCATCAATCATAGCAAGTCTGGAATTTGAATCAATTTTCGTACCGTAATCTCACGTTGTACCCATGGATATAGATGAAGGAAGCACGGGGGTCGTTCCGGCAAACCTGGGGACTTCGGGATCTAAACGGGAAGAAGCTATGATGGTGGACCACATGGAGATAGACGTGCCGGTATTTACGGTTCGAGAAACGCCAACTTGGGTTAAACCTATTAAGGAATTCCTGATCAGCGGCACCTTGCCGGTTGACGAAACTGAGTCAAGGAGGATCCAGAGAAGGTCCAAGGCATACACTATCATCAATGGGGAGATGTACAAAATAAGTGTTACCGGTGTCCTCCAGAGATGTGTGGAACCGGCGGAAGGAAGTGAAATGCTCGTGGAAGTGCACCAAGGAGAGTGCGGGCACCATGCCTCATCTAGAGCGCTAGTAGCAAAGGTTTTCCGGCATGGGTTCTACTGGCCCACTGCTTTGGAGGATGCTGAGGACTTGGTCCGAAAATGCAATGGATGCCAGAGGTACGCCAAGCAGAATCACACCCCAACATCCGATTTAAAAACTATACCGATAACTTGGCCCTTTGCGGTATGGTGCCTGGACATGGTTGGACCATTCAAAACCGCAAGAGGAGAAATGACCCATATACTGGTGATGGTGGATAAATTCACTAAGTGGCTAGAGGTGAAACCTATCGCAAAATGTGATGGGCATACGGCGGTGAGGTTCCTGAAGGATGTTATCTTGCGCTATGGATACCCGCATAGCATCATTACAGATAACGGAACCAACTTTGCTCAGGGAGAGTTTAAGCGGTTCTGTGAGGAAAACAATATCCGGTTGGATTTGTGCTCAGTGGCGCATCCACAAGGAAATGGCCAAGTTGAAAGAATCAATGCACTCGTGCTTTCCGGTATAAAACCCAGGCTCATTGAACCACTCGAAAAGACACCGGGATGTTGGCTTGATGAGTTGCCGTCAGTGTTGTGGAGCATAAGAACGACTCCGAACCAGTCTACCGGATACACTCCTTTCTTCATGGTTTATGGGGCAGAGGCTGTGATACCAACTGATATCATCCATGATTCGCCAAGGGTTCAGCTATATACCGAAGAAGATGTAAAAGAGGCCCGAGAAAACGATGTGGACTTGCTAGAAGAAGCAAGAAAGCCGGCTTTGGCGAGAACAGCCATTTACTAGCAGAACCTCAGACGCTATCATAGCTGGAAGGTAAACCCGAGGGTGTTCCGGGAAGGAGATCTGGTGTTACGTCTAGTGCAGCGCACTGAAGGACGACACAAACTCTCACCTCCGTGGGAAGGGCCATTCATTGTGAGCAAGGCTCTCCACAATGATGCCTATTATATGATCGATGCACAGGAATGGAAAGAAGGAAAGGCGGACAGATCCGGAGATGAGACCAAGCGCCCGTGGAACATAGCCTTGTTGCGTCCTTTCTACTCTGAAGTTGTGGTGTAAAAGTTCCTTTTTTGTACCTTATTTGCTATGAATAAAAGATGCCGGCACCTCGAATGTTTCTCGGGGACTGCCTCTACCGAAATTGCATGTAATGTGTTTATTTTTTCTCAGTTTACCGGTTGCTCGTTGAACGTTCTTTCTTTCCGGTTTAGTAGCATGCTAAACCTACCGGAGTCTTCGACTCTGCTGTTGTCCGCAACCCGGCTTCATGGAAAGCAAGATAAACCGGAAGGAACTAAGCACGTGAAACACGAAGAGAGGGAGTGGGAACAAACAATCCGGAAAAAGTTTAACTAACCCCGGCTATACCGGTTTTTTGTGAATTTTTTTGAATTATTTCTAAGTTCAAGAAAGTGTTCGCTTGGCAAAAGAACTTTGTGACTCATACGCCAAAACACCCAGAGAGGTAGGCAGAGCCAAAGCAAAAGAACCAAGTGTGCATCGAATTGGATGCAGAAACGATCCCGGAATTTTCACAGTGCAAGATCAAAGCAAAACACTAAAGGCAACTTGCTAAAATAACAAACAAACATAGTTTGATAAGCTACCGGTATCAAAGACACCGGCATAAAAGTTGTAGCACAACCAAAAGATATGCTAAGTTTTATATTACATCAAAGACCCCGGCATACCGGGGTAGAATTTAACGAATATTGTTTTGAGGCATCAGGTGTAGCAGGTCACACGCAAGTGAATTAGATGTGATACTTCAAGCAGCAGGAGCTTCCGGAGCTTGGTCGGGGGCGGCGTCATCAGCAGGGACCTCCTCTTCATCCTCGCCAGCCTCTTCTTCCTCCTCACCTTCAGATATCTCATCACGAAGATCAATGGGAGGAGGGATGAAGGTGCTGGTAGGGGCGGACTGGGCGATCCGGTAGGCACGATCCTTGCGCTTGGTGGTCTTGGCAGGATCGGTATCGGTAGGCGTGATGCGCGTAGATGTACACGTCCGTTGGGAACCCCAAGAGGAAGGTATGATGTGCACAACAGCAAGTTTTCCCTCAGAAAGAAACCAAGGTTATCGAACCAGTAGGAGCCAAGAAGCACGTGAAGGTTGTTGGTGGAGGAGTGTAGTGCGGCGCAACACCAGTGAAACCGGCGCCAACGTGGAACCTGCACAACACAATCAAAGTACTTTCCCCAACGTAACAGTGAGGTTGTCAATCTCACCGGCTTGCTGAAAACAAAGGATTAAGCGTATCGAGTGGAAGATGGTGTTTGTTTGCAAAGAACAGTAAAGAACAATAATTGCAGTAGAATGTATTCAGATGTAAAAGAATGGACCGGGGTCCACAGTTCACTAGTGGTGTCTCTCCAATAAGATAACTAACATGCTGGGTGAACAAATTACAGGTGGGCAATTGACAAATAAAGATTCAATACATATCAATGATGATTACTATGTGATTTAATCAGGCATTACGACAAAGTACATAGACCACTATCCAGCATGCATCTATGCCTAAATAATCCACCTTCAGGTTAGCATCCGAACCCCTCCAGTATTAAGTTGTAAACAACAGATAATTGCATTAAGTATGGTGCGTAATGTAATCTACACAAATATCCTTAGACAAAGCATCGATGTTTTATCCCTAGTAGCAACAGCACATCCACAACCTTAGAACCTACGTCACGATCCCAGATTCAATGGAGGCATGAACCCACTATCGAGCATAATTACTCCCTCTTGGAGTTACAAGTATCAACTTGGCCAGAGCCTCTACTAGCAACGGAGAGCATGCAAGAACATAAACAACACATATATGATAGATTGATAATCAACTTAACATGGCATTCTAGATTCATCGGATCCCACCAAACACAACATGTAGCATTACAAATAGATGATCTTGATCATGTTAGGCAACTCACAAGATCTAAACATGATAGCACAAGCGGAGAAGACAACCATCTAGCTAATGGACCCATAGTCCAAGGATGAACTACTCACGCATCAATGCCGGAGGCGGGCATGATGATGTAGAGCCCCTCCGGTGATGATTCCCCTCTCCCGTGCAAGGCGATCTCCTGAATCCCCAGAGATGGGATTGGCGGCGCGGCGTCTCTGGAAGGTTTTCCGTATCGTGGCTCTCGGTACGGGGGTATTCGACGAAGGCTTTAAGTAGGCGGAAGGGCAGGTCGGGAGGGGGCACGGGGCCCCACACCATAGGCCGGCGCGGCCGGGGCCTGCGCGCTGCCCTATGGTCTCGGCCCCTCGTGGCCCCACTTCGTATCTCCCTCGGTCTTCTGGAAGCTTCGTGGAAAAATAGGACCCTGGGTGTTGATTTCGGCCAATTCCGAGAATATTTCCTTACTAGGATTTCTGAAACCAAAAACAAAAAACGGCAACTGGCGCTGGCATCTTGTTAATAGGTTAGTGCCGGAAAATGTATAATAATGCTGTAAAGTATGTATAAAACATTCAAGTATTGTCATAAAAGTAGCATGGAACATAAGAAATTATAGATACGTTTGAGACGTATCAAGCATCCCCAAGCTTAGTTCCTACTCGCCCTCGAGTAGGTAAACGATAACACAAATAATTTCTAAAGTGACATGCTACCAACATAATCTTGATCAACATTATTGTAAAGCATATGAGATGAATGGAGTGATCTGAAGCAAAAGATTGCTAACAAAGATAATGACTAAACAAATGAATCATATAGCAAAACTTTTCATGAATAGTACTTTCAAACAAGTATCAATAAGACTTGCATAAGAGCTAACTCATAAGCAATATATTCAAAGTAGAATGCATTGAAGCAACACAAAGGATGATTAAGTTTCAGCAATTGCTTTCAACTTGTAACATGTATATCTCATGGATATTTGTCAACATGGAGTAATATAACAAGTGCAATAAGTAAACATGTAAGAATCAATGCAACAGTTAACACAAGTGTTTGCTTCTAAGATAGAAAGAAGTAGGTAAACTGACTCAACATAAAGTAAAAGAATGGCCCTTCGCAGAGGGAAGCATGGATTACTATTTTTGTGCTAGAGCTTTTATTTTGAAAACATAGAAACAATTTTGTCAACGGTAGTAATAACTCATATGTGCTATGCATAATTCTTCCTACAAGTTGCATGCAAGTCTCATGCATAGAGTACTAATAGTGCTCGCACCTTGTCCTAATCAGCTCGGATAACACAGATTATCATTGCATGACATATGTTTCAACCAAGTGTCACAAAGGGGTACCTCTATGCCGCCTGTACAAAGGTCTAAGGAGAAAGCACGCATTGGATTTCTCGCTTTTGATTATTCTCAACTTAGACATCCATATCGGGACAACATAGACAACAGATAATGGACTCCTCTTTTAATGCTTAAGCATTCAACAACAGATAATATTCTCATAAGAGATTAAGGTTGTATGTCCAAACTGAAACTTCCACCATGATACATGGCTTTAGTTAGCGGCCCAATGTTCTTCTCTAACATATGCATACTCAAACCATTTGATCATGAAATCGCACTTACTTCAGACAAGACGAACATGCATAGCATCTCACATGATATCCAACAAAGGTAAAAAGTTGATGGCGTCCCCCGAAACATGGTTACCGCTCAACAAGCAACTTATAAGAATTAAGACACATAACTACATATTAATCACCACAATAGTTTTTAAGCTATTTGTCCCATGAGCTATATATTGCAAAGATAAAGGAATGAAATGTTAAAGGTAGCACTCAAGTAATTTACTTTGGAATGGCAGAAAAATACCACATAGTAGGTAGATATGGTGGACACAAATGGCATGGGGTTTGGCTCAAGGTGTTTGGATGCACGAGAAGCATTTCCTCTCGGTACAAGGTTTGGGCTAGCAAGGTTGTTTGAAGCAAACACAAGTATGAACAGGTACAACAAAACTTACACAAGAACATATTGCAAGCATTATAAGGCTCTACACTGTCTTCCTTGTTGTTCAAACACTTTACCAGAAAATATCTAGACTTAGAGAGACCAATCATGCAACCCAAATTAAACAAGCTCTACGGTAGTTCTTCATTAATAGATTAAACTACATGATGCAAGAGCTTAAACATGATCTATGAGAGCTCAAAAAATTGCCAAATTATTCCAAACCATATGCAGCATTTTCTGATTCCAACCAAATAGCAATTTAACGAAGCAATTTCAGCCTTCGCCATGAACATTAAAGCACAATTAAGAACACAAGTGTTCCATATGAAAAAGCGGAGCGTAATATCTCCAATATAAGGATGGTGGGATCCAACTTTATTCAAACCAAAACAAAAATAAAAGCAAACCGACGCTCCAAGTAAAGAACATAAGATGTGATGGAATAAAAATATAATTTCACTAGAAGTGACCTGATAATGTTGTCGATGAAGAAGGGGATGCCTTGGGCATCCCCAAGCTTAGATGCTTGAGTCTTCTTAAAATATGCAGGGATGAACCACCGGGGCATCCCCAAGCTTAGACCTTTCACTCTTCTTGATCATAGTATATCATCCTCTTCTCTTGACCCTTGAAAACTTCCTCCACACCAAACTTCAAGCAAAATCATTAGAGGGTTAGTGCATAATCAAAAATTCACATATTTAGAGGTGACACAATCATTCTTAACACTTCTGGACATTGCACAAAGCTTCTGAAAGTTAATGGAACAAAGAAACTCATTCAACATAGCAAAAGCGGCAATGCAAAATAAAAGGCAGAATCTGTCAAAAACTGAACAGTCCGTAAAGACGAATTTGGCAGGGGCACTTAACTTGCTCAAACGGAAAAACTCAAAACTAATGAAAGTTACGTACATATATGAGGATCACTCACGTAAATTTTCAGATTTTTTTGACTCTCCTACAGAGAGATCTGTGCGAATTCGTGACAGACAGCAATGCTGTTTCTGCGCAGCAATCAAAATCTAGCATCAACTTTAACATAGAGACTTTACTTGGCACAAAAACATGATAAGGAGAGGTTGCTACAGTAGTAAACAACTTCCAAGACTCAACAATACAGTATATAAAATGAAACTTGGGTTATCTCCCAAGAAGTGCTTTTCTTTAACGCCTTTCAGCTAGGCGCAGAAAGTGCAAATCAAGTATTTTCAAGAGATGATGCATCAATATCATTACCTGAGGAGTCGGGAGTTTTATCAACAATGCATTGTATCTGGTCTATATAAGTAACTCCTCTTTCATTACTCCTAGGCTTACTATTCTCATCAAACAAATTTTCAGGAACAAGCCAAGCATAGTTATTTTCTAAAGCTTCATGCATCCCTAGGAGCTTACTAGGTATCGGTGCTTTAATTTCCTTACCATCATTAACATTATTAGTGTACTTAATTCTATCCATATCCATCTTTTCAAGTATTTGTTTAAAATTAGGAAAGAAACCAAGCCTCTTATGCTTAATAAAAACTTTTCTAGCTTCTTTAGCTATATCTTCAAATTCTCTAACAAGGACTTTTAAAACAAAATCTCTCTTTTCTCCCATCTCCATATCCGAAAGTGTAAGAAACATATGTTGTATTATGGGATTGAGATTAACAAATCTAGTTTCTAACATGTGTACTAAACAGGCAGAAGCACTTTCATAAGTAGGAGCAGTTTTTAATAATGGTATATCTTCAAAATCTTCATCCATACTAACATGGGTGAAAAATTCTTCTATATTATCTCTTCCAATGATAGACCCTTGTCCTACCGGTATTTTTTCCAAAGTAAACTTAGGATGAAGCATGATGAAATAAACAAAAGGTAAATAAAGTAAATGCAAGTAACTACTTTTTTTGTGTGTTTTTGATATAGAGCTAGTAAATAAAACAGAAAGTAAAGTAACTATTTTTTTGTGTTTTTAATATGAAGCAAACAAGACAGTAAATAAAATAAAGTAAAGCAAGACAAAAACAAAGTAAAGAGATTGGATGTGGAGACTCCCCTTGCAGCGTGTCTTGATCTCCCCGGCAACAGCGCCAGAAAAAGCTGCATGATGCGCGTAGATGTACACGTCCGTTGGGAACCCCAAGAGGAAGGTATGATGCGCACAACAGCAAGTTTTCCCTCAGAAAGAAACCAAGGTTATCGAACCAGTAGGAGCCAAGAAGCACGTGAAGGTTGTTGGTGGAGGAGTGTAGTGCGGCGCAACACCAGTGAAACCGGCGCCAACGTGGAACCTGCACAACACAATCAAAGTACTTTGCCCCAACGTAACAGTGAGGTTGTCAATCTCACCGGCTTGCTGAAAACAAAGGATTAAGCGTATCGAGTGGAAGATGGTGTTTGTTTGCAAAGAACAAAGAACAATAATTGCAGTAGAATGTATTCAGATGTAAAAGAATGGACCGGGTCCACAGGTTCACTAGTGGTGTCTCTCCAATAAGATGACTAACATGTGGGTGAACAAATTACAGGTGGGCAATTGACAAATAAAGATTCAATACATATCAATGATGATTACTATGTGATTTAATCAGGGCATTACGACAAAGTACATAGACCACTATCCAGCATGCATCTATGCCTAAATAATCCACCTTCGGGTTAGCATCCGCACCCCCTCCAGTATTAAGTTGTAAACAACAGATAATTGCATTAAGTATGGTGCGTAATGTAATCAACACAAATATCCTTAGACAAACCATCGATGTTTTATCCCTAGTAGAAACAGCACATCCACAACCTTAGAACCTACTGTCACGATCCCAGATTCAATGGAGGCATGAACCCACTATCGAGCATAATTACTCCCTCTTGGAGTTACAAGTATCAACTTGGCCAGAGCCTCTACTAGCAACGGAGAGCATGCAAGAACATAAACAACACATATATGATAGATTGATAATCAACTTAACATAGTATTCTAGATTCATCGGATCCTACCAAACACAACATGTAGCATTACAAATAGATGATCTTGATCATGTTAGGCAGCTCACAAGATCTAAACAATGATAGCACAAGCGGAGAAGACAACCATCTAGCTACTGCTATGGACCCATAGTCCAAGGATGAACTACTCACGCATCAATCCGGAGGCGGGCATGATGATGTAGAGCCCCTCCGGTGATGATTCCTCTCCGGCAGGGTGCCGGAGGCGATCTCCTGAATCCCCGAGATGGGATTGGCGGCGGCGGCGTACGGGAAGGTTTTCCGTATCGGGGCTCTCGGTACGGGGTATTCGCGACGAAGGCTTTAAGTAGGCGGAAGGGCAGGTCAGGAGGGGGCACAGGGCCCCACACCATAGGCCGGCGCGGCCAGGGCCCAGGCCGCGCCGCCCTATGGTCTCGGCCTCGTGGCCCCACTTCGTATCTCCCTCGGTCTTCTGGAAGCTTCGTGGAAAAATAGGACCCCAGGCGTTGATTTCGTCCAATTCCGAGAATATTTCCTTACTAGGATTTCAAACCAAAAACAGCAGAAAACAACAACTGGCGCTTCAGCATCTTGTTAATAGGTTAGTGCCGGAAAATGTATAATATTCTGTAAAGTATGTATAAAACATTCAAGTATTGTCATAAAAGTAGCATGGAACATAAGAAATTATAGATACGTTTGAGACGTATCGGGCGCGTGCCACGCAGTCGTGAAGAGCATCCAAGTCAGGTCCTCGTACCAGGAGCAGCAACGTGAAGCGCTGCGTCGGCTCCGGCACGGGCAGATGAGCGCCGCCGCCGCTGAACCTCTTGCCGGCATCCTTGAGGCGGTTGCAAAGGAGCGTGGTGTTTGCCGGTTGCGCTTCCTCGGGCCACAAGACCTTGAATAGCTGCATGGCGACATCCGGTAGGTCTACCAGATGCCGGTCCACGCAACTCATATGAGAGATCCGGGCAGCCAGCGCCACGAGGTGGTCGTAAGCGTCCCAGGGCGCAGCCGGGTTACTCATCGCGTGCTCAGCCCTACGCTCTGCGACCTTTTTGACGGCATGCGGCTGTGAGTCCGGGAAAAGCTCTGCAAGAAGAGAGAAAACGTAAGATAAGGGCATGTTACCGGAAGGTATAAGCTTATAAGCAAAAGAGAAAAGGAAAAAAAATACTTACTGAGGGCCAGCGAATCGGCTTGCATGACCAACCGGTCATACTCAGCCTGATCTGTGGTCAGTGATACGTCTCCAACGTATCTGTAATTTCTGATGTTCCATGCTAGTTTTATGACAATACCTACATGTTTTGTTCACACTTTATGATGTTTTTATGCATTTTATGGAACTAACCTATTAACAAGATGTCGCCGTTCTTTCGCTTGTTTTTGGTTCCAGAAAGGCTGTTCGGGCAATATTCTCGGAATTCGACGAAACAAAGACCAAACATCTTAATTCATCGAGACGGACCAGAACACCGAAGGGGAGACGGAGAGGAGGCCCAGGGCCCCCACACCACAGGGCCGCGCGGGCAGGCCCCTGGCCGCGCCGGCCTATGGGGAGGGCGCCCTGGTGCCCCTCCGACGCCGCCTCTTCGCCTATAAAGTCCCTCGCGACCTAAAAACCCGACACCAATTGACGAAACTCCAGAAAGACTCCAGGGGCGCCGCCGCCATCGCGAAACTCCGTTTTGGGGGACAGAAGTCTCTGTTCCGGCACGCCGCCGGGACGGAAATTGCCCCCGGAAGGCATCTCCATCGACACCACCGCCATCTCCATCAACGCTGCTGCTCCCATGATGAGGAGGGAGTAGTTCTCCCCCGGGGCCGAGGGCTCTACCGGTAGCTATGTGGTTAATCTCTCTCTCTGTACCCCAATACAATGATCTCATGAATTGCTTTGCATGATTGAGATCCATATGATGAGCTTTGTATCGCTATTAGTCTATGTGCTACTCATGTGATGTTATTAAAGTAGTATATTCCTCCTTCATGGTGTAAAGGTGACAGTGTGTGCATCGTGTAGTTTTTGGCGTAGGTTATGATCATAATCTCTTGTAGGTTATGGAGTTAATTATCACTATGATAGTATTGATGTGATCTATTCCCCCTACATAGTGTAATGGTGACAGTGTGTATGCTATGTTAGTTCTCGGTTTATTTTGCAAAGATCTATTATGCTCTAAGGTTACTTAAATATGAATGCTGAATGTTGTGGCGCTTGTTAACTCCGGCTTGAGGGAGCTCTTGTAGCCCTACACAATGAATGGTGTTTGTCATCCAACAAAAGAGTGTATGTAGCACAAATAAGGAGAAGTTATTTATTTATTATGTGATCAATGTTGAGAGTGTCCACTAGTGAAAGTATGATCCCTAGGCCTTGTTTCCAATACTGCAAACACCGCTTACTTACTGTTCTACTGCATGTTTACTCGCTGCCATATTTATTTCAGATTGGGGGGAGTTGATACGTCCATTTTGCATCACTATTTTATATCATAATTTGATGTTATTCATTGATATATTTCATATTTAGAGATGATACTTATGTTATTTCATCTATTTTGCATGTTTCGTGATCATTGGAGAATTATTCACCGGAGTCGGGATTCTGCTGGAAAAAGCACCGTCAGGACACCATATTTCTGAAGATCAACAATTGACGAAAGTTATACGAAAATTCCTATTTTTCCAGAAGACGAAGGGAGCCAAAAGGAGGGGCCGAGAGGGGCCACCATGGGCCCCCCATAGGCCGGCGCGGGCCCTGGCCTGGCCGCGCCGCCTTGTGGGGAGGGGGCCCACAGCCCCCTCTGGCCGCCTCTCCTTCGCGTACGTCTTCGTCCCGAAAACCTAAGACCTGGGGAGTTACGGAGAATTGACAGAGCCGCCTCTGCGGGGCGGAGAAACACCAGAGAGAAAAGAGCTCTCCGGCGGGCAGGAATCCGCCGGGGAAATTCCCTCCCGGAGGGGGAAATCGACGCCATCGCCATCGTCATCGAGCTGGACATCATCTCCATCGTCATCACCATCATCTCCATCATCTACACCGCCATCTCCACCGCTGCATCTCGTCACCGCTGTAACAATTTGGGTTGGATCTTGATTGTTTGATAGGGGAAACTCTCCCGGTGTTGATTACTACTTGTTATTGATGCTATTGAGTGAAACTATTGAACCAAGGTTTATGTTCAGATTGTTATTCATCATCATATCACCTCTGATCATGTTCCATATGATGTCTCGTGAGTAGTTCGTTTAGTTCTTGAGGACATGGGTGAAGTCTAAATGTTAGTAGTGAATTATTGTTGAGTAGTATTCAATGTTATGATATTTAAGTTGTGGTGTTACTCTTCTAGTGGTGTCATGTGAACGTCGACTACATGATACTTCACCTTTATGGGCCTAGGGGAGTGCATCTTGTATTCGTTTGCTAATTGTGGGGTTGTGATACGTCTCCAACGTATCGATAATTTCTTATGTTCCATGCTACTTTATTGATGATACCTACATGTTTTATGCACATTATATGTCGTATTTACGCATTTTCTGGAACTAACCTATTAACAAGATGCGAAGAGCCAGTTGCTTTTCTGCTGTTTTTGGTTTCATAAATCCTAGTAACGAAATATTCTCGAATTGGACGAAATCAACGCCGGGGTCCTATTTTGCCACGAAGCTTCCGGAAGACCGAAGAGGAGTCGAAGGGGGCCACGAGGCGCCACCGGCGC
This sequence comes from Lolium multiflorum, assembly GCA_030979885.1. NCBI lineage: Eukaryota > Viridiplantae > Streptophyta > Magnoliopsida > Poales > Poaceae > Lolium > Lolium multiflorum. Next base: position 221,202,763 of record CM061749.1, on the reverse strand, counting down.
GGCCCAGCCCTGGCCGCGCCGACGTGGGGCCCTCGTGTGGCCCCCACGTTGCCCTTCCGCCTACTTAAAGCCTCCGTAGCGAAACCCCCGTACCGAGAGCCACGATACGGAAAACCTTCCGAGACGCCGCCGCCCGGATCCCATCTCGGGGATTCAGAGATCGCCTCGGCACCCCGCCGGAGAGGGGATTCATCTCCCGGAGGACTCTACACCGCCATGGTCGCCTCCGGAGTGATTAGTGAGTAGTTCACCCCTGGACTATGGGTCCATAGCAGTAGCTAGATGGTCGTCTTCTCCTAATTGTCCTTCATTGTTGGATCTTGTGAGCTGCCTAACATGATCAAGATCATCTATCTGTAATACTATATGTTGTGTTTGTCGGGATCCGATGGATAGAGAATACTATGTTATGGTGATTATCAATCTATTGTTTATGTGTTGTTTATGATCTTGCATGCTCTCCGTTATTAGTAGAGGCTCTGGCCAAGTTTTTGCTCTTAACTCCAAGAGGGAGTATTTATGCTCGATAGTGGGTTCATGCCTTCATTGACACCTGGGATCGTGACAGTAGGTTCTAAGGTTGTGTTGTGTTGTTGCCACTTGGGATAAAACATTGATGCTATGTCTAAGGATGTAGTTGTTGATTACATTACGCACCATACTTAATGCAATTGTCTGTTGCTTTGCAACTTAATACTGAAAGGGGTTCGGATGATAACCTGAAGGTGGACTTTTTAGGCATAGATGCGGTTGGATGGCGGTCTATGTACTTTGTCGTAATGCCCTAATTAAATCTCACTATATTTATCATATCATGTATATGCATTGTTATGCCCTTTTCTATTTGTCAATTGCCCGACTGTAATTTGTTCACCCAACATGCTTTTATCTTATGGAAGAGACACCTCTAGTGAACTGTGGACCCCGGTCCTATTCTTTACATCGCATACAATCTACTGCAATACTTGTTTTACTATTTTCTTCAAACAATCATCTTCCACACAATACGGTTAATCCTTTGTTACAGCAAGCCGGTGAGATTGACAACCTCACTGTTTCGTTGGGGCAAAGTACTTTGGTTGTGTTGTGCAGGTTCCACGTTGGCGCCGGAATCCCTGGTGTTGCGCCGCACTACATTTCGCCACCATCAACCTTCAACGTGCTTCTTGGCTCCTACTGGTTCGATTAAACCTTGGTTTCATACTGAGGGAAACTTGCTTCTATACGCATCATACCTTCCACTTGGGGTTCCCAACGGACGTGTGCATCTACGCGTATCAAGCTAAATTTCTGGCGTTGCCGGGGAGATCAAGACACGCTGCAAGGGGAGTCTCCACTTCTCAATCTCTTTACTTTGTTTTTGTCTTGCTTTATTTTATTTACTACTTTGTTTGCTGCACCAAAACAAAACACAAAAAAATTAGTTGCTAGTTTTACTTTATTTACTGTCTTGCTCTCTATATCAAAAACACAAAAAAATTAGTTACTTGCATTTACTTTATCTAGTTTATTTTATTTACCGTTGCTAAAATGAATACCCCTGAAAATACTAAGTTGTGTGACTTCACAAACGCAAATAATAATGATTTCCTATGCACACCTATTGCTCCACCTGCTACTACAGCAGAATTCTTTGAAATTAAACCTGCTTTACTGAACCTGGTTATGAGAGATCAATTTTCTGGTGTTAGTTCTGATGATGCTGCTGCCCATCTTAATAATTTTGTTGAACTTTGTGAAATGCAAAAGTATAAGGATGTAGATGGTGATATTATTAAATTGAAAGTGTTTCCTTTCTCATTAAGAGGAAGAGCTAAAGATTGGTTGCTATCTTTGCCTAAGAATAGTATTGATTCATGGACTAAATGTAAGGATGCTTTTATTGGTAGATATTATCCTCCCGCTAAAATTATATCTTTGAGAAGTAGCATAATGAATTTTAAGCAATTAGATACTGAACATGTTGCTCAAGCATGGGAGAGAATGAAAACTTTGGTAAAGAATTGCCCAACCCATGGACTGACTACTTGGATGATCATCCAAACCTTCTATGCAGGACTAAATTTTTCTTCGCGGAATTTATTGGATTCAGCTGCTGGAGGTACCTTTATGTCCATCACTTTGGGGGCGGCTACAAAGCTTCTTGATGATATGATGATAAATTACTCTGAATGGCACACGGAAAGAGCTCCACAAGGTAAGAAGGTAAATTCTGTTGAAGAAACCTCTTCCTTGAGTGATAAGATTGATGTGATTATGTCTATGCTTGTGAATGGTAGATCTAATGTTGATCCAAATAATGTTCCTTTAGCTTCATTGGTTGCTCAAGAAGAAAATGTTGATGTGAATTTCATTAAAAATAATAATTTCAACAACAATGCTTATAGGAACAACTCTGGTAATAACTATAGGCCATATCCTTCTGCTAATGGTAATGGTTATGGTAATTCTTATGGGAATTCTTACAACAATAATAGGAGTGTACCCTCTGGTCTTGAAGCTATGCTTAAAGAATTTATTAGTACACAAACTGCTTTTAACAAATCTGTTGAGGAAAAGCTTGATAAAATTGATATTATTGCTTCTAGAGTTGATAGACTTGCCTCTGATGTTAATCTTTTAAAATTGAAAGTTATGCCTAATAATGATATTGATAATAAAATTACTACTACAACAAATGCCATCCAAGTTAGAATTAATGAGAATATAAGATTAATGGCTGAATTGCGTGCTAGGTGGGATAGAGAAGAAAATGAAAAACTAGCTAAAGAGAATAATGTAGCTAAAGTTTGGACTATTACCACCATTAGTAATGATAATGATTCACATGTTGCTGCACCTCCTACTATCAATGGTAAAATAATTGGTGTTGGCAATGTTTCTACTCCTAGTGCAAAGCGTACAAAACTGCCTGAAATTGCTAAAACTGCTGAAACTGCTTGTGATAAAACTGCTGAAATTTTTTCCAACCTTGGGAACAATGATCCCATTGCTGTAGCTCATAATGATTTAGATTTTGATGATTGCCACATCTCTGAAGTTATAAAGTTCTTACAAAAACTTGCTAAAAGTCCTAATGCTAGTGCTATAAATTTAGCCTTTACAAAACATATTACAAATGCTCTCATAAAAGCTAGAGAAGAGAAACTAAAACTTGAAACTTCTATTCCTAGAAAGTTAGAAGATGGTTGGGAGCCCATCATTAAAATGAAATTCAATGACTTTGAATGTAATGCTCTATGTGATCTTGGTGCAAGTATTTCGTTATGCCTAAAAAGATTTATGATATGCTTGACTTGCCACCATTGAAGAATTGTTATTTGGATGTTAATCTTGCCGATAATGTTAAAAAGAAACCTTTGGGGAGGATTGATAATGTGCGCATTATGGTTAACAATAACCTTGTCCCCGTTGATTTTGTTGTCTTGGATATCGAATGCAATGCATCTTGTCCTATTGTGTTGGGAAGACCTTTTCTTCGAACTGTTGGTGCTGTTATTGATATGAGGGAAGGTAATATTAAATATCAATTTCCTCTCAAGAAAGGTATGGAACACTTCCCTAGAAAGAGAATGAAGTTGCCTTTTGATTCTATTATTAGAACAAGTTATGATGTTGATGCTTCTACTCTTGATGTTACTTGATTTGCACTTTCTGCGCCTAGCTGAAAGGCGTTAAAGAAAAGCGCTTATGGGAGACAACCCATGTTTTTACTACAGTACTTTATTTTATATTTGAGTCTTGGAAGTTGTTTACTACTGTAGCAACCTCTCCTTATCATGTTTTTGTGCCAAGTAAAGTTTCTATGTTAAAGTTGATGTTATATTTGGGATCGCTGCGTAGAAACAGCATTGCTGTCTGTCACGAATCTGGGCACAAGTCTCTGTAGAAAATTCGAAAAAATCTGCCAATTTACGAGCGTGATCCTCAGATATGTACGCAACTTTCATTAGTTTTGAGTTTTTCCATTTGAGCAAGTCTGGTGCCATTTTAAAATTCTTCTTTACGGACTGTTCTGTTTTTGACAGATTCTGCATTTTATTTCGCATTGCCATATTTGCTATGTTGGATGAATTTCTTTGATCCATTAATGTCCAGTAGCTTTATGCAATGTCCAGAAGTGTAAAGAATGATTGTGTCACCTCTGAATGTGTGAATTATTAATTGTGCACTAACCCTCTAATGAGTTTGCTTGAAGTTTGGTGTGAAGGAAGTTTTCAAGGGTCAAGAGAGGAGTATGATATACTATGATCAAGAGGAGTGAAAGCTCTAAGCTTGGGGATGCCCCGTGGTTCATCCCTGCATATTTTAAGAAGACTCAAGCGTCTAAGCTTGGGGATGCCCAAGGCATCCCCTTCTTCATCGACAACATCATCAGGTTCCTCCCCTGAAACTATATTTTTATTCGGTCACATCTTGTGTTCTTTGCTTGGAGCGTCGGTTTGTGTTTTGTTTTTGTTTTTGTTTGAATAAAATGGATCCTAGCATTCACTTTGTGGGAGAGAGACACGCTCCGCTGTTGCATATGGACAAATATGTCCTTAGGCTTTACTCATAATGTTCAAGGCGAAGTTTCTTCTTCGTTAAATTGTTATATGGTTGGAATTGGAAAATGCTACATGTAGTAATTCTAAAATGTCTTGGATAATGTGATACTTGGCAATTGTTGTGCTCATGTTTAAGCTCTTGCATCATATACTTTGCACCCATTAATGAATAAATACATAGAGCTTGCTAAAATTTGATTTGCATATTTGGTCTCTCTAAGGTCTAGATAATATCTAGTATTGAGTTTTGAACAACAAGGAAGACGGTGTAGAGTCTTATAATGTTTACAATATGTCTTTTATGTGAGTTTTGCTGCACCGGTTCATCCTTGAGTTTGCTTCAAATAACCTTGCTAGCCTAAACCTTGTATCGAGAGGGAATACTTCTCATGCATCCAAAATCCTTGAGCCAACCACTATGCCATTTGTGTCCACCATACCTACCTACTACATGGTATTTCTCCGCCATTCCAAAGTAAATTGCTTGAGTGCTACCTTTAAAATTCCATCATTTACCTTTGCAATATATAGCTCATGGGACAAAATAGCCTTAAAAACTATCGTAGTATTGAATATGTACTTATGCACTTTATCTCTTATTAAGTTGCTTGTTGTGCGATAACCATGCTTCGGGACGCCATCAATTACTCTTTATTGAATATCATGTGAGTTGCTATGCATGTCCGTCTTGTCTGAAGTAAGAGGGATCTACCACCTTAATGGTTGGAGCATGCATATTGTTAGAGAAGAACATTGGGCCGCTAACTAAAGCCATGAATCATGGTGGAAGTTTCAGTTTGGACATATATCCTCAATCTCATATGAGAATAATAATTGTTGCTACATGCTTATGCATTAAAGAGGAGTCCATTATCTGTTGTCCATGTTGTCCTGGTATGGATGTCTAAGTTGAGAATAATCAAAAGCGAGAAATCCAAAATGCGAGCTTTCTCCTTAGACCTTTGTACAGGCGGCATGGAGGTACCCCTTTGTGACACTTGGTTGAAACATGTGCATTGTGATGATCCGGTAGTCCAAGCTAAGTAGGACAAGGTGCGGGCACTATTAGTATGAGGCTTGCAACTTGTAATATATAATTTACATAACTCATATGCTTTATTACTACCGTTGACAAAATTGTTTCATGTTTTCAAAATAAAAGCTCTAGCACAAATACAACAATCGATGCTTTCCTCTTTGAAGGGCCTTTCTTTTACTTTTATTGTTGAGTCAGTTTACCTATCTCCCTCCACCTTAAGAAGCAAACACTTGTGTGAACTGTGCATTGATTCCTACATACTTGCATATTGCACTTGTTATATTACTTTATGTTGACAATATCCATGAGATATACATGTTATAAGTTGAAAGCAATCGCTGAAACTTAATCTTCCTTTGTGTTGCTTCAACACCTTTACTTTGATTTATTGCTTTATGAGTTAACTCTTATGCAAGACTTATTGATGCTTGTCTTGAAGTACTATTCATGAAAAGTCTTTGCTTTATGATTCACTTGTTTACTCATGTCATTACCATTGTTTTGATCGCTGCATTCATTACATATGTTTACAAATAGTATGATCAAGATTATGATGGCATGTCACTTAATTATCTTTGTTATCGTTTTACCTGCTCGGGACGAGCAGGAAGCTTGGGGATGCTGATACGTCCCAACGTATCGATAATTTCTTATGTTCCATGCTACTTTATTGATGATACCTACATGTTTTATGCACATTATATGTCGTATTTACGCATTTTCCTGGAACTAACCTATTAACAAGATGCCGAAGAGCCAGTTGCTGTTTTCTGCTGTTTTTGGTTTCGAAATCCTAGTAACGAAATATTCTCGGAATTGGACGAAATCAACGCCCGGGGTCCTATTTTGCCACGAAGCATCCAGAAGACCGAGAGAGGAGTCGAAGTGGGGCCACGAGGCGCCGCCACCATAGGGCGGCGGCCCAGCCCCGCCGCAACGTGGTGTGGGGCCCTCGTGTGGCCCCCCACGTTGCCCTTCCGCCTACTTAAAGCCTCGTCGCGAAACCCCCAGTACCGAGCCACGACGGAAAACCTTCCGAGACGCGCCGCCGCGAATCCCATCTCGGGGATTCAGGAGATCGCCTCCGGCACCCTGCCGGAGAGGGGATTCATCTCCGGAGGACTCTACACCGCCATGGTCGCCTCCGGAGTGATGAGTGAGTAGTTCACCCTGGACTATGGGTCCATAGCAGTAGCTAGATGGTCGTCTTCTCCTAATTGTGCTTCATTGTTGGATCTTGTGAGCTGCCTAACATGATCAAGATCATCTATCTGTAATACTATATGTTGTGTTTGTCGGGATCCGATGGATAGAGAATACTATGTTATGGTGATTATCAATCTATTGTTTATGTGTTGTTTATGATCTTGCATGCTCTCCGTTATTAGTAGAGGCTCTGGCCAAGTTTTTTCTCTTAACTCCAAGAGGGAGTATTTATGCTCGATAGTGGGTTCATGCCTTCATTGACACCTGGGATCGTGACAGTAGGTTCTAAGGTTGTGTTGTGCTGTTGCCACTAGGGATAAAACATTGATGCTATGTCTAAGGATGTAGTTGTTGATTACATTACGCACCATACTTAATGCAATTGTCTGTTGCTTTGCAACTTAATACTGAAAGGGGTTCGGATGATAACCTGAAGGTGGACTTTTTAGGCATAGATGCAGTTGGATGGCGGTCTATGTACTTTGTCGTAATGCCCTAATTAAATCTCACTATATTTATCATATCATGTATATGCATTGTTATGCCCTTTTCTATTTGTCAATTGCCCGACTGTAATTTGTTCACCCAACATGCTTTTATCTTATGGGAGAGACACCTCTAGTGAACTGTGGACCCCGGTCCTATTCTTTACATCGCATACAATCTACTGCAATACTTGTTTTACTGTTTTCTTGCAAACAATCATCTTCCACACAATACGGTTAATCCTTTGTTACAGCAAGCCGGTGAGATTGACAACCTCACTGTTTCGTTGGGGCAAAGTACTTTGGTTGTGTTGTGCAGGTTCCACGTTGGCGCCGGAATCCCTGGTGTTGCGCCGCACTACATTTCGCCACCATCAACCTTCAACGTGCTTCTTGGCTCCTACTGGTTCGATTAAACCTTGGTTTCATACTGAGGGAAACTTGCTTCTATACGCATCATACCTTCCACTTGGGGTTCCCAACGGACGTGTGCATCTACGCGTATCAAGCCTGAGTGACATCAACCTAAACCCCCGTTAGTATATCTGGCAGGAGGGATAGCAGGATCTCAGAGTTTAAGGTTGTGGTTAGATTTATCTTAATTACTTTCTTGTATTTGTGGATGCTTGCAAGGGGTATAATCACAAGTATGTATTAGTCCTAGGAAGGGCGGTGCATTAGCATAGGTTCACCCACACAACACTTATCAAAACAATGAAGATTAATCAGCCGTATGAAGCGAAAGCACTAGACTAAAATCCCCGTGTGTCCTCAAGAACGTTTGGTCATTATAAGTAAACAAACCGGCTTGTCCTTTGTGCTAAAAAGGATTGGGCCACTCGCTGCAATTATTTCTCTCGCATTTTATTTACTTGTACTTTATTTATCTGCAATATCAAAACCCCCTGAATACTTGTCTGTGAGCATTTACAGTGAATCCTTCATCGAAACTGCTTGTCAACACCTTCTGCTCCTCGTTGGGTTCGACACTCTTATTTATCGAAAGTACTACGATACACCCCCTATACTTGTGGGTCATTGATACGTCTCCAACGTATCGATAATTTCTTATGTTCCATGCTACTTTATTGATGATACCTACATGTTTTATGCACATTATATGTCATATTTATGCATTTTCTGGAACTAACCTATTAACAAGATGCCGAAGAGCCATTGTTTTTCTGTTTTTGGTTTCAGAAATCCTAGTAAAGAAATATTCTCGGAATTGGACGAAACTTTCGCCAAGGGTCCTATTTTGCACGAAGCTTCCGGAAGACCGAAGACCTAACGAAGTGGGGCCACGAGGCAGGGGGGTGGCCGGCGCGGCCTAGGTCTTGGCCGCGCGCCTGCCCCTGGGCCCCTCGTGTGGCCCCTCGCGTTGACCTTCCGCCTACTTAAAGCTCCCGTCGCAAACCCCCAGCACCGAGAGCCACGATACGAAAACCTGAGACGCGCCGCGAATCCCATCTCGGGGGATTCGGAGATGCCCGGCACCCCGCCGGAGAGGGGATTCATCTCCGGAGGACTCTTCATCGCCATGATCGCCTCCGGAGTGATGAGTGAGTAGTTCACCCCTGGACCATGGGTCCATAGCAGTAGCTAGATGGTCGTCTTCTCCTTGTTGTGCTTCATTGTTGGATCTTGTGAGCTGCCTAACATGATCAAGATCATCTATATGTAATTCTATATGTTGTGTTTGTCGGGATCCGATGGATAGAGAGTACTATGATTATGGTGATTATCAATCTATTGTTCATGTGTTGTTTATGATCTTGCATGCTCTCCGTTATTAGTAGAGGCTCTGGCCAAGTTTTTACTCTTAACTCCAAGAGGGAGTAATTATGCTCGATAGTGGGTTCATGCCTTCATTGATACCTGGGACAGTGACAGAAAGTTCTAAGGTTGTGATGTGCTGTTGCCACTAGGGATAAAACATTGATGCTATGTCTAAGGATGTAGTTGTTGATTACATTACGCACAATACTTAATGCAATTGTCTGTTGCTTTGCAACTTAATACTGGAGGGGGTTCGGACGATAACCTGAAGGTGGACTTTTTAGGCATAGATGCAGTTGGATGGCGGTCTATGTACTTTGTCGTAATGCCCAATTAAATCTCACTATATTTACCATGTCATGTATATGCATTATTATGCCTTTCTCTATTTGTCAATTGCCCGACTGTAATTTGTTCACCCAACATGCTTTTATCTTATGGGAGAGACACCTCTAGTGAACTGTGGACCCCGGTCCTATTCTTTCCATAGCATACAATCTACTTGTTTTACTTTTCTTTGCAAACATCTTCCACTCGATACGTTTAATCCTTTGTTACAGCAAGCCGGTGAGATTGACAACCTCACTGTTTCGTTGGGGCAAAGTACTTTGGTTGTGTTGTGCAGGTTCCTAGTTGGCGCCGAATCCCTGGTGTTGCGCCGCATCACATTTCGCGACCATCAACCTTCAACGTGCTTCTTGGCTCCTACTGGTTCGATTAAACCTTGGTTTCATACTGAGGGAAACTTGCTTCTATACGCATCATACCTTCCACTTGGGGTTCCCAACGGACGTGTGCATCTACGCGTATCAAGCTAAATTTCTGGCGCCGTTGCCGGGAGATCAAGACACGCTGCAAGGGGAGTCTCCACTTCTCAATCTCTTTACTTTGTTTTTGTCTTGCTTTATTTTATTTACTACTTTGTTTGCTGCACCTAAACAAAACACAAAAAAATTAGTTGCTAGTTTTACTTTATTTACTGTCTTGCTCTCTATATCAAAAACACAAAAAAATTAGTTACTTGCATTTACTCTATCTAGTTTGTTTTATTTTACTGCTACTAAAATGAGTAATCCTGAAGTTGAAGTTCGTTCTTTTAAGCAACAAGGAGGAGAAAGTTTTAAAGATGCTTGGTATAGAATTAGTAATGCTCATCAAAGGTGCATTAAGAAACACTCCACCACTATCCTTCTTAGGAACTTTTATGTTGGTTTATCTAGTTGGAATAGGTATGTTCTTGATACTCTTTCGGGAGGTAATTTCCTAGGTACTCCCGCTTTAGAAGCTAGTTGCATCATTGAGAGTCTAGTTGGAATACCACCTGTTAATGAAGTTAAAATTGAAATCTCTCTTGAAGATGTTATGAAAAAATTGGAAACCATAGAGAAAAATTTTCCAAGTATTGAAACTAAATTAGAAATGTTATTGGATAAAACTGATGAACTTGATAAATCCCTAGGAGGAATTGATGAAAGAATTAGTGTCCTAGGAACTTGTGTTATCCATGATAATCAAACCAATAGGATTGATGAACTTGAAAAAGCTATGGGAACCTTGGGTTCAACCTTTTCTTCTCTCAAGTATAATGAGAAAGCCTATGTGGGTAAAGAGCAAAAATTCATGTATGCCTCTAAAGTGCCTAAACAAAAGAATTACTATAGGCCTAAAATTGCTAAAACCCCTAGCACCACCATAGAAAATTTAGATAATGGAGCACCTAAAGCACCCTCTGCAACAAGTTGTGTTTGCATGAAAAATAATAATGTTGATGCTTCTACTCTCGATGTTACTTGATTTGCACTTTCTGCGCCTAGCTGAAAGGCGTTAAAGAAAAGCGCTTATGGGAGACAACCCATGTTTTTACCTACAGCAATTTTTTGTTTTGTTGAGTCTTGGAAGTTGTTTACTACTGTAGCAACCTCTCCTTATCATGTTTTTGTGCCAAGTAAAGTTTCTATGTCAAAGTTGATGTTATATTTGGGATTGCTGCGCAGAAACAGCATTGCTGTCTGTCACGAATCTGGGCACAATTCCCTGTAGAAAATTCGAAAAAATCTGCCAATTTACGAGCGTGATCCTCAGATATATACGCAACTTTCATTAGTTTTGAGTTTTTCCATTTGAGTAAGTCTGGTGCCATTTATAAATTCGTCTTTACGGACTGTTCTGTTTTTGACAGATTCTGCCTTTTATTTCGCATTGCCTCTTTTGCTATGTTGGATTTATTTCTTTGATCCATTAATGTCCAGTAGCATTATGCAATGTCCAGAAGTGAAAAGAATGATTGTGTCACCTCTGAATGTGTGAATTATTAATGATGCACTAACCCTCTAATGAGTTTGCTTGAAGTTTGGTGTGAAGGAAGTTTTCAAGGGTCAAGAGAGGAGAATGATATACTAAGATCAAGAGGAGTGAAAGCTCTAAGCTTGGGGATGCCCCCGTGGTTCATCCCTGCATATTTTAAGAAGACTCAAGCGTCTAAGCTTGGGGATGCCCAAGGCATCCCCTTCTTCATCGACAACATCATCAGGTTCCTCCCCTGAAACTATATTTTTATTCTCACATCTTGTGTTTTACTTGGAGCGTCGGTTTGTTTTCGTTTTTGTTTTTGTTTGAATAAGATGGATCCTAGCATTCACTTTGTGGGAGAGAGACACGCTCCGCTGTTGCATATGGACACATGTGTCCTTAGGCTTTACTCATAATGTTCAAGGCGAAGTTTCTTCTTCGTTAATTTGTTATATGGTTGGAATTGGAAAATGCTACATGTAGTAATTCTAAAAATGTCTTGGATAATGTGATACTTGGCAATTGTTGTGCTCATGTTTAAGCTCTTGCATCATATGCTTTGCACCCATTAATGAAGAAATACATAGAGCTTGCTAAAATTTGATTTGCATATTTGGTTTCTCTAAGGTCTAGATAATATCTAGTATTGAGTTTTGAACAACAAGGAAGACAGTGTAGAGTCTTATAATGTTTACAATATGTCTTTTATGTGAGTCTTGCTGCACTTGTTCATCCTTGAGTTTGCTTCAAATAACCTTGCTAGCCTAAACCTTGTATCGAGAGGGAATACTTCTCATGCATCCAAAATCCTTGAGCCAACCACTATGCCATTTGTGTCCACCATACCTACCTACTACATGGTATTTCCCGCCATTCCAAAGTAAATTGCTTGAGTGCTACCTTTAAAATTCCATCATTCACCTTTGCAATATATAGCTCATGGGACAAAATAGCCTTAAAAACTATCGTAGTATTGAATATGTACTTATGCACTTTATATTTTATTAAGTTGCTTGTTGTGCGATAACCATGTTTCTGGGGAACGCCATCAACTATTGTTGAATATCATGTGAGTTGCTATGCATGTCCGTCTTGTCTGAAGGATCTATCATTTTAGTGGTTGGAGCATGCAAAATTGTTAGAGAAGAACATTGGGCCGCTAACTAAAGCCATGAATCATGGTGGAAGTTTCAGTTTTGGACATATATCCTCAATCTCATATGAGAATAATAACTTTGCTACATGCTTATGCATTAAAGAGGAGTCCATTATCTGTTGTCCATGTTGTCCCGGTATGGATGTCTAAGTTGAGAATAATCAAAAGCGAGAAATCCGAAATGCGAGCATTCTCCTTAGACCTTTGTACAGGCGGCATGGAGGTACCCCTTTGTGACACTTGGTTGAAACATGGCATGCAAAGATCCGGTAGTCCAAGTTAAGTAGGACAAGGTGCGGGCACTATTAGTATACTATGCGTGAGGCTTGCAACTTGTAAGATATAATTTACATAACTCATATGCTTTATTACTACCGTTGACAAAATTGTTTCATGTTTTCAAAATAAAAGCTCTAGCACAAATACAGCAATCGATGCTTTCCTCTTTGAAGGACCATTCTTTTACTTTTATTGTTGAGTCAGTTTACCTATCTCCTTCCACCTTAAGAAGCAAACACTTGTGTGAACTGTGCATTGATTCCTACATACTTGCATATTGCACTTGTTATATTACTTTATGTTGACAATATCCATGAGATATACATGTTACAAGTTGAAAGCAACCGCTGAAACTTAATCTTCCTATGTGTTGCTTCAACACCTTTACTTTGATTTATTGCTTTACGAGTTAACTCTTATGCAAGACTTATTGATGCTTGTCTTGAAGTACTATTCATGAAAAGTCTTTGCTTTATGATTCAGTTGTTTACTCATGTCATTACCTTTGCTTTGATCGCTGCATTCATTACATATGTTTACAAATAGTATGATCAAGATTATGATGGCATGTCACTTCAGAAATTATCTTTGTTATCGTTTTACCTGCTCGGGACGAGCAGAACTAAGCTTGGGGATGCTGATACGTCTCCAACGTATCGATAATTTCTTATGTTCCATGCTACTTTATTGATGATACCTACATGTTTTATGCACATTATATGTCATATTTATGCATTTTCTGGAACTAACCTATTAACAAGATGCCGAAGAGCCAGTTGCTGTTTTCTGTTTTTGGTTTCAGAAATCCTAGTAAAGAAATATTCTCGGAATTGGACGAAACTTTCGCCAAGGGTCCTATTTTTGCACGAAGCTTCCAGAAGACCGAAGACCTAACGAAGTGGGGCCACGAGGCAGCCAGGGGGCGGCGCGGCCCAGGTCTTGGCCGCGCGGCCCTGCCCCCTGGGCCCCTCGTGTGGCCCCTCGCGTTGACCTTCCGCCTACTTAAAGCTCCCGTCGCGAAACCCCCAGTACCGAGAGCCACGATACGGAAAACCTTACAGAGACGCCGCCGCCGCGAATCCCATCTCGGGGGATTCTGGAGATCGCCTCCGGCACCCTGCCGGAGAGGGGATTCATCTCCCGGAGGACTCTTCATCGCCATGATCGCCTCCGGAGTGATGAGTGAGTAGTTCACCCCTGGACCATGGGTCCATAGCAGTAGCTAGATGGTCGTCTTCTCCTTGTTGTGCTTCATTGTTGGATCTTGTGAGCTGCCTAACATGATCAAGATCATCTATATGTAATTCTATATGTTGTGTTTGTCGGGATCCGATGGATAGAGAGTACTATGATTATGGTGATTATCAATCTATTGTTCATGTGTTGTTTATGATCTTGCATGCTCTCCGTTATTAGTAGAGGCTCTGGCCAAGTTTTTACTCTTAACTCCAAGAGGGAGTAATTATGCTCGATAGTGGGTTCATGCCTTCATTGATACCTGGGACAGTGACAGAAAGTTCTAAGGTTGTGATGTGCTGTTGCCACTAGGGATAAAACATTGATGCTATGTCTAAGGATGTAGTTGTTGATTACATTACGCACAATACTTAATGCAATTGTCTGTTGCTTTGCAACTTAATACTGGAGGGGGTTCGGACGATAACCTGAAGGTGGACTTTTTAGGCATAGATGCAGTTGGATGGCGGTCTATGTACTTTGTCGTAATGCCCAATTAAATCTCACTATATTTACCATGTCATGTATATGCATTATTATGCCTTTCTCTATTTGTCAATTGCCCGACTGTAATTTGTTCACCCAACATGCTTTTATCTTATGGGAGAGACACCTCTAGTGAACTGTGGACCCCGGTCCTATTCTTTCCATAGCATACAATCTACTTGTTTTACTGTTTTCTTTGCAAACATCTTCCACTCGATACGTTTAATCCTTTGTTACAGCAAGCCGGTGAGATTGACAACCTCACTGTTTCGTTGGGGCAAAGTACTTTGGTTGTGTTGTGCAGGTTCCAGTTGGCGCCGGAATCCCTGGTGTTGCGCCGCATCACATTTCGCGACCATCAACCTTCAACGTGCTTCTTGGCTCCTACTGGTTCGATTAAACCTTGGTTTCATACTGAGGGAAACTTGCTTCTATACGCATCATACCTTCCACTTGGGGTTCCCAACGGACGTGTGCATCTACGCGTATCAAGCTAAATTTCTGGCGCCGTTGCCGGGGAGTGAAGCGCTATTGGTAAGTGGAATTGGTAAGGAAACTTTTACTGTACGTGCTGATTTTGTTTCTGCTTGCTGCTATAAGTCATTATGGAGAGATCCTCCCTTGAATTTCTATTTGGGAAATCTACTACTACTGCAACGGTAGTGGATGAGGCGCCAGGTGAGGAAGTAATACCATATAAAATACCTATGAAAATTATTGAACGTGTTGTGGATAACCGCTATGAAGGGGATGGAACTGTGCATCCTGGAGATCATTTACTATTTTTACATGAATTATGCGGGTTATTCAAATGTGCAGGTATTTCAATGGATGAAGTTAGGAAGAAATTATTTGTTATGTCGCTATCTGGTAAAGCGGCGCATTGGTATAAACTGCTGAAGGATGGGCGTTCTCTTGATTGGAAGGATATTGTGCCTGTATTTTACTCTAAATTCTATCCTCCAAGTGAAATTCACAAAGACCGCAACCGTATATATAATTTTTGGCCTCATGATGGAGAGAGTATTGCCCAAGCGTGGGGGAGATTGAAGTCTTTAATGCTCAAATGCCCCATTCATGAGCTTCCTGGTAATATTATTATTGATAATTTCTATGCAAGACTGTCTTTTCAAGATAAAACCTTGCTGGATACTTCTTGTTCTGGATCATTCACGCGCAATAAAGAAGAGTTTAAATGGGACCTTCTTGATCGAATCCAAGAAAATACTGAAGGATGGGAGAACGACAAAGGTAGAGTGTCAGGTATAAATTATAATTATGAATGCATTGAAACTTTTATGGATACTGATGAATATCGTAATATGAGTGCTACATATGGTCTTGACTCTCAAGTTGTTGCAAATATTTATAAAGCCTTTGCCTCTCATTTTGAATTGCCTAGGAAGAATTTTGATAAGTATCATGAACCATATAAAGATAAAGTTGATTCGCCTAAAGGCAAATGTATTGAAATTAAAACTGTTGATCATGTTCTTCCTGAAGCTTATATTGAAAAAACTCCTTTCCCTGCTAAAATGAAGGAGTATTCTGTTATAACTAGTGTAGTTAATAAAAGTGCAAAGAAACCTATAGAACCTGAAGAACAAATAAAAGTTGAACCTGCTGTTGCAATAGTTAAAGATCTTGTTACTGAAAATGTGGAAGATGGTCATATTATTTTTTGTGAAGATGCTTCTAATATTGTTTCGCATCCTAATAAGTCTATGAAAGCCAGTGTTCCTGTGCTCTCTGTTCGAATTGGTGATCATTGCTATTATGGTTTATGCGACATTGGTGCAAGTATTAGTGCCATTCCTTATGAGCTCTACACGGAAATTATGCATGAAATTGGTTCTTGTGAACTTGAAGAAATTGATGTGGTTATTCGGCTAGCTAATAGAGAAACTATCTCTCCCATTGGTATTGTTCGAGATGTTGAAGTTCTATGTGGTAAGATTAAATATCCTGCTGACTTTTTGGTACTTGGTTCTGCTGCTAGTAAGTTTTGTCCTATTATTTTTGGTAGACCTTTTCTAAATACATGTGGAGCTATTATAGATTGCAAGAAAGAGAAAATTGTTACTAAATTTGCTGGTGAATCTTATGAGTTTAACTTCTCTAAATTTGCCAAAACTCCTTATAAAGCTGATTTGCCTAATGAAGATTTTAGAGTTGAACAGTGTGCATCTATTGCTCTTGCTCCTAGTAATCCTTTGCAGCAACATTTGGAGAATAGTGAGAGTGAAGTTTTTAGGGAAGAAAGGGATGAGCTTGATGAAATTTTCCTTCGTCAACCTATTCTTAAACATGACTTACCGGTTGAAGATTTAGGTGTAACACCACCACCAAAGGAAGATCCTGTATTTGATTTGAAACCATTACCTGATAATCTTAAGTATGCTTATATTGATGAGAAGAAAACATATCCTGTTATTATTAGTGCTAAGCTTTCAGATATCGAGGAAGAAAGGTTATTGGAAATATTGAAGAAACACCGAGGAGCTATTGGCTATACTCTTGATGATTTGAAGGGGATTTCTCCCGCTATTTGCCAACATGCTATTAATATAGAAGATGGTGCAAAACCTGTTGTTGAACATCAGCGTCGTCTAATTCCCAAGATGAAGGATGTGGTAAGAAATGAGGTATTAAAACTTCTTGAAGCAGGTATTATATATCCTATTGCTGATAGTAGATGGGTTAGTCCTGTGCATTGTGTTCCTAAGAAAGGAGGTATAACTGTTGTGCCTAATGATAATGATGAGCTTATTCCTCAAAGAGTAGTTGTAGGGTATAGAATGTGCATTGATTTTAGGAAAGTGAATAAAGTTACTAAGAAAGATCATTACCCTTTACCATTTATTGATCAAATGTTAGAAAGGTTGTCTAAAAATACTCATTTCTGTTTTCTTGATGGATATTCTGGGTTTTCACAAATTGCTGTTAGAGCTAAAGATCAAGAGAAAACCACTTTTACTTGTCCCTATGGAACTTATGCTTATAGGCGTATGCCTTTTGGTTTATGTAATGCTCCTGCTACTTTTCAAAGATGCATGTCTGCTATTTTTCATGGCTTTTGTGAAAAGATTGTTGAGGTATTCATGGATGATTTTTCTGTCTATGGGAATTCTTTTGATAGTTGCTTGCGAAACCTTGATAAAGTTTTGCAGAGATGTGAAGAAACTAACCTTGTTCTTAATTGGGAGAAATGCCACTTTATGGTTAATGAAGGAATTGTATTGGGACATAAAATTTCCGAGAGAGGTATTGAAGTTGATAGAGCTAAAGTTGAAGCAATTGAGAAGATGCCCTATCCTAGGGATGTTAAAGGTATTCGTAGTATTCTTGGTCATGCTGGTTTTTATAGGAGGTTTATTAAAGATTTCTCTAAAATTTCAAAGCCTCTTACTAATCTTCTTCAAAAAGATGTACCTTTCGTTTTTGATGATGATTGTAAGGAAGCCTTTGAAACTCTAAAGAAAGCCTTAACAACTGCTCCTATAGTTGAACCTCCTGATTGGAATTTGCCTTTTGAAATTATGTGTGATGCTAGTGATTTTGCTGTAGGTGCTGTCCTTGGACAGCGAGTAGATAAAAAATTAAATGTTATTCATTATGCTAGTAAAACTCTAGATGCTGCTCAAAGAAATTATGCTACAACTGAAAAAGAGTTATTAGCCGTAGTTTTTGCATGTGACAAGTTTAGACCCTATATTGTTGATTCAAAAGTCACAATTCATACTGATCATGCTGCGATTAGGTACCTTATGGAAAAGAAAGATGCTAAGCCAAGGCTTTTGCAAGAATTTGATTTACATATTGTAGATAGGAAAGGTGCTGATAATCCTGTTGCTGATAATTTGTCTAGATTGGAAAATATTACTTATGATCCTGTTCCTGTTAATGATAGTTTTCCAAATGAACAATTGGCTGTAATAAAGGTGAGCTCGCGAGAGAGCCCTTGGTATGTGATGTTATGCTGCTTCTATTCTTGTAGAAGTGTTGGGCCTCCAAGAGCAGAGGTTTGTAGAACAGCAAGTTTCCCTTAAGTGGATCACCCAAGGTTTATCGAACTCAGGGAGGAAGAGGTCAAAGATATCCCTCTCATGCAACCCTGCAACCACAAAGCAAGAAGTCTCTTGTGTCCCCAACACACCTAATAGGTGCACTAGTTCGGCGAAGAGATAGTGAAATACAAGTGGTATGAATGAATATGAGCAGTAGTACGCCAGAAAATAGCTTGCTGGCGTGCAGTTGATGGTAGTAATATTGTAGGAAGTAAACAAGCAGTAGTAACGCAGCAGTAGTAACGCAGTAAAACAGTAAACAAGCAGCGATAGCAGTATTTAGGAACAAGGCCTAGGGATTACACTTTCACTAGTGGACACTCTCAACATTGATCACATAACAGAATAGATAAATGCATACTCTACACTCTTGTTGGATGATGAACACATTGCGTAGGATTACACGAACCCTCAATGCCGGAGTTAACAAGCTCCACAATTAAATGTTCATATTTAAATAACCTTAGAGTGTAAGATAGATCAATACGACTAAACCAAGTACTAACGTAGCATGCACACTGTCACCTTCATGCTTATGTAGGAGGAATAATACACATCAATACTATCATAGCAATAGTTAACTTCGCAATCTACAAGAGATCATGATCATAGCATAAACCAAGTACTAACACGGATGCACACACTGTCACCATTACATCGTGCAGGAGGAATAAAACTACTTTAATAACATTGCTAGAGTAGCACATAGATAAATTGTGATACAAAACACATTGCAATCATAAAGAGATATAAATAAGCACTTCACTATGCCATTCATAACAGTGAATAAGTATTCTGTGAAATATAGCCTAAGAGACCCACACGGTGCACACACTGTCACCTTTACACACGTGGGACAAGGAGTCTCCGGAGATCACATAAGTAAAACTCACTTGACTAGCATAATGACATCTAGATTACAAGCATCATCATATGAATCTCAATCATGTAAGGCAGCTCATGAGATTATTGTATTGAAGTACATAGGAGAGAGATGAACCACATAGCTACCGGTACAGCCCCGAGCCTCGATGGAGAACTACTCCCTCCTCATGGGAGCAGCAGCGTTGATGAAGATGGCGGTGGAGATGGCAGCGGTGTCGATGGAGAAGCCTTCCGGGGCACTTCCCCGTCCGGCAGGTGCCGAACAGACTCCTGTCCCCAGATCTTGGCTTCGCGATGGCGGCGGCTGAAGGTTTCGCGCCGTGGCTTATTCCGTAAGGGTTTTCGATGGGGGCTTTATATAGGCGAAAGCAGCGGTCGAAGTTCGAAGGGCGACCACACATAGGCTGGGCGGCCAGGGCCCAGGCCGCGCCACCCTCATCTCTGGGCCCACAGGCCCTCCGCGCTCTCGGGTGTTCTGGATGCTTCCGGCAAAATAGGAACCTAGGCGTTGATTTCGTCCAATTCCGAGAATATTTCGTTACTAGGATTTCTGAAACCAAAAACAGCAGAAAACAGAACTGGCACTTCGGCATCTTGTTAATAGGTTAGTTCCAGAAAATGCACAAATATGACATAAAGTGTGCATAAAACATGTAGGTATCATCAATAAAGTAGCATGGAACATAAGAAATTATCGATACGTCGGAGACGTATCAGCATCCCCAAGCTTAGTTCTGCTCGTCCCGAGCAGGTAAAATGATAACAAAGATAATTTCTGAAGTGACATGCCATCATAAACTTGATCATACTATTTGTAAACATATGAGATGAATGCAGCGATCAAAACAATGGTAATGACATGAGTAAACAACTGAATCATAAAGCAATGACTTTTCATGAATAGCACTTTCAAGACAGGCATCAATAAGTCTTGCATAAGAGTTAACTCATAAAGCAATAATTTAAAGTAGAGGCATTGAAGCAACACAAAGGAAGATGAAGTTTCAGCGGTTGCTTTCAACTTATAACATGTATATCTCATGGATATTGTCAACATAAAGTAATATAACAAGTGCAATATGCAAGTATGTAGGAATCAATGCACAGTTCACACAAGTGTTTGCTTCTTGGGATGGAGAGAAATAGGTGAACTGACTCAACATAAAAGTAAAAGAAAGGTCCTTCAAAGAGGAAAGCATCGATTGCTATATTTGTGCTAGAGCTTTGATTTTGAAAACATATAGAGAGCATAAAAGTAAAGTTTTGAGAGGTGTTTGTTGTTGTCAACGAATGGTAGCGGGTACTCTAACCCCCTTGCCAGACAAACCTTCAAAGAGCGGCTCCCATTTTATTTTATTTTTGGGTGGCACTCCTTCCAACCTTTCTTTCACAAACCATGGCTAACCGAATCCTCGGGTGCCTGCCAACAATCTCATACCATGAAGGAGTGCCTTTTTATTTTAGTTTTATTATGATGACACTCCTCCCCACCTTTGCTTTCTCAAGCCATGGCTAACCGAATCCTTCGGGTGCCGTCCAACAATCACATACCATGGAGGAGTGTCTATTTTTGTTAATTAATTTGGGACTGGGAATCCCATTGCCAGCTCTTTTTGCAAAATTATTGGATAAGCGGATGAAGCCACTAGTCCATTGGTGAAAGTTGCCCAACAAGATTGAAAGATAAACACCACATACTTCCTCATGAGCTATAAAACATTGACACAAATAAGAGGTGATAAATTTTGAATTGTTTAAAGGTAGCACTCAAGCAATTTACTTTGGAATGGCGGAGAAATACCATGTAGTAGGTAGGTATGGTGGACACAAATGGCATAGTGGTTGGCTCAAGGATTTGGATGCATGAGAAGTATTCCCTCTCGATACAAGGTTTAGGCTAGCAAGGTTATTTGAAGCAAACACAAGGATGAACCGGTGCAGCAAAACTCACATAAAAGACATATTGTAAACATTATAAGACTCTACACCGTCTTCCTTGTTGTTCAAAACTCAATACTAGAAATTATCTAGACCTTAGAGAGACCAAATATGCAAACCAAATTTTAGCAAGCTCTATGTATTTCTTCATTAATGGGTGCAAAGTATATGATGCAAGAGCTTAAACATGAGCACAACAATTGCCAAGTATCACATTATCCAAGACATTTTAGCAATT
The DNA here is from genome assembly GCA_030979885.1 of Lolium multiflorum. Lineage (NCBI taxonomy): Eukaryota > Viridiplantae > Streptophyta > Magnoliopsida > Poales > Poaceae > Lolium > Lolium multiflorum. The sequence continues at coordinate 221,181,133 of CM061749.1, read as the reverse complement.
ACTACATGTAGCATTTTTCCAATTCCAACCATATAACAATTTAACGAAGAGGAAACTTCGCCATGAATATTATGAGCTAAGAACACATGTGTTCATATGAACCAGCGGAGCGTGTCTCTCTCCCACACAAGGATGAACTTATTCAAACAAAACAAAAATAAAAACAAACAGACGCTCCAAGTAAAGTACATAAGATGTGACTGAATAAAAATATAGTTTCAGGGGAGGAACCTGATACTTTGTCGATGAAGAAGGGGATGCCTTGGGCATCCCCAAGCTTAGACGCTTGAGTCTTCTTAGAATATGCAGGGGTGAACCACGGGGCATCCCCAAGCTTAGAGCTTTCACTCCTCTTGATCATAGTATATCATACTCCTCTCTTGACCCTTGAAAACTTCCTTCACACCAAACTTCAAGCAAACTCATTAGAGGGTTAGTGCACAATAAAAATTTACATGTTCAGAGGTGACACAATCATTCTTTACACTTCTGGACATTGCATAAAGCTACTGGACATTAATTGATCAAAGAAATTCATCCAACATAGCAAAAGAGGCAATGCGAAATAAAAGGCAGAATCTGTCAAAACAGAACAGTTCGTAAAGACGAATTTTAAAATGGCACCAGACTTGCTCAAATGGAAAAACTCAAAACTAATGAAAGTTGCGTACATATCTGAGGATCACGCTCGTAAATTGGCAGATTTTTTCGAATTTTCTACAGAGACTTGTGCCCAGATTCGTGACAGACAGCAATGCTGTTTCTGCGCAGTGATCCCAAATATAACATCAACTTTAACATAGAAACTTTACTTGGCACAACAATGCAACAAAACTAAGATAAAGAGAGGTTGCTACAGTAGTAAATAACTTCCAAGACTCAACAAAACAAAAATTGCTGTAGTAAAATAAACACATGGGTTATCTCCCAAGAAGTTCTTTCTTTATAGCCATTAAGATGGGCTCAGCAGTTTTAATGATGCACTCGCAAGAAATAGAAGTTGAAGCAAAAGAGAGCATCAAGAGGCAAATTCAAAACAAATTTAAGTCTAACATGCTTCCTATGCATAGGAATCTTGTAAATAAACAAGTTCATGAAGAGCAAAGTAACAAGCATAGGAAGATAAAACAAGTGTAGCTTCAAAAATTTCAGCACATAGAGAGGTGTTTTAGTAACATGAAAATTTTTACAACCATATTTTCCTCTCTCATAATAACTTTCAGTAGCAACATGAGCAAACTCAACAATATAACTATCACATAAAGCATTCTTATCATGAGTCTCATGCATAAAATTATTACTCTCCACATAGGCATAATCAATTTTATTAGTTGTAGTGGGAGCAAATTCAACAAAGTAGCTATCATTATTATTCTCATCATCAAATATAGGAGGCATAGTATCATCAAAGTAAATTTTCTCCTCAATGCTTGGGGGACTAAAAATATCATGCTCATCAAAGCCAGCTTCCCCAAGCTTAGAATTTTCCATAGCATTAGCAACAATAGTGTTCAAAGCATTCATATTAATATGTTCCATGGGTTTTTTAATTTTCGCATCAAACCATCCATGTCTTAAATCAGGAAATAGAATAAGAAGCTCATTGTTGTCCATTATGCCTAACTAGTGTAAACAAGAAACCAAATGTCGCAATTGCAGAGTCTAAAGGAAATAGCTTCGAGTACACACACAATGGCGCCAGAAAAGTACTGTTACCTGGAACCGAAGTATGAGTGCCTTTTACCTTTCCTCCCCGGCAACGGCGCCAGAAAAGTGCTTGATGTCTACGGGTGCTTCTATTCTTGTAGACAGTGTTGGGCCTCCAAGAGCAGAGGTTTGTAGAACAGCAGCAAGTTTCCCTTAAGTGGATCACCCAAGGTTTATCGAACTCAGGGAGGAAGAGGTCAAAGATATCCCTCTCATGCAACCCTGCAACCACAAAGCAAGAAGTCTCTTGTGTCCCCAACACACCTAATAGGTGCACTAGTTCGGCGAAGAGATAGTGAAATACAAGTGGTATGAATGAATATGAGCAGTAGTACGGCGCCAGAAAATAGCTTGCTGGCGTGCAGTTGATGGTAGTAATATTGTAGGAAGTAAACAAGCAGTAGTATAACAGCAGTAGTAACGCAGTAAAACAGTAAACAAGCAGCGATAGCAGTATTTAGGAACAAGGCCTAGGGATTACACTTTCACTAGTGGACACTCTCAACATTGATCACATAACAGAATAGATAAATGCATACTCTACACTCTTGTTGGATGATGAACACATTGCGTAGGATTACACGAACCCTCAATGCCGGAGTTAACAAGCTCCACAATTAAATGTTCATATTTAAATAACCTTAGAGTGTAAGATAGATCAATACGACTAAACCAAGTACTAACGTAGCATGCACACTGTCACCTTCATGCTTATGTAGGAGGAATAATACACATCAATACTATCATAGCAATAGTTAACTTCGCAATCTACAAGAGATCATGATCATAGCATAAACCAAGTACTAACACGGATGCACACACTGTCACCATTACATCGTGCAGGAGGAATAAAACTACTTTAATAACATTGCTAGAGTAGCACATAGATAAATTGTGATACAAAACACATTGCAATCATAAAGAGATATAAATAAGCACTTCACTATGCCATTCATAACAGTGAATAAGTATTCTGTGAAATATAGCCTAAGAGACCCACACGGTGCACACACTGTCACCTTTACACACGTGGGACAAGGAGTCTCCGGAGATCACATAAGTAAAACTCACTTGACTAGCATAATGACATCTAGATTACAAGCATCATCATATGAATCTCAATCATGTAAGGCAGCTCATGAGATTATTGTATTGAAGTACATAGGAGAGAGATGAACCACATAGCTACCTACAGCCCCGAGCCTCGATGGAGAACTACTCCCTCCTCATGGGAGCAGCAGCGTTGATGAAGATGGCGGTGGAGATGGCAGCGGTGTCGATGGAGAAGCCTTCCGGGGGCACTTCCCCGTCCGGCGGGTGCCGGAACAGAGACTCCTGTCCCCCAGATCTTGGCTTCGCGATGGCGGCGGCTCGGAAGGTTTCGCGTACCGTGGCTTTTCCGTAAGGGTTTTCGATGCGGGGCTTTATATGGCGAAAGGGCAGCGAAGGTCGAAGGGCAACCACACCATGGGCGCGCGCCAGGGCCCAGGCCGCGCCACCCTATCATCTGGGGCCCACAGGCCCCCTCTGGCGGCTCTCGGGTGTTCTGGATGCTTCCGGGCAAAATAGGAACCTAGGCGTTGATTTCGTCCAATTCCGAGAATATTTCGTTACTAGGATTTCTGAAACCAAAAACAGCAGAAAACAGGCACTTCGGCATCTTGTTAATAGGTTAGTTCCAGAAAATGCACAAATATGACATAAAGTGTGCATAAAACATGTAGGTATCATCAATAAAGTAGCATGGAACATAAGAAATTATCGATACGTCGGAGACGTATCAGTATGCTGATTATGCTAACTTTATTGTTTCGAAGTATTTGCCTCCAACCTTTTCAGCTCAGCAAAGGAGGAAATTCTTTTATGATTTGAGGCATTATTTTTGGGATGACCCACACTTATATAAAGAAGGAGTGGATGGTATTATGCGAAGATGTGTCCCAGAATATGAACAACAAGAGATATTGAGTAAATGCCATGGGAGTGTTTATGGAGGACATCACGCCGGAGATAGAACCGCACAAAAGGTTCTACAATCAGGTTTTTATTGGCCAACACTTTTCAAGGATGCAAGGAAGTTTATCTTATCTTGTGATGAATGTCAAAGAGTTGGTAATATCTCTAGACGCAATGAAATGCCTATGAATTATACTCTTGTTATTGAACCATTTGATTGTTGGGGATTTGACTTCATGGGTCCTTTCCCTTCTTCAGAAGGTAATACTCATATACTTGTCGCTGTTGATTATGTTACTAAATGGGTAGAAGCTATACCTACAAAAAGTGCTGATGGTGAGACCTCTTTAAAAATGCTTTTAGATGTTATATTTCCTAGATTTGGAGTACCTAGATATATTATGACTGATGGAGGTTCTCATTTTATTCATGGTGGTTTTAGAAAAACTCTTGCCAAATATGGTATTAATCATAGAATTGCTTCAGCTTATCATCCTCAAACTAGTGGGCAAGTAGAATTATCAAATAGAGAAATTAAAGCTATTTTGGGAAAGACTGTTAATAAATCTAGAAAGAATTGGGCTAGTAAGTTAAAGGAAGCATTGTGGGCTTATAGAACTGCTTATAAAAATCCTATGGGCATGTCTCCTTATAAAATGGTTTATGGAAAAGCTTGTCATTTACCTTTAGAATTAGAGCACAAAGCTTATTGGGCTGTAAGAGAACTTAATAAAGATTTTAAACTTGCCGGTAAGAAGAGGTTGCTACAATTGAGTTCTTTAGATGAATGGAGAAGTGAAGCTTATGAAAATGCTAAACTTTTTAAAGAGAAAGTTAAGAAGTGGCATGATAGAAGAATTATTAAAAGAGAATTTAATGTTGGAGATAAAGTTCTATTGTATCGGTCTCGTCTCAGATTTTTTGCAGGGAAATTACTCTCAAAATGGGAAGGACCATATGTTATTGAGGAAGTATATCGTTCAGGAGCAATAAAAATTAGCTCTTTGGAAGGTAACGCCACACAAGTAGTGAATGGACAAAGACTCAAGCATTATATTTCTGGAGATTCTTATAATGAAGATATTGATATTATTCAAGTGATAACTCCGGAAGCTTTCATCAAAGATCAAATTGACAGTTCTGCAGAGTCCGACTTTGAATAGGTAACAATTTTAGTAATAAAAAGTCCGCGTTTAGCTTTCCGAACAATATTTCTGCTGTTTTTGGAAAATATGAAAAATTACGGGATCGAAACGGAGTGGAGGAGACGCGCGAGGGCCCGTCACCATAGGCCGGCGCGGGCCCCACCCTGGCCGCGCCGCCCTATGGTGACAGCCCCTCGGCGTCCCGTTTCCACTCGTTTTCGGCCTGGAATCTTCCTTTTGTCGTAAAAATATTTGCTATATAATCCCCCGGATCTCCAGAGGTCCGTATATCGTTTTCTCGTCGTGTTTTGTTTCGAGCTGTTTTCTGCCAGGATCTGTTTTGATCTAGAAGCACTATGGTCTCCAACAACAAAGACAAGGAGCCTTGGAAGGAAGAGATGGATGAAAGGATCAATAAGGAGAAGAAGAAGATAGCATCAGCAAAAGGAGAGTGGGAAACTATGGAGAGTAAGCCAATCTTGGTGGGATCGGTTAACACTGGGCGTTCTTTTTCTCATAACTTGCAGGGACTTCTTCCGCCTGCTCTTAGCCTCGACTCTTTCCCTTGTGTGGAGGAAGCAATACGGGTTGCCGATGAGTTTTGTGATCAATATCGTGCTCTAAGAAGGGAAGTGGAGATACTTCAGGAGGAGAACCAGCGACTTCGCAGAATGCTGGAATATTACTCGATTCCCATCACAAGGCCGCCACCGCCACATTCGGATAACAATGAATCTCTTCGAGTTTTAGTGCAGAACTGCCAAACTGAGAAGCTGAAGCTGAAGGAGATCCTTAAGAAGCGCGAGAAGAATCCATCACCATCACCGCCGAAGGAGTAATTCATCATCGGTATTGGCATCCCCTTGGTTTGTTCCAAGCTTGGGGGAGTGCCGCGGTATCACATCATCACTACCTTTATCTTTTACTATCAAGTAGTGTCATATCATGAGTAGGGAAGTTATCATATGGAATAGTTTGCAATGTGGAAGTATCTCTCTTAGTTGGTTATCTATGTATCCGTTGGTGTGAGTTATCGTTATGGAATATTAATGAGAAGTCTTATCATTTACTTTTTGCACACTTTATTTTAGTTTGCAATCTCCATTATATGATTACTCTTGACATTAGTATTGATATCACTTTGGGAGCATCAAGTAAATCTATTTGGTTTTGGCAAATTTAGCATTGGTCAATAGCAACAACACCTTGATGTTTAATTAGAAGAGGGAAATACATGTAGATATATTACTCTATTATCTTTATGCTAATGAGTTAGTATTCTGAAGTTAAAATTGCTTGTGCTTATGAGAAAGATGCATGATTGTTTCTATCACATGTATATTTGTTTGTTTCCCTCAACCTTTATGCTTGCTATCAAACCTTGCTAGCCAAAAACCTGTATTGAGAGGGAATGCTTCTCATACATCCATAACTTTAGACCAAACCCATGCCATTTGTGTCCACCATAACTACCTATTATGTGGTATTTTGCGCCACTCCAAGTAAATACTTCATGTGCTACCTTTAAATAATTCAAACTATATTACTCCTTATTTGTGTCAATGTTTTATAGCTCATGAGGAAGTATGTGGTGTTTTATCTTTCAATCTTGTTGGGCGGACTTTCACCAATGGACTAGTGGCACATCCGCTTATCCAATAATTTTGCAATAAGAGCTGGCAACGGGGTTCCCAGCCCCAATTAACAACTTTCATTAATAATTCTCTTCACATGTTTTGCCCTGATTTATCAGTAAGCAACTTAATTTTGCAATAGACACTCCTCCATGGTATGTGAATGTTGGAAGGCACCCGAGGATTCGGTTAGCCATGGCTTGTGAAAGCAAAGGTTGGGGGAGTGTCATCCATAATAAAACTAAAATACATGTGTAAACAAAAGAGAAGGGGGATGATCTACCTTGCTGGTAGAGATGCCGTCCTCCATGGGAGCCGCTCTTGGAAGGTCTGTTTGGCAAGGGGGTTAGAGTGCCCGCTACCATTCGTTGACAACAACAAACACCACTCAAAATCTTACTTTTATGCTCTTTATATGATTTCAAAACTTGAAAAGCTCTAGCACATGATTTAATCCCTGCTTCCCTCTGCGAAGGGCTTATCTTTTACTTATATGTTGAGTCAGTAAACCTATTTCCCTCTGTCTTAAGCAAGCAATTGAGTTGTTGTGAACCAACCATTTATGCTATGATTTAGTTAATCATGTCTTTTATGCTTTCTTGTTTAGTACAAATTTTATCTGAATGAATATGACTTTGAAAGTTATCAATGATTATGAGGAGATTGTTATGATTGAGAATGAAAGCCCTGCTATATAAATTCTAATATGAAAGCTTTGCTTAGAAGATAAGTACAATCCGTTAGTAGTTCTCTGACCAAGAACAAAGTTTGCCATAACCATTTATGATTTCCTATGCACCTTTACTTGTGATTTCTCTTTACTTATTTCAAGTTGAGTTATATGAAGAGAATGTTTACTAGAATGTCTTGTGTGAATCAATATGATGCTTCTTGTCCGTATTTTATTTATCGACTCCTCACTCCATAAACATGTGGTCTTGTTTATTGAGCTCAGTTTCGCTTGGGGACAAGCGAGGTCTAAGCTTGGGGGAGTTGATACGTCCATTTTGCATCACTATTTTATATCATAATTTGATGTTATTCATTGATATATTTCATATTTAGAGATGATACTTATGTTATTTCATCTATTTTGCATGTTTCGTGATCATTGGAGAATTATTCACCGGAGTCAGGATTCTGCTGGAAAAAGCACCGTCAGACACCATATTTTTGAAGATCAACAATTGATGAAAGTTATACGAAAATTCCTATTTTTCCAGAAGACGAAGGGAGCCAAAAGGAGGGGCCGAGAGGGGCCACCATGGGCCCCCCATAGGCCGGCGCGGGCCCAGGCCTGGCCGCGCCGCCTTGTGGGGAGGGGGCCCACAGCCCCCTCTGGCCGCCTCTCCTTCGCGTACTTCTTCGTCCCGAAAACCTAAGACCTGGGGAGTTACGGAGAATTGACAGAGCCGCCTCTGCGGGGCGGAGAAACACCAGAGAGAAAAGAGCTCTCCGGCGGGCAGGAATCCGGGGAAATTCCCTCCCGGAGGGGGAAATCGACGCCATCGCCATCGTCATCGAGCTGGACATCATCTCCATCGTCATCACCATCATCTCCATCATCTACACCGCCATCTCCACCGCTGCATCTCGTCACCGCTGTAACGATTTGGGTTGGATCTTGATTGTTTGATAGGGGAAACTCTCCCGGTGTTGATTACTACTTGTTATTGATGCTATTGAGTGAAACTATTGAACCAAGGTTTATGTTCAGATTGTTATTCATCATCATATCACCTCTGATCATGTTCCATATGATGTCTCGTGAGTAGTTCGTTTAGTTCTTGAGGACATGGGTGAAGTCTAAATGTTAGTAGTGAATTATTGTTGAGTAGTATTCAATGTTATGATATTTAAGTTGTGGTGTTACTCTTCTAGTGGTGTCATGTGAACGTCGACTACATGATACTTCACCTTTATGGGCCTAGGGGAGTGCATCTTGTATTCGTTTGCTAATTGTGGGGTTGCCGGAGTGACAGCAACCTAAACCCCCGTTAGTATATCGGCAGGAGGGATAGCAGGATCTCAGAGTTTAAGGCTGTGGTTAGATTTATCTTAATTACTTTCTTGTATTTGCGGATGCTTGCAAGGGGTATAATCACAAGTATGTATTAGTCCTAGGAAGGGCGGTGCATTAGCATAGGTTCACCCACACAACACTTATCAAAACAATGAAGATTAATCAGCCGTATGAAGCGAAAGCACTAGACTAAAATCCCCGTGTGTCCTCAAGAACGTTTGGTCATTATAAGTAAACAAACCGGCTTGTCCTTTGTGCTAAAAAGGATTGGGCCACTCGCTGCAATTATTTCTCTCGCATTTTATTTACTTGTACTTTATTTATCTGCAATATCAAAACCCCCTGAATACTTGTCTGTGAGCATTTACAGTGAATCCTTCATCGAAACTGCTTGTCAACACCTTCTGCTCCTCGTTGGGTTCGACACTCTTATTTATCGAAAGTACTACGATACACCCCCTATACTTGTGGGTCATCACCACTCATATTCATCAATCCCACATGTGTTTTACTATCTCTTCGCCGAACTAGTGCACCTATACATCTGACAAGTGTATTAGGTGTGTTGGGACACAAGAGACTTCTTGTATCTTAATTGCAGGGTTGCTTGAGAGGACTATATTTGACCTCTACCTCCCTGAGTTTGATAAACCTTGGGTGATTCACTTAAGGGAAACTTGCTGCTGTTCTACAAACCTCTGCTCTTGGAGGCCCAACACTGTCTACAAGAATAGAAGCACACGAGACATCAAGCTATTTGCGCCGTTGTGGGAGGTAAGGTAACGGCACACACTCTGGCCCGGCAACTAAGCTATGGCGCCGTTGCCGGGGAGGTAAGGTAAAAGGTATTCACATCCTCCGACTACTAAGCTATTTCCTAGCACTGTTGCCGGTGTGTGAGTGCTCGAAGCTATCTCCTTTAGATTCTGCAATTTTATCTTTTTGTCTCTTGTTTTTATTTTCACTAGTTAGGCATAATGGAAAACAACAAAAAATTTAGTGAGCTTTTTAATCTTTTTCCTGATTTAGAATTGTTTGATGCGAAAATTTAAAAACCTATGGAACCTTATTTGCATGCTAGTAGCACTGTTATTAGTACGAATGCAATTACTGCTAATGCTATAGAAAATTCTAAGCTTGGGGAAGCTAGTTTTTATGATCTTTGTAGCTTCCCAGTTTTAGGGGAGAAAATTTGTTCTGATAATACTTTATCTCCCACATGCGATAACTCTAATGATTCTTATGATATTTTAAATCCATCTACTGAAAATATTCCTTTCAAGATACCTATGAAAATTATTGAACATGTTAGGGATAACCGCTATGAAGGGGATGGAACTATTCATCCTGGTGATCATTTATTGTTTTTGCATGAATTATGCGGATTATTCAAGTGTGTGCATTTCAATGGATGAAGTTAGGGAGAAATTATTTGTTATGTCGCTATCTGGTAAAGCGGCGCATTGGTATAAACTGCTGAAGGACGGGCGTTCTCTTGATTGGAAGGATATTGTGCCTCTATTTTATTCTAAGTTCTATCCTCCAAGTGAAATTCACAAAGACCGAAACCGTATATATAATTTCTGGCCTCATGATGGAGAGAGTATTGCCCAAGCATGGGAGAGATTGAAGTCCTTAATGCTCAAATGCCCCATTCATGAGCTTCCTGGTAATGTTATCATTGATAATTTCTATGCAAGACTTTCTTTTCAGGATAAAACCTTGCTGGATACTGCTTGTTCTGGATCATTCACACGCAACAAAGAAGAGTTTAAATGGGACCTTCTTGATCGGATTCAGGAGAATACTGAAGAATGGGAGAATGACAAAGGTAGAGAGTCAGGTATAAATTATGATTATGAATGCATTGAAACTTTTATGGATACTGATAAATTTCGAAATATGAGTGCTACTTATGGTCTTGACTCTCAAGTTGTTGCAAATTTTTATAAAGCTTTTGCTTCTCACATTGAATTGCCTAGGAAGAATTTTGATAAGTATCATGAACCTTTTAAAGACACTTGCATGAAGGATGAAACTGTTATTAATGATTGCAATGAACATGTTCAAACTTCTGAAAATGCTATTTCCTATAAGCATGTTAATTTTTGTGGAATACATAGACCTTGTGGAATTAATCAAATCGAAAATGAATATTGTATCCATCATAGGAATGAAAAAACTAGAAAGTGGTCTAGGGCTCTAGATGATCTTGGTGAAAAAGTGTGTGCCCTCTATCCTTTTATTTGTGAACTTTGCCATAGAGTTGGTCATTTTAATTTTCAATGTTCCTCCAATGATAATTCGAACCCCATGAGTGCTGTAAATTTGTATTGTGATGATGAAATTATTCCTAATCAGCATGATGAACTTACCTTATTTTTGAAGTGTGAAGAGTTATCAAGAAAATTTCTTTGTTAGATATTAACGATCTTGATATTGATGATGTCCTGCATGGGTGTCTTTCTTATTGCATTAATAATTGCCATACAAATACTTACATACAAAATATTTTAGAAGATGACACTTTGCCAAAATATGATAGGACCGCTGTGTGTTTTAAACTTATTAATGAAAAGGAGGAATCCTCCCAAGTTTCTTCTATTGTTTCTGGAAATAAATCAGGTTATGTGGAAAAGCCTCCCTTCAAGCCTCTTCCTCCTAAAGAAGGGAACGAGGAGAAGGAAAAGAAGAAGAAGGGAAAGAAGAAGAAGAAGAAGAAGAAGAAGAAGAAGAAGAAGAAGAAGAAGAAGAAGAAGAAGAAGAAGAAGAAGAAGAAGAGGGGGAATAAGAAGAAAGAGGTAACGGCATATCCCCGCGTGTATGAGGTAACAATAGGTAACCGTAAGTATGTTGCTCCTAATGATTATTATGATAATGAATCTGAGTACAATGATCTTCCTATGCCCTTTACCCATATTAGTGATCATGATTTGGAAGAGCACACTACCTTTGATATTGGAAATCTCTTTGGTACTGATTATGAAAGTAATGATGATAGCACTATTCATGTTCCCTCAAATGATGATATTGAAAGCTCTAAGCTTGGGGATGTTGTGCTTGAAGATCCTATATTTGAGACCTTTACTTTTAGTGAAAATGATGATATTACATATTCTGGTTTAGATAATCGCTATAGAGATGGATATGACACATGTTACAATTATCCTTATGAAACTTGTCATAGTTATGATGGGCTTGCCAAAAACCATTCCCTTAGTATGCAACTTGTTTACCATGTTCAAATTCTTGATAATGATCCTGCTCCAATTACTATTAATGAGAAGAGTTTTTCTTATGTCAAAAATAATGATACCCTTATGCATATGAACCATGATAAGAATGTTTTAAGTGATGGTTATATTGTGGATTTCATCAATGATGCTACTGAAAGTTATTATGAGAGAGGGAAACACGGTTGTATGCATCTTAATAATATTAAGTTTCCCCTCTTTATGTTGAGAATCTTGAAGTTACTCGTGTCTTATCTTCTTATGCTTGTCACTTTGTTCTTCATGAATTTATTTGTGTACAAGATTCCTTTTCATAGGAAGTGGATTAGGCTTAAATGTGTTTTGAATTTGCTTCTTGATGCTCTCTTTTGCTTCAACTCTTATTTCTTGCGAGAGCATCATTAAAATTACTGAGCCCATCTTAATGGCTAATAAGAAAGAACTTCTTGGGAGATAACCCATGTGTTTATTTTACTACTGTTTTGTTGTTTCTTGGAAGTTGTTACTACTGTAGCAACCTCTCCTTATCGTGTTTTTTGTGCCAAGTAAAGTCTCTATGGTAAAGTTGATGCTAGATTTGGATTACTGCGCAGAAACAGATCATTCTGTCACGACGAATGAGTTCTCTGTAGGTAACTCAGAAAAATCTGCCAATTTACGTGCGTGATCCTCAGATATGTACGCAACTTTCATTAGTTTTGAGTTTTTCCGTTTGAGCAAGTTAAGTGCCTCTGCAAAATTCATCTTTGCGACTGTTCTGTTTTTGACAGATTCTGCCTTTATTTCGCATTGCCGCTTTTGCTATGTTGAATGAGTTTCTTTGTTCCATTAACTTTCAGAAGCTTTGTGCAATGTCCAGAAGTGTTAAAAATGATTATGTCACCTCTGAATATATGAATTTTTGATTATGCACTAACCCTCTAATGAGTTTGCTTTAAGTTTGGTGTGGAGGAAGTTTTCAAGGGTCAAGAGAAGAGGATGATATACTATGATCAAGAAGAGTGAAAGGTCTAAGCTTGGGGATGCCCCGGTGGTTCATCCCTGCATATTTTAAGAAGACTCAAGCATCTAAGCTTGTATCCCCTTCTTCATCGACAACTTATCAGGTCACTTCTAGTGAAACTATATTTTTATTCCGTCACATCTTATGTACTTTACTTGGAGCGTCTGTGTGCTTTTATTTTCGTTTTGTTATCTTAGTTCTCTGAATAAATTCATGCTCATGTGGGAGAGAGACACGCTCCGCTTTTTCATATGGAACACTTGTGTTCTTAGTTGTGCTTTAATGTTCATGGCGAAGGCTGAAATTGCTTCGTTGATTGCTATTTGGTTGGAATCAGAAAATGCTTCATATGGTTTGGAATAACTTGAAACTTGGCAATTGTTTTGAGATCTCATAGATCATGTTTAAGCTCTTGCATCATGTAGTTTAATCTATTAATGGAGAACTACCGTAGAGCTTGTTAAAATTTGGTTTGCATGATTGGTCTCTCTAAGTCTAGATATTTTCTGGTAAAGTGTTTGAACAACAAGGAAGACAAGTGTAGAGTCTTATAATGCTTGCAATATGTTCTTGTGTAAGTTTTGCTGTACCTGTTCATACTTGTGTTTGCTTCAAACAACCTTGCTAGCCCAAACCTTGTACTGAGAGGAAATGCTTCTCGTGCATCCAAACACCTTGAGCCAAAACCCATGCCATTTGTGTCCACCATATCTACCTAATATGTGGTATTTTTCTGCCATTCCAAAGTAAATTACTTGAGTGCTACCTTTAAAATTTCATTCCTTTATCTTTGCAATATATAGCTCATGGGACAAATAGCTTAAAAACTATTGTGGTGATGAATATGTAGTTATGTGTCTTAGTTCTTATAAGTTGCTTGTTGAGCGGTAACCATGTTTCTGGGGACGCCATCAACTTTTTACCTTTGTTGGATATCATGTGAGATGCTATGCATGTTCGTCTTGTCTGAAGTAAGGGTGATTTTCATGATCAAATGGTTTGAGTATGCATATTGTTAGAGAAGAACATTGGGCCGCTAACCAAAGCCATGTATCATGGTGGAAGTTTCAGTTTGGACATACAACCTCACTCTCTTATGAGAATATTATCTGTTGTTGAATGCTTATGCATTAAAAGAGGAGTCCATTATCTGTTGTCTATGTTGTCCCGGTATGGATGTCCTAAGTTGAGATCTGTTAAAAACGAGAAATCAAATGCAATTGATCTCCTAGGACCTTTGTACAGGCGGCATAGAGGTACCCCTTTGTGACACTTGGTTGAAACATATGTCATGCAATGATAATCCGTGTTAATCCAAGCTAATTAGGACAAGGTGCGAGCACTATTAGTACTCTATGCATGAGGCTTGCAACTTGTAGGAAGTATTATGCATAGCACATATGAATTATTACTACCGTTGACAAAATTGTTTCTATGTTTTCAAAATAAAAGCTCTAGCACAAAAATAGTAATCCATGCTTCCTCTGCGAAGGGCCATTCTTTTACTTTATGTTGAGTCAGTTTACCTACTTCTTTCTATCTTAGAAGCAAACACTTGTGTTAACTGTGTGCATTGATTCTTACATGTTTACCTATTGCACTTGTTATATTACTCTATGTTGACAAATATCCATGAGATATACATGTTACAAGTTGAAAGCAATTGCTGAAACTTAATCATCCTTTGTGTTGCTTCAATGCATTCTACTTTGAATCTATTGCTTTATGAGTTAGCTCTTATGCAAGTCTTGTTGATGCTTGTCTTGAAAGTACTATTCATGAAAAGTTTTGCTATATGATTCAATTGTTTAGTCATTATCTTTTGTTAGCAATCTTTTGCTTCGAATCACTCCATCCATCTCATATGCTTTACAATAATGTTGATCAAGGTTATGTTGGTAGCATGTCACTTCAGAAATTATTTGTTGTTATCGTTTACCTACTCGAGGGCGAGTAGGAACTAAGCTTGGGGATGCTTGATACGTCTCCAACGTATCTATAATTTCTGATGTTCCATGCTAGTTTTATGACAATACCTACATGTTTTGTTCACACTTTATGATGTTTTTATGCATTTTCCGGAACTAACCTATTAACAAGATGCCGAAGTGCCAGTTCTGTTTTCTGCTTTTTGGTTCCAGAAAGGCTGTTCGGGCAATATTCTCGGAATTCGACGAAACAAAGACCAAACATCTTAATTCACCGAGACGGACCAGAACACCGAAGGGGAGACGGAGAGGAGGCCCAGGGCCCCCACACCACAGGGCCGCGCGGCAAGCCCCCGGCCGCGCCGCCTATGGGGAGGGCGCCCGGTGCCCCTCCGACGCCGCCTCTTCGCCTATAAAGTCCCTCGCTACCTAAAAACCCGACACCAATTGACAAACTCCGAAAGACCTGGGGCGCCGCCGCCATCGCGAAACTCCGTTTGGGGGACTGAAGTCTCTGTTCCGGCACACCGCCGGGATGTGGAATTGCCCCCGGAAGGCATCTCCATCGACACCACCGCCATCTCCATCAACGCTGCTGCTCCCATGATGAGGAGGGAGTAGTTCTCCCCCGGGGCCGAGGGCTCTACCGGTAGCTATGTGGTTAATCTCTCTCTCGTACTCCCAATACAATGATCTCATGAATTGCTTTGCATGATTGAGATCCATATGATGAGCTTTGTATCGCTATTAGTCTATGTGCTACTCATGTGATGTTATTAAAGTAGTATATTCCTCCTTCATGGTGTAAAGGTGACAGTGTGTGCATCGTGTAGTTTTTGGCGTAGGTTATGATCATAATCTCTTGTAGGTTATGGAGTTAATTATCACTATGATAGTATTGATGTGATCTATTCCCCTTTCATAGTGTAATGGTGACAGTGTGTATGCTATGTTAGTTCTCGGTTTATTTTGCAAAGATCTATTATGCTCTAAGGTTACTTAAATATGAATGCCGAATGTTGTGGCGCTTGTTAACTCCGGCTTGAGGGAGCTCTTGTAGCCCTACACAATGAATGGTGTTTGTCATCCAACAAAAGAGTGTATGTAGCACAAATGAGGAGAAGTTATTTATTTATTATGTGATCAATGTTGAGAGTGTCCACTAGTGAAAGTATGATCCCTAGGCCTTGTTTCCAATACCGCAAACACCGCTTACTTACTACTGCATGTTTACTCGCTGCCATATTTATTTCAGATTGTTATTACCACTCATATTCATCTATACCACCTGTGTTTTACTATCTCTTCGTCGAACTAGTGCACCTATACATCTGACAAGTGTATTAGGTGTGTTGGGGACACAAGAGACTTCTTGTATCTTAATTGTAGGGTTGCTTGAGAGGACTATCTTTGACCTCTACCTCCCTGAGTTCGATAAACCTTGGGTGATTCACTTAAGGGAAACTTGCTGCTGTTCTACAAAACTCTGCTCTTGGAGGCCCAACACTGTCTACAAGAATAGAAGCACACGTAGACATACCGTCCGTGGCGATCCGTGCTTTGCGGCCACGGTCTCTTCCTCCAGCTCCGCCCGCAGCACAGCGCTTGAGTTGGTAGACTCCTCCAGAAACTCATTTAGCTTGGCCTCTGCAGCAGCTTTGGCCTCCTTAAGCTCCCGCGCATGCCCGGTTTTGGCTTGCATTAGCGCGTTTTTCAGTTCCGCGCAGGTGTTCACCTGGGCATCCAGGGCCTTGCGGTGCTCAAGGATAAGCTGATCCTTTTCGGCTGAATCCGGAAGAAAAAAGGGTTAAAAATTAATCCGGTAGGATCAAAGGATGAAAAGGCAAGGGACGGTACCTTTAAGCGCGGAGATCTGAGCTGTGAGGTCCTCGAAGGAGGTTTCCGGAAGAGCTGGTATGCAAAGGGTTTATAAGTACTGAAAGTAAAAAAGCAACCGGTACAGAAAGATGCCGGAGAATGAAAATTTACCTTGGCACTTGCTGTGGGCCTCAGAGAGGTACCGGTGCTCCCAAAGAAGCTCCTTGAAGAGTCGCTTCCGGGTGTCCAGCGTGCTCTGCTCAAGTAAAAATTGCGGTAAGAAGATGCCGGTGTCTAAAGGAGTTTCGCGCTAAGAGCTGCGTTCTCAACCCGAAACTCGGGGACTGGCTATGCCGGTTTTTTGTTCTAAGAAAGTTTCACGCTAAGAATCGTTCTCAACCCGAAACTCGGGGACTGGGAGTATATATACATAGAGTTGGAAGTTTGAAAACCGGCATAAATCTAAAGATCTTTGAGGTTTTGTGCAACTTACCACCACGTTGTTGTTGGCATCGTGCCACGCGATGTCAAACTCTTTGATCAGCAACAGCCGGCCAAAATGCTGCCCGGTGCTCCGAGGGCCTGCATGGTCAATCACCGGCAACTTGTCCTTCCCGAGGCCGAGCGACGCTAGGGACAAATCTGCCTGATTCCACTTTTCAGCATATTCAAGGAGGTGGCCCAGGTCCACCCCTCCGCGGTTGAGCTCGGTGATCCGGCCTAGCTGAAATGAGGCCGTCTCACCGGCCACAAGGGCGGCGCAGCTGGTATGCAGTACAAGGGACTGCGAGCCGGAGGAAGGAGAGGTCGCCGCTGTCATCACCGCAACAAGTTGCTGGGCGGAGAGCTTGGTGCCTGATACGTCTCCAACGTATCGATAATTTCTTATGTTCCATGCTACTTTATTGATGATACCTACATGTTTTATGCACATTATATGTCATATTTATGCATTTTTCGGAACTAACCTATTAACAAGATGCCGAAGAGCCAGTTGCTGTTTTCTGCTGTTTTTGGTTTCAGAAATCCTAGTAAAGAAATATTCTCGGAATTGGACGAAACTTTCGCCCAGGGTCCTATTTTTGCACGAAGCTCCCAGACCGAAGACCTAACGAGTGGGGCCACGAGGCGCCAGGAGGAGGCCGGCGCGGCCCGGCCCCGCCGCGCCGACCTCACCCCTGGGCCCCTCGTGTGGCCCCCGCGCTGACCCTCCGCCTACTTAAAGCTTCCGTCGCGAAACCCCCGCATCGAGAGCCACGATACGGAAAACCTACCGAGACGTCGCCGCCGCGAATCCCATCTCGGGGATTCGGAGATCGTCCGGCACCCTGCCGGGAGAGGATTCATCTCCCGGAGGACTCTACACCGCCATGGTCGCCTCCGGAGTGATGAGTGAGTAGTTCACCCTGGACCATGGGTCCATAGCAGTAGCTAGATGGTCGTCTTCTCCTTGTTGTGCTTCATTGTTGGATCTTGTGAGCTGCCTAACATGATCAAGATCATCTATCTCGTAATACTATATGTTGTGTTTGTCGGGATCCAATGGATAGAGAGTACTATGATTATGGTGATTATCAATCTATTGTTTATGTGTTGTTTATGATCTTGCATGCTCTCCGTTATTAGTAGAGGCTCTGGCCAAGTTTTTGCTCTTAACTCCAAGAGGGGGTATTTATGCTCGATAGTGGGTTCATGCCTTCATTGAATCTGGGATCGTGACAGTAGGTTCTAAGGTTGTGATGTGCTGTTGCCACTAGGGATAAAACATTGATGCTATGTCTAAGGATGTAGTTGTTGATTACATTACGCACCATACTTAATGCAATTGTCTGTTGCTTTGCAACTTAATACTGGAGGGGGTTCGGATGATAACCTGAAGGTGGACTTTTTAGGCATAGATGCAGTTGGATGGCGGTCTATGTACTTTGTCGTAATGCCCAATTAAATCTCACTATATTTACCATGTCATGTATATGCATTGTTATGCCTTTCTCTATTTTGTCAATTGCCCGACTGTAATTTGTTCACCCAACATGCTTTATCTTATGGGAGAGACACCTCTAGTGAACTGTGGACCCCGGTCCTATTCTTTACATAGCATACAATCTACTGTGTGTTTACCGTTTTCTTTGCAAACATCTTCCACTCGATACGTTTAATCCTTTGTTACAGCAAGCCGGTGAGATTGACAACCTCACTGTTTCGTTGGGACAAAGTACTTGGGTTGTGTTGTGCAGGTTCCGCGTTGGCGCCGGAATCCCCGGTGTTGCGCCGCATCACATTTCGCGACCATCAACCTTCAACGTGCTTCTTGGCTCCTCCTGGTTCGATTAAACCTTGGTTTCTTTCTGAGGGAAAACTTGCCACTGTGCGCATCATACCTTCCTCTTGGGGTTCCCAACGAACGTGTGAGTTACACGCCATCAAGCTCTTTTTCTGGCGCCGTTGCCGGAGATCAAGACACGCTGCAAGGGGAGTCTCCACTTCTCAATCTCTTTACTTTGTTTTTGTCTTGCTTTATTTTATTTGCTACTTTGTTTGCTGCACCTAAACAAAATACAAAAAATTAGTTGCTAGTTTTACTTTATTTACTGTCTTGCTCTCTATATCGAAAACACAAAAAATTAGTTACTTGCATTTACTTTATCTAGTTTGTTTTATTTACTACTGCTAAAATGAATACCCCTGAAAATACTAAGTTGTGTGACTTCACAAATGCAAATAATAATGATTTCCTATGCACACCTATTGCTCCACCTGCTACTACAGCAGAATTCTTTGAAATTAAACCTGCTCTACTAAATCTTGTCATGAGAGATCAATTTTCTGGTGCTAGTTCTGATGATGCTGCTGCCCATCTCAATAATTTTGTTGAACTTTGTGAAATGCAAAAGTATAAGGATGTAGATGGTGATATTATTAAATTGAAAGTGTTTCCTTTCTCATTAAGAGGAAGAGCTAAAGATTGGTTGCTATCTTTGCCTAAGAATAGTATTGATTCATGGACTAAATGCAAGGATGCTTTTATTGGTAGATATTATCCTCCCGCTAAAATTATATCTTTGAGAAGTAGCATAATGAATTTTAAACAATTAGATACTGAACATGTTGCTCAAGCATGGGAGAGAATGAAAACTTTGGTAAAGAATTGCCCAACCCATGGACTTGACTACTTGGATGATCATCCAAACCTTCTATGCAAGACTAAATTTTTCTTCGCGGAATTTATTGGATTCAGCTGCCGGAGGTACCTTTATGTCCATCACATTGGGGGCGGCTACAAAACTTCTTGATGATATGATGATAAATTACTCTGAATGGCACACTGAAAGAGCTCCACAAGGTAAGAAGGTAAATTCTGTTGAAAAAACCTCTTCCTTGAGTGATAAGATTGATGTGATTATGTCTATGCTTGTGAATGGTAGATCTAATGTTGATCCAAATAATGTTCCTTTAGCTTCATTAGTTGCTCAAAATTCTAGGCCATATCCTGCTAATGGTAATACTTATGGTAGATATGAGGGAAGGATGCTAGATATTGAAAGATCCACTAAAAACTTTATGCAATCGCAATATGAGCAAAATCAATTGTTTACTAAAACTATGAATGAACAATCTACCTTGTTGAAAAATATAGGAAATCAACTTGAAAATTTGAATAGGGAGATTTCTGGTCTGCAAACTAAAATTTCAAATGCTGAAACCCGAATCTCATACATGTCCGCATCACAATCCTCTTTAATTAATAAAATGGCTGCTAAACCTGATGATATTGATAATAAGATTACTACTACAACAAATGCCATCCAAGTTAGAATTAATGAGAATATAAGATTAATGGCTGAACTGCGTGCTAGGTGGGATAGAGAAGAAAATGAAAAACTAGCTAAAGAGAATAATGTAGCTAAAGTTTGGACTATTACCACCACTAGTAATGCTAATTCTCCACATGTTGCTGCACCTCCTACTATCAATGGTAATATAATTGGTGTTGGCAATGTTTCTACTCCTAGTGCAAAGCGTACAAAACTGCCTGAAATTGCTAAAACTGCTGAAACCGCTTGTGATAAAACTGCTGAAATTTTTTCCAACCTTGGGAACAATGATCCCATTGCTGTAGCTCATAATGATTTAGATTTTGATGATTGTCACATCTCTGAAGTTATAAAGTTCTTGCAAAAACTTGCTAAAAGTCCTAATGCTAGTGTTATAAATTTAGCCTTTACAAAACATATTACAAATGCTCTCATAAAAGCTAGAGAAGAGAAACTAAAACTTGAAACCTCTATTCCTAGAAAGTTAGAAGATGGTTGGGAGCCCATCATTAAAATGAAATTCAATGACTTTGAATGTAATGCCTTATGTGATCTTGGTGCAAGTATTTCCGTTATGCCTAAAAAGATTTATGATATGCTTGACTTGCCACCATTGAAGAATTGTTATTTGGATGTTAATCTCGCTGATAATGTTAAAAAGAAACCTTTGGGGAGGATTGATAATGTGCATATTACGGTTAACAATAACCTTGTCCCCGTTGATTTTGTTGTCTTGGATATCGAATGCAATGCATCTTGTCCAATTGTGTTGGGAAGACCTTTTCTTCGAACCGTTGGTGCTGTTATTGATATGAGGGAAGGTAATATTAAATATCAATTTCCTCTCAAGAAAGGTATGGAACACTTCCCTAGAAAGAGAATGAAGTTGCCTTTTGATTCTATTATTAGAACAAGCTATGATGTTGATGCTTCTACTCTCGATGTTACTTGATTTGCACTTTCTGCGCCTAGCTGAAAGGCGTTAAAGAAAAGCGCTTATGGGAGACAACCCATGTTTTTACCTACAGCAATTTTTTGTTTTATTGAGTCTTGGAAGTTGTTTACTACTGTAGCAACCTCTCCTTATCATGTTTTTGTGCCAAGTAAAGTTTCTATGTCAAAGTTGATGTTATATTTGGGATCGCTGCGCAGAAACAGCATTGCTGTCTGTCACGAATCTGGGCACAGTTCCCTGTAGAAAATTCAAAAATCTGCCAATTTACGAGCGTGATCCTCAGATATGTACGCAACTTTCATTAGTTTTGAGTTTTTCCATCTGAGCAAGTCTAGTGCCAGCTTTAAATTCGTCTTTACGGACTGTTCTGTTTTTGACAGATTCTGTCTTTTATTTCGCATTGCCTCTTTTGCTATGTTGGACTTATTTCTTTGATCCATTAATGTCCAGTAGCATTATGCAATGTCCAGAAGTGAAAATAATGATTGTGTCACCTCTGAATGTGTGAATTATTAATTGTGCACTAACCCTCTAATGAGTTTGCTTGAAGTTTGGTGTGAAGGAAGTTTTCAAGGGTCAAGAGAGGAGTATGATATACTATGATCAAGAGGAGTGAAAGCTCTAAGCTTGGGGATGCCCCCGTGGTTCACCCGCATATTTTAAGAAGACTCAAGCGTTTAGCTTGGGGATGCCCAAGGCATCCCCTTCTTCATCGACAACATCATCAGGTTCCTCCCCGAAACTATATTTTTATTCAATCACATCTTGTGTTCTTTACTTGGAGCGTCGGTTTGTTTTTGTTTTTGTTTTTGTTTGAATAAGATGGATCCTAGCATTCACTTTGTGGGAGAGAGACACGCTCCGCTGTTGCATATGGACACATGTGTCCTTAGGCTTTACTCATAATGTTCATGGCGAAGTTTCTTCTTCGTTAAATTGTTATATGGTTGGAATTGGAAAATGCTACATGTAGTAATTCTAAAATGTCTTGGATAATGTGATACTTGGCAATTGTTGTGCTCATGTTTAAGCTCTTGCATCATATGCTTTGCACCCATTAATGAAGAAATACATAGAGCTTGCTAAAATTTGATTTGCATATTTGGTTTCTCTAAGGTCTAGATAATATCTAGTATTGAGTTTTGAACAACAAGGAAGACGTGTAGAGTCTTATAATGTTTACAATATGTCTTTTATGTGAGTTTTGCTGCACCTGTTCATCCTTGAGTTTGCTTCAAATAACCTTGCTAGCCTAAACCTTGTATCGAGAGGGAATACTTCTCATGCATCCAAAATCCTTGAGCCAACTACTATGCCATTTGTGTCCACCATACCTACCTACTACATGGTATTTCTCCGCCATTCCAAAGTAAATTGCTTGAGTGCTACCTTTAAAATTCCATCATTCACCTTTTGCAATATATAGCTCATGGGACAAAATAGCCTTAAGAACTATCGTAGTATTGAATATGTACTTATGCACTTTATATTTTATTAAGTTGCTTGTTGTGCGATAACCATGCTTCTGGGGAACGCCATCAACTATTGTTGAATATCATGTGAGTTGCTATGCATGTCCGTCTTGTCTGAAGGTCTATCATTTTAGTGGTTGGAGCATGCAAAATTGTTAGAGAAGAACATTGGGCCGCTAACTAAAGCCATGAATCATGGTGGAAGTTTCAGTTTGGACATATATCCTCAATCTCATATGAGAATAATAACTTTGCTACATGCTTATGCATTTAAGAGGAGTCCATTATCTGTTGTCCATGTTGTCCCGTATGGATGTCTAAGTTGAGAATAATCAAAAGCGAGAAATCCGAAATGCGAGCATTCTCCTTAGACCTTTGTACAGGTGGCATGGAGGTACCCCTTTGTGACACTTGGTTGAAACATGGCATGCAAAGATCCGGTAGTCCAAGCTAAGTAGGACGAGGTGCGGGCACTATTAGTATACTATGCATGAGGCTTGCAACTTGTAAGATATAATTTTCATAACTCATATGCTTTATTACTACCGTTGACAAAATTGTTTCATGTTTTCAAAATAAAAGCTCTAGCACAAATACAGCAATCGATGCTTTCCTCTTTGAAGGACCATTCTTTTACTTTTATTGTTGAGTCAGTTTACCTATCTCCTTCCACCTTAAGAAGCAAACACTTGTGTGAACGTGCATTGATTCCTACATACTTGCATATTGCACTTGTTATATTACTTTATGTTGACAATATCCATGAGATATACATGTTACAAGTTGAAAGCAACCGCTGAAACTTAATCTTCTTTTGTGTTGCTTCAACACCTTTACTTTGATTTATTGCTTTATGAGTTAACTCTTATGCAAGACTTATTGATGCTTGTCTTGAAGTACTATTCATGAAAAGTCTTTGCTTTATGATTCAGTTGTTTACTCATGTCATTACCTTTGCTTTGATCGCTGCATTCATTACATATGTTTACAAATAGTATGATCAAGATTATGATGGCATGTCACTTCGAAATTATCTTTGTTATCGTTTTACCTGCTCGGGACGAGCAAAACTAAGTTGGGGATGCCTGATACGTCTCCAACGTATCGATAATTTCTTATGTTCCATGCTACTTTATTGATGATACCTACATGTTTTATGCACATTATATGTCATATTTATGCATTTTTGAACTAACCTATTAACAAGATGCCGAAGAGCCAGTTGTTTCTGCTGTTTTTGGTTTCAGAAATCCTAGTAAAGAAATATTCTCGGAATTGGACGAAACTTTCGCCCAGGGTCCTATTTTTGCACGAAGCTTCCAGAAGACCGAAGACCTAACGAAGTGGGGCCACGAGGCGGCCAGGAGGGAGGCCGGTGCGGCCCTGGCCCTGGCCGCGCCGACCTACCCCCTGGGCCCCTCGTGTGGCCCCCGCGTTGAGACCCTCCGCCTACTTAAAGCTTCCGCCGCGAAACCCCAGCACCGAGAGCCACGATACGAAAACCCACCGAGACGCCGCCGCCGAATCCCATCTCGGGGATTCTGAGACGTCCCACCTCCGCCGGAGAGGGGATTCATCTCCCGGAGGACTCTACACCGCCATGGTCGCCTCCGGAGTGATGAGTGAGTAGTTCACCCCTGGACCATGGGTCCATAGTAGCTAGATGGTCGTCTTCTCCTTGTTGTGCTTCATTGTTGGATCTTGTGAGCTGCCTAACATGATCAAGATCATTTATCTGTAATACTATATGTTGTGTTTGTCGGGATCCGATGGATAGAGAGTACTATGATTATGGTGATTATCAATCTATTGTTTATGTGTTGTTTATGATCTTGCATGCTCTCCGTTATTAGTAGAGGCTCTGGCCAAGTTTTTGCTCTTAACTCCAAGAGGGGGTATTTATGCTCGATAGTGGGTTCATGCCTTCATTGAATCTGGGATCGTGACAGTAGGTTCTAAGGTTGTGATGTGCTGTTGCCACTAGGGATAAAACATTGATGCTATGTCTAAGGATGTAGTTGTTGATTACATTACGCACCATACTTAATGCAATTGTCTCTGCTTTGCAACTTAATACTGGAGGGGGTTCGGATGATAACCTGAAGGTGGACTTTTTAGGCATAGATGCAGCTGGATGGCGGTCTATGTACTTTGTCGTAATGCCCAATTAAATCTCACTATATTTACCATGTCATGTATATGCATTGTTATGCCTTTCTCTATTTTGTCAATTGCCCGACTATAATTTGTTCACCCAACATGCTTTATCTTATGGGAGAGACACCTCTAGTGAACTGTGGACCCCGGTCCTATTCTTTACATAGCATACAATCAATTGTGTTTTACTGTTTGCAAACATCTTCCACTCGATACGTTTAATCCTTTGTTACAGCAAGCCGGTGAGATTGACAACCTCACTGCTTCGTTGGGGCAAAGTACTTGGGTTGTGTTGTGCAGGTTCCGCGTTGGCGCCGGAATCCCGGGTGTTGCGCCGCATCACATTTCGCGACCATCAACCTTCAACGTGCTTCTTGGCTCCTCTGGTTCGATTAAACCTTGGTTTCTTCTCGAGGGAAAACTTGCTACTGTGCGCATCATACCTTCCTCTTGGGGTTCCCAACGAACGTGTGAGTTACACGCCATCAGTGCCCTCTGGAGGAGTTGGCTTGGCCGCAGCAGGTTGGCCGGTAGGAGCTGCCGGAGGTTCTGCCGTTGAAGGCGCAGCAGTTTCCGGCTGGCCCTTGGCCGGAGGAGAAGCTGCCGGAACGGAAGGCTCCGGCATGGTCTTAGAGGGGGAGGAGGTAGTGCTCTTCTTCTTCTTCTTCTTGGGGGCAGAAGGAACCAAATGTTCCGTTCTCCCAGCATCTTCAGTGCCGACGTCGGTGTTGCTGGCGCCGGTGTCTTCGACTTCGGGAGGGGAAGGTAAATCCTCCTCGCGCGTGGTCGTAGGTTCAGGGCCGCGCACCCCACACTTGTGTTGCCCCCAGAGGGGAGGCAGGAGTTTTGCCGGCACTGCATGGTACCGGGCTTGCTTGAGGAGGATGTGAGGCCCGGGTGGGGTGTCCCTGAGTTTTCAGCCTCATGCCGGTGGTGCTCTTGGCGCCATGGAGCTGGCCCGAACAGAAAGAGAATGAGTTGGAAAAAAGCAATCGGAGAAAAGAGATTCGCATAACAAAAGGAAAGAAGAAATGGAAAGTTTACCCGGAAGCAACCGGCATCTCGCGCTTCCGTAGTGCTTCACGGCAGCAGCTTGGGGCGCTTGGCGGGAGGAGCGTGGGCTCGAACTGCTTCGGGCGCCGGTGCCTTATGCTTTGGCCCCGAGAGGTCACCTGTCTGAAACTCCCGGCCAACCTCCTACTTCAGAGGTGCATGCTCCACGACCCGTGGGTTGGCGCCGCTGAGGAAGCATCTACAGAAAGACAGTGTATGAGGAAGCGAAAGAATAAAGTACCTCAAGGACAGTGAC
Organism: Lolium multiflorum; assembly: GCA_030979885.1. Taxonomy (NCBI): domain Eukaryota; kingdom Viridiplantae; phylum Streptophyta; class Magnoliopsida; order Poales; family Poaceae; genus Lolium; species Lolium multiflorum. The sequence continues at coordinate 221,154,978 of CM061749.1, read as the reverse complement.
CTCATCGTCAGAACCGGAATCGTTGGTTGAAAAGTTACCGGGGCGCGAGGTGTGGGCCCAGCCCATCTTGAGATCCATCCAAGGCACGTAGGGATCCGGGTCCACCTTGTCCACGTCGCGCTTCCGGCAAGGGCCTCGTGCCTCCGCGGAAATGCGAGGAAAGCGTTCGCAGGCCTGTAAGGGAGAAAATAGAACAGTTAGCTGCGCGTCAAAAAAGCTATCGGAAAACAATCCGGATTGCGTAAACTCTTACTTCGTCTGTTGGAGGGTTGGTGGAGCTGAGAGGAAGGAAGCCCCACTCCCAATCCATCGGCATGTCAGTTTGGCAAATTTGCCTAGCCTTGAGGACCACATCCTCTTTGGTTAGTACGCAGCTGGTGATCTTGGTGGGATCGCGGGGGCCGCACATCTCACTTATCTTATGAGACCGGCGCTGGAGGGGGAGCACCCGGCGCGAGATGAATGCCCGGATGATATTGTCGGAGCATATGTTGGTGTCCTTCATGAGCTGCTCCATGAAGCGAACAATCCGGTTGGTTTCGATATGGTTAGTCCCCGGATTGTAGCTCCAGTTGGCCCTCGATGGCGTTCTCGGCTGGTAGGCTGGCAGATTGATAAAATCTGCGGCACCTTTGTTCTTCACATAAAAGAAGGTCTCTTGCCACGCCCGGCATGACTCGAGACCGGAGAAGTTAAAGAAAGGGCTCCCTTGGCGGGAGCCGATGATGCAAGACCCGCATTTAACGGGAGGTTTGGGCTTAGGAATATTTTTGCCCTGGACCGAGTTGATCCGGAGGCAAAAGAAGCGAGCAAAAGCTTCGCGAGTAGGGCGGAGACCTATGTAGGCCTCCATGAAAGTCGCGTAGCAAGTAAGATAAAAAATGGCATTGCCGGGAAGGTGATGAGGTTGGAGTTGGTAAAAATCGAGAAATTGGCGAAAGAAATCGGAGGCCGGGAGGCCGAAGCCACGCTCAAAGTGAGCAAGGAAAACAACGTACTCTCCGGGTTCTGGCGCGGGTTCCAGCTCGTCGCGCGGAAGCCGGCAGGACACCTCTGCCGGTATCCTCCGGGAGCGGTACAGCCAGTCGATTTCTGGTTGCGTCACATCTGAACCTTTCCAGGCTCCGCGGGTGATCGTGGATAAGTCCACTCCGGAACCTTGGCCCGAGCTGCTGGCCTCCTGGCCCCTTCCGGTACCGGCTTCCGGAGCGGCTGAGGAAGCTTCCATCCGGGCGAGGTCGGCTTCTAGTCCGTCGGAGTTCCGGTTGGTTGAGACTTGTTCCCCAAAAGATATCGAGGGGGTCTCGCTGTGAGGGTTGCTGCCGGCTGGTTCAGACAGATAATCTTCGGTAGACATGCAATTCTAAACCTACCCACAAACACTTTTCCCAAGATCTAGCCACACGCGAAGATCTACGAGTAAGAGAAAAACCAAAGAAAAAGGGAAAAGTAAATCCCCTACCGGCCCAAGAACAAAGAAACAGAGGAGGAGATGTAGCGTGGTTCGAAGGACTAACCTGAAAGTGGCGGCGGACGACGGAGCCGAAGAACCGCCGCAGGACGAGGAAGAAGTGGCCAACGGCGGCAAACAACGATGAAGAAGAAGAAGCAGAGGGGAAGCTAAGGTCAGGAGTGCAGCGGTCGCCGATGGGTCCAGGTGAAGACTGAAGAACGGGCTCGGTGGAGCTTCTCAGTGAGAAGTTCGCTAGAAAAGAACAGAGCAACGGCGGCGGAATGAGCAACGACGACGGAGGGCGCAAGGGGGCGAGGGCTCAATGCGCATGAGAAGAGGTGAATGCGGAGAAGAAGAGGAGAAGGAACCGCTCCGCCCCTTTATAGGGAAAGGAGAACGTGGGCCGGCAACCGCCGGGCCGCGGCGGTTCACCTCGTGGGCCGCCACGTGGCGCGGAAGTACACACGAAAGAGAGAAGGTGCCACAGGAAAGCCACACGGATCCGGAATGGCGATAGGGATCCGGTGTGGCACATTAAATGCTAGCGCAAAAGTCGAAGGGAAGTGACCCCTGACACTGCTGCGTCAGAAACAGTGCGCATGTCACTGACAGGCATTGTACCCGAGAAATTCTCGACTTCACCGAGGAAGGTTTGAATGTCAAAGAAACCGGAAAGATCCGGAAAGAAAGAGAAGGTCAGGCGGTGAAGCCGGAGGAGTCTAGCCAGGTGTCGTAAGGGTTAAACCGGTACCTTAAGTGATGTGAACCTAGCATGGTCCGTTGGATAGGATCCACCGGATTATACCAGCTTCAGGGACTAATGTTGGGGGGATGAACCCCCGGTATGCCAAAGGCATGCCAAACCGGATGGTTTGAGCTATCAAGATACCGGTTTAAAGATTATTCCGGCTGTCAAGCTAAGCTTTTGGCTAAGTAAATCTATACCGGTATCCCCAGAGGGGTATACCGGAATGAGGTAAGAAGATACCGGATTCCATCGTGCACCGTAGCACGTCTAAGAAGACTGGTCAAAGATTCTCTAAGGAGCTAGAGGACAAGGATGAGCGAAGCACTTCAGCTTTACTCGAAGCTCTCAGGCAAAAGCAGATGATGACGTAAAAGGTACCGGAGGATGTCACCGCTCCTGATTAAAGACATACCGGCGTCACCGGTAGCCAAAGAGGCTTTGTAAAGTAGTTTGTCTAGTCAAAGATGCCATTAGAGTTTCCTAGGTTTCTTCGTAAGCCACCCTCTCCCCTATATAAGGAGAGGGCACACCCCATCGCGGGCATGACGAACCTGGTGTATGAAAACCTGTAACCTTGTATGATCATGAAATAGAGAGATCTGGAGGTGAATCTGCCCTTGTGCTCTTCTTCTTCTACCTCAGGCCAAGGCCAAGTTCATCTAGATAGCATCCGGAAATCCATCCCATATAACCAAAACCCTGCCCCGAATCCTCTAGCGCCCATCCGGCCCCAACTTAAGCCATCCTATGGCATCTGTTTGTTCACCACGGCGACAACTGCCGCAGGCGCTACGACTACGACAACCAGCGCGCCGGCAACGCTGCATCGACCTCCCATGAGCCCGGCTGGGTCATGGACTCCGGGGCAACCGATCACCTGACAAGTGATCTCGAGCGCCTCCATGTTCATGAGCGCTACGGCGGGAAAGATCAAGTTCAAGTGCCCAATGGCGCAGGTTTGTCTATTGCACATATTGGTAACTCGTATTTACCCGGTTCATCTCTTCACTTGAAAAATATCCTTCATGTTCCGCATATTAGCAAGCATCTCCTTTTCGTTTACCGCCTCGTTTGTGATAATCATGTCTTTGTTGAATTTCATCGTGGTTTTTTCCTTGTTAAGGACAAGGCCACGAGGCGAGTTCTTCTTCGCGGTAGGAGTCACGGAGGTCTCTACCCCATACCTTTCAGTCGCATGTCATGGTCGTCATCTCGCCAGGCTTCCTCTGGCGTCAAAACCACCTCCACGCAGTGGCATCATCGGCTTGGCCACCTCACCAATAATGTCATGCAAACTGTTGTTCGACAAAACGATTTAGTGTGTTCTTCCAATAATCAGACTTCTGTTTGTGATGCATGTCAACGTGCTAAGAGTCGTCACATCATGTTTCTACTATGCCTCTTGAGTTAATTCATTCGGATGTTTGGGGTCCTGCCATTGCATCTTCGGGCAGGTATAAGTATTATGTTAGCTTTGTTGACGATTTCTCCCGTTTTACCTAGATTTATCTCCTGAAAATTAAGTCTGATGTTGAGCATGTCTTCTATGAGTTTTCATGTTGAGCATCTCTTAAACACTAAAATCAAACCCGTTCAGTCGGATTGGGGTGGTGAGTATCATAAGTTGCATCGCTATTTTTAGCGCACGGGCATCTCTCATCGCGTGTCGTGTCCCCATACCTCGCAGCAAAACGGGGTCACCGAACGCAAGCATCGCCATCTCGTAGAAACAGGTCTCGCGCTCTTAGCGCACTCGTCTCTCCCACTTCGGTATTGGGATGAAGCTTTTCTCACTGCCTTTTATCTTATAAACCGAATGCCTACCCCTGTTTTGCGACAGGGATACACCTATTCATCGCCTCCTCAAGGTGCAACCCGATTATAATTTTCTCAGCACCTTTAGCTGCGCATGTTGGCCCAGATTGCGAAAGTATAACACACATAAGCTCTCTTTCCGTTCCACTATGTGTGTTTTCTTGGGGTATAGTCCGATGCACAAGGGATATAAGTGCTTGGATCGCCCACTCGTATTTATATCTCCCGTGATGTTGTCTTCGATGAGTCTGTTTTTCCCTACGCCACGCCCGGTGTTCAGGTTGATGTCTCCTCTCTCGAAGATGCACTTTCTTTCCCTTCCGATGAACCGGTTACGAGTACTACTATGCGCAATTATGACCTGTCTTATTTGTCCACTAATGTGCCGGCTCCAGGCAGTGTTTCTATTGTGCACCAGGAGCTCCCAGCGACCAACGGTGGCGCCCGCCGCGCTCCTGTGATCGATGTGCCGGCTGCATGTCGTGCGCTTGCGATCGACGTGCATGGCGCACGCAAATCGAGGCCTCTCTCCTCGCCCGCTCCCGCGACGCCTTCGTCTCCGCCTAGTGCATCGTGCAACAGCGGGCCGACCTCATCTGCTCCATCTCCCGGGCCGTCTCTGCCCGAGGCCTCGGCCGAGCCTACCGGCTCCGTCTCACCTGCAGGGGTCGCTACCCCTGCCTCTATTCAACCCGTGTCGCCTCCTGTCGAGAGCCCTGTCTCTATGACCGCGGCGCCCTCGGCTGAGCCTCGTCATGCTATGGTCACTCGTGTGCGCGATAACACGCGCCGAGAGAAGCAGTTCACTGATGGTACGTGGCGCTACAACCCTGGACACCGAGCTTTCCTTGCCACGCCGGTGTCCCACCGCGATGCGCTTCGCGAGACTGCCTGGTGTGCAGCTATGTCTGATGAGATTGCTGCTCTCCATCACACGAACACTTGGGTTCTAGTTCCTCGCCCTCCTCACGTCAATATTGTTGGCAGCAAATGGGTGTTCAAGACCAAGCATCGTCCAGATGGTTCTGTTGACAAGTATAAGACTCGTCTCGTTGCTCGCGGCTTCACTCAGCAGCACGTCATTGACTATGGTGACACTTTCAGTCCTGTTGTCAAGCCGCCCACCGTTCACCTGGTTCTCTCGCTGGCTGTCTCTCGAGGATGGACACTTCGACAGGTTGATGTCAGTAATGCGTTTCTTCATGGGTATCTCACTGAGGATGTCTATATGCAGCAGCCTCCCGGTTTTGAGGATGCTCGGTATCCTAACCATGTGTGCAAGCTGCAGCGAGCTCTCTATGGTCTGAAGCAGTCCCCGCGCGTTTGGTATGCGCGTCTCAGTGCACTTCTTGCCGAGCTTGGCTTCCGCTCCTCCAAGGCAGACACCTCCTTGTTCACATTCTTTCACAGAGGTATCCACATCTATTGTCATCGTTGGCTCCACCCCAGTGGCAGTAGATCGGCTTGCTCGCCAGTTGTTGGCTCAGTTCCCTATCAAGGACCTTGGTACTCTGGAGTACTTTCTCGGTTTGGAGGCGTCTTACAATTCAAGGGGGATGACGCTCACTCAACGGAAGTATGCGCTGGATTTGTTGCACCGTGTGAGCATGGAGAATTGTAAAGCCACCTCTACACCGCTGGCTACAGGAGATCGCTTGTCTCGCGAGTCTGGTACTCCACTTGATGTCGACGACTCTTTCCGGTATCACAGTGTTGTTGGAGGCCTTCAGTATTTGACTCTTACTCGCCCAGACCTATCGTTTGCTGTGAATAAGGTCTGTCAGTTTCTCTCCCAGCCCACTGATGTTCATTGGGAAGCGGTGAAGCGCATTCTACGATATGTGAAGGGAACACTGAGTACATGACTGCTCTTCCGTAAGTCTGCCACCACTAGCATCAGTATCTTTACAGATGCCGACTGGGCAGGTTGTGTCGATGACCGCCGGTCGACAGGAGGTTTTGCCGTGTTTGTTGGACCAAATCTCATTTCTTGGAGTCTCCAAGAAGCAGCCGACTGTCTCTAGGTCAAGCACCGAGGCAGAATATAAAGCTTTGGCGAATGGAGCAGCCGAAGCTATTTGGGTAGAGTCACTACTCAGGGAGTTAGGGATCTCCCAACAGCGCAGCCCCATTCCGTGGTGTGATAATTTAGGGGCAACATACCTGACAACCAATCCAGTCTTTCATGCTAGGACGAAGCACATTGAGGTAGATTTCTATTTTGTGCGAGAGCGTGTAGCTGCTGGAACTTTACATGTCAGGTTTATCTCTTCTGATGATCAGCTGGCTGATGTCTTTACTAAGCCAGTCACTCGACAGATGCTAGACCATTTTATGACCAATCTGAATCTTGTACGGAACAGAAGTTCAGATTGAGGGGGAGTGTTAAGATAGGTCTGGTATGTATAGTATTCTGTCGTATCTGCATTGTATTCCTTATACAATTGTAACAGCTGATCATTATATAAAGAGAGACGTGGTGAGGGCATTGCCTCCACGGAAACCCTAAACACTTTTACTCTACTCCCGTGTATCAGGCCTACCGGCCCGACATGGACTCGTTAAGCAACTGTGCGATGTCCAAATCAGACATGGTACAACCAATGAACCACTGATAAGCGTGCTTCAAAATTCGGATGCAATGAAGGGCAGACGTTTCCTTTTTCAGTGCCAACTCAACAAACGAGTGACGTGCGCGATATAGTTTCAACGTTGTTTGCCGGTTTCATCGTGATAATATCAGAGATAATGAGCACGTCATAAATCATGGGTCTGTTCATTCCCTTTTTTTTTTTAAAAAAAAGGGAGGGCTCTCGAAACCGACCACTGAATTTATATCATCGTCGGTGGAGTAACATTTACAAAAAGAACCTCTAGGGTAAAGACAAATACTACATGGCCATTAGAATTTGCAGTGAAGACCCTAGCAAAAATTATAAAAAAAGCAATCAAGGCTAGGGCTTCTTCTTCTTGCTACTTCACCGCTGAATCCTTGGCAAAGCAACCAACTGCGCCAACCGCACCACTGTCGGGGACATGTTCACTTGGGATGGAGCATCGGGAGCAAACCGCATCAGCACTAGAGGGCCTCCAATCTGGCGCCACAAAAGGCCTGCAGGTTGAGCACCGCTCGCCGTCTAACCAACGACGAGGGAGGGAGTGGCTGCCCCACAGCCATGAAGCTCAGCAGCTGGACGACTGGCCACTGTCGATGAAGTGCTACCAAGGATGAACTTCCAGAAATCTTCGCACCAAAGCGCAACAGGAAATTTCCCAACCATCTTCCTGTTGCAGAACACGAATCGTCGTCTCACTTCCTCTCCTCGCCACCACGGCCGGCTAGAGGAAGATTCCTAGCGGCCCTGCTCCACATCAGGCGATGACGACCAAAGAAGGCTTTATTGAAGGAGATCGTGGCCTTCCCTTACACTCCCAACTCCGACCAGAGAAGCCTGAAAACAAGAAGAAGAAACCCTAAAGCATCCTAAATCTGGTCTCCATGATCTGGAAATCCACTCCTAACTACAGTCATAAAGCCCAAGACCGGCAGACCGGCGAGACGCCTACAACTACTCTGTACATCCCACGTCGGCCACCCAAATCCACGCCGTACGACATCACCGCCGGGGGAGAAGGGGGGCAGAGGCAGGGAGACCCCCCGACTCTCAATGATAGTGTAGCAGCTAGAGAGGGGGAGAGGGGGGGGGGGGGGACATGAGGGCCTCCGGGAGAGATTGGGTCTTTTCATTCTCTCTACTTTTTTAGAGAGGGACTGTTTTCCTTTTCTATATTTCTTCTTTTGGGAGAGAACGACTGAACGAGTCCATTTTCCTAGCACTACCGGTTTAAGGAGTACAACCCATGTCGACATATTGGGAAGGATAGTCGCTTCGTTATAGTTTGCAACCTGGGCCCGGCCCATTAGATGGGGAGTTGAACTTTTTTTCTTCGTTTCCTTTTTTTTCCCGGTGGATCTTTCCTACTGCTTTTTCATTACGTTAACTTAAATTGATGGCACACAAGTGCCAGGCGTCAGCCAGTTTTTTTTTTTTGCGAAGGAGGCGTCAGCCAGTTTGACTTCCCATTCATACGTAGACCCCAAATCTTCTACACTACTTAAAAAGAACGAATAGGTTCCTTATTCTGCCCAGAGCAATACGTCAAACTTTGGTCGTTCATCGTCCGTCGCTCGGAAACTCCTTCGATCGCAACCTCACGCTAAAGCCCATTAGCCCAATACCAAATCGTTTTTTTCTTCTCTGCTCAGTCCCTCCCCACGAGTGCGAGTTTTCTTCTCCGCCCATCCATCCACGAATGGATCGCCGCCGCAGCGGCCTACCCTTCGCGCCGGCTGGGAAGGCCACTTCCATGCCGCAGATCCATGCCACGCATTGGATGGATGCGCACCTGGTCCTCCTCACGCGCATCATCCTCCATTGACGCAGCCGCCACCGGATCTCCACCTTCCCCCACCGACGTCCCTCCCTCAGCGCCCCACCGGCGACCTCCCCGGATCAACTGCACAACCAGCGCCCCTCCCCGGTAAGCACGTACAACCGGTGCCCCTCCCCATGTCCCTGCACCACCGGCCGCTTCCTCCACCATGGCTCAACGCCAGCTCCTGCATGGTCGCCGCAAGATTGGGCGCTCCTTGATCCACAAGCCTTACTTCGTGCCGGCTGCTGTCGTACTTTAATCTCAACAACCTTCAGCACAAAATGCCGAAGCTCCTCATCAAGCCCCTCTACATCAATGGCAACTGCAAGGTCAAGGAGAGAGGCCTCAAGATGTAGAATGGTCATGTATGTATACCTTCCTCTCAAATATCCAGTAGTTTCCTTTACTCACCGCAGATTGGCGAGAAAAAGAAATGCATGTCATCTCAGTTTTCCAAATGTGAAACGTTCCTACATGTCATGTTCTTTATGTTAAGTTGATGTTACCTTTCTGTAGCTTATACAAGATGGCGGTATTCAATATCCAGGAGGATCTAATTTGGAATTTGGAAGGAGAAAAATTGAGATGGTCGTCGATCTGAGACATTCTTTGTTAATTCAGGGATTTTCAAATAAGAACACTTATACAAAAGCATTCATCTATTTGTGTCGATCTGAGACATTCTCAGCCTTAAACACCCCATGTCCCAGCCACAGGGGTAACCAATCATCGGCTACTGCTGCACTAAGTTGTTGGTGAGGACATCCAGGTATTGTGTAAGCAAGATATATGGTGGTAAAGATTGTGGTCATTAGTCCTTGATATGGTCACTCTACTCTTATGCCATTAATACCCAATGATAAGTAGATTTTCTGTTTCAGCACTATTCTCTGTACAATCCAATGTTCAATTTGTTATTTACAGTGGTACCATATTTAATACTATCTAATCCTACATGCTTGTCTTGTGGTTCATCACCAAGTTTTCATTTTTTAGTTCTGTATCAAATAGGTATTGTGAACTAACAATGATATATTCGAGCAGGGGAACGGAGATGCTCAAGAATGTGTCCGAGTTCAAGAAGCTGCCGAAGATGGTGTACGACTACTACACCTCCGGCACAGAGGATAAGTGGACGCTCAGGGAGAACTGGTAGGCTTTCTCCAGAATCCTATAAGCTACGTATACTCCAAACCTTGAAAGTAGCAGGTTTAAGGCTTTCAACTCTATTATACTCAATTTTATTTAGCATCAGCAGCTTAAATGTCCAGAAAAAGAAATGCAGCAGATGAGGTTCAGGGTCGAAGTTTTGCAACGATGGCATTCGTTTTGGGGTGTAGCTACAAGTGTCGTGTTGTTTAATTTTTATTTTATTTAAGAATTGTTGAATAAAGCCAGATGATTCCTTCTGAAACTTTCACACTCCAATGTTATGACTAGATGGCAGTCTTGACAGGCTGGGCATAAGTTGATTGGTTTGCTTTGTCATATACGTCCTTTGAATGGTCATAACAGAGTAGATGACAATGGTAGCTAAAGCGAACAAATAACATTGGGTAGTGGACCAAAGATCAGACAAACTTTGTTATATACGTCCTTTGAATCGTCAAAGTAGATGACAAGTTTGTCAGGAACTCTCAGATATGATAAATGACATCAATATACTACACGCGCATAAGTATCCATCTAAGAAATAATTTATCAAAATTCAGATTCTCCTAATTTTGTCAAGTAGGGAGCATAGTATCTCACTGTTTAAATGATTTCAGGTTCCGGCCATTTGTGTCGGTCGACGTGTCCAGTATCGACATGGTCACAAATATCTTGGGCTTCGACGTGTATCACCCTTAACCATGAAGATAATGACTCGTCCTGAAGGTTAATTTAATCAGATTTGCATGTGCCGTCTCTTTCACAGGTTTTAGAGCAATGTTCTCGGGGAGAAATTTATCAGTCACACTACTGCAAGAGGAGCTGCATCTGCAGGAACCATAAGCTGGCCTGCACTCTCAGGGTAAGTCAGCACATGCCCACCTTTGGTGCTCAGTACATTCTGAACTAAACACCCTCCAAAGATTGAACGCTTTCGCATAGTTGTTTAAAAAACTGCGTACATGTTTAGGCTGAAGAATTGTCTAAGAATCTAATTAATAGTGTCATTTGTTGCCAGGCACAGGAAGGATATGCACACAGATCCTCTCATGTAATTTAAACAACAACATGAATCTTTTCTCCGTATAGAAAATCGATGATCAGTTCCTTTATCTCCTATTTCTCTCTTTGATAATTGTCAAGTTTGCATTATCCGGTTATTAAAAATCTAATGTCAAATATACATCATCCTGAAACTTAAGGATAGAACTGCGTGGCTATTATTTGGGAGAATATAGTCATGGTTTGGGTAGGTTTTATGAAATCCTAAGTTTTAATTCAAGAAAAGTCTAGGTGTAGTCCTTGCTTACGGGCTCCTGATGACGACAATTACAGACTGGCTTAGCAACTTATGATGCCTAAGCAATCTGATGTGCTTCCATATATTGTTCTGGAGGATGCAGTCTTTTAAACATCTAGCATCCCCCGCCACTGTTTCCGCTTAATTTGCCAGCTTCTACTGAAAATTGATCACGACAACCATGACCATGAAGATATACCTCCAGGAATTTCATTGACCTGGGCTTCAGTCTGTGATGTGGAAACACACTATATTGCTTTGCAACGTAGCAAGGTAAATACAAGCTGATTTTTATCCTCTTACATACTTTTTCTTATCTACCGATCTAATTTGGAGTCCACAGGAAGTAATGTAGTATATTTAGTTGATGCATAGGTCCTCATGTTGCTGTAGTGTATGACTATATAGTTTCCAAAACAACTCAAATTCTCCATGTGCATCGCACTTATTCAAATATTCTCAGATAACTATTACTGAAGTGCCATACCGTAGTAGATCTCTCATATACAGTCATGTCATATTTACTGCATGGTTGACCTTGTACTTTATGTTCAACAAGAGATGGAGAAAGATGAATCTATGTAGGTTGTTGCAGGCAATCTTTTTAAAACATTGATTATTTGGCATCGGGTGTCGATGTATTGTCTGAAATTTGATTATCCTGGATCCAAACAGAACTACACCTGGTTCCAGTAGGTCAGGTTTCTTTGCATTTGCTTTTTGTTCCATTCATATGTCTTTTTAGCTATCATTTCTGCTTGGGTCACCCTTATTTTCTTTGCAAGATATACAAAAAAGAAACTGTTTTTGTTGAGTTTCCGTTGATATAGGTTTGACTATCCAGTAGATCCGAAGACATAAGCTGGTGTCTTGATGAAATAGCAAAGCTTCACTTGTTTTCTCTTGAAACTTTTGGGCACTAACCAATTAGATATATCAGCCATGGGTATTAAAATTACAACACTGAAAATATACTTACTTCCACATCGCAAAAGCCTCCTTTTCAGCTTATTTCTTCTATGCACTGTCTGTTGTGTTTATACTTGGTCTACCTATTGCAACCTTTTGTGATATCGGAAACACCAATGCTCGATGTTGGTCAGTGTTGCTAGGTTCGTGGCATGGATGTGATTCGGGGAGGGCATTTTATTTTTTCTTACTCACGGTCATCAGGATTCGACCCATCAAGGTATATCATGGATTGATGTACCCATTACAGATGCATTATCCGCTTCTGGCATTTTTTCAAAACCAACTCATTACCCTCTTCATTCTCTCTAGAAGCATGAACATGTCACTTTGACTTTAGTACGCTAATAACAGTTTTCGTATTTACTATAGAGATTTTATGGATATTTTCCGTGGAATATGTTGATTGTGCCACTTTATACCTCTTGCTTTCACTACCTAAGATGGTACGTGAGAACATGCATGCATGTTGATGTTTCTTGATGTAGACTGATTTACTTGAAAATTTTGAGTGGCTAACTGCCAGATGGCTTTCCTAATGCTAATACTCTCCGGATCTCTTGCCCCACCGGTGCCCCTCCCCAGATCTATTTCCTAATGCAGTCCTCCCCCGTGGTCCAGCGCCGGTTCCAACAAGAGGGTTGCAACCCTGCCCTTCCGGCGTTTGGGGAGGATCGAGGGTCGCCCCTCCGCCCTCTCGGACTCCTCCAGACTGCTGCGACGGCGTGGACTGCAATGAGCCCTGGTCTGGACGCCCGCGCGCATGCCATTTTCCCCATGTGTATGCATGTATGCTGCATCCAAGGTCGATAAGGAGTCATGAGCTCCCTGCTGTCGTTTGGTTTCTGAGGTATCATGTATGTGCTCTATCCGATTTCAATTATTTTTTCACCGTATAGTAGATAATTTTGTAGTAGTGGCTTAGTATTTTTCTCTGGATAGTAGATAATTTCGGATTAGTGTCTAAGTAATTGTTGAGGAACACTGGCTGCAAAGCAGCGTCTTATCTCCGTATTGTCACATTGCGGGCTACTGAAGGTGTCTCAATATGCCACAGTGGATTGCAGGCCAGAAAGTTGCTACATTGCAGGCTATAGGATATGTAGAATGGGGTGAAAAAGAAAATAAAGCGATGCTGGTCATTTTAGGACTGTTGTACATGCAATGTGCATCAAAGTCAAATGATTTTTTGCATGCCTTGTTTCCCGTGACAAGCTAGAGATGTACCCGGAAGTGATGAGGCGCTTGGATGACATTGTTGATAATTTTTACAGTATACCCATCAGATTTCTCTATTCCAACCATTTAGATTGTTCCTTGCTGAAACGAATTTAATTCTGTAGAGAATACTAGAGTCTTCTTTCACAAGGTACTGGATTTGCTATAGTTCGCAAGTTTTTTGATAGTGCGTCTTAGAAATAATGTGTATGCTTTGAAGCGGTGTTTTATTTATGAACTTGTGGCCAATATTTTTATCCAGTTACAGTATATATTCATTTTCTAAAAGGAATGCAAGCAGCTCAGCTCCTACGCATCTTTAGAACTGCATTCCCGAGGCAGGCGAGATGCTGGCTGAAGGGGCTTCGAAGGCTTGAAGCTTTAATCTTAAGGGAGGAGGGCCCGGTGGTGATGGGGGAATGCTTCTCTGCTTGGACAAGATATTTACATGTCCTTTAACGTGTATGATATATGTATAATACTATATGAATATGAATATTTTGAATAGAGTGTTGAAGTCTAAGCACAATGTTGTAGTTCCATTCATTCTATTTATGTGAGGTCACTTTTCCTACGATATATATGATCTAACTGGTTTTCACCATCTAACTTGACACAATGGGTTTGGAAATATTATGTACTCCCTCTGTCCTAAAATAAGTAACTCAACTTATATAGATATACAAATGTATAACTAAAATATGTATACATATTTTTCAATATAGATAAAACTAAGTTATTTACTTTAGAATGGAGGGAGTACCTATCTTGACAAAACTAAGTTGTTTATTTTAGGATGGAGGAACTACCAATCTTTGTTGGCAGATTGTGATTTATTTCTGCTAAGTAGATATAACTGGCATGAACAATTACAATAATGATTTATTTGAATTTTAACCATTGTTCTGTTTAATAATCTGTTTTGTCACCCGTGGCAACGCACGGGCATTTTACTAGTTGCTGTAAAAATACGGTCTTGGAGATGGTACTTTTTGTACCATACATCTAGAATAACATTGCAAAGTTTTTTACCTGTGCATGCACACCAACAAACATACGTCTTTGTAGAAAATCGTAGGACCGTATGCAACATCAAGAAAAATCCCCCAAAATTTGATCTTCAACATCGTCCATGGAATACTCGCCTTTGATGGCATCCACGGAAAAACTCTGCCATGACGTTCCATAGTGAGCTCTGGCACCATCAACCAAATGTTCAACACGGCCTCCACCTTGGTTGCATCTGGGTGAAGGACCTCGCAGTATGAATGCCTCTAAGCCCCGCTCTCCTAAAAATTGAGTTGGCGGACACCTGCCGGTCGAGGTCGAACCACATTGGCCCACCATGGGTGTTTTCGGGAGGGGGGGGAAAATGTTGGGGTGGAAAAATGAGAGGCGACACGAGACCAGAGTGGTAGCCAGCAGGCAGGCTAGTGATCACCCCCACTGGAGTGGCATGCGGTGGATGTTGGTCGCTAGTCGCTACCGCCGCGAGTCGCGAGAGCGAAGGTTGAAAAAGAGACCTCCTAATTTAATTATCTTCTTTTAACTTTTAAAAAATTTGAATAAAAAATCGTTTGCTTTCTCCTCTTTTATTTTGTTTCGGACGGCGAGTACATAAATTACATGGACATTTTTCGAGAGATATATACACATTCTTGACTGTCACAAATATTTGTTTTACATTTGTAGCATATATATATTTAGTAGATATTAGCATAAACTGGCAGGATTAAGCCTGGTACCTTTTTATGATTGTGCCGGAATATTTTTCACGAGTAGTGGCACAAACATTTAATTAATCTATACATATGTATAACTATTGTAAATTGTATAAATAAATTATTAAAATAGATAGGATAATTATTACTCTTCATATGAAAGTGATTTATAATATTGTTAAGTATCTTTTGCAATGTTTTAAATTTCTCAATGTAAAATAAACATTTTTACCATAGTAAAAATTAAATTTCTCTGACATTAAAAACAAGTATATACTTATCAAAATTAAATTGCAGAAAAGTGGAAGAAAGTTTTCACTTAAGGAGGAGATAGGATCGGGTTGATGGGTGCACTTATTACAATGTCTCCTAAATAAAATCATATACAATAATATGCACAAATGTAAGTATGATGTATCCAAACATGTTAGCTTTACAATTAACAATAAAATATATTCATAAGGACATCACGTCCTCAAATCCATACAATGAAATACCATGCATTGTATAGCTAACTCTCCCAAATACACAATAACATGGTATGTGTGAGACATTTACTGTAAACACAAAGTATTCCATTAAAGAAAGGTGGCATGGTGTTGAGAAATAATTTTTCTCAGAATAATAAAGAAAAGAACTGATCTGTTTTTTTTTATTAGTGAGGTGATTGCGGAAGTACCAACAAGAACAAGTTCTTAATTTTACCTTTTCTTTCACTAGGTTAATCACACCACTAGATTTACTCCAACTAATAGAGAACATTTGTCAACTAGCGTTTTATCCTCATAAAGTTGTCAGGTCTAGCATCAAGTACCGAGTATTAATATGCATCTATAAATATATTACAATAAACATAATAATCATAAAGTGGAACAACTCGTCATATAAATCACTTAGTTCATGATAATGATGTAGGGAATCTGATAGGTCGATAATACGATGATGCACGTGGGGATATAATGACAAACTACTACTGCAAACCGATAGTCCAGGTATATCTATTCTCTACTCATGTTGGAAAGCAGCAAGGTCGATGATCGTGGTGGAGACCTCGATCTAGTCTGAAGTCTCTTAGCTTTAGTGTTATCTCATCATGGTGTCGTCCTGCGGCACTAGTGAATTGGAAAATAAATAGAGGCAGGCGTTCTTCGGTTGGAGGAATCTATCGGCCAAATGGCGCAGCCCACTGGGTTATTCAGGGCCCATGTCTCCCCACAATTAGGACATGCAGGGCCCATGGGCACCGCCTCGTGTAACTCTTCAACTTTTTCCAGAATTTTTCACCTAAATTTTATGGATTTCCATCAGTTCTAGAAAAATATCATACAACCCACAAAATAAGAGGTGGAGATTTGCCTTATGTCAATTATATTTGTAGGTTAGTCCAAAAGTATAATAAAATTGATAATAATTAGTGGAGATAGGAAACCCCTAGTAGATGTAGTGGCGGCTATGGTTGCCGCTAGCCTCAACTGTAGAAATCAATGGTTGTGGAATTGAATCTACACAAGGAAACAATGCAGGTGAAGAAGGGGTGACATTGGGAATGGTAAAGAGGAAGAAATATCTTCATTGTGATTGAGGAATCTTAACATCCGGCAATTTTTCCCCGACATTGACAACAGGCATATTGAGTTGCATGCACTAGCCAATGCAATTAAAAATCTGAACTGATGGAAATGGTTAGGAAGTCTATTTCAACACTTTTCCTCACGTGTAGGCTCCTCCAGACCTTAGACATGGGATCGATGAAGGCCGCAACTATTTTTGCCGATGGCGTGTTGGCTAGGTCTTAAACTTGAGAACCATTGAATCTGATACAGAATTGAATTTCAGCAACCAAAAGTCCAAACCGATAGAAAATGTTAGACAATATATTTCAACAATGCTGAGTCAAAAAATCACGCTAAGACAACACCCTCACGGCTTCTGGTGATCCGTGGAACACTAATGTCTGTTTTTTAAAGGTCATCGATCACTTTTCCCAATTTTGAAGATGATACCACGATAAGTTGAGAGAAAAAATATTTCCCTAAAGCATTTCTAGAGCTCCAATGTGTGCACATGCATGATAAAGTTATTTTTTGTAATTTTGTTTGCGTATATTTTGCACTATTGTGCTTGTTTTGTTCCCCATTCCTCGCGTGCTGCATCAAGCGCCCTTGTGTGCCTTCAACTTGCAGCAGAATCGGGAATCTACGGGGTCCTCCCTTGCATTCCGATCATAGTGCAATAAGATTCAAAAGCGAGCAGCTAGCCTATCCGGTCACTGCACCAGTCAGTCGCCGCCAACGTGGTGCCTTCCGAGCCAATGGGCAAACATGGCGATGAGTTTGTGACTACGTCTACCCACACCCTCAAGCTGTTCTATCTGATCGTCGTGATAAGCCGATGCTCATGCCTATTGGAGATGCAGTAGCCCACGGCCACTCCCAGAAATTCGCCTTTCCTGTCGGTGACCGCGCTATTGATCGAGTTAGATAGATAGATAGATGTGCTAGCTAGGGTGGCGGGTGGGTATACGATCGAGCCGAGGGAATCTGCACAACACATCAGGATTGGGAATAACTGCCCTTTTTGGCAGCGGAAAAGGAGCGAAATTCTGAATCCTGGCTGAACTGATGTAGAGACCGCCTGGATTCCAATCCCGCAAGTTGGAGCCTGAAATCTGAGAGGTTCCATTGGCAGATTTGGCATCCAGTTTGATGCAGACTGCACGAGGTGTCTGCGTATACTGGTGAAGACTCAAAAATATCGACGACGGGTATGTGGGTTTTCAAAATTAGCATTGTAACCCCAGTTAATATCGGTGCTGCTGATGAAGTGATGCAAGTTACGTCGTTAACAGCCTTTGCTTCATACTGCATGAGATCTTACTATACAGAATGTCAGGCAAAATACATTTCAGGAAGAAGGTTCAGAATATGACCGGGTGATCCTGAAACCGCGCTTTATGCAGATTATATTCCACGGAGATCGATCTGCTCCTCACCGGGGGTATCAGCCGGCGGCACTGGGCCAAGATGCCCAGTTTCTTTGGTCCACGGCAAGCACCAGAGGGATCGAATGACTCCACGTGAGCTTCTCCGGTAAAAGATCCAACATGTGGAGGCGAGATCTTCGCTTAGCGCTGGGAAAATCTATCGCAATTCCATGACCCCCGTGGCCAACCGAGGAACATGAGCAGTGATAGGACAATGCCATGGATGAAGGTATCGTAACCTGATCAAGTCAAAAGGTCAAATTCCTTCTCCTGAGACATCGGAGTCGTTGGGTTGGGGAGATCCATGCTTTCTTTTTGGGCCCAAGGGGACTTGGAACCTAGATGTTGGAAACTTGGAATAGATTCTCCAACGCGCGCCTACACATTGGATGGCCTGGTTTGTGCCAAACTGCAAGGCGCGTCATGAGCTATGTATGCAAAGAACCTTGCACTGCAGAACAGTGTTATATTCATAAGGCACATGGACTTCTGCCTCGAGAATGAAGTATTTGTCGGGCCAGCCTACAATTTTTTTTGTTTACGTGACATACAAAAACATGATGTAAAATATGTGTTATGCTAGTGTTTTTTACATTGTAATGATTAAAACAATATGTTTCTTATGTTAACCTTTTTTTTGTTGTAAGTCAATATTAATGTAATTATTAATATATCTAACATAAACTTATGAACGTAGCAATATAAAAAAAGTAACTATAGCAGAGTAGATGGGCCTTGGTAATTTTAGAAGCTGAGGTATGCTCTTAAGCGGCACGCCCGCGCTAAGCCAGAAAATTTAAGTTGTCAGGGATAATTGCGTCGGGGAATCTGCAGACCTTTTTTTTAGTAAATTACATGGTTGATCACTGAATTTGTCCATATACTTCAGTTTGGTCCCTGTATTTAGAGAAGTAAGATTTAGGGCATGAACAATGGTTGATAAGACCGTCTTATCTTAACTTCGCCACATAGTCTAGATATAATAACAAAATATGATATACAATGGGTCATTTTTTAGTCTTATCTCTAGTAATGAGACATTGCTAAATATGTGGTGAGAGAGATTGTTGTTAAGAGATGATCTCTTAGCTAAGAGAAGACAAACCTCTTTTTTGTATTTCTCTCTCCTCCATATCATCAATTATCCTACGTGGCATCCCTAAGATATAACCATTGTACATGCCCTTACGGTTACCCAAGACGCACAACTATGTCAGGTACGGTCACCACGTACTCTTCAGCTTCGTATTTGCTGACGTGACAGTGTGGGCCCCTCTAGCAGTGGCTGCGTGCTGGAGTTTCTACACAATAGTAACTGAAGCTTATTATTTCATTAGTTGGAAATCAATCTGCGTGCTAAACTCCTGCAATAACCGCACTAACGATGGCCGCTGGTGCGAGGTTGTCGCGCTTCGTGGCCAACGCCGGTGCTCCTCCTGGCCTTCGCGGAACGTGCGAGAACAACTCGAAATCCCCTGCACTTGAGTCGCCTGCTAGAGCGGTGCGTTCGTGAGAGGGCGCACCGTCGCAGCATTCATCCTCGCACCCAAATAGGCCGGGGTGCTGGCAGTCGCGACGAAGCTCGTCGAGCAGTCTGGCGTGCACACGACGAGCTCGGAGCTCACGGCCGGATCCAGCTTGTACGCAACATCAGATCCATACACACGACTGTGCAACCTAGTACGTGAAGTTCGATGGGTTCTTTTTTTTTTGAAAAGAGTTGGATAGGTTCTTGAGGCTGATCGATCTGGTATGGAAGCTGCTGCTACTGCTAGTAATACAACACGAACGAGTAATTGTCTTCTTCTCACATTCGTGCGTCTCAAGTGCCCGTGTGCAGTGACCCTGTGCACGATCCGCCACACTTAGGTTCTTGCCGGCGGGCATGCTCCGGCGCGCGCCGCCTGCGTGTGTGACGAAGGCATCGAGAAGGACGAGCGCCCACAGTACAACTGCGCGTTCCACGAGAACCAGGACGGTGAGCGCGGCGGGCTAATGGCGAGGAGGCGCTCGTCCCCTTCCGCGACAGCTTCCCCCAAGTCACCGCCATCCAGAGTCACGTCCCGGACGAGGACGTGCTCCGAGTGGGCGCTGGCCCGTCGTGCGACTACGCAGGGGCGGGCCTAGGATTTTGAGCATGGCTATTTAAAATTATAAAAATATTTATTATATACAATAAAGTTTATAAAAATTTATAGTATGAATTAATAAATATAAGTATCTCATATGTACTTGAGAAACCCTCACAATGAATGATAGTTGTGCTTGAGAAACCGTATGAGCTTACCAACATAAGATCTTTTTATACTCTCTCCAATCCAAAATAAGTGTCTTAAGTTTTCTAAATTTAAAGGTACCTATATACTAAAACGTGTTTAGATACATCCGAATCTACATAAACTCGAGACACTTATTTTGGATTAGATAAAGTAACAAAAATAAAATACAAGATGTGTGCAGGGGAAGGATGGCGCCCTCGTCACGTGTCTCGTCCTGGCGTGTGACCTACGCCGTCCGGCCGATTCCCGGCGATCGCCGGAACTTCCCCTTCCTCGACGGAGTCCTGGTGGCTCACCACGCTCGGGCGCGCCTTCTGCTGCTCGATTCCAAGGAATTCGTCGTCGATTCAAGGGCGCTCGGAGCGAAGGAAGCAATCGTGTTTGGGGGAGCAGTTGCTTTTCCCCAGCATGATGCTCGCATCCCGTCTCGGCCTCTGCCACCGGAGTCTCTCTTCGGGGGCGGCGGAGCTTCAGATTGATCACCTTCGGCGCCGAAGAGACTCGATCCTACACCGTTCCCAGCCTCCATTGATGAGCTCTTCATGCCATGTCCTCGGGTTCTCCATCAGCAAATGCCGGCCGTCGATCTCAGGGTGGCGCGGCCGTCGCGACCAAGGGAGGACCACATCATCGATCCAGGGCGGTGGAAGGATTGGCTTGTCCCGCGTTCACCGGAGGCGAGAATTCTCGGCAGGCCGTCACGGCCGTTGGGGATGGAGAATTCCCAGTCTCTGGACCTGGGTTGTGGCCCAAAAGCCCCTTCGGCCATGGCGATGCGAGATCCGAGCACGTGTCCCGATCATACGCTCTCTCATACGCTCTCAACTCCTCGCAACAATGGTGGTCGCCGCCAGGTAGGGTCAGGTTGAAGGGATTCGTAGCATAGAAAACAAAAATTTTCCTACCGCAAGAACGAAAACCAAGCCAAGATCTAATCTAGTAGACGGTAGCAACGAGGAGATGATGAGACTAACCCTCGAAGATTCGCAAAGCTTAACGAGATTAGATCTCGGGGTGGATGTAGACGATCACTTTCCGCTTGCAAAGCGCGTAGAAGATCTTGATCTCGACGGTGCCAAAGACCGTACTCGGTCACACGTTCGGTGTTGATGAAGACGACGTCCTTCTCCCGTTCCAGCGGGCAGCGGAAGTAGTAGATCCTCCCGGAATCCCGGCAGCACGACGGCGTGGTGGCGGTGGTGATGGAGAACTCCGGCAGGGCTTCGCCTAAGCGTATGCGGGAGTTGCAGTGGAGGAGGAGGCGGCTAGGGTTTGGGGAGAGGTCTAGGGCGCCGGCCACTTGGGGGCTTTTGCCTAGATGGCTTGGTGTGGCCGACCCCCTCCCCTTGGCCCTCATTATATAGGTGGAATCCCCAAAGAGTTGGATCCCAAGTCTTCGAATAAGACCCCAAAAGAAAACCTACTTTGGTGGGAAACCTACCCAAGGAGGGAGTCCCACTGAGGTGGGATTCCCACCTTTCCTTGGTGGGGTGGCCGGCCACCATAGGTGGAGTCCACCTGGGACTCCCCTCTAGGGTTTGGCCGGTCATAGATGTGGAGTCCCTCCGGGACTCCACCTTCCATAGTGCCTTTCTTCCGGACTTGTCTAGAACCTTCTAGAACCTTCCATAAATGCACCGGATCATTTCCAAACTTGGAATATGACTTCCTATATATGAATCTTATTCTCCGGACCATTCCGAAACTCCTCGTGATGTCCTGGATCCCATCCGAGACTCCGAACAAAACTTCGAACTCCATTTCCAAATTCCATATCTACTCAAACGACATCAAACCTTAAGTGTGTCACCCTACGGTTGAACTATGCATACATGGTTGAGACTTCTCTCCGACCAATAACCAATAGCGGGATCTGGAGATCCATAATGGCTCCCACATATTCAACGATGACTTAGTGATCGAATGAACCATTTACATACGATACCGATTCCCTTTGTCTCGCGATATATTACTTGTCCGAGGTTTGATCATCGGTATCACGATACCTTGTTCAATCTCGTCTCCTGACAAGTACTCTTTACTCGTACCGTGGTATGTGGTCTCTTATGAACCATTCATATGCTTGCAAGCCATTTAGACGACATTCCACCGAGAGGGCCCAGAGTATATCTATCCGTCATCGGGATGGACAAATCCCACTGTTGATCCATATGCCTCAAGCTCATACTTTCCGGATACCTAATCCCACCTTTATAACCACCCATCTACAGCAGTGACGTTTGATGTAATCAAAGTACCCTTCCGGCATAACTGATTTATATGATCTCATGGTCGAAAGGACTTGGTAACTATGTATCGAAAGCTTATAGCAAATGAACTTAATGACGTGATCTTATGCTACGCTTAATTGGGTGTATCCATTACATCATTCACATAATGATATAACCTTGTCATTAATAACATCCAATGTTCATGATCACGAAACGATGATCATCTATTAATCAACAAGCTAGTTATACAAGAGGCTTACTAGGGACTTATTGTTGTTTACATAACACACATGTATCAATGTTTCGGTTAATACAATTATAGCATGGTATATAAACATTTATCATAAACACAAAGATATATAATAACAAATTTATTATTGCCTCTTGGGCATATCTCCAACAGTCTCCCACTTGCACTAGAGTCAATAATCTAGATTACATTGTAAGGTACCTAACACCCATGGCATTCTGGTGTTGGTCATGCTTTGCCCTAGGGAGAGCTTTAGTCAACGGATCTGCTACATTCAGATCAGTGTGTACTTTGCAAATCTTTACTTCTCCATCTTCGATGTACTCGCGAATCGAATGAAAACGCAGCTTGATATGCTTTAGCTTCTTGTGTGACCTTGGTACTTGTGCACTGGCGATGGCACCCATGTTGTCACAATAAATGACTAGTGGGTCCAATGCACTAGGAACCACACCGAGCTCAACAATGAACCTCTTCATCCATACCACTTCCGATGAAGCCTCCGAAGCCGCTATGTATTCCGATTCTGTTGAAGACTTTGCCACCGTGCACTGCTTGGAGCTGCACCAGCTTACCGCAGCACCATTCAATATAAACACATATCCAGACTAAGACTTAGAGTCATCAGGATCAGTGTTCCAACTTGCATCGGTGTAACTTGTTACAACGAGCTCTTGGTCACCGCCATAACAAAGAAACATATCCTTAGTTCTTTTCAAGTACTTCAGATATTCTTGACCGCTGTCCAGTGTTCCATTCCTGGATCACTTTGATATCTGCTAGTCAAACTAACAACATGTGCTATATCCGGTCTAGTACACAGCATGGCATACATGATAGAGACTACTGCCGAGGCATAGGGGATCTCATTCATCCTCTCTCTTTCTTCTGCCGTAGATGGACCTTGAGTCTTGCTCAAGACCTTACCTGGCAACATCGGTAAGAATCCTTTATTACTTTCATCCATTCTAAACTTCTTTAGAATCTTGTCCAGGTATGTACTCTGTGAAAGCCCTATTAGGCGTCTTGATCTATCTCGATAAATCTTGATGCCTAAAATGTACGCTGCTTCACCAAGGTCCTTCATTGAAAAACACTTATTCAAATAACCTTTTACACTGCTTAATAGTTCTATATCATTACCAATCAACAATATGTCATCTACATATAATATCAGGAATGCTACAGAACTCCCACTCACTTTCTTGTAAATACAGGCCTCTCCATGGCACTGTATAAACCCGAAGTCTTTGATCACCTTATCAAAGCGTCGGTTCCAACTCCTGGATGCTTGCTTCAGTCCATAAATGGAACGCTGAAGTTTGCATACCATGTCAACATTTTTAGGATCGACAAAACCTTTGGGTTGTACCATATACAACTCTTCCTCAATGTCACCATTAAGGAACGTCGTTTTGACATCCATCTGCCAAATCTCATAATCGAAAAATGCAGCTATTGCTAACAAAATCCTCACAGACTTTAGCTTCGCTACTGGTGAGAAAGTCTCATCGTAGTCAACACCTTGAATTTGTCGGAAACCCTTTGTGACAAGTTGAGCTTTATAGACAGTAAATTACCATCAGCATCTGTTTTTCTCTTGAAGATCCATTTATTCTCAACAGCCTTGCGGCTATCAGGTAGATCTACCAAAGTCCATACTTTGTTATCATACATGGATCCCATTTCGGATTTCATGGCTTCTTGCCATTTGTTGGAATCTGGGCTCATCATCGCTTCTTCATACGTCGCAGGGTCCTCATCATTGTTGTCCACAATCATGAGATTTAGACAAGGATCATACCAATCGGGAGTGGTACGTTCTCTTGTCGACCTGCGAGGTTCAGTAGCTACCTCGCTCGAAGTTTCATGATCATTATCATTAGTTTCCTCTGTTACCGGTGCGGGCGGCACAGGAACATCTTCCGTGCTGCGCTACTCGATAAACGAGAGACGGTTCAATAACCTCGTCGAGTTCTACTTTTCTTCCAGTCACTTCTTTAGTGAGAAACTCTTTCTCAAGAAAGGTTCCGTTCTTAGCAACAAAGATTTTGCCTTCGGATTTGTGATAGAAAGTATACCCTATAGTTTCCTTAGGGTATCCTATGAAGACGCATTTCTCCGCTTTGGGTTCTAGCTTGTCCGGTTGTAACTTTTTTACATAGGCTTCGCAACCCCAAACTTTTAGGAACGACAGCTTAGGTTTCTTATTAAACCATAATTCATACGGTGTCGTTGCAACGGATTTTGATGGTGCCCTATTTAAAGTGAATGCAGCTGTCTCTAACGCATAACCCCAAAAAGATAACGGCAAATCAGTAAGAGACATCATAGAACGAACCATATCTAAGAGAGTTCGATTACGACGTTCGGACACACCATTGCGCTGTGGTGTTCCCGGCGGTGTCAACTGTGAAAGTATTCCGCATTTCTTTAAATGCATGCCAAACTCATAACTCAGATATTCGCCTCCACGATCAGAACGCAGAAACTTGATCTTCTTGTTACGTTGATTTTCTACTTCACTTTGGAATTCCTTAAACTTCTGGAAAGTCTCGGATTTATGTTTCATGAAATAGATATACCCATATCTACTCAGATCATCTGTGAAGGTTAGAACATAACAATAACCACCGCGCGAGGCTACACTCATTGGTCCACACACATCGGTATGTATGATTTCCAATAAGTCAGTAGCTCGCTCCATAATACCAGAAAATGGAGTCTTAGTCATTTTTCCCATTAGACATGCTTCGCATCTGTCAAGTGACTGAAAGTCAAGTGACTCAAGTAGTCCATCTGCATGGAGTTTCTTCATGCGTTTCACTCCAATATGACCAAGACGACAGTGCCACATATAAGTAGAATTATCATTCAATTTAATTCGCTTAGCATCAATGTTATGAACATGTGTATCGCTACTATCGAGATTTAATAGAAATAAACCATTCTTCTCAGGCGCATGACCATAAAAGATATTATTCATAAAAATAGAACAACCATTATTCTCAGACTTGAATGAATAACCGTCTTGCATTAAACATGATCCAGATATAATGTTCATGCTCAACGCAGGCACCAAATAACAATTATTAAGGTCTAAAACTAATCCCGATGGTAGATGTAGAGGGAGCGTGCCGACAGCGATCACATCGACCTTGGATCCATTTCCAACGCGCATCGTCGCTTCATCCCTCGCTAGGCTTCGTTTATTCGTAGTTCCTGTTTCGAGTTACAAATGTGAGCAACCGAACCAGTATCAAATACCCGTGCACTAGTACGAGAACCAGTGAGATAAACATCTATAACATGTATATCAGATATACCTTTCTTCTTCTTGACAAGGCCGCTCTTCGATCAGCCAGATACTTGGAGCAATTCCGCTTCCAGTGCCCCTTCCCATTGCAGTAATAGCAGTCAGTATCAGGTTTAGGGCCACACTTAGGCTTCTCAGGATGAGCGGCAGCTTTCTTGCCACCCTTCTTGAGGTCCTTCTTAGGTTTGCCCTGCTTCTTGAAGTTGGTGGTCTTATTGACCATCAACACTTGGTGCTCTTTCTGTATCTCAACCTCAGCAGATTTCAGCATGGAGAAGAGTTCAGGTAACTCCTTGTTCATGTTCTGCATATTGTAGTTCATCACAAAGTTCTTTTAACTTGGTGGCAGTGATTGGAGAACACGATGAATACCCAGCTGGTTAGGGATCACAATCCCCAAGTCACTGAGCTTCTCGCGTGTCCGGACATAGCGAACACGTGCTCACTAACGGAGCTGCCCTCTTCCATCATGCAGCCAAAGAACTGCTTCGAGGCTTCATAGCTTTCCACGGCCGCATGAGTTTCAAAGATAACTTTGAGCTCACGGATCATCTCACAAGGGTCGTGGTGCTCAAAACGCTTTTGAAGCTCTGCCTCTAGGCTGCACAGGATGGCACACTGAACTTGAGAGTACACTTTGGTACGAGTCTCGAAAACATTCTTTTCTTCCTCGCACACTGCAGGGGGTGGTGGGGGACCTAGCGGTGCTTCGAGCACATATTGCAGATTTCCGCCATTGAGGAAGATCCTCACATGACGGAACCAATCGGTGAAGTTGCTACCATTGCTTTTAAGCTTTTCTTTCTCTAGGAACTGGTTAAAATTGATTGATGGGGACGCCATGATCTACAAGAATTATTTGCAATAGTTTAGACTAAGTTTATGACAAATTGAGTTCAAATTTTAATTTAACAAAATTAAAAACTAGGTGAACTCCCACTCAAAACAATATCCCTCGCATTGTCTTAGTGATCACACGAACCAAATCCACTACACCAAGCCCGATCATCACGAACAAGATGTAATTTCAATGGCGAACACTCAAAGTGTTCATCATATCAATCATATGACTCATGCTCTACCTTTCGGTATCCCGTGTTCCGAGACCATGTCTGTACATGCTAGGCTCGTCAAGGCAACCTTAGTACCCGCGTGTACAAAACTGGCTTGTACCCGTTGTATGCACATGTAGAATCTATCACACCCGATCATCACGAGATGCTTCAAACGACAAGTCTTAGCAACGGTGCATACTAAGGATGAACACTTTATTATCTTGATATTTAGTGAGAGGGATCATCTTATAATTCTACCGTCGCGATCTAAGCAATATAAGATGCATAAAAAGGATTAATATCACATGCAATTCATATGTAATATGATATGGCCCTTTTGTCTTTGCACCTCTGATCTTCATCTCCAAAGCACGAACATGATCCTCCATCATCAACGGGCATGATCTCCATCATCGTCGGCATAGCACCAAGGTCAATGGCGCCGTCTTCATGATTGTCCTCCATGTAGCAACTATTACAACTATTTTGAAATACTACTCAACATGAAATTTAAAGACAACCATAAGGCTCCTGCCAGTTGCCACAATACAATAATGATCATCTCATACATATTCATCATTACATTATGGCCATATCACATCACCAAACCCCTGCAAAAACAAGTTAGACGCCTCTAATTGGTTTGCATATTTTACGTGGTTTAGGTTTTCGCATAAGATCCAATCTACCTACGAACATGAACAACAACGGTGATACTAATGTTGTCAATAGAAAGAGTAAATTGGATCTTCACTATAGTGGGAGAGACAGACACCCGCAAAGCCACTTATGCAATACAAGTTGCATGTCGAACGTGGGGCAAGTCTCATGAACGCGGTCATGTAAAGTTAGCCCGAGCCGCTTCATCCCACTATGCCGCAAGATGCAAAGTACACATAACTAAAGACAACAAAAGCATCAACGCCCACAAAACAATTGTGTTCTACTCGTGCAACCAATCTATGCATAGACACGGCTCTGATACCACTGAAGGGATTCGTAGCATAGAAAACAAAAATTTCCTACCGCAAGAACGAAAACCAAGCCAAGATCTAATCTAGTAGACGGTAGCAACGAGGAGATGATGAGACTAACCCTCGAAGATTCGCAAAGCTTAACGAGATTAGATCTCGAGGTGGATGTAGACGATCATTTGCCGCTTGCAAAAGCGCGTAGAAGATCTTGATCTCGACGGTGCCACACCGGGCAGCACCTCCGTACTTGGTCACACGTTCGGTGTTGATGAAGACGACGTCCTTCTCTCCCACGGCAGCGAAGTAGTAGATCCCCTCGGAATCCCGGCAGCACGACGGCGTGGTGGCGGTGGTGATGGAGAACTCCCAGGCTTCGCCTAAGCGTATGCGGGAGTTGCGGTGGAGGAGGAGGCGGCTAGGGTTTGGGGAGAGGTCTAGGGCGCCGGCCACTTGGGGGCTTGGGTGTGGCCGGCCCCCTCCCCTTGGCCCTCATTATATAGGTGGAATCCCCAAAGAGTTGGATCCCAAGTCTTCGAATAAGACCCCAAAAGCAAACCTACCTTTGGTGGGAAACCTACCCAAGGAGGGAGTCCCACTTGAGGTGGGATTCCCACCTTTCCTTGGTGGCCGGCCACCATAGGTGGAGTCCACCTGGGACTCCCCCTCTAGGGTTTGGCCGGCCATGGATGTGGAGTCCCTCCGGGACTCCACCTTCCATAGTGCCTTTCTTCCGGACTTTTCTAGAACCTTCTAGAACCTTCCATAAATGCACCGGATCATTTCCAAACTTGGAATATGACTTCCTATATATGAATCTTATTCTCCATTCCGGACCTCCTCGTGATGTCCTGGATCCCATCCGAGACTCCGAACAAAACTTCGAACTCCATTTCCAAATTCCATATCTACTCAAACGACATCAAACCTTAAGTGTGTCACCCTACGGTTCGCGAACTATGCAACATGGTTGAGACTTCTCTCCGACCAATAACCAATAGCGGGATCTGGAGATCCATAATGGCTCCCACACATTCAACGATGACTTAGTGATCGAATGAACCATTTACATACGATACCGATTCCCTTTGTCTCGCGATATATTACTTGTCCGAGGTTTGATCATCGGTATCACGATACCTTGTTCAATCTCGTCTCCTGACAAGTACTCTTTACTCGTACCGTGGTATGTGGTCTCTTATGAACCATTCATATGCTTGCAAGCCATTTAGACGACATTCCACCGAGAGGGCCCGAGTATCTATCCGTCATCGGGATGGACAAATCCCACGTTGATCCATATGCCTCAAGCTCATACTTTCCGGATACCTAATCCCACCTTTATAACCACCCATTTACGCAGTGGCGTTTGATGTAATCAAAGTACCCTTCCGGCATAACTGATTTATATGATCTCATGGTCGAAAGGACTTGGTAACTATGTATCGAAAGCTTATAGCAAATGAACTTAATTACGTGATCTTATGCTACGCTTAATTGGGTGTGTCCATTACATCATTCACATAATGATATAACCTTGTCATTAATAACATCCAATGTTCATGATCACCAAACGATGATCATCTATTAATCAACAAGCTAGTTATACAAGAGGCTTACTAGGGACTCCTTGTTATTTACATAACACACATGTATCAATGTTTCGGTTAATACAATTATAGCATGGTATATAAACATTTATCATAAACACAAAGATATATAATAACCAATTTATTATTGCCTCTTGGGCATATCTCCAACACAGGTAACCCTATCTCCTCTATACCCAACCCTAGCGCCGCCACCGGGTCAGATCTCGATTCACTCCTCGCACACTTCTGGTCGAGTGCTAGGATTCCTCCTTCCTCATCTCCCCCCGCCACTGAATCCTTCTGCTGGTGGAGTGGGAAAGTAGCTGGAGATCCTCGGTCCTTTGCTCAAGAAGCTCCTTCTTGACCGTTAGCATGAATTACATGCTATCTCTAGTAGAATCATCTATTGCCCCCTAATTTTATTTTAATTATGGTAGAAAGGTCACTAACCAACATATTTTAAATTGTCTACGGTTTTAAAGACAACATTATATATGAATGAATAAAGCGACATATCCATTTACAGATTATGCAACTGAAAGTGATTTAGTGAATAACTGAACCAAACCACGTAGTAATCTGTGAAACAAAAAGTAAACTATAACAATCACCTTTCTCTATAATATTTGAAGTTACAGATCCCTCCCTCAAGCCTCCCTCAAGCATGTCTCTGTCTAGCCTCTCTTCAAAATTGATGTATTTTTCTCTCATGGGTCTTAATGCATCCCATCATCGGCGTACTGACATCCCATTGTTATTCTTCTGGTGAAACTCTTGGCCACATTCTGCCATGGGCACCAGCTTCCAAAACTTCCGATTGGACATGCCAGCATTCACGTCAGCCAAACGTTCAACAGAGCCTTGCGCAGCGGCGGAGACGGCGGCCGCAGGAGAGGCGGCGGCAGATTAGTTTCTTCAACATAAACGACTGAATACATGACTTGATTAATCTGCTCGTCGTTTCAGGTATACTCTAGGCAATGACTTCCTTACACCTAAATCGTTGCAGAATAGATAATTAGGCAATCTCAGATACTCCTATCAATCATAAATTTTTAGCCATCCACAGGTTTGATTCTAGAGGACTGAAAATTTTGCAAAACATCTGCTTACCATTGTATATGTCCACGGTACTCGTATACCATCAATTAGACCAAAGCAAATTAATCGAAGGACATGGAAGAATGCTCCGTTGCTCATTCTGCAGTAGATACTCTGAACTCGCATGCAAGACAGAAAGGAGATGCCTCCTATTTAGAATTCAGACGGCCAACAACTCACCGGCCACATTCGCCTCTATATCGTCTTCGTACATACGTATCTGGACTCCAAATCATCACCCGTTTGATGGAAGCACATGTTGTTGCCGGGGTGTGTAGTTGAGACGATGGGATCAGGCTCCAACTTCACCCACGATTGCATGAACTTCGCGGAAGCCGGACGGAGGCAGGAGGAGAAAATCTGTTGATCTGTTTACTCCGAAACCTCCCGCGGCCACCTCCTTTAGAGCTGTCATGCCATTGATATGTCAATCATACGTTTAGAATCCGTCTTGCGAAAGGTGCTTGAATACGTGAGAAAAGTAATGCCTCGATCAATCTCATCCCGGGACACCGGCTGCAATACCGTACCCTAATAGGATCTCCTCCTGGCATGCGCGAAAGACATGCTCCGCCGACCAGCATAACGACTTTGGCACAAATCGGGGTGAATCTGCAATTGCTCGCTATGCGGCGGTGACCTAGCACTAGTAGAAAAAGGGGCTTCAGGCCCGGTTCATATGGGGCTTCAGGCATGGTTTTGGAACCGGGCCTAGCAAGGCGGGACTAAAGGGTCACCCCTTTAGGCCCGGTTTAAAGAAGCACCGTCAAGGCCTCGCCACGTGGTGCAGCCAGGCTCGTGTAGGACCTTTGGTCCCGGTTCGTGGTACGAACCGGGCTGGAGGGTTTCTGCCGCGGCAGAGAAGCTGGAGGTTTCTTCTCGCGGCACATGTTTAGGTGATCTCTGCCGCGGCAGAGCAAGGTCATGAATATATAGATCATTCAAGAAATCACAAAAGATCATCATGAATATATAGACATCGTCAACAGTACACGTAATGCATGCATTGTTTACAGTACATTAATATCGGTCCTCTTTACTAAAGAAAGATCTATGAACTGCCGATAGTATTCTCCTTTTGGGGAAAGGGCCTCGTTAAGAAAGAATCCCGCGAGTTCCTCTTGGATTGCTCGTATGCGATCCTCCGTTATGAGAGAGTCCCGCAAGCTCATCATCTATATTAAAAAAAGGATATCAATATATATGAATGGAACTCAATACAATTGATGGTAATAAGCTTAATTGTGAATATTTGTTCACGTACACGAGAGTGGTGTATAGCGTCCTCCGCATCCCTGTAAACAGCCATCTCACGAATGAAGTCGCAAACGTAGTATCCACATAAGTTATTCCCGCGTTCCTGCCTCATACACTTTACGAAAAAATAGTTCGATCAAACTAGTAATCAAGCATCGTATTTGAAACAAAATATCAAAGAGATGCACGGACATAGCTATATATATAGTACTACTTACAGGGTAATCTTCAAATGTAAGCTCCGGTTTCCATTTACCCGGAACAACATTGATGAACCGTTTCCAAGCCCTGCCCGGCAAAGAAAAAATAAGTAAATGAGTTATTGATTAGTTCATGATATCGTCGAGGGAGAACAGATGAAGATGCCGATACGAGATTGACTGAAATTACCTCTGGAGCACGTAGCCATGTTCTCCCATTCCTTATGTTCATAACGTTTCGAGTCCATTAAAAGTACGACTCCTTTCTTAAGCTGAATGATTAGGAGAATAAAGTGAAAGCTGCACAAGCATAGCTCAATGATTAGGAGAATAAAGTGGAAGATGCAGAAGCATAATAATGTATGTTAAAACACTCACTTGAAATTGTAGGGAAAGAATATATCCTCTTTGTCTGCTTGCTTCTGTAAAAACATTAGCATGTTGTCCTCTGTGTCCTTGGGGTAGTCTCGAACCGTAACTACATGAACTGTGTTTGGGTCAATGAACCCGATGGGATCGAGCTTGCCTCTTTTGCATTCGAGCTTCTTCATTCTGCATATAGCGTACACAAAGAATATAGTGAGGATAATTGCTAGTGCAAATGAATGAGCTGAGCTACAGACTTAATTACATAAATAAATCACTTACAGGCAGTAGCAACTGATGACAGCTTTGTCGAGGGTGTCTTGATTGAATAACTGAAATAGTTCTTCAAGCTCAAGGTTTATCTCCTCCTTCCCCCGGAAGTAATGCTCATCTCTAAGTGAGACCGTGAGGTAGCGATCACCTTTTCGACAGGCTTTCAGGTACCATTCATGCAACCTTCGCATCTGAGTCCCTAGACGCGCGAGCTCGCCAGGTTTGACGAGATCATGTCCGTATCTATACTTGTTTACGACTTGAGCCGTTGGATAGTAATCTTGGTACTGAACATCTGCTCCCTGACCTCTAGCCTCCCGTTCGATCATCGATGCCGTCTCTGGATCATCATAGGGCTGCACGACGAAGTGGGGTATGGCCTGATTGTCCTGCTGTCCAAGCTGGGCGACTTTTTTTGCTTCTTTGCTCGCTCTATAGGACTGTCCAAGAGAGCGGTCATAATCAGTTCTCAGCTCAGCTCTCTTTTGTCTCGTCTCGGCAAAGTGCTTCACTGTATTCGGTGGTATAAACACCTTTGGAGGCTTCTTCGGCGCAAGAAACGCCTTTTGCTCATCAGTCATCTGATTTGGTAACAACTGTGGAGTCTTGGCCCTCATCGGAGCTGATGGTCTGTTTGGAGCTGATGATCTTCGAGCTTCAATACTTGGGGGGAGTTGATACGTCCAATTTGCATCACTATTTTGTATCATAATTTGCTGTTATTCATTGATATATTTCATATTGGGACACAATACTTATGTTATTTCATCTATTTTGCATGTTTCATCATCATTGGAGGATCAAGCACCGGAGCCAGGATTCTGCTGGAAAGCACCGTCGAACGAAATATTTCGGAAGATCAACTGTGGAAGGGAATTTCACGTAAATTCCTATTTTCCAGATGACGGAGGGAGCCAAAAGGGGGAGCAAAGAGGAGCCATCGTGGGCCCAGACCACAGGGCGGCGCGGCCCAAGGCGGCCGCGCCACCCTGTGCTCTGGGGGCCCCACAGCCCCTTTCGCCTCCTTTTCTTCGCGTACTCCTTCGTCCCGAAACCTAAGCCACAGAGAGGACCTCACGAAGGGTTACAGCCGCCTCTGCGGGGCGGAGAACACCAGAGAGAAAAGAGCTCTCCGGCGGGCAGGAATCCGCCGGGGAAATTCCCGCCCGGAGGGGGAAATCGACGCCATCGCCATCGTCATCGAGCTGGACATCATCTCCATCATCATCATCATCATCTCCACCATCTACACCGCCATCACCACCGCTGCACCTCGTCATCGCTGTAGCAATTCGGGTTAAATCTTGATTGTTTGATAGGGGAAACTCTCCCGGTGTTATTCTATACTTGTTGTAGATGCTATTGAGTGAAACCATTGAACCAAGGTTTATGTTCAGATTGTTATTCATCATCATATCACCTCTGATTGTATTCCATATGATGTCTCGTGAGTAGTTCGTTTAGTTCTTGAGGACATGGGTGAAGTCTAAATGCTAGTAGTGAATTATGGTTGAGTAATATTCAATGTTATGATATTTAAGTTGTGGTGTCATTCTTCTAGTGGTGTCGTGTGAACGTCGACTACACGACACTTCACCATTTATGGGCCTAGGGGAGTGCATCTTGTATTCGGTTGCTAATTAAGGGTTGCCGGAGTGACATAAACCTGAGCCCCGTTAGTATATCGATGCAGGAGGGATCGCAGGATCTCAGAGTTTAAGGCTGTGGTTAGATTTATCTTAATTACTTTCTTGTAGTTGCGGATGCTTGCAAGGGGTATAATCACAAGTATGTATTAGTCCTAGGAAGGGCGGTGCATTAGCATAGGTTCACCCACACAACACTTATCAAAACAATGAAGATTATTAAACCACATGAAGCGAAAGTACTAGACTAAAATCCCCGTGTGTCCTTGATGGCGTGTAACTCACACGTTCGTTGGGAACCCCAAGAGGAAGGTATGATGCGCACAGTAGCAAGTTTTCCCTCAGAAAGAAACCAAGGTTTAATCGAACCAGTAGGAGCCAAGAAGCACGTTGAAGGTTGATGGTCGCGAAATGTGATGCGGCGCAACACCAGGGATCCCGGCGCCAACTAGAACCTGCACAACACAACCCAAGTACTTTGTCCCAACGAAACAGTGAGGTTGTCAATCTCACCGGCTTGCTGTAACAAAGGATTAAACGTATCGAGTGGAAGATTTTTGCAAAGAAAACAGTAAAACAAGTAGATTGTATGCTATGTAAAGAATAGGACCGGGGTCCACAGTTCACTAGAGGTGTCTCTCCCATAAGATAAAAGCATGTTGGGTGAACAAATTACAGTCGGGCAATTGACAAATAGAGAAAGGCATAACAATGCATATACATGACATGGTAAATATAGTGAGATTTAATCCGGGCATTACGACAAAGAACATAGACCGCCATCCAACTGCATCTATGCCTAAAAAGTCCACCTTCAGGTTATCATCCGAACCCCTCCAGTATTAAGTTGCAAAGCAACAGACAATTGCATTAAGTATGGTGCGTAATGTAATCAACAACTACATCCTTAGACATAGCATCAATGTTTTATCCCTAGTGGCAACAGCACATTGATACGTCTCCAACGTATCGATAATTTCTTATGTTCCATGCTACTTTATTGATGATACCTACATGTTTTATACACATTATATGTCATATTTATGCATTTTCTGGAACTAACCTATTAACAAGATGCCGAAGTGCCGTCCCTGTTTTCTGTTTTTGGTTTCAAATCCTAGTAACGAAATATTCTCGGAATTCACCTCCCAGGTTCCTATTTTTCCACGAAGCTTCGAACACCGGAAGGACTGAGAGGGGGCACTGGGCCCCTGCACCATAGGCCGGCGCGCCAGCCCCGGCCGCGCCGCCTTATGGTGTCGCCACCCCTTCGACCCTCCCCGCGCCGCCTTCGCCTATATAAAGCCCCGCATCGAAAACCCTTAAAAAAGCCACGATACGAGAAAAGTTCCGAGCCGCCGTCATCGAAGCCAAGATCGGGGACAGGAGTCTGTTCCGCACCGCCGGACGGGGAAGTGCCCCCGGAAGGCTTCTCCATCGACACCGCTGCCATCTCCACCGCCATCTTCATCACCGCTGCTGCTCCCATGAGGAGGGAGTAGTTCTCCATCGAGGCTCGGGGCTGTACCGGTAGCTATGTGGTTCATCTCTCTCCTATGTAATTCAATACAATGATCTCATGAGCTGCTTTACATGATTGAGATTCATATGAGTTTTGTATCACAATTTATCTATGTGCTACTCTAGTGATGTGTTATTAAAGTAGTTTTATTCCTCCTGCATGTGTGCAAAGGTGACAGTGCGTGCACCGTGTTAGTACTTGGTTTATGCTATGATCATGATCTCTTGTAGATTGCGAAGTTAACTATTGCTATGATAATATTGATGTGATCTATTCCTCCTACATATGCATGAAGGTGACAGTGTGCATGCTATGCTAGTACTTGGTTTAGTCGTTTTGATCTATCTTACACTTAAGGTTACTTAAACATGAGCATTATTGTGGAGCTTGTTAACTCCGGCATTGAGGGTTCGTGTAATCCTACGCAATGTGTTCATCATCCAACAAAAGTGTAGAGTATGCATTTATCTATTCTGTTATGTGATCAATGTTGAGAGTGTCCACTAGTGAAAGTGTAATCCCTAGGCCTTGTTCCTAAATACTGCTATCACTTGTTACTGTTTTACTGCGTTACTGCTGCTGCGTTACTGCATGTTTACTTCCTACAATACTACCACCATCAACTACGCGCCAAGCACTTTTCTGGCACTACTGCTCATATATATTCATACCACCTGTATTTCACTATCTCTTCGCCGAACTAGTGCACCTATTAGGTGTGTTGGGGACACAAGAGACTTCTTGCTTTGTGGTTGCAGGGTTGCATGAGAGGGATATCTTTGACCTCTTCCTCCCTGAGTTCGATAAACCTTGGGTGATCCACTTAAGGGAAAACTTGCTGCTGTTCTACAAACCTCTGCACTTGGAGGCCCAACACTGTCTACAGGAAAGGAGGGGGAACGTAGACATCAAGCTACTTTTCTGGCGCCGTTGCCGGGGAGGAAAGGTAAAAGGTACTCACACTCCGGATCTTGGCTACTAAGCTATTCTCCGGCGCCGTTGTAAGTACTCAAAGCTATTTCCTTTAGACTCTGCAATTGCGACATTTGGTTTCTTGTTTACACTAGTTAGGCATAATGGAAAACAACAAAAATATGAGAGATCTTTATGAACTTTATCTTGAATTAGGACATGATGTGTTTGAAGAGAGAATTAAAAAACCCATGGAACTTTATATGCATGATAATGGGAATGTTATTAGTATGAATGCTTTGAACACCATTGTTGCTAATGCTATGGAAAATTCTAAGCTTGGGGAAGCTGGCTTTGATGAGCATGATATTTTTAGTCCCCCAAGCATTGAGGAGAAAATTTACTTTGATGATACTATGCCTCCTATATTTGATGATGAGAATAATAATGATAGCTACTTTGTTGAATTTGCTCCCACTACAACTAATAAAATTAATTATGCTTATGTTGGGAGTAGTAATTATTTTATGCATGAGACTCATGATAAGAATGCTTTATGTGATAGTTATATTGTTGAGTTTGCTCATGATGCTACTGAAAGTTATTATGAGAGAGGAAAATATGGTTGTAAAAATTTTCATGTTACTAAAATGCCTCTCTATGTGCTGAAATTTTTGAAGCTACACTTGTTTTATCTTCCTATGCTTGTTACTTTGCTCTTCATGAACTTGTTTATTTACAAGATTCCTATGCATAGGAAGCATGTTAGACTTAAATGTGTTTTGAATTTGCCTCTTGATGCTCTCTTTTGCTTCAAATACTATTTCTTATGAGAGCATTATCATTAAAACTGCTGAGCCCATCTTACTGGCTATAAAGAAAGAACTTCTTGGGAGATAACCCATGTGTTTATTTTACTACAGCAATTTTTGTTTTGTTGAGTCTTGGAAGTTGTTTACTACTGTAGCAACCTCTCCTTATCATGTTTTTGTGCCAAGTAAAGTTTCTATGTCAAAGTTGATGTTATATTTTGGGTGCGCAGAAACAGCATTGCTGTCTGTCACGAATCTGGGCACAGTTCTCTGTAGAAAAAATCTGCCAATTTACGAGCGTGATCCTCAGATATGTACGCAACTTTCATTAGTTTTGAGTTTTTCCATTTGAGCAAGTCTGGTGCCATCTTAAAATTCGTCTTTACGGACTGTTCTGTTTTTGACAGATTCTGCCTTTTATTTCGCATTGCCGCTTTTGTTAAGTTGAATGAGTTTCTTTGTTCCATTAACTTTCAGAAGTTTTGTGCAATGTCCAGAAGTGTTAAGAATGATTGTGTCACCTCTGAACATGTGAATTTTGATTATGCACTAACCCTCTAATGAGTTTGCTTGAAGTTTGGTGTGAAGGAAGTTTTCAAGGGTCAATAGAAGAGGGTGATATAATGTGATCGAGAAGAGTGAAAGGTCTAAGCTTGGGGATGCCCCGGTGGTTCATCCCTGCATATTTTAAGAAGACTCAAGCATCTAAGCTTGGGGATGCCCAAGGCATCCCTTCTTCATCGACAACTTATCAGGTTTCTTCTAGTGAAACTATATTTTTATTCCATCACATCCTATGTATTTTACTTGGAGCGTCTGTGTGCTTTTATTTTTGTTTTTGTTTTGTTATCTTAGTTCTCTGAATAAGTTCATCCTTGTGTGGGAGAGAGACACGCTCCGCTGGTTCGTATGAACACATGTGTTCTTAGCTCATAATATTCATGGCGAAGTTTCCTCTTCGTTAAATTTGTTATATGGTTGAAAAAAATGTACAAGTGGTAAAAAATTGGATAATGTGATACTTGGCAATTGTTGTGCTCATGTTTAAGCTCTTTGCATCATATACTTTGCACCCATTAATGAAGAAATACATAGAGCTTGCTAAAATTTGGTTTGCATAATTGGTCTCTCTAAGGTCTAGATAATTTCTAGTATTGAGTTTGAACAACAAGGAAGACGGTGTAGAGTCTTATAATGTTTACAATATGTCTTTTATGTGAGTTTTGCTGCACATGTTCATCCTTGAGTTTGCTTCAAATAACCTTGCTAGCCTAAACCTTGTATCGAGAGGGAATACTTCTCATGCATCCAAAATCCTTGAGCCAACTACTATGCCATTTGTGTCCACCATACCTACCTACTACATGGTATTTCTCCGCCATTCCAAAGTAAATTGCTTGAGTGCTACCTTTAAACAATTCAAAAGTTATTACCTCTTATTTGTGTCAATGTTTTATAGCTCATGAGGAAGTATGTGGTGTTTTATCTTTCGATCTTGTCATTTACTTTTGACAGACTTTCACAATGGACTAGTGGCTTCATCCGCTTATCCAATAATTTTGCAAAAAGAGCTGGCAATGAGGTTCCCAGCCTCAATTAATTAACTTGCATTAATAATTCTCTTCACATGTTTTGCTCTGATTCATCAGTAAGCAACTTAATTTTGCAAATAGACACTCCTCCATGGTATGTGAATGTTGGAAGGCACCCGAGGATTCGGTTAGCCATGGCTTGTGTAAGCAAAAGGTTGGGAGGAGTGTCATCCATAAATAAAGAAAAACTAAACTAAAGTACATGTGTAAACAAAAGAGAAGAGGGATGATCTACCTTGCTGGTAGAGATAACGTCCTTCATGGGAGCCGCTCTTGAAAGTCTGGTTGATGAGGTAGTTAGAGTACCCGCTACCATTCGTTGACAACAACAAACACCTCTCAAAACTTTACTTTTATGCTCTCTATATGTTTTCAAAACCAAAGCTCTAGCACAAATATAGCAATCAATGCTTTCCTCTTTGAAGGACCATTCTTTTACTTTTATTGTTGAGTCAGTTTACCTATCTCTCTCCACCTTAAGAAGCAAACACTTGTGTGAACTGTGCATTGATTCCTACATACTTGCATATTGCACTTGTTATATTACTTTATGTTGACAATATCCATGAGATATACATGTTATAAGTTGAAAGCAACCGCTGAAACTTAATCTTCCATTATGTTGCTTCAATGTCTATACTTTAAATTATTGCTTTATGAGTTAACTCTTATGCAAGACTTATTGATGCTTGTCTTGAAGTACTATTCATGAAAAGTCATTGCTTTATGATTCAGTTGTTTACTCATGTCATTACCATTGTTTTGATCGCTGCATTCATTACATATGTTTACAATATGATCAAGGTTATGATGGCATGTCACTTAAGAAATTATCTTTGTTATCGTTTTACCTGCTCGGGACGAGGAACTAAGCTTGGGGATGCTGATACGTCTCCAACGTATCGATAATTTCTTATGTTCCATGCTACTTTATTGATGATACCTACATGTTTTATACACATTATATGTCATATTTATGCATTTTCTGGAACTAACCTATTAACAAGATGCCGAAGTGCCTGTTTTCTGCTGTTTTTGGTTTCAGAAATCCTAGTAACGAAATATTCTCGGAATTGGACGAAATCACCTCCCAGGTTCCTATTTTTCCACGAAGCTTCCAGAACACCCGGGAAGGACCAGAGGGGGGGCACTGGGCCCCCAGACCATGGCCGGCGCGGCCCAGGCCCTGGCCGCGCCGCCTTATGGTGTCGCCACCCCTTCGACCCTCCTGCGCCGCCTCTTCGCCTATATAAAGCCCCTGATCGAAAACCCTTACGAAAAAGCCACGATACGAGAAAAGTTCCGAGCCGCCGTCATCGCGAAGCCAAGATCCGGGGACAGGAGTCTCTGTTCCGGCACCCGCCGGAGCGGGGAAGTGCCCCCGAAGGCTTCTCCATCGACACCGCTGCCATCTCCACCGCCATCTTCATCACCGCTGCTGCTCCCATGAGGAGGGAGTAGTTCTCCATCGAGGCTCGGGGCTGTACCGGTAGCTATGTGGTTCATCTCTCTCCTATGTAATTCAATACAATGATCTCATGAGCTGCTTTACATGATTGAGATTCATATGAGTTTTGTATCACAATTTATCTATGTGCTACTCTAGTGATGTGTTATTAAAGTAGTTTTATTCCTCCTGCATGTGTGCAAAGGTGACAGTGTGTGCACCGTGTTAGTACTTGGTTTATGCTATGATCATGATCTCTTGTAGATTGCGAAGTTAACTATTGCTATGATAATATTGATGTGATCTATTCCTCCTACATATGCATGAAGGTGACAGTGTGCATGCTATGCTAGTACTTGGTTTAGTCGTTTTGATCTATCTTACACTTAAGGTTACTTAAACATGAGCATTATTGTGGAGCTTGTTAACTCCGGCATTGAGGGTTCGTGTAATCCTACGCAATGTGTTCATCATCCAACAAAAGTGTAGAGTATGCATTTATCTATTCTGTTATGTGATCAATGTTGAGAGTGTCCACTAGTGAAAGTGTAATCCCTAGGCCTTGTTCCTAAATACTGCTATTGTTGCTTTACTGTTTTACTGCGTTACTACTGCTGCGTTACTACTGCATGTTTACTTCCTACAATACTACCACCATCAACTACGCGCCAAGCACTTTTCTGGCGCCGTTACTACTGCTCATATATATTCATACCACCTGTATTTCACTATCTCTTCGCCGAACTAGTGCACCTATTAGGTGTGTTGGGGACACAAGAGACTTCTTGCTTTGTGGTTGCAGGGTTGCATGAGAGGGATATCTTTGACCTCTTCCTCCCTGAGTTCGATAAACCTTGGGTGATCCACTTAAGGGAAAACTTGTGCTGTTCTACAAACCTCTGCACTTGGAGGCCCAACACTGTCTACAGGAAAGGAGGGGGAACGTAGACATCACACATCCACAACCTTAGAACTTTCTGTCACTGTCCCAGATTCAATGGAGGCATGAACCCACTATCGAGCATAAATACTCCCTCTTGGAGTTAAGAGTAAAAACTTGGCCAGAGCCTCTACTAATAACGGAGAGCATGCAAGATCATAAACAACACATGAACAATAGATTGATAATCACCATAATCATAGTACTCTCTATCCATCGGATCCCGACAAACACAACATATAGAATTACAGATAGATGATCTTGATCATGTTAGGCAGCTCACAAGATCTAACAATGAAGCACAACAAGGAGAAGACGACCATCTAGCTACTGCTATGGACCCATGGTCCAGGGGTGAACTACTCACTCATCACTCCGGAGGCGACCATGGCGGTGTAGAGTCCTCCGGGAGATGAATCCCCTCTCCGGCAGGGTGCCGGAGGCGATCTCCTGAATCCCCCGAGATGGGATTCGCGGCGGCGGCGTCTCTGTAAGGTTTTCCGTATCGTGGCTCTCGGTGCGGGGTTTCGCGACGGAAGCTTTAAGTAGGCGGAGGGTCAACGCGAGGGGCCACACGAGGGGCCCAGGGGATAGGTCGGCGCGGCCAGGGGCTGGGCCGCGCTGCCTAGCCTCTGGCCACCTCGTGGCCCCACTTCGTTAGGTCTTCGGTCTTCTGGAAGCTTCGTGCAAAAATAGGACCCTGGGCGAAAGTTTCGTCCAATTCCGAGAATATTTCTTTACTAGGATTTCTGAAACCAAAAACAGCAGAAAACAGCAACTGGCTCTTCGGCATCTTGTTAATAGGTTAGTTCCAGAAAATGCATAAATATGACATATAATGTGCATAAAACATGTAGGTATCATCAATAAAGTAGCATGGAACATAAGAAATTATCGATACGTTGGAGACGTATCAGCATCCCCAAGCTTAGTTCTGCTCGTCCCGAGCAGGTAAAACGATAACAAAGATAATTTCTGAAGTGACATGCCATCATAATCTTGATCATACTATTTGTAAACATATGTAATGAATGCAGCGATCAAAGCAAAGGTAATGACATGAGTAAACAAGTGAATCATATAGCAAAGACTTTTCATGAATAGTACTTCAAGACAAGCATCAATAAGTCTTGCATAAGAGTTAACTCATAAAGTAATAAATCAAAGTAAAGGTGTTGAAGCAACACATAGGAAGATTAAGTTTCAGCGGTTGCTTTCAACTTGTAACATGTATATCTCATGGATATTGTCAACATAAAGTAATATAATAAGTGCAATATGCAAGTATGTAGGAATCAATGCACAGTTCACACAAGTGTTTGCTTCTTAAGGTGGAAGGAGATAGGTAAACTGACTCAACAATAAAAGTAAAAGAATGGTCCTTCAAAGAGGAAAGCATCGATTGCTGTATTTGTGCTAGAGCTTTTATTTTGAAAACATGAAACAATTTTGTCAACGGTAGTAATAAAGCATATGAGTTATGAAAATTATATTTTACAAGTTGCAAGCCTCACGCATAGTATACTAATAGTGCCCGCACCTCGTCCTACTTAACTTGGACTACCGGGTCTTCGCATGCCATGTTTCAACCAAGTGTCACAAAGGGGTACCTCCATGCCGCCTGTACAAAGGTCCAAGGAGAATGCTCGCATTTCGGATTTCTCGCTTTTGATTATTCTCAACTTAGACATCCATACCGGGACAACATGGACAACAGATAATGGACTCCTCTTAAATGCATAAGCATGTAGCAAAGTTATTATTCTCATATGAGATTGAGGATATATGTCCAAAACTGAAACTTCCACCATGATTCATGGCTTTAGTTAGCGGCCCAATGTTCTTCTCTAACAATTTTGCATGCTCCAACCACTAAAATGATAGACCTTCAGACAAGACGGACATGCATAGCAACTCACATGATATTCAACAATAGTTGATGGCGTTCCCCAGAAGCATGGTTATCGCACAACAAGCAACTTAATAAAACATAAAGTGCATAAGTACATATTCAATACTACGATAGTTTTTAAGGCTATTTTGTCCCATGAGCTATATATTGCAAAGGTGAATGATGGAATTTTAAAGGTAGCACTCAAGCAATTTACTTTGGAATGGCGGAGAAATACCATGTAGTAGGTAGGTATGGTGGACACAAATGGCATAGTAGTTGGCTCAAGGATTTTGGATGCATGAGAAGTATTCCCTCTCGATACAAGGTTTAGGCTAGCAAGGTTATTTGAAGCAAACTCAAGGATGAACAAGTGCAGCAAAACTCACATAAAAGACATATTGTAAACATTATAAGACTCTACACTGTCTTCCTTGTTGTTCAAAACTCAATACTAGATA
This sequence comes from Lolium multiflorum, assembly GCA_030979885.1. Lineage (NCBI taxonomy): Eukaryota > Viridiplantae > Streptophyta > Magnoliopsida > Poales > Poaceae > Lolium > Lolium multiflorum. Next base: position 221,111,068 of record CM061749.1, on the reverse strand, counting down.
TTATCTAGACCTTAGAGAAACCAAATATGCAAATCAAATTTTAGCAAGCTCTATGTATTTCTTCATTAATGGGTGCAAAGCATATGATGCAAGAGCTTAAACATGAGCACAACAATTGCAAAGTATCACATTATCCAAGACATTTTAGAATTACTACATGTAGCATTTTCCAATTCCAACCATATAACAATTTAACGAAGAAGAAACTTCGCCTTGAACATTATGAGTAAAGCCTAAGGACACATGTGTCCATATGCAACAGCGGAGCGTGTCTCTCCCACAAAGTGAATGCTAGGATCCATCTTATTCAAACAAAAACAAAAACGAAAACAAACCGACGCTCCAAGTAAAGAATACCAGATGTGACTGAATAAAAATATAGTTTCAGGGGAGGAACCTGATGATGTTGTCGATGAAGAAGGGGATGCCTTGGGCATCCCCAAGCTTAGACGCTTGAGTCTTCTTAAAATATGCAGGGGTGAACCACGGGGGCATCCCCAAGCTTAGAGCTTTCACTCCTCTTGATCATAGTATATCATTCTCCTCTCTTGACCCTTGAAAACTTCCTTCACACCAAACTTCAAGCAAACTCATTAGAGGGTTAGTGCATCATTAATAATTCACTCATTCAGAGGTGACACAATCATTATTTTCACTTCTGGACATTGCATAATGCTACTGGACATTAATGGATCAAAGAAATAAATCCAACATAGCAAAAGAGGCAATGCGAAATAAAAGGCAGAATCTGTCAAAAACAGAACAGTCCGTAAAGACGAATTTATAAATGGCACCAGACTTGCTCAAATGGAAAAACTCAAAACTAATGAAAGTTGCGTACATATCTGAGGATCACGCTCGTAAATTGGCAGATTTTTTCGAATTTTCTACAGAGAATTATGCCCAGATTCGTGACAGACAGCAATGCTGTTTCTGCGCAGCAATCCCAAATATAACATCAACTTTGACATAGAAACTTTACTTGGCACAAAAACATGATAAGGAGAGGTTGCTACAGTAGTAAACAACTTCCAAGACTCAACAAAACAAAAAATTGCTGTAGGTAAAAACATGGGTTGTCTCCCATAAGCGCTTTTCTTTAACGCCTTTCAGCTAGGCGCAGAAAGTGCAAATCAAGTAACATCGAGAGTAGAAGCATCAACATCATAGCTTGTTCTAATAATAGAATCAAAAGGCAACTTCATTCTCTTTCTAGGGAAGTGTTCCATACCTTTCTTGAGAGGAAATTGATATTTAATATTACCTTCCCTCATATCAATAACAGCACCAACAGTTCGAAGAAAAGGTCTTCCCAACACAATTGGACAAGATGCATTGCATTCGATATCCAAGACAACAAAATCAACGGGGACAAGGTTATTGTTAACCGTAATGTGCACATTATCAATCCTCCCCAAAGGTTTCTTTTTAACATTATCGGCAAGATTAACATCCAAATAACAATTCTTCAATGGTGGCAAGTCAAGCATATCATAAATCTTTTTAGGCATAACAGAAATACTTGCACCAAGATCACATAAGGCATTACATTCAAAGTCATTGAATTTCATTTTAATGATGGGCTCCCAACCATCTTCTAACTTTCTAGGAATAGAAGTTTCAAGTTTTAGTTTATCTCTCTAGCTTTTATGAGAGCATTTGTAATGTGTTTTGTAAAGGCTAAATTTATAGCACTAGCATTAGGACTTTTAGCAAGTTTTTGTAAGAACTTTATAACTTCAGAGATGTGACAATCATAAAAATCTAAATCATTATGAGCTACAGCAATGGGATCATTGTTCCCAAGGTTGGAAAAAATTTCAGCAGTTTTATCACAAGCAGTTTCAGCAGTTTTAGCAATTTCAGGCAGTTTTGTTCGCTTTGCACTAGGAGTAGAAACATTGCCAACACCAATTATTTTACCATTGATAGTAGGAGGTGCAGCAACATGTGGAGAATTAGCATTACTAGTGGTGGTAATAGTCCAAACTTTAGCTACATTATTCTCTTTAGCTAGTTTTTCATTTTCTTCTCTATCCCACCTAGCACGCAGTTCAGCCATTAATCTTATATTCTCATTAATTCTAACTTGGATGGCATTTGCTGTAGTAGTAATCTTATTATCAATATCATTATTAGGCATAACTTTCAACTTTAAAAGATTAACATCGGAGGCAAGCCTATCAACTCTAGAAGCGATAATATCAATTTTATCAAGCTTTTCCTCAACAGATTTGTTAAAAGCAGTTTGTGTACTAATAAATTCTTTAAGCATAGCTTCAAGACCAGAGGGTACATTCCTATTATTATTGTAAGAATTCCCATAAGAATTACCATAACCATTACCATTAGCAGAAGGATATGGCCTATAGTTATTACCAGAGTTGTTCCTATAAGCATTGTTGTTGAAATTATTATTTTTAATGAAATTCACATCAACATTTTCTTCTTGAGCAACCAATGAAGCTAAAGGAACATTATTTGGATCAACATTAGATCTACCATTCACAAGCATAGACATAATCACATCAATCTTATCATTCAAGGAAGAGGTTTCCTCAACAGAATTTACCTTCTTACCTTGTGGAGCTCTTTCCGTGTGCCATTCAGAGTAATTTATCATCATATCATCAAGAAGTTTTGTAGCCGCCCCCAATGTGATGGACATAAAGGTACCTCCAGCAGCTGAATCCAATAAATTCCGCGAAGAAAAATTTAGTCCTGCATAGAAGGTTTGGATGATCATCCAAGTAGTCAGTCCATGGGTTGGGCAATTCTTTACCAAAGTTTTCATTCTCTCCCATGCTTGAGCAACATGTTCAGTATCTAATTGTTTAAAATTCATTATGCTACTTCTCAAAGATATAATTTTAGCGGGAGGATAATATCTACCAATAAAAGCATCCTTGCATTTAGTCCATGAATTAATACTATTCTTAGGCAAAGATAGCAACCAATCTTTAGCTCTTCCTCTTAATGAGAAAGGAAACACTTTCAATTTAATAATATCACCATCTACATCTTTATACTTTTGCATTTCACAAAGTTCAACAAAATTATTGAGATGGGCAGCAGCATCATCAGAACTAGCACCAGAAAATTGTTCTCTCATAACCAAATTCAGTAAAGCAGGTTTAATTTCAAAGAATTCTGCTGTAGTAGCAGGTGGAGCAATAGGTGTGCATAGGAAATCATTATTATTTGCATTTGTGAAGTCACACAATTTAGTATTTTCATGGTTGGCCATTTTAGCAACGGTAAATAAAACAAACTAGATAAAGTAAATGCAAGTAACTAATTTTTTTGTGTTTTCGATATAGAGAGCAAGACAGTAAATAAAGTAAAACTAGCAACTAATTTTTTTGTGTTTTGTTTAGTGCAGCAAACAAAGTAAATAAAATAAAGCAAGACAAAAACAAAGTAAAGAGATTGAGAAGTGGAGACTCCCCTTGCAGCGTGTCTTGATCTCCCGCAACGGCGCCAGAAAAAGAGCTTGATGGCGTGTAACTCACACGTTCGTTGGGAACCCCAAGAGGAAGGTATGATGCGCACAGTAGCAAGTTTTCCCTCAGAAAGAAACCAAGGTTTAATCGAACCAAGAGAGCCAAGAAGCACGTTGAAGGTTGATGGTCGCGAAATGTGATGCGGCGCAACACCAGGGATTCCGGCGCCAACTAGGAACCTGCACAACACAACCAAGTACTTTGTCCCAACGAAACAGTGAGGTTGTCAATCTCACCGGCTTGCTGTAACAAAGGATTAAACGTATCGAGTGGAAGATGTTTGCAAAGAAAACAGTAAAACAGTAGATTGTATGCTATGTAAAGAATAGGACCGGGGTCCACAGTTCACTAGAGGTGTCTCTCCCATAAGATAAAGCATGTTGGGTGAACAAATTACAGTCGGGCAATTGACAAATAGAGAAAGGCATAACAATGCATATACATGACATGGTAAATATAGTGAGATTTAATCCGGGCATTACGACAAAGAACATAGACCGCCATCCAACTGCATCTATGCCTAAAAAGTCCACCTTCAGGTTATCATCCGAACCCTCCGGTATTAAGTTGCAAAGCAACAGACAATTGCATTAAGTATGGTGCGTAATGTAATCAACAACTACATCCTTAGACATAGCATCAATGTTTTATCCCTAGTGGCAACAGCACATCCACAACCTTAGAACTTTCTGTCACTGTCCCAGATTCAATGGAGGCATGAACCCACTATCGAGCATAAATACTCCCTCTTGGAGTTAAGAGTAAAAACTTGGCCAGAGCCTCTACTAATAACGGAGAGCATGCAAGATCATAAACAACACATGAACAATAGATTGATAATCACCATAATCATAGTACTCTCTATCCATCGGATCCCGACAAACACAACATATAGAATTACAGATAGATGATCTTGATCATGTTAGGCAGCTCACAAGATCTAACAATGAAGCACAACAAGGAGAAGACGACCATCTAGCTACTGCTATGGACCCATGGTCCAGGGGTGAACTACTCACTCATCACTCCGGAGGCGACCATGGCGGTGTAGAGTCCTCCGGGAGATGAATCCCCTCTCCGGCAGGGTGCCGGAGGCGATCTCCAATCCCCCGAGATGGGATTCGCGGCGGCGGCTCTGTAAGGTTTTCCGTATCGTGGCTCTCGGTACTGGGGGTTTCGCGACGGAAGCTTTAAGTAGGCGGAGGGTCAACGCGAGGGGCCACACGAGGGGCCCAGGGGATAGGTCGCGGCCAGGGCCTGGGCCGCGCCGGCCTAGCCTCTGGCCACCTCGTGGCCCCACTTCGTTAGGTCTTCGGTCTTCTGGAAGCTTCGTGCAAAAATAGGACCCTGGGCGAAAGTTTCGTCCAATTCCGAGAATATTTCTTTACTAGGATTTCGAAACCAAAAACAAAGCAGAAAACAACAACCGGCTCTTCGGCATCTTGTTATAGGTTAGTTCCAGAAAATGCATAAATATGACATATAATGTGCATAAAACATGTAGGTATCATCAATAAAGTAGCATGGAACATAAGAAATTATCGATACGTTGAGACGTATCACCTCCAGAACGCTTGGTCATTATAAGTAAACAAACCGGCTTGTCCTTTGTGCTAAAAAGGATTGGGCCACTCGCTGCAATTATTTCTCTCGCATTTTATTTACTTGTACTTTATTTATCTGCAATATCAAAACCCCCTGAATACTTGTCTGTGAGCATTTACAGTGAATCCTCCATCGAAACTGCTGCCAACACCTTCTGCTCCTCGTTGGGATCGACATTCTTACTTATCGAAGATACTACGATACACCCCTATACTTGTGGGTCATCAAGACTATTTTCTGGCGCCGTTGCCGGGGAGTGAAGCGCTATTGGTAAGTGGAATTGGTAAGGAAATTTACTGTTTGTGCTGATTTTATTTCTGCCTGCTGCTATAAGTCATTATGGAGAGATCCTCTCTTCAATTTCTATTTGGGAAATCTACTACTACTGCAACGGTAGTGGATGAAGCGCCAGGTGAGGAAGTAGTACCATATAAAATACCTATGAAAATTATTGAACGTGTTATGGATAACCGCTATGAAGGGGATGGAACTATTCATCCTGGTGATCATTTATTGTTTTTGCATGAATTATGCGGTTTATTCAAATGTGCAGGTATTTCTATGAATGAAGTTAGGAAGAAACTATTCACTATATCGCTGTCTGGTAAAGCGGCGCACTGGTATAAATTGCTGAAGAATGGTGATTCTATTGATTGGGAGGACATTGTGCCTTTATTTTATTCCAAATTTTATCCTCCAAGTGAAATTCACAAAGATCGGAACCGCATATATAATTTCTGGCCTCATGATGGAGAGAGTATTGCCCAAGCTTGGGGGAGATTGAAGTCTTTAATGCTCAAATGCCCCATTCATGAGCTTCCTGGTAATGTTATTATTGATAATTTCTATGCAAGACTTTCTTTTCAAGACAAGACCTTGCTGGATACTTCTTGTTCTGGATCATTTACACGCAAGAATGAAGAGTTTAAAAGGGACCTTCTTGATCGGATCCAAGAAAATACTGAAGGATGGGAGAACGACAAAGATAGAGAATCAGGTATAATTTATGATTATAAATGCATTGAAGCTTTTATGGATACTGATAAATTTCGTAATATGAGTGCTACATATGGTCTTGATTCCCAAGTTGTTGCAAATCTTTATAAAGCTTTTGCCTCTCATTATGAACTGCCTAAGAAGAATTTTGATAAGTATCATGAACCGTATAAAGATAAAGTTGATTCATCTGTAAACAAATGTGTAGTGATTGAAACTGTTGATAATGTTATTCCTGAAGCTTATATTGAAAAAACTCCTTTCCCTGCTAAAATGAAGGAGTACTCTGTCATATCTAGTGCGGTTAATAAAAGTGAAAAGAAACCTAAAGAACCTGAAGAACAAATTAAAATTGAACCTGCTGTTGCTATAGTTAAAGATCTTGTGACTGAAAATGTGGAGGATGGTCATATTATTTTATGTGAAGATGCTTCTAATATTGTTTCACATCCTAATAAATCCAAACAAGTTAGTGTTCCTATGCTATCTGTTAGAATTGGTGATCATTGCTATTATGGTTTATGTGATATTGGTGCAAGTGTTAGTGCTATTCCTTATGAGCTTTACACGGAGATTATGCACGAAATTGGTTCTTGTGAACTTGAAGATATTGATGTGGTTATTCATCTGGCTAATAGAGAAACTATTTCTCCAATTGGTATTGTTCGAGATGTGGAAGTTCTATGTGGTAAGATTAAATATCCTGCTGACTTTTTGGTACTTGGTTCTGCTGCTAGTGATCATTGTCCTATCATTTTTGGTAGACCTTTTCTAAATACTTGTGGAGCTATTATAGATTGTAAGAAAGAGAAAATTTTGACTAGATTTGCTGGTGAACCTTATGAATTTAACTTTTCTAAATTTACCAAAACTCCTTATAAAGTTGATTTGCCTAGTAATGATTTTAAAATGGAGCAGTGTGCATCTATTGTTCTTGTTCCTAATAATCCTTTGCAGCAACATTTGGAGAATAGTGAAAGTGAAGCTTTTAGGAAAGAAAGAGATGAGCTTGAGGAAATTTTTCTTCGCCAACCTATTCTCAAGCATGATTTACCGGTGGAAGATTTGGGTACAACACCGCCACCAAAGGAAGATCCTGTTTTTGATTTAAAGCCTTTACCTGATAATCTTAAATATGCTCATATTGATGATAAGAAAATATATCCTGTTATTATTAGTTCTAAGCTTTCAGAGATTGAGGAAGAAAGGTTATTGGAAATATTGAAGAAACACCGAGGAGCTATTGGCTATACTCTTGATGATTTGAAAGGGATTTCTCCTTCTATTTGCCAACATGCTATTAATATGGAAGAAGATGCAAAGCCTGTTGTTGAACATCAACGTCGTCTAATTCCGAAGATGAAAGAGGTGGTAAGGAACGAGGTATTAAAACTTCTTGAAGCTGGTATTATATATCCTATTGCTGATAGTAGATGGGTTAGTCCTGTGCATTGTGTTCCTAAGAAGGGAGGAATGACTGTTGTGCCTAATGATAATGATGAGCTTATCCCTCAAAGAATAGTTGTAGGTTATAGAATGTGCATTGATTTTCAAAAAGTTAATAAAGTTACTAAGAAAGATCATTACCCTTTACCCTTTATTGATCAAATGCTAGAGAGGTTATCTAAAAATACTCATTTTTGCTTTCTTGATGGTTATTCTGGGTTTTCACAAATTGCTGTTAAAGCTAAAGATCAAGAGAAAACCACTTTTACTTGTCCTTATGGAACTTATGCTTATAGGCGTATGCCTTTTGGTTTATGTAATGCTCCTGCTACTTTTCAAAGATGCATGTCTGCTATTTTTCATGGTTTTTGCGAAAGTATTGTAGAGGTGTTCATGGATGATTTTTTGTCTATGGGAATTCTTTTGATAATTGCTTGCGAAACCTTGATAAAGTTTTGCAGAGATGTGAAGAAACTAACCTTGTTCTTAATTGGGAGAAATGCCACTTTATGGTTAATGAAGGAATTGTATTGGGACATAAAATTTCCGAGAGAGGTATTGAAGTTGATAGAGCTAAAGTTGAAGCAATTGAGAAGATGCCCTATCCGAGGGATGTTAAAGGTATTCGTAGTGTTCTTGGTCATGCTGGGTTTTATAGGAGATTTATTAAAGATTTCTCTAAAATTTCAAAGCCTCTTACTAATCTTCTTCAAAAAGATGTACCTTTTGTTTTTGATGATGATTGTAAAGAAGCTTTTGAAACTCTAAAGAAAGCCTTAACAACTGCTCCTGTAGTTGAACCTCCTGATTGGAATTTGCCTTTTGAAATTATGTGTGATGCTAGTGATTTTGCTGTAGGCACTGTTCTTGGACAGCGGGTAGATAAAAAATTAAATGTTATTCATTATGCTAGTAAGACTCTTGATGCTGCTCAAAGAAATTATGCTACAACTGAAAAGGAATTGTTAGCTGTAGTCTTTGCTTGTGATAAGTTTAGACCCTATATTGTTGATTCGAAAGTTACAATTCATACTGATCATGCTGCAATTAGATACCTTATGACAAAGAAAGATGCTAAGCCAAGGCTTATTAGATGGGTACTTCTGTTGCAAGAATTTGATTTACATATTATAGATAGGAAAGGTGCTGATAATCCTGTTGCTGATAATTTGTCTAGATTGGAAAATATTGCTTATGATCCTGTTCCTGTTAATGATAGTTTTCCAAATGAACAATTGGCTGTAATAAAGGTGAGCTCGCGAGAGAGCCCTTGGTATGCAGATTATGCTAACTTTATTGTTTCGAAGTATTTGCCTCCAACCTTTTCAGCTCAGCAAAGGAGGAAATTCTTTTATGACTTGAGGCATTATTTTTGGGATGACCCACACTTATATAAAGAAGGAGTAGATGGTATTATGCGAAGATGTGTTCCTGAATATGAACAACAGGAGATATTGAATAAATGTCATGGAAGTGTTTATGGAGGACATCACGCTGGAGATAGAACCGCGCAAAAGGTTCTACAATCAGGTTTTTATTGGCCAACACTCTTCAAAGATGCAAGGAAATTTATTTTATCTTGTGATGAATGTCAAAGAGTTGGTAATATCTCTAGACGCAATGAAATGCCTATGAATTATACTCTTGTTATTGAACCATTCGATTGTTGGGGATTCGACTTCATGGGTCCTTTCCCTTCTTCAGACGGTAACACTCATATACTTGTCGCTGTTGATTATGTTACTAAATGGGTAGAAGCTATACCTACAAAAAGTGCTGATGGTGAGACCTCTATAAAAATGCTTGTAGATGTTATATTTCCTAGATTTGGAGTACCTAGATATATTATGACTGATGGAGGTTCTCATTTTATTCATGGAGGTTTTAGAAAAACTCTTGCTAAGTATGGTATTAATCATAGAATTGCTTCCGCTTATCACCCTCAAACTAGTGGTCAAGTAGAATTATCAAATAGAGAGATTAAAGCTATTTTAGGAAAGACTGTTAATAAATCTAGGAAGAATTGGGCTAGCAAATTGAAAGAAGCACTATGGGCTTATAGAACTGCTTATAAAAATCCTATGGGAATGTCACCTTATAAAATGGTTTATGGAAAAGCTTGTCATTTACCTCTAGAACTAGAGCACAAAGCTTATTGGGCTGTTAGAGAACTAAATAAAGATCCTAAATTAGCCGGTAATAAGAGGTTGTTGCAATTAAGTTCTCTAGATGAATGGAGAAGTGAAGCTTATGAAAATGCTAAACTCTTTAAAGAAAAAGTTAAGAAGTGGCATGATAGAAGGATCATCAAAAGAGAATTTAATGTTGGAGATCAAGTTCTATTGTATCGGTCTCGTCTCAGATTCTTTGCAGGGAAATTACTCTCGAAGTGGGAAGGACCATATGTTGTTGAGGAGGTGTATCGTTCAGGAGCGAAAATTACCGGCGGGCCAAGGATGGTCAACACCGTAGAGCCGGGAACAACTAGGGCTGCGCAGGCCCCAGTCCCTCAGAGCGACGGCCCGCAAAGCCTCCTGGTCGCGCGCCGATGCAAATTGCAAGGGCGTGCCACCTGACCTATACCTGGTCAGGAAGGTGTGGATGATGCCTCGCTTAGTTTCCTGCAGGGCACACACGTACACATTAAATACGAGCCTCGATCGGCTCTCAGGTTATCCTGTGAATCGGCTCATGGAGCCGATCCACCCATGATTCGTCCAAGGTGGCCGAATATATGGTGGTCCTGCTTGATCAAGATAAAGCATATGAGATCCACGACGATTTGGTTTTCACCGCATAATCGGATCATCCTACTCACGATTGGGCCTCGCGCTCACGCACGGTGATCGTAAGCCAATCCTAGACAAGGCCTAAAAACCAACACGAGGTTGATCCTCGGAACATCCTGTCTAGGGCCAGCAAACTACACCCTACACGCCGCTGGATCCTCCAACCCTTTGTAAGGCCTAACTATTGCAGATATTAAACTAATCCTTGATGAATCAAGGAGCAACCGTAACGGATCAGATCTACTAAATAACGATCAAGCGGGGTGCCGCCCCTGCACCCATGATGAGGTACAAGGACGGCTAGATGCGCAAGGGTTGCACTACGACAGCATATGATACTAAGAACAATGCTAACCCTAACACATCTATGATAACTACGTTGCTCGCCATCAAAAAGGCTTCAGTACGAGCAACGCATGAACAACGTAGGCAGGCTCGTGCTGCCTAGATCGCAAGATGCGATCTAGGCAGCATGGTGCTTACCGGAGAAACCCTTGAGACGAAGGGGTTGGCGATGCGCCGAGATTGGTTTGTGTTGAACGTTGGTTGTTGTTTATTCCATAAACCCTAGATACATATTTATAGTCCAGGGGACTTTCTAATGTGGGCGTGCACCAAACCGTGCACGGGCCAAACTCTAACCCTCACACGACACGTATCCTAATATGTTACAGATACACGGGCCATTTAGCCCAAACTTGGTACACAAGGCCGATTCTCATATCTCTTCTATATGTATATCTTCAAATCCATCTTGATCGCGGCCCACCTCTGACTTGGTCAAATTCTGGTGATAACACATGCCCCCCTGGTTTTGGAAATGACATTTCCAAAATCATTACGCTTTCTTTCGTCGGGTCATGTCGTAGCAGAGCAGAACCGTCGCAGATCCTTCATGATGACGTCTTGCCTCCTCCTTCTCTGCACGATTTGACGGTTCTGGCACCACGTCCTCGGGAACTGCTTGGGCATTAAACCATATATTCCCCCTTTTATTCGGCCACTTCTCGTAGTTCTCTTCCTCATCCTCTTTGTACTAGTACCCTCCTTCACCACCATGTCCTCCTCTTCGTCGGATCTTTCTGCGCAGTCCTCCCTCCTCCGCGAGCCAACGCCGGAGTGGAACCCGGAGGAAGCCCATGCGGCCAACATCCGCCGCGCCATTGAGGCCGGGGACGAGCCAAGCCACGACTTCTCTACCTGGTCGAGGACGACCGTCCCTGACCGACGGGGAGAACGACCTCCGCTTCCTTACCAATGAGGAAGCGGTGGAGGAAAGCGACGGCGACCACCTTCTCTGGGACGGGACCCCCTCCTCCGAAGAGGAGGAGGAGGAGGAGGAGGAAGAAGATGACAACTCCTCCGATGAGCCGTCGGCCAAGCGCCACTGCCCCTGGCCCGGCAATCTCAGCGATTTCGACAGCGACGACGACGACGCTGATGAAGAAGACGAGGACAACGAAGGTCCTGCCGGCGGTCGCTACAGCAGCGACGATGAGCCGGCTGGGAGCAGCGCCGACGACGGCGATGATGGCGACGACGACGAGGGCAGCAACGGCCCCTAGATAGGGTCTTAGCTTAGGGCCAGCAGTAGCAGACGGGGCAATGTAGCCCCTAGGGTCTTCTTTTGAGAGCAATCAGCTCTTTATGTAAGAACTCTAGTTTGTCAATGAAGAATTTCCTCAACTCGATTTTGTCGACCTTCTTCACGGTAATTCAGCCGATTGCCCTTTATACCGAGCTTGCCGACTGCCAATCTGGTCGGGCTTAAGGAGCCGATGGCAATGCATCGGACTCTCATGGCAAATTCGAGAGAGATCCATCCGACCTCCACCTTCGGACGAGCCACCGTGCGATTCCCGGATGGAGATGCGATTTGATCTAAACGGAATGTTAGACTTTAGCGGCATCTCGTCCTCCTGACTTCTTTTTCCCTCTAGAGGTCTCAGACCATCGCAGAATTACTGAAGCTAATATTTTTGCGGAACAGGCGGTACTCGCCCACACTGTCCTTGTAATGCCTCATTTCTTCGTAGTCACATCTGGTCCAGAGCCCGTCAACGATCGTTGCCTCCCCCCATTACCTCCAGCCATTCCCTTCTGCAATAGTTCACCCTCTCTCGTCGAGTTGTGATGCAGAGCAAGCCGATTCTCAACCAAATCGGCTCAATAGAACAAGGAACCTAAAGGGCGGGCTGCCCCCCGAGCCTTAGCAGGCGAGGATAAAAGCAGACCAGCCGATTGAGCCACCATCGGCTTCCCAACTGTAGCGCCGTGTTAGGCTCAAAGAACCAGCACCTGGCAGGTTTTTGAAAGGTCAACAGCTCCCTTGATTCAAAGACCCTCAATGTAGTAGCCTTTCAGCCCCTCCCAGCTCCATTCACGCACCTTGCTGTTTTGAGTGGTTCATCATCTCGGGCAAACTGATGCAGCTTCTGGTGCAGGCTCCAGGAGACCATCGATGATCATTGGTTGTTCTCATGATCCTAACTGACCCGCAGGCTTGCGCAAACACTGCCGATTTGGTGATGGCTGCTCCATAAGACCTCGCTTGTAACGCTAGCGTCGGCTTTGCCCCATGAGACCTCAAACAAGATCACGACTCTTACCAGCCAACCCAGCGGGCTGGCCATCTGGTTCCGGGCAGGTGCCTACAACAAAGCCCTGTGCGTGTCACTCAAATGACTTGTATGTGGAAACTGATATTTTTGGCGACATCAGCACCGTTCCTCAGACAAGCTGTGATGCAGGGCCAGCCATTCCAAAAATCGGCTTCCTTAGCGAAGGCCTTCGCCGATCATATTGGCTCATCATCTTCTTCCGTTCAAGTCCTGCATCGGCCGTGCTCAAAATTTTTAAATTTTTAGGCCGATTTGTGTGTCGGCCCTCATATCTTCGTGTTTTATCCATCTAGGTGCCCCCCGAGCCGATTCTGTCAAGAAAATTGATGGTATCGGCTCTTTAGGTAGTCCCTGTTGGGTCAAATGTCGATCCCAGGCAAAATAGATGGTGGGGATAATTTTGGCCGATTGCTGGAATCGGCCTCCACGTTGCTTGCTCGGTGAAGGTTTTTGTAATGTTCCTTCACAAATTTTCTGGGGCCGATCACAAGGATTAGCCTCAACACATTTGTCCATCGATGTTGTTCTCGTTATACGGTCAGTCCGGTGGATAGAACCAGCCTTACCCCGTTCTTTGTCACATCGATGCGTTCGCAGTCGTCCAAATTGATGCCCGAGAGCGGTTCTTGACCTGATGCCTCCCAAATGCCCATGCCGGCTGTTGAAATCTCGGCTGAATCATCGGCGTGGACGACCTCCACTTCATCTCCATCCCACTGTATTAGGCATTGGTGCATCGTGGATGGGATGCAACAGTTGGCGTGGATCCAATCCCTCCCTAATATTACAGCATAGGTGCTTTTGCTGTCGACAACAAAGAACGTCGTAGGGATAGTCTTCCTTCCTACGGTCAGATCCACGTTTAGAACACCTGCGTCAGATGCTTGGCCGTTGAAATCGCTCAATGTTACATTGGTTTTGATTAAATCCGAGGTGGAGCGTCCCAACCGCCGTAGCATGGAGTATGGCATAATGTTGACTGCCGCTCCGGTGTCCACCAACATCTTATTGACAAGCTGCCCATTGATGTAACCTCGTAAGTACAGGGCCTTCAGATGCCTGTAACTCCCTTCTCGCGGCTTCTCGAAGATGACCGGCCGTGGGCCGCAGTCCAGTTGTGCCACAGGTGCTTCATATAACCTTGGAGCGCTAAATTCCGCAGGAAGGATGAAGACCATGTTTGTGCCAGCCGATGTTTCATCATCGGCTTTCCTTTGCTTAGGGCGCCACTCTTTTCTTTGTGGCCGACCTTCTTCATCCAGGGTTCGCTGAATTTTGGCGGCCAGGTCAGGCCGTGCCTTCCTCAGCGCGTGCAGATATAACCTTTCGGCTTCTTCCAACGCACGTAGTCGCTGAACCCTTCGTTTTTGGGAGCGGCTGAGCCCGTCAGGACACCATCTTGGCCGATGATACTTATCCTCTTCATCATCGTCCTCTAGTTCCTCGTGATCTCCCATCTGAACGGACTCAGTATGCTTGCTCCAAGGCGGGAGAGGCCCTAGACGCTCGAACACGGACACCTTAGCTGCCCTTCTCCTTTTGTTCACATTCTGGGCAATTGCCGATTGTTGGTAATCGGCTCATTCGGAATCCCAGCAGTGTCTGAAGAAGGGGCAGTCCCAGTGCCTATCCACGTTGTCCGGCTCCTCCCTCCGGCGCGACGCCGGACCCGTCGTCGTGGCCCCGTTCCGACGATACCTCGTTTGCATCAGACCGACGATATCCTTCATCGTCGTTATCGTAGCGGCGATGTCGGTCGTATGGCTGTTCATGTTTGCTGAGGGATGCTCGGTAATGGGCGTGGACGCCGTATGTTTCTCACCTCCTCCTCGGCCAGGTATCGTTTATCGTCGTCTTGGGGCCGGTCACGTGGAACGGCCTCCTCTTTCTCTTTGCCACGAGAGTGGCTGCTCTCTGCTTTGTCCGCGTCATGGCGAATCACGAACCCTGCCATATTGGCATCGAAAGAGAACCCTGGTTCTCTTATGGAGTGGCTGAGATCGACCGTGTTGACATCAGGCAACGGACGTGTGTCTCCGTCGAGCTTGATGCCGTGCGAACGGATCTTCCACAGGAGCCGACGAGTTCGGTTCCGAGGACCGCCTTGACCTTGTTATGCTTCTTCTTGAGCTTGTCAGGTCCTCGTACTTGACCGGAGTGCTTTCCGCCATCTCAGATGTAGATGGCGATGTGGTGGATGTTGAGGATTGTCCCACCGGGCGTGCCGAATGTGTTGACGTCGAAACCCACCGGCGGGCAGTGACTGTCAACAGTAGAGCCGGGAACAACTAGGGCTGCGGCTGGCCCCAGTCCCTCAGCGCGGCCCGCAAAGCCTCCCTGGTCGCGCGCCGATGCAAATTGCAAGGGCGTGCCACCTGACCTATACCTGGTCGTGAAGGTGGATGATGCCTCGCTTAGTTTTCGCAGGGCACACACACACATTAAATACGAGCTCGATCGGCTCTCAGGTTCTGTGAATCGGCTCATGGAGCCGATCCACCCATGATTCGTCCAAGGTGGCCGAATATATGGTGGTCCTGCTTGATCAAGATAAAGCATATGAGATCCACGACGATTTGGGGTTCTCACCGCATAATCGGATCATCCTACTCACGATTGGGCCTCGCGCCGCGCACGGTGATCGTAAACCAACCCTAGACAAGGCCTAAAAACCAACACGAGGTTGATCCTCGGAACATCCTGTCTAGGGCCAGCAAACTACACCCTACACGCCGCTGGATCCTCCAACCCTTTGTAGGGCCTAACTATTGCAGATATTAAACTAATCCTTGATGAATCAAGGAGCAACCGTAACGGATCAGATCTACTAAATAACGATCAAGCGGGGTGCCGCCCTGCACCCATGATGAGGTACAAGGACGGCTAGATGCGCAAGGGTTGCACTACGACAACATATGATACTAAGAACAATGCTAACCCTAACACATCTATGATAACTACGTTGCTCGCCATCAAAAAGGCTTCAGTACGAGCAACGCATGAACAACTGGCAGGCTCGTGCTGCCTAGATCGCAAGATGCGATCTAGGCAGCATGGTGCTTACCGGAGGAACCCTCGAGACGAAGGAGTTGGCGATGCGCCGAGATTGGTTTGTGTTGAACGTTGGTTGTTGTTTATTCCATAAACCCTAGATACATATTTATAGTCCAGGGACTTTCTAATTGGCGTGCACCAAACGCGCACGTGCCAAACTCTAACCCTCACACGACACGTATCCTAATATGTTACGATACACGGGCCATTTAGCCCAAACTTGGTACACAAGGCCGATTCTCATATCTCTTCTATATGTATATCTTCAAATCCATCTTGATCGCGGACCTTCACTTGGTTGCAGAGGAGGTATATCGTTCAGGAGCAATTAAAATTAGCTCTCTCCAAGGCAATGCCACACAAGTGGTGAATGGACAAAGACTCAAGCATTATATCTCGGGTGATTCTTATAATGTTGATGTTGATATTATTCAAGTGGAAAACACCGAGGCTTTCATCAAAGGACAAATTGCCGCCAGAACTCGACTTTGAATAGGTAACAGTATAGGTAATAAAAGTCCGCGTTTACTTTCCGAACATTATTTCTGCTGTTTTTTAGAAAATATGAATTACGGTCCAACCAGTGGGAAAAAGACGCGAGGGCCCGTCACCACAGGCCGCGGCCCCACCCTGGCCGCGCCGACCTATGGTGACGGCACCTCGGGTCCTGCTTCACTCGTCACTGAACCTCTCCTTATCGTAAAAATATTTGCTATATAATCCCCGGACCTGGAGGTCCGTAATATCGTTTCTCGTCGTGTTTGTTTCTGAAATGTTTTCGATTTGTTTTGATCTAGAAGCACCATGGTCTCCAACAACAAAGACAAGGGGCCTTGGAGGGAAGAGATGGATGAGAGGATCGTAAGGAGAAGGAGAAGATAGTCGGCAAAAGGAGAGGGAAACTACGAGGAGTGCCAATTTTGGTGGGATCGGTTAATACGTTTTTTCTATAATAATGCAGGGAGCTCTTCCGCCTGCTCTGGACCTCGATTCTTTCCCTTGTGTGGAGGAAGCAATACGGGCTTATGAGTTTTGTGATCATATCGTGCTCTAAGAAGGGAAGTGGAGATACTTCAGAGGAGAACCAGCGACTTCACAGAATGCTGGAATATTACTCAAATTCAAGACAAGGTCACACCCACACTCGGGTAATAATGAGTCTCTTCTGTTTTGGTGCAGAATTGCAAAATTGAGAAGCTGAAGCTGAAGGAGATCCTTATGAAGCGCGAGAAGAATCCATCACCATCATCACGAAGGAGTAATTCATCATCGGTATTGGCATCCCCTTGGTTTGTTCCAAGCTTGGGGAGTGCCGCGGTATCACATCATCATTACCTTTATCTTTTACTATCAAGTAGTGTCATATCATGAGTAAGGAAGTTATCATATGGAATAGTATGCAATGTGGAAGTATCTCTCTTAGTTAGTTATCTATGTATCCGTTGGTGTGAGTTATCGTTATGGAATATTAATGAGAAGTCTTATCATTTACTTTTTGCACACCTTATTTTAGTTTGCAATCTCCATTATATGATTACTCTTGACATGAGTATTGATATCACTTTGGGAGCATAAGTAAATCTATTTGGTTTTGGCAAACTTAGCATTGGTCAATAGCAACAACACCCTGATGTTTAATGAAGGAGAGAAATACACTTAGATACATTACTCCATTATCTCTATGCTTAGTATTCTTAAGTTAAAATTGCTTGTGCTTATGAGAAAGATGCATGATTGTTCTATCATATGTATATTTGTTTGTTTCCCTCAACCTTTATGCTTGCTATCAAACCTTGCTAGCCAAAGACCTGTATCGAGAGGAATGCTTCTCATACATCCATAACCTTAGACCAAACCTATGCCATTTGTGTCCACCATACCTACCTACTACATGGTATTTTCTGCCATTCCAAGTAAATACTTCTGTGCTACCTTTAAATTATTCAAACTACTACTCTTTATTTGTGTCAATGTTTTATAGCTCATGAGGAAGTATGTGGTGTTTTATCTTTCAATCTTGTTGGGCGGACTTTCACCAATGGACTAGCGGCACATCCGCTTATCCAATAAGCAATAAGAGCTGGCAACGGGGTTCCCAGCCCCAATTAATAACTTTCATTAATAATTCTCTTCACATGTTTTGCTCTGAGTTATCAGTAAGCAACTTAATTTTGCAATAGACACTCCTCCATGGTATGTGAATGTTGGAAGGCACCCGAGGATTCGATTATGGATTGAGAAAGCCAAGGTTGGGGGGAGTGTCACCCATAATAAAACTAAAATACATGTGTAAACAAAATAGAAGGGGGATGATCTACCTTGCTGGTAGAGATGCCGTCCCTCATCTTTGAAGGTTCGTTTGGCAAGGGGTTAGAGTGCCCGCTACCATTCGTTGACAACAACAAACACCGCTCAAATCTTACTTTTATTCTCTTTATATGATTTCAAAACTTGAAAGCTCTAGCACATGATTTAATCCCTGCTTCTCTCGCGAAGGGCCTATCTTTTACTTTTATGTTGGTCGGTAAACCTATTTCCTCTATCTCAAGCAAGCAATTGAGTTGTTGTGAACCAATCATTTATGCTGTGATCCGGTTAATCATGTCTTTTATACTTTCTTGTTTAGTACCAATTTTATCTGAATGAATATGACTTTGAAGTTATCAATGATTATGAAGAGATTGTCATGCTTAAATAGGAAGGTTCAGCTATAAAATCTAATATGAAAGCTTTGCTTAGAAGTATAATCCGTTAGTAGTTCTCTGACCAAGAACAAAGTTTGCCATCACCAACTATGATTTCTTATGCACCTTTACTTGTGATTTCTCTTTACCTATTTCAAGATGAGTTATATGAGGAAGTTTTACTAGAATGTCTTGTGTGAATGAATATGATGCTTCTTGTCCGTATTTTATTTATCGACTCTTCACTCCATAAACATGTGGTCTTGTTTATCGAGCTCAGTTTCGCTTGGGGACAAGCGAGGTCTAAGCTTGGGGGAGTTGATACGTCCAATTTGCATCACTATTTTGTATCATAATTTGCTGTTATTCATTGATATATTTCATATTGGGACACAATACTTATGTTATTTCATCTATTTTGCATGTTTCATCATCATTGGAGGATCAAGCACCGGAGCCGGGATTCTGGAAAAAGCACCGTCGAACGCAATATTTCGGAAGATCAACTGGAAGGGAATTTGAAATTTCCTATTTTCCAGATGACGGAGGGAGCCAAAAGGGGGAGCAAAGAGGAGCCACTGTGGGCCCACCAGGGCGGCGCGGCCCAGGCCAGCCGCGCCACCCTGTGCTCTGGGGGCCCAGCCCCTTTCGCCTCCTTTTCTTCGCGTACTCCTTCGTCCAAACCTAAGCCACAGAGAGGACCTCACGAAGGGTTACAGCCGCCTCTGTGGGGCGGAGAACACCAGAGAGAAAGAGCTCTCCGGCGGGCAGGAATCCGCCGGGGAAATTCCCTCCCGGAGGGGGAAATCGACGCCATCGCCATCGTCATCGAGCTGGACATCATCTCCATCATCATCATCATCATCTCCACCATCTACACCGCCATCACAACCGCTGCACCTCGTCATCGCTGTAGCAATTCGGGTTAAATCTTGATTGTTTGATAGGGGAAACTCTCCCGGTGTTATTCTATACTTGTTGTAGATGCTATTGAGTGAAACCATTGAACCAAGGTTTATGTTCAGATTGTTATTCATCATCATATCACCTCTGATTGTATTCCATATGATGTCTCGTGAGTAGTTCGTTTAGTTCTTGAGGACATGGGTGAAGTCTAAATGCTAGTAGTGAATTATGGTTGAGTAATATTCAATGTTATGATATTTAAGTTGTGGTGTCATTCTTCTAGTGGTGTCGTGTGAACGTCGACTACACGACACTTCACCATTTATGGGCTAGGGAGTGCATCTTGTATTCGGTTGCTAATTGGGTTGCCGGAGTGACAGAAACCAGCCCCCGTTAGTATATCGATGCAGGAGGGATCGCAGGATCTCAGAGTTTAAGGTTGTGGTTAGATTTATCTTAATTACTTTCTTGTAGTTGCGGATGCTTGCAAGGGGTATAATCACAAGTATGTATTAGTCCTAGGAAGGGCGGTGCATTAGTGTAATACCCCGGAATTTTCGGAGCAGTTTTGACTTAACCCATGAGAGCGTTAACCGAAAATTGACTGTTGGATGGTTAGTCGTTTACTAAATCAGAGCGCTTGGTTGAGTTGTTCTTGTCGAGTTGATCGAAAAATGATTTATTACATCTTTTATTCGGAGTTCGGATGAACTTTGAAGAGCCACTTTAGTTTTGCCACTAGATAAATTGGGGAATAGAAAAAAAAGGCAGAAAACCCATACAGGTTCGGTTAAGATAAAGGGAGAGGAAAATAAATAAATAAAAGCCAACCAGAGCCTGTTGTCGCCCACGCACCTAGGCTCGCCCCAGACCCCAAACCAACCGCCGCCGCTGCTTAGGGTTCTCCCGCCGCCACCGCAGTCTGTGACTCGAGGAACGCGGCCGCCCGCTGTTCTTCCTCGTCATCCGTCCGACATCTGAAGGGAACGCGGGGACAACTGCTGCATCGATCTGGTTCTAATCCAGGTACCTATTGCTGTCCCGTGGTTGGCCATGATAGCTAGCAAGAGTAGTAGTAGATTCGTGCTGATTGAGTAGTCCGTACAGGTGGGCGATTTGCTCTATTCCTTGTTGATATGAAGTATATAATCCACCACTCCATTGAATATAATTCTATTCCTGGAATCGATCTGTAGCAAGCAGCCAAACTTGATCTCTGTAATTGATTCCGGTTACTGATAGTACTAGTATTACTAAGTGTATTTTCCTATACAGTGCCGGTAATAGCTATATAAGATTTTGATGGCTGCCTAATTGGAACTACTAATGGACATTGTCTAGCTATCTACCTGGGACTTCTTGAGAAACATACACAATCTATCGGATTGGAATTAATAGTTTGACCTGGACGTATTGGTAACCTAAAACATGTGAAGCTCATATTGTAAATTGAAATTCAACAGAAAAGAAAGAATAGAGAGACAAGCTGCAGTTTCATATGTGCGGACATAGCTTTATCACAGCAGCATGATTTAACCTGGGACATGATGTTCAGTATAGACGATTTTAAATATACAGTTTCCGAGTTATCTTAGAATAGTTTCTGATAGAAGGTTTACACACAGGTTGGTGAGCTTTCAGGTTGAGGATTCTTCAGTTTAACTGTCGTGTTGAGGCAAGTGCATGACGAACCTCATTTCTTTACGCTTGGTTGTGTTGTTGGTTGTGCTCTCAGCGTGATTGGTTCTTATTTGGTACTTCTTCGATTCGATACTTTCCTTTCAAACTTAAGAGATTGCAGGTTGGTAAATTCCGAGCCAACACTGCGGTAGGTTGGTAAGTCCGAGCCAACACGCTGGTAAACTCCGAGCCAGCACTACCAGCCCATAGTTCAGTTTTCCTATATATTCAGTGTTTCAGAGTGAAGTTCTAATGGTGCTCATCGATTAATGTTCTTACGGTTTCATATTGTACTTGCTGAGTATTTCTGTACTCATCCTTGCGTTTTATTTGGTTTTCAGGTACTAAATAAGCGACATGCATGGGAAGCGGGCGTAGCACCACACATCACTCGATCACATCACATTTCCTTATACCTAGAAATACATATATACACAGTAGCCATAAACAATTAGTTGAGTATTTGGTATTCCCTATTTGAGTTTCCTAAAACCATCTGTTGTGAACCTTTGGTGGATCTAGTACCACTTATAACTATTAGTTGAATTGTGAGCTATATACATGTTAATGGTCAAATATTTGTAAACTATTTGTTGCGGATCTTCTTATAAATAAAGGAGGTGCTGCCCGATTTTAGCATTCCTCCTAGACTTGAGTTATTGAGATAGTGTGGTAGCATCGCCATGTATGGAAAAAACATGGGATGTTACAATTAGCATAGGTTCACCCACACAACACTTATCAAAACAATGAAGATTATTAAACCACATGAAGCGAAAGTACTAGACTAAAATCCCCGTGTGTCCTCAGGAACGTTTGGTCATTATAAGTAAACAAACCGGCTTGTCCTTTGTGCTAAAAAGGATTTGGACTGCAATTATTTCTCTCGCATTTTATTTACTTGTACCTTTTGCTCATCAAGCCCCTGAATTTGTAGCATTTACAGTGAATCCTTGGCCCTGCTTCCAGCTGATGCTCTCGTTGGGATCGACATCTATTCGAAGATACTTCAATACTTGCCGCGGTACTACTCTTCCTCTTTTGCTTAGGAGACGGCGAAGCCTGAGGAGACGGCTCATGCACATGACAATCATCACGCACAGGAGAATCATCATCGTGCAGAGGAGAATCATCACGCGGAGGAGACTGCGGCGGAGTATTCTCACGCGGAGGAGACGGCGGCGGAGTATTCTCACGCGGAGGAGGCTTAGAACGAGATGGAGGTGGCATGCTTGGCTTCGAACCTGGAAACACAATGTTCTCCTTCCGCCATTGAACGGTGGTTCTACGTGCTTGTCCCAGTTCGTTGATTTCCCCATCTTCACCTGCTGGTTGCTCAAGGACCATCTGCTCATAATTTGCCATCACTTCATCCACAATCACAATAGCAAAGTCATATGGGACCGGACGACAATGGTAAGTCCTTGTAGGTAAGAAAATGCCGACCGCCGCCTTGAAGGATAGGTTGAAAACTTTAACATATAGCTCACAAGGACGGCTCTCAGTGAGATCATCCACGGGGGGGTAGCGAGGAGGCTCGACCACCTCATCATTAATATGATCGGCCTGCTGAGAGGAAGCTACGCTGCTTTTCCGGTATTGAGATTGCAGCGGAACGATAGCTTCAACCAATGCAGCATCTATATGTTGCCCCTAAGCCATCTGGGATGTAAGTACTTCGTTTACTTTGGACAATTGGGCTTGCATGAGGCTAAAACCACTCTCTAAGCACGCTATGCGGTCTGTTTCCCTTGCCTTTCTCCTCTCATGGCTTTTATCAGGAAATCTCTTCCTTTCCGCAGCAAAGCCATACTTCCACGGAACGGAGCCTTCGGTGCCACGTGTTCGTCCGCCGTGTTCTTTGTTCCCAAGGGCGCGTGTCAGCTCATCGTCCTCTCTATCGGGCCGGAACCTCCCCTCCTCCACGTCCTTATGTGCTTTTTCCAGGGCTTCAACGGGGCCCTTCAGATGTGCTTTGTTATAGATACACTTCCCTGTTTCTGGGTGTAACTTTCCCCCAATCCCGTAGAACCACTCCTTCATCCGTTCGATCCAACCGTGTGTCCCTAATCGGATCCCTTTCTTGGTCAGTTCCGCCTCAGCTGCTTGCCACTTAGGACGGTTAGCCCTGTAGCCACCTGGGCCCAAAATTTGGTGATATTTCTTCAACGCAGCATCGGCCTTATTTGTTTCCGACCTTTTCTTAAATTCTTCTGACTCCGTGTTGTACTTCACGAATTCGTTCCAGTGATCTTTTAACTTCTCACTGTTCGGAGTCTTCTTTTCCTTGATAAGGCCGCGCAATCTTTTCTTGTGTGCCTTGAATAGTTCGGCCATCTTCTTCAAAGCAAATTTCTTCACTGCCTCCTCCATCTCTGCCTTTTTAGCGGCATCCTCCTCTGCAGGTACTAAGTTGAAATGTGCCATGAGCTTGATCAGAAGGTTGCGTTTGGCTACATCATCGATATAAAGACCTTGAGCTTCTTCCTCTGCAGACAGCTCTAGTCCCTTCGGCCTATGCCATTCTCGAACGGTGATCGGGATGCAGTCCCTAACAAGCACTCCGCATTGACTTATAAATAATTTTGCATGCTTGGCGGGAGCAATCGGTTTACCACCCGCATCGATCTCGGTGATGTCGCGCCTAACACCGTCGCTCAACATTTTGGCCGGGCCTCGCTTCGACTTTACAGAAGAAGTGCTCGATCCGAAGGGCTAAAAAATAAAGAATTCATTGTCAGTACAAATTAGTTAATGCATCTAGTCAGCACCGGCGGCTTAATTTATATACCTCGGTGATAACTACGGTTCCATCACCGGAGCCATTATGTTCTTCTTCCTCACCGGAGCCCTCTCCTCCTCGTTCAATATTCTCCGCTCCCTCACCGGACTCATTCAAAAAAGATGCGGTGATATCGTCACCGCCATTATCCGGAATACCGTCGCCACCATCATCAAAAGTACCGTCGGCTACGAGGTCAGCCATGAACTGTTCATCCTCTTCGTTTCTGTATCCATCCATGCTTTCTGCAACGACTTGCAAAGTTATAGGCCGGAAGCATCATGTATGATCACATATATAGATATTAATTAAGGATAATGCAGAAAACTGAAATTGGAGTTACATATATAGTTATTAATTAAGGATCGATAATATAGTGCTGAAAGCAGATAGTGCAGTTACATGCGTACATAAATCTTATTTAACCCTAATACATCGATCAGTACAACCTCTCAACTGCGCCGACCGGGTGCTGAACCGCGCCGGCTGAACACCCATAGCCACGGAACAGTAACATGGTCATAGCTAATGTGAGATCCCTGCATAACTGACCATCCGATCCTATACATGGTGTCTAACGCATACATGTACCGGCGAACATGCTCGTCCTCCTCTATAATACGCTGAGCTACCACCTCCGGCAGGTCCGGCTCCCTCTGAAACGACGTGGCCCACGCGACCTCCACCAGAGAATATCCGGGTCGACGACGGGACCCGGATTCCGCACCAAGGTGCGCGCCCCGGAAGATAACACCTCCCAGTGCCACCCCGGCGGAGCCCAGTCCCGTCCTCCCCCATCGACAACATCTCTCCAGAATGGACCCTCCACACGCAGGCTGGCGCGGCATATCGTAGCTACGAAACTAATTCATATATGTACTAATGTAAATAAAAAAACATGATATTGTGCTAAATTAAATAACTTCACTACTTTTTACTAACAAATATTTGTAACATATAATGTCACTCACTGCTTTTTTACTAACAAAAATTTCTAACTAATAAAATTTATCTAACAAATATTACTTTATATTCTAACATGTAAATATTTCTAACATATAATTTCCACAACTTTTTAAATTTCAATATTTGAATTTGAATAACTTATTTCTAACAAATATTTTTTTCACAACTTTATTCTAACTATAATTTTCACTATTTTTTTCTAACATATAAATTTGTATCTATCAAGTACTTCTAACTAATTTTTCTAACTAATATTTGTAACTAATATTTCTAACTATATATTATTTCTAACTAATATAAATTTCACTATTTTTATATAACAAATTTTTGAATTATAACTATACTAATAATATAGTAACAACTATATATATGTATAATAACAATATATATAACACCTATCTAATTAACAACTAAGAAATAAACTAACAAATATACTAACAAATAAACTAACAAATATACTAACAATATACAAATTTTATAAATAAAAATAACAACAATAAAAATGAAAAATAAATAATAAAGAGGAGGGCGCCGGGGGCTTACCTTGCCGTCGGAGAGGAGGAGCGCGGCGGGAGGCGCAACGCGGAGAGAGGGCGGCGGGCGGCGGGCGGCGGCGCGGTCGAGAGGCGGCGGCGGGTGGAGAGAGGGTCGGAGCGCTGCGCAGCGGCGGAGGAGCACACGGCGTCGGAGAGAGAGGAGAGGGGCGGCGACGAGCGCGCGAGGCACGGCGGCGACGCGCGCGAGGCGCGGTGGGCGGCGACGGCAGCGGCGGCGCGGTGGGCAGCCTCACGGCGTCCAGCGCCGTCTCTGCGGGATTGATCTCCGCGGAGACGAAGTGTTTTCTTTTATACCGCCCCCCTTTAGGCCCGGTTCGTGGCATGAACAGGGCCTAAAGCCCCCCCTTTGGGCCCGGTTTGTACCACCAACCGGGCCTGAAGGCCTTTTTTCGCCCCATTTTCGCCGAAAATGAGCCTTCAGGCCCGGTTTATGGCACAAACCGGGCCCTTAAAATTTAGAACTTTTTTGTTCCCGCCTTATTTCAAATCAAAAATAGGGCTATGATATATCAAAATGTTCAGAAAAAGAAGGTCTATCCAATAAAAGTGTAATTTACATATGAATTTGAATATAAATTGACATAATTTATGAATTTGAATTTGAAGCCATGCCACACGTGTCCCTTCCCGTGCCACGTGTCGCCGTCTCTTCCACGTGCCTCGCCCCGCCGCCGCCGGCGTGCGACGTGTAGACGCCGCTTCCACGTGCCATGCCCCGCCGCTTCCCCGCGCCACATGTTGCCAAACTTGCCGCGTCGCTTCTCGTGCTATAAAGCGCCGCGTGCGCGAGCAACCACACGTCGCCGTTGCCCCCGCTCATTCGTCTCCGGGATGCCGCCGCGCCGTCGCGGCTCGTCCGGTTTCCGTGGCGTCCGAGCGCGTCCGAACGGTAGGTTCTACGCCGAGATGCGCGCCGGTGGCTTCCGCCTCACCCTCGGCACGTACAACACGCTGGAGCTGGCGGCGCGCGCTTACGACGCGGCGCGTGGCGATTTCGGCGGCCACGGCGCGACATGAACTTCCCGGACGTCGAATCGCTAGAGGAGGCGGAGTTCCTCGCGCCAACGCCGTGCCTCGTCGACGACGAGGACCGTCGCCGCCACCGCCAGGTGCAGCGCCGGATCGCCATCGCCGAGCACGATGAGGAGTTGATGCGCCAGTGGAGGGCGCAGTTCCCCAATGACGTCGACAACACCGACGCGTTCTTCGCTGACCTCGAGCACATCGTAGGTCCCACAGGCGCCACCGTCGGGCCGTCGCCGAGTTCGAGCTCGACAACCCGAATACAACTTGGGCCGACAACGACCCTCGGTGGGAAGACATTTGGACCGAGACAACCTCCGACGACGAGTAGATCGACTAGACTAGTTGTTTATCTATTTTGATTGTATTTTCAATAAAGTCGTTGTCGATTGATTTAGTTTAAATTTAGTTTATATACCCCTTTTATCCCAAAGCTGGTGGCTTCATTGTGGCTGAGGCTGATGATGCAAATTTTATTACGATTGAACTGGAATTAAAGTACAGAGCTCAACTGAAAATTAAGATACATGGTCAGATTCGACTGTTGGAGTCATTCAGTCATACTCGTGTCTAGCCCTATAGTACTCGCCACTATAGTCGTCGTAGTCGCCGTCATCATCGGAGCTGGCATCGGGGTCGCGGTAGTCGAACCTCGGCGGGTGAGCACGCGTGGGCTGGGACTGAGGGTAGCGCAGGCGGGGGCCACGGTAGGCCATGACGCCCTGGAGAGTCCGGCCGCGCCACCACAGCCGACGGCCGGCCTCGTTGAAGTTCGAACGAGGCGGGCCGTCCTCCTCGTGCCTGGCAAGCGCACTCTCACGCCGATTGATGAAGAAGCTTTCCCAAGTCGGGCTGTAGTCGGGATGCCACTGGGGATTCCTCCGCTGCTCTGGCGTGAGCTCGAAGTAGTAGTGGTTCGTGATGGCCATCTCGCGCGCCACACCTAGAGGGACAGGAGGGACCGGTACGCCTCCGACGCTCAGCAACCAGCCGGTCGGGACGCGGTAGCCCGGCGGGCAGGGGTAGTTCGAGGCGCAAAGCGCCTCCGCCTCCCGGGGGGTTAGAGATACAATGGAAGCCATGTGACAGAGTGATGAGGTTTCCAGATATGAGTGTAGAGATGTGATATGTAAATGGCCAACCCTACATATATATATAGTGAAAAAATGGCGGGAAGAGGTG
This sequence comes from Lolium multiflorum, assembly GCA_030979885.1. Classification (NCBI taxonomy): domain Eukaryota; kingdom Viridiplantae; phylum Streptophyta; class Magnoliopsida; order Poales; family Poaceae; genus Lolium; species Lolium multiflorum. The sequence continues at coordinate 221,083,274 of CM061749.1, read as the reverse complement.
GAACGCGCGGGAAGAAAAAGGCGGGAAACTTTCATCCCGGGTGGGGGCTCAAACCGGGACAATAGATGGGAGGCTTCATCTCGGAGAGGCTTATCTGGTTTTTGCATTATCTGGGGGGGCTTACTTGGGGAGGATTAGTCAGGCAAACATTAGTCTCGGCTGGTGGGTACAACCGGGACTAAAGATGTTTTTTTCTTATCATCTAACAAAACTGTCGGTGGGATAAGGACGTGTGGGTAACCTTTAGTCCCGGCTGGTGGGTGCAACCGGGACAAAAGATGTCGGCCGGATAAGAACGCATGGGTGGACGCACTGCTCGATGAGATAAAGCATGTAGCGCACGACGCCCTGTCGAAGAACAAGACAAAGTAGAAGCGGTGCAGTGCCTATAAAAGGAGCATCGATACGCCTTGCCAAGCAGATCAACAAGCCAAGCAGAGTTTCATTCCCATGGATGAAGGAAAGGGTTGGGAAATCTCCCGTGGCACAGCTTCTCGAAGATGTCGTTGGTGCACATGCCCTACGGCATCTTCGGAGGCTGTGCCTCGGAAAAATTTCCCGGCAAGCCCGTGAAAGACTACATCTCCTCTAACAGTGTGGGGGAAAGGGTTGGGAAATCTCCCGTGGCACAGCTTCTCGAAGATGTCGTTGGTGCACATGCCCTACGGCATCTTCGGAGGCTGTGCCTCGGAAAAATTTCCCGGCAAGCCCGTGAACGACTATATCTCCTCTAACAGTGTGGGGGAAAGGGTTGGGAAATCTCCCGTGGCACAACTTCTCGAAGATGTCGTTGGTGCACACGCCCTACGGCATCTTCGGAAGTTGTGCCTCGGAAAAATTTCCCGGCAAGCCCGTGAACGATGACATCTCCACTTTTAGTATCTTACATACAGTTATGATTACACAAAAATAAATGGGAAATTGATTGCCATGTTGAGATACTCATTTGTGCCATGAACTTTCTTCAATTAACTTGATGATGGAGCATCTTCATCATTTAATCTTCTTCGTCCGTAACCATGGAGCATCTTCATCATTTAACTTGATGCTTGAGTCAATGTTCACTGTGAAGGGTGGAATTTCATCAAACTTATTATAATCTTCTGACATGTCTGTCTTGTCCTCCACTCCTACGATGTTTCTTTTTCCAGAAAGAACTATGTGGCGCTTTGGCTCATCGTATGATGCATTCGTTTCCTTATGTTTCCTTTTTCTTTGTTTGGTAGACATATCCTTCACATAGAAAACCTGGGCCACATCCTTGGCTAGGACGAATGGTTCGTCTATATACCCAAGATTGTTGAGATCCACTGTTGTCATTCCATACAACTTGTCTACCTGAACCCCGCCTCCTGTTTTCTTGACCCATTTGCACCTAAACAAAGGGACCTTAAAAGAAGGTCCATAGTCAAGTTCCCATATATCCTCTATGTAACCATAATATGTGTCATTTGGGCCATTGTTGTTTATTGCATCAAAGCGGACACCACTGTTTTGGTTGGTGCTCTTTTTATCTTGGGCGATCGTGTAAAATGTATTCCCATTTATCTCGTACCCTTGGAAAGTCAATACGTCGAAGATGGTGTCTGGGCCAACAAGTACAGCTGATCTACAATACTGTTGTTATTCATGAGATGTTTTTGCAACCAACCGCCGAATGTCGACATGTGTTCACGTCTAATCCAATCCTCCGACTGCCTCGGGTTCTGGGAGCGTACAAAATTCTTGTGGTCATTGATATACGGAGCTACCAAGGTGGAACTTTGTAGAACTGTGTAGTGTGCTTGAGTGAAAGAAATCCCGTCCCTACATATCATTGATTTCCTTCCTAGCGTGCCTTTTCCACTTAGTCTCCCCTCATGACGTGATTCAGGAACACCAATCGGCTTAAGGTCAGGAATAAAGTCAACACAGAACTCAATGACCTCCTCTGTTCCATAGCCCTTGGAGATGCTTCCTTCTGGCCTAGCACGGTTATGAACATATTTCTTAAGACTCCCATGAACCTCTCGGGGGGAACATATTGTGTAGAAACACAGGACCGAGAATGGAAATCTCATCGACCAGGTGAACGAGGAGATGCGTCATAATATTGAAGAAGGATGGTGGGAACACCAGCTCAAAACTAACAAGACATTGGACCACATCATTCTGCAACCTCGGTAGAATTTCTGGATTTATCACCTTCTGAGAAATTGCATTGAGGAATGCACATAGCTTCACAATGGGCAGTCGAACATTTTCCGGTAGAAGCCCCCTCAATGCAATCGGAAGCAACTGCGTCATTATCACGTGAGAGTCAGGTTTTGGAATTTTTCTCTGCCATATTTATTATTCCCTTTATATTGGAGGAGAAGCCAGACGGGACCTTGATGCTGCTCAGCATTCAAAAAAGATTTCTCTGCTTTTGTAAGAGCGTAGCTGGAGTAATAAAGTCCTCTATCTTTCTCATGCGTTTGTCGGGGTCTTTCATACGTTGTGGTCCTCTCGTGCTTCTGGTGTATCTTTTGACTTCCCGTACACGTGCATCACATCGATTGAAGAGCGGACCTCTAATACTTTCCAATAGGGTAGATCCCAAAATATAGATTTATTCTTCCACATGGGTACGCGCTTATCAGCGCCGTTAGGAACAGACCGTCCGCCAGGACCCTTTCCAAATGTTACATCTAGATCCTTGACCATACCTAATATATCAGCACCATTACGGTCGGCAGGCTTCTTCCGGTGATCTGCCTCACCCTTGTAATGCTTGCCTTTCTTTCTTACGGGATGGGTATGCCTAAGAAATCGACGATGCCCCAGGTACACAACCTTCTTACATTTATCCAAATAATCACCTTCGAGCTCATCTAAACAGTGCGTGCATGCATTGTATCCCTTGTTTGACTGTCCTGAAATGTTACCAAGAGCAGGCCAATCATTGATGGTTACGAAAAGCAGCGCTCGTAGGTCAAATTCCTCCTGCTTGTACTCGTCCCACACAGGTACACCTGCTATGGACCACAGCTGTAGAAGTTCTTCGACTAATGGCTTCAGGTACACATCAATGTCGTTGCCGGGTTGCTTCGGGCCTTGTATGAGCACTGGCATCATAATGAATTTGCGCTTCATGCACAACCAAGGAGGAAGGTTATATATACAAAGAGTCACAGGCCAGGTGCTATGGCTGCAGCTCTGCTCTCCAAAAGGATTCATGCCATCTGTACTTAGACCAAACCTTAAGTTCCTTGCATCCTTTGCGAAGTACGGGAAATGTCTATCGATTTTTCTCCACTGAGACCCATCAGCAGGGTGTCTCAACATCTCGTCTTTCTTACGGTCTTCTTTGTGCCATCGCAACAACCTAGCGTGCTCTTTATTTCTGAACAAGCGTTTCAGCCGTGGTATTATTGGAGCATACCACATAACCTTGGCAGGAACCCTCTTCCTGGGACACTCGCCCTCAACATCACCCGGGTCATCTCGTCTGATCTTATACCGCAATGCAGTGCACACCGGGCATGCATCCAAATTCTCGTACTCACCGCGGTAGAGGATGCAGTCATTAATGCATGCATGTATCTTTTGCACATCTAATCCTAGAGGGCAGACAACCTTCTTCGCTTCGTACGTACTGGCGGGCAATTCGTTACCCCTTGGAAGCTTCCTCTTCATTATTGCCAGCAACTTTCCAAATCCTGAGTCAGTGACACCGTTCTCTGCCTTCCATTGCAACAACTCCAGTGTGGTACTTAACTTTTTATGGCCATCTTCGCAAGTTGGGTATAACAATTTTTTGTGATCCTCTATCATCTGGTCGAAGGCCAACCTTTCCTTTTCAGTCACATTCTATCCTTGCATCAGCAATGGCCCGACCAAGATCATCATCAACAGGCTCATCTGGTGCCTCTTGATCTTCTGCTTCATTGTCTTCATTGTCTGCAGCATCACCGTATTCAGGGAACATGGGATAGCTGTCATCTTCCTCTTCCTCTTCTTCATTGCCTTCCATCATAACCCCTCTTTCTCCGTGCTTGGTCCAACAATAGTAGCTGGGCATGAAACCTTCCCGCAGAAGGTGGCCGTGAATGGTACTCGAGTGAGCGTAATTTACGATATTCTTACAGTCAACACATGGACAATACATAAAGCCACCATGTTTGTTTGCCTCAGCCACGGCGATGAAATTCTCCAGGCCCGAAGTGAACTCGTCAAAGCGTCGGTCAACATACATCCATTGCCGATTCATCTGCATGATATAACTAAGATTATCAAAAACCATTACAGAAAATCACGATTAGTGAACGATATTTATATATATACACATGCATTTTATCAATGACAGATGAAAGGATAAAGTTGTTAACCTTGATCGAGAAAAGAAAAAAAACAGTTAAGTGCGGCTTGTTTTGTGTGAACTCAAGTGGCAAAACCTCTTAGGCAATTCATCGAACACCTCTTGTGCATGTGAAGAGAGCAAACAACATACACCCCTTCTTGTGATTTGAAGTGGAAAAATGGCCAAGTGTGGCTCACCATGGGCAGGGGCAAGGATATATAGGCTGATCGCGACTTTGTCCCGGTTGGTATTCCAAACCGGGTCAAAAGGGGGGCCTTTGGGCCCGGTTTGGATTACCAACCAGGACCAAAGGCCGACACGGCCTGCCACGCCCTCCCGAAGGGCCTTTAGGCCCGGTTTGTCTCTCAAACCGGGACCATTGCTCCTCATTGGGCCCGGTTTCTCTGAGCGGTGCCATTTTCTGCCAGGGGCTTGGGACGAAAGGCCTGTTCTCCACTAGTGTAGGCCAAGGATCAAGATAAAGATTATGGGGGAAGAAAGGGTTTGCTTCGATTAGGTTTTCTCTCCCCAAACAGTTCTTATGTCCGCGTGCGTGATTAACTTAACTCGGCCGGTAGGTGCTGTTAAATCTACGCCATTAAATCATCATAAATCTAGCGGGGCATATCTGTACCGTTGTTTATCTTCTACTTTAACTATATAATAGATACAAATGGAGAAATATGTCTAATTCTTTTGTTTTCCGAAATGGGACATCGCCCCAGCCTCTGCATCCAAAGAATGCACACAAATTTTATTTTTATTAAATTACGCAAAGCCTCGCAAGGGAGATACAAAGATCAACTCGAAGCCACCTTTCCAGCGACAACTCGCTATACCTAAAAGAGCGATGAAGGGGGTGACCATGAACAGGGTCATTACCCTGACAATACACCAACATACATCATCTAAAAACTGAAAGCCTTCCCAAGCTTGATGACCCACAAGTATAGGGGATCGCAACAGTCTTCGAGGGAAGTATTACCCAATTTATTGATTCGACACAAGGAGAGACAAAGAATACTTGTAAGCCTTAACAGCGGAGTTGTCAATTCAGCTGCACCTGGAAACAGACTTGCTCGCAAGAGTTTATCAGTAGTAACAGTTTTATGGCAGTGGGAATAGTGAAATAACAGCAGCGGTGAAATAAAGACAGCAGTAGTGATTATAGTAAACAGCAGGATTAAAATATTGTAGGCACGGGGACGGATTTAACGGGCGTTGCATGGATGAGAGAAACTCATGTAACAATCAAAGCAGGGGCATTTGCAGATAATAATAAAACGGTATCCAAGTACTAATCAATCAATAGGCATGTGTTCCATATTTAGTCGTACGTGCTCGCAATGAGAAACTTGCACAACATCTTTTGTCCTACCAGCCGGTGGCAGCCGGGCCTCTAGGGAAACTATGGAAATTAAGGTACTCCTTTTAATAGAGCACCGGAGCAAAGCATTAACACTCCGTGAACACATGTGATCCTCACATCACTACCATCCTCCGGTTGTCCCGATTTCTCACTTCGGGGCCATTGGTTCCGGACAGCGACATGTGTATACAACTTGCAGGTAAGATCATAAACAACGAATATCTTCATGAATCAATAACATGTTCAGATCTGAGATCATGACACTCGGGCCCTAGTGACAAGCATTAAGCATAACAAGTTGCAACAATATCATAAAAGTGACATCTACGGATACTAGGCACTATGCCCTAACAATCTTATGACTATTACATGACCAATCTCATCCAATCCCTACCATCCCCTTCAGCCTACAGCGGGGGAATTACTCACACATGGATGGGGGAAACATGGCTGGTCGATGGAGAGGCGTTGGCGGTGATGGCGGTGAAGATCTCCTCCAATTCCCCGTCCGCGGAGTGCCGAACGGAGACGGCTCCCGCGACGGAGTTTCGCGATGTGGCGGCTCTGGAGGGTTTCTGGTGACCGACTTCTCTCCGTGCGTTTTCAGGTCAAACCCGAGTAGTCCGAAGGGGCGTCGGAGGCCGGCCGAGGGGGCCACACCACATGGCGCGCGGGCCCCCAGGCCGCGCCGCCATATGGTGTGGGGCCTCGGGCCTCCACCTCTCTTGCCCTTCGGCTCCGTCAATATTCTGGTAAAATAGGGCCTTGCATAAATTCGAGGATTTTCCCAAAGTTGGATTTCGCACAAAAACGAGACACGAGAGTTACTGAAAATGATAGTCCGTGTTAGTTGTATCCAAAATACACAAATTAGAGGCAAAACAATAGCAAAAGTGTTGGGAAAGTAGATACGTTTTGGCGTATCAACTCCCCAAGCTTAGCTTATTGCTTGTCCTCAAGCAATTCAGTTAACAACTGAGCGATAAAAGAACTTTCACGAACACATTTGCTCATATGATGTATATATTCTCATGCTATGGCTAATACTTAAGCAGTTCATAATGAGATACATGCAAATAAGATCATCCAACAGCTATGTCAATCATGGAGAAGTACCAACAATTAATAATAAGCATCATGAATCATGTATGTAAGCAGGATTGCAATGTTCATAAGAGAATATGATAAAGTGGTATCTTGCCTGTATTTGATCGGCAAAACATAAATGCCGAGGCACCTCTTGAGTTCATAGAAAAACTAGAAGTAGTGATTGTCAAAGATAAAAGCATCAAAGTTATACCACAATCAATCATATTTTGAGACAAGCATATTATACTAAGAATGACAGTCGTGCTCTCAAGATAGTGCTCAAAGAAAGAATGGAGACACAACATAAAAGTAGAAGATTGACCCTTTGCAGAGGGAAGCAGGGATTAACATGCGCTAGAGCTTTTCATTTGTAAAACAGAGTAAAATTATTTTGAGAGGTGTTTGTTGTTGTCAACGAATGGTAATGGGTACACTAACTACCTCATCAACGGACTCAAAGAGCGGCTCCCATTTTATTTTATGTTTATGTGGCACTCCATCCAACCTTTCTTACACAAACCATGGCTAACCGAATCCTCGGGTGCTGCCAACAATCACATACCATGAAGGAGTGCCTTTTTATTTAAGTTTTATTGTGATGATGACACTCCCCCCAACCTTTGCTTACACAATCCATGGCTAGCCGAATCCTTCGGGTGCCGTCCAACAATCACAAACCATGGAGGAGTGTCTATTTAAGTTAATTAATTCGGGACTGGGAATCCCATTGCCAGCTCTTTTTGCAAAATTATTGGATAAGCGGATGTGCCACTAGTCCATATGAGAGTCCGTCAAAAGTAAATGACAAGGTTGAAAACTAAACACCACATACTTCCTCATGAGCTATGAAACGTTAACACAAATTGAGAAGCATTTTGAAAGTTTTAAAGGTAGCGCATGAGAATTTACTTGGAATGGTTTGAAATGCCATGCATAGGTATTTATGGTGGACACTTTGGAACAACTTGGTTTCAGGTGTTTGGAAGCACGAGCGGCGATCCCGCTCAGTACAAGTGAAGGCTAGCAAAAGACTAGGGAGCGACAAATCAAGAGAGCGATAATTGTCATAATCATGCTTGCGGCAAAATAAATTAACGGAGGCATAAAAGTGATACAAGAACTCGAAGCAATATAAATCATCGAGGTTTAATTGACTTTTTGTTCAGTCATGTGCATGCGTGAGCATGTGCCAAGTCGATATAAATGAATTATTCAGAGGAGGATACCACAATGCCATACTTACTTATGAATAAAACAATGCAAGCAAACATCCATGACATGCTACTCATATTAATAAATTGGAACTAAACATGAGAGATCATTAACTACTAGACTTTCTCAAATAACATATACCTCACATGAACCAACTAAGCATGCTCATATGGATGAGTATATGTACAAAAATGAAAGCAAATAGAGTTCATACCAGCCTCTCACCACAATCAGATTGTCGTAGATCGTCATTATTGCCTTTTCACTTGTGTAGCTTGGATAATATGAAATGAAAACCACGCTCCAGCCACCGAAGACCATTGAACTCATGATGAACTTTACAAACCAAAGAAGAACAGCAAATATTTTTGGTGTTTTCGAATTGGAAACAAGAACAAAAGAAACAAGCAAACAAAGCAAAATCTTTTTGGGTTTTCTCATAACAAACCAACGATAGCAAATAAAGTAAACTAAGAGCAAAGAAGCAAATAAACAAATGGTGAAGAGAAACAACAGAAATATTTTTGGTCTTTTTGTGTTTTAGGAAATAAACAAAGCGAAAACAAATGAATGCAAACTAACAGAAACACAGAAAAGCAGGATGACAGAAATCTGCCAAATCCTGACAGCAGTACAGAAATCAAAATTAACAAAAATCTTCCATTGCTCAGACCAAAAAGTGTTCAACTAATGAAAGTTAGATAACAACCTGGGGAACATGCTCAAAAATTGGCAACTCAAAATAACGTTCTGGCTGTGCGTACGAATTTTTTGGTAACAGCACAGAATCTGTTTTTGGACAGCACTTCCCCAAATATCATCTCCCTCTCATTAGAAAACCACTCTAAGAGACTAAGCAAGTATGTACAAGTATCCAGCAACCATAATATGCAAAGAATGAGTGATGCCGGTATACCTCCCCCCAAGCTTAGGCTTTTGGCCTAAGTGGAGTTCATTCCCATGGTCCCCATGAAGTGGTGTCTCCGTAATATGACGAAGAACGACCCGGTTCCATGTATGTGCTGGAGGAAACGTCGGGGTACGTGACGGTGTAGTCGTAGGAGGGCTCGGCGTTCTCGGAGTCATGTTGCTGGTGGAATTCTTGTATCTTCATATGTTCCTCCACTGCCTCCTTAGTGAGCGACCATGATTGCCTGTCAATATTGAACAAACCTGGCTGGGGAAGAGGGATTTCCTTCTCATTCCCATCAGCGAACAACATTCTATAGACCATATTATCTATAGTGGAGTTAGTAGTAACAAAATGATGGCTCTTCATAGCAGCAATATCTAGTCTCCTAGGGGTTAATGGTACATCATTAGAATCAAGAGGAATCTCTAGATGTGTTAAAATGCGCAGTGCAATAGTTCCTCCAAAAATAGGCCCCCTGCTAGACAGGCGGCGAGCAATAAGAGAACCAAGATGATAAGATGTCTCTCCAGTAAGTGCAACATTCAAGAAAGCAAGATGGTAGCTAGAGATGTTGCTAGTATTTTCTCTACCCAAAATGCTAGTAGCAATGTAATATGCGAAATATTTAATAGCGGGGAGTTGAATGTTTCTTATCTTCCCTCGCTGGATGGTGCGGCAATCATCCCCGGTGATCCCTCGGTAGAGCTCCAATAAGTCCCGGGGGTTGTCATCAATCCTCCTTGCTGTACCTACAGGGGCAATACCCAATGCACGACAAAATTCTTCCAATTTCATAGTAACAGGAATATCATAGATCTTGAATGTAACTGTCGGCTCATATTCCGTGTTGTGGAACTTGAAGCTCTCAACGAAAACTTTGGTGAGTCTGTAGTATTGTCCCCTTTCGTCTCCCACGTAGGTGGCTAAGCCTGCCCTGTTGACAAGGGTGAAGAAATCATCCAATATCCCTGCATTTGTCAGAAACTCATAACATGGGAAGGATGAAGCATTAGGAGCCCCATTGTCCTCCTCGGGCGCGAAGCTAGGCGCGATGACATCCTCATTGTAGGATCGCCTAATCTGAGTAGACGCCCTTGAGGGCCTACCGGTGCTGGTTGTTGCTTTCTTGAACAATTCTCCAAATTTGAATTTCTTCATCTTCCCCTTCTGAAATTTTCAACAATCATTATAAAATTTGATTTCAAGGTATGTAATTGAAGGGAACTACTATAGGAACTTGCTAGAGTACTAAACATGCATCAAAACTAATTTCTTCCACTTAGAACAAGCATGCAAGCTCACTAAACATGTTATCTACAGCAGCAAAATATTCAAGATATACTCAACCAAATGAAATTCTAATTGGACAATCAAAGGAGTCACATACCAAGGAGTAAATGTGCCAAATTTCAAACAGAAATCTGGGCTGAGCAAGGAGATCGAAAAATCGCGAGTTCTTGAGCAGAAACACGAGTGAGAGAAACTTGGTACGAGTTTTTTCGGGAGAGAGAAGATGCTGGGAGGAAGAGATGATGTAGTGGGGCAAGGGGTGGCCCACACCACGGGGTGGCGCGCCCACCCCTTGGCCGCGCCGGCGTGGTGTGGCACTCCTGGTGCCCCCAGGTCATCCTCTGGTGCTCCCAGTGCCTCGTCGAAAAATAGGACCAACGGTGTAATTTTTGTAATTTTTAGAGAACTTCGAAAAATGCACATTTCTGGGTATTAAATTAATGATTACTGCGCAGGAAAATGATTTCTAAAATCTTAAATGACTAAAGCATATTGCAAAACAAAAGTGCTACAACAAGTAAAATAGGTGGAGGAGAAAGAAAGAAAGAAATGTTGTTTAGCTCTTTTATGCAATAAAATATACTTGTTAACAAGGTTGATCAAGTCTTGCTACCAAATAAATTTTATATGACATAAGAAGAAATAAACCTCAAATCAATCATGTTACCTTATATTGAATTGATATGGATCCAATCACAAGAGTTTGATATTCTTCTTTAGGCTCATATATAGGACAATCAATGGATCCCACTTTGATAGTTTTCACATTAAAAATTGTATTGACTCCACATACTTTATCAATCCTCTTGGGAAAATAGACAGTGTGTTCCTTATCATCAACATTGAAAGTAACCATGCCTTTATTGCAATCAATAACAGCCCCTGCAGTATTAAGAAAGGGTCTTCCAAGAATAATGGACATATTATCATCTTCAGGCATTTCCAACACAACAAAATCAGTTAATATCAAGCAATGTTGAGTAACTTGAACATGAACATTTTCACATAAACCAACAGGAATAGCAGTAGATTTATCAGCCATTTGCAAAGATATATCAGTTGGTATCAATTTATCTAAATCAAGTCTCTTATAAAGAGAAAAAGGCATTACACTAACACCTGCTCCCAAATCACATAGAGCAGTTCTAACATAATTATTCTTGATGGAACAAGGAATAGTCGGTATACCTGGGTCTCCAAGCTTCTTTGGAATCTTACCATTGAAGGAGTAATTAGCAAGCATAGTGGAAATTTCCTCATTGGGGACTTTCCTTTTGTTAGTAACAATATCTTTCATATACTTTGAATAAGGAGGCAATTTAATAGCATCAGTCAAAGGAATTTGCAAAAATAAAGGTTTCATCCAATCACAAAATTTATTATAATGTTCCTCCTCCTTTGATTTTAGTTTCTTAGCAGGAAAAGGCATTTGCTTTTGAACCCAAGGTTCTCTTTCATTACCATGTTTCTCAGTAATAAAGTCTTCTTTAGTGTACTTTTTATTTTTAGCATGCTTTTCAGGTTCTTTTTCAACCTCTTCTTTATCAGGAGTATCATTCTTATCATTATCTTCCTCATGTTCATTACCACTTTCAGTTTCAGCATCAGAAATAGAAATACTATTAGGATCATTAACAGGTTCAGAGGATTCTACAACATTCTTATGTTTCTTTTTCTTTTTCTTAGATGGAGCACTAGTTTTAATTAGTTGAGAATCTTGTTCAACTCTTTTGGGATGCCCTTCAGGATATAGAGGATCCTGGGTAGAAGCACCACCTCTAGTTGTTACTTCACAAGCATGTTTTTCTTTAGAATTATTTCCCAACAAGTCATTTTGCACTTTAGTATGTTGATCAATTTGAGTTTGAACCATTTGAAAATGTTTAACAAGTATCTTAACATCATTGGAGGTTCTCTCCACAATACCATGCAATTCACTAATAGCTCGGGAATTTTCCATTAAATGATTCTCTACTCTCATATTAAAGTTTTCTTGCTTAACAATATAATTATCAAACTCATCTAAGCATTGAGCAGGAGATTTTGAATACGGAATATCTTCCCTAGTAAAGTGTTGAAGAGAGTGTACCTCAATCATGGATGAAGGGGAGTTATCTCACATAAATCTTCTATAGGAGGTAAATTCTTCACATCTTCGAGGTTTAATACCCTTCTCTTTAAGAGACTTCTTGGCTTCCCTCATATCTTCATCATTTAATTTAATCATACCCTCTTCTTCACTCGGGGTTGGTTCAGGTGTAGACCAATCATCATGATTCCGGCCTATTTTAGCCAATAATTCTTCAGCGTCGTCTGGAGTTCTTTTCCTGAAAACACAACCAGCACAACTATCCAGGTATGCCCTAGACTCAATGGTTAGTCCACTATAAAATATATCAAGTAAATCAGGCTTTTCCAAATCATGGTCAGGCTGAGCTCTAATAAGAGAACAAAATCTCGCCCAAGCCTCAGGCAATTTCTCTCCATCTTCCTGGTCAAAATTATAAATTCTCTGCAAAGCAACATGTTGAGCACTAGCAGGAAAGTATTTTCGAAAGAAAACATCACGCAAGTCAATTGGACTTTTAATAGAACCAGGAGGCAAATTATTATACCAAGTTTTAGCATCATCCTTTAATGAGAAAGGAAAAAATTTAGCGACAAAATAAGTACACATCTTGACATCATCAGAAAACACGCCACTAAGAGTAGATAACTCAGTCATGTGTTCAACAGCACTTTCTTTTTCAGTACCACAAAAGGGTGTTTTCTCAACAATAGCTATATGAGATAGATCAAGAGAAAAATCATAATCTTTATCCCTAATGTTTATAGGAGATGTGGCAAATTTAGGATCGGGAGATGGTTTATATCTAACAGCATGTTCTGCAAGCAACTTTTTAATTTTTCTTGCATCAGTAGTAGCATTGCATTTTTCAATAAAATCATCATCAAGCTCTACATAATCTTCATCAAGATCATCACTAGAATATTCAACAGACTCAGGTGAATTAACAGGTGTAGCAGCATTTTCATTAGGAGTTTCAGTATTTTCAATTTGTCTAGACTTAGCAATTGTAGCATCTAGAAAAGATCCTAACGAACCATCATTATCAAGCACAGCAGAAGCATCATCACAATTATGAGAGGAATTTTCAGATTCAGCAGAAGTACCAACATTTGAAGCTTGTGGTGGTGAAACAAGTTTACTTATCACAGATGGTGAATCAAGAGCAGCAGAGGTACTAAGAGTTGTACCTTTTCTTGTAGTGGATGGTAATATGGCGATCTTAGTATCGCGAGGTTTACCCATGATGGAGAATTTGCAGCGAGCAATATCAATCCAAGTGAACTTCCAAATAAAGCTATGCTCCCCGCAAACGGCAGAAAATAGTCTTGATGACCCACAAGTATAGGGGATCGCAACAGTCTTCGAGGGAAGTATTACCCAATTTATTGATTCGACACAAGGAGACAAAGAATACTTGTAAGCCTTAACAGCGGATTCAGCTGCACCTGGAAACAGACTTGCTCGCAAGAGTTTATCAGAGTAGTTTTATGGCAGTGAGAATAGTGAAATAACAAGCGGTGAAATAAAGACAGCGTAGTGATTATAGTAAACAGCAGGATTAAAATACTGTAGGCACAGGGACGGATTTAACGGGCGTTGCATGGATGAGAGAAACTCATGTAACAATCAAAGCAGGGGCATTTGCAGATAATAATAAAACGGTATCCAAGTACTAATCAATCAATAGGCATGTGTTCCATATTTAGTCGTACGTGCTCGCAATGAGAAACTTGCACAACATCTTTTGTCCTACCAGCCGGTGGCAGCCGGGCCTCTAGGGAAACTACTGGAAATTAAGGTACTCCTTTTAATAGAGCACGGAGCAAAGCATTAACACTCCGTGAACACATGTGATCCTCACATCACTACCATCCCCTCCGGTTGTCCCGATTCTGTCACTTCGGGGCCATTGGTTCCGGACAGCGACATGTGTATACAACTTGCAGGTAAGATCATAAACAACGAATATCTTCATGAATCAATAACATGTTCAGATCTGAGATCATGACACTCGGGCCCTAGTGACAAGCATTAAGCATAACAAGTTGCAACAATATCATAAAAGTGACATCTACGGATACTAGGCACTATGCCCTAACAATCTTATGACTATTACATGACCAATCTCATCCAATCCCTACCATCCCCTTCAGCCTACAGCGGGGAATTACTCACACATGGATGGGGGAAACATGGCTGGTCGATGGAGAGGCGTTGGCGGTGATGGCGGTGAAGATCTCCTCCAATTCCCGTCCGCCGGAGTGCCGAACGGAGACTTGGCTCCCGCGACGGAGTTTCGCGATGCGGCTCTCTGGAGGGTTTCTGGTGACTTCGACTTCTCTCCGTGCGTTTCAGGTCAAACCCGATAAGTAGTCCGAAGGGGGCGTCGGAGGCCGGCCGAGGGGCCACACCACATGGCCGCGCGGGCCCCCCCCGGCCGCGCCGCCATATGGTGTGGGGCCCCGGGCCTCCACCTCTCTTGCCCTTGGCCCCGTCAATATTCTGGTAAAATAGGGCCTTCGCATAAATTCGAGGATTTTCCCGAAAGGTGGATTTCTGCACAAAACGAGACACCAGAGCAGTTCTGCTGAAAATAGCGTTAGTCCGTGTTAGTTGTATCCAAAATACACAAATTAGAGGCAAAACAATAGCAAAAGTGTTCGGGAAAGTAGATACGTTTTGGACGTATCAGCCGCCCATTGGCGGGTGAGAAGCACAACTAGTCAAGCATACCCTGAGTGTACGCCATTACACACGCCGCAGAAATCGCTACCGCCGTCTTTCTCGCACCCATCTTCAAGAGGGATCACCGCATTGACCTTGCCAGACCTGCCGTCGATGTCACCATGATGCCAGACAACTCCACCATCCTGCACGCGTCCAGCAGTCCACGCCCGTCTTCGATACCCTGCAGCTCCACGCCGCTGAGAATCATCGATGTCAACGTGGTAGATGAACACCACTCCACCAAGATCCACCTCCATCCACCGAAAACATCCATTGGCCTCTCTGACCATGCACAACTCCATGAATGATGCCCTCAGGAGGGAAACGACGTGGTAGCGCTGCCATCATCTGATCCATGGATCTAGGGTTTCCCCAGAGCGGCACGAGTGGGCAAACACGGGCTGCAATGGCGATGCCTTCAACAAGGTAACGACGCGTGAAATGCCGCCATCGCCCGTTGTGACCGGAATCAGGGCTCGGTTTTCACCGACATTCGCGCTTTCCCAGCTCTCCTTCGAGACCAACCGGGCAACCACCTCCGACGAAGGAGGAGGCCATGGCGTCCTCGTGCCTCGAAACAGCCCAGAAACCTGCATGAATCCGGCGTCGTTGTCGAGGCAGCAGGATGACCGCAGCCCTCCCGAGGCCATCAGGGCCCAAATCGGACCCAAACCACCGCTGCCGCCCGCCAAACGCTGGAGATCATCGGGGATATCTGGTCTTCACCGCTCCATGGCACCACCATCGACCAGGACGATGCGGATCGCTGCCGCCGGCGGTGCGAAACCGTGCCCCCACGACTATTGCGGTCGAGGAAGTCTGCCGCCGCCACGCCTCCAGGGCTTTGCCCAGCGGTGCTTCAGGCGACGGCGGCGGGAGGGAGGCGCCCAAGGGAGAGGGGGGAGGGGAGCAGCTAGGGTCCGCCTGGTGCGGCGTGGCGCCACCGCATGAGTGCGGAAGGGTTAGGTTAGGGGGTGCCTAAACCTCGCATAAAGAAGCAATGTGTTTGTCTAGCCTCAAATATGTCCACTTCTAATGTTGAACACCTCTCTATTCTGCAAGTTTCTACATGCACAGTACTATGACGGTGGCAGTGACATGGCCGGCATCCCCGGTGCAATGTACTATAATAGATGGCAACGACATGGCCGACTTCCTCCACGAACGGTACTATGACGGTTGTGGCAACATGACTGCCATCCTTGGTGGGCCTAATCCTAATGGTCGCGTCCAGGTGCCCTCCATCCTCCACGCACCGAGCGCTGACCATGGCTTCCAATTACCCACAATTAGAATTGGGAATAGTGGTCGAAGTGAAAAACAAGATGCAACACACTTTGTAGAAGAGACGAAGAGCATACCATAGAACTGCAGACGGAGGTGGAGAACTAAGACACAGGGGCTGCGCCGGACCGGGAGATAGCACCCGACGTGACATTCTCTAGGTCTCCAACTTACCTTAGTATCACGTATGGGAGTTGGTGAGACCTAATTTTTCGATCTATGGTTTGTCTTGGCTAGTGGTAGTAGCTAACGGTGAGGGGAGTGGGTAGTGGGCACTGGGCGCCAAGAGTTGTATTATATAGAAAAAGGAGGCTAAGCAGTGGGGGATAGTGTTTGATTTTGGGCTATATGAAAAGTGCAGCCAAAACATTGGATGATGTTGCACAAAGGCCCCATATAAATACAATGCACAACTCGGCAGGGCTGGGCCACAGTTATCAGTGAGACGTGGGGAGAGCGATAAGTATAGTGGTGTGGGACTCATGACATACGAGATGAATAATGAGAAAACAAATGGCTCAGTGTTGGTGGGTCACACCAGTCGATGAGACACGCCTAACAAGACAACGTGAGGTGCTTAACCATGGACTCACTACAAATATGTCATACAATGCACATCGTGCTTTTATATGCCCATATCCATCTACTAGGGCATTAAAACACGAGGTTGGCCTTTCTAGCTACCTACCACGAAAAAAATATCCGATGGCATGAATTCCATCAAGGCACATATCTATCCAGCTCTTGTTCGCCTTCGGGAGCGCCTATCCACCAGTTATAAAATTTTGCAGGCGACTACGGCTTGTGGCGTCGAAAAAAGCAGCCTAGTATTGGTGGGTCAATTTTAAGATAATATGCTAGGTATAAAATAACTTTTGTACACCTGAGTGTTGAATAGTGTTTCTATATTATTAAATATCATGATAGAGATCTATAAAACATAAGCTAGAACACATATCTTAATTTGAAGTTGTTCTAGTGTATTGTTAGATAGGTATGGTCATCGAAGGTTCTTGAGTATAGATTGAAATGTTGGCAAACACATCTCCCAAATTGGATTCGGCAATAAGACAACAACATGTGCATGCTATATGCTTGATATTGACTCTATATGATATTTGAATAACAAGGCTTATAACACCATAAAATAACAAAAAAGCTGAGACATATTTTTTTTCAATTATGATTTAAGTAATTTTATATGCTCGTAGGTATTCTTTGTTTCATATGGTTCATACAATATTTTTTTGGGGTTTCATAAATAAAAGTCCGAGCAAAAATTCAAACAGAATAGGGCGTCCAAGGATGGGGACTTGAAATTAACTAAAAATTATCCCGAATATCAAACTAAATTAACTTTAATGATTCTAAAGAAATACCACCAACTTAATTAACCCTAATATCGAGCACTAGAAATTGATAAACCTAAAGCAAGAGGAAACAAGAAACTAAATTATCCCTAACTAAAACCCAAACTAAATTGAAATAACTAACTTTCTGAACTAAATTAATCCAACTTAATAAGCATAATTGAATCAACCATAACAAAATAATTAACATAACTAAATCCAATGTGAAACCCTCACTAAATTCTTGTTGCCATCTTGCATGATGTCACCTTTGTCGATGTGAATGAAATCTTTGAAGGGGTAGAACTAGGATCGGGTGAATTAGCCATAAAGTCTTAGAGGTTATGTGATGTTAATGTTGCTAGGACTCTAACTAGGAAATTAATTGGTGCCTTGTAACCCTACCCTCGACAAACTTTATAAGGATAGGGACGATCCAATGTATATGTATGAAATCTAACCTTATAATACACACAAATTTCAGCATACACGACATAAGTAATATAACCGCAAGGAGTATGGCTTTTCACCTAGGTACGAGGGATCCGAACCTGTAAAAATATGTTTGTCATGTTGATAACCGCCAAGTGCAGGGGATCACCATAGTACAATTCGATAATTTTTGAGTGTCGAACCCACGAGGAGCTGAAGGTAAACTATCTATTCTCTAAAGCTCTATAACCCACTTATATGTACTTCTATACAAAGCTAGGAGATGTGATGTGTGTGTGCAGCGATATTTAGTATAAACTATAAGTGCTGAAAATAAAATGCAAGAAGTAAAACTAATGCAAGATAATAAAGTGCAGTAAAGTAAAGTGACATGAAGTAATGTGAAGTGGAGTAACTCAAGGGATAAGCGTTCTGGCAAATTGGTACTTCATTTGTGTGGTTGTCATAATTAGTGAAGCTCAGTATAGTCTTTTTAGTGTTTATTCTAAAGAGGAGCCATAGATACGTGTAGCCATAAATATGACACCACTAGTGATTGATCCCAAGGCCAATTAATAACAAACAAGGGAATTATTAAGACATAAAGTCCAACCATCGTTATAAGTTTAAAGGTCCCCCTAGTTATACCCTCCGTAGATTAACCATTAATTAATACAACATGAATCTAAGAATTGGGACATGGTTTCTGTCAAACTCCAGCTATTCCTCCTTCTATCATCATGCAACGGTTACAGTCTCCTGCATTCCCCAACACATGTGTGCACTTATATATCAGTACAAAAGATCATCATAGAAGACAACAAATACTTATATGCAACCATCACAAACTATCTCACAACTTCCATGAACAAGTCACTACTCAAACAAAGACATAGAGATACAATAGATCATGGGAAAATACTATATTGCATCATACATCATGTTTGCCAAGATATTACAAAGGGTAGGTATGAGCCTACTTGTAGTAAATAAATGAAAACATCATGTGTCTTGATATTGGGTAGAAACATAGAGTTGCAAATTTTGTAAGATATATGACTATTAATGACATTTGCATACATCTCATAATGAGTTGTTGTACAAAAGGCTAAATAATTACGAATTTGTTACATTTTGAAATTTTTGTACAAAATCTTGTGCTTGTTTGCGCCTTTAACCTTCAATTATTCTCTGAGATAGTAAAATTTAGGGAAATGCTTCCTAAGTCAAGACTAAACAAGAAACAATGAACTCACTTCATATGTTGCATGTGTGCTATCCAAGTAATAGTATTATAAACACATTGAAAGTTCAATGTCGGTAACCTAGATGGGGGTGAATAGGTTCTATAAAATTTTAATTTACTTATTTCCAATTTTTAGATATGCGGATAAATAAACTAGCCCAATGCAAACTAAGTGGAGCACCCTATATGGAAAAATACATATATCAAGAACTTCAAACTCGATGGCTATCACAAATTAAATAAGTGGAAAGAAATAACCGAAGCACATGGAGACGATGATGTATCATGTTGTTCACTTCTTTGAGGGGAAGCTAGTCACCATTGGAGAGGTGCAGGTATGATACGCGCGAAACACACGTCCGTTGGGAACCCCAAGTGGAAGGTATGATGCGTATAGAAGCAAGTTTCCCTCAGTATGAAACCAAGGTTATCGAACCAGTAGAAGCCAAGAAGCACGTGAAGGTTGTTGGTGGAGGAGTGTAGTGCGGCGCAACACCACTGAAACCGGCGCCAATGTGGAACCTGCACAACACAATCAAGATACTTTGCCCCAACGTAACAATGAGGTTGTCAATCTCACCGGCTTGCTAAAAACAAAGGATTAAACATATCGAGTGGAAGATGGTGTTTGTTTGCAAAGAACAGTAAAGAACAATGATTGCAGAAGATTGTATTCAGATGTAAAAGAATGGACCGGGGTCCACAGTTCACTAGTGGTGTCTCTCCAATAAGATAACTAGCATGCTGGGTGAACAAATTACAGGTGGGCAATTGACAAATAAAGATTCAATACATATCAACGATGATTACTATGAGACTTAATCAGGGCATTACGACAAAGTACATAGACCGCTATCCAGCATGCATCTATGCCTAAATAATCCACCTTCGGGTTAGCATCCGCACCCCCTCCAGTATTAAGTTGTAAACAACAGATAATTGCATTAAGTATGGTGCGTAATGTAATCAACACAAATATCCTCAGACAAAGCATCAATGTTTTATCCCTAGTAGCAACAACACATCCACAACCTTAGAACTTTCTGTCATTGTCCTAGATTCAATGGAGGCATGAACCCACTATCGAGCATAAATACTCCCTCTTGGAGTTACAAGTATCAACTTGGCCAGAGCCTCTACTAGCAACGGAGAGCATGCAAGAACATAAACAACACATATATGATAGATTGATAATCAACTTGACATAATATTCTAGATTCATCGGATCCCACCAAACACAACATGTAGCATTACAAATAGATGATCTTGATCATGTTAGGCAGCTCACAAGATCTAAACAATGATAGCACAAGCGGAGAAGACAACCATCTAGCTACTGCTATGGACCCATAGTCAAGGATGAACTACTCACGCATCGATCCGGAGGCGGGCATGATGATGTAGAGCCCTCCGGTGATGATCCCCCTCCGGCAGGGTGCGGGGCGATCTCCTGAATCCCCGAGATGGGATTGGCGGCGGCGTCTCTGGAAGGTTTTCCGTATCGTGGCTCTCGGTACAGGGTTTCGACGAAGGCTTTAAGTAGGCGGAAGGGCGGAGTCGGAGGAGTCACGGGGCCCCACAGGCTAGGGCCGCGCGGGCCCCCTAGGCCGCGCCGCCCTAGTGTGGCGACGCCCCGTGGCCCCACTTCGTTTCTCCCTCGGTCTTCTGGAAGCTTCGTGGAAAAATAAGACCCTGGGCGTTGATTTCGTCCAATTTCGAGAATATTTCCTTTGTAGGATTTCAAAACCAAAAAAAAACAGCAACTAGCACTTCGGCATCTTGTTAATAGGTTAGTGCCAAAAAAATGTATAATAATTTTGTAAAGTATGTATAAAACATTCAAGTATTGTCATAAAAGTAGCATGGAACATAAGAAATTATAGATACGTTTGAGACGTATCAAGCATCCCCAAGCTTAGTTCCTACTCGCCCTCGAGTAGGTAAACGATAACACAAATAATTTCTGAAGTGACATGCTACCAACATAACCTTGATCAACATTATTGTAAAGCATATGAGATGGATGGAGTGATCTGAAGCAAAAGATTGCTAACAAAAGATGATGACTAAACAAATGAATCATATAGCAAAACTTTTCATGAATAGTACTTTCAAGACAAGCATCAACAAGACTTGCATAAGAGCTAACTCATAAGCAATAAATTCAAAGTAGAATGCATTGAAGCAACACAAAGGATGATTAAGTTTCAGCAATTGCTTTCAACTTGTAACATGTATATCTCATGGATATTTGTCAACATAGAGTAATATAACAGTGCAATAGGTAAACATGTAAGAATCAATGCACACAGTTAACACAAGTGTTTGCTTCTAAGATAGAAAGAAGTAGGTAAACTGACTCAACATAAAGTAAAAGAATGGCCCTTCGCAGAGGGAAGCATGGATTACTATTTTTGTGCTAGAGCTTTTATTTTGAAAACATAGAAACAATTTTGTCAACGGTAGTAATAATTCATATGTGCTATGCATAATACTTCCTACAAGTTGCAAGCCTCATGCATAGAATACTAATAGTGCTCGCACCTTGTCCTAATTATCTTGGATTAACACCGATTATCATTGCATGACATATGTTTCAACCAAATGTCACAAAGGGGTACCTCTATGCCGCCTGTACAAAGGTCCTAGGAGATCAATTGCATTTGATTTCTCTTTTTTAACAGATCTCAACTTAAGACATCCATACCGGGACAACATAGACAACAGATAATGGACTCCTCTTTTAATGCATAAGCATTCAACAACAGATAAAATTCTCATAAGAGATTGAGGTTGTATGTCCAAACTGAAAACTTCCACCATGATACATGGCTTTGGTTAGCGGCCCAATGTTCTTCTCTAACAATATGCATATTCAAACCATTTGATCATGAAAATCACCCTTACTTCAGACAAGACGAACATGCATAGCATCTCACATGATATCCAACAAAGGTAAAAAGTTGATGGCGCCCCAGAAACATGGTTACCACTCAACAAGCAACTTATAAGAACTAAGACACATAACTACATATTCATCACCACAATAGTTTTTAAGCTATTTGTCCCATGAGCTATATATTGCAAAGATAAAGGAATGAAATTTTAAAGGTAGCACTCAAGTAATTTACTTTGGAATGGCAGAAAAATACCACATAGTAGGTAGATATGGTGGACACAAATGGCATGGGTTTTGGCTCAAGGTGTTTGGATGCACGAGAAGCATTTCCTCTCTACAAGGTTTGGGCTAGCAAGGTTGTTTGAAGCAAACACAAGTATGAATAGGTACAACAAAACTTACAAAAGAACATATTGCAAGCATTATAAGGCTCTACACTGTCTTCCTTGTTGTCCAAACACTTTACCAGAAAATATCTAGACTTAGAGAGACCAATCATGCAAACCAAATTTTAACAAGCTCTACGGTAGTTCTCCACTAATAGATTAAACTACATGATACAAGAGCTTAAACATGATCTATGAGAGCTCAAAACAATTGCCAAGTTTTCCAAACCATATGAAGCATTTTCTGATTCCAACCAAATAGCAATCAACGAAGCAATTTCAGCCTTCGCCATGAACATTAAAGCACAATTAAGAACACAAGTGTTCCAATGAAAAAGCGGAGCGTAATATCTCCAATATAAGGATGGTGGGATCCAACTTTATTCAAACCAAAACAAAAATAAAAGCAAAAAGACACTCCAAGTAAAGAACATAAGATGTGATGGAATAAAAATATAGTTTCACTAGAAGTGACCTGATAAGTTGTCGATGAAGAAGGGGATGCCTTGGGCATCCCCAAGCTTAGATGCTTGAGTCTTCTTAAAATATGCAGGGATGAACCACCGGGGCATCCCCAAGCTTAGACCTTTCACTCTTCTTGATCATATTGTATCATCCTCTTCTCTTGACCCTTGAAAATTTCCTCCACACCAAACTTCAAGCGAACTCATTAGAGGGTTAGTGCATAATCAAAAATTCATACATTCAGAGGTGACATAATCATTCTTAACACCTCTGTACATTGCACAAAGCTTCTTAAAGTTAATGGAACAAAGAAACCCATTCAACATAGCAAAAACGACAATGTGAAATAAAAGGCAGAATCTGTCAAAACAGAACAGTCCGTAAAGACGAATTTTACAGAGGCACTTAACTTGCTCAAACGGAAAAACTCAAAACTAATGGAAGTTGCGTACATATCTGAGGATCACGCACGTAAATTGGCAGATTTTTTGATTTTTTTACAGAGAGTTCTACGCAAATTCATGACAGACAGCAATTCTGTTTCTGCGCAGCAATCCAAATCTAGCATCAACTTTACCATAGAGACTTTACTTGGCACAAAAACATGATAAGGAGAGGTTTCTACAGTATTAACAACTTCCAAGACTCAACAATACAGTAATAAAATAAAAACATGGGTTATCTCCCAAGAAGTGCTTTTCTTTAACGCCTTTCAGCTAGGCGCAGAAAGTGCAAATCAAGTAACATCAAGTGAAGAAACATCAACATTATCCCGAGAGTTGGGAGTTTTCTCAACTATGCATTGTATCTTATTTATGTATGGAACTCCCTTTTCAATACCTTTAGGCTTACTATCCTCCTCAAATAAATTTTCAGGGACAATCCAATCAAAATTCTTTTCTAATGCCTCGTGCATTCCTATGAGTTTATGAGGTATTGGTATTTTAATCTCCCCCTCACAATTGACTTTATTAGTGTATCTTAGCCTATCTTTTTACCTTTTTTCAAGGATAATTGCAAAATTGGTACACAAGCCTAGCATCTTATATCGAATAAAGACTTTCCTAGCTTCTGTAGCTACATCGCCAAATTCTCTAAGAAGGGTTTCTAGAATAAAATCTTTCTTTTCTCCTTCTTCCATATCACCGAGTGTAAGAAACATATGTTGCATTATTGGATTAAGATTAACAAATCTAGCTTCCAACTTGTGCACTAAAGAGGCAGTAGCAATTTCATAATCAGGAGCAAGTTCTACCAAGGATCTATCTTCAAAATCTTTAGTCTTACTAACAAGTGAAAAATTCTTCTATATTATCATTTCCAATGATAGACCCACTACCTACCGGTATATCTTTCAAAGTAAACTTAGGATGAAGCATGATGAAATAAACAAAAGTAAACTTGATGAATTAAATGCAAGTAACTAATTTTTTGTGTTTTTGATATAGAGCAAATAAACAAGACAGTAAATAAAGTAACTAATTTTTTTGTGTTTTTAATATAAAGCAAACAAGACAAATAAAATAAAATAAAGCAAGACAAAAACAAAGTAAAGAGATTGGATGGAGATTCCTCTTGCAGCGTGTCTTGATCTCCCCGGCGCCAGAAAATTTAGCTGCTGGCGTGCGTTGACGTGGGAGATAGAAATCTTTGTGGTGTAACTTTTCTTCGGTTCCCAGCAACGGCGCGAAATTTAGCTTGATACCGCGAAGCACACCTCGTTAGGAACCCCAAGTGGAAGATATGATGCGTATAGAAGCAAGTTTCCCTCGGTATGAAACCAAGGTTATCGAACCAGTAGGAGCCAATAAGCACGTGAAGGTTTTGGTGGAGGAGTGTAGTGCGGCGCAACACCAGAAACCGGCGCCAACGTGGAACCTGCACAACACAATCAAGATACTTTGCCCCAACGTATGTTGAGGTTGTCAATCTCACCGGCTTGCTGAAAACAAATGATTAAACATATCGAGTGGAAGATGGTGTTTGTTTGCAAAGAACAGTAAAGAACAATGATTGCAGAAGATTGTATTCAGATGTAAAAGAATGGACCGGGGTCCACAGTTCACTAGTGGTGTCTCTCCAATAAGATAACTAGCATGCTGGGTGAACAAATTACATGTGGGCAATTGACAAATAAAGATTCAATACATATCAACGATGATTACTATGAGATTTAATCAGGGCATTACGACAAAGTACATAGACCGCTATCCAGCACGCATCTATGCCTAAATAATCCACCTTCGGGTTAGCATCCGCACCTCCAGTATTAAGTTGTAAACAACAGATAATTGCATTAAGTATGGTGCATAATGTAATCAACACAAATATCCTTAGACAAAGCATCAATGTTTTATCCCTAGTAGCAACACATCCACAACCTTAGAACTTTCATTGTCCCAGATTCAATGGAGGCATGAACCCACTATCAAGCATAAATACTCCCTCTTGGAGTTACAAGTATCAATTTGGCCAGAGCCTCTAGCAACGGAGAGCATGCAAGAACATAAACAACACATATATGATAGATTGATAATCAACTTGACATAATATTCTAGATTCATCGGATCCCACCAAACACAACATGTAGCATTACAAATAGATGATCTTGATCATGTTAGGCAGCTCACAAGATCTAACCAATGATAGCACAAGCGGAGAAGACAACCATCTAGCTAATGCTATGGACCCATAGTCCAAGGATGAACTACTCACGCATCAATCCGGAGCGGGCATGATGATGTAGAGCCCTCCGGTGATGATCCCCCTCTCCGGCAGGGTGCCGGAGGCGATCTCTGAATCCCCGAGATGGGATTGGCGGCGGCGTCTCTGGAAGGTTTTCGTATCGTGGCTCTCGGGTTTCGCGACGAAGGCTTTAAGTAGGCGGAAGGGCGGAGTCGGAGGAGTCACGGGGCCCCACATGCTAGGGCGCGCGGGCGCCCTGGCCGCGCCGCCCTAGTGTGGCGGCGCCCGTGGCCCCACTTCGTTCTCCCTCGGTCTTCCGGAAGCTTCGTGGAAAAATAAGACCTGGGCGTTGATTTCGTCCAATTAGAGAATATTTCCTTTGTAGGATTCTGAAACCAAAAACAGGAATGGCACTTCGGCATCTTGTTAATAGGTTAGTGCCGGAAAATGTATAATAATGCTGTAAAGTATGTATGAAACATTCAAGTATTGTCATAAAAGTAGCATGGAACATAAGAAATTATAGATACGTTTGAGACGTATCAAGGTACCACGAAGGAACCCGAACGCCACGAAGGCTCACCTTCTTCTCCGTGAGCTCCTTCCACAAAGTAGGAGCCCTTTGCACTATGTGAAGACCTTAGGGAGGCCTTCGATCCCGTACAAACTTTCCGGCTCGATCACAACTTGATCGCTCCCGGCGACCGCTACTGCCTATGAGTCCTCAACATTCAAGAGTAACAAGATCTAAGCTAGAACTTGACACAATGCTAAAATCACAAATTTGACCGGTGGAACGAGAGAGGATGAAAAGATCTTTAAATCGAATGGATCCAATCTCAAAGTTGTTGGTTAAATTTCTCTTGATCAAAGGATTGCTGGAGAAGATTGCAAGAGAGAGTAATAGGATGAAGAACTTGATATGAATCTCAAAATAATGGCCAAGGTGAAGATCCACGAAATTAGCCCCTTCCATATATAACAAAACTAGCCGTTTTTAAGCCAAAATAATGCAGGAACGTGTATGGATGGTCACACCGGCTCCCGGCCCGGTATGACTGGCCGAACCTTCTGTTCGGGGCATTTTTTCTGGTCGTACCATCCAAACACCCGGTATGACCGGCCATACAAAAAAGTAGGAACACTCGGTACGGAAAAGGTCATAACTTTCGCACCCGTTCTCTGTTTTCGATGATCTTGGGCTCGTTGGAATAACAACAACAAGATCTACAACTTTATTCATAGAAACATCATAGTCCCACCATGTAGTAAGAACATCAATGTGAAAGATTTTACCTAACTAAAAAGACAAACCGATCAAAACTCCAAACTCGAATTTCATCCGGACTCCGATTTCATGATCTTGGGCTCGTTGGAATCACAACAAGATATATAACTTTGTGCATAGAAAAATCATAGTACAACCACGTAGTAAGAACATCAATAATAAATATTTGACCTAACTAAAAGGATAAACCGATAAAACTTCAAACTAAAAAATGCAATAGAATATGCATACGGATTCCGTTTTCGATGAACTTGGGCCTGTCGAAAAGCTAGCAACAAGCTCAAGAACCTCTCACAGAGAAACACCAAGATGAATGTGGAAAAAGATGATGTAAAAAGATGGCAAACTTTGATTGAAGTGGAGAGGAAATGATTTGAGTCAACTACCAAATAAAAGCTTAGATCCCCTCGTAATAGTGCGGGGTCCTATACTCAGGAAAAACCGAAAAGAGGATACTATCTTGGCGCGCTTTTCCGAGCTCCATATTCGAGCTCTCTTTTGAACTCCGTCTCGAGCTCTTCCTCTCCCTTTTCACGAAATGACTCGACACCATAAGAGGGCGAGAATTAGCTGCATTCCTCTTGACCTTGATAACATTGCCCATACTTCATCTAAGCCTGAACACCTCGGTTGATTGCATGCTCCAGGTCTTGGTCACCAATAACTCAACTAATGAGGCTTGGAGGATTGTGACACCGACTTTGAGCCAAACCTTCTCTCTTGACATCAACTATTTTGAAACCAACAAATGGACTTCAAGAAAAACCTATGCAGTATTCCTTCAAACAAAAACTCAATGGAAATATTAGTGCATAGGAATTGTCATCAATTACCAAAAACAAACATAGGGGAAAAGTACTCCTACAATCTCCCCCATTTTGGTAAGGAAAACACTGTAAATCACCCGGGGGATCGCACGTTTCGCGTCCCCCGGCTCCTCCACTCGACACGCGTCCTGGTGGACCCCATCCACCACCGCCCAAACTGATCCACTCGATCCCGAATTTACTTCCTCCGATTTCTTCAGTCCTTCCCTGTCGTGGCGCTCGCCAAGATACTTTCCTCTTCCTCCACCGATTTCCCTGCGCCGTCGCGGCTCTCCGGCGCAACCTCAGCCCTGGGCCGACCTGAAGCGCGGCCCCGACCTCCTTCTCGCCTGAGCTCGCCCGCCTCGTCCCTGCGCCGACCCGAAGCGCCGCCCCGGCCTCCTCCGTCGCTAGAGCTCGTCCGCCTCGACCTGGGCTCCCGAGACTGTGTGAACGGCGCGCGAGGCCGGCGACAAGGACCAGGTAGATGCTGCTTTTTCCAACTGCACGGCCGCGTGATCCATCTCCGAGCCTAACAGCCCCCCGTGCTCCGATTGCAGAGGTCGTCGCCGCCATGCTGTCTGAGGTGGGCGGCGGTGGCGGGGTTGCTGCCAGCGGCGGTCGAGCTTGCTACCATGGGCGGCCGGACATGCTACATGGGGCAACCGGCGTTGCTACAAAGGGAGCTGCCGGCGTTGCTGCCATCGGCTGCCGGCGTTGCTACCATGGCGCGGTGGCGTTGCTACCATCGGCCGCCAGCGTTGCTGCCATAGGCTGCCGGCGTTGCTACCATGGCACGGCGGCGTTGCTACCATCGGCCGCCAGCGTTGCTACAAAGGCGCATCGGAGCTGCTACCACACACCATCAGCGCTGCTACAATCTGCCACCGTCTTGCTGCTGCATCGGCGACGACCGTCGCCGACGGAGGAGTGATGCCGGCGAGCAGGTATGGGGGAGGCAGAGCCATGGTAACAACACAGCAGAGCAGTGATAATGGATGAGCAAACTGGAGGAAGGCTGTTGCGTCGACGACGCCACGACCTGTTCTCCAGCGATTCCACGACCTGTTCTCCGGCGACCCCACGGCGGACGGACATTTGGCGGCGGTGCTGCCAGTGCGGGCGGCCGGAGTCATGGAAGGAAGACGTTCTCAGAATCCCTTTGTGGATGTGTTTTTTTTTTCTCTTATTCTTTTGTTGCTGCTGGAAACGTTGACCTGCTGTGGACGGTTATGATTACCCCCATCGTACGGCTGGGAACCCGGGGGATCGGGGATTTGATCCCCCGGGGGACGCTCAGCAGGCCCCTTTTGGTAATTCATGACAATCTCAACAAGAGGGTTTATATAATGAGTACAAGAGGTTGTATTTGATATGATCAAGTAACACAAAGTTACTATCACATATCAAAACCGATTCTACTCACACACACAAAACTAATGCAAGAGATGTGGTTAGAACCAACATATATAGAGCAAACTCCCCCACAATATATGCACGTGTGTTGGGAGAGTTTCGACTATATATTCAACCATGCAACACATAACAAATATGAGATGCATGAAAGCAAACACTTAATAACAAACCAATCTTAAGAATAAAGCCACTTCCCTTAAACCCTCTAAACTTCTCCCCCATTGACAACAAATACCAAAATGGATGAAAAAGTTTGGAGACAAATATAGGTTGAGTTGCTCCCGAAAGTGTGCATTTATCATAGAGTGAGTGAAGTCATATGCACTTATCCAAGTATGAATATGTGGAGGGACTCAAACCATATTGAGGATCAAAGATTGCAAATAAATGACAAGAAGAACAAACTTCAACAAAAGAAGAAAGCAATCAAAGGATCCAAAGAACCTAATGGACAACACAAGATATCATGATAAGAGAGAAATAGTGCTCTAAATGAAATATGGAAGCTCCCCAAGGTTTCTGCATAAATTATAATATTTTCATTTGAAGACAATATGCACAAACATGGAAACCTCACTCCCTATGTATCATTTAGAAGAGAGAAACTTGAGTCCAAAAGCATTCAAGAGATATAAGTGCAAGATGATTAAGTCAAAGTAAACCAAGCACTCATAAATCAAGTTCTTACCAACGCAACCAAAAACCAAATGGATAAGAAGGATGGTCGGCAACGAACAAGGACATCAAGACAAGAGATTAACACCCTCGTGTATATAAGTTTCTAGGTGGACTATCCACACACAAAAATGCACACACAAAAGGTTAATTAGATAAAATAAATAAGACATGATATCAAAGATGAAGTCATAAGATAATCCAAAAGGACTCTTGCTTGAAAGCATATATAGCCAAAGGCTCCATTTTTCTCAATCAAAAAGGTATATTGATGAACTTCATCCAATCAAAATCTCAAAAATATCACAACTAACAATGAGGGAACAAAAGCTAGTTGAAATAATTTGAGAAAGGAAACATGTATCAAAAAGGAGAATTCAAGATGCAATTTAAACAACATTACACATGTGAGCATATTGAAGAATTGATATGCAATAAACTGCTAAAGGGCATATTTGGGATTGGTGAAACGTAAACAAGATTCTATATACTCCCCTTTATATGCATCATGTCAACTTACTCACATAAGAAATAACGAGTTTTATTTTAAAAGATCTTTGCAAGAACCACAATATTTTCAAGTAAAGACTTTTTCATGCCAAGATGCAACCTAAAATAGGTTGGATGCAATAGGGGTATGCATGAATATAATACTTGTTACCGAGATAGCAGCGGTGCGATGTAGTAGATAAGAATTCGTCGATCATCCTAGCTTGGCTCCAACCATCATATGGTGACATCACCTTCCTTATAGATGAGACAAGGATCCATTGCATCTCCAATGTACCTAAAACACAATCAAGTACATTTTGGTCCCCAAACTTATTGGGCCTGCAGTGGTTAGAATAACCACAATATATAGGACAAACTCCATATAAATATGTGCATATTTATAGATGAAATTGTAATTTCATGCACATCTTAGCCATTTAGGATTTTATGGAGTCTATCATATATATTGGATCAAAGAAAACAAGCATGCCAAAATATAAACAAATGAAATATAGGCATGCACAAGGCTTAGAAGATCCAAACAAGATGTAATTTAGAAAAAAACACCAATAAATACAAGTTGGCATAAACGGGTGTGACAAAACAAATTTGGTGTCCAAATTACATCCAAGGAGAAAATCAACAAAATATTTATTCAACAAATTTCAACACATGAACCAAGTAAAAACCATTAACCATCAAAGATGTAATAAAGCACACATGCCCAAAGATTTATCCCATTCAAGAAAATAAAACATAGAATAAAGAATGAGATATCAAACTCCCAAAAGTCAAGATTCCAACAAATAAACCAAACTATCTACACTTTTCTCAATGGCACAAAGTACCAAAAAGAAGAGGTTTGTCTTCCAAGAAAAAGCACTTGATATGAATCAAGAGATTTTATCAAAGAGACAAGAAAGACACATGGGAGAAACAATGGTTTCTTGATAAAATAATAGGGCAATAAGGACCAATCCAAGGTGAAGATGATTCACAAGAGCTGCCACATATAAGGATATCAATTTTCAAGGAACATGATCATATTGAAATTATTTTCCGGTGGTATATTGCTTGAATATTTACGATCAACTTCACAAGATGCATATTATAAAAGATATGAATTAAGACTCATGCACAAAATGGAGGTTCTTGATATACAAAAGCACGCAAAGCAATAATTATGGTAACTTTAAGCAAACGGATTCCCAAATAAGATATATAGATAGGTATTTGAGAGAAACCGCACCAAGAATCTCTTACTCAAACAAAATAACAATAAGAGGAGCAATAAAAGCTTAAAATAAACATGGATCTTGTTTGAGAGAACATGCCACCTAGGAATAAGATAAATAGAAGTATCAACTCTTAGTGGCACTATCTCATAAGTTCACATTTTCTAGGTTTGTGATATGCACAAAGCATATTACTCCCCCATAATGTGATAAAACATTTCTTTCCAACAAGAAAGAAAATAAAATTCAACTAGAGATAACTAATTGACACATTTAGAATTTGAATTTCTCATGAGTATGACAAACCACGTAATGGCTAGATAAACTTGCAATATCAATATTAAGTGGTAGTACTAATGTACACATATTTTTATGGGATTTCTATTTTTGTGCCCTCGGGTCCTTAGTTTTGCTCAGTTTTCCCCAGCTCCTTAGTTTTTTCTCAGTTTTACCCAAGCCTTTGTCTTTAACCATCACACGTGATGTAACGGCCGGTTGCCCGACGGTTGACCGTTATCTTCGGACTAGTGGGGCCACGTAGAGCACGCAAAGACACGTCAGACCATCCATCTTTGTTTGACCATAAGCATTGTTGTATCCCTGACCAAAACGCGAACGAGTGGGGCTTCGGTATATCCAATGACAAGTGGGGCCATGATGCTGATACAAGGGGCAATACACGGGTAGGATTAGATTTTTAAACGGAGCTCTACAGTGATGGCATGGAGGAGATGGCATGCGGGGTGCCGAGATGAGATCGACGTCCACAAAGAACTGCATGAGGCGAGACCAGATGCATTAGATATGAACTAGACGCGTTTAACCATGCAAAGAAGAGAAGAAATGGTCGACGACATCGACGACTACCTCAAAACTTTGACTGACTGTGTCGGACACGAACACGAGCAATGTAGAGAAAACTAGTGTCTCTCCTTTCGGCGTGTATAGGTGGGTGCTAGGAGAGTGTGGTGGCGAAGGGAAAGACCTCGCGGTGGTCTGTGGCGTCCAGCATAGCGGGGCGGCATGGCCGTGCCACACGGCGTGCATGCATGTTCGGCATTGGCATCAACATGTACGTTCGGCATTGGCCTCGGCGGTATCTCTGGTGTGTCAGTGATCGAATGAGGGGACGGGATTGAGGGTGCATCTCGAGGTTGACCTAGCAGTGGCGGCGAGCATAGCCGTTCTAAGCATGCCGATATTGGAATCGGCATCGTTTGGAGGATGTGATGCTCGAATCAAGGTGGGATTTGTTTCTTGTAGGCCAAAATGAATTTGAAACAAGTTTCATGTTGAAGGTTAGGTAATGAAAGTTTGTAACTATCCCAAAATTATACTAGCGCCATGGTGAGGTTCTTTTTGATAGAGCTATACGGTTGGGCAAACTTTTTTGACACTTTTTAGATAGGGTTCCTTGTTGTTACACGTATGGCATCATGTATGGAAAATTTGGGGTCATTTGGAGATGTTCGAAAAATCACTTTGCTTAAGCGCATGCCGTTTCGTCTCGCTGAAACCAGCTTTTCTAACAAGGTGATTTTTCTACCTTCTCTAAATAACCTCAAATTTCATACAGCTGATCTTCTATACATAGATAGATAGATTGTTTCGTTTTTACATTTTTCAAACTTTTTATTTCCCTTTATAATACCCAATTGATTTTCAGGTCAAAACCTCGAAAAACAACATCATGTATGGCATCATTTTCACCCTAAATTTCAAATTTTGTGAAACTTTCCCTTTTAGATATTCTTTGTTGTTATAGGTATGGCATCATGTATGCCAAACTTGGTTAGGTCTCACTGAAACCAGCTTTTGTAACAAATTATGTTTTTTCTACCTTCTCTAAATGACCTCAAAAATCATATGTGATAGGTTTATCATTCTATACAAAGATAGGTAATGGCTACAAGAAATCGGTGATGGTTTATCATATTTTGCGTGAAAAGTAATGGCTACAAGAAATCGGTGATGGTTTATCATTTTTTGCATGAAAAGTAATGGCTACAAGAAATCGGTGATGGTTTATCATTTTTTGCGTGAAAATTAATGGTTACAACAAATCGGTGATGGTTTATCATTTTTTGCGTGAAACGTAATGGCCACAACAAATCGGTGATGGTTTATCATTTTTTGCGTGAAAATTAGTGGCTACAACAAATCGGTGATGGTTTATCATTTTTTGCGTGAAAAGTAATGGCTACAACAAAGGAAATCGGTGATGGTTTATCATTTTTTTGCGTGAAAAGTAATGACTACAACAAATCGGTGATGGTTTATCATTTTTTTGCGTGAAAAGTAATGGCTACAAAAAATCGGTGATGGTTTATCTTTTTTTGCGTGAAAAGTAATGCCTAAAAGAGTATATAATTTTTAGCGCGTGAAAAATAATACAGAAAACCGCCCTTTAGCATACTTAGAGGGTGGAAGCTAACCGCCGATAGAGAGAGAGAGGGGTTATCTTGCCCGTTCCCTAGATCATACGACCAACGATCGGCGGGCACGATCCTCGTGACATGGGCTAGACCAATCAGGGCAATGTTGCACGTCTGTGAGAATTTGTGAAGGAAGAGGGAAAAACTGAGTAGTATTAAGAAACCAAGGGCACCTGAGTAGTAAACAGACTAAGGGATTCAAATTTGAGATTTCAAAAATGGAAAATGCGTGTTTTGTACAATAAAACCCATCGTGGCCTACCTCAAACTATTTGCAATACAAATATACATCAGTGTGAGAATTATGGCCTCATTTAGACAAAGTATGTTTTGGGGGAAGCTGTTTTGGGAAGGGCTTATTGTGGAAAACCATGCACCTTCATAGCTACTAGGTGATTTGAGAAGTGGCAATTTGTGGTAAAACTTGATTTATCTATGATTTATCTATGATTTGAGAAGTGGCAATTTGTGGTAAAGACTCCATGAGTAAGTGCCACTCTTTTTCGGATTTTTTGCACATTAAATGACTCATTTGACTAGTTAATCTCATTTGTTGACTCTCTGTTGACCAGCCACTTGAGGGTAAAACTGAGTATATTGCACTAGCCAGTATTAGCACTCAAGGGGAAAACTGAGCACACAAAAAATGCTAGTATAAGACTCGAGGGTATACCTGAGTATATCTAAATTTCCAGGGTTAGACTCGAGGACACGTGCAATTGTTGACGCGTAGACGCGTGATATCCCACAAGTATAGGGGATCGTTTGTAGCTTTTTCGATAAGTAAGAGTGTCGAACCCAACGAGGAGCTAAAGGTAGGATAAACATTCTCTCAAGTTCTATCAACCACTGATACAACTCTACGCACACTAAGCGTTTGCAATACCTAGGAAATAGAACTAGAGCGATAACGGGTATGAGAGGTGACTTTGCAGAACAATAAATACACGGAATAAATGTTAATGCTGCAGTAATAAAACAAACTAAACTAACAGTACCATGAGTGTGGAAAGGCGGTGGTAATAGTGGTGGCTTTGTCCAAGATCAATTAGTGAAGACATTTAGTTCATTGTCTTTGATGTAGTTTTCAATGTGGGAGAGGCTAAATATACAAGCGCTCCACTACTTGAGATTACAAGTACTATATGATTGCATTGTTAGCAAACATCCGTAAATACTAACAATGCATTAAGGTTTCCCCAACCATAGCCTTAAGTTTATGGTCCTCTTACTCCCATACATGCAACTAACCGGTTTGAGCCCTCAGGTTTCTGTCACTCCGGCAGGACTACCCCCTTCCTTTGCACATACTACTAACCCTATGGTGTTGATCCATGCGCGCACAAGTATAATGGACACCAAAGGACAATACCATATCAACATACAACTCTAATGAACCATAGACATTCAACAAAGCAATCAAAACACAAATATACTACATGAACATGACATAGATCATAGGATAAATATTATAGCATCAAACACCATGTTACATAGGACGGTACAGAGGTTTGTGGGAGGATGAACCACTGAATACAAGGAGGAGATGGTGATGGAGATGGCGGTGAAGACGTTGGAGAGGGGCAGCGCGGCGGCGCAGGGCGGCGGCGGCGCCGGCGGCGCGGGGAACTCCTTTCCCCGCCGCCGGCAAGCTTGGGGAGCGCCGCCCCTTAGCCTCCCTCCTTCATGGCTTCTTGGGAGCCCTCCCCCATGGAGATGGGATCCATGGGGGAGGCAAAAACGTGGCTTTGGTGGCTGGAAATTCGTGGGTGGAGGTGTCCTCCACGAGTTAGGGTTTCCTCCTTTATATAGACTCTCGGATTTCCGTCATCCCATCTAGGGCTTCAGTAAAACGGGTTCCTAGGCCGCATACGGATTCCGATTGGGCCGAATTTTAACTCTAGAACGTACAGCAGAAAATTATCTACAACTTCCTCTTCAGGCCCAACTCCGTTGGAGGTCATCTTCGAGGGTCAAACAGACAAGCTCCGAAAAAAGTTCTGGGACAGATTTCAGCAAAGTTCCAATTCGACTCCAACAAGGTTTCCTCTTATATTCTTGATAATTCCTACACATCAAAGTGTAAAACAAGAACATTGTGCACTTTTGCAACTATTAATAGGTTAGTCCAAATAAATCATAAACTTAATATAAAAACAAGTGCCAAAGGCATAATATTAGCATGAAACAATCAAAAATTATAGATACGTTTGCGACGTATCGCGAAGTCGAGACGTGCAATCGTGGACGCGTGTCGCGTTGCAGAAGTCCAAGACGTGCAGACGTGCAACTGTGGACGCGTAGGACGCAGGTCGCATTAACCACCCCTCGCTTTTATAGACGCCTCGCACTATCTCTGTCACTCTCACTCGCTCACGCAACGCCAACTCTCTCACGTCCCATCATCTTCTGCAAAGCAAAAAACCCTCTCCATCTCCCTCTTCCTCTTCCAGCGAGATGGACAAGGAGAATGCAAATCCCATCGTCGACGTAGGCTCCAAGCGCGATGCCTCCCTCTTCGACACCGTCCCCTCAACGGCCGACGCCGCCGCCGCTGACGCCGGTGCATCGGAGGCTGTTGCCGCCGGTGGCGGTCAGATCCCGCCGGGATTTGTCCCCTATGAGCCGGTGCCGTACGTCCCGCCCCCGAACCCCTACGACACCTCCATGGAGGACCCATGGAACGAGGTAACTACGGTTTGCTTCCTTTTTTTGTTCCCCATTAACTCCTTTTTGAACCCTATTTTTGCTGCTGTAGATGGATCTGTAGATGGATGAGTATTGGGTTAATATTTGCGCCGATTTTATTCCATTTTCTTTTGATCACTTCTTGATTTCGTTTAAGATTTGGGGTTCGGCCGTTCGGTTAATTTATGCAAGTAATAATGGGATCTCAATCAGTTAATTTATGCAAGTAATCATGGGATCTCAATCAGTTATTTTATAGCGATTCAAAAGATATCAACCGTTTAATTTTGCAAATAATCTGGAATGTGTTCAAGTTCAGATCTGGAATCTGTTTCTTTGCCTATGACGAATCGTTGGGCACAAATTTTACAGGGAGGGTTCAACGAACCATTGCTGTGTAGAAATCTGTTGTGCATGAGCTTTGGTTCGCTAACATCTTCCCTGTAGATATATAATCATGTCCACTCTAACTGAGGCTGACTCTGTTTTTCCTAACTTTGTTATCATGCACGTTAGTCATCGTTGCAACTCATTCACTAGTTTCTGTTTGATATGGATCAGCTGTCTAGCAGCGACGTCGGCAGCGACGAAGAGGACGAGGACATCAAGACTCTCCGGTGTCGGAGGCTGCAGGTCGGCCATACATCTCCTACTTCGCCAAGGGTGTCTGGTGCCCCTTCTGCACCAGGAGACTCGGCGGCACGGACTTCAACTGCCTCGTCACGCGTGCTGAGAACATCAACAACACCTTCCCCAAGGTCGGCACGACGGTGAACGTCTACTCCTTCCGCGCCAAGCACATGGCGCTCGGCATGCACCTCCGCACCATGCAGCGGGTGGAGATCACCGCCGGGCGCATGCCTCCGCTCAAGCCCAAGGCTCCCAAGTGGAGCAGGAGCAACAAGTGGAGGCAGAGCCAGATGGGGTAGGCGGAGTCCTGGACGTGTGCTGCTGCCTCCTATTTTGTTGTTAGCTAGGGATCCCTTGTTGTTATGTTAGTATGATGGTGTTGTGAAGAACCTGTTACTATGTTGGCTGCTGTGTATGCAGCTTATTATCTAGGAGGGATCCCTATTATCTATCCATATTATCTATCCCTATTCTACTCTATTTTGTTGGCCGTACTTAGTTTTCTCGATTTACTATGACTGTGAATTTAATGTACATTACCCTGGAGATTTGCTTCTAGATTTAACTACATACATGTGGACCAGAGGGAGTACTAGATTTGCTGCCATATTGGGCAAACAACGAGGGCCAAAAGGCACAAATAATTGAAGAAAGACAGAAATGCAAGCTTCTCTAGATTTGATTCTAATTTGGTGAAAAGGACAGAGAGAAAGAGGGGAAAAAGGTGCTCTGAATAATGCCAATTTGGGGCCGAGAGAGACAGAACCCAGCTCTTGCTCACGTGCAACCAAACGCGGTCTCGTCCTGTCCCACGCGGTCCCTTTCTACCAGCCCCACGCGACGCGGCCCCCCACGACGCGGCCCCACACAACGTGGCCCCACACGTGACAGGATGGTCAACTAAACGGGAATACTGCCGTCTGAGCTGCTTCTGCGGGTTTCAAACAAGGGCTTGGGGAAAACTGAGGAAAAACTAAGGAGTTGGGGAAAACTGAGTACAACTAAGGACCTGAGGGAACGAAAATAGAAATCCCTATTTTTATGAGAGATAAATGCCAAGGCATAACACTCCCCCCAAATGGGATGTTCCATCAATCACTCGAAAAGAGCCAAATAAGATACTATCAAGATGAAATAAAGACTAAAAGCAAACACAGAACCAGAAATAAATATATGATGCGTACAAAACTATCCTAGGTACAAAACAAAAACATGCAAAGGGGGCAAGTAACTTAATGTAAAGAAGATAATTATGCGTTACCACAAAGATGCACATTGGATATAAGATAGAGAAATGAAAATCTTCATGACTTTGCTTGAACAATTATAATATATGAAGATACCATAATTCTTCATGTGGTAGCCGAGTCCCCATTGTCCTCCAAACACACCTATTGATAAAGTCTTGGATTGTTGGTCCCCAACAAGGTTGGGTCCTAATATGTTAGTCACAATAGGTT
This sequence comes from Lolium multiflorum, assembly GCA_030979885.1. Lineage (NCBI taxonomy): Eukaryota > Viridiplantae > Streptophyta > Magnoliopsida > Poales > Poaceae > Lolium > Lolium multiflorum. Next base: position 221,044,411 of record CM061749.1, on the reverse strand, counting down.
TGGGAACCCAAATGGTTCTTTTCTTGAAACCACATTGAGTCCCAACAAACTTGGCAAACACATTGACATCCTTATCTTTCATAAGAGAATAATCATCATAGATAATAATAGTATTTGATGACGTACCATTTAAACATGAAGAAGCGAAGTGCCCCTTCTCACGACATACGTAGAAAGTACTTCATTTTTTATTCATCTTTGATTTCTTGACTTGGGAAGCTTTATTTTGAATATTCTTAGGAAATTGCCTCTCATCTTAAGGTTGGGATTGAGCTTGTGGCCGCTTCCCTTGTTGCTTCTCACTCAAGTGCTTCTTCTTCAATGGGCAAGATCTAACATGATGCCCTTCAACATTGCACTTGAAGCAAATAATCTTGGCCGGATTCTTGACTTTGTATTGGCCCTTCTTATTGTTTACCTTGGACTTGTTCTTATCACTGTAGTTGAATCCAAGTCCACTTGTGTATTTAGGGAATCTTGGCACACTTGACTTATTATTGAGTGTGGAATTCCCTTCTTGACGCTTTTCCAACTCTGTCTCCAAACTAGTGACCTGGGCATTGAGCTTTTTGATTTTCTCTACAAAGTTAGTAGTAATACAAGTACTAGGGGAAGTAGATGCTTCATTATTATAACAACAAGGAAAATCAATTAATTCATCACAAGATGTAGCAATATTGTGTCTAGATGAATTACTAGGACTAGCACATGGCAATATAATATTTTGAGTGGGAGGAGTGCTAATGTCCACATGAGGTTCACAAGATGTTACCTTAGTGATACTTAACTCATGAGCTAACTTTAGAACATCATAGGAGATTACAAGATCATTATGAGAGCCCAAGAGCTTCTCATTACTTTGTTCCAATTTCCTATAATTGCTAGTTAGCAACTCAAGTTGAGCCCTTAGTTCAACATTCTCCTTTAAAATAGATGCTTCACAAGAAGTAGAGTTAGTAGCACAAGCATCATTAATAGATTTTTCATTTTCAAGCTCATAAGATTCAACTTTCTGCGCGTGGAGAAAAATAGTATGCTTCTCATCGGCAAGCTCTTGCTTAAGGAGATTGAATCTCATTCTCCAATTTTCAACATGGGACTCCAACTCCTCAATGGTTTCAATGGGACAAAGACATCGAAACCAAGGATGTGGAGAAAAGAAAAGATGAGCCAGGAGATGCAGGGCTGCCCACCAGCTAAGTCTAGTGATTCCTCCGATCCGGATTACAGATTGTAGTACGGTAAGCTTTTTCCCTAGAAGACCTAGGATTAATCGAACCTTGGGAAGCACTGCTAAATGGGTTCTGAAGGGAACGTCTACAAGACTTTGCTAGTGTATTTTATCTTCAGTTTACCGGAACTATTTAGTTTACTTTTAAGGGGGTTGTGTTCAATAATGGAAATAGGCCAAGGTTAAGGTATCACCTGCAGCTATGCATACATATATAAGTAAAGCTCATATGTGTAACAAATAAAATAGAGATAAGAGATTTGTGAGTAGCTATGAGGATTCACCCCAACCTGCAGCCCGTGAGGACTACTCACACATAATATCAAGATCAAATACAAAGATAGAAATCATTGTGCAAAATATTTAGATTGAAATCATAATATTCTTACAATGATCGCCGATTCTCAAGGAGATCTCTATTACAATGGTGATGGATATGGCTATGGAGGAGATGGAGGATGGAATGGATGAACTATGGGGATGGATCTCCTTTGGTGTGTTGCAGATGGATCAGGTGGATGGCGGCTCTGTTTGGCGACGAATGGATCTCTTTCTAGCGTTGGCCCCTTCACGACTTTTATAGTGTTTGACATCAGGAACGCAGCCGTGGGTGGTACGGGTGGACGGTACGGGCGGGGCTTGCCCGTACCAATGTCCGTTAAAGCCCATGGAACCGTCTTTCGAGCGTAGTCAACTTTGCCATGCTCCTGATGCGATTTTCTTCAGTAATTGCAGGTCCATTTTCCATTATGACATGATATCCTTCAAATCATCAAAAAATAGAAGAGATTGTGGATCTTTGCATTGTTTAGGCATTAGTGGCTAGTTGAGAGGTAAACTTGGTCAATTTCTTGACTTAGCTAGGGGTTTAAACGCGAGAAAATATGGCATATTTCACAGCCATCAACTTTCCCAAGCTTAAACTTGATCGTCCTCGAGGAAGAAACAAAGAACCATAAGAAACTTGGCGTTTGAACCAAAACAACGAGAAAACAAAGTCACTTACAAGTGGTAGCCATATGAGTCCAGCACTTCTTCTATTTGGAAGATTTGCATAGTTAGAGAAGGGCCAAGAATATAATACAAGAATTGGTAACTCGAGACAATCACAATAAAGATTATAAGTAAGCTAGTTGTAGAACCAATCACTCTAGCTAAATAGTTAACTCTCAGTTTGCCAAGGAACACTGGAAGTTTATTATCATCAAATTAAGTATGAGCATTCTTGTCTAAAGAGGTATAAGCAATGAAGTATCTGAATTACGCCCACATCAATCAATCAAGGCTATCAAAACACTTACTATCCATTCATTGCCCTTCAAGAATATAGTCATCTAATAGTAGCGAGTCCATGCCAAGACTTGGGAATTGATATCTTTCGGATTCCTTTGACAGTTTCCAACTAAAAATCATTAATGACTTTATAGGATTGTGACAATCATGAGGCCAATGGTGCTAGTATCCTAAGAGTGTGCGCAACAGTCGTGTTGACACACATAAAGCAATATCAAACACTAAAGCATATGTTGACACACGTAAAAAAATATCTCATATTTATATACAACCTTACATCTTGGCATGAATCTCAGCTACCACTCGACTTCAATTCCATCAAACAAATCATATCAAGAGTGCTATCAATTCTATCCCAACATCTATGGAGTTAAGTATCTTCAAAGTTAAACACTTAAGACAATTGGTCATCATACAAGTCATAATTTTAGTACTTCTTCTTGTTGTACTTGTTTTGCAATATTATTTCCAAGGCAAGACTCGGTTAACAAGATGAACTAGAGTAAGAACTTTCACAATTAACTAAGCATATAAATAAATGTCTACTCCAATTGTTTCAAATCACTCCCACTGGTACAATATCTTAACAAGTATACTGACTAGCATAAATAATTCAAACTTCAAAAGTGGGATACATAAGACATACCTCTTGTAGATGGCTTCAAATTTCTCTTACTTATGATGTGTTCCTTCAAAACTCTTAGTAGATCTCTCTCATAAATAATATCAAGCAAAGAGGCATTAGAAAATTTAGCTCTTTCAAGAACAAGGACAAAGGAAAATCTTTTTCTAGTTTCGTGAATAGGGATAAAGAGGGAAAAAGAAACAAGAACAACGACAAATAAAAAAATGAAAAAGGAAAAATGAACGAAAACGAAAAGCAAATAAAAAAGCAAAGTGTTGGAACAAACCAACACGAGTGTTTCAAAGCTCTCTCAGAGCTGGAGTACAAATTTATTCAACACAAATAAAAATGCTTGAGGAACACATCCCCATGCTTAGGATTTTGCAAGCCCTCTTGGTGAGCTCATTTTGGTGGAGGATAATTCCCATTGTTCCATTGTGAAAGAGCAAGATCTGTATCCCGTGTTTTGTGTGCTTGGTGACAACACTTGAATGAATCTAACCGTGCGCAAAGATTTTCTTTGATAGATTTGCAAACGTACGGTGCCCTCGCTGAACACATTATGATCGGAAGACTCAAGCGTAGTTCTTAGGTTTTCTGGTTTTGCGTGTGTGTCGTGAGGTGACATGGTTGGAGAGGTAAAGAGGAAAAAGAAGTTTCAGCCAAAGCGGTACTACCGGTACCAGGAGCGGTACTACCGCTACCCTACTGGTACCGCTCTGCAGTACCGCTCTGAAGACTTGCACTGAAAATGTCCCACAGAACAAGGTATGGTACCTTTGCGGCACCTTGAGCGGTAGTACCGCTTGAGAGCGGTAGTACCGCCTCGGTACCGCTTAAGTACCGTAACTAAAATTACGGCAGTACCGCTGTGGTACCGCTTCGGTACCGCTTGGTATCCAGTAAGCTCTGGAGGCCATTGCGGTACCTCGAGCGGTACCGCAAGCGGTAGTACCGCTATGTGTCCACGTGGATAAGTTCTGTGGGGATTTCAAATCCGGAGCGGTAGTACCGCTTAGGTAGAAACTGCACATAACGGTTGGATTTGAGGAGGCCTATTTAAAGGGCCCTTCTTCTCAAGCTCGTTTACAGCTCTTCTCTCTCTCTCCTCCATTGTTGCTGAGCTCAAACTTAGAGGATCTCCCCATCTACCCAACCAATCTTGCTCATACTTTGAGGAGTGGTGGAGGAGGCCCCTATCTATCGATCTACCAAGAGAGATTTCACCAATTCGTGCTAGTCCCTTGTGGATCTTGGTGGTAGGGTTCCTATGGTGGGATCTTGGATGAAGTGCTCCTATGGAGGCTAGCTTGGTGTTGTGCTAGCCCCATAGGGTGTTGGGAGCCTTCTAGTGTTGTGGAGCTCGCCCCAACCTTGTGAAGGAATCACCGCCTCAACCGGTGCCTTAGTGGAGAAAAGGGAGCCCCTTTGTGGAGCTCTCTTGAGGAAGAAGGTGAGGCCTTCCTTCAAGGTGTGGCCGCCTAGCCTCTTGTGTGAGGATAGCACCTCCTCAACGCAGACGTACTCCCTTTAGTGGGAGGAACTGCGGGAAACAAATCCTCGCCTCGTCGGTTGTCCCGCTCCTTATCCTTATTATTGTTGCTGGTTCCTTTGCTTGTTGCACTACTCTAGGATCATACTAGGATCATCTCTAGCATCAAAGCTATCACCTTTACTTCCGTTGCACTAAAAATTGAAAAAGGCTAAAAATTGCGTAGCGCCCATACACCCCCCCTCTTGTTCGCTACGATCCGTTCACATTGGTTGTTCCAATGAGTGAACTAGGAACTGAGTTCGATGGTGTGGTCTCGAAGGTTGATGCCGAGGTTGTTCAGGTTCTCAATGCTTCCTTCAAGTGTGTACATGTGGTGAAGTCATGGAGTGGCTGCTGCTCCTGTTCTGGTCCTTGAGGTTCTTGTTCAACCTCTTTTACTTCATCTGGTTCATCTTGTTGTGGGGATAGATTTGCCTCAACCTGCGCATCATAATGCAAACGCCTTTCCTCGAGAGAGAATAAAACATTAGGTAGAGGGGCAGCGATCAAGTGATCAGCTCCCGGTATATTGAAGTAATATCTACCATCTACTTTTCTAATCATACCACATGCATTCAGAGTAGTAGAACCAAGGCGGTGAGGGCCTTCCAATGCTCGCAAAATTGCTTACATCGATGTTGAGCTTTCTTGCCAAGACGGTGATGACTCCTCCTCCGCATATGGGGCCACGAGCTTCAAGTGCTTGGTGGTGCATGTAAAGAACAAGAATGTCACCCAAGTTTGGGCGGAGGTTGCATTCTAGGAACACAACCTTTGAGAGGACCATCATGTCCTCCTCATTAAGTCTTGTGAAATCACCTCGTGCCTGCAAGGTGTTAGGGATAACATAGTACAAATAGCGAATAGTAGGGCACTCAATAGTATTTCCTCGAGGGAGTGTGCTAGGTATTCTCATCCTAGAAAAATACATGCTAGGTGAGGGGTTCAAAGAAAAGCAAGCATAGCGGTTTGCGGTGGCACTGTTCCCAAAGCCAAAGTGGTTGCACCACTCATCCAAAGTCAAAGCATACTCACAGTTCATCAGCTGGAAGGATATCCAGTCAACTCCGGGCTGATTCTCCTCAGTTTTGTAGTAGCGGTTCACCGTGTGCTTCAGGGTGCCGAGGAACTCGAGTGTCAAGCATATGTGGCAGCCTCCTGAAAACAAAAGTCAAGTAGACCAACATTGTCGCAAGGAGTATTGAAATCATTACGCAAGCCTAGTTGGTTCAGAATATGGGGGCATGCGGTCTCGCGGTCCTCGAGACGGTTGAAACAATTGAGTTGACGGCGGTCTTCAAACCTGATACCGAGTGAAGCGGGTGTGTCTTCAATCGGTAGTGCAGCCTGTACAGCCACAACGCGCGAGCGGCTCCTTGTGTTCATCTAAAAATCAATTAGCAGTTTAGTACCTTAAGCACATCTTAACAAAAATTCAACTAAAAATAACAATCTGATCTGATATATGATCATCCTCTACACATCTTATAAAAGAATATCCTCAAAAATTGCAATCTAGCATGCTAATTAAGGTGATAAAGTTCATAATATGACCTAAGTCTAGATTGATAATGACAAAAGCTAGAGCATGCATCCGCGAATAAAAAGTTGGGGATCGGAGGAGAAAAGTACAATGCTTCGATGGAGTGCAACGAATCGAATAAAAAAGAACAAATGTGGAGATCCAATGGAGTAGGTTTTGAGTTTGGAGAAGGAAGAGAGAGAGAGAGATTATGAAAATTTGGGTTGCATACCTGTTCCTTGCCTGTTTAAGTCCTCCGACAAGCGGTACGGGCGCGCGGTACAGGCACATCCCGCCTGTACTAGGTGCAACCGCCTTGGAATAAGTTGGTCGACGTGGTACAGTCAGGCGGTACGGCCATATCCCCCCTACCGATGCTCGGTAAACTTACAGAATGTTTTCAAAGAATTGATGGCTTCATCGTCGAAGCGGTACGGGTGCATGGTACGGTCGGCTTTGACCGTACCAATGGTCGCCAAACTTACGGGCTGCTTCGACAAAATCTTAAACTTTTCTCTTTCGTGGTCGTGGATGCGGTACGGGCGCATGGTACGGTCTAGTACGACCGTACCGATGGTCGCCAAAGTTACAGTAACCTGCGAACGTAAAAAAAATTATGTGCAATTTTCATGTGCCTTTATGCATCATTACTACCTCGAAAATGGCTAAGAAAAAACAACAGTTTATATCAAGAATGCGCAACCGTTAGCATCGAAAATCCAAAAGGCATTATTGCTTAACTTCTTCTCGTCTTTTCCAAGGATCTCATGAACCCTCTTTATTAAAAACGAAATGAAACAAACAAATAAAACTAAACATTAAACTTGAACTAGATAGAAAAGCTTTATTCAGCATGGGTTGCCTCCCATGAAGTGCTTCTAGTTAAGGTCAATTAGCTTGACCAAGATGGTGATCACTTAAGAGTTGGAAGTGGAAGACTAACTCCAAAATAGTTAGCTTTCAAAGTAATGATCCCATCATCATCAGTTTTGGCCTTCTTCTTCCTAGGGAAGTGCACTACAAATGGGTCTTTGGATGGTAGTCCAATCCTCACATTCCCTTCATGCAAATTGATTAGCGCTTTAATAGTTCTAAGAAATGGCCTTCCTAAGATTATATGAGCTATAGGATCTTCAGGCATGTCCAGAATAATAAGATCAGTAAGAGCATTATATCCTTTAATCTCTACTACAAATCTTTTATCCCTACAGCTTGTCTATATGTTGAATCAGCTAAGTGCAGTCTTAGCTCAGTTGTTCTAAATGGCTCCATTCCTAACTTATCAAATAAAGTCTTTGGAATTGTGGAGATGCTTGCACCGAGATCACAAAGTGCATCCACCTCATTTGTTCCAAAATTGATTTTAATAGTGGGATCAAATATATCATCAAGCTTAGCTGGAACTTTTTCAGCTAGCTTCTTATGTTGTTCTTCTAAATCACAGACTTCACATGTACCTCATGTATAAATTGACGGTACCTTTCATCATTACATTCATTGATTACGGGGTGCCTTACCGTGACCATCTTAATGTGATCTTCCACGGAATACACAGGTGTTGGAGCATTGCTATACTCCAGTTCTTCAAGTGCTTCTCCACTTCTTTCAATCCTCATCATCTAGAGGTCTTGAACGGGGTTTGGTTCTAATTTACCTACAAATCTTGCAAGTATAATAGTTTGGCTTTCAGCTATCTTCCCAATTGTGTCTCAACGGTTTTCGTCCTTTCCTGTAGAGCTTGAACATCATTCTTAAAAGAAACGGTTTGGTTCTATAAATTCCCTAACACAGTGCTCTGATTTTCAGTGAGCTTTGTGAGGGTACTATTTTGTTCAGCTTGAGGATGCATAAAATTCTTGAAAGTACTTTCAATTGAAGTATTACCATTGATTGCTCCATTACCATTGGTGAAGTTATTATTAGGAACTCATACATTGTTATTATATTGTCTAGTAAAATTAGAGCCATAGGTTTGACTCTTCCATGCATGGTTATAAGGATTTCTTTCTATGAAGTCTATTTCCTCAACTTTAGTATTGGTGATGGAATTAACTTGGGTAGTTTCTTTACCCTTTAGAATATTTAAAAGCTCATCTACTTTTGAAGTAAGTTCTTAATTGTTACCTTCGGTGATTGCATTCACCTTTCTTGAGGAGGATGTGTCTACATGCCATTGGGCATGGTTGCTTTGCATATCATCAATAAGCCTCCTTGCCAGCTCAACTGGCTTGCTCATGAATATTCCTCCTGCTGCAGTATCAAGCATAGACTTTGACATTGGGTTAAGGGCATTATAAAATAAATATAGGATTAACCAAGCCTCCATTCCATGACTTGGAAAGATCATGGTGGCCTCCTTCATCCTTTCCCATGCAAGCGCTAGTGGCTCGCGGTCTTCTTGTCTAAAACTTGTAATATTAGAACGCAGTTGCATAGTCTTTGTTGGTGGGAAAAACTTAGTCATAAAGATATAATTGCATTCATCCCATGAAGTTATACTACCCTTAGGCAAAGCTAGCAACCAGTCTTTTGCTTTTCCTTTTAATGTAAAGGGAAACAAGCACATTTTAATAGCATTTGGATCAACATCTTTAATGCACATCATATCTCATATTTCAGTGAATGTGTTTAAGTGCATACCTGAATCCTCAGCGGGTGAGCCTCCAAATTGGTTCTGCTAAACTAAACTTAAAAGATTAGGCTTAATTTCATAGTTCTCCACTTCAACAGCGGGCTGAGTTATTGGTGCACAAATAAAATCATCATTGGGGATAGCATATTCCCCAAGCTTCTTTTCTGCCATAGTGATTATCTTTCTGGGGTTTTCTTCTATGGTTGAAAAAGAACAAGTAACTAATTTTTTTGTTTTTCAAGTAAAAGTAAAACACTAAACTAATAACAGTAAATAAAAACAGTAAACTAAAAATAAATAACTAATTAGTTCTCTAATAACCTTACCGGGATAGTGAAATTTCTTCGCCGCCAACGACGCCAAAAAAAGGGGTTGCTACCTCCGATCCGGATTACGGATTGTAGCTAGTATGGTAAGATTTTTCCCTGGAAGACCGAGGTTTAATCGAACCTTGGGAAGCACTGCTAAATGGTTTATGCAGGAAACGCCTACAAGATTTTGCTAGTGTATTTTATCTTCAGTTTACCAGACCTATCTAGTTTACTTTTAAGGGGGTTGTGTTCAATGATGGAAATAGGCCAAGGTTAAGGTTTCATCTGCAGCTATGCATACCTATATAAATAAAGCTCGTATGTGTAACAAATAAAATAGAGATAATAAATTTGTGAGGAGCACATGCGTAAATACCCTTTCTCCTAAAGCCAGAGGTGACAATAGCCTAATGGTCCAACCATTATCCTCCTAGTTGCAAGCAACAAGAGTTTTTAAGTAATACAAACCAAAGCCTTAAGCTAGAAGATTGTGCTATGATCCGAAATGAATCACTAAATATGTACCGGTACTTTCCCCTTTCTGACACCAAGGTTTCGCGATAGCACGCCGTTCTCCACTCATCCCACCTCTTCCCTTGATCCTGTCGAATGATATGGGTATTTGCAGATCATCAAAGACGAGGCAAGGAGACAAGTATACAAGATCGCAATACTCCTATTCAATCCTTACACATAACATAAGAATAGATGCACATAATTGCTGCGAGGATTCACCCCAACCCGCAGCCCGTGAGGACTACTCACACATAATATCAAGATCAAATACAAAGATAGAAATTATTGTGCAAAATACTTAGATTGAAATCACAATATTCTTACAATGGTTGCCAATTCTCAAGGTAATCTCTATTACAGTGGTGATGGCTATGGCTATAGAGAAGATGGAGGATGGAATGGATGAACTATGGGGATGGATCTCCTTCGGTGTGTTGCACATGGATATGGTGGATGGCGGCTCTGTTTGGCGACGAATGGCTCCATTTTTAGCGTCGGTCCCTTCGGCTTTTATAGTGTTTGACCTCGGTAACGCAGCCGTGGGTGATACGGGTGGGGCTTGCCCGTACCAATGCCCATTAAAGCCCCTGGAACCGCCTTTCCGAGTGTAGTCAACTTTGACATTCTCCTGACACGATTTTCTTCAGTAATTGTAGGCTCATTTGCCATTTTGACGTGATATCGTACACATCATCCAAAACTAGAAGAGATTGCACATCTTTGCATTGATTAGGCATTAGTGGCAAGTTGAGAGATAAACTTGGTCAATTTCTTGACTTAGCTAGGGGTTTAAACGCAAGAAAATATGGCGTATTTCACAGCCATCATCCAGCACAAAGAAGCTATATGGACGGTACTACCAGATCCAATGGCAGATACTATCTCTCACCTCCCAGGGCCGATACCACCTCCCCCGCTATCGGAATACCACCGCCCAGGGGTCCATAGCTATCAGTAATCGCTATAGTACAAGAACAGAACTGCTGCACGTACATGACCGATACAATCGAAAGCCAGTCCTTGCTTGTGTTCAGATTTGGCGCTTGGCCATGTAACCTTATCCAAAAGTTACCCTTCTCCCCTAACACTAAAAATACCCCCTATGGGTCAAATCAGAGGTTAGACAAGATTCAAGATAGAATTGAGCATGTGTTCTCTTCCTCCCAAGTGGGTTTCCAGTGTGTCCACCTAGATTCATCTATTGAAGTTGTCGAAGACCTAATAAAGCACTTGATATCTCATGTATGTGGATTATAGAAGATACAAGGTCTCTCCCTTGAAGGGAATCTACTTGGTTCTACTCTCCATGTAACCGATTCTATGGATGTGGGTTCCTCCCAAGTGGGATTCAAGTAGCTACAAGCTAGGTCTTGCTAATCTCTCTCGTGTAGGATCCTATCGTTGTACGATCTCTCCTCATGTGGTTCTATTCGTTTGGAGGATCAGCCATCGAGAGAAAATCAACTTTTATCGTGTGTCATGTTCGTATTCCACCATATTGTGTTCATCGTATGTCCTTCGCCTCTTGTGTCAATTCATGAAGATCGGGCCTCCTTTAGGGGTTGGACTTCATCAGTATATCTTGCAATATGTTTTTAGTGTTCGCCCTTTTTATACATGCATACCTATAGTTGGTTGTACTCACAGGTTAAAAATATTCCTTTTACGCCCTTGGGAAAGACGCAAATAGGAAAAAAGAGAGGATAAATGACTTCTTTATTGGTGAAAGGTATCTTCAAAACCAATGGGGTCTTTTATAAGAGTGATTCATTTTTTATATATATATTTATGATTCCAAGTGTGTATTATGGTAAATTTGAGGAAAAAATATATGAAATGAATGTGTGTGTTTTCATGTTTTTTCGGTTATCATATATGTACTTTTGTGATTGTGTGAACAAAATATGAGAAGATGTGATATGCACTTGAATTCAAATTGGATGGTCATATGTGATGACATTGAGATCTATGATCATTCCATGTGAAACAAAATTTCTTCTAGTGGGGTTGCTATGCAGAAACAAAATTTTCCCAATTTAAATTTACATCCCAATCGTATCAAAATTGCATTCTAATGACATAAGAAATTACTTGTAATGTTGGTTCCGCAATACAACTGTCTGAGATAATTATATAGTTCAATCCCATATGACCCATAAAGATCAGGCCGCACTATCAACTGATAAGAAAACAACAGTTCACAAACATCATATCTTTGAACAACAAATGAAGAAAAAATATCAAATCACCACCTATAGCTAACATGAATATATCAAAGTTTGTGGTCAAGTGAACTTAAGAATCACAAAAATCCAGCTGCACATGCAACCAAAAGAGATATGAACTTGGAACATAAATGTATGATTTCACCAAACAAATAAAAGGAATCCCAGCCAAACCTTCAAGCATAGCCCCAGCCCCAGATGGTTACCACTTTGTTTTTTTAGCTTCAGACCCAGTCAAGCCCTAGCATCCATCATCATCCTACTGACTTGGAGCCTCCAACATGCCATCATTCATATTATGCAAACCATCATGACCATCAAGCGCGATCTTTTGAATAGTGTTGGTTACCTCCAGCTGCACCTCCCTATGTTGCTCGTTATGAAGACATACCCAATATTTGAGAATAACGCCAGCATAACATACTAATTCAGCGTGGCATTTTTGTAACTTTCCTTAAAAATATTATTTATTTTGTATGTTTTTATATGGCTCAACATATTAAAATAATGCTAGTGATTTTGAACAGCTAAGCTTGGTGGTAGGACTAGGGGGACCACCAGGAAAAATGAGTAAATGATGATGTATCCTGTCTCCACTTCCTCTGCTTACCTTGCCCCGAAATCGTATTGAGCCCAACACATTCAACAAGTAAATGATAATTTTTCTCTTCTTCTATGAATAAATGGAAAATTATACTTCCTCCGTTTCTAGATATAAGGCATATAGCTTTTTGAGAAAAATCTCCAAAATATATGGTATATTACATTGGGATACCCGTGTGAACATTTTTTAACGATTTTATTGTGCTTCCTTATATTTTTTAAAACTCCTCTATTTTCTCGTGTCAATTTTCCATGATCAATCCAACCGAAACCTTGTATAACTTTCGCTGCACACACATTTCTTAATTTCCGTGCCAAAATCTCTACTCCTTATCTCTAGGAACGGAGGGGGTATGGTTGAATTAAGTTTTGTAATGTTTGACCAAATATATATGGCAAAGTATCAACATATACGGTACCAAATATATTTGATATGAAAGTATGCATCATTAAGATTCTAACAATATAGATTTTGTATTTTAAAGATTGATATTTTTCTATATAATAAGTTGGATTTTCAACATTTGACTTAATTTGACTAAACCTTATATGCAAAATAATATGGAACATAGCAGAAATGCAATTCAGTTCCCAAGAGCATATGCTCATCCATGGGTAATAATAATTTTACGATTGTGATATGTCCTAAAAAGATAAGTTGATGCCAAATTTGTTGCTTTCTTAGATCAACGAACTTTATCTTTTTATATTGTGGAAACATACATATAGATTTGTGCATGAAAATTTGCATGATCACGGTTCATAGTAACAAAACACAAATACACAAAATTTAGACTTTTAAAATTTTATTATCTTTTTCTTTTCTTCAAATCCACTGTTCACTCAAGCTTGGGAGGTAAAAATCCACACTAGTAGGAAACTAGCTATAGGTGGAATGTCCTTGTGTGGCGCACCAAATAACCATGGCGCCACTAAATAAAATTTTGTGCCGCACCCAGGCACGTGCGCCACTAAATATTGGTATTTTTGTGGCGCACCGGCCCTCCATACGCCACAGAAATCTGGTGGGACCCACGGCCAATTATTAGGTTGATCAATTCTGAGTATTTATTTAGAGCATGGAGCTGGATGCGCCACAGAAATGTGGCTAACTACGCCATGTGCTACAAACGATTTTCCAAGCTTCCACGCACCCACCCTCCTTGGATTGCCTTTTTAGTGTTCAAAAAAACACAGTAAATAATAAAAACTCCGAATTTTTTCCATTGAACTATACTTATACTAAGTGGTATACTTGTAGGGAAATTGGAAAACATGGATTTCGATGTATTTTGCAAAAAAAAAGGTCATGAAATCTTTAAACTGGACTTCTGGTTGCATACGAACTCGAAAAAAACGCATAATATATCAAAATGATCGGGAGAAAATTCTACATCCAAATTCAACTGCCTATGTCTGTTCTGAAATTTACAGAATCCGCAAATTCCAAAAGAGTAAAAAGTCATGGCAAAGCCAAGATTTTTTTTCCTGCAAAAATAAAAAATTTTGAACTTTTTTCTGTGGCGCACCAAATGCACATGCGCCATAGAATTTTTAGACTGAAATTTGAATTTCGGCGGTGCCCATCTCCCTCTCTCTTTTCTCGTCGTCCTCCTCCTCCTCCTCCTCCTTCTCCTCTCCTCCACTTCCACTTCCCCTTTTCATCCCTTCTCCTCCTCTCCTCCTCTCCTCCTTCTCGGTTCCCCTTCTCCTCCTCCTCCTCCTCCTCCTCCTCCTCCTCCTCCTCCTCCTCCTCCGACGACGACGACGACCACCTTCTCCTCCTCCGGCAACCTGCTTCTCCTCCTCCGGCGGCCACCACCACCTCCTCCTCCTCCAGCGACCACCACCTCCTCCTCCTCCACCTCCGGCGACCACCACCACCTCCTCCTCCACCTCCTCGTCCTCCTCCTCTTCCTCCTCCTCCTCCTCATCCAGCGACCACAACCACCTCCTCCTCCACCTTCGGCGACCACCACCACCTACAGCGACCACCACCTCCTGCTCCTCCACCGCCGACCCCCTCCTCCCCCACCTCCGGCTGGCCTCCTCCTCCTCCACCCACCCCACCCAACCACCCACCTCCGGCGACCTCCGGAAAATTTTAAAAAAATCCGGCGAAATTCTGGTGGCCCCATATCTAGATCTGGCCGCCTTTTTTTAAAATTCAAACCATTTTTTTTTGTGGCGCACCACCGCTGCGTGCGCCATAGAAAGTTTTCTGTGGTGCATGTCTGCCTAGTGCGCCACATAAATGTCACTTTTCTGTGGCGCATGTGTCCGTGCGCCACATAATTAAAATTTTGTGGCGTGAATTCTGTCGACCGCCCTCTGTGCGCCACAGAATTCCAAAATGGTGCGCCACAGAAGAGCCTTTTCCTACTAGTGCCATGCCCCTTCTCCAGAAGTATTATATTTTCTTTCTGTCAAAATATTGTCCCTTCTTCAATTTCTGCTTATCACATCCCCATCCCTACAGTATTCATCGCATAATGATGAATAGCCTCTTCTTCTATCTAAAATTAGCAAAAATAAATGATAAATTATCTCTTATTCTATGCTTGATTGATAGGTGCCTTTTTTTTGCGGGGGAAAGAAAGATTTATTAATCAGAAACAAGGTTACAATCAGAGGCTAGTGTTCCCACAATTGCCGGGGGGAAACACCAAGCCAGAATTCAGTCTGACCCTGGATCCTACCAAGTTGTGCTAGCTCATGACTAGCTCTATTGGCTTGTCTACTTATTTTCACTAGTTTACTCTCTCTTTCCCTTAACATATCTCTATTAACGTTTACCCTAAAGGCATAGGCTGATATATTTGGAGCAGCACCATTGATTAGTTTGACAGCCTCAGAACAGTCCGACTCGATGATGAAGCTCAGTTGCGTCCATTGTAAGGCGAGCCTCATTCCCTCCTCAATTGCTGCTACTTCCGCTTCAGTAGCGTCTTTGCAATGCCGTAGTGGCCGGCATGCTGCGAAGACCACAGCTCCTTGGTGATCACGGCCAATCATACCAACTCCTGTCCGATCATCGCATGAGAAGGCACCGTCCACATTCAGCTTAACTACATTTTCGCCTGGTGGTTCCCACTTCTGTCGTGCCTGTTTTCTACCATCCCCAGGCTTCCGTTGCTTCATAAAACCTTGGCTCTGATCCAAGACCATCTTCCCCTTTGTAACATCTGCATCAGGAAATTGTTTAATCATTAGGAGAGAATTCAGATAACTTACTAGAAACCTTCGAGAGCCTTCAATTGACGGACAGGGTTTATGGTGCGTTATTTCATTATGTGCATGCCAAATCCTCCAGATTGTCATAAGTGTCATCGCTTGCTGATTTAAAGGAATGGCTTGTAGTAGATGAATGAGCTAGTGGTCCAGTGGGCTGCAGTAGGGATTCCGGCGGCAGCTCCCATACTTCGGACATTGCACGCCAGAAGTCGCGTGCGTGCGGGCAGCGCATGAAGACGTGGAACGTATCCTCATCTTCCTGGCCGCAGACTGGACACAGACCACAGGCGACCATACCTCTTCGCCGCAAGTTCAACTGTGTGGCTAGTGCATTGCGACAAATTTTCCACCCCAAGGTTCGCACCTTGGGTGGAACGGGGCATTGCCAAATCAAC
The DNA here is from genome assembly GCA_030979885.1 of Lolium multiflorum. Classification (NCBI taxonomy): domain Eukaryota; kingdom Viridiplantae; phylum Streptophyta; class Magnoliopsida; order Poales; family Poaceae; genus Lolium; species Lolium multiflorum. The sequence continues at coordinate 221,028,290 of CM061749.1, read as the reverse complement.
TTCCAACTTGGTTGCTTCACATCCGGTCTTGCACTTGTTGCACCGCGATCTTGTTGCATCATTACTCGATTGAGGGCGAGTCGATATGCGCTCTTAACCGTGAACATGCCTCGTTTGTCAGGGAACCATGCGGGAAAATCCTCCTCATGTCTCGTTGATGTTTTGATTTGGATTATTTCATGGATGTCCTCCTGGTTGAAATATTTCTCAAGGCGTTGCATGTCCTAGGATCCATCAGGACGCAAGAAATCAGCCACCCACCTATACCTGCATCTGCCTTGGCTTGTCTTCGGATGGTGGTCGGATTCTCTGGGTATCCAGGGGTCACGCCATACACGTATCTGCGCCCCATTACCAACCCGCCATATTATACCTTACTTTAGTAGCTCAAGCCCGTACTCGATTGCGTGCCATGTGGAGGAGCCATTTCCTGAAAAAACAGTGTCCAGAAAGAAGCCGTTAGGGTAGTACTTGGCTTTAAGAATTTGCGCACATAGGGTATTAGGATGTTGTATTAGGCGCCATGCTTGACGGGCTAGCAAGGCCTGATTAAAGAGTCTCATATCTCGGAATCCCATGCCGCCATAATCTTTAAGCCGCAGCATGATATCCCATGCCACCCCGTGTGTTTTTCGCTTCCCATTTTCCGCTCCCCACCAATACCTGCGGATCATCTTTGTTAGCTCATCGCATAGGCCAAGTGGCAATTTGAAAACACTCATCACATATACTGGAATTGCCTGGGCAATTGCTTTAATTAGGATCTCTTTTGCAGCCTGGGATTTATGGTTATCGTCCCACTCCACTAAACACTTCGCCAATTTTGCCTGGAGGCTTTGGAATTTGTCCCTGCCCATCCGACCTTCAGGTGTTGGGAGGCCGAGGTACTTTGATTCAAAAGTTTCTTGTTCTATCTGTAGCACTTGCTTCACTTCTGTGCGCTTGAGCAGCGGGCATGCATCACCAAATAAAACCGAACATTTGGATGGATTGATAAGTTGCCCAGTACTGGTTGCATAAGTGTCTAAAATCTCCTTAACTTTAAGAGCCTGTACCTCATGTGACTTAAAAAATAGTAAGCTATCATCTGCAAATAAAAGATGAGACACACCTGGGGCATTGCGCATACTTTTAGCGGTTCCAAAGTATTATTATCCACTGCATCTTGTAGGAGTGTAGATAGTCCATCGGCGACGAATAAGAACAAAAATGGAGAGAGAGGATCACCTTGTCGGAGGCCCCGAGAAGGAGAAAATGAATCTAGGAGGTTCCCATTAAATTTTACCCTGTAGTTCACCGATGTGACACATGACATTATCCAGTCTACCCATCGGTGCGAGAAACTCATCCTTTGCATCACTTTCTTCAGAAAATCCCAATCCACTCTGTCATAAGCCTTAGATAGATCTAGCTTATAAGCACAAAAATCTTTTGTTTTGTTCACGTTGTGTTCAATGAAATGGAGGCATTCGAAGGCAACCAAAGCATTGTCAGTGATTAACCTTCCCGGAACAAATGCACTTTGGTTGATGGACACAATATCACCCAAAATGGGCCGGAGTCTATTCACCATACATTTCGCTATGACTTTATATATTACCGTACATAGACTGATAGGCCTGAAATCTTTGAGTGTTTCAGGTTGGTCGGTTTTTGGTATCAAAACAATAGCCGTGCCATTCACCCCATCTGGCATCTTCCCTGTGACAAAGAATAATTTAACTGCGTTAATTACTTCCTCCTTAATAGTCCCCCAATTTTGTTGATAGAACCTGGCGGGAAATCCATCTACACCCGGTGCCTTGAGAGGGCCTATTTGGAACATGGCATCGCCGATCTCCTCGTCTGTGAACTCCCTGCACAACTCAACATTCATATCAGCAGTTACCTTTTCTTTTGTCAGCGCTATCAAATCTTCAGAATTAAGTGATGGATCACGTGTGAAGAGTTCCTTAAAATAGGATGTCGCCATTCGCTCCATGTCAGTTGGAGCTTCTTCCCATACTCCTTCACTATCTTTTAATCTTTTAATTTTATTTCGCCTTGCCCGCCATACTGCTTTTTGGTGAAAAAACCTTGTATTTCTGTTCCCCTCTTTAAGCCAGGTAACCCTTGATCTTTGTAGCCATAGCAATTCTTCTTTATAGAGCAGCTCTTGCATTCGATCAGTAGCACGCCGTATGGACGTTTGGTCAGCATTATTTAGCTTTAAAATTTCCAAGTCACTACGTGCCTTACCCAGTTCTCTGATAATATTCCCAAAGCGCTTCTTACTCCACATTTGCAACATGGTCATGACCTGATCAAGTCCTTTCATCACATCAGCTAGATTGTTCTTTTGTCCCGCCTCCCGCCATGCCGCTGTAATCCGTTCAGTGAGGTCTGACTCCCGCTCCCATAGAATCTCGTACTGGCGCCTGGGCTGGCGACTCGGTACTCTGGTCTCTCGTTCTAATTGAACAAGGATGGGGCAATGGTCTGATACTGGTGACGTTAGGTGCTGCACCCTGGTTTCTGCAAATTGATCTCGCCAAGCCGGGCAGGCCACAGCTCTGTCGAGCCGAACCCGTACGTTCGCTCTCCCCACTCTTTTATTATCATATGTATACGGCACACCTGAAAAACCAAGATCTGTTAGATCACATTCATATAAAACTTCACGAAAAGCATCCATTTGAGGTACTGATCTTGGGGTATTAGACAGATGTTCCTCTTGCCAAAGTGCTTCATTAAAATCTCCTACTACTCCCTCCGGTCTTATTTAATTGACTCGGATTTAGTACAACTTTGTACTAAATCTGATTCAGTTAAATAGGACCGGAGGGAGTACAAGCCAAGGAAGGTTAGAAGAAGATTTTAGATTACGGAGTTTGTCCCACATACGGTGGCGATCTTCCACCCTCGGTTCACCATAGACACACGTGAGGCGCCATTGGGGATCACTCGGGGACTCACGCACATACGCATCAATATATCTTTCATTTATTTCTTGCACCTCTACAATTATTTGATCATGCCAAAATAAAGCTAAACCACCACTTAAACCATCACTACTAAAACCAGCAAAACCTCCTAAACCTAACCTATGACGCAACCGACGCATTTTATTCTTACTTTGCCTAGTCTCACATAAGAAAACAAGACGCGGACTCCAAACTTGGGAAAGAGTAGCTAGTTCACGCACTGTCGGGTTATTCCCGGCACCCCGACAGTTGAACGAGAGGCAATTCATTGCCCCTGACGAGGCCGTCCATTCGGCCTCGTCAGGTTACCAGGTGCTGCGTGCCCGTTCGCGATCTTCCTCCTTGTCCTTGCCGCCACGCTGTCCGCCGACGTCTCCTTCGTCTCATCCTGCACATCTGCTGCTCCCATCTTCTTTCCTTTTTTCTGTTTACCACTGGATAGTGCAGTGTAGTTGAGGGCTAAGGAAAGGTCAAGTTTTTGCGCAGGAACTTCATTGGCTTCAGGGGGTCTCTTGCCTAAAACCGAGTCAGCTGCAGCCATGGAGACATCTGATCCACTTCCACTAGGAATTTCAAGATGGGATAGGTCTCGTAGAGGTGGAATCATATCACTTGAGTGTGGCCCAGAAGGTGTGCCACGGCTACCACTTGTATTCGTTGGGTTACTCTGCATGAATTGCATGGCCATTGGTGTGAGAGCCACCTGAACCGTGCCACTTCCTCCACCCTGCACAAAGTTTGGGTTCCCTGGCATCCCCTCATTGCCACGCATAGCACTGTCATTGTCCATGGAAACCTTGTCCTGGCTCAGCTTGAGTTGCATGCTCTTTACTGTATTTGCCAGGTCTGTCTCCACTGCTTCCTCTGTTCTGTGCTCCTTCTCCTCAAACCCATCCTGAGCATCCACTGCTTCTGGAACGCCCGGATGTCCGCGGCATACCCAGCGACGATGAACTCACGCTTCCTTCTGGAGTATTAAAACGGAGGGGCCTCTTCGCTGCTGGTTCGTCAGGTGTCGAGACTGCACGACTCTGAAACTTACGTTTTGGTGAGCAGCGCAGGTTAGCATCATACTGCAGAGATGGTATACCGTTGTCCTTCTGTTCGCATTGCTCCTCGCTGTGTCCGATTAAACCACAATGGAAACAGAAATAGGGAACCCTTTCATACCTCATCTGATAGATCTTTGGCGTTGGCTGGCCTTTGACAGTGGTTTTAAATCTGGCGATAAGCCGCTGATTCAGCGGCCAATCAATGCGGACCCTCAGGTACTCACTAAGCTCCAACCCTTCTACATCCACGTCTACCTCGACCACTTTGCCAAACTTTGATCCCAGCAATTCACCATACTCCTTTGTTTGCTTCTTCCAGGGCACATCATAGAAGCGTACAAATAGGCGGACTGTGTCCAGTACAGTATCAGAAGGCTGGGCACTATCAATGAACGGGGCAATCAAGCAGGCAGCCCCTAGGTGGATCCATGGACCTCCACGCTCCACAAACTTGTAGTCTCCTTCCAGGTTGAAAGTAATGATGAAGAAATTATCTTTCAGAGGTTTGAAAGTCATCTTACCACGGATACGCCAGACATCCGAGAAGTGCTTGTGGATTAGGGTATAGTTTGCAGCCTTCAGGGAGTAATACCGTGCCAGCATACGCCAGACCGTAGGCTGTACAGCCGGCGCTTCCTCCTCAGCTTCCTCCTCCATGCAGAACTCGTCATCTAGATTAGCCATACCAGTAAGCATTGCCTCTGGCCCTGCGTTCCTCTCATCTCCCGCTGCACCTTCCCAATTGCTTCCTAGAATTTCTTCAGATCCCATGATCGCAAGGCGCTCATCCTTCTGTGCCAGCGCAAGTTCAGCACCAGCCGACGGCTTCGGGTGGGCAGGAGCCTCATCGGTTCCCCCATAATCACCCCCACCACCGATCAGTGCCATGGTTTGCTCATGGATTTTCTTTTTGATAAAGATGGTATATCACGGGCCTCTGGGCATAACTACCTTTATTGCATAGTTTATAGGTCCTAAAAGTAGCAACAAACTCACAACCCAGCCTGGGCCACAACTAATCTATATCTATATCTATACCTAATAATAAAGGAGCGGGATAACCACTCACCGTTTCGTCCTGGGCTCCCGCGAGTCCCAGGGCGAAACCCTAGTCAGCCGCCGCCGCCAGCCCCGTCCTCCTCTCCCCCGCCTCGCCGCCGCCAGGAGGCGCCACCGGGCGAAGCTCGGTCGGCGTCGGCGGCGGCGGGGCGCCTTCTCTCCTCCTCGCGGTGATGGCGGCGCGGGCGGCATCGGTGAGGGGAGGCGCGGCGCTGGGCAGGGGGCGTGGCGGCGCGGCTGTTCGACGGCGGCGCGGCGGCTCTGCAGGTTGTGCGTGCTCGGGGCGGCGGCGGCTTCCGCGGAAGCTTCTGCCACGGCGGGCGGCGCGAGCTCGGCCCGATGCGGTCTGATGGAGGCGGGCGGCGCGGCGCGAGGGTGGGCGTCCACGACGCCTGGCGGTCGGGCGGCGGCGCTACGACCTGTGAGTGGAGCCGGACGGGCAGCGCGGCCAGGGCGGCCGCCTCGCGCGCGGGCCGGGGCAGGGGCCCCGGGCCCGGCCGAGCCCACCAAATCCCCAGATCTAGTGCCACAGGCAGCCATGGGGCTGCAGGTGCTGTTCTGGCCACTTCCAGTTCCGTGGTGGTGCTGCTGGCCGACGAGCGCTCATGGAGGCGGATCCCTTGCTATGTGGTCCTCCGGGCTCCCTCGGATCTGCGGCGGGCGGAGCTTGGACGCCGGGGCGGCGGCCCTGGACGGTGGGTGGCGACGTCGACCGGAAGGCGGGTGGCGTTCGCGGGTGCTGGCCGATCTCCTTGGCCGTGTGGACGGTGAGGAGTCGGTGGGTGGCTGGGTGCGGCGTGGTCGTGCTCCGGCGCGTTCTTCGTCTGTTCGTTGGCGTCTCCACTTTCCGATCTCTCTGCGCCAGATACGGCATGGTTGGTCCTCGGACTGCCCGTTCTGCGTCCGTGCGAGTTTGGTGGGGAGCTGCCGGGGGAAACTCTTGGCTGGCTCGGTGCCAGCCACATCGGCAGCGACGATTCTATCGCCGTTCTCCTTCTTGAAGGGCTGGTGAGGTAACCCTCCCCTTTTCCTCTTCTTCCCGGGTGAAAACTCAGGCTACGGCCGGGCGACGATGGCGCAATGCGTCGTTCTCCTCCTTGGAGGCGCCGCTTTGGGTTGAGGGGACAGAGGGCTATCGGTGTGGTGACAATGACGGTGGTGCGGTTTGGGTGTGTCTTTGGTGAGGCCTGTGGCGGCAGTCAGCAAGTTCAAGGCTTTTTTGGGCGCTCAACCACCTCTATGTTCTGTGTTGGCCGATGAGATGGGAAGGGTCCCTCCTTCGGCGGCAGCAAGGCGAGGCGGTCTCGGAGCCGGATCTTCATCTCTTTGACGCTGGTGCTTCTCCTCTTCGCTTGGCACGTCTCTTTCCGTCCGCGGCAGTTCTCCGTAGCTTGTACTTGTGGGCTCTTTGGTGGCGCTGCCGAGTGGAATTCTCTGTAGTTCCTCTAGGGCTTTGCCTCTTTCTTTTACCTTGTTCAAGTTTGTGTAATCAGCACCATTGTATCCTAGCCGGTTGATGGCTTTATTAATTTAAAGCTGGGCTCTCGAGCCTTATGTTTAAAATAATAAAGGAGCTAACGTTTCCGTGGTTTGATCCGTTGTAATTTCTGTCGTCCGCTTCGTCCGTCGTGCTATTGTTCCTCATCTTGTAACCGCGACGAGTAGGAGTCCCGATAGGCTACTCCGTCCTCCTACGGTAATCGTAATCGTAGAAGTCATGGACTCCTTCCTTGACGGGCCTTTTTAAAGATTCTAGATCGAGCGGTACGTATCCGTGACCGTGTCTCCTCTCCTCTCTTTACTCAAACGGCACGCGTGGATAAAATCGCGACTTGGTTCCAGCCTTTTTTGCATCAAGATCTCGCGCCGCCGTGCAAACAAGATTGGTCTCCTCTTCATCTCCATCCAGCAGCCATGCATAAAGAATTAAAGATTGAATCTCTGGTACAAGAAGCACCACCGTTAGCTCTTCTGCTCTTGGATGATCGATGCTTTGGCAGTAGGCTCTACTAATCAGCCATGACGGCTTCTGACCTTTAGGACGGGCTTGTCGCCGTGGGATGGATCAATTTCAGCGGCGAGCTCACCTGTCCACCACAAGACAAGTGCGTTTCAGATCCTGTTTTATCATTGTACCGTAGGCAGCTTCGGTGATGGATACCCCTAATTCTGGTGACCAGTTCAGACAGAGGCTACTCACAGCAGGAGGATCCGATTTGCTTACTCAGTTAATTTTTACTGATAAAATTGCCTCCTCTGGGTTCCGCTTTTGATGGTCATCGGCAACGGGGACAAGCGCTGGGCGGTAGCGGGTACAGAGATTTCAGCAACAACAGGTACACGTTTGCGAATACAAAGCAAGCTACTTCGGTGGAAGTCTCTAAATTGATCAATTTTGGTGGCTTTGGACTGCAATGCGCTCTCTCACCAGCCGAGTACAGAGCCTCGATCTTGATTCTCTATTTTCCAAAAAAACTAAAATCTATGGCAATACGTACAGGGCTGGCCTTGACTGATGATTTGATTCACTACGAAGAAAGGTAGGGCCGCAACACGCTGGGCGGCGAGAGACAATGCAGGTGGCCTGCGGGCACGACGCACGCAGTCTGCAATCAAGTGCGACCTGCTGACCTCCTGGCCGAGATTTTTCTCGCATCTCCCAAACAGCCGATCGATCAGGTGTGGTTCTACCTTTGCTCACATCATGTCTTTTTTTTATTTCGAATGGAACAGGCTTGCCAGTCTTTGTAAAACACTTCCTTTTAGATCCATGCATCTCTCGTTTATTGATTTTTAACTGTGAGTTTATTCTATAGTACTAAAATTGTTATATCAACACATTAATGACTTGTGGATACATAAGATGGTTCGATCCAATTAGAAAATTGATATATCAGTTCATATATTTGTATGTATTACAAACTACTTAAACACGAAGAGATGGACAAAGATATTTCATCTCATTTACGAGTATGTAATATTACTATGTGAAGATGTTTGAATTTATGTTGTTTGTGCGCCTTTATGAATTTATTATTTCTACTGTGCTTCTTAAAAAAAATGTTATGCACATACATTGTCAAATTAGAGAAGTGGTATTGAAAAAAATATGTTAGGTGTCCCACACCTAGCTAGCATAAAATCTTAGACCCACTGATGTTCCATAGAGCATAGAAAAAAAAACCAGGGATTAAAAAAAATATACAAGATGAAACCAACCTAGAGGGATCGTACACACAAAAAACATGTTTCTTGCCCCTCCCTACCACGTTCTCATCCGAGCTTCACCATCGTGTGCGGGTGTTCAACATATGCAAACAAACACTGGCAAAGAACTGTAAGTGCCAAAGGGATCTAGATCGTTGTTATGAAAAAATGTGCCAAACATGGCAATGGTTGGTTGGATGGTTAGTTGAGGGATTCAAATCAAATAAAAGTGGGTATTATGTTTATCACAATATATTCTGCAAGACAAATGCGAAGTTCTAGGCCAATGCCTGTTATTTTCCTACATTTTACGGGTCTGCCTTTATATCTTCAGGTGTATCTATTTTTTTTTCTGCGGTCATCTTAAAAACATTCATATTTATGTCGAATTATAACAAGTTTGTTTACAAGAGGAGTATTTTTCTATTTTATGGTTAAACATACTCTTCCGCAGCAACGCGCGGGCATTGTCCTAGTAGGATTAAAATTACATCTCATACATTATTAGTCCTACTAATGAAGTGCTAGCCAATACAACTAATAAAGCCCTCTCCTCCACACACTGCAGTGAACACCACGTGTTAATCCAATGGGTAGCCTGAAGAATTACCCACAAGTTGGAAGCTTGAGGGTGTCAAGCTGGCAATTGATCTTAGCCAGGAAACATCCTAGTGGAGACGGACGGCCTGGATATGGTATCAATGGTGAGAAGCAATAATGTTGATAAGTCTTGATTTGGTCATCTAGTAGAAGACTTGCGACAATTATTGTAATCAGAGCGCATTGTAGTATCTATAACTAAAATTCCTAAGGAGGAAAACTATGCTAATCAGGAGTTACCTAGGTTTGGTTTGTTGGAAGATAGAACTGCTATTTTGTTAGGTCCGCTCCAGATCTCTTGTTGGGTCGTATCCTTCCGAATTGCAACAACACTACTATTTAATTAACTAGCAAGGTGGCCCTCGCAAATGCGAGGGCTTTTTCTTTTGTGGGTTGAAAATATTCAATAAATAAAATACATGTGTATTTTGTTTAAATTTTGTAGATAGAACTATAGTTTTTATATGATGCCAAATCAATACTCGATCATATTAACTTTGGTAAAAGGATGTAATGAATGGATTATTGTGTAACTGTCAAAATATTTAGGGCACATTAAATAGAGAGAATTGTCGTGTTCTAGTATTCCTTCCTCTTATTTTCTTACTCCATGTTTTATAAACATCGACATCCTCTTCCTTTTAGAAATTAGGTGACTATTTGGTATATCACTAAGTTGCCTAAAATTATTACCTCTTGTTTTTTTTATATTTTATGCATAAGTAGTCAAAGTTAGGTAATGGTGTTTCTATGTTCTCTAGAACACCATCTATTATTACATCATATTATTTTTAATTAAGTATGTCTATGTTATCTCGATTTTCAATCTGCTTGTCTTGTTAAAAAAAATCTGCTTGTCATACACACTTGGTCACATGAATTATGCGCCATCCAACATGACTACATGTCTTGGACAAAATAGTTCAATACTATTAACCATTAATCCATCAATTTTACCTTCCAATTGAAATGACATATGCTCTTATGTTGATTTTGTTACATCACATAAAGATCCATTCATCTAATATGTCTTCTACAACAATTCCTAAGAATTAAGATTATGTGTATTTAAGGCTCTCTGAATACATTAGTTTTTCTTTGATGCCTGGATAATTTTTTTAAAATGTGTATCTCCATTTATGTTGTGTACTCAAATATGAAATATAGTTATCTTGAAAGCCAACATGTGATTGGATGGTTAGTATGGTGTTCTACCCACAGTTAATCGGTGCTCAAATCAGGATATTCTTATGGTGGAGGGACATTCTCCCCGCTCGTGAAAATATGTGGTGAGTTAGCACCTCATGTATCATTCAGCACGTGGGATGTTCTCATCGACTAATGTGATGACTTCATTTACATTGTAGTTTAGCTACTCTAAAATATGGTAGATGTTTTGTGAGTGTGTGGGTATGATGCATGGTATTAATTATTTTTAACATTTTTTTTGTCTAAATATGGTTATTTTGGAATAGTTGTATTTCAAAATAATTCACTTAGCATGGTTTTGTCTTAAATATCAACATCCTAGTATTCAAATTTATGTGTAGAATTATTAATATTTTTAAAGAGATTGTTTTTATTTACAACATTGTAAGTCTTAAAAATCTCCTATATATCAATTTGCACTCTGTTAAAAGGGGACATAATTTTGTATATTTCCAAAAACAAAACTTAGAGTCTAGCGCCATAAGGGATTTTTTCGAGAAATCCTATTGGTCTAGGTAATTAAGAATATTTGAAAATGCTATTTGCGGCAAATGTTTAATAGAATATCAATAAGTGTCTAAAAGTCTATTATGATTTGTACTTCTAATTAATCGGAGATGAAAACAAAAGCTGATCGTAGCATCAAGATATTAAAATACTCAATGCACCACCATTTAGAAAAAAGCTGATGGTACCGGTCGGTATTCCACTCTCAACCCGCACAAGCGGTCCGCGGTATGCTAAAAGAAGGTAATGTACAATTTCGATTTGGTCGTACACTAACACTGCTATTTGATCGAACATGGAATTTTAAAAGAGCTAAAAGTGCCTTATTTAATTTGGTCATATTTATTGGTCCATCAAAGGTGCCTTATTCATCTTGTTTTTTAGCTTTCTAAAAAACATTACATATCCAATTCATGTAGTGCCCCACCACGTTCCAACGCCATCACGTTTCAGCAAGAGATAGATAGCATACCCGATTTTGAAACACCCGTTTGCGATCCTAGCTAGCATGTAGATGTTTTGGTAAAAAAAAAACCGTACGTGGTGAGTGCTGATTGCTTAATCATATGAGTCCACGATTGTCACGTTATTTCCTGGGCGTGTCAAACAGGTGAAACAACACACGTCTTTGCTCAGCGATCGACATGTTTTTTTTGGTATTTTCTAATTGTCTTGTAACGTGCCAGCCCGGATTTATTTTGTACGCGACTGATATTACGTAACATCTTTATTTTTTAATCTCAGCCGTAAATTTTAGATCTAACCATCAAAATAATTAGGATGATGTGGATTAACGTGGTATCTCTATTAAACATCCATATTTTGCTTTTAGTATATAATAGAATAGATACAATCCCTTCTACCCCGCAAAAAAAGTTGGAATCTTGTTTCAGTTAAAGATAATATTATTTTAACAATTCTACATGGCCCAACATAAGACACTTGCTCTAGCATACGGTTCATTGTCTTAAGTTTGTTCCCTATTCCAGAAGCTAGACCCCACACATATTTTTGATAACTTTATCTGCGTGATCGAAATGACTGGGGAGGCCATAATAATTCGTCACATTTCATTCAACCTTATTTCGAAGCTGCACTTAACGGACCAGCGATTATAAGCTGTAAATTTACCAGCCAACCAATGTTCGGTTTTCCTTCACATATTTTTCGATAAAGGGCGCTTTATTACTCAAAAGTTTCAAGCAATACACCCAGCATCTGCATAACCAGGATGCACACAGCCGTCTAAAACGTCAAACTCACACGAACTCAGTACGAAGGGTGGAATAGAAAAAGAACGTAGCTAATCATCCAAAACAACCACATGAGGCAAAATTCTACGACTCTGTAACCACCCATGTTAGATAATAAATTTCTTGGCCGTTTCTTCCAATCGTGTAGACACCTTCGTAAAGAGGTCGCAGTCCTCCAGGCGTTGGAGCGGTGAGCATAAACGGAGCAGAGTTGTACATCGGTAGATGACCTAAGTAAGAAAAGAACATTTATTATTAAAAATCTTATTATTTCTACATAGTAAAAGCGACGAAATTATAGCAACCACTCCCACCCTGATAATAACCTTAAACCTAGAATCCCCTGTTCAGCCAATTGCCAAAAATATTTGCAATGCTTCTTGGAGGATATAAGGTAGAACCTATCTAAAGGATTGACCAGATCGTGCGAATCGGCACTGGAAGAAAAGATGTTTCATTGTCTCTTCTTCATGATAGAAAACACATCTTGTACATCCATGCCAGTTATATTTTACAAGGTTATCTTTAGTAAGAATGACCTCACGACGAAGATAACATGCAAACATCTTAGTTTTCAATGGTATCTTCATCTTCCAAATATTTTTATTATTAAACACAGGCTGAATAGGCAAAATTAAAGCCTTATACATGGAACCTACCGAGAATACTCCATTCTTAGTAAGATCCCAGCGAAATTCATCGGAACCATGTAGCAACTGAACTGAGTGTAAGCGTTATAGCAACTCATTCCAAGTAGCTAACCTAGGTCCAATGAGATCCCGCCTGAACGTCATAGACGAAGGAGATGTTTCCATCACCTTTTGGAGTGTGTCGCTCTTATGACGTACAATATTGTATAAGGCAGGACTATTCTCGAGTGTGGTTGTTCCCAACCATATATCCTCGCAGAACCTTATCTCTGACCAACTCTAATGGAGAAAGAACTATATGGGAAGAAGTATTTTTTGGTAGTTATAAGACCTGCCAAAAAATGTAAATCACCGGATTTCTAGGTAACCTGCGATATCGCATTTGATCCAACATATTTTCTCCGTAATATATTTTGCCATACACCATCCTGGATTAATAACCTGTCTACCCACTTTCCAAACAAGGCTTTCTTTTTAACCTCTAGATCATGAACACTACGTCCATCCTGATCTTTCGGACGGCAAACAACACTCCATTTAGTCAAACCACCTTAGTTTTCCCTTCACCTATGGATGCAGTGCGGGCCATGCATTTGAGATGCTGACATCTATCGATCCTGCGCCTTAGTGCATATGTGCCAATTTATGCATATGTGCCAGCTCAAGCATATCGCAACACTGGAATCTTCATTCCATACGGAGCACCTTTGCCCAGAAAAGTTCAGAATCTTAGCCTGACTGATCTTTCAATCTCCAAGCCATGGCAAGTCCGGTACCAATGGCGGCGCCCTAAGGGCTATAAATAGCGGACACCAAAGCAGCACAGAGATCATCTAAACCATCAGAGCTTCTAAAGATCAGAAAACTTCAGCGTGCTCGCTAGCTGTTTGTTTCCCAGAAAGATACCGATTCCGATCCAGGTCGAGATGTCTTCTGTGTCAAGGAGTTCATCCCGCGGCAGCGTGAACGTGGAGTGGAGCACCAGGGAGAACAAGCTGTTCGAGGAGGCCCTGGCCTACTACGGCGAGGGCACGCCGGACCGCTGGCACAAGGTGTCCCGCGCCATGGGCGGGACCAAAACGGCCGATGAGGTGCGCCGCCATTACGAGAACCTCGAGCACGACGTCAAGCTCATCGAGTCCGGCAGGGTCCCGTACCCCAACTACAACACACAGGGGGCTTGGAACTGATCGTTAGAGGTAACCAAAACTCCACCTGATTCCTGCTTCGTGTTTATAAATATCCAAGGGCCAACAAACAAAGTAATCGTGATCTCAGTCACTTATTTTAATAAGGTGAACCATAACCTAGCTAGGTTGATGTTATCAATTGGCAAAGGAACAGCATAAGAATGCCGTTGTCCATTCCTTTGCTGTTTGAGTTCCAGATGCACTGCAATTAGTCTAGTGTGCCTGCACATTATACACAACCAAAACGGACAGCATATGAATGCTGTTGCCAATTCCCATGCTGTTTGTCATCTGTCGGTTTGCACGACGACACAGGGCCTCTAGTGCAGGTCTGTAAACGACATGCAATTTAGCTCTCCCGTTCATGTCTGTATGCATAAGAGGCTTGCATAAAGGTTTTGTCCTCCCTTGGAGATGCATCTGTCCTTTGCAAAAGGCTGTGATTGAAGGCTGTCTTGCGCTCTCTTTGGGGGCAAAATCAGCCTTCAAAAGAAAGCTCTGTATCCCCAAGCATAGATAAGTAATCAGCGGAGCCCATTTTTCCAAATCTGCTAGCATGCGCACAGAAGCCCAGTTATTTGGAAGATGAAGATACCATTAAAAACTAAAGTTTTTGCTTGGTACCTTCGTCGAGGAGTAATTCTTACTAAAGATAATCTTGCAAAGCGTAACTGGCATGGTTGTACTAAGTGTGTTTTCTGTCATGAAGAGGAAACAATAAAACACTTGTTCTTCCAATGCCAGTTCGCTAGATCTATATGGTCAATCATTCAGATAGGTTCCACCTTATATCCTCCAAAAAGCGTTGCAAATATATTTGGCAATTGGCTAAATGGAGTAGATGCTAGGTTCAAAGTTCTTATCAGAGTGGGAGCGATGGCTGTTTTATGGTCGCTTTGGCTATGTAGAAATGGCAAGGTTTTTGATAATAAAAATTCTTCTCTTATGCAGGTCATCTACCGATGTACGGCGTTGCTCCGTTCATGGTCGTCGCTTCAGCGTTTGGAGGATCGCGACCTATTTACGGAGGTGTCTACACGCTTAGAGGAAACGGCGAAAGATTTTATTACCCAACATGGGTGGCTGCATACTAGAAGGATTTTGCCTTCTACAGTCTAGCTTTTCCTTTTTCACTTTGTACTAGTGTGATCTCGTTCTTTAGTTTACTGCAACTGAAACTATCAGCGGCTGTGTGCATCCATGTTATGCAGAGGCCGGGTGTAATACTTGACTTGAGTAATAATAAAGCGCCCTTTATCGAAAAAGAAGCCCAGTTATAAATTTGAGAACTGAGATAAATCAACTTACAGAGTATATCTTTCGGCCTTTTTTTCAGGAGCGAAGCATCTGAAGCCTCAAGGTCATGCAAACATGAAAACCTGTTGATAATCTGTAGAGTCCTTAGCTGGGGCTATGTCTTTCAAGCAAGCAATACTAATGTGCTGTTATTGTACTAAGAAGATTGTGGGGTCTCGGTTAGGAATAAATTGAAGGAAAAATATCTGTGTGTAAATATAAATTTAGGTTTGTAAGTGCCCTAGTTGTTGCACAAGCTTCTATATTTTCCATTCGTGTAGTTTTTACTCCTCCCCAATAATTTTGTGGAGTAAACATCAGTGATGTAAATACCCTGTACTTGTGTGTAGTGTACTGGTTTGTATCGAATCGTGCTTACTAGAATATTTATGCTTTGTCTACTAGTTGGTACACGACAGATGTTTATATTTGCACTTTATATGCATTCGTTATCGGTACCTTCTGACCAAGATGTAGGCATGTAGTTAGATGTGACTAAGTGGCATTTTGATAAATGGTGCAGATTTTCACTACGTACTCGAGCTTGGCTAGCACCTCACATTGTGGGCTATCAAACCTGGGTTCTGGCGAGTCCCACAGCTGTACATCAAAAGTGTGGTAGATGGCTTTTACCACGCTTTCAATTTCTTGCAAAGCTCACAGCATCCACCAGATTAACAAGATCCAATGGAAGATTTGAGAGGAGAGATCAGAGTGCAAGGGGATGTTTTTCTTCTGGAATACTAGATCAATCTAGATCCTTCTCTCTATTCTTCAGATTATCTCCTCTGCACATATACATTTAACACCCCACAAACATACACAATTTTTACTCCAAGAAGGTCATTGGAAATATTAATTGCAGCTATATTACCACAATAGATCATGACGAGTTTGTTTTTGTATAGCTTCAGGTCATCAAGAAGAATTTGTCATCGGCATCGACATTGCCATTGCTTGAAGCATCTTTAAGGGGTAGGACAGACACGATGGGCGACGCGCGGGGCGACTCGGGAGGCAACTCTGGAGGCGGCTTGCGGGGATCTCCGGTGAGGCCCTCGCCGGCCAACCTATGCTCGTGCCCGTCCCCGGGAGGTGGCCTGGGAGGTAGGTTCTGGGGGCTCGCTTCCGAGGTCTCCGGCAATGAGGTAAGTAGTTGCCACGATGGGTTGCCCGAGGCGCCTGTGTGCGATGTGAGCTTCCAGTCCCTGACCTTGGGGGACTTCCTGCGGGCGTCGGATGAGCTCGGGGGCTCTCTCCGTTCCTAGCGGAGGACGGCGTTCGCGCCTGGTGGCCAGGGCTCCCGCTTCGCGTCTGGTAGGCAGGCCAGCGAGGGCTAGACAGGGGGGCGCGGGGGTCTGCGTGCCCCGGCGAACGGTGGGCGACGCGCTCGCGAGTTCCTGGTCTGGGGACGGGACTCCCCGGCTGCGGTCCTCAGTCAGATGTGGCCGCCGGGCGTGCGGCGGTGGTGGTCGCCTCACCCGTGTCCTTCTCTTTCGCCGCCGCTGCGCGGTCCGGAGGACGGGAGGAGATGGTGGTGGGGGAAGGGTTTCCCCCGATCTAGACTGGGCCAGCTGATGGGCCTTGGCTTGTCCAGGCCCAGGTGGGCGTGCGTAGGGATGCGCGAGCGATGGTATCCTCCGCTCCCTCCCCTGCACAGTTAGGCCAACTTGCCCCTCGCCCCAGTACGGCCTGATCTGGAGACAAGGCCCGTGAGCCCGACGTGGTTGTGGCTACCTAAAGGGTCGATTAATATCGATCTAGGGTTTCCTGCCTCCGCATCAGACGTACGCCGCAACTCCCATAGGGCTAGACGCATCCGTATCTCCCCTGATCCGTCCCCTTTGCTGTTGTCGTTCACATAGGTGGTGGCAATGGAGGGGAACCAGGGCAGCGGAGGGGCGGGGGCAACACCATCAACAATGGCAACAACGGCCAACGCGGCCGCCATGCGGGGAACAAGCGGCGCGCGGACGAACGGCAGGGTGCCAGCCTAGCCAGGCCGCAGCAGCAGCAGGAGGCGGTGCTGCGGGCGCGGGCGCTGGTGGACCAAGGCGCGCGGCACGAGGGGGAGGCCGGCTCCGGGGGCGGGGCGACCCCAACGGTCCTGCTCCACCGCAGTGGTGGCTGGACAGGGAGAAGAAGAGGGCTGCGCGGCGTGCCAAGGAGGATGATGCGGCTCAAGCTGCGCCCGTGGCGGCTCCCGCTCCTGCGCTCGGTAGGGCCGGGCGTCCGACGCGGCTGCTGGGAAGAAACCGGCGGTCCCGCGAGGTGCTACCCCTGGCCAGGGCTCGAGCCAGGCTAGCGGCGCACCCAAGGATAGTGAGGCGGCATCGAGGATGGAATGCTACAAGTGCGGGTGCATGGGACACTTCTAGGCGGCTTGCACTTTCCCGCGGTGTGCTTGCTCTGTGGCGCGGAGGGCCACTTCTCGGCGGCATGCACATCCAAAGGACGGCAACCATCACTACGAGTCATGGGACAAGCGGTGGCAGGGGAGAGCTTCTTCTCCCTGGACTTTGAGGAGGATGAGGAGGAGGAGTTGACTTCCAACGGCGCCATTATCTCGTTCGGTGCCATGACGCTGGCTGCCAAGGAGCTGAACAGGGAGCTCCATCACCTGGTTGAGGCCGAGTGGGACTGGCAGGTGCAGCCCCTGCTTGGCCATTCCTTTGTGGTCACCTTTCCCTCACGTGAGACCCTGCGGATGTCCACTCGCAGCGGAAACCTGTACCTGCCCCTCAGCGGTACGGTCGCGGACATCCACCTCGCTGACGCGGACCCTGCCCCGGCGGAGCAGCCCCAGGAGGTGTGGGTGTGCCTCTCCAGGGTGCCAAAGCAGCTGAAGAGGGCCAACAGGTTGATGGCGGGCATGGGGATGCTGGGGTGGCCGATATGCGTGGACGAGGACTCCCTCCGACGCCCCCAGCCGGTGAGGATGCTGCTGGCATGCCGCAACCCCTCCAAATTCAAGTGCACCATCGGGTTGTTCCACAAGAAGTGGGGCTGCAACATCGGGGTGGCGCTCGACGAGGGTGCCGGACCGTCGGGAACTGCCCCGCCACCAGCGCCGTATGCGCCTGGTGAGGACGACGATGATGAGGATGTGGATGACCTCTCTTCGTCGGAATGGGATTGGGACGACCAGGGGGAAAAGACAGCGTCGGCACCTGATGGGGTAGCACCATGCGGTCGGGCAGCTGCCGCAGAGCCGGCGGATGCTGCCCCCACTCCCATGGCCACAGATGATGCTGGCGCTCCTCCTTGCCAGCCGGCACCGGGAGTAGTTGGCCAGGCCGAGGCGTCCGATGGGCTGGGCGCTCTTGACCAGTATGGGAGCAACCTGTCCAAGAGGGGCTCTAGCCGGTCTCGCTTGCGACGCTTGAGCGGTGGGCCAGGTTGAAGTGCCCGCGGACTCGGCTCTAGTTGTCTCGTCCGTGCTGCTCACGATGGAGTCCGGGGAGGACGTTTCCGAGGGGTCCCCATCCAAGAACATGCTGGGTGGATCGCTCTTGGAGTCGGAGGAGGAGGTCGACATGGACGAGGTGTTGTAGGAGGCTGCGAGAGAGACTCCGGCGGGGCTGCCCGCCATGACTGCGGAGGGTGTGGTGCCCAGGCGACGCCGCACCAGGACGGTCCCGACGGCCCCGACGCGCATGAGCAAGCGCCTACTCGGGCCTGCGTCGTCCATGCCGGTGCTGCAGCGGGCCTAGGACAGGGCGGCTTCGAAGAATTTGGAAGGTACCTTACCTTCTGTTACCCCTGTACCGCCTATCTCAAATTTCATGGTTTTGCCTTCTCAGTCGGATTCGCACCTTGAGGAGGTGCCACACGATTCGGGCCTTGCATTTACCCTTGAGAAGGGGTCGATTTTGGATACCCTCTCGCTCATTCGAGCCAAGGAAGTGGAGCAAGCTGCGTTGCGCTTGCGGCTTTTCGACGGGATCAGGAAGCAGCCCGCGCGGCGGCAATAGTGCTCCCGACGGTGGTTGACGCGGATGGGGCCGCGTCGACATCGACAGTGGCGACTGTCGTGGGGAACACCTCGCGGGAGGAGTTGCCGACGGTAACCCCCTTGTCCACTACGAGGGGAGTGTGTACCAGATCATTGGCGGCCCATCCACTACTAGAAAATAGGCTATAGCTGATTTGGTATTGCCGGCGCACCAAATAAATAGTGCGCCGGTGATAATTTAGTGCGCCGGTGCTAACAGACTATCGCCGGCGGACATGAAACTTTGTTCGCCGGCTGCAACATCACGCAATGCCACGACTACCTCTTGCTGGCCATCGGAGACCATTGCCGGCGCAAAAAAAGTTTGGTACGCCGGGAACTAAGACACGTTATGTCACAGCCTTCTCTATTTTTCTGCATACGTGTTGATCCACGAGGACTTTACCCCTTCACATACGCAGAGGAGTACCTTTCCTCTCTCCCGAGGCTGCTAATAGTAATTCACTTTCCCTTTCTCTCTCCCGTGACTTCCTGCAAGCACCTTCACTTTCCCCCTTTCCCCATTGATTCAAGAAGAAATTGGCAAATTGCGCATGGCGCTGCCGCACAGCGAGCGAGAGAGAGTGTTGGGGAGAGGAGGAGGTCGCGGATCTTGCGAATCTTCAGTCCGCCGGCTGCTCGACGGCCGCCTCGTCGCCTTCCCAGAGCAGGACATCTCCATGCACGCACCCTACCAGGACGAGCTCCACTTGCTGCTCGTCGCAAGGGGCAGCGACCTGACGCCAGTGCTGCCGCGTCAGTTCGTGAACGGAGGTATGTCCGGCGGCGGCTCCGACGAGGTGGTGGCGCTGCACGAGCAGTCGCTGCTCCGGCTGATGCGGGCGAGGCAGCGTCCCTGGTGTGCGGCGGCTCCTGGTTTGTCGTGCTCCCAGGAGGGGAGCACATCTGCGACTGCCTCGCGCGCAACCGCGCCACGCTCGGATCTCCCGTGGACGTGCGTTGGGGCGGCGACCTCCCATGTTCTCTTCAAGGTAGGTACTCCAACACCCTCGCCTGTAACTTCTTCATGCGACAAAGACATTGTACGCCGTGATGTTGATTGCTGATGTTGTTCGTGTCGCCGGTGGCGCATGTCTTGCAGCTATCTGTTCCTCCCTACGCTCTTCCTGGACGGCTGAGAGGAGAAGGCGGCGAGCGCCGGCGTGGCAAGGGCGGCGACATGGAACTCCGACTGGGCGGTGGAGGAAGACACGAACCCAATTGCTTTTTAATTTTGTTCTTTGGGGGTTGTCTGTAAATTTTCCTACCGGTTGTAATTTACTGCTCTGTAAAGTAAAAGTGTCACGTGTATGGCCTGGCGCTTCTGGCAGATGCGGGGCGCTTGGCTCACCCCTGCTTTTTTTATATGCGAAATGTTATAGCGCCGGCGCACCTAACATGGTTCGCCCGGGTAGCTTTGTATATTGCTGGCGAACCGTCATGTGCGCCCGTGGTATCCAGTTACCACCGGCATGTTCCTACCGGAGGGCTTCGGTGCGCCGGCAGTAGACGATTTTGGTGCGCCAGCAATAGCCATTTTCCTAGTAGTGATCGTGGACGGAGGAAGCTCACCCGCGCATAATGAGGGCGGGCATCTAGAACCTTCGGGGTTTCGGCGCACCGGGGCGCAAATCCTAGATCCGCAAATTTCTCAACCGTGAGCACCTCGACTTCGCGGGTTTCCAAGAGACGATTAAAGCCCAGTTTTCTACCGCGGATCTACTTAGCATTGATCCGCGAGGTAGGTTCGCGTGGTGCGAGGTACCTGCTATTGTGCGTTCCGGGGGAATGCTCCTTGGGTTGAACAAGGACTCCTTCGAGGTGCTGGAATGACACAAAGGGAGTTTCTTCATTAGGGTCGACGTTCGACAGCTAGACAACAACGCCAAGTGGTCGTTCTTTGTTGTCTATTGCCCTGCTGATCACCGTCGGACGGCCGAGTTCTTGGGAGAACTTACCCAGGCCGTGGGGGCTTGCGACCTTCCTTTGGCTCTTGGATGAGACTTTAACCTACGTCGGGGAGCGGAGGACAAGAACAACGATAACATAGAGTGGCCGCGGGTGCATCGTTTTAACGACTGCATCGCCAACTCAGCACTCCGCGAGATCCGTAGGGGCGGTGCTCGCTACACCTAGACCAACAAATAGCTTAACCTAGTCCGTTGTGTGCTCGATCGTGTGTTTGTCTCCACAGAGTGGGAGATCATGTTCCCACTTTGTACCTTGGTGGCGGAGACCATTATTGGATCGAATCATTCCCCTTTGGTCCTGAGCTCTGGGGAAGAGTGGAAGAAGCGTAGTCGTCGCTTCTTCTTTGAACAAGGCTGGTTGGAGAGGACGGATTTTCTTAGCTTGGTTACTGACAAGTGGCTTGAACTGGAGGCAGCCCAGGGAGGTTGCTTCGACCCGATTGATGCTTGGCAGCACATCGCTACGAGTCTGCGCCAGTTTCTCAGAGGCTGGGCAGCCAACTTGGGGCGGGATGTCAGGGACCTTAAGGCGAGTATCCTTGCTCAGATCCAAATCCTGGATGCTCGAGCCGACTCTGTAGGCTTGGACGACGAAGGATGGGTCCTTCGTTACCACCTGGAGGGATAGCTCACCCACATGGCCCATTTCCAGGAGGAGTATTGGCGACAGAGGAGTCGCCTCAACTGGCTTGTCAAAGGACATGCCAACACGACTTTCTTCCACGCCATGGCGAACGGCTATCAGCGGAAATGCCTGATCTCGATACTGACCTCGGACTCGGGGGTCATCTCGGAGCCACGTGCCCTCCAGGACCACATTTACTCCTTCTATCATGCTTTTATGGGCTCGACAGGGAATCCCAAGCCCTATCCCTCGCCCCTTCCCTCTGGATTCAAGCCGGACGTGTGTCCGAGGAGGAGAATGAGGGGCTCATGTTGTCGTTCACTCGGGAAGAACTTGATAGCATTCTCGCGGGGATGAAGGTGGACACGGCCCCAGGCCCGGACGGGCTTCCTGTGATCTTCTTTAAGAAGTTCTGGGCTCTTACCAAACCGTATATCCTAGCCATCCTCAATGGCTTTGCGTTGGGACGAGTGGATATTGAGAGACTGAACTTTGGGATCCTATGTTTGCTTCCTAAGGTCCAAGGTGCAGAAGACATTCATCAGTTTAGGCATATTGCTCTTATCAACGTGATCTTTAAATTTGTAGCTAAGGCTTATGCGATTCGACTTTCTCCCATTGCTCACCGTACTATCAGCCGTACGCAATTTGCATTCATTAAGGGACGCCACATCCTTGAAGGGATTGCACTACAAGAAAAGTTGCCATGGCCGACGAAGTTGAAGTCGCGCCGTGGTTGCTGGTGTACCATGGCCGACGATTTTGGTCCCTCCGTGGTGCATGTCAAAACTTTTTTTTCTCGTTTTTGAGGCCACCTAGCCCGACGAAAGCGGCCAAAACGTCGCGTATGGTGGCCCGGGACGTGGTGCATCTCGAAATCTCGGGTTCGCCGGCCGAGTCAACGCAAATCCGCACCGCCGAGGGATGTAGGGCCCAGATGGCAGCCTCTCTGGCATTGTTTTTTTCTAGATCGCGCCATCTCGTTCAACGTTCTCCGATCGAGCCGTTTACGATGCAGGATCATGGGTCCCGCATGTCATCCTCTATGAACCAAAATTCTTTCTATTCTTGGATTTTTTTACCCCCTGATTTCTGGCTACTTCCTTTTTCTTTGATCCCTTGCCGCCTTGGAAACGTTGAGACCGCTGCTGCTAAATGGGACCCGCATGTCATCCTCTATGTGCAATCAACTTTCTTTTCTTGGAGTTTTTTTTGGCACCTCAAATTTGGTCACTTGCCTTTTTCTTTCGATCCCCTGCCGCCTCTCAAACGGTGATACGCTGCTGCTAAATGGGACCCGCATGTCATCCTCTATGTACTGTAAAACTTTATTTTCTTGAATTATTTTTGGCACCTCATATTTGGTCACTTACCTTTTTCTTTCGATCCCCTGCCGCCTCTCAAACGGTGATACCGCTGCTGCTAAATGGGACCCGCATGTCATCCTCTATGTACTATAAAACTTTCTTTTCTTGGATTTTTTTGGCACCTCATATTTGGTCACTTGACTTTTTCTTTCGATCCCCTGCTGCCTCTCAAACGTGATACCGCTGCTGCTAAATGGGACCCGCATGTCATCCTCTATGTACTATAAAACTTTCTTTTCTTGGATTTTTTGGCACCTCATATTTGGTGACTTGACTTTTTCTTTCGATCCCCCGCCTCTCAAATGTTGATACCGCTGCACCCGCATCATCCACTATGTACTTAAAACTTTCTTTTCTTGGATTTTTTTGGCACCTCATATTTGGTAACTTGACTTTTTCTTTCGATCCCCTGCATCTCAAACAATGATACCGCTGCTGCTAAATGGGACCCGCATGTCATCCTCTATGTACTATAAAACTTTCATTTTTTGGATTATTTTTGGCACCTCATATTTGGTCACTTGACTTTTTCTTTCGATCCCCTGCCGCCTCTCAAACGGTGAGACCGCTGCGGCTAAATGGGACCCGCATGTCATCCTCTATGAGCAATCAACTTTCTTTTCTTGGAGTTTTTTTGGCACCTCATATTTGGTAACTTGACTTTTTCTTTCGATCTCATGCCACGTTTGAAATGTTGAGGTACCTGCTGGCTCATGGGACCCGCATGTCATCCTTCGTGTATAAAAGTTTCCTTTGTTGGATTTTTTCACCCTCGATTTTTGGCTTGCCTTTTTCTTTTGATCCCCGCCCCCTTTGAAACGTTGAGTAAGCTGTTGGTTCAAGGGACCCGCATGTCATCCTCTATGTCCATCAACTTTCTTTTCTTGGATTTTTTTTCACCCCCTAATTACTAGCTACTTTCTTTTTCTTTTGATCTCAAGCCGCATTACAAACATTGAGACCGCTGCTGCAAAATGGGACCCACATGTCATCCTCTATGTACAATAAATCTTGGATTATTTTTGGCTCCTGATATTTGGTCACTTGCCTTTTTCTTTCAATCTCATGCCGCCTTTGAAACGTTGAGTAAGCTGCTGGCTCATGGGTCCCGCATGTCATCCTCTACGAACAATAAAAGTTTCCTTTCTTGGAGTTATTTTTTACCCCTAATTTCTGGCTATTTGCCTTTTTCTTTTGATCCTCTGCCCCCGTTGAAACGATGACGCTGTTGGCGATCGGTCCCACATGTCATCCTCTATGAACAATAAAAGTTTCCTTTGGTGGATTTATTTTTGACCCTAATTAATTTCTGGCTATTTCTTTATTTTTCTTTTGATCCCCCGCCGCCTTGGAATTGTTGAGAATGCTGCTGCCTCATTTTTCTTTTGGTCCTGTGTCGCCTTGGAAATGTTGAGACCGCTGCTACAAAATGGGACCCGCATGTCATCCTCTATGTACAATAAAGTTTCTTTTCTTGGATTATTTTTGGCTCCGATATTATGTCACTTGCCTTTTTCTTTCGATCTCATGCCGACTTTGAAACGTTGAGGATGCTGCCTGATGGGTCCCGCATGTCATCCTCTCAGAACGATAAATGTTTTCTTTTCTTGTATTTTACCAACTGATTTTTGGCTTTTTTATTTTCGATCCCCTGCCGCTTTGAAACGTTGACTCCGCCGCTGGCTCATGGGTCCCCGATGTCAGCCTCCCCGTACAAGAAACATGTGATATTTTATTTTGCAGACAATAAACGTTGTATTTCGCTCTGAGCTATTGCAAACGGATAAATTAAATCTTTATATCTACATAAACAAACATATATGTTGAATCTCCTTGTTTTTTTTTTGCGAAGCATAGGACTTTCCTGTTTTTTTTTTGAGAAAAATCCGACCTTTCCTGTTTTGGAGTGGGCTGAAATTG
The DNA here is from genome assembly GCA_030979885.1 of Lolium multiflorum. Taxonomy (NCBI): domain Eukaryota; kingdom Viridiplantae; phylum Streptophyta; class Magnoliopsida; order Poales; family Poaceae; genus Lolium; species Lolium multiflorum. The sequence goes on along the minus strand of CM061749.1, from coordinate 221,003,428 downwards.
TACGAGTCAAAAGGCCCAGGATAGTTCGAAGGCCCGATGTCCAGATACAGCCCAATTGAAATCTTTCTTTTCTTGGATTTTTTCACACCCGATTTCTGGCTACTTCATTTTTCTTTCGGTCCCGTGCCGCCTTGGAAGCGTTGAGACCGCTGCTACAAAATGGGACCCGCATGTCATCCTCTATGTACAATAAAGTTTCTTTTCTTGGATTATTTTTGGCTCCTGATATTATGTCACTTGACTTTTTCTTTCAATCTCATGCCGACTTTGAAACATTGAGGAAGCTGCTGGCTCATGTGTCCCGCATGTCATCCTCTATGAACAATAAAAGTTTTCTTTGTTGGATTTATTTTTTTCCCCTAATTTCTGGCTATTTGTCTTTTTCTTTTGATCCCCTGCCCCCTTTGAAACGATGACGACGCAGCTGGCAAGTCGGTCCCACATGTCATCCTCTATGAACAATAAAAGTTTCCTTTGATGGATTTATTTTTGACCCTAATTAATTTCTGGCTATTTCCTTTTTTATTTTGATCCCCTGCCGCCTTGAAATAGTTGAGGATGTTGCTGCCTCATGGGTCCCGCATGTCATCCTCTCGAAAGGTAAATGTTTCTTTTCTTGAATTTGTTTACCAACTGATTTTTGGCTTATTTTTTCTTTCGATCTCCTGCCACCTTTAAAACGTTGACGACGCTGCTGGCTCATGGGTCCCCAATGTCAGCCTCCCCATACTGCAAATCCTCTTTCTACAAAGGTTATATTTCTAGATAGATAAGGTGGATTCGAATCTGCCATGGTTCAGGCAGCTCAGGTAAGCCTTCTTGCACTAATTAATGGAAGTAGTGTATCGCAAGGTCAAGACATGTGGCTCGGTGTAATGAATCTATATGAATCATGTTGTGGGTTCAATCTGATAGTTCTCTAACAGGTCAGCCAAAATAGAAATTAAGTTTTTTTCTAAAAGGGAAATGCAAATTAAGATGAACACAAACATTAGTTATCATAATAGCTGATCATACATACATACTTGCTAAGAGCAAAAGCTTGCCAGAGTTTTACCACCCATACAATTAATTAGCAGTTCAGATAAGATAACCTTATATAAGTATAACTACAAATGCATTTGCTAAGGGCTCATGGGACAACAGAACTAGACAACCGCGAACTTTATGACCAGCATGTCACAGCGGCATCGAAAGATCTTGACCTTCAACTTTGATCCAATGCGAAGTTTGGCACCGTCAATGAACTTTTTCCACCTGGAAGTAACAGCCAAGCGGCCATCTGTGGGACTGACAGAGTACCGTCCCTCCACGGTGAGACCTTCACTCTCCATGACGAGGGATATCTTGCCCCTTCGGCCAGCATTGAGATCCTTGGAGATACTTTTAGGCAATTTCTGATTCAAAGCAAGAGATACCACCAAAAATTAGTCAATGGCACCAATGCACTGAACCATGTGAGACTTTGAGCAGAGAAGACATCAAGATAAGAGCAGTTATGCTGTCATATACTCACGAACATAGCCTTCAGATGCGTCCTGGTCACCACACGGGTGGCCACAGCAATGAGCTGAGACCTCGGTGATCCGCTGGGGGTGCATGAGCCTGGGCTGGTACACGAGCGCTGATGCGGAGACTGCGGGCAGGTGCAGAAACCTCTAGAGGAACCGGTGCTGCAGAGATCAGGGTGCAGAACGGTGCAGCTAGAGGAACCAGGCTGATGCAGGAGCTCTGGGCATGTGTAGTATATGGGCCTCTACAGAACCAATGCTGATGTAGGGGACTGCTGGGTAGATGCAGAACGGAGCTGGTACAGGAACCGGTGCTGATGCAGAGAGTAAGTGCGCTGTGGTGTGGTTGCCCTTTGTGACATCCGCTCCTGTTCCGTCAGGGGATCTGCAGCTTTGATCATGTTAAACCCAGCAAGCTAGAACAGAGGGAATGGTTTAGAACAACTGCTCAGAATGCAGTTATCAAAAGATATGAGTAGAAAAAAGTTACATATTATATATTTGGAAGTGTCTCCAACTCTGTAAGCAGTTACGTATATCTGCCCGTTTGAGTTTCTGATCCTCAGCTCGTCGCCCTTCTTCAGACCGTAGTCAAAAGCAAACTTTCTCCAATCATGTCCATACAAATATGTGATGGCCTGCGTCTTGTAGACATACACCTCATAGACCGTGTAGGTGTTCATCAATTTGCCATTGCCATGCATAGTGAAAGATCCTTCATGCGGACACATCTGGTTAATCATTGGACGAAGTTCACAAGGTACAGTCTGCATGTGAAAATTGATACAAATGTAAGAAGCAGGAAGACTAAAAACAAGACTTTACTATATGCCAATTCATGCTAAACCACTGAGAATACATACCTGTAACTCTGTGAAGGAGCTACTAGAAAGGTAGATAGAGCCATAGGAGGTGTTATATGCGGGGTATGTACATGGGCCCGCCATATTCCCGCAAGCTCGGCATCGGGATGGTGAAGGAAACATGGGAGGTACTACTGGTGCGTAGCGCTGAACGTAAGTGGAAGAATTAGGTTGTGTAAAGTGCATAGTTCAGAGCAATGCAAATGTTGACAAGCAAGTGCATAACACTATGTTACAAACTGAACAGTGAAAAATTAGTGTATGATGAATATAAGCATGCTAATTTGGTGTTTCCGAATTCCAAAAAGCATTAGACAGAGCCGGTGATAATATCAGACATAAATCATGGCATGTATATGTGGCTTAAGAAAATATACCCGAACCCTTGGATGGTTACGGCCCGGCTGATCCTTGGACTTGAGCTTATATAAGCTGACAGTAACTTGGTGGCAGCCTCTGCAGATGCCTCATCAGCAGCAGTTGCAATCCTTTTGACCAATGAAGGCTTAGCAGTTTCAGTCTGCATATAAAAATTGAAGAGCAACAGACATCAGCAGTGATATATAAAATGAATCTATGAGACACTGATGCATATAGTGCTGGATGTAAGTGGAAGAATAGGTGTGTGTGTTTCTGAACTATTGGTAAGCATTAGACAAAGCCGGCAATAAACAGACAAAAATCAAATCATGTATGAGGATTAAGAAAATATACCTGCTTACTGAAAAGGGTACCACCCAGCTGGCCCGTGGCCTTGTGCTTGAGGAGGTTTTCAGAAGATGGTGGCAGCACCATCGTCTTCACAGCAGCCTCATCAGGATCATTTTTTATCCATTTGAGTAGAGGAACAGAAGTTTCATCCTGCATATGAATAGCAACAGAACTCATCATTGATATTTAATAAATCTATGAGATAGACTGATGCAAATAGTGCGGGGTGTAAGTGGAAGAATAGGGTTGTGCATAGAGAACAGTTGACAACAATGCAAATGATTACAAAAGAAGCCAATGGAAATCAACAGTTTATATACTGGATGAGACAGACTGAAAAGTGAAAAATTAGTGTATGATGATTGTAAGCAAACGCAGTGTTTCTGAACTTTTGGTAAGCATTAGACAAAGCCAACAGTAATTAAACAGATAATAATGAAATCATGTATGTGGATTAAGAAAATATACCAGATTCATTAAAAGGTCACCACCCAGCTGGCCCATGGCCTCGTGCTTGTAGAGGTTTTCGGAAGATGGTGCCGGCACCATCGTCCTCACAGCAGCCTCATTAGCCCCATTTTGCATCCACTTGAGTAAAGGCGCAGCAGTTTCAGCCTGCATAAGAATGGGAACAGATCTCAGCAGTGATATTGAATGACTCTGAGACAGACTGATGCATATAGTGCTAGATGTAAGTGGAAGGGTATGGCCGTGTATGGACAACAGTTCACAACAATGCAAGGGTGTGTTCGGTTCTGAAACAGCGTGGAATGGAATGGAATGGTTCCATTTCAGAGGAATGGAATGGTTACATTTTTGTTCGGTTGGGAAAAATGGAGAGCAGAAGAGATCGAGGTTAAACTAACCAATTGTCTCAAAATTGTAATTAACAATTGCAAATGACATTTTAATCTCAAAGTCGTAATTAACAGCGCCTAATGGTGCTCTTTTAATCTAAAAATCGAAATTAACATCATTTTATGTTGGGTTAGGGGAACTGGAGTAGATGAACATTACTGTATGATGATTGTAAGCAAACGAATTTGGTGTTTCTAAACTTTTGGCTTCGAGATCTTATGGGTTTCAACTCTAGCCTACCCCAACTTGTTTGGGACTGAAAGGCTTGGTTGTTGTTGTTGTTGTTGTAAACTTTTGGCAAGCATAGAAAAAACCGACAATAAACAGAGAAAAATCAAGGCATGTTTTGTGGATTAAGAAAATATACCATATTCATTAAAAGATCACCACCCAGCTGGTGCGTGGCCTTGTGCTTGTAGAGGCATTTAGAAGATGGGGGCGGCATCAACATACTGGCAGCCTGATCAGCCGCAGTTTTGATCTTCCTTTTGAGTAAAGGCCCTAAAGTTTCAGTCTGCATATGAATAGCAAAACAAAAGGCAGACCTCAGCAGTGATATTGAATTACTGTATGAGATAGACTGATGCATATAGTGGATGCTCTTAGCCTTTTGCAGCGTGAACACTAGCTATGGACAGACAAAAAAACTAGTTAACTCAGCTTTGTCTAGATATGAATGTACTACCACCATCCAAAAGCTTAAGCCTTATTTATTTTTGAGAAATCAAAACAAGCAAAGTTTGACCAAAATTTTAGAACATTCTATCAACAAATATAATACTGTGTAGATACCGTAGGAAAATATATTTTATTATCTATTTAATGATATTAATTTTGTATTTTGCATGTTACTGATTTTTGGTAAAAGCTTAGTCAAACATGGTATAGTTTGACTTTCTAAAAATAATATAAGCCCAAAGCTTTGGGATGGAGGCAGTAGTATCTAGAGCTAAAACACATCTAGATACATCCGTATCTACAGATAGTTGAGTCAATTAATTTGGATCTGAGGGAGTATCAGATTCAGACTACATCATGGTAAATTGGTTAAAAAAATTACCCCTGGGCGGTCCCTGCCCAGCTCAGTGGCATTTCGCTTCTTGTGCTGCAGATCGGGCCATGCTCCTGCAGCAGGTGGGGCGCTATTCTCGTTCCCCATAGCCTCAGCACGGAACCTGGAGGTACCAACCTGATACAGAGAATATAGAGCATGGTGTCACAGAGGCTTTACGCACAAACAGCTGAAGACATGTGCTACTTTAAGCATATTCCAGAACAGGAACAGATTGAGGATGCAGAGACCAGAGAGACACTTAAAAGGTAAAGAGTGGATAAGCAAACGGAGTACCTGCTTCGCGGGGCTGGGGACGCAGCTCAGGCTCAGCCAACTGCCCACATGCGTGGTGGCCTTACGCTCCATTGCCCCCACCGCCGAGGTCTTACCTTTCCTGTACAAGCTGACAAAAGATACAGTGAGGATCAGCAGAAACTACAAAGGTTGCAAATGTCGACAAATAAAGGAAGAACACCCCAATCCAAGCAAAGGTAGCCCCCGCCCCCACCCCCATCAATCACTCCCAGCTCGAGGGTGACCAGAAAGACACCCCTTTGCCCAGAATAGGAAAGAGATGCGCAAGATATCGAGGAGAGGAAAAAAGAACCGATCTCGAGAAAGGAGAGAACATTACTAGTCCTACCTAATCCGCTTGGGCTAGATGCAGCTTGCCCCTCCAAGCTGGATGCCTGGACGGTGGAGGCGAAAGGAGGGGATCGAGCTAGCGGCTTGCATCCGTCGGCAATCGGCACTCGATCGGGAGAGAAGGGGTGCTACATAAAGGGGAGGGGTAACATATTTTATTACACAGTGAACTTACTGATGTGACTAGTCATTACATGTCTCACTGAAACTAGGGCCCATAGTGTGGCACCCCAAATTTACTTGAAGCTGCCCGGCGGGACGCATTGGCGCGTCAAGAAACCCCCGAATTGTAGCGGGGAAATGAAACATTTCACAAAAATTCGAAATTCAAGCACACCGCCACGCGCCAAGCACGCGGCTGTTCCTTCCTCTTCCTCGGTTCCTCCTCCCCTATCCAAAACCCCAAATCCCAAGCTCAAACCAAAAAAAAAACAAAAAACAAATCCCCTGGCCGCCATGCATGTCCTCGTTAACCCGCTGGAGATCGTTCCCGGACGATGCGGACCACCCGCCCTGAGATCCAGAATTCCGTCCACCTCGAGGCACTGCGTGCTGTCTCGCAGCAGCGGCTTGAGGGCGCTGAAGAGGAAGTTCCGCCGGAAAGTGCTCATGGCAACCGTGCAAGCTCACCGGCGTGCTGTATCCCGAGAGGAACTGGTCAAAGCTTTGCTATTCGCCACACAAAAAAAAATTGCGGGCCAAGATCTGGTCAAAGCTTCGTCGATGGCTTGCCGCGAGAGGCTTGGAGTCCAGAGTCAATAAACTAGCTGCTCGAGGACTTGGGCGGTTTACACGGATTCATATTAACTGACTCAAGTTTGTTAGTCTAGTTAACAAATGCATCTAGATACATCCATATCTAGACAGAATTGAGTCAATTAATATGAATCAGAGGGGAGTACCTGAAAGTGTTTCATGCTACCAACTAATGCGCTGGCAGGAATCGCTGTAGAAGTAATTGTGCTACTACTCGTACGATGAACTGATTGTGTGGGTGTCGAATTTTGCAACGCGATCATCCACTGAATGCTTAATCTAGCGCCAAAGGCGTACAAATCATAACATACTACAGCACCAGAACATAAGAGTACGAATCATAAAGTAGCTCAACATTTTGCATCAGGGCTGGGTGGTCCTGAGACTACCGGGACGCCCCTGATGATCTCCGGGTGTGCATCCTCTTCAACGCAAAGCTGTGTACTCGGTCCACGGCCTCCTTCTGTAGGCTGGATAATCTCAGGTGCAGGACCTTCGTCTATGAGAGGCTCGTCATCAGTACCATCCACAGGTGCATCAAACTGAGATTCATCTTCAAATCTCCCATCAAACTGAGAGACCTCTTTAACTCTATGCTTCATTAGTACATCAACCGATTAGACAAACATCTAAGGGATGCAACCTGAACAAATGCCGTTTTACATATTTACCTTCTCATCTGGCACAGCACATGTCCCAGAGCTGAAACCCGTTTCCTGAAGCAAGCGCTTTTTCTCTCCTTCCCGTCCATCCATCTGCAACAAGTTAAATTTGAGTACAGAACCTTGCACAGCAATGCAAACTATTGATTGAAACAGCGGCAGCATCAATATAAATAATTAACTACATATGCCAGCACACATACAGTGTGAGCAAGATCTGCTTCTCCTGCTAAAGGATCATTATATGGTTCACCATGCTAAACCCGCCTAACATATGTGCGGTCCATCCCAAAAATGTGTAAATGATCTGCCACTACAGGGTGAGGCCTCTTCTCACCATTCATACATGTGCAGCGCGGGCAATACACGTCCAGGTTGTGACCATCATGAGCTCTAATAAACCCCATAAAGGGTTGAACACCATTTATATATGAAGGGGAACATAAGTGTCCATGCAGTTTCCAAGTTCTGTCCATCTGTTTAATTATGAGATACAGTGGTTGGTGATTAATTTAAGGCGAAGTAGGAAATGTATATCCATCGAGTACAAAACTATACTACATGATTATGCATTTCAGCAATCATGTCGAGTACAAAACAAAAAATGCCCATCGACATTTTAGCAAACAGATCGTGTACAAAACTCTGCCATGGCATTTCAGCAAATTAACGGATCGAGTGCAGAACTGACTCTATATGCCCATGCAAATGAACAAATTGATCGATGACAAATCGAGCGGAAAACTATAAAGTGCCAATTAGTTCGAGCATACTGACGAATTTTTTTAGCAGCATCAAGAAAATATAAATCGTTAGGCTGTCTTGCCCGATACATGATTGAGCTAGAGATAGCAGCCCTACCGTGGATCAACTTGACCGCCGGTGCGTCTCGAGAAGAACGACGGGGAGGGGAAGCTTCTTCTTCGCACGGACGGGATGGGGAGGGGAAGCTCTTCGCACGGACGGGGATAAGTTGTGTACGGGTGGGTGGGGGTCATGCGGCCGGGCCGCCGGGGTGATAATTAAGGTCGGTAGGTGGCGTTTAATGGAGTTGCGTGTGTAATTTGCCGTGCACAAGGTTGAGGAATAGGCGGTTCCCTTTGCCGCGCGCACAATTCAAACTATCCCGCCCATGTAGTTTAAATTCGCCATATTTTCGTTAAATCGACATAAAGTCATGTGAGTGGGGGAAAATTAGCAAAGTTGCTTGAAAAATAGTAAAACTCTGGAATTATCCTTTAAATATGCTCTACTTCGTGTGAAAATCGGGGTGTGGAAGCATGTTGAGCTGTTTTATTTGTACTTTCTTCATTAAAACTCCCATTTTATGCACTTTGGATGGAAAGAAATCATTTGTACATAAATTTTGACAACGCCATTTGCAAACACTAATTGTTTACATGCCAAGATGCACCCATCCACCAAATATATATGTGGCAAAAGTTTATCACAATCTAGCAGATATGCATAATTAGTGAGGGACCCCTTTTGATTTTGTGCAATTTCCACTAATTAGGTAGAGATCGAGAAGGGTTAATTAATTAGGCCATGTTAGGGGTTATGTGTTTTAGATTAGGTTGTGTGGATTCAAATACAACTTCTTTATTTGTGTGCTATGATTAATCAAAACTAGATCGATCGACTGCGCACACATTATTAGAGGCGCATGCCTTTGCGCACAAAGTGCATGTGTGTGTGTTGGCCACCAACGAGAGAGAGAGAGAGAGAGAGAGAGAGAGAGAGAAGAGATAGAGGTAGATAGAGCTACATACGAGAGAGCGATTGAAATCCCCAAATTAAACACATATATATGCATGGCACATTTAATTTAATTAGAGGACCGCGAGGCACCCCTGGCCTGCTTGATGCATAATTAAGTGTCATTGGCCTATATATAGGGTTTAATTAGGGTTTAGGGTTTAGGGTTAGGAGGTTAGGGTTTAGGGTTTAATGTTTATGGTGTTTAGGGTTTAGGGATTAGGGATTAGGGTTTATTTAGGGTTTAAGGTTTAGGGATCATCGATCGAGTGCGCACACACACATTATTAGAGGCACACGCGCCTTTGCGCATAAAGTGCATGCGTATATGTGTGTGTTTTTTGGCCACCAACGACATATAGATGATCGAGAGAGAGAGATTGAAATCCCCCAAGAATATGTTCAAATATATATTAAAATATATGCACGAATTAATGCATGAATGGTAGGCCATGCATGCACACTAATTATATATATATTATGAGGAAACTTAATCAAATGTGTTTTCATTCGAGAGAACTTGTCAAAATTCAAGTTAATTAATTTATCATCGATAATTATATAATTAATTAATGAATCTCAGGGAGATGTTATACAACATATGATCGATATATAGGCCATGTATATATTAATTGGTTTTAATCTACCGTTTAATTTGCTAGCTAGCTGCATGCTATATATAGAGCATGTTTTTATTAGATCGGGTTATAGCTAGTATAGTTTAGGGTTATGTGTTTTAATTAACTAGGGTTTGATTAGCTAGGGGTTAGTTATATATATATGGTTTAGGGTTAATGCATGTCACATTTAATTTAACTAGAGGACCGCGAGGCACCCCTGGCCTGCTTGATGCACAATTAAGTGTCGTTGGCCTATATATATAGGGTTTAATTAGGGTTTAGGGTTAGCTAGCTGGGTTTAGGGTTTAGTGTTTTGGGTGTTTAGCTAGGGTCTAGGGTTTAGGGTTTAGTGTTTACGGTGTTTAGAGGGTCTAGGGTTTAGTGTTTAGGGTGTTTAGGGTCTAGGGTTTAGGGTCTAGTGTTTAGGGTCTATGGTTTAGGGTTTAATTAGTGTTTAGGGTGTTTATGGTTTAGGGTTTAGTGTTTACGGTGTTTAGGGTCTAGGGTTTAGGGTTTAGTGTTTAGGGTCTAGGGTTTAGGGTTTAATTAGTGTTTAGGGTGTTTATAGGGTTTAGGGTTTAGGGTTTAGGGTTTTAGGGTTTAGGGTTTAGGTTTAGGGTTTAGGGTTTAGGGTTTAGGGTTTAGGGTTTAGGTTTAGGGTTTAGGGTTTACGGTGTTTAGGGTCTAGGGTTTAGGGTTTAGTGTTTAGGGTGTTTAGGGTCTAGGGTTTAGTGTGTTTAGGGTGTTTAGGGTTTAGGGATTAGGGATTAGGGTTTTAGGGTTGTTTAAGGTTTAGGGATCATCGATCGAGTGCGCACACACATTATTAGAGGCACCCGCGCCTTTACGCATCAAGTGCATGCGTATATATGTGTGTTTTTTGGGCCACCAACGATATATAGATGATCGAGAGAGAGAAAGAGATTGAAATCCCCAAGAATATGTTCAAATATACATTAAAATATATGCACGAATGCATTGTAGGCCATGCATGCACACTAATTATATATATATTATGAGGCAACTTAATCAAATGTGTTTTCATTCGAGAGAACTTGTCAAAGTTCAAGTTAATTAATTTATCACGATAATTATATAATTAATTAATGATTCTCAGGGATATGTTATACAACATGATCGATATAGGCCATGTATATTTTAATTGGTGTTAATCTACGGTTTGCTAGCTAGCTGCTATATATAGAGCATGTTTTTATTAGATCGGGTTATAGCTAGCTAGTATAGTTTAGGGTTATGTGTTTTAATTAAGTAGGGTTGATTAGCTAGGGTTAGTTACATATATATGGTTTAGGGTTAATGCATGGCACATTTAATTTTATTAGAGGATCACGAGGCACCCATGACCCGCTCGATCGATGCACAATTAAGTGTCGTTGGCCTATACATAGGGTTTAATTGGGGTTTAGGATTAGCTAGGGTTTAGGGTTAGGGTTAGGGTACGTTTAGGGTCTAGGGTTTAGGGTTTAGTGTTTAGGGTGTTTAGGGTTTAGGGATTAGGGATTTAAGGTTTTAGGGTTGTTTAAGGTTTAGGGATCATCGATCGAGTGCGCACACACATTATTAGAGGCACCCGCGCCGTTACGCATAAATTGCATGCATATATATGTGTGTTTTTGGGCCACCAACGATATATAGATGATCGAGAGAGAGAGAGAGATTGAAATCCCCAAGAATATGTTCAAATATACATTAAAATATATGCACGAATGCATTGTAGGCCATGCATGCACACTAATTATATATATATTATGAGGCAACTTAATCAAATGTGTTTTCATTCGAGAGAACTTGTCAAAGTTCAAGTTAATTAATTTATCACGATAATTATATAATTAATTAATGAATCTCAGGGATATGTTATGCAACATGATCGATATAGGCCATGTATATTTTAATTGGTGTTAATCTACGGTTTGCTAGCTAGCTGCTATATATAGAGCATGTTTTTATTAGATCGGGTTATAGCTAGCTAGTATAGTTTAGGGTTATGTGTTTTAATTAAGTAGGGTTGATTAGCTAGGGTTAGTTACATATATATGGTTTAGGGTTAATGCATGGCACATTTAATTTTATTAGAGGATCACGAGGCACCCATGACCCGCTCGATCGATGCACAATTAAGTGTCGTTGGCCTATACATAGGGTTTAATTGGGGTTTAGGATTAGCTAGGGTTTAGGGTTAGGGTTAGGGTTAGGGTTAGGGTACGTTTAGGGTCTAGGGTTTAGGGTTTAGTGTTTAGGGTGTTTAGGGTTTAGGGATTAGGGATTTAAGGTTTTAGGGTTGTTTAAGGTTTAGGGATCATCGATCGAGTGCGCACACACATTATTAGAGGCACCCGCGCCTTTACGCATAAATTGCATGCATATATATGTGTGTTTTTTGGGCCACCAACGATATATAGATGATCGAGAGAGAGAGAGATTGAAATCCCCAAGAATATGTTCAAATATACATTAAAATATATGCACGAATGCATTGTAGGCCATGCATGCACACTAATTATATATATATATTATGAGGCAACTTAATCAAATGTGTTTTCATTCGAGAGAACTTGTCAAAGTTCAAGTTAATTAATTTATCACGATAATTATATAATTAATTAATGAATCTCAGGGATATGTTATACAACATGATCGATATAGGCCATGTATATTTTAATTGGTGTTAATCTACGGTTTGCTAGCTAGCTGCTATATATAGAGCATGTTTTTATTAGATCGGGTTATAGCTAGCTAGTATAGTTTAGGGTTATGTGTTTTAATTAAGTAGGGTTGATTAGCTAGGGTTAGTTACATATATATGGTTTAGGGTTAATGCATGGCACATTTAATTTTATTAGAGGATCACGAGGCACCCATGACCCGCTCGATCGATGCACAATTAAGTGTCGTTGGCCTATACATAGGGTTTAATTGGGGTTTAGGATTAGCTAGGGTTTAGGGTTAGGGTTAGGGTACGTTTAGGGTCTAGGGTTTAGGGTTTAGTGTTTAGGGTGTTTAGGGTTTAGGGATTAGGGATTTAAGGTTTTAGGGTTGTTTAAGGTTTAGGGATCATCGATCGAGTGCGCACACACATTATTAGAGGCACCCGCGCCTTTACGCATAAATTGCATGCATATATATGTGTGTTTTTTGGGCCACCAACGATATATAGATGATCGAGAGAGAGAGAGATTGAAATCCCCAAGAATATGTTCAAATATACATTAAAATATATGCACGAATGCATTGTAGGGCATGCATGCACACTAATTATATATATATATATTATGAGGCAACTTAATCAAATGTGTTTTCATTCGAGAGAACTTGTCAAAGTTCAAGTTAATTAATTTATCACGATAATTATATAATTAATTAATGAATCTCAGGGATATGTTATGCAACATGATCGATATAGGCCATGTATATTTTAATTGGTGTTAATCTACGGTTTGCTAGCTAGCTGCTATATATAGAGCATGTTTTTATTAGATCGGGTTATAGCTAGCTAGTATAGTTTAGGGTTATGTGTTTTAATTAAGTAGGGTTGATTAGCTAGGGTTAGTTACATATATATGGTTTAGGGTTAATGCATGGCACATTTAATTTTATTAGAGGATCACGAGGCACCCATGACCCGCTCGATCGATGCACAATTAAGTGTCGTTGGCCTATACGAGGGTTTAATTGGGGTTTAGGATTAGCTAGGGTTTAGGGTTAGGGTTTAGTGTTTAGGGTGTTTAGGGTTTAGGGATTAGGGATTAGGGTTTCAGGGTTGTATAAGGTTTAGGGATCATCGATCGAGTGCGCACACACATTATTAGAGGCACCGCGCCTTTGCGCATAAAGTGCATGCGTATAGTTTAGGGTTATTTGTTTTAATTAAGTAGGGTTTGATCAGCTAGGGTTAGTTACATATATATGGTTTAGGGTTAATGCATGGCACATTACATATAGTTTAAATCTCAAGAATGTTTATACATGATAGGCCATATGTGCAAAGGAATTTTTTTCCTCGTGAACTTGTCAAAATTCAAGTTTATCAGTGCCAATGGAAACTAGTCCAAAAAATTACATAGAGGACCAAAAGTACTAGACAATAACTAATAGAACCTGCAACTTTACAAAAAGGACCCCAAAACATATAGAAGAAAATCAATCGAGTCCTTCTCGACCGCACATCAGATCTCTGCTCCGCATCCTTTCCAGCAACTCCGTCGCCGGGGACGCACCACTTGGGACGGTGTCGCCGGTAGTCGCCAGGACGAAGGAGAAGAAGGGCCTCAGCAACGGCATATTGGCTCTGAGAAGGGTCGCTGAAAGTCCAAGATGTGCACGGGCAAGACGGATGACGCCGTCGTATGCCCCGAGCTTGTGAACTTTAGCAGCTTGACTTCCCCATTGGCCAGATCTGAAGCACCCAAAGCAAGCCTCACCGTTAGCGCCATCACATTGATGGCACCAGATCGGGGTTTGGCCGGCAAGATCCGCCAGATTCACCATAGGCCAGATCTGAAGCCGATGACGAGATCCCCGACTCCATTGCGCCATTCTGCTCATGGGAAACACTGGATCTAAGCTTACAACAACACTAACTCCCTCGGATCCAAATTAGCTGACTCAACTTTGCTTATCTAAATATGGATGTATCCACACATGTTTTTACTCTAGATACATACACGTCTAAGGAAAGTTGAATCAATTAATTTAGTTCGGAGGGTGTACAATATACAGAGAGAAGTCGGCCTCGTCTCCGGCCGGCGAGGCCGCCGGAGAGAAGGGGGAGAGGAGCCGGGGGAGTGGGAGAGACTCGAGAGAGAAAGAGAAGAGGAAGAAATGAGAGCTCCCTGGGGAAGAACATTATTTTTGTCGTTCTGCTCGTACTGTAGCTTGAAACTGAAAATTTCGGCCACGCGCCAAATCATCCCGCCGCATCCATTCGAAAATCCCGTGACCAGTTTTACCCTTTTAACCCTGGTCCGGAAGCTACAACCCACCGACCATGGAGGGCTCATTCGGTAACAATGAAATATCTTGCCTAGATCCCGAACCCTCCCCACAGGCCCACACCCACCCACCAACCATTCGCCCCATTAGCTCAAAAATACTCTCACACGCCAAAGCTCTGACTCTCTACAGTACTAGATCTGCTTCGCCGCCGGCATACTCCTCCACAGCGTAGCCTTGATCGTGTTGGCTGTCCACCCACCTGATCCGCTCCCCCGCCGCCCTCGTCACCGACGGATCTGCTTCACCGCCGACCTCGCCACCGACGGATCTGCTTCACCGCCGACCTCGCCACCGACGGATCTGCTTCACCGCCGACCTCGCCACCGACTACCTCGCCGCAGCGGCTGTATCAACTTCACCGAATACCTTGCCAGCCAACCAGATCTGCTTCACTAACGCCCGCTTCTACTGAAACAGGGTCGATTCATCGTCTCCCGCGTTCGCCGCCGCTGGAATGCAAGTTGCCGCCCCCGTCCACCCCGCCGCAGCTTGGTTAGTACGCTGGCCCGTTAGATCGCGGTGTTTCTTTAGCCATGTTTTGTGTAGTTATTTGCAGATCTCATATGCCGTTAACTTTCTTGATGTGTTGCTTCGCATGAAGTTTGTTTAAATGTTGTACAGTACAAAAGCATTATCCGGTCGCTACCATCCTGTTCATTCTACTGACACCTGTGTGCATCCACATATTTATAGCCTTGTACCCATTCATTTGCTGCCAACTGTTTTTGTACTGCATGCTATTGTCGCACTGCTTTTATAGTCGTGCTATGGGCATTTCCAATCTGCTTGTTCTTATACCACGTCATTAGCTCACCGCTAGCTGTTTTCTCGTGTCTGCTATTCTCACACTGCTTTTATAATCATGCTATGTGCATTTCCAATCTGCTTGCTCTTATACCTCGTCTTTAGCTTATATAGTTATTGCTGCGTGCATGTCTGGTCTTTGTATTATCGTAGACTGACTTGTCAATGTTATTTTTCCTTGGGATTGATCATGCGAACCACTTATTAGAACATCCAACATTAACAGCGGGGACGCTAGGTAAGGTTGGAATCTGAGTTCGTGGTTGGTAATTTTGGCAGTTTACTTCCGTTATTATCTATAACCTATATGCATTGTTCCTTATGCAAGAGATTAACACTTGGAACCCTGCCATAGCAATGCCATTCATGCTTTACTATGTTTTTGCCTATTTGATATGCTTGTCTTGGAGAAACTTCGAGGGTGATTTGAACCTGACATTTGGTCATTCTTAATGCCAGTTTACTTTATGTGTAAAACCTTGGCATTACCCTACTCTAAATCTGAATGTCTGAAATTCGTATCTCATGCAAAGCAACATCTAGTTGGTTTTAATCTGATATCTGGTAACTATTGGCTTATTCATTTGGCAGCTCAAGTTTTTTGTTATTTGAAACCAGCTGACTTGGTCTTAAATGTGATATCTAAACACAGATTAAGGACAATGGAGCAGGAGGATTAGCATTTCACTTGATGGCTGAACCTAAAATGATAGGCATGTTGACCACGACTAGTGCACGCAAGAGAAGGACCTGCAGTGAGCCAGTATGTGCTTAGTACATGCATCTTATCTTATCTTGTGCTTATTTCTGCTACATGCTGTTATCTGATCTCTACATTGCGTAATACATGTTTGAATAGTTAATTGTTGTAACTATGTTTACAATGTTACCAGAATGCAGTTTTAATGAAGCAGTCATCATTAGAAGATAGTCGCCAAAAAAGGATCTGTAGCGACCCTGTGCAACATTATGATGTAAGTTTGTGCTTAGTACAAGTTCCATACATGTCTTATTTATGCAACTTGTTATTATCTTATATCTACATTGCATAATAAATGTTTGCATAGTTCATCGTTTAACTCTTTTTGCATTATTATCAGAATGCAGTTGTGATGAAGCAATCTTCATTACCAGTGAGGCCCACAAAAAGTTCTGATCTTTCTTCTGATGCATCTTCTCATAGCCGTCAACCTAGACCATTTCTTTCATCGGACAGTAAATATCTCAAGGCTGTACTTTATAAAAGACATGGTATTGCTGCTTTAAGATCTGTAGCTGATATGTTGACAAAGAGTACACAAGATTCAATCAAGGCGATTGCCAAATGTCAACGTGTTATTGATGATGCTAATAGAAGTCCTCAATGATTCTATGTAATTTTTTTATTTGGGCACATTAATTGCCTTGTAATTTTCCTATTTGTTTTATTTGTGTATGTACTTGTGTGTATCATTGAAATCAGATTTTAGGCTCATGAAATTTAATGCAAGTTGACTAGTCAAACAAGTAGGGCCCTACAACAGATTGGGGCCCACTTACAGTAGTGTGGGACCCACTTTCATTTTGGGCCGGCCCACTTTTTAGTAGGCCGGCCCGGTTACACGATAATGGGCTCCACATGCTTATTGGGCCGGCCCACTTGCTCTATGGTGGTCCCACATGGTAAATGGGCCGGCCCTTTAATAGGAAGGTGGGACCCACCTGTGTTTTTGGCCCGGCCCACTATCTTGTTGGGCCGGCCCACTTTCTATATGGTGGACCCCACACACCAAATGGGCCGGCCCTTTAATAGGAAGGTGGGACCCACTTGTGTTTTTGGCCCGGCCCACTATCTTGTTGGGCCGGCCCACTTTCTATATGGTGGACCCCACATACCAAATGGGCCTGCCCATTAACAGGAATGTGGGACCCACCTGTGTTTTTGGCCCGCCCACTATCTTGGCGGGCCAGCCCACTTGCTATATGGTGGGCCCCACACACTAAATGGGCCGGCCCTTTAACAGAAAGTGGGACCCACTGTGTTTTTGGCCCGGCCCACTATTTTGTTGGGCCGGCCCACTTGCTATATGGTGGACCCCACAAACTAAATGGGCCGACCCTTTAACTAGAAAGTGGGACCCACCTGTGTTTTGGCCCGGCCCACTAGCTTGTTGGGCCGGCCCACTTGCTATACTGGACCCCACACACTAAATGGGCCGGCCCTTTAACAGAAAGTGGGACCCACCTGTGTTTTTGGCCCGGCCCACTTGCTTTTGGGCCGACCAGTTGCTGTAAGGTGGACCCCACATGTTAAATGGGCCGCCCATTTAAGTTTTGACCAATCAACCTTAGAGGTTAGGCCCGGCCCACGTAACTAATGGACCAGCCCAGCTATATAGTTGACCGGTCAAACTATGTCATCTGGCCCGGCCCGCTTAAGACGTGGCAGGCCTCGTGTGGGCCTACCATCTACCACGGTTTCAAGTTAACGCCGATCGGGCAGCACTGCCTCGCATGTGTCGCTTGCATGACGTCGCAGTCAACGGCTCCCGAAACACTTCCGCAACGGTCCGATTTTCCGTGGCGGAAGGGCGCCCAAGCGCGACGGACCGAAAAATCGTCGTTGGACTTTGCCTGACGCAGTTTCGACAACGGAACCCATATCGTCGGGTTAGGCCCATAGGCGACGAAAAATGCCCCTTAGTTGACGATTTTGGGACGTTGTCTATCAGAACTTTTCTTGTAGTGTTGTGTCCCTCCAGGAGATCATTCATGAGACCAAGTCTAAGAAACTCAGGGGAGTTTTTCTTAAGCTAGACTTTGAGAAAGCTTACGATCGGGTAGACTGGAAGTTCCTGAGAGAGGTTCGCTCAGGAAAGGTTTCGACCCGGGATGGGTCCATTGCATGATTAGTCTGGTCTCGGGGCCAGACGGCAATCACTATCAAAGGGGAAGTCGGAAATTACTTATGTAATGGTCGGGAGTGTGTCAGGGCGACCCTCTCTCCCCTCTCCTCTTTGATTTCGCGGCCGAAGCCCTGGCCACTATCCTCGACGCGGCTTCGAGGTCTGGACACATCTCCTGGGTTATCCCGCGTATGGTGCCTGGGGATCTCGCACTTGCAATATGCGGATGACACGATCATTATGATCCAACCGGATGCCCGAGGGATCGCGAACCTCAAATTCCTACTTCTCTGCTTTGAGAATATGTCCGGATTTCGTATCAACTTCCATAAAAGTGAGGTCATGTTACTGGGGACCACTGACCAAGAAAAACAGAGCATTGCTAATATGCTCAACTGCAAGTTGAGATCTTTTCCCTTCACTTACTTGGGCTTGCCCATTGGCGATAGGGCCATTCCAGCTTTAGATTGGGGTCCACTTACTCTTCGGGTTAGTAGGAGGGCGGACCCTAGGATGGGGAAATTCATGTCCTCGACGGCTCGCTTGACTTTGTTCAACGCCTCCTGTCCAACCGACATAGGCATCCCCAATGGGCCTGCCGAAGTAGGTACCCGGGGTTTATTGAAGGCCCGAGACCCGAAGTCTATGAAGCCTGGAAGCCCAGTTATCTAGTTTGGAAATATAGAGTTGTATTAGGAATAATAACTTGTAACTATTACGGGACAAACTCAGAGAGTCTCCCGAACTTTGTAACTTGTGTATCACGAAACCCTCGGCTCTGCCTCCTCTATAAGGGGGAGTCGAGGGACAAAGAAAGGATCGAATCATTGTTCACGCAAACCTAGTTTTCATAGCAGTCGAGTACTTTTCCGGCTGAAACCTTCGAGATCTACTTGCCCTCTACTTCCAACAAAACCCTAGTCTACAACTCGTAGGCATTGACGAGTTAATACCTTGTCAATTGGCGCCGTCTCTGGGAATTAGAGGCGACAAGGAGCTGATCTCGATGGCACGATCAACATCGTCGACATGTTCGGTAGCAACCCACGCGATGGATCGAGGTAAACAGATCGAAACTGCTCTAGTCGATTTTGTTCCTCACCCGCCGTGCCGTGTGGATGCATATGCGTATCTGGAGGAGCCCATGGACATGACGTTCGGAAGGTTCCACTTCCGCGTCGGGAAGAAGGGGTCTCATCGTCTCGCGGTACCGGATTCGTCAAGATTGGTCGCGGTCGATTTCGATTCCTCGGGATCGGTGTCGTCGTTCGAGTCTGGCGATGAAGAGATCTCGTCGACAACCCTCACCAAGCCCGCTTCAAGCGGAAAGCTCATCAAGATTTTCAGCAACATGTCCTTTGGGTCGTCTGCGGACTCAAATATAAGCAGCGACTCAGACAGTGTCGACACTTTCGACTTCATCGATCGATCTACTTCTATTCGGGAGGTCTTCGCCGATCTATACGACGGTGTCACCAATTCCGATGTCAATCAAGCTTCAACATATCATCAAGTTTACGTAATTGGAGAGGCAAGCCGAACAGAGCCAGAGACGTCAGAGGCTTTCGATGATTTGGGAAACCCATACGTCGATCCCGCTGATCTCATGCGAGGTTTGGGCACCAAATACATCGGGCCCAAACCACGACAAAAGGTGCAACTCCCGCAAGAAGCCTGGGACAGAGCGGCAAGAGCCATGGATGGCACAGAGCCGATGAATACCACTGCAACAGCCGAAGAGCTGCAGGCGTACCAGTATAAATTAGCCCGTGCAGGAAGGGAACTCCAAAAAGATAGAATTGAACTCGAAAAGAGAAGAGCCGCCGCTTCTGTGTCAAGCAGGCGAAGGGCTGAGTTGAGCCGACATTCAGGGACTTCGGGAGACAACCATAGAGATGCCCGCAACAGGGGAAGATCTCGACTGCAGAACATACCGGAAGCAGAGAGGGAGCATCTGATCCAGAACCTCGACATGTCCTTTATGTCGATTGACACAAGAGGAAACATTATCCCCAAAACTCCCGAAGCGGGATATATGGCGACACAGGCGTACATATTGGCAAGTAGGCCACCTGCTGGAGATCCAAGAGAGGCATTGTATAATATGGCCATGGCAGGAGTCGGTGTCATGGGAATAGCGTTTGCGAGTACAAGTACACCCCCTGAAGGAGCTGTAAGACAAAATAGTCCATGACCTACAACGGCGTACAAGACCCCCAAAGAACGTCGGCAAGAGATACAACGACGCACGCGCTGGTCGACAGGGCACGACAAGGAGAGAACGTCGGCAGTCACCTGAGGTAGATGATGAAGATATGTGCGGGCTCCCTTGTTTCACTCGACGAGTCTGTAAAACACGAGTTCCGTCTGAATTCAAGTTGCCTGACAGTTATTAGAAATTCGACGGGTTGCAAGATCCCGAGGATTGGTTGGTTGATTACCTGGAGACAGTAAAATTGGCGGGTGGAACTAAGGCGACGGCTATGCAGAGCATCCATGTATACTTAAGTGGGGCAGCTCGATCATGGATTAAAAAGCTACCACCTGGATCTATCGACAGTTGGGAGACCTTCGAGGACATGCGTGAAAAACTTCCTGTCCACATGCAAGAAACATGCGTCAATAGATCAATTGAGAGCCTATCGACAGAAGTATGATGAGTCGATGAGGGCATACATCCAGAGGTGGAACATTATCAAAAACTCGGCAGAAAACATATCTGACGAGAGGGCGATAGATGCTTTTGTTGCTGGGATCCGAACAAAGGATTTCATCAAGGATTTGGGAAGGACTAATCCAAAAACAGTAGCGGCACTCATGGAAATAGCAAATCGCTGGGTAGATGGAGAAGATGCGGTTAATAACAAGCGACAAAGGTCAGCTGAGGATGATCGCAATAGAAATATTCAAAATAGACGGCGTTTTTCACGCCAGTTTTCAGATTATGACGGTCCCGGCCAAGTATCGGCTGGCTTTCGAGGAAATAATGGAGGAAACAATCGAGATGATTATCAAAAGAGCGGTGAACAGAGCAGCGATTATAGGGATGGTCCCCATCCCAATAGGCAGAATAATGGTCCAAAATTCCAGAGGACGTATATATCTCTTGAAGATATGATGAATGGACCATGCCAAATGCACTTTTACCTCGACAACAACGGGAAGAGACAGTCGGGACATTTGCAGAAGGACTGTCGAACTTTCCAAGTACTGAATAGGTACGCAGGGCATGTCAATGCACAATCAGCAAATAGAAACCCCCAGGGGCCAAGGAGTGAGATCCACCTGCCACCTCCTCCCGAAATCACTGACGAAAATCGACACCAGCTACGAATATCGGCAGCTCCAATGAATGGTCCTTATATCAACACCAATGGAGAGGTCTCGATGATTCAGAAGGGCAGGCCATCCAATAGAGCTCAAAAAGTAATTTCTCGGCAAGTTTTTATGGCTGAAAAAATGCCTCCTCCAATAGTTGAGTACCTGAATTGGTCGGGACAGGACATTGGCTTCACCATAGCGGACCATCCGCAACAAGTTCCTCGACCATGGCAGTCAGCTTTGATCTTGCCGGCGATCATTGCAGGATTCGACGTTTCACGGGTGTTTATAGATGGAGGCGGCAGCTTAAACCTTATGTACGCGGATACATTGAGGAAGATGAACATATCCTTGGCGAATCTAACACCAACCGACACGCGGTTCCATGGTACCACACCTGATAAGCCAAGTTACCCATTGGGAAAAATCAATCTCGACGTTCAGTTCGGAACCCGAGAAAATTATAGAAGAGAGAAGTTGGAGTTTGAAGTTGTAGATTTCCCATCACAGTATCATGCTTTGTTAGGGCGACCCGCATATGCCGATTCATGGCAGTACCACATGATGACCCACAAGTATAGGGTGTATCGTAGTACTTTCGATAAATAAGAGTGTCGAACCCAACGAGGAGCAGAAGGTGTTGACAAGCAGTTTCGATGAAGGATTCACTATAAATGCTCACACACAAGTTTTCAGGAGGTTTTGATATAGATAAATAAAGTACAAGTAAGTAAAATGCGAGAGTAATAATCGCAGCGAGTGGCCCAATCCTTTGTAGCACAAAGGACAAGCCGGTTTGTTTACTTATAAAGACCAAACGTTCTTGAGGACACACGGGAACTTAGTCTAGTGCTTTCGCTTCATATAGTTGATTAATCTTCATTGTTTTGATAAGTGTTGTGTGGGTGAACCTATGCTAATGCACCGCCCTTCCTAGGACTAATACATACTTGTGATTAAACCCCTTGCAAGCATCCGCAAATACAAGAAAGTAATTAAGATAAATCTAACCACATCCTTAAACTCTGAGATCCTGCTATCCCTCATGCATCGATATACCAACGAGGGTTCAGTTTGCTGTCACTCCGGCAACCCCACAATTAGCAAACGAATACAAGATGCATTCCCCTAGGCCCATAAAGGTGAAGTATCATGTAGTCGACGTTCACAAGACAACACTAGAAGAATAACACCACAACTTAAATATCAAACCATTAAATATTACTCAACATAGTTCACTACTAACATTTAGACTTCACCCATGTCCTCAAGAACTAAACGAACTACTCACGAGACATCATATGGAACATGATCAGAGGTGATATGATGATGGATAACAATCTGAACATAAACCTTGATCCAATGGTTTCACTCAATAGCATCAATAACAAGGAGTAATCAACACCGGGAGAGTTTCCCCTATGAAATAATCAAGATTCAACCCAAAATGTTACAGCGGAGACGAGGTGCAGAGGTGGAGATGACGATGTCGATGGTGGAGATGATGATGATGATGATTGATACGCGTAGATGCACACGTCCGTTGGGAACCCCAAGTGGAAGGTATGATGCGTATAGAAGCAAGTTTCCCTCAGTATGAAACCAAGGTTATCGAACCAGTAGGAGCCAAGAAGCACGTGAAGGTTGTTGGTGGAGGAGTGTAGTGCGGCGCAACACCAGTGAAACCGGCGCCAACGTGGAACCTGCACAACACAATCAAAGTACTTTGCCCCAACGTAATAGTGAGGTTGTCAATCTCACCGGCTTGCTGAAAACAAAGGATTAAACGTATCGAGTGGAAAATGGTGTTTGTTTGCAAAGAACAGAAAACAGTAGAATGTATTCAGATGTAAAAGAATGGACCGGGGTCCACAGCTCACTAGTGGTGTCTCTCCAATAAGATAACTAACATGTTGGGTGAACAAATTACGGGCAATTGACAAATAAAGATTCAATACATACCAACGATGATTACTATGAGATTTAATCAGGGCATTACGACAAAGTAAATAGACCGCTATCCAGCATGCATCTATGCCTAAATAATCCACCTTCAGGTTATCATCCGAACCCCTTCCAGTATTAAGTTGTAAACAACAGATAATTGCATTAAGTATGGTGCGTAATGTAATCAACACAAATATCCTTAGACAAACCATCAATGTTTTATCCCTAGTAGCAACATCACATCCACAACCTTAGAACTTTCTGTCACTGTCCCAGATTAAATGGAGGCATGAACCCACTATCGAGCATAATTACTCCCTCTTGGAGTTACAAGTATCAACTTGGCCAGAGCCTCTACTAGCAACGGAGAGCATGCAAGAACATAAACAACACATATATGATAGATTGATAATCAACTTGACATAATATTCTATATTCATCGGATCCCGCCAAACACAACATGTAGCATTACAAATAGATGATCTTGATCATGTTAGGTAGCTCACAAGATCTAAACAATGATAGCACATGCGGAGAAGACAACCATCTAGCTACTGCTATGGACCCATAGTCCAAGGATGAACTACTCACGCATCAATCCGGAGGTGGGCATGATGATGTAGAGCCCATCCGGTGATGATTCCCTCTCTCCGGCAGGGTGCCGGAGGCGATCTCCCGAATCCCCGAGATGGGATTCGCGACGGCGGCGTCTCCGGAAGGTTTTCCGTATCGTGGCTCTCGGTACATGGGGTTTCGCGACGAAGGCTATTTGTAGGCGGAAGGGTAGGTCAGGGGGCGACGCGAGGGGCCCAGACCACAGGCCGGCGCGGCCAGGGCCTGGGCCGCGCCGCCCTATTGTCTGGCCACCTCGTGGCCCCACTTCCTTTCCCCTCGGTCTTCTGGAAGCTTCGTGTAAAAATAGGACCCTGGGTGTTGATTTCGTCCAATTCCGAGAATATTTCCTTACTAGGATTTCTGAAACCAAAAACAGCAGAAAACAACAACTGGCACTTCGGCATCTTGTTAATAGGTTAGTGCCGGAAAATGTATAATAATGTTGTAAAGTATGTATAAAACATTCAAATATTGTCATAAAAGTAGCATGGAACATAAGAAATTATAGATACGTTTGAGACGTATCAATGATCCCAATGAAGTCCAGCTCGATGACGGTGACGATGGCGATGATTTCCTCCGAGAGAATTTCCCGGCGGATTTCTGCCTCGCCGGAGAGCTCTTTTCTCTGGTGTTTTTCCGCCCCGTAGAGGCGGCTATGTCTATCCTTGATGCCTTTCTGCACCTTAGGGTTCTCGGGAGATGAAGTACGCGAAGGAGATATGGCTGAGGGGGGTTGTGGGCCCCCTCCCCACATGGCGGCGCGGCAGGGTGGAGCCCGCGCCGGCCTATGGGGGGCCATGGCGGCCCTCCTCGGTCTCCCCTTTTGGCTGGCTCCATCATTTGGGAAAATAGGAGCTTCGGTGTATTTTCCGTCAATTGTTGATCTTCAGAAATATTGTATCATGACGGTGCTTTTTCCAGCAGAATTCTGACTCCGGTGAATAATTCTCCAATAATCATGAAACATGCAAAATAGGTGAAATAACATAAGTATCATCTCTAAATATGAAATATATCAATGAATAACAGTAAATTATGATATAAAATAGTGATGCAAAATGGACGTATCAACCCCCCAAGCTTAGACCTCGCTTGTCCCCAAGCGAAACTGAACTCAGTAAACAAGACCACATGTTTATGGAGTGAAGAGTCGATAAATAAAATACGGACAAGAAGCATCACATTTATTAATTCACACAAGACATTCTAGTAGACAACTTCCTCATATAACTCAACTTGAAATAAGTAAAGAGAAATCACAAATAAAGGTGCATAGGAAATCATAATTGGTTATGGCAAACTTTGTTCTTGGTCAAAGAACTATTAACAGATTGTACTTATCTTTCGAGCAAAGCCTTTATATTAGAACTTATATGGCAGAACTTACATCCTCAATCATAACAATCTCCTCATAATCATTGATAGCCTTCAAAGTCATATTCATTCAGATAAAATTTGTACTAAACAAGGAAGAATAAAAGGCATGATTAAATAGATCACAATATAAATGGTTGGATCACAACAACTCAATTGCTTGCTTGAGATGGAGGGAAATAGGTTTACTGACTCAACATAAAAGTAAAAGATAGGCCCTTCGCAGAGGGAAGCAGGGATTAAATCATGTGCTAGAGCTTTTCAAGTTTTGAAATCATAAAGGGAGCATAAAAGTAAGGTTTTGAGAGGTGTTTGTTGTTGTCAACGAAAGGTAGTGGGCTCCCATTAACCCCCTTGTCAAACAGACTTTCAAAGAGCGGCTCCCATGAAGGACGTTATCTCTACCAGCAAGGTAGATCATCCCTCTTCTCTTTTGTTTACACATGTACTTTAGATTTATTTATGGATGACACTCCTCCCAACCTTTGCTTTCACAAGCCATGGCTAACCGAATCCTCGGGTGCCTTCCAACCTTCCACATACCATGGAGGAGTGTCTATTGCAAAATTAAGTTGCTTACTGAGAAATCAGGGAAAAACATGTGAAGAGAATTATTAATGAAAGTTATTAATTGGGAACCCCGTTGCCAGCTCTTTTGCAAAATTATTGGATAAGCGGATGTATATGCCACTAGTCCATTGGTGAAAGTCCGCCCAACAAGATTGAAAGATAAAACACCACATACTTCCTCATGAGCTATAAAACATTGACATAATTAAGAGATAATAACTTTTGAATTGTTTAAAGGTAGCACATGAAATATTTACTTGGAGTGGCACAAAATACCACATAGTATGTACTTATGGTGGACACAAATGGCATAGGTTTTGGATCAAGGTTTTGGATGCACGAGAAGCATTCCCTCTCAGTACAGGTCTTTGGCTAGCAAGGTTGGTTAGCAAGCATAAGAGTTGAGGGAAACAAACAAATATACATGTGATAGAAACAATCATGCATCTTCCTTGTAAACACAAGCAATTTTAACTTCAGAATACTAAACTCATTAGCTAACAAGAAAGAAAGATAATGAAATAATATATCTACATGTACTTCCCTCTTTAGACTCAAAGTATTGTTGCTATTGACCAATGCTAAGTTTGCCAAAACCAAATAGATTTACTTGATGCTCCCAAAGCTATATCAATACTAACAACAAGATCAATCATATAACAGAAATTGCAAACTAAAATAAGGTGTGCAAAAAGTAAATGATAAAACTTCTCATTAATATTCCATAACGATAACTCACACCATGGGATACATAGATAACCAACTAAAAGAGAGATACTTCCACACTACAAACCATCTTATATGATAACTTCCCTACTCATGATATGACACTACTTGATAGTAAAAAGGTAAAAGATAGTGATGATGTGATACCGCGGCACTCCCCCAAGCTTGGAACAAGCCAAGGGGATGCCAATACCAATGATGAATTACTCCTTCGGTGGTGATGGTGGAAAATTCTTGATAAGCTTCTTAACAAGCTCCTTTAGTTCATCAATCTCGTAGGTGAGGTTGCGGATCAGCTCCGAGTTGTGCTCGACGCGGTTAATGAGTATGTAAGACGGCGAATCCCAACTCTTAGAATTGTTTCCCCACTCCTCAGCTTCAGGTTTCATCCTTCCTGCATTGTTAGAACGATCCATATCCCACCTACTAGGAAATTTTGCCTTAGGAGTCCTTTCAATTTGACTCTTATAAATTAGAGTGTGGAAAGGGTTATTGATGCCTGGAGAAGATGTCCTTGGAGCTAGGAAGTGACGTGGAATTTTCCCTCCAGTGCTTATCCGTGCGCTTCTCTTGAGGTTGGATGGATTCGCTACCACCCCGATGCTTGCGACGGTGGTGCGCGGGTATACTCGCGGATCTTCCTCCACTTCTCCTTCATCCTCGCTCTCGACTTCTTCCTTCAAATCGAGGTCTTGAATATCTTCCTCAAAAGGCCCCTTGTCCTTGTTGTTGGAGACCATGGTGCTTCTAGATCAAAAACAATATCTAGCAGAAACAGCTCGAAACAAAACACGACGAGAAAACGATATACGGATCTCGGAGGGTCCGGGGGATTATATAGCAAAAAATTTCTCGACAAAAGGGACGTGCCCTTGCGCGTCTCCTCCACTCCGTTTTGATCTCATAATTTTTCATATTTTCTAAAAATAGCAAAAATATTGTTTGGAAAGTTAAACGTGGACTTTTTACTACCAAAACGGTTACCTATTCGAAGTCGAACTCTGCAGAACTGTCAATTTGGTCTTTGATGAAAGTTTCCGGAGTCACCACTTGAATAACATCAACATCTTCATTATAAGAATCTCCAGAAATATAATGTTTGAGTCTTTGTCCATTCACCACTTGTGTGGCATCATCTTTCAACGAGGCAATTTTTATTGCTCCTGAACGATACACCTCCTCAATGACATATGGTCCTTCCCATTTTGAGAGTAATTTCCCTGCAAAAAATCTAAGACGAGACCGATACAATATGACCTTATTTCCAACATTAAATTCTCTTTTAATAATTCTTATATCGTGCCATTTCTTAACTCTCTCCTTAAAAAGTTTAGCATTTTCATAAAGCTTCACTTCTCCACTCATCTAAAGAACTCAATTGTAGCAACCTTTTCTTACGGGCAAGTTTAAAATCTTTATTAAGTTCTCTTACAGCCCAATAAGCTTTGTTTTCTAGTTCTAAGGGTAAATGACAAGCTTTTCCATAAACCATTTTATAAGGAGACATTCCCATGTGATTTTTATAAGCAGTTCTATAAGCCCACAATGCTTCCTTTAATTTACTAGCCCAATTTTTTCTAGATTTATTAACAGTCTTTCCCAAGATAGATTTAATTTCTCTATTTGATAATTCTACTTGCCCACTAGTTTGAGGATGATAAGCTGAAGCAATTCTATGATTATTACCATATTTAGCAAGAGTTTTTGTAAAACCACCATGAATAAAATGAGAACCTCCGTCAGTCATAAGATATCTAGGTACTCCAAGCCTAGGAAAGATAACATCTAAAAGCATTTTTAAAGAGGTCTCACCATTAGCACTTTTTGTGGGTATGACTTCCACCCATTTAGTAACATAATCAACAGCAACAAGTATATTAGTGTTACCTTCTGAAGAAGGGAAAGGACCCATGAAGTCAAATCCCCAACAATCAAATGGTTCAATAACAAGAGTATAATTCATAGGCATTTCATTGCGTCTAGAGATATTACCAACTCTTTGACATTCATCACAAGATACAATAAACTTTCTTGCATCTTTAAAGAGAGTTGGCCAATAAAAAACCCGACTGTAGAACCTTTTGCGCGGTGATACGTCTCCAACGTATCTATAATTTCTTATGTTCCATGCTACTTTTATGACAATACTCACATGTTTTATACATACTTTACATCATTATTATGCATTTTCCGGCACTAACCTATTAACAAGATGCCGAAGCGCCAGGTGCTGTTTGCTGCTGTTTTTGGTTTCAGAAATCCTACAAAGGAAATATTCTCGGAATTGGACGAAATCAACGCCTGTGGTCTTATTTTTCCACGGAGCTTCCAAGACCGAGGGTGGGGCCACGAGGGGCCGAGACCATAGGGCGGCGCGACCTGGCCCTTGGCCGCGCCGGCCTATGGTGTGGGGCCCTCGTGCCTCCACCAACCCTGCCCTTCCGCCTACTTATACTCTCAGTCGCGAAAACCCTATTACCGAGAGCCACGATACGGAAATACTTCCAGAGACGCCGCCGCCGCCAATCCCATCTCGGGGATTCAGGAGATCGCCGGCACCCTGCCGGAGAGGGGAGTCATCACCGGAGGGCTCTACATCACCATGCCCGCCTCCGGATTGATGCGTGAGTAGTTCATCCTTGGACTATGGGTCCATAGCAGTAGCTAGATGGTTGTCTTCTCCTCTTGTGCTATCATGTTTAGATCTTGTGAGTTGCCTAACATGATCCAGATCATCTATTTGT
The DNA here is from genome assembly GCA_030979885.1 of Lolium multiflorum. NCBI lineage: Eukaryota > Viridiplantae > Streptophyta > Magnoliopsida > Poales > Poaceae > Lolium > Lolium multiflorum. The sequence continues at coordinate 220,973,985 of CM061749.1, read as the reverse complement.
AATGCTACATGTTGTGTTTGGCGACATCCGATGAATATAGAATATTATGTCAAGTGGATTATCAATCTATCATATATGTGTTGTTTATGTTCTTGCATGCTCTCCGTTGCTAGTAGAGGCTCTGGCCAAGTTGATACTTGTAACTCCAAGAGGGAGTATTTATGCTCGATAGTGGGTTCATGCCTCCATTGAATCTGGGACAGTGACAGAAAGTTCTAAGGTTGTGGATGTGCTGTTGCTACTAGGGATAAAACATCGATGCTTTGTCTAAGGATATTTGTGTTGATTACATTACGCACCATACTTAATGCAATTATAAAACACTTGTTTCAAATAGAATGGTGGTGTAATAGTCATTGCACTAAATCTTAATTGAATTAACATAATAAGAAACCTGTAAGAAATTTTGAAATCAAATCAGATTCAAATTGGAGAAATATACAAAACAGAAAACAAAAATAAAAGAAAACATAAAAGAAATAAGAGAGAGGAGGGGCTTACCTAACAGGCCACCACAGCCCAGCAGTAGCCCATGGCCCAGCTCCAAGTCGCAGCCAGCAGCCCACTTACCCTTCGCGAGGATAATACTGAAGACAACGTCTTCGTCTTCGTCTTCGCAGCATCGACGCACAGCAGCCACACCGCGTCGCCAGCGCCACGTCCCATCGCCGCCGCCGATGTTGACCGCCAGACACGCCGGAGACAATATAAAAGGCGCAGAAGCCCTTCCATTCTCCTCTCTTCGTCCCAATCGTCCGATTTCCGAAACCCTAGCTCGCCGGTGACCATCTCGCCCCGCGATTCCGACCACCCAGAGCCCGCCGTTGAGCTCAGGAGGAACGCCTCGTCGTCCTCGTCCTCTTGGTGGAGTCCCGCGTCAAGGGGAGCTCAAAGAAATCGACCGTTCTTTCTGCAGCTCTGCGAGGGAAACGGTGACCACCTCGTCGCCTCCGTCTTCTATCCACGCCGGCGAGAACTCAGGGAGCATCGGGTGAGCATGCGCTTCTCGAGAGCCCCCTATTGCATCCTGGTTCGCGTAGCTCGCTCGCACCATCGGCCACCGTGCGCCGCCGCCGTTGCACTCGCCGAGCTACTCCGGTGACCATTAGGGAGCGGCACCACCATCTTTAGGCTCGCACAACACCGCGCGTTCCTAGCAACTCAACATAGCCGCGGGAACCCAAACGCCGGCGCCGTCCAGCTGGCCGCCGGTGGTGGCCATGGTTGCCATGTCGTCGCCACCGTGGCAGCCAGCGTGGCTAAGGCCCACCAGTCAGTGACTGTGTGGGTAGAGTCACCGGGTAGCTTTAGTAATTTCGTTTAAATTTAAATTTCATTAATATCTGAAACTTTGCAAATTTATAGAAAATTAATTATAACTCAGAAAAATATAAATAAGATATCAAAATTCTTATAAAAATAAACTCTATCCAATAAAATTATAATATGGAATTTTTATTTTGAATAAAAATTTAATTGTTTAACCATTATTAATTAAGCCTTTTCTTTTAATTCTAAATTCAATTAAAATTCAATAATTAGGAAAAACTTTTAAATTTAATAAAAGCCAGAAATAAATAAAGAAAACATTAAAACTAATTTTCTTTATTTACTATCTTATTAAATCCTTATTAGAGGGATTTAAACCCTGAATAATAATTACCTTAGTTATTAATTCTTTAAAAATAATAAAATGTCAAATCCAATATTATTTTTATTTCAAATTTATTAATAACTTCAACTTCATAATGAAGTTATTAACTTAAGAACTATATGGTAATTAGGAAACCCTAGTTCCATTATGAACAAAATTATGATCTCATAATTTTATGTGGAATCCTAAAACCCTAATGACATTAGGAACCCTAGCTCCATTAATTCATATGAACCCTAATTTACTTCCAAACCTAAACCCTAGGTTATAACATGTGATCATAATACTTTATTTCCAGTCATAGAACCATAATAGCAACTAAATACTTATCATGTCCACATAAAATGTAGAAGCCCTATCACTAATAATTTAGTATTCCATGTATGCATACCATTAAACCTAGATGATCAAGTAGGATCAACCACGTCTAAACCCTAGCTCCTATTACCAAAACCATCATTCTTAATTACCCTTGATTAACATCACACCCTTGTGATGAATTCCAATAACAACTGTGCCAAATATTATGCATTACCTAACCATATTCCACTAAACCCTACTAGTGTTGGATACCTATGAACCATCCTATTTAGAAAAACCAACCATTCTTCACTTAGTGAATCCAATAGAAAACCTAGACAATCTCAACCTTAATTGAGATACTTATTATTACTTAAGAAGTATGTTCTTCAAAAGTTATTCTTTTGAAGTAAATAGGGAGTAGCCATCAAACCTGCTTAATAGGATCTATAAACTCTAGCCAGCTATCATCAGCAAGGTATACCAACCTTGATAGCACCTTGTATAATGAATTGCTTAAAATGTGCTTCACTAAAACCATATGATCTTTAGCTATTGATGATTCCAACTTCGTTGGGATCCATCTAATCCTTACTCCAGAAACTAATTGGAACCATAGTAAACCATAGAACACCACAAACCTAATTATCATACTTGTTCTTTATCAAAGAACATGGTCTTCAAAAGTTATTATTTTGAAGTATATGATAATTAATCATTAACCATACCATATAATACTAAAACCAACAATTGTTCTTTACATGTTCATATTATGCCAAATACCATTCCTTGTGTGCTAAATTTGATTACTATGCTTTATTATACAATTTGTTTATGATGCCAAGTTAATAAAAACCTTAATAAGAACCTTGTTGAGGAATCACTCTAAAAGTGCAACACACCCTAAACAAATCATTATAACTCACTAATCCTAAATCATTGCGGTTAGGTCACGCTTAGAGCGATCGCATCTCATACATATGCACTATTGCATCCTTTCCAATCTTTTAAACATCGTCCTTACCGGACGATGATGCTATTTCAGAATTTGGAGTTATTGCGTACCGAAGACCTTCTGCATAATCTTGCAGTCAAGAAAGGCAAGTTCATCGCTTGCTCATGTCATTTGAGTATTTTTACCAAATTACTTGCAAAGTACTATACTTATCACTCTTGCATGAAAAGCAAAAATGCTATTTTCATAACTATGAATATGACTAAGTGGTGGGCAATGGAGCCATGGTATGAGTTTGGTGGAGGTTTGATACGTCTCCAACGTATCGATAATTTCTTATGTTCCATGCTACTTTATTGATGATACCTACATGTTTTATGCACATTATATGTCATATTTATGCATTTTCTGGAACTAACCTATTAACAAGATGCCGAAGAGCCAGTTGCTGTTTTCTGCTGTTTTTGGTTTCAGAAATCCTAGTAAGGAAATATTCTTGGAATTGGACGAAACTTTCGCCCAGGGTCCTATTTTTGCACGAAGCTTCCGAAGACCGAAGAGATAACGAAGTGGGGCCACGAGGCAGCCAGGAGGGGGCAGCGGCCCAGGCCCTGGCCGCGCCGGCCTGCCCCTGGGCCCTCGTGTGGCCCCCGCGTTGCCCTTTCGCCTACTTAAAGCCCCGTCGCGAAACCCCAGCACCGAGAGCCACGATACGAAAACCTTCCAGAGACGCCGCCGCGAATCCCATCTCGGGGATTCAGGAGATCGCCTCCGGCACCCTGCCGGAGAGGGGATTCATCTCCCGGAGGACTCTACACCGCCATGGTCGCTCCGGAGTGATGAGTGAGTAGTTCACCCCTGGACCATGGGTCCATAGCAGTAGCTAGATGGTCGTCTTCTCCTTGTTGTGCTTCATTGTTGGATCTTGTGAGCTGCCTAACATGATCAAGATCATCTATATGTAATTCTATATGTTGTGTTTGTCGGGATCCGATGGATAGAGAGTACTATGATTATGGTGATTATCAATCTATTGTTTATGTGTTGTTTATGATCTTGCATGCTCTCCGTTATTAGTAGAGGCTCTGGCCAAGTTTTTACTCTTAACTCCAAGAGGGAGTATTTATGCTCGATAGTGGGTTCATGCCTTCATTGACACCTGGGACAGTGACAGAAAGTTCTAAGGTTGTGATGTGTTGTTGTTGGAGATATGCCCAAGAGGCAATAATAAAAGTGGTTATTATATATCTTTATGTTTATGATAAATGTTTATATACCATGCTATAATTGTATTAACTGAAACATTGATACATGTGTGATATGTAAACAACAAAGAGTCCCTAGTAAGCCTCTTAACTAGCTTGTTGATTAATAGATGATTAGTTTCATAATCATGAACATTGGATGTTATTAATAACAAGGTTATATCATTGTATGAATGATGTAATGGACACACCCGTAGCATAAGATCACGTCATTAAGTTATTTGCTATAAGCTTTCGATACATAGTTACCTAGTCCTTATGACCATGAGATCATGTAAATCACTTATATCGGAAAGGTACTTTGATTACATCAAACGCCACTGCGTAAATGGGTGGTTATAAAGGTGGGATTAAGTATCCGGAAAGTATGAGTTGAGGCATATGGATCAACAGTGGGATTTGTCCATCCCGATGACGGATAGATATACTCTGGGCCCTCTCGGTGGAATGTCGTCTAATGTCTTGCAAGCATATGAATAAGTTCATAAGAGACCACATACCACGGTACGAGTAAAGAGTACTTGTCAGGAGACGAGGTTGAACAAGGTATAGTGTGATACCGATGATCAAACCTCGGACAAGTAAAATATCGCGTGACAAAGGGAATTGGTATCGTATGTGAATGGTTCATTCGATCACTAAAGTCATCGTTGAATATGTGGGAGCCATTATGGATCTCCAGATCCCGCTATTGGTTATTGGTCGGAGTGAGTACTCAACCATGTCCGCATAGTTCACGAACCGTAGGGTGACACACTTAAAGTTGGATGTTGAAATGGTAGTACTTGAATATGGAATGAAGTTGGAATATTTGTTCGGAGTCCCGGATGGGATCCCGGACATCACGAGGAGTTCCGGAATGGTCCGGAGAATAAGATTCATATATAGGATGTCATTTTATGTGAATAAAATGATGCGGAAGGTTCTATGGAAGGTTCTAGAAGGTTCTAGAAAAGTCCGGAAGAAACCACCAAGGAAGGTGGAGTCCACATGGGACTCCACCTCCATGGCCGGCCAACCCTAGTGGGGGAGGAGTCCCAAGTGGACTCCCCCTTAGGGGGCCGGCCACCCCCCCCATGGAAGGTGGAATTCCCACCTCTAGTGGGAGGGAAAGTTTCCCACCATATGGAAGGTTTTGGTTTCGGGTCTTATTCGAAGACTTGGACACCAACACTTGGGATCCACCTATATAATGAAGGGCCAAGGGAGGGGGCCGGCCACCCTAAGACCACAAGCTGGCCGCCCCCCATAGAGTGGCCGGCACCCCCTCCCAAACCCTAGCTTTGCTCCTCCACTTCATATTGCCCGCATAGCTTAGCGAAGCTCCGCCGGACTTCTACACCGCCACCGACACCACGCCGTCATGCTGTCGGATTCAAGAGGAGCTACTACTTCCGCTGCCCGCTGGAACGGGAGGTGGACGTCGTCTTCATCAACAACCGAACGTGTGACCGAGTACGGAGGTGCTGCCCGTTCGTGGCGCCGGAACCGATCGTGATCAAGATCTTCTACGCGCTTTTGCAAGCGGCAAGTGAACGTCTACCGCAGCAACAAGAGCCTCCTCTTGTAGGCTTTGGAATCTCTTCAAGGGTGAGTCTCGACAATCCCCTCGTTGCTACCGTCTTCTAGATTGCATCTTGGCTTGGATTGCGTGTTCGCCGTAGGAAATTTTTGTTTTCTATGCTACGTTATCCTACAGTGGTATCAGAGCCGTGTCTATGCATAGATGGTTGCACGAGTAGAACACAATGGTTTGTGGGCGTTGATGCTCTTGTTATCTTTAGTTGAGTACTTTGCATCTTTGTGGCATAGTGGGATGAAGCGGCTCGGGCTAACTTTACATGACCGCGTTCATGAGATTTGCTCCACGCTTGACATGCAACTTGTATTGCATAAGTGGCTTTGCGGGTGTCTGTCTCTCCTACTATAGTGAAGATTCAATTTACTCTTCTATTGACAACACTAGTATCACCGTTGTGGTTCATGTTCGTAGGTAGATTGGATCTTGCTCGAAAACCCTAAACCACGTAAAATATGCAAACCAAATTAGAGAACGTCTAACTTGTTTTTGCAGGGTTTGGTGATGTGATATGGCCATAATGTGATGATGAATATGTATGAGATGATCATTATTGTATTGTGGCAACCGGCAGGAGCCTTATGGTTGTCTTTAAATTTCATGTTGAGTAGTATTTCAAAGTAGTTGTAATAGTTGCTACATGGAGGACGATCATGAAGACGGCGCCATTGACCTTGGTGCTTCGCCGACGATGATGGAGATCATGCCCGTTGATGATGGAGATCATGTCCGTGCTTTGGAGATGAAGATCAAAGGCGCAAAGACAAAAGGGCCATATCATATCACATATGAACTGCATGTGATGTTAATCCTTTTATGCATCTTATTTTGCTTAGATCGCGACGGTAGCATTATAAGATGATCCCTCTCACTAAAATCTCAAGATAATAAAGTGTTCATCCTTAGTAGCACCGTTATCAAGTCTTATCGTTTCGAAGCATCTCGTGATGATCGGGTGTGATAGATTCGATAAGTACATATAACGGGTGCAAGACAGTTTTGCACATGCGGATACTAAGGTGGCCTTGACGAGCCTAGCATGTAAAGACATGGTCTCGGAACACGTGATACCGAAAGGTAGAGCATGAATCATATGATTGATATGATGAACACTTTGAGTGTTCGCCATTGAAATTACATCTTGTCTCGTGATGATCGGGCATAGGTGTGATGGATTTGGTTCGTGTGATCACTAAGACAATGCGAGGGATATTGTTTTGAGTGGGAGTTCACCTAGATTTTTAATTATGTAGAATTAAAATTTGAACTCAATTTGTCATAAACTTAGTCTAAACTATTGCAAATATGTTGTAGATATGGCGTCCTCAATCAATTTTAACCAGTTCCTAGAGAAAGAAAAGCTTAAGAGCAACGGTAGCAACTTCACCGACTGGTTCCGTCATGTGAGGATCTTCCTCAATGGCGGAAATCTGCAATATGTGCTTGATGCACCGCTAGGTGACCCTCCTGCAGAAACTGAAACCGATGAAGTAAAGAATGTTTACATGACTCGGAAAACTCGGTACTCTCAAGTTCAGTGTGCCATCTTATGCAGTCTGGAATCCGATCTTCAAAAACGTTTTGAGCACCACGATCCTCATGAGTTGATAAAAGAGTTGAAGACTATTTTTGAGACTCATGCGGCCGTGGAATGCTATGAAGCATCGAAACACTTTTTCAGCTGTATGATGGAAGAAGGCAGCTCCATCAGTGAGCACATGCTCGTTATGACCGGGCATGCGAAGAAACTCAGTGACTTGGGAATAGTGATTCCTAACAGACTGGGGATTAATCGTGTCCTTCAATCACTGCCACCAAGTTACAAGAACTTTGTGATGAACTACAATATGCAGAACATGAACAAGGAGTTTCCTGAACTCTTTGGCATGCTAAAAGCTGCTGAGATTGAGATCAAGAAAGAGCACCAAGTGTTGATGGTCAACAAGACCACCAGCTTCAAGAAACAGGGCAAGTCTAAAGGCAAGAACAAGAAGAGTGGCAAGAAAGCTGCCACGCCTCCTGTGAAACCTAAGTCTGGCCCTAAGCCTGATGCTGAGTGCTATTACTGCAAGGAGAAGGGACACTGGAAGCGTAATTGCTCCAAGTATTTGGCGGATCTGAAGAGCGGCCTTGTCAAGAAGAAGAAAGAAGGTATATCTGATATACATGTTATAGATGTTTATCTCACTAGTTCTCGTTCTAGTACCTGGGTATTTGATACTGGTTCGGTTGCTCATATTTGTAACTCGAAACAGGAACTAAAGAATAAACGACAACTGCTGAAAGATGAAGTGACGATGCGCGTTGGAAACGGATCCAAGGTCAATGTGATCGCAGTCGGGACACTTCCTCTACATCTACCTTCGGGATTAGTTTTAAGCCTAAATAATTGTTATTATGTACCCGCGTTGAGCATGAACATTATATCAGGATCTTGTTTAATGCAAGACGGTTATTCATTCAAGTCTGAGAATAATGGTTGTTCTATTTTTATGAATAATATCTTTTATGGTCAAGCACCACAAAAGAATGGCTTATTTCTGTTAGATCTCGATAGTAGTAATACGCATATACATAACATTGATGCTAAGCGAATTAAATTGAATGATAATTCTACTTATATGTGGCACTGTCGTCTTGGTCATATTGGAGTGAAACGCATGAAGAAACTCCATACCGATGGATTACTTGAATCACTTGACTTTGAGTCACTTGATAGATGCGAAGCATGTCTGATGGGAAAAATGACTAAGACTCCATTCTCGGGTATGATGGAGCGAGCTACTGACTTATTGGAAATCATACACACAGATGTATGTGGACCAATGAGTGTAGCATCGCGCGGTGGTTATCGTTATGTTCTAACCTTCACAGATGATTTAAGTAGATATGGGTATATCTATTTAATGAAACATAAATCCGAAACTTTCGAGAAGTTTAAGGAATTCCAAAGTGAAGTAGAAAATCAACGTAACAAGAAGATTAAATTTCTACGATCTGATCGCGGAGGTGAATATCTGAGTTATGAGTTTAGCATGCATTTAAAGAAATGCGGAATACTTTCACAATTGACACCGCCGGGAACACCACAACGAAACGGTGTGTCCGAACGTCGTAATCGAACTCTCTTAGATATGGTTCGTTCTATGATGTCTCTTACTGATTTGCCGTTATCATTTTGGAGTTATGCATTAGAGACAGCCGCATTCACTTTAAATAGAGCACCATCAAAATCCGTTGAAACGACGCCGTATGAATTATGGTTTAATAAGAAACCTAAGCTGTCGTTCCTAAAAGTTTGGGGTTGCGAAGCCTATGTAAAAAAGTTACAACCGGACAAGCTAGAACCCAAAGCGGAGAAATGCGTCTTCATAGGATACCCTAAGGAAACTATAGGGTACACTTTCTATCACAGATCCGAAGGCAAGATATTTGTTGCTAAGAACGGAACCTTTCTTGAGAAAGAATTTCTCACTAAAGAAGTGACTGGAAGAAAAGTAGAACTCGATGAGATTGAAGAATCTCTACTCGTTGATCAGAGTAGCGCAGTACCGGAAAATGTTCCTGTACCACCTACACCGGCAACAGAGGAAGCTAATGATAATGATCATGAAACTTCAAATGAGACAGCTACTGAACCTCGCAGATCGACAAGGGATCGTGCCACTCCAGATTGGTATGATCCTTGTCTAAATGTCATGATTGTGGATAACAATGATGAGGACCCTGCGACGTATGAAGAAGCGATGATGAGCCCAGATTCCAACAAATGGCAAGAAGCCATGAAATCCGAAATGGGATCCATGTATGATAACAAAGTATGGACTTTGGTAGACTTACCTGATAGCCGCAAGGCTGTCGAGAATAAATGGATCTTCAAAAGAAAAACAGATGCTGATGGTAATATTACTGTCTATAAAGCTCGACTTGTCGCAAAGGGTTTCCGACAAATTCAAGGTGTTGACTACGATGAGACTTTCTCACCTGTAGCGAAGCTAAAATCTGTGAGGATTTTGTTAGCAATAGCTGCATTTTTCGATTATGAGATTTGGCAGATGGATGTCAAAACGGCGTTCCTTAATGGAGACATTGAGGAAGAGTTGTATATGGTACAACCCAAAGGTTTTGTCGATCCTAAAAATGCTGACAAAGTATGCAAACTTCAGCGTTCAATCTATGGACTGAAGCAAGCATCGAGAAGTTGGAACCGACGCTTTGATAAGGTGATCAAAGACTTCGGGTTTATACAGTGTCATGGAGAGGCCTGTATTTACAAGAAAGTGAGTGGGAGCTCTGTAGCATTCCTGATATTATATGTAGATGACATATTATTGATTGGGAATGATATAGAACTATTAAGCAGTGTAAAGGGTTATTTGAATAATAGTTTTTCAATGAAAGACCTTGGTGAAGCATCATACATATTAGGCATCAAGATTTATAGAGATAGATCAAGACGTCTAATAGGGCTATCACAGAGTACATACCTGGACAAGATTCTAAAGAAGTTTAGAATGGACGAAAGTAAGAAAGGATTCTTACCTATGTTACCAGGCAAGGTCTTGAGTAAGACTCAAGGACCGGCTACGGCAGAAGAAAGAGAAAGGATGAGTCAGATCCCCTATGCCTCGGCAGTAGGCTCTATCATGTATGCCATGCTATGTACAAGACCGGATATAGCACATGCTGTTAGTTTAACTAGCAGATATCAAAGTGATCCAGGAATGGAACACTGGACAGCGGTCAAGAATATCCTGAAGTACTTGAAAAGAACTAAGGATATGTTTCTTTGTTATGGAGGTGACCAAGAGCTCGTTGTAACAAGTTACACCGATGCAAGTTGGAACACTGATCCTGATGACTCTAAGTCACAATCTGGGTACGTGTTTATATTGAATGGTGCTGCAGTAAGCTGGGCAAGCTCGAAGCAGTGCACGGTGGCGAAATCCTCAACAGAATCGGAGTACATAGCGGCTTCAGAGGCTTCATCAGAAGCGGTATGGATGAAGAGGTTCATTGTAGAGCTCGGTGTGGTTCCTAGTGCATTGGACCCATTTGTCATCTACTGTGATAACATGGGTGCCATCGCCAATGCACAAGAGCCAAGGTCACACAAGAGGCTGAAGCATATCAAGCTGCGTTACCACTCGATTCGCGAGTACATCGAAGATGGAGAAGTAAAGATTTGCAAAGTACACACTGATCTGAATGTAGCAGATCCGTTGACTAAAGCTCTCCCTAGGGCAAAGCATGACCAACACCAGAATGCCATGGGTGTTAGGTATATTACAATGTAATCTAGATTATTGACTCTAGTGCAAGTGGGAGACTGTTGGAGATATGCCCAAGAGGCAATAATAAAAGTGGTTATTATATATCTTTATGTTTATGATAAATGTTTATATACCATGCTATAATTGTATTAACTGAAACATTGATACATGTGTGATATGTAAACAACAAAGAGTCCCTAGTAAGCCTCTTAACTAGCTTGTTGATTAATAGATGATTAGTTTCATAATCATGAACATTGGATGTTATTAATAACAAGGTTATATCATTGTATGAATGATGTAATGGACACACCCAATTAAGCGTAGCATAAGATCACGTCATTAAGTTATTTGCTATAAGCTTTCGATACATAGTTACCTAGTCCTTATGACCATGAGATCATGTAAATCACTTATATCGGAAAGGTACTTTGATTACATCAAACGCCACTGCGTAAATGGGTGGTTATAAAGGTGGGATTAAGTATCCGGAAAGTATGAGTTGAGGCATATGGATCAACAGTGGGATTTGTCCATCCCGATGACGGATAGATATACTCTGGGCCCTCTCGGTGGAATGTCGTCTAATGTCTTGCAAGCATATGAATAAGTTCATAAGAGACCACATACCACGGTACGAGTAAAGAGTACTTGTCAGGAGACGAGGTTGAACAAGGTATAGTGTGATACCGATGATCAAACCTCGGACAAGTAAAATATCGCGTGACAAAGGGAATTGGTATCGTATGTGAATGGTTCATTCGATCACTAAAGTCATCGTTGAATATGTGGGAGCCATTATGGATCTCCAGATCCCGCTATTGGTTATTGGTCGGAGTGAGTACTCAACCATGTCCGCATAGTTCACGAACCGTAGGGTGACACACTTAAAGTTGGATGTTGAAATGGTAGTACTTGAATATGGAATGAAGTTGGAATATTTGTTCGGAGTCCCGGATGGGATCCCGGACATCACGAGGAGTTCCGGAATGGTCCGGAGAATAAGATTCATATATAGGATGTCATTTTATGTGAATAAAATGATGCGGAAGGTTCTATGGAAGGTTCTAGAAGGTTCTAGAAAAGTCCGGAAGAAACCACCAAGGAAGGTGGAGTCCACATGGGACTCCACCTCCATGGCCGGCCAACCCTAGTGGGGGAGGAGTCCCAAGTGGACTCCCCCTTAGGGGGCCGGCCACCCCCCCCATGGAAGGTGGAATTCCCACCTCTAGTGGGAGGGAAAGTTTCCCACCATATGGAAGGTTTTGGTTTCGGGTCTTATTCGAAGACTTGGACACCAACACTTGGGATCCACCTATATAATGAGGGGCCAAGGGAGGGGGCCGGCCACCCCAAGACCACAAGCTGGCCGCCCCCCATAGAGTGGCCGGCCACCCCCTCCCAAACCCTAGCTTTGCTCCTCCACTTCATATTGCCCGCATAGCTTAGCGAAGCTCCGCCGGACTTCTACACCGCCACCGACACCACGCCGTCGTGCTGTCGGATTCAAGAGGAGCTACTACTTCCGCTGCCCGCTGGAACGGGGAGGTGGACGTCGTCTTCATCAACAACCGAACGTGTGACCGAGTACGGAGGTGCTGCCCGTTCGTGGCGCCGGAACCGATCGTGATCAAGATCTTCTACGCGCTTTTGCAAGCGGCAAGTGAACGTCTACCGCAGCAACAAGAGCCTCCTCTTGTAGGCTTTGGAATCTCTTCAAGGGTGAGTCTCGACAATCCCCTCGTTGCTACCGTCTTCTAGATTGCATCTTGGCTTGGATTGCGTGTTCGCCGTAGGAAAATTTTTGTTTTCTATGCTACGTTATCCTACAGTGCCACTAGGGATAAAACATTGATTCTATGTCTAAGGATGTAGTTGTCGATTACATTACGCACCATACTTAATGCAATTGTCTGTTGCTTAGCAACTTAATACTGAATGGGGTTCGGATGATAACCTGAAGGTGGACTTTTTAGGCATAGATGCAGTTGGATGGCGGTCTATGTACTTTGTCGTAATGCCCAATTAAATCTCACTATATTTATCATATCATGTATATGCATTGTTATGCCTTTCTCTATTTGTCAATTGCCCGACTGTAATTTGTTCACCCAACATGCTTTTATCTTATGGGAGAGACACCTCTAGTGAACTGTGGACCCCGGTCCTATTCTTTACATAGCATACAATCTACTGCAATACTTGTTTACTGTTTTCTTTGCAAACATCTTCCACTCGATACGTTTAATCCTTTGTTACAGCAAGCCGGTGAGATTGACAACCTCACTGTTTCGTTGGGACAAAGTACTTGGGTTGTGTTGTGTTCCGCGTTGGCGCCGGAATCCCTGGTGTTGCGCCGCATCACATTTCGCGACCATCAACCTTCAACGTGCTTCTTGGCTCCTACTGGTTCGATTAAACCTTGGTTTCATACTGAGGGAAACTTGCTTCTATACGCATCATACCTTCCACTTGGGGTTCCCAACGGACGTGTGCATCTACGCGTATCAAGCTAAATTTCTGGCGCCGTTGCCGGGGAGATCAAGACACGCTGCAAGGGGAGTCTCCACTTCCCAATCTCTTTACTTTGTTTTTGTCTTGCTTTATTTTATTTACTACTTTGTTTGCTGCACTAAATCAAAATACAAAAAAATTATTTGCTAGTTTTACTTTATTTACTGTCTTGCTCTCTATATCAAAACACACAAAAAAATTAGTTACTTGCATTTACTTTATCTAGTTTGTTTTATTTACCGTTGCTAAAATGAATACCCCTGAAAATACTAAGTTGTGTGACTTCACAAATGCAAATAATAATGATTTCCTATGCACACCTATTGCTCCACCTGCTACTACAGCAGAATTCTTTGAAATTAAACCTGCTTTACTAAATCTTGTCATGAGAGATCAATTTTCTGGTGTTAGTTCTGATGATGCTGCTGCCCATCTCAATAATTTTGTTGAACTTTGTGAAATGCAAAAGTATAAAGATGTAGATGGTGATATTATTAAATTGAAAGTGTTTCCTTTCTCATTAAGAGGAAGAGCTAAAGATTGGTTGCTATCTTTGCCTAAGAATAGTATTGATTCATGGACTAAATGCAAGGATGCTTTTATTGGTAGATATTATCCTCCCGCTAAAATTATATCTTTGAGAAGTAGCATAATGAATTTTAAGCAATTAGATACTGAACATGTTGCTCAAGCATGGGAGAGAATGAAAACTTTGGTAAAGAATTGCCCAACCCATGGACTGACTACTTGGATGATCATCCAAACCTTCTATGCAGGACTAAATTTTTCTTCGCGGAATTTATTGGATTCAGCTGCTGGAGGTACCTTTATGTCCATCACATTGGGGGCGGCTACAAAACTTCTTGATGATATGATGATAAATTACTCTGAGTGGCACACGGAAAGAGCTCCACAAGGTAAGAAGGTAAATTCTGTTGAAGAAACCTCTTCCTTGAGTGATAAGATTGATGTGATTATGTCTATGCTTGTGAATGGTAGATCTAATGTTGATCCAAATAATGTTCCTTTAGCTTCATTGGTTGCTCAAGAAGAAAATGTTGATGTGAATTTCATTAAAAATAATAATTTCAACAACAATGCTTATAGGAACAACTCTGGTAATAACTATAGGCCATATCCTTCTGCTAATGGTAATGGTTATGGTAATTCTTATGGGAATTCTTACAATAATAATAGGAGTGTACCCTCTGGTCTTGAAGCCATGCTTAAAGAATTTATTAGTACACAAACTGCTTTTAACAAATCTGTTGAGGAAAAGCTTGATAAAATTGATACTATTGCTTCTAGAGTTGATAGACTTGCCTCCGATGTTAATCTTTTAAAATTGAAAGTTATGCCTAATAATGATATTGATAATAAGATTACTACTACAGCAAATGCCATCCAAGTTAGAATTAATGAGAATATAAGATTAATGGCTGAATTGCGTGCTAGGTGGGATAGAGAAGAAAATGAAAAACTAGCTAAAGAGAATAATGTAGCTAAAGTTTGGACTATTACCACCACTAGTAATGCTAATTCTCCACATGTTGCTGCACCTCCTACTATCAATGGTAATATAATTGGTGTTGGCAATGTTTCTACTCCTAGTGCAAAGCGTACAAAACTGCCTGAAATTGCTAAAACTGCTGAAACTGCTTGTGATAAAACTGCTGAAATTTTTTCCAACCTTGGGAACAATGATCCCATTGCTGTAGCTCATAATGATTTAGATTTTGATGATTGCCACATCTCTGAAGTTATAAAGTTCTTACAAAAACTTGCTAAAAGTCCTAATGCTAGTGCTATAAATTTAGCCTTTACAAAACATATTACAAATGCTCTCATAAAAGCTAGAGAAGAGAAACTAAAACTTGAAACTTCTATTCCTAGAAAGTTAGAAGATGGTTGGGAGCCCATCATTAAAATGAAATTCAATGACTTTGAATGTAATGCTTTATGTGATCTTGGTGCAAGTATTTCTGTTATGCCTAAAAAGATTTATGATATGCTTGACTTGCCACCATTGAAGAATTGTTATTTGGATGTTAATCTTGCCGATAATGTTAAAAAGAAACCTTTGGGGAGGATTGATAATGTGCACATTACGGTTAACAATAACCTTGTCCCCGTTGATTTTGTTGTCTTGGATATTGAATGCAATGCATCTTGTCCTATTGTGTTGGGAAGACCTTTTCTTCGAACTGTTGGTGCTGTTATTGATATGAGGGAAGGTAATATTAAATATCAATTTCCTCTCAAGAAAGGTATGGAACACTTCCCTAGAAAGAGAATGAAGTTGCCTTTTGATTCTATTATTAGAACAAGTTATGATGTTGATGCTTCTACTCTCGATATTACTTGATTTGCACTTTCTGCGCCTAGCTGAAAGGCGTTAAAGAAAAGCGCTTATGGGAGACAACCCATGTTTTTACTACAGCAATTTTTTTGTTTTGTTGAGTCTTGGAAGTTGTTTACTACTGTAGCAACCTCTCCTTATCATGTTTTTGTGCCAAGTAAAGTTTCTATGTCAAAGTTGATGTTATATTTGGGATCGCTGCGCAGAAACAGCATTGCTGTCTGTCACGAATCTGGGCACAGTTCTCTGTAGAAAATTCGAAAAAATCTTCCAATTTACGAGCGTGATCCTCAGATATTTACGCAACTTTCATTAGTTTTGAGTTTTTCCATTTGAGAAAGTCTGGTGCCAGATTTAAATTCGTCTTTACGGACTGTTCTGTTTTTGACAGATTCTGCCTTTTATTTCGCATTGCCTCTTTTGCTATTTTGGATTCATTTCTTTGATCCATTAATGTCCAGTAGCTTTATGCAATGTCCAGAAGTGTAAGGAATGTTTGTGTCACCTCTGAATGTGTGAATTATTAATTGTGCACTAACCCTCTAATGAGTTTGCTTGAAGTTTGGTGTGAAGGAAGTTTTCAAGGGTCAAGAGAGGAGTATGATATACTATGATCAAGAGGAGTGAAAGCTCTAAGCTTGGGGATGCCCCCGTGGTTCACCCCTGCATATTTTAAGAAGACTCAAGCGTCTAAGCTTGGGGATGCCCAAGGCATCCCCTTCTTCATCGACAACATCATCAGGTTCCTCCCCTGAAACTATATTTTTATTCAATCACATCTTGTGTTCTTTACTTGGAGCGTCGGTTTGTTTTTGTTTTTGTTTGAATAAGATGGATCCTAGCATTCACTTTGTGGGAGAGAGACACGCTCCGCTGTTGCATATGGACACATGTGTCCTTAGGCTTTACTCATAATGTTCAAGGCGAAGTTTCTTCTTCGTTAAATTGTTATATGGTTGGAATTGGAAAATGCTACATGTAGTAATTCTAAAATGTCTTGGATAATGTGATACTTTGCAATTGTTGTGCTCATGTTTAAGCTCTTGCATCATATGCTTTGCACCCATTAATGAAGAAATACATAGAGCTTGCTAAAATCTGATTTGCATATTTGGTCTCTCTAAGGTCTAGATAATATCTAGTATTGAGTTTTGAACAACAAGGAAGACGGTGTAGAGTCTTATAATGTTTACAATATGTCTTTTATGTGAGTTTTGCTGCACCTGTTCATCCTTGAGTTTGCTTCAAATAACCTTGCTAGCCTAAACCTTGTATCGAGAGGGAATACTTCTCATGCATCCAAAATCCTTGAGCCAACTACTATGCCATTTGTGTCCACCATACCTACCTACTACATGGTATTTCTCCGCCATTCCAAAGTAAATTGCTTGAGTGCTACCTTTAAAATTCCATCATCCACCTTTGCAATATATAGCTCATGGGACAAAATAGCCTTAAAAACTATCGTAGTATTGAATATGTACTTATGCACTTTATCTTTTATTAAGTTGCTTGTTGTGCGATAACCATGCTTCTGGGGAACGCCATCAACTATTGTTGAATATCATGTGAGTTGCTATGCATGTCCGTCTTGTCTGAAGGATCTATCATTTTAGTGGTTGGAGCATGCAAAATTGTTAGAGAAGAACATTGGGCCGCTAACTAAGGCCATGAATCATGGTGGAAGTTTCAGTTTTGGACATATATCCTCAATCTCATATGAGAATAATAATCATTGCTACATGCTTATGCATTTAAGAGGAGTCCATTATCTGTTGTCCATGTTGTCCCGGTATGGATGTCTAAGTTGAGAATAATCAAAAGCGAGAAATCCAAAATGCGAGCATTCTCCTTAGACCTTTGTACAGGCGGCATGGAGGTACCCCTTTGTGACACTTGGTTGAAACATGGCATGCAAAGATCCGGTAGTCCAAGCTAAGTAGGACGAGGTGCGGACACTATTAGTATACTATGCATGAGGCTTGCAACTTGTAAGATATAATTTACATAACTCATATGCTTTATTACTACCGTTGACAAAATTGTTTCATGTTTTCAAAATAAAAGCTCTAGCACAAATACATCAATCGATGCTTTCCTCTTTGAAGGACCATTCTTTTACTTTTATTGTTGAGTCAGTTTACCTATCTCCCTCCACCTTAAGAAGCAAACACTTGTGTGAACTGTGCATTGATTCCTACATACTTGCATATTGCACTTGTTATATTACTTTATGTTGACAATATCCATGAGATATACATGTTATAAGTTGAAAGCAACCGCTGAAACTTAATCTTCCTATGTGTTGCTTCAACACCTTTACTTTGATTTATTGCTTTATGAGTTAACTCTTATGCAAGACTTATTGATGCTTGTCTTGAAGTACTATTCATGAAAAGTCTTTGCTTTATGATTCACTTGTTTACTCATGTCATTACCATTGTTTTGATCGTTGCATTCATTACATATGTTTACAAATAGTATGATCAAGATTATGATGGCATGTCACTTCAGAAATTATCTTTGTTATCGTTTTACCTGCTCGGGACGAGCAGAACTAAGCTTGGGGATGCTGATACGTCTCCAACGTATCGATAATTTCTTATGTTCCATGCTACTTTATTGATGATACCTACATGTTTTATGCACATTATATGTCATATTTATGCATTTTCCGAACTAACCTATTAACAAGATGCCGAAGAGCCATTGTTGTTTTCTGCTGTTTTTGGTTTCAGAAATCCTAGTAAGGAAATATTCTCGGAATTGGACGAAACTTTCGCCCAGGGTCCTATTTTTGCACGAAGCTTCCAGAAGACCGAAGAGATAACGAAGTGGGGCCACGAGGCAGCCGGGGATAGGCGGCGCGGCCCAGGCCCTGGCCGCGCCGCCTCCCCTGGGCCCCTCGTGTGGCCCCCCGCGTTGCCCTTTCGCCTACTTAAAGCTTCCGTCGCGAAACCCCCAGTACCGAGAGCCACGATACGGAAAACCTTCCAGAGACGCCGCCGCGAATCCCATCTCGGGGGATTCAGGAGATCGCCTCCGGCACCCTGCCGGAGAGGGGATTCATCTCCCGGAGGACTCTACACCGCCATGGTCGCCTCCGGAGTGATGAGTGAGTAGTTCACCCCTGGACCATGGGTCCATAGCAGTAGCTAGATGGTCGTCTTCTCCTTGTTGTGCTTCATTGTTGGATCTTGTGAGCTGCCTAACATGATCAAGATCATCTATATGTAATTCTATATGTTGTGTTTGTCGGGATCCGATGGATAGAGAGTACTATGATTATGGTGATTATCAATCTATTGTTTATGTGTTGTTTATGATCTTGCATGCTCTCCGTTATTAGTAGAGGCTCTGGCCAAGTTTTTACTCTTAACTCCAAGAGGGAGTATTTATGCTCGATAGTGGGTTCATGCCTTCATTGACACCTGGGACAGTGACAGAAAGTTCTAAGGTTGTGATGTGTTGTTGCCACTAGGGATAAAACATTGATTCTATGTCTAAGGATGTAGTTGTCGATTACATTACGCACCATACTTAATGCAATTGTCTGTTGCTTAGCAACTTAATACTGAATGGGGTTCGGATGATAACCTGAAGGTGGACTTTTTAGGCATAGATGCAGTTGGATGGCGGTCTATGTACTTTGTCATAATGCCCAATTAAATCTCACTATATTTATCATATCATGTATATGCATTGTTATGCCTTTCTCTATTTGTCAATTGCCCGACTGTAATTTGTTAACCCAACATGCTTTTATCTTATGGGAGAGACACCTCTAGTGAACTGTGGACCCCGGTCCTATTCTTTACATAGCATACAATCTACTGCAATTGTGTTTACTGTTTTCTTTGCAAACATCTTCCACTCGATACGTTTAATCCTTTGTTACAGCAAGCCGGTGAGATTGACAACCTCACTGTTTCGTTGGGACAAAGTACTTGGGTTGTGTTGTGCAGGTTCCGTTGGCGCCGGAATCCCTGGTGTTGCGCCGCATCACATTTCGCGACCATCAACCTTCAACATGCTTCTTGGCTCCTACTGGTTCGATTAAACCTTGGTTTCATACTGAGGGAAACTTGCTTCTATACGCATCATACCTTCCACTTGGGGTTCCCAACGGACGTGTGCATCTACGCGTATCAAGGTTCCATTGCAAGGGTTTATATCCATATAGGATTAACAACAAATGTCGTCCAGTGATTCTTGTGCCGTAATACCCGTGTTAACCATAAGATTTGGAATGGGACGGAGTAGTCAAGTGTGTTCTCTCCTCTCGTACATCAACGGATGCGCTTACCGTAGCAGTTGTGTCTTGCGAGAACAACCGGAGGGTGGGGATCCCTTCTAATTCCCCACGGTAATGTGGGCTATGATGGGTTACATCTACCGGTGAAGGAATTTATGGTAGAGCCCTGAATTGTCGTCGTGGTCGGGGGCTATCCAGAGAGGTATGCACCGGCGAGGACCCAGGGTCGGGGATTGCAATAAAGGGTGGGTGTGCAAGGTCGCGGGAGAATGCAATATTGGCTAGGACCTTATACCGGGCCTCACACCAAAGGAAGTGTGGACGAGAGCTAGACTCGTTGGCACCAAGGTTAAGATCTCTTTTGGGTAAAGCAACACACCTCTGCAGAGTGTAATGATTCGTGAACTGTCACTCCCTGTTCCGGGATATCGAACTGTGAACGCTGCCGGAAAGGAACTCCATGAAGTTCTAGTAAATCGGTGAAGGCTGACGGACATAGTTCTTCAGAATAAAAGCAAACTTTTGAAGAAATGATTAGAAAAACTTGCATTGCCTTGGATTTTCTGGTCCATGGCCGTAGCTAGTGCATTGAACACCTCTTTCCTATAATGAACTTGTTGAGTACGCTCGTACTCATCCCACTCTTAAATCCCATGCTTATATATGGAGACATCAAAGGAGGATCTACAGTGCAACTCGAAGGATGAGGAGTCAACAACTACTTCAAGAGACAGGACCCTGTCAGAGGATTCAGACACCACATCCACCATGGATAAAACCCAGATTAGAAGTAGAAGGGAACTAGCTCCCTAATCCTAGCTCCTAATTAGCTCGAATCCTATCATAGCCTCTATAGCTAGTCAAATACTCTAAATAGAGTTCGTGTTAAGATTAGACTCGAGTCGTTCTTCTGGAGTTTATTTGCAGATTTACCTCATTGTAAAGTAGGAGGCTATGCTGATCTTCTATAACAGAGTTTGTATGTAATTCTATAGACATGCCTTGGACCCGCATATGTTTCTGTTGTACCACTCTGAGCGATGTAATACTAGTGGAACGGTGTTTCATTGGTGTTATGTCAGACTTGCATACTACACCATGCAGTGGTATGCCGGGTCACC
Source organism: Lolium multiflorum (assembly GCA_030979885.1). Lineage (NCBI taxonomy): Eukaryota > Viridiplantae > Streptophyta > Magnoliopsida > Poales > Poaceae > Lolium > Lolium multiflorum. Next base: position 220,952,710 of record CM061749.1, on the reverse strand, counting down.
ACTGTTGGTATCATGGCAAATTCTTTGACCCTAGGATTAAAAACCTTTAAAGGAGACCTATAGGTTATTTTCGGTAGTGTCTATAGGAAGTTGTCTTAGCTAAACCAAATCTTATTATGACTTGAGATGGATATTCACTTGAGAATAAATCTTGACACACTTGAGTCAACCTTTCCGATCTATCTTTCCTAAGTGAAGTTAGTTAGCTAATCCCAAACATGTAGCACACCATAAAGTCCTTAAAACAATAGATGAGTAGATCACAATTGGTATACAATACATGGTAGTCCAAAGAGAGGATAAAACCATAAGGAAGATATCTTATTGGAAGATGTGTATGAACACATGTTTGAGTTAAAGTAAGAGTTATCCAGACCTGTAATAGGAGTGATATCAAGTGATGAAGATAAGTAAGATATCCTACTAGAATAGGTATACCAAGACAAGTAATGGGAAAGTATAATTCACCCAACTTGTGAAATAAATGATACTAAGGAATAAGTACAAGTCATATAAGGTAGTATAGACCATGATGAGTCAATCATGGGAAGTATGGAAGAGCGATAGGAATAAAATATGTCTGTTTACATGGTAGAGATAGTAATCATATAAGATTCAACTGAGAATCATTATGTGATGGACTAGAACATCATAAATATTTAGGAGGAGTACAATAGGAAGTTAAGTTAGGTGTTCAATGATAGTGCAAGATCTATATTCCAAAATCATGGGAAGTGTGCCAAGCACATCATGACCATAGTATTATGATAGAAACACTGGGAAGAATAGGAGTTGTATCTCTAATAGTTATGAGTTTAGAGTAGCTATGTTAGAATCTAGAGATACCATGTGAGGTAATCCTCAACAAAATGGAAGTGAAGTTAATACTTCCAAAGGAAATAAGGTCAACCACAACCATTCCTGACCACTTTGTTTCAAGTTTATCTCATTGCAATTGTGCAATTCAGGTAAATGTCAAGACAAATAATATTAAGCCATATATACGTGCTAAGTATCACGATACAAACCTATCTTATGTGGTGTTATATACTACACATCTCAGCCTGATGTTTAGGATGTTTTACTCAACTACTATATTCAGGCTTATGATGGTGTGTGTTATAAGCACAAAGCTGAATCTTGGATTTTATTGGATTTTCATTGTTTGACTAGATCCATACATGAAGTTTGACTTTGATATGCAAGTGCATGTTGCAATATCAAGCTCTTACTTGATGTTATAGATCTAGAGGGTAATGGTATTCGTGTGAGGAAGTGACGAATTTTAAAGATTTTGAAGACAAGATGAAGGTTCATCAGAAGAAGGAAGCAAAATTGTGGGAAGTCACCACAATACTCTGAAGGAAGTACCAACCAAAACTCATGCTTAACCTCAACAGAGGAGTACTTTAGTACGGAGAAGCATGAAGATGAGAAATATGGTGATTATGGAGAAGTAGAAGTAGAACCATAATCATTATGGAAGAGGGAATGCATGGGAAATCACTTAGGATACTATATTCATAGTGTAAGCTAGTGGGTTTCTTGCAAAATAAACTCTGAAGGAAGGAAGAGGAAATATGAAACCATAGCGGATATAAGAAGACCGCAGTTGGTATAGGATCAATACTGGAAGATAAAGTAGAATATATCTCGTCCAGTTGATCAGAACCTATAAAGAGTCCACTTTTAGATAACAAATAGCCATAGTTGGTATCAAGTAGTCCGCAATTGGATTATTCGTACCAAGAAGTTGTGAACAAATAAAATTTTGTCAGCCAAATAATTATGACCTATAAACATTTAGTCGAAGGATTCATGTCGGATGTCCACAATTGAGTGGATACACCACAAAGATTCTTCGCGAGACCTTAGAAGAGTACAAACCATAAGCTAGACCCAGACCAATATTCTAACCATAAGTCCAATGGTTGGAAGAATAGGAGTTAAAGACCATAAGAAAACTCCAAGGGGTAGAGTAAAGGTTGAGTTGGATGTATAATGACTCAATACTTTGAGAAAAATAGAAGAAGAATGTCTGAATTGAGAGGAAGTTCGATCTTATTTTCATAAGATAGATGGACACTACTTTCAGAATGATGACAGACCAGAAGCCGAGGTTCATACCTCGAGGAAGTAATAATTGGACTATAACTTGAGAAAGTGAGTAGTATTTACTCAGAAGTACGAAAGCTCAAGTAAGCTAAGTTTAATGAAGTTGGATGAAGGAAATATCGGAGACCATAAAGCTCAAGAAGGTCAAAGACCGAAGGAGTTTGACCATACCAAAACTAAAGACTAATTGAGAGATTCCTTTCATGGAACCTAAAGGAACCAAAATAGTGATAGGTATTAATCATAATCCATGATTGGGTAGACTAAATGAGTCTAATCCATTCTTAGGGAAATAAACCCTCAAGACCATCTCCATGGTAGTAACTTACCAAGTACCATTACTGTAGGTTTAGCAAGTAATGGGAAACATAACCTACCTTAAACAAATCTTGTAGAACCAAGTTTTTAGATAACCAATTAGGAGTATGTTATCAAATTAGTCTTCAGTTAAGACTATCAGCACCAGGAGAAGTTCCAAGCAGTGAATCTTCAAAGAGAAAGGAAACAAGTTTATTAAGTTGGAGGAAATTAAAGGATAAAAGTAAAAAGCCATGGCTCAGAGACAGATATTATTGGATTCCAGGAAGAAATCATAGAACTGGAGTAAGAAACCACTGTTCAAAGACAAACCTATTGGATTCCAGGAAGAATCTAGACAAGGGGAATATTCAATTATATCCAGTGAGATCACCACGGAGTTCGAGAAAAGTTGTAGTCTGCACAAGTCAGATGCACACTCCAAAACGTGAGGGAGTGCAAACTTCGAGGATGAAGTTTAGTTTAAGGGGGAGAGACTGTAATATCCCAGGATTTGGGGTTAAGAGGAAACAGTTGTGTGCATTGCATTCATGCATAGAAAATCCGGGTAAGTAAAACATGTCACAGTAACTGAAGTTTCACTTGACTTGATGGAATTGAAGTAGCTCATCAAGTCAAGCACTATAAACCTCAATGTGACCTTTGCTAAAACCTTGTTTTGGGTGGAGATGATTTGATCTAAGGGGTTAGATCAAATGGAACTAAAACTAACCAATAACACTTTAATCAAGGATCAACTACTAGATCTTATAAAAGATCATAATAGGGTATTCCTTGCACCAACACCTTGATTCATATGCAACTACAAATCAAAGAACAAGAAACAAATGAGAAACCATTCTTGACTTATCTTTTCCATGTCTTTAACAAATAAATATTACTACCATGAACCTCATGGTATTTCTTGAACTAAACTTTTGAATTTAACACCAATACAAGCTTATCATTAAACCCTAGAGATGGGAGAGGTCTATACCCATCAAAGAGATAAGAAACAAACTCTAAATTATTAACACTTAAAAGTTGAGCAACTACCTTGGGGTATAATTGAATTCACTTTAAAACTAATTACCAAATATGGTAAAACACAAGGACCTAAGTGCATAAAAGCCACACATTCTTATTTTAATCACAACTTATTAAATATGTGGAATATCACAAAACTAAATTTGTTTACATTACGAATTATAGTTCAAACTATTTGAATAAAATTAACTATGAGTATTTTGAAACTCATATGATCATGCCTTGGTGCAATCAAACATCACCATTCAAAATTGTGGTATAATCCTTATCTTTGACATTTTTATCCTAATTATAATATAAATACAATCACATATGATATAGTGACTCACCCACAAGCATAAAATCATTCACAAGATATTTAGTAACAAAAGCCACTTGGCTATCCAAAAACAAATCACATGAGAGGATAATACCCATGCCACATAGGATGAAAATATCTACATAGCTTGAATCCTAAGCTATGCCACCTCATGCTTAAAGGATTGCTATGGATGAGAGCATGACAACCAAGCACCTTACTCATCAAATCAAAACAAGAGTCACCCACCTATGTGTCATCATACTAGAGCATGCCCAAGCCTATAAAAGGAACCATATACCTCATCCATTTCATCATCTTGTACCATAATACAAGCAAACCAAAGAGTTGGGCCACTCCATGCTTTAGATAGGACCAAGATGAAGCAGCTAGGAGGTGGAGGCATACCACAAGAAGCAGGTTTATCAGAATTCCTGAAGAACAAGCTTCAGAAGATAGTAAGGTAGAATTCTTAGGCAAACCACATATTCAGATAATCACATCATCATTCCTTGAGTAGAACCTTAGATTATAAACCAAGTCCTTGTGGAGTGAGTGGGGTAATAGGTATAACCATATCCAAATACTTTTAGTGATACCTTAGGAAGCCCATACCATGCATGATCATCACCATTGGGTAATGATCATAAACCCTAAGAACTTAAAGAGAGGATCCATTAAGAATAAGTGGATCATGATGATGCCATGATCATGCTTTGGAGAAATAGGAGGATAAGCCATAATTTAAACCTAGTATAATAAGCAGATATCATCAATCACATGAAATCATAAGGAGACTACTAGATGAGCAACCCTAGATTATTCTCCACATCTTAAGTAGTGAAACACATGAAGGATATCATGACCTTGTCTAGCCAAGCTTTGTGAGAATCTTAACAGTATTTAGAGATACATATCCTCTCAATAGTGGGGGAGACTAAACCTAGCTAATTCATTATGGTGCCAATCCATATCTACAACCTAGGCCTATATCCCAATCTTAGTTTGTGCATCACTTGGGTGATCACAATTAAAACCTAAGCCACAATTAAGTTCCAACCCATGTGTCATTAGTTAAATAGCATTTGAACCCTAGAATTGCACATCCATTAAATCTTATGATTCAATTATTGAACATAAGAAAAACCTATTACTAAATCCTATAATTAAACCCATGTGTGGTGATCAACCACTTGTCCTTGCAACCAAGATCAAACCATGATGAAAACAATACCTACATTAGATACTTTCAAAGATAATGATAGTGTTAACCTTAAAAGAGGGGTTATAATAGAAAAATATAAAACCCTAATAAATTGGTGCTCACATAAAATCATATGTAAGTCATCCAATCCTCAAATAGAAACCAAGACCTAATAATAACCTCTGAAATACTTTGAGTTGAAAGTAACAACTCTAATAATTCAAACAGATTGATTCACAAGAAAAACATGAAATTAAAATGAGAATATAAATTCATGTCTATTTGCTATTTTGAATAAGCCCACAAGTATGCAACATAATCCAATATAAAACACTTGTTTCAAATAGAATGGTGGTGTAATAGTCATTGCACTAAAATCTTAATTGAATTAACATAATAAGAAACCTGCAAGAAAATTTTGAATTCAAATCAGATTCAAATTGGAAAAATATACAAAACAGAAAACAAAAATAAAAGAAAACAGAAAAGAAATAAGAGAGAGGAGGGGCTTACCTATCAGGCCACCAGCAGTAGCCCATGGTCCAACTCCAAGTCGCAGCCCAGACAGCCCACTTACCCCTTCGCGAGGATAAGACCGAAGACAACGTCTTCGTCTTCGTCTACGCAGCATCGACACACAGCAGCTCGCCACCACGTCGCCAACGCCACGTCCCGCAGTCGCCGCCGCCGATGTTGACCGCCAGCACACGCCGGAGACACTATAAAAGGCGCAGAAGCCATTCCATTCCCCTCTCTTCGTCCCAATCATCCGAATTTCCGAAACCCTAGCTCGCCGGTGACCATCTCGCCCCAGCGATTCCGACCACCCCAGATCCCGCCGTTGAGCTCAGGAGGAGCGCCTCGATCCTCGTCCTCCTGGTGGAGTCCCGCATCAAGGGGAGCTCGAAGGATAAAGAAATTGATCGTCCCCTTCCGCAGAGGTGAGGGAAACGGCGACCACCTGTCGCCCTGTCTTCCATCCACGCCGGCGACAACTCAGGGAGCATCAGGGTGAGCATGCGCTTCTCGAGAGCCCCCTATTGCATCCTGGTTCGCGTTGTAGCGCTCGCCCATCGGCCACCGTGCACCGCCGCCGCTTGCGCTCGCCGCCGAGCTACTCCGGCGACCATTAAGGAGCTGCACCACCATCTTTAGGCTCACCAACACCGCGCGTCCCCCTAGCTAGTCTTATAGCCGCGAGAGTAGCCAAACGCCGTCGCCGCCGCTAACTGCCCGCCGGTGGTGGCCATGGTTGCCACGTCGTCGCCACCGTGGCAGCCAGCGTGGCTAAGGCCCACCAGTTATTGACTGTGTGGGTAGAGTCACCGGGTAGCTTTAGTATTTTCGTTTAAATTTAAATTTAATATCTGAAACTTTGCAAATTTATCGAAAATTAATTATAACTCAGAAAAATATAAATAAGATATCAAAATTCTTATAAAAATAAACTGTATCCAATAAAATTATAATATGAAATTTTTATTTTAAATAAAAATTTAATTGTTTAACCATTATTAATTAAGCCTTTTCTTTAATTCTAAATTCAATTAAAATTCAATAATTAGGAAAAACTTCTAAACTTAATAAAAACCAGGAAGTAAATAAAGAAAACATTAAAACTAATTTTCTTTATTTACTATCTTATTAAATCCTTATTAGAGGGATTTAAACACTGAATAATAATTACCTTAATTATTAATTCTTTAAAAATAATAAAATGTCAAATCCCATATTATTTTTATTTCAAAGTTATTAATAACTTCAACTTTATAACGAAGTTATTAACTTAAAACTATATGGTAATTAGGAAACCCTAGTTCCATTATGAATAAAATTATAACCTCATAATTTTATGTGGAATCCTAAAACCCTAATGCCATTAGGAACCCTAGCTCCATTAATTCATATGAACCCTAATTTACTTCCAAACTTAAACCCTAGGTTATAACATGTGATCATAATACTTTCTTTCCAGTCATAGAACCATAATAGCAACTAAATACTTATCATGTCCACATAAAATGTAGAAGCCCTATCACTAATAATTTAGTATTCCATGTATGCATACCGTCAAACCTAGATGATCAAGTAGGATCAACCAAGTCTAAACCCTAGCTCCTATTACCAAAACCATCATCCTTAATTATCCTTGATTAACATCACACCCTTGTGATGAATTCCGATAACAACTGTGCCAAATATTGTGCATTACCTAACCCTATTCCACTAAACCCTACTAGTGTTGGATACTTATGAACCATCCTATTTAAAAAAACCAACCATTCTTCACTTAGTGAATCCAATAGAAAACCTAGACAATCTCAACCTTAATTGAGATACTTATTATAACTTAAGAAGTATGTTCTTCAAAAGTTATTGTTTTGAAGTAAATAGGGAGTAGCCATCAAACCTGCTTAATAGGATCTATAAACTCTAGCCAGCTAGCATCAGCAAGGTATACCAACCTTGATAGCACCTTGTATAATGAATTGCTTAAAATGTGCTTCACTAAAACCATATGATCTTTAGCTATTGATGATTCCAACTTCGTTGGGATCCATCTAATCCTTACTCCAGAAACTAATTGGAACCATAGTAAACCATAGAACACCACAAACCTAATTATCATACTTGTTCTTTATCAAAGAACATTGTCTTCAAAAGTTATTCTTTTGAAGTATATGATAATTAATCATTAACCATACCATATAGTACTAAAACCAACAATTGTTCTTTACATGTTCATATTATGCCAAATACCATTCCTTGTCTGCTAAATTGATTACTATGCTTTATTATACAATTTGTTTATGATGCCAAGTTAATAAAAACCTTTATAAGAACCTTATTGAGGAATCACTCTAAAAGTGCAACACACCGTAAACAAATCATTATAACTCACTAATCCTAAATCATCGGGGTTAGGTCACGCTTAGAGCGGTTGCATCTCATACTTATGCACTATTGCATCCTTGCCAATCTTTTAAACATCGTGATGATGCTATTTCAGAATTTGGAGTTATTGCGTATCGAAGACCTTGACTGCATAATCTTGCAGTCAAGAAAGGCAATTCATCGCTTTCTCATGTCACTTTGAGTATTTTTACCAAATTACTTGCAAAGTACTATACTTATCACACTTGCATGAAAAGCAAAATTCCTATTTTCATAACTATGAATATGACTAAGTGGTGGGCAATGGAACCATGGTATGAGTTTGGTGGAGGTTCCATTGCAAGGGTTTATATCCATATAGGATTAACAACAAATGTCGTCCAGTGATTCTTGTGCCGTAATACCCTTGTTAACCATAAGATTTGGAATGAGAAGGAGTAGTCAAGTGTGTTCTCTCCTCTCGTACATCAATGGATGCGCTTACCGTAGCAGTTGTGTCTTGCGAGAACAACCGGAGGGTGGGATCCCTTCTAATTCCCCACGGTAATGCGGTCTATGATGGGTTGCATCTACCGGCGAAGGAATTTATGGTAGAGCCCTGAATTGTCGTCGTGGTCGGGGGCTATCCAGAGAGGTATGCACCGGCGAGGACCCAGGGTCGGGGATTGCAACAAAGGGTGGGTGTGCGAGGTCGCGGGAAAATGAAATATTGGCTAGGACCTTATACCAGGCCTCACACCAAAGGAAGTGTGGACGAGAGCTAGACTCGGTTGGCACCAAGGTTAAGATCTCTTATGGGTAAAGCAACACACCTCTACAGAGTGTAATGAATCGTGACCTGTCACTCCCTGTTCCGGGATATAGAACTGTGAACGCTGCCGGAAAGGAACTCCATGAAGTTCTAGTAAACCGGTGAAGGTTGACGGACATAGTTCTTCAGAATAAAAGCAACCTTTTGAAGAAATGATTAGAAAAACTTGCATTGCCTTGAACTTTCTGGTCCATGGCCGTAGCTAGTGCATTAAACACCTCTTTCCTATAATAAACTTGCTGAATACGCTCATACTCATCCCACTCTTAAATCCCATGCTTATATATGGAGACATCAAAGGAGGATCTACAGTGCAACTCGAAGGATGAGGAGTCAACAACTACTTCAAGAGACAGGACCCTGTCAGAGGAGTAAGATACCACATCCACCATGGATAAAACCCAGATTAGCAGTAGAAGGGAACTAGCTCCCTAATCCTAGCTCCTAATTAGCTAGAATCCTATCATAGCCTCTATATCTAGTCAAATACTCTATAAATAGAGTTCGTGTTAAGATTAGACTACGAGTCGTTCTTCTGGAGTTTATTTGCAGATTTACCACATTTTAAAGTAGGAGGCTGTTCTGATCTTCTGTAACAGAGTTTGTATGTAATTCTATAGACATGCCTTGGACCCGCATATGTTTCGTTGTACCACTGAGCGATGTAATACTAGTGGAACGGTGTTTCATTGGTGTTATGTCAGACTTGCATACTACACCATGCAGTGGTATGCCGGGTCACCACAAGGTAGTAAGAAAAGCCAACATTAAGCATATCTGAAAATCGCTTTACAACAATATTACAGATTAATTTACAACAAAAATTCCCACAGTTTCCAACAAAAGGTAGTAACAAGAGACAACATTAATCACACATAAAAAATCTCTTTGCAACAATAAAAGAGATTGAATTACAACAAAAGATTTGACGATTTTCAATAAAAAAATAGTAACAAATCTAACATTAATCCAATCCGGAAAAACTCTTTGCACATTACAGAATGATTAACAACAATTAGTACCACAATTTTCAACAATAATTTCATACCTTTTAAACAAAAAAATACTTAGATTACATCAATTCCAACATTATAGTTCTCTGTGCGGATCAACTTCCAACATATTATAGTAGATATTTTCAGCAAAAATCATGGAGGATTCCAACAAAAAATTCGACTACTACACCACTATAAAATTCCTATGAAAAATCCCTTTACAACATACTGCATAGATGTTTCCCACAAAAGAACACCCACATTTCCAACAAAAACACACATTCCAAAACTTACATCTCCGTCCATGGCCACCAGCAAGCTCTCATGGGCAAGCGGTGCCGGCTGGTGGAGCCCGCCCATCTCCGTCCATGGCCACCGGCGCCTTCAATTCTATTCCTCGGCAGCTGTCATCAGTAGCCTCCAATTCCGTCCCCGCGTCGCCAGCGCCGCAGTTTGACCACCACTCGCGCCGCCCTACTCCCGCCACCACCTCCGTCCCCGCGCAGCCAACGCCGCCCCTAGGCCCCCGTCTCGAGCGGCGATTGCGCTGCCATAATGGGCGAGGGTGGTGGCCCTCGTGGCGGACGGCGCCGCCCCGCCCAACCCCGCCTCTGCCTCCGTTCACGGCCGCCGCCTCCACAGAAACGGTGGCGGCGCATGCCTAGGCAGTGGGAGCGGCCGAACAGCGCGCATGATTGAGCTGCGGCGGGCACGCATGACTAGGCGGCGGAGGGCTCACGAGCACGGTGGGGGAGACTGACTAGTGGAAGAGATAAGGCACTAGTGGAGGAGATAAGGCAGTAATGCCCGTTTCTGTGTGCCATGTAACAGAGACACGCAGCGCGAGAGGGTACGACCGATTTCTAGCAATGGATGGGTGGGCTGATTACAAGCGTTTTTCTTATGTAAAAGCACTTATTGTCCAAGAAAGTTGAATTGTTTGACACGTGTAGTACAACAAGCTTACAAGGGTTTAGACGGTTGGTGGATACGGTTCTAGACGAGAACAAAACCTGAGCTCGATTAATCAGTTTTTTTTAAAAAAAAATCTGTGGCAAAGCACGGCTATTCAGCTAGTAATCTCATAAGCGGTCCTTGTGCCTATTCGAGGCGCATTAGCCCACGTACGGCCAATGGCAGAAATTCGCTTTCCTGTCGGTGACCGCGCTATTGATCGGAGGGAGTAGATAGATAGGCTAGCTAGGGTGGCGGGTGGGTATACGATCGAGCCCAGGGAATCTATACAAACACATCAGGATTGGGATGCCCTTTTTGGCAGCGGAAAAGGAGCAAATATTCTGAATCCTGGCTGAACTGATGTAGAGACCGCCTGGATTCCAATCCCCCAAGTTGGTGCCCGTAATCTGAGAGGTTTCACTGGCAGATTTAGGATCCGGTTTGATGCAGACTGCACAGCACAAGGTGGCTGCGTATACCAGAGAAGACTCAAAATATTTATATGGACGACGGGTATGCGGGTTTGTAAAGCAGTATCATAACCCCAGTTAATCTCCGTGCTGCTGATGAAGCGAGCTCATCTAGCAGACAACTTAATTACTGCGTTAGCAGCCTAGCTTACTACATGTGAACTTCTTATTACTGAAGAACGCATTTCAGTAAGAAAGTTCAGAATATGATCGGGGGATCCGGAAACCACGCTTTATACAGATTATATTCCACGGAGATCGACCTTGCGCCTCCCCGATGGCTCGACCGGTCCATGCAGCGCAGCATCGGCCGTCTCGACTGGGCCAAGATGCCCGGTTTATTGGTCCACGGCGAGCACCAGACGGACCCGAACGGCTCCACGTGAGCTTCTCCGGTAAAAGATGGAACATGTGGAGCCTAAGAGCATAACCAGTCGTCGTCCCCAAAGCATTCCTAAAGCGATTTGGGCGCGCCGGATAAAAAAATATTTCCAGCCGCGTTTTTAAAGCCGCTTTTTATCCGACGCGGCTCTATACGGTGTCCGGCGCCCCGAGCCCGTTCTCGTCCCACAAGGAACGCACCGGGGATGCCGGACCGAAAAGCGAGGCGGGAGTGGCGGGGCCGACCGTCAGCGGCATATTGAATTTTAACCTAACCGCCGCCCACCTCGCGATGGAAGTTATTGGCGCGCAGTAACGGTGCAGTTCTCGTAGAGGCGCGGGGAAGCGTCTCGTCACTCCTAGCTCTGTGTGCCGGCGTTAATGAGCGCCACCGTTTCCCCGCCTCCCTCCGGCCTATAAAAAGGGCCGCCTCTCATCGTCCCTCTCACACACAGATCTTAGCGCCTCTCTCCCCAACCCTAGCCGCCACCATCTCAAGAGTCGATGCCATGGCTGGTAGAGGCGGAGGACAAGCTCGCGGCCGTGGTCGTGGCCGCGACAGAGCTACACGTTCGTCGTCGCCTGCGACTCCGTCGTTGTCCTCATCGTCCGACATGCAGGACGAGGAGGGGGTCGTGCTCTTCGAGTTCATCGTCGTCCTCAAGGGCGACCCGCGCGGCATCCAGAGGCTGCCGAACTCCTTCGCCGACTACATCGCCGGCGAGGAGCGCCCGCACTCGCTGCATCTGCGGGAGGATGGCTGCGGCTGCTGCCGGTGGACCGTTGACGTGACCTACGACGCGCGCGGCAAGATGTACCTCCACATCGGCTGGGAGAAGTTCACGCGCTACCATCGCCTCGAAGCCGGCTTTGTCCTCCTGTTCTCCTACTTGGGCGATAGGGACATGAGCGTCAAGGTGTTCGACGAGACGCGTTGCCGCCGGAACTACCACAGCGACAGCACCGAGGAGGACGACGACTGATGAAGAGTGTTGTTTCTTCGCAGCGAATACGTGCACATAGTTTTTTGGTTGTTCTTCCTCGGAAGAACCAACAGGGCACCGTCACCAGCTGGATTTTCCAGTTTGGGTGACTAGGTGTGCCCTCGAGTGTTCTTTCTTGCAGCGAGCACACGAAACCTTCGATGCACGGTCTAGTTAGGTTTAGTTCTTTTGCAATATTTTATATTTGTGTCAACCATGGTTCAAACTATGTATTAGTTTGTGGAAACCCATGATCCAAATTATGTGTTTGTGTAAACCACGTTCCCAATTATGTATTAGTTTGTAGAATATTACTTCTCTTTATTGAAATAAAAGAGCAAAAAAACAAAAAAAAGTATTTTAATATTTGGGGCGGCGTTTGAGGGACGCGGCTGGGGAGCGACATCGCGCAAACGCTAATACTTCTCTTTATTGAAATAAAAGAGCAAAAAAACAAAAAATATATTTTAATATTTGGGGGCGGCATTTGGGGGACGCGGCTGGGGAGCGACGCCCCGCAAACGCGACATGAACAAAACACGTCTCCCAAGCGCTCAATCCGGCGCCGTTTGGAGAACGCTTTGGGGACGCGACCGAAGATGCTCTAAATCTTCACGTGGCGTTGGCAAAATTTCTCTCAATTCCATGGCCCCCGTGGCCAACCGAGGAACATAAGCAGTCACAGGACCATGGCATGGATGAAGGTATCGCAACCTGATCATGGCAAAAGGTCAAATTCCTTCTCCAGCGATATCGGAGAAGTCGGGGTTGGGGAGATCCATGCTTTCTTTTTGGGCAAGGGGAGAACCTAGATATTAGAACAGATTCTCCAATGCGCGGCTACATATTGGATGGCCGGGATTGTGCCAAGCTGCAAGGTTTGTCATGTGATTTGTGTGTAAAGAACCTTACGCAGCAGAATCGAGTTATATTGATACTGCACATAGAACCTTGGCCTCTGAAATAAAGAAGTTAATAACATAATACTACCATGATCTAGACGAGTACCACTTTACGTTTTGGTATTTTTGCGAACTGATAGCGTTTCTGACAGCAGTGCTCACCTGTCGGATTGATGGGGACACTGACGGACAGCGAGTTCTGATGGCCGTTCCCTGTGGAACCCATTGTCAGAGCCTATTTGCTGACATGGACCGTACCCTACTTGTCAGCTCACATAAAGAAATCTAAATAATATTTCTTCCATCTACAAATAGATGTATGAGATTTATCTAAATCTAGATGTATCTAGACGATATTTAGTGTCAAGATACATATATATGTAGATAAATCTCATACATCTATTTATAGACGAAAGAAGTACGAAAAATTCAGTGGCACTCCTCTTCGTTTTTCTCCTATACCCGTCTTCTTCTCTCTCTACCACGGGTGGGACTGGAACATGCCCATGCCGTGGCTCTGCTAATAAAGTCCTCTCCTCCACACGATACTGTGAACACCATGTGTTAATCCAATGGGTAGCCTGAAGAATTACTACCCATAAGAAGTTATAAAGTTTGTTTTTTATTAAAGATAATATCATTTCTACAATTTCAGATGGTCTAGTGTAAGACACTTGCTCAGTTGCTCTAGCATACGGCCGGTTCATTGTCTTAAGTTTGTTATGTTGAGGCCTGCTCCAGTTCTCCCCCCTAAATTAGGTTGAAGGGTTATAGTTTTTTTTTTCAATGTTAGGTCCGTCGAAACCTATATACAGCCTATATATACTCGTATGTATTGATACGTTATGTGTACGTCGCGTAAGAAAAAAAAAGATCACATGATTAGTTAACAATCTCATCCGTCTAAGTACCACCCCACGTCGTGCATGCCTTGTTTTGCAAAACTGAATACTAGATACGTACAAAAACGAGGTACAACAACGTGGCCCATACATGTCTGTACAGGGGTGCACAAATGGTGGATTTACACTGAAATTATAATCGTGCACCCGCTTACAAACAAGTATCAAAAAATTTCCACCGTTGTTGTGTTTGACACGCCCATAATTTTTTAAGGGAGTAGCACTGGAGCAGAAGTGTGTTCGGTATTCTAGAAAGCTACATCATAAATATATTTTTGATAAGTTTATCTTCATGATCGAAATGACTAAGGAACAAACCTAACCAGCGTTTATATAATAATTTGTAGACCCAAAGATCAGGGGAGTTTGGGAATCGAGGTACTTGAACTGAAAAATATATGCCTATTAAGTAAATGGTTGTTTAAGTTATTACATGAAGATAGGATGTGGCAACAGTTGTTACATAATAATTATATCAAGAATAAAACTTTAGCACAAGTTGAGGCCAAACCCACTGATTCTCCTTTTTGGAAGGGTCTAATACGGGTTAAACATGAATTTTTCAAACGAGGAGCCTTCAAGGTTGGGAGTGGAACGGCAGTGCGTTTCTGGGAGGATACTTGGCTAGATGATCTTCCTCTTTCTCTCCAATATCCGTCTTTATATAATATAGTCCAACAAAAAAATGCGTTGGTCTCCAGAGTATTGGCAGAGCACCCTCTTAATATTGGTTTTAGGAGAAAGCTTAATGAATACAAATATAATCTATGGTTACACTTATGTCAACGGTTGATGAATGTTCAGTTAACAAATGAGCCAGATAAATTTGTTTGGAAACTAACTGATAGTGGATTATTTTTTGTTAAATCTATGTATATGGATCTTATGAATGGTCATACTAGATTCTTACGGAAATATCTTTGGAAGATTAAAATTTCTCTTAAAATTAAGATATTTATGTGGTTTCTTAGTAATAAAGTTTTGCTTACACATGACAATTGGTGAAGAGAAAGTGGACAGGGAGTCAGACATGTTGTTTCTGTAACAATAATGAAACGGTTGATCACTTGTTTCTTCATTGCCCTTTTGCAAAAATTGTTTGGCGGATGATATATTTTGCTTATAACATTCCACCACCGTCTAATGTTACTAATATGTTTGGCAATTGGTAAAACGGTGTTAAAACGAGGATAAGGCTCATATTCGGATTGGTATTTCGGCATTATGTTGGTCTATTTGGACTAGCCGAAATGATATTATTTATAACAAACATAAGGTTATTCTTCGTGCGGCGCGCTGGATACAGCTATGGGAGTATATGCTTCCGGAGGAACAGCGGGGTATTATGGATACTGCATCATCAAGGTCACTCAGGACTGTTATTTCCAGGCTACTGGATGACGTCATATTAGTAGGATTCGAGATGGCTAGTTTTGTACCTTTCATCTTTGTCCGGTTCATATTGTTGCAACGGTAGCACACTTTCATGTAGTACTTTAAATAAATGGTTGTGTGCATCGATTGATGCAGAGGCCGGGGCACCGCTCCCATATCGGAAAAAAAAAACCCAGCATTTAAGGCGATAATAATTCAACACAATTCCTTCCAACCTTATTTTGAAGCGGCACTTAACGGACCAACGGTTTTAAGCGGCACGCCTGTAAATTAACCAGTCGACCGGCGTTTAGTTTCCCTTCACCTGTGTGGATGCAGTGCCATGCATTTGAGATGGTGACATCCATCGATCCTGCGCCTTTGTTCGCGCGCTGGGGGTGCGGGATCAACCAATCTATGCATATGTGTCAGCCCAAGCGTATCGCAGCACTGGAATCTATACATTCCAGAGGGAGCACCTTTGCCCAGAAAAGTTCAGAATCTCATTAGCCTGACTGATCTTTCAATCTCTCCAAGCCAATGGCAAGCCCGTTACCATAGTAGCGCTGGCGGCGCCCCAAAGGGTCTATAAATATCGGACACCGTAGCAGCATAGCGGTCATCAAAACCATCGGAGCTTCTGAAGATCAGAAAACTTCAGCGCGCTAGCTAGCTGGTTAGTTTCCGAGAAAGATATACTAATTCATATCCAGGTCGAGATGTCTTCTGTGTCAAGGAGCTCATCCCGCGGCGGCGCCAACGCGGAGTGGAGCACCAGGGAGAACAAGCTGTTCGAGGAGGCTCTGGCCTACTACGGCGAGGGCACGCCCGACCGCTGGCTCAAGGTGTCCCGCGCCATGGGCGGGACCAAGACTGCCGATGAGGTGCGCCGCCATTACGAGATCCTCGACAACGACGTGAAGCTCATCGAGTCCGGCAGGATCCCGTACCCCAACTACAACGAACAGGGCGCTTGGAACTGATTGATCAAGGTAACCAGAACTCCACCTGATTCCTGTTTCGTGTTCATAAGTACATACAAGCGCCAGCAAACAAAGTAATCGTGATCTCAGTCATTTGTTTTAAACTATTAGTAAGGTGAACCATGCCCTAGCTAGGTTCATGTTATCAATTGGCAAAATAAACAGCATCAGAATGCCGTTTTCACGAGCTCCAGATATACTGTAATTAGTCTAGTGTGCGTCAGGCTTGGTGTGCGTGCACTATTACACGAGCAAAACGGACGGTATCATGCACGCACAATCTGCTTGCCATGAATGCATGCGCCAATCTGTCATCCGTCGGTTTGCAAGACGACACAGGGTCTGGCTGTCTGTCCTCTAGTGTAGGCGTGTAGCTTCACTTGGGGACTTATAACTGACATGCACTTTAGCACACCCTTTCATGTCTTTATGCATAAGAGGCCGGAACAAAGTATTTGTTCTCTTCCGTAGATGTCTTTTGCAAAAGGCTGTGAATTGAAGTCTGTCCTGCGCTCTTTGGGAACAAAACCATGGTTTTTACTCCTTGAAGAGGAAGCTCTGAATTCCAATTACAGAGCCCGTTTTGCGAACGGAACCCATTTTGCCAAATCTGCTATCGATTGCCCAGTTCTAAATTTGAGACCTTGAGATAAGTTAACTTACAGAGTTTATAATTTTTATTTATTTATTTCAGGAGCGAAGCATGTGAAGGTACCGCAAACATGAAAATCTGTTGATAATCTTGCGTCCTTAGCTGGGAATATGTTATTGAAGCAAGCATACTAATATGATGTTATTGTACTAAGAAGATTGTGGCTTCTTGGTTAGGAATAAAATAAAGAAACTATGCGTGCGTGTGCATATTTAGGTTTGTAAGCAAATCAATTAAGTGCCCTAGTTCTTGCACAAGCCAGCCTATATTTTCCATTCCATGTAGCTTTTACTCCTTCCCAATAAATTATGGAGTAAATATCAATGATGTAAATCCCCTGTACTTATGTGTAGTCTACTAGTGTTTATCAAATCGTGTTTGGTAGAATATTCCTGTTGTTGGTTCAAGATACATACGATTATATTTGCAATTTATATTGTTCGTTATCGTACCTTCCGACCAAGATGTAGGCATGTAGCTAGATGTGACTATGTGGCATCTGATTTTCTTAGAAGGGACCATAGTCCCGGCATCTTCATTGATAAAAGCATGTAAATAAAAAAAACCACATGCCACATTAGGTCGATACATGGATCAACCATCTAAAAATTAAAGTAGCATGAAACGGTTCTACATCAAGAGCTATCCTGTTAGAACACCCTTTGCACGGGTTGTATATATGTCGTGCAACCATTTTCCGTTGGTTGCACCCAATATTCAAAGCCGCTTCTCTCACTACGGGAAAACAACACGTTGTCGTGCGACAAATCTCACGGCAAAGGACCCTATTTAGGCTTTGTCGTGCAAAGTCGCACGGCAACGATCGCCCGGCAAACACTCCGACGGCAACGGCATCATTGTCGTGCGCGTCGCAAATTTTGCACGGCAAAGCCTTTGCCGTGCGTGCACTGCGCTGCCGTGCGCCAGAATCATTGCCGTGCAGGAAATCTCTGCCTTGCGCCAGGATCGTTACCGTGCGGGAAGAAAAAGCTCAACCTCGACAGCACTCGCTAAGTCTGCTCAGGGACATAGCCTCAAATCATCGCCGGTATTATCCGCTCAAGCCATATGTGATAGTCATGACTCTTGAGTCCTTATACTCGCAATGTTTCCAAGTTCACACTCCTCATCCAGTTGGCTGTGAACCAATCAGGAAAAAACAAGGAGTCCTTCATCCATTGGAAGACCTCCCTTTTGTGGGCCTTTGTGAGGCAGAACGGAGCATGTGGCTTAGTCCATGTTTTTTTGGCACCATGAGGTGGCTGCATGTTCAACTCCGGCCTATCGCACCACCTTTCTTGATCAATTCGAGCCTTTATGTTATCCTTCGTCTTCTCAGTGTCCACAATGGTGCTCCAAATGGCTTCACTGATATTCTTCTCGGTGTGCATTACATCAATGTTATGCGGGAGCTCGAGAAACTCAAAGTAAGGGAGCTTCCATAAGCACGGCTTGTGAGTCCATTGGTGTGTCTCCCCATATCCCAAGAAACCATTCCCATCAGGGCTAGGCTGAAGAGCATCTAACTCGGCCTTGATTTCCGTTCCGGTCTTCAGAATTGGCTTCGGGTCACGGACAACACGGCCTTTCTTGAAACTCTTTACATCACTCCTGTATTCATGCCTCCGCTCAAGGAACTGTCGAGCTTCATCAAAGCATGAATACTTGCCTCCCTTGTTTAGCCAGAAGAAAGTCACGGCCTGCCTGCACTGTGGGCAAGGCCACTTCCCATGTGTACACCACCCGCAGAACAAAGCACGTGCTGGCAGGTCATGCAGGGACGTGTGGTACCACACATACATATCGAAGTACTCCTTCTTTGATGCATCATATGTTCGGATCCCGCGACCTTCCCAGCCACGAACCAAGTCATCCACCAGCGGTTCCAGGTACACATTCATGTTCTTACCCGGGTATTTGGGCCCTGGGATTATCATCGACACAAACATGTTCTCTGATCTCATGCAGACGCCAGGGGGAGGTTCATGGGAATAACAAACACTGGCCAACAACTGTATACTGCAGCCGACATACCATATGGATTGAACCCATCGGTTGATATTGCAACTTCTACGCTCCTCGGGTCACCTGCTTTCAGTGGAAATTTGTTGACAAAGTTCTTCCATGCACTACCATCCGACGGATGTATCATCTTGTCGGTGTATCTGTTTCCTTCCACGGCCCACCTCATCTGCTGGGCAGTATCCTCGGTCATGAAGAGCCGCTGGATCCTCGGTAGGACTGGAAGATAGCGGAGGATATTCTTGGCAATCGTGGTCTGCCTCTTCTGACCATCACCATTGCGGTCTACCTCAAAGTACCTAGAGGAATTGCATCTGATGCAATAATTTGTGTCAGCATGCTCCTCTCTGAATAGCATGCATCCCTTTGGACAAGCGTGTATCTGTTGAGATGACATCTTAAGATCACTGAGCAATTTGGTCGAATAGTAGAAGTTTTGCGGTAAGAGGTGCCCTTTCGGCAGAATGCTGCCAACGATGACCAGAAGTTCATCGAACCCATCTCTGCACAAGTTCCTGTGGCACTTTAAGGCCATAAGGCGAGCGATGGCATCTAGTTGGTAACCTCTGTATTTTCATCTAGGGGTTTCTGCGAAGCAAACCGAGCCACATAATACTCCTTTGTGTTTTTCTCTGGGTCCTCACTTGTCTCCGCATCCTGAGGTGTCTCCGCCTCTACATGAGGGCTTTCAGGCACATTACCATTAGCCAAGTTTTCTAAGCACCTATCAAACCCAGTGTCATATTCTCCCCTAGGTTGAATCTGCCGCACCTCCTTCCTAGCACGTTTCTTTGCCTTTTCTCCATGGAAAGTCCAAATCTTGTAGGATGGTGTGAACCCAAACTTGATCAGGTGAATACTCATAGTTTCCTTGTCCCGTGGCTTTTCATTAGCGCACTTACTACAAGGGCACCAAATTGTTCTAGGTCTGCTAGGG
Organism: Lolium multiflorum; assembly: GCA_030979885.1. Lineage (NCBI taxonomy): Eukaryota > Viridiplantae > Streptophyta > Magnoliopsida > Poales > Poaceae > Lolium > Lolium multiflorum. The sequence goes on along the minus strand of CM061749.1, from coordinate 220,932,485 downwards.
ATGGCAAACGCCCTATCCACAAACTGATCGGTCTTTTCTCCCCATTTATCAGTATAGTTCCACTGACAAACATAGCATTTATATCAAATAGGAAATAAATGCATCAAATCTTTATTTTTTACGCGTGCATCAACCTGAAACTCTACTAGGTGGGATCCTAGCAGCCGCCAGATCCGTAGATTGAGTATGTTCTCCCAGCTCTACCCCGATCCGAGACAGAATTTCGGCAGCACCTCCTCGCTGCTCTCCCGATACATGTCTCGGCAAAAAGCCGGGAGGGGTGTGCATCCGGGGAACAACGGGGAGGCGCTACCGAAATCCTGTCTCGGATCGGGGTAGAGCAGGGAGAACGTACCCAACTACGCATCCGGGCTGTCCCGATAAATGCCGTAAGAGTTACGGTTCATAATATGAGAGACCACTAATGCATATTTATCCGCGTAACCCTTACGGTCGGGAAGAGACGCCTAGGTATCGCGACAGACTTGGTGATCTAGACAAAAAAACCTAGGTACAAGAGAGGCGAACAGATTCTCACCCTCAAAGCATGATCGACAGCCGGGCGAAGAAGACCAACGACCCTCCGGAAAAATCCCCTCTGGAAAAACGTTCCCTCTGAGCAACCCTCCTCAAGCACCCCGACAACGCCGAGCCCTGTGTCCACCTCGAAACATCGTCTGCATAGTGAGAAAATGAATGTTTATTTTACCATGCATATTTATTTTAACTAACCTAAAAACTACAACAATTAGCATGCATATTTATTTTAACTACCCTAAATACACTAAAAATAATTTACCACTGAATAACTACAACAAATAATTTACCACTAAATTACTACAACAAATAATTTAAGCACTAAATTACTACTACAACTAACCTAAATAGCTACATACCTGAGGTGGAGCGCCGCTCGGTTGGAAGAGATGGGCGCCGCTTGGGTGGAGGAGGGCAGGGGCCGAGGTGGAGGGGGAGGGGGGGGGGGCGGCCGAGCTCCTCCCGCCCGAGCTCGATGGAGCTGCCGCGGCTAGTGATACGTCTCCAACGTATCTATAATTTCTTATGTTCCATGCTAGTTTTATGAAAATACCTACATGTTTTGTTCATACTTTATGATGTTTTGATGCATTTTCCGGAACTAACCTATTAACAAGATGCCGAAGGCCTTTTTCTGCTGTTTTTGGTTCAGAAATCCTACAAAGGAAATATTCTCGGAATTGGACGAAATCAACGCCTAGGACCTTATTTTCCCCGGAAGCTTCCGAGAGCCGACAGCGCCGAGGTGCCCCGGGGCCCCACCCCACATGGCGGCACGGCCAGAGGGGGGGGGCAGGCTATGGTGTGGCCCCACCAGGGCTCCTCCGAGGCTGCCCTTCGCCTATAAAGTCTCCAGATGCAAAAACCCTAAAAACATAAGCCACGATACGATAAAAGTTCCAGAGCCGCCGCCATCGCGAAGCCAAGAATCGGGGGACAGAAGTCTCTGTTCCGGCACGCCGCCGGGATGGGGAATTGCCCGCGGAAGGCATCTCCATCGACACCACCGCCATCTCCATCAACGCTGCTGTCTCCCATGATGAGGAGGGAGTAGTTCTCCCCCGAGGCTAAGGGCTATACCGGTAGCTATGTGGTTAATCTCTCTCTCGTACTTCAATACAATGATCTCATGAATTGCCTTGCATGATTGAGATCCATATGATAAGCTTTGTAATCTAGATGTAGTTATGTTATTCAAGTGGATTTTACTTATGTGATCTCCGGAGACTCCTTGTCCCACGTGTGTAAAGGTGACAGTGTGTGCACCGTGTGGGTCTCTTAGGCTATATTTCACAGAATACTTGTTCACTGGGTTATGATTTGAGTTGGATGTCTCTATGAAATTGTGGTGTGTTAGTACCTCCTATGAATGCTCAAAGTGACAGCGTGGGGTGTTTATTAGTACTTGGGAATACATCTTTAAGGTTTGCTTTTGCATGCCTACATGGTGAATTAGTGTTCGTTATCCAGCCAGAGAGTAATTCAAAATAGCATAGTGAAGTGCTTATATTTATATTCAATTATGATTGCATTGTTGAGAGTGTCCACTAGTGAAAGTATGATCCCTAGGCCTTGTTTCTAAGCATTGAAACACCGTTTCCAACAAGTTCTGCTACATGTTCGCTTGCTGCAATATTTACTTCATACCGCAATTACTGTTTACTACCATCTATACCACCTGTGTTTTACTATCTCTTCGCCGAACTAGTGCACCTATACATCTGACAAGTGTATTAGATGTGTGGGGGATACAAGAGACTTCTTGTATCTTAATTGCAGGGTTGCTTGAGAGGAATATCTTTGACCTCTACCTCCCGAGTTCGATAAACCTTGGGTGATTCACTTAAGGGAAACTTGCTGTTGTTCTACAAACTGCTCTTGGAGGCCCAACACTGTCTACAAGAATAGAAGCACACGTAGACATCAAGCTATTTTCTCGGCGCCGTTGCCGGGGAGGTAAGGTAAAAGGTATTCACATCCTCCGACTACTAAGCTATTTTCTAGCACTGTTGCCGGTGTGTGAGTTCTCGAAGCTATCTCCTTTAGACTCTGCAATTGCGACTTTTTGTTTCTTGTTTTTATTTTCACTAGGTAGGCTTAATGGAAAACAACAACAAAATTAGAGATCTTTACGAACTTTATCTTGAATTAGGACATGATGTGTTTGAAGAGAAAATTAAAAAACCCATGGAACTTTGTTTGCAAAATAATTGTAGCAATGTTATTAGCATGAACTCTTTGGACACTATTATTGCTAATGCTATGGAAGAATTTAAGCTTGGGGAAGCTGGTTTTGAGGAGCATGATATTTTTAGTCCTCCAATTATGGAGGAGAAAATTTACTTTGATGATACTTTGCCTCCCATTTATGATGATTACAATGATGAATATGATATTGTCAGTCCACCTACTATTGAGGAGAAAATTTAATTTTGATCATAATATGCCTCCTATATATGATGATTATGGTGATGAGAATAATAATGATAGCTATTTTATTGAATTTGCTCCCACTACAACTAATAAAATTGATTATGCTTATGTGGAGAGTAATAATTTTATGCATGTAGCTCATGGCAAGAATGTTGTATGTGATAGTTATATTGTTGAGTTTGTTCATGATGCTACTGAAAGTTATTATGAGAGAGGGAAACATGGTTATATGCATCTTAATAATATTAAGTTTCCCCTCTTTATGTTGAGAATATTGAAGTTACTCGTGTTTTATCTTCCTATACTTGTCACTTTGTTCTTCATGAATTTATTTGTGTACAAGATTCCTTTTCATAGGAAGTGGGTTAGGCTTAAATATGTTTTGAATTTGCTTCTTGATGTTCTCTTTTGCTTCAACTCTTATTTCTTAGAGCATCATTAAAATTACCGAGCCCATCTTAATGGCTATAAAGAAAGCACTTCTTAGGAGATAACCCATGTGTTTATTTTACTACTGTTTTGTTGAGTCTTGGAAGTTGTTACTACTGTAGCAACCTCTCCTTATCATGTTTTTGTGCCAAGTAAAGTCTCTATGGTAAAGTTGATGCTAGATTTGGATTACTGCGCAGAAACAGATTTGCTGTCTGTCACGAATTTGCGTAGATCTCTCTGAAAAATCAAAAAAAATCTGCCAATTTACGTGTCTGATCCTTAGATATGTACGCAACTTTCATTAGTTTTGAGTTTTTCCGTTTGAGCAAGTTAAGTGCCTCTGAAAAATTCGTCTTTACGGACTGTTCTGTTTTGACAGATTCTGCCTTTTATTTCGCATTGCCGCTTTTGCTATGTTGAATGGATTTCTTTGTTCCATTAACTTCAGTAGCTTTGTGCAATGTCCAGAAGTGTTAAGAATGATTGTGTCACCTCTGAACATGTGAATTTTTATTATGCACTAACCCTCTAATGAGTTTGCTTTAAGTTTGGTGTGGAGGAAGTTTTCAAGGGTCAAGAGAAGAGGATGATATACTATGATCAAGAAGAGTGAAAAGTCTAAGCTTGGGGATGCCCCGTGGTTCATACCTGCATGTTTTAATAAGACTCAAGCATCTAAGCTTGGGGATGCCCAAGGCATCCCCTTCTTCATCGACAACTTATCAGGTCACTTCTAGTGAAACTATATTTTTATTCCATCACATCTAATGTACTTTACTTGGAGCGTCTGTGTTCTTTTATTTTCGTTTTGTTATTTTCATTCTCTGAATAAATCCATGCTCATGTGGGAGAGAGACACGCTCCGCTTTTTCATATGAACACTAGTGTTCTTCATTCTTACTTTTAATGTTCAAGGGCGAAAGTTGATCGCTTCACTTGTTGCTATTTGGTTGGAATCGAAAATGCTTCATATGGTTTGGAATAACTTGATACTTGGCAATTGTTCTGAGCTCTCATAGATCATGTTTAAGCTCTTGCATCATGTAGTTAAATCTATTAGTGGAGAACTACCGAAGAGCTTGTTAAAATTTGGTTTGCCTGATTGGTCTCTCTAAGTATAGATATTTTCTGGTAAAGTTTTTGAACAACAAGGAAGACAGTGTAGAGTCTTATAATGCTTGCAATATGTTCTTGTGTAAGTTTTGCTGTACCTGTTCATACTTGTGTTTGCTTCAAACAACCTTGCTAGCCCAAAGCCTTGTACTGAGAGGAAATGCTTCTCATGCATCCAAACGCCTTGAGCCAAAACCCATGCCATTTGTGTCCACCATATCTACCTACTATGTGGTATTTTTCTGCCATTCCAAAGTAAATTACTTGAGTGCTACCTTTAAAATTTCATTCCTTTATCTTTGCAATATATAGCTCATGGGACAAATAGCTTAAAAACTATTGTGGTGATGAATATGTAGTTATGTGTCTTAGTTCTTATAAGTTGCTTGTTGAGCGGTAACCATGTTTCGGGGACGCCATCAACTTTTTACCTTTGTTGGATATCATGTGAGATGCTATGCATGTTCGTCTTGTCTGAAGTAAGGGTGATGTCATGATCAAATGGTTTGAGTATGCATATTGTTAGAGAAGAACATTGGGCCGCTAACCAAAGCCATGTATCATGGTGGAAGTTTTCAGTTTGGACATACAACCTCACTCTCCTATGAGAATATTATCTGTTGTTGAATGCTTATGCATTAAAGAGGAGTCCATTATCTGTTGTCTATGTTGTCCCGGTATGGATGTCCTAATTTGAGATCTATTAAAAACGAGAAATCAAATGCAATTGATCTCCTAGGATCTTTGTACAGGCGGCATAGAGGTACCCCTTTGTGACACTTGGTTGAAACATATGTTATGCAATGATAATCCATGTAATCCAAGCTAATTAGGACAAGGTGCGGGCACTATTGGTATTCTATGCATGAGGCTTGCAACTTGTAGGAAGTATTATGCATAGCACATATGAATTATTACTACCGTTGACAAAATTGTTTCTATGTTTTCAAAACAAAAGCTCTAGCACAAAAATAGTAATCCATGCTTCCCTCTGCGAAGGGCCATTCTTTTACTTTATGTTGAGTTAGTTTACCTATTTCTTTCTATCTTAGAAGCAAACACTTGTGTTAACTGTGTGCATTGATTCTTACATGTTTACTTATTGCACTTGTTATATTACTCTATGTTGACAATTATCCACGAGATATACATGTTACAAGTTGAAAGCAATTGCTGAAACTTAATCATCCTTTGTGTTGCTTCAATTCCTTCTACTTTGAATCTATTGCTTTATGAGTTAGCTCTTATGCAAGTCTTGTTGATACTTGACTTGAAAGTACTATTCATGATTTTTTTGCTATATGATTCATTTGTTTAGTCATTATCTCTTTGTTAGCAATCTATTGCTTTGAATCACTCCATTCATCTCATAAGCTGTACAATAATGTTGATCAAGATTATGTTGGTAGCATGTCACTTCAGAAATTATTGTTTTTATCGTTTAGGAACTAAGCTTGGGGATGCTTGATACGTCTCCAACGTATCTATAATTTCTTATGTTCCATGCTAGTTTTATGACAATACCTACATGTTTTGTTCATACTTTATGATGTTTTGATGCATTTTCCGGAACTAACCTATTAACAAGATGCCGAAGTGCCAGTGCCTGTTTTCTGCTGTTTTTGGTTCCAGAAATCCTACAAAGGAAATATTCTCGGAATTGGACAAAATCAACGCCCAGGACCTTATTTTCCCCGGAAGCTTCCAAAGAGCCAGAGAGGCGCCAGAGGGGTGTCCTGGGGCCCCACCCCACATGGCGGCACGGCCAGAGGGGGGCGCCAGCCTATGGTGTGGCCCCACCAGGGCTCCTCCGAGGCTGCCCCTTCGCCTATAAAGTCTCCTAGATGCAAAAACCCTAAAACATAAGCCACGATACGAGAAAAGTTCCAGAGCCACCGCCATCGCGAAGCCAAGATTCGGGGGACAGAAGTCTCTGTTCCGGCACGCTGCCGGGACGGGGAATTGCGCCCGAAGGCATCTCCATCGACACCACCGCCATCTCCATCAACGCTGCTGTCTCCCATGATGAGGAGGGAGTAGTTCTCCCTCTAAGGGCTATACCGGTAGCTATGTGGTTAATCTCTCTCTCGTACTTCAATACAATGATCTCATGAATTGCCTTGCATGATTGAGATCCATATGATGAGCTTTGTAATCTAGATGTAGTTATGTTATTCAAGTGGATTTTACTTATGTGATCTCCGGAGACTCCTTGTCCCACGTGTGTAAAGGTGACAGTGTGTGCACCGTGTGGGTCTCTTAGGCTATATTTCACAGAATACTTGTTCACTGGGTTATGATTTGAGTTGGATGTCTCTATGAAATTGTGGTGTGTTAGTACCTCCTATGAATGCTCAAAGTGACAGCGTGGGGTGTTTATTAGTACTTGGGAATACATCTTTAATGTTTGCTTTTGCATCCCTACATGGTGAATTAGTGTTCGTTATCCAGCCAGAGAGTAATTCAGAATAGCATAGTGAAGTGCTTATATTTATATTCAATTATGATTGCATTGTTGAGAGTGTCCACTAGTGAAAGTATGATCCCTAGGCCTTGTTTCTAAGCATTGAAACACCGTTTCCAACAAGTTCTGCTACATGTTCGCTTGCTGCAATATTTACTTCATATCGCAATTACTGTTTACTACCATCTATACCACCTGTGTTTTACTATCTCTTCGCCGAACTAGTGCACCTATACATCCGACAAGTGTATTAGGTGTGTTGGGGACACAAGAGACTTCTTGTATCTTAATTGCAGGGTTGCTTGAGAGGACTATCTTTGACCTCTACCTCCCTGAGTTCGATAAACCTTGGGTGATTCACTTAAGGGAAACTTGTGCTGTTCTACAAACCTTCGCTCTTGGAAGCCCAACACTGTCTACAAGAATAGAAGCACACGTAGACATCAGCTAGCGAGCGGATGGGCCGGGGCGGGCGAGCAGCAGCAGCTGGGCGCGAACAGCCGGGGGCGCGAGCAGCAACAGCCATGGGAGGGGGCGGTGACAAAGGATTAACTTGTCAATGCCTACAGATTGTAGACTAGGGTTTTGCTAGAAGTAGAGGGCAAGTAGATCTCGAAGGTTAGGCGAAAAGTACTCGACAATTGTGAAAACTAGGGTTATGTTGACAGATTCGATCCTTTGTCCCTCGACTCCCTTATATAGGAGGTGGAGCCGAGGGTTTCGTCTTGTACAAGTTACAGAGTTCGGGACGGTTTCTAACTCGTCCCGCCAGATTACAAATAATACTTCCTATTACAACTCTAGCTTTCCTTAATACATCTTGGGCTCCCGAATCTTCTTATTCTTCGGATAGTGGGCCTTCGGTAAATCCCGGGTACTATCTATGGCAGGCCCATTTGGGGTGCCTATGTCGAGTCTCCCGAGATTTTGCTTGAATCGTAGAGTCAGGGAAAATCTCTCCCGTTTATTTTTGTTCGAGAGCTTTTATCCATACTCCTTCACATAAAATTCTATATTGTACAGGGATAATGGTAGTTGGGGCTAGTTCATCTGACGGATCAGGTACTAGTTAACCGCTCTAGTGGCAATCCGCAAAAACCTACTTCAAGATCACGTCCCCGGACATGATCTCGGGATACTGGTGTAAACTTCGACAGTGCCGCTTAAGGTCTTACCATTCTGTCGAGTCCCAGTCAAATTTATCGGGTACCTAACGCGTCCGTTAGGATTTTTCTTCGTATCTGTTGATACGGATAAAAGTAGCAGAGCGCAGTCTTTGGCGATGCCACGCCCAGCAGAACGGATCTGGGGTCTTACCTTCGCAAATTTGCGGCATTCAGAAATTGATCGCAACTTTGGCGTTCTGAGAATATATTGTCGAGTGCTTTTCGCCTTTGGAATAGCACATTTTATTGAGTCATATTTGATGACTTTATTTTGTCTTCCCGATGGGAGTATATGTAGAGTTATCTGTGTAACTCGAAATATACTCACTTCTGTTTCTCTATTTTTGATCAAATTCATCGGGCACGCGAACAGCGTTCCCGATGGGAGTAGCCCCCGAGGCTACAGCCAAGAACTTGTGCTTGGGTGTAGGCTCCACAGATTAGCATCCTTTGCCGCTATATTTATGATCCTTCTCGATATTTTTATATTTATCGGGTGCGCGACCAGCGCTCCCGATGGGAGTAGCCCCCGAGGCTATGAACAAATTCTTGGATTTGGTCATAGGCTCTCGCCATTTCTATATTGTCATACTCGAAATTTTCTATTTTTCCAAAGTAGCCCCCGAGCATTTGGGCAAAAACTTGTATTTGATCAAAGGCTCCAATAGTATTCGAATGTTTTACCCTGTCGCCATTCTCTTTTTATTTTTCTTGTCGACATATTTTCCTTTGTCAAATTTTCTTCATCTCTGTCAATAATTGGGATTTTTTCTGCCTTGTGGGTCCATTGTTCCCACCACGTTGACACGTCGTGTAAGTGGGGGACACACGTCCTCCGCTTTTCCTGGCGCACGTTCTGTAACCTCGTCAATGTTGAAATACTAATTTGCCCTTGTTGCCACGTGGTAATCATCTCCTGCATTCTTTCTTCATCCAACGGTTCCGTCGCTTCACCGCACCTCTATATAAGATCCTTCTTCTTCCTCGAGCACTTCCGCTCGCGCCGTTCTCTGCTCTCCTCTGCGAAATCTCCCCTTGCGCTCCACTGCTCCCAAAGCTTTTCTCTTCGCAGCTGCTCTTCATTGCCATTGTTGATGCCACCGCGTCGTCTAACCAGGCACAGCACTCCCGATTCTTCCATGGCCGCCGCGGATCTAGGAACTGCGGAGTGGGAGAGGTCCAAGGTCACAAACCAAGACCTGAATCTCCTGAAGAAACTGGGAATCACCACGAAACCCAAAGCGGTTTGCTTCCCCTGAAGAAAGCTACCCAGCCCCTCCAATGGGGTACCGGGTAAGTTTTGTCGACCATCTCATCCGTGGTTTATCCACCCCCATTCATCCTTTTCTCCGTGGATTACTCTTTGTCTACGGTCTCCAGCTTCACCACCTCACGCCAAACTCAATCCTCCACATTTCCATTTTCATTACTCTTTGCGAAGCCTTCCTTGGCGTTTCGCCCAATTGGGCGCTTTGGAAGCGCATTTTCTTTTGTCGCCGCAATGGTTCTCCCAATGTCGCCTATAATATAGGCGGCGTTGTTATCTCTATTCGCTCCACTGCCAACTACTTCGACGTCAAGCTCCCTGACTCCGTTCAAGGTTGGCGCAAGAGGTGGTTGTACATTCGTGAAGAAAACCATGGATGCGCAGAGGACAACATTCCTCCATTTGATGGTGCCGAGAAAATTCTTTGTCGCCGTTCCTGGGATGCAGAGGCTACCGAAGAAGAAAAAACTTCGACTGAGGCCCTGATGACTCGCATCCATGAGTTGCAAAATACTCGCGGCAAAGAATTATCAGGTATCCAGATTATAGTATATTTCCTTAAGAATAGAGTTCAGCCTCTTCAGGCTCGCAAATTCCCTCTCTGGAAATATGCTGGCGACGAAGACGTGGATCGGCTGTCGGTGGATTTGGAAGTCAAGGACTTGGAAAAGCTTGTCCGAAAAATCACCTCCCTCAGCAAAAAGGATTCCATCCCTTCTTCTTGTCGCGTGAAACCATTCAGCGCCGCCCATGCACTTCCTAAGGTAAACATTGTCGCGTAATTTCTTATTGCTTTGCTTTTTTGCATTGTTTGCTTCGTTCTGATATCCTTCCCTCTTTTTGGACAGAATCATCCAAATCTTGTTTCACTTCCTCCTCTTCCTGAAGGTGGGGAAGTCGAAGAAAGGGCCGTTATCTCTAATGATAACCAAGAGGCCTCCTCTTTTGTGAATGAACCCGCAGATTCTCGAAAATCTGCGGGATCTGCTGAAAAAGATGCTGCCTCTGAAGACACTACATCGGCCCAATCTCCTCCTCCTGCTGTTTCTCCAAAGAACAAAAGGAAGAGGGGTGATGTCGAAGATTCCGGGACTTCTAAACCCGAAGAAACTGCTCCTTTACCGCAAAAGGCAACTTATGACCCATATCTTGCGAGTATCATCAGTTCGTAAGTTCTCTCTTTTATTTTCCTATTCGAAGAATTTTTGCTTGCCTTGCTTTTTACACTGCCACCCTTTTGCAATAGTGATGATGACGAAGAAACGCCAGCTTTGGATGTGGCTGCTCGAACGAGTACGTCACGTACCCTAGTTATTTCAGAGCCACGAGTTGAGGGAGAGGAATCCTCGCCTCCTCAACAAAACATCGGCGCTTCTACTCCTCCTTCGAGCCCCCGAGCCTCTTCACCGAAAAGGGCAAGGACGGAGATTGTCTCGGAGCCTACTCTCCAATTGAGTAGCTCTTCGAACCTTCTCATGGAAGATGTAAGTTCTTTACTTTTTTGTCAGTGTTTATGTTTTCTTTGTTTGCTTCTATGTATCACCATATTTTTCTCATACCCCCATTCTCTCTTTGTCCTCTTGCTTTTATAGCCTGTGATCAAGGATCTTCTTCGCATCGGTGCCCAATTTGTTGGGTACCGTGAATATGCGAGTAAAACTGAAAGTAATACTCTGCTCCTTTTTCCCTCTGTTCTTTTTGTTCCTTCTTTGTTGTCGAAATTTGTAACTATATTTATCTTCTATTGTAGAAAAACTGGCGGAAGCCAATGAGCGTGCCAACACACTTGCTCTGCAATTAGAGCAGAGTGAAAAGGCTCGCAAAAAGGCTGAGTCAGATGCTGTTGATGCGCGAGCAGAAGCTGATAAAGCCAAGGCTGATGCTGCTGGTGTCGAAGATCTTAGAAAGAGGCTTCACACCGCTGAAACTTCCCTGAGCGATCACATAGCCGCCCAGTCTGCTCGCGAGGAGGCGATCCTTAAGCGTTTAACGACGCAGAGTCGCCGCTTCGTAGGTAAGTACCACTCATTATTCTTTTGTATTTCCTTCTCTGCACTCGTTTGTTGCTCAATTTTTTTTTCTTGACAGCTAGAACAGCTCAAGAATTTCAACTTGACGAACCCGCCAATGATCCTCTGCTTGACGCTCTGTCATTCCTCGAGGTTCATGGATCAGAAGCACGCGAAGGCATCGACCAGGCTAAAGCAGGGTTGTCGCGGCTTTTTCCTTATTTCTTCCCAAAGAAAGAGGAACCCGCAACTTTCCTTAACCTCGCCAAGTGCTTCAATCCATCAGAAGATCTTGGGTTAAGGGTGCGCCATGAGAATATGAAGGTTGCCGTGGAAAATACTGTCGCCTTGGTTGCTGATAGCCAGCAGTCTATCGACTGGTCGAAAGTTGGCGACACTGATCAGATAGAACAGTCAAGGTGGAGGTCTTTGATCAAGGCAGCTAAGCCCAACACGAGGAAAATCCTGGCTTATATCGGGATCAAGCCATCTTCGACTCCTAGCTCATCAAAGCCGGAGGTCTAGTTAAATGCCTCTTTGCTTTTTCTTTTTAGCATACCTCTTTCTTTTGGCCTTGTCGCCGTAGTGTTATTGGCGAGAACTGCTTCAGTATCCCTCTAGAAGGTCCTTCTTTTGTAATAGACATGTATATATTATGGAGATGAATGGAGATCTATCTTTGATCAGTGATTGATGTCGAAATATCTTCTTTTTGCCAGTTAATTTTTGACAATTATACGCCCGCTCCTGGTCCTTTCAATATTTCGCCTTCTTCTCACACAAGGAGAACTCCTGCTGATGCTTCACCTGCCGAAGATTCCTTGCCGCAAGAATTGAATGAACTTCGGCACCAACTTCAGTGCGTTAAGAAGCAATCACTTGTGCTGATGGAGAAGTCTCGTAAATCATCTGAAGCCGAGAAAATTGCACTCCAACAAGCGCAAACTGCCATTGCTGAAAAGGACTCTGCAGTTGCTGAAGTTGCTGCAGCTGCGTCTCGAGAAGATTCTATGCTCCAACTGCTGATAGATGCTAGCTTGGATATGGCAGGCATGTTTCATTATCGTTGTCGTGCTTCTTTTTCTTTGTTGCTTGCCTCCTTATTACCTACTGACCTGTTATGAGAAACAATAGGTGCCTTTTTGGATACTGCTGCTGAAGATGAACGTGTCGAGGCTCGTTCTAATGTCCTTCTTCGGCTTGCACGTGATCATGGGTCGACTTTTTGGGGTACCCCTGAACGGACTCGCCAAATCGTGAGGTTTCAAGATCGCGCGCTTCAGGTTCGCGGGTATCTTGACTTTTGTACCAAGACCCTCTCTATGGTGTATAACTCTATGTTTCCTCGGAATATTCAACCAAAAACTCTTCCCGAGTTAATGGAGAAGTTCAAGGATGCTCATAGGATCCATCACTTTGTCAGAGCTCAACTGGTAGCTGGCGCCAGATTTGCCCTCATAATGCTTCAGATCTGCCATTCAAAACTTGATCTGACCCAAGTTGTTGAGAAGGTTCACGAGAAGGTTCGGCGCCGAAGAGTTGGTATTGATCGTATTAACACGAAGGTTTCACCCATAGCCGAAGAAATGATTGAAGACCTCCTTCGGATGGATGCCGACTTTTTTGCAGACGGTCATTATGCTGATTTTCTTGGTGCTGCTCCTGAGGAAAACAGAGTTACTCTTGACGATATATTGAATCAAGGCTAATTACTTTCCTTTGGTAGATAATTTTCTTTTTGTGAATCATGGTTGTGATTCTATTGTGAAGCAAACAGTATATTTCTATATTTGTCTAGCCCCCGAGTATTTTCGGTGGCTATCCGCTGTATTTGTATAATGCGAGGTTTTTTAACCAAGGCAAGATAATATACACTGTACTATTTTTGTGGGTGTAAGCCCCCGAGTCTTTTGTTGATCATTATTTTGTCTATATCTCTTTTTGTTTTGGCGAGGTATTTTTACCAAGGCCGGATGCTTCTTTTGCATTTGTCGATACTGTGTTTATATATATATATTGTATCATGTAGGGGAAAACCCCTGATCTTGTCGAGAAGAAGATATATAATTCCACTATCTTTATTATATTGCAGCACCACGAGCCCGCCTCATTAAAAACCTTTCCCCCCACTGGTGCCCCGAAAAAGGAAAAGAGTGCGTCTGAAAACTCGTGGGCCAGTACATTGAAGCTTTACAAAGGAGGACTATATTTTCGACACCTAGGCGTAGAAACGCCTGCTGTGCCACGTTCCAGGGATTTGGCTCGTCAATCCCTGTCTTCTTGTCTTTGATTCTGTATGCTCCTCCTTCTATTATTTCTGTGACGATGTATGGTCCTAGCCATGGTGACTCGAGTTTTTCATGGCTTTTTTGATTTAGTCGTAAAACCAGGTCACCAACTTGGAAAGATCTTGGCCGCAATCGTCGATCGTGATAGTTTTTCAGTCCTGCTGATATTTGGCGACTCGCGACAGGACTTCGTCTCGAGCTTCATCGAGTGCGTCAACATCATCCTCCAAAGCTTTTCTCGAAGTTTCTTCGTCATATTCCGTGACTCTTGGAGAATCGTGCTCTATTTCTATCGGCAGACTGCTTCGGCTCCATGAACCAGAAAAACGGTGTTTCCTGTGTCGCCGTATTTGGTGTTGTTCGGATACTCCACAATACGCTTTGTAACTCCTCCGGCCAAGTATGCCGAGCTTTTTCCAGCGGGCCTAGCAGGCGTTTTTTGATGCCGTTGCAGATGATGCCATTGGCCTTTTCGACTTGACCATTGGTCTGTGGATGTGCGACAGATGCAAAACTTAGTTTTATGCCCACTTCTGCGCAATATGCTTTGAACTCCTTGGAAGTAAAGTTACTGCCGTTGTCTGTGACGATGCTGTGAGGTACTCCAAAGCGAAAGACGATGCTCTTCACAAACTTTATTGCGGATGCTGCATCTGGTGAGTTTATTGGCTTCGCCTCTATCCACTTGGTAAATTTGTCGACAGCCACCAGCAAGTACTCATATCCTCCTGGTGAAGCTTTGTGCAACTTACCCACCATGTCGAGACCCCATTGAGCAAAGGGCCAAGATAATGGTATTGGCATAAGTTCCGCTGCTGGTGAGTGAGGTCTTGCCGCAAATCTTTGACACGCGTCGCAAGTACGCACTATTTCCTTTGCATCCTCAATTGCTGTGAGCCAATAAAATCCTGCTCTGAAAACCTTAGCCGCAATAGCTCTGCTACTCGCGTGGTGCCCACATATTCCTTCATGCACGTCCTTTAAGATGATCCTTCCTTCTTCGGGTGTAACGCACCGTTGTAGCACACCCGAGATACTGCGTTTGTACAGCTCCCCTTTTACCACCGTAAAGGCTTTGGATCTCCTAATTATTCGCCTTGCTTCGGGATCGTCGGGTATGGTTTTCCTTAGGATATATGATATGTACGCCGCATCCATGGAATTTGCACCATCATGACTAGATCTTGCTCTTCTTCTTCTTCTGCTATGTTTTTGGCGATACTCGAAGGTTTCTCTTTTTCTCCTTTATTTTTGCTGGTTTTGTTGATCTCTCGCTAATCTCTTCCAGAACACACCTGGAGGGATTGCGAGGCATTGTGATCCGATGTTTGCGAGAACGTCGGCTTCATCGTTGCTCATCCTGCTAATGTGGTTTACTTCACATCCATCGAATAGCTTCTCCAGCTCATTGTAAACCTCCTTGTATGCTATCATACTTTCGTTGATTGCGTCGCATTGGTTCATTACTTGCTGTGCTACCAACTGTGAGTCGCCGAAAATTTTCAGTCGGGTTGCACCGCAAGCTTTCGCCATCTTCATCCCGTGTATGAGAGCTTCATATTCTTTTCATTGTTAGATGCGTTTGGGAACGTCATCCGCAGAACATACTTTAACTTGTCGCCTTCAGGTGAGACTAATATCACGCCTGCTCCAGCACCTTCCAATCTCTTGGATCCGTCGAAGTTCATGGTCCAAGTCCTCGATAAATCTGGGGGTCCCGTGTTTTGTAGCTCCATCCACTCTGCAATGAAATCTGGTAAAACCTGCGACTTTATTGCTTTTCTTTTTCATACGTGATGTCCCGAGGGAAAGTTCTATTCCCCAAAGGGAGACACGACCCGTAGCTTCTGGATTGTTCAAGTATATTTGATAAGGGAGCTTCATTGACCACTATTATCGGGTGAGCCGAAAAATAGTGCCGCAATTTTCTTGCTGTCGTGAATACTCCATATGCTAGCTTTTGATATTGCGGATACCGCTGTTTTGACGGCGACAGTACTTCGCTGATGAAATATACTGGCCTTTGAACTCCATGAAGCTTGCCTTCTTCTTCCCTTTCGACTACTAAGGCCGTGCTGACCACCTGAGGTGTGGCTGCAATATACAAGAGGAGAGGTTCTTTCTCTTTTGGCGCCACCAATATCGGCGGTGTCGAAATTGCTCGCTTGAGATTCTCGAAAGCTCTGTCTGCTTCCTCGTTCCATTGAAATTTTTCCCCTTGCTTGATCAACGCATAAAACGGCAGTGCCTTTTCTCCTAGCCTGGCGACGAATCTGCTTAAAGCTGCGACTCGCCCCGTTAGCTGTTGTATTTCTTTCAACTTTGTTGGCTTTCTCATAGTAACGATGGCCTGTATTTTTCGGGATTAGCTTCAATCCCCCTTGCTGATACTAAGAACCCGAGAAGTTCTCTGGGAACTCCAAAAGAGCACTTTGTCGGGTTCAGCTTGAGGCAGAACTTGTCGAGGTTGTCGAAGGTTTCCTTCAAATCTTCGATCAATGTTGACCCTTTCTTTGATGTTATTACGACATCATCGATGTAGACTTGTACATTTTTCCTGATCTGTGTTGCTAGGCACTTCTGCATCATCCGTTGATATGTTGCTCCCGCGTTTTTCAAACCAAAAGGCATTGTTTTGTAACAAAACACGCCATAAGGTGTGATGAACGCTGTCTTGGCTTCATCTTCTTCTTTTAATCTGATCTGGTTATAACCAGAATATGCGTCCAAGAAGGAAAGACGTTCGCATCCTGCCGTGGAGTCGATGATTTGATCGATCCTTGGGAGGGGAAAGTGATCCTTAGGACAATGTTTATTGAGACACGTAAAGTCAACGCACATGCGAAGGACTATTGTGTGTTTCTTCGGCACCATCACTGGGTTAGCTACCCATGTGGCTTCTGTAGATATTTCTCTGATGAACCCGGCATCTTTGAGTCGATCTATTTCTGATAACATGGCTTTGCGGCTAGGTTCCGAAAAACGCCGCAAAGGTTGCTTTACTGGTCGTGCGAGAGGATCCAAATTGAGGTGATGCTCGGCAAGTTCCCTGGGTACTCCTGGCATGTCGGCTGGACACCATGCGAAGATTTTCCAGTGCTCACGGAGGAACTCGACGAGCGCGCTTTCCTATGCGACATCCATGTTTGCAGCAATGGACGTCGTTTTCTTTGGATCTGTCGGGTGGATCTGTACCTCTTTTGAATCTTTATTTATATTGAAAGTTGGCTCCTTAGAAGGTCTTCCTACCTCAGGCAGCACATCATAATCAGTGAACCTAGGTGCCGCATATTCTGCTTGCATCCCGAAAGTTTCTGACAGTCGATGAAAATCATTGTCGCATTTATCGGACAGTGCAAAGCTTCCTTTGATTGTGATAGGTCCCTTAGGCCCAGGCAACCTCCACAACAAATATGTATAATGCGGCACTGCCATGAACCTGGCGTACGCTGGTCGTCCCAACAAAGCGTGATATTGCGACGGGAAATCCACCACTTCAAACTCTAAATTCTCTATCCTGTAGTTTTCTCGGGTTCCGAACTGAACGTCGAGGTTGATCTTGCCCAATGGGTAACTTGGCTTCTCTGGTGTAATCCCGTGGAATCGTGTGTCAGTTGGCTTCAGATTTGCTAGGGATATGTTCATCTTCCTCAATGTATCTGCGTACATGAGGTTTAAGCTGCTGCCGCCATCTATGAAAACTCTCGATACGTCGAAACCAGCGATTACAGCGGGTAAGATGAGCGCCGATTGTCCTGGTCGAGGGACTTGCTGCGGATGGTCTGCGATCGTGAAGCCGATATCTTGCCCCGACCAATTTAAGTACTCGACTGTTGGTGGAGGCATCTTTTCTGCCATGAACACTTGTCGAGATATTACTTTCTGCGCCCTGTTGGACGGCCTAGCTTTCTGAATCATCGAGACCACACCGTTGGAGTTGGGGTCAACATATGGAGGTGGATGTGGTGCTGCCGCAATTCTAAGCTGGTGTCGATTTTCTTCGGTTATTGCGGGAGGAGGTGGAAGGTGAATCTCGCTCCTTGGCTCCCGAGGATTTTCTTCGGTTATTGCGGGCATTTGCGATTCCTGCGGCTCGCAGCATTGCCTGAAAATTGCGGCAGTCTTTCTGGAGATGTCCTGACTGTCTCTTTCCATTGTTGTCGAGGTAAAAGTGCATTTGACACGGACCGTTCATCATCTCCTCGGGAGACACGTAAGGTCTTTGAATCGTTGGTCCACTATTTTGTCTGTTGGCGCGAAAATCACCTCTATTGTCGCCTTGTTGCTCATTGCTCCTTTGATAATCATCTCGACTGTTTCCTCCAGGATTTCCCCGAAAACCAGCCGATATGTGGCTGGGAGCATCGTTGTTGTAAACTGGCGAGAAAATTGCCTTCTATTTTGATAATTTCGACTACGATCCTCTTCTGGCGACCTGTGTCGTTTGTTGTATATTGCGTCTTCTCCATCTGCCCACTTGTTAGCGATTTCCATCAACGCTGAGATTGTCTTGGGATTAGTTCTCCCCAAGTCCTCGACGAAGTCTGCTCGTCGGATTCCTGCCACGAACGCATCTATTGCCCTCTCGTCAGATATGTCTTCTGCCGAGTTCTTGATAATGTTCCACCGCTGTATATATTTTCTCATCGACTCGTCATGTTTTTGTCGACACGCTCGTAATTCTTCCAACGACGCAGGTTTCTTGCAGGTGGATCGGAAGTTCTTCACGAAGATGTCCTCAAAAGTTTCCCAGCTGTCGATGGAGTTCAAGGGGAGTTTCTTTATCCAAGATCTTGCGGCACCACTCAGGTGAACTTGGATACTTTGCATAGCTGTTGCTCTGGTTCCTCCTACCAGTTTTACCATCTCGAGATAATCCACGAGCCAATCCTCGGGATCTTGCAGGCCGTCGAACTTCTTGAAATTCTCGGGTAACTTGAACCCTTTTGGGACTCGAGTTTTTCGAACTCTTCTCGTAAAGCACGGGAGCCCACACATATCTTCGTCGGCAAGTTCTGGCGAGTGCTGACGGTCCCTCCTTTCTTGTCGCGCTCTGTCCACCCTTACTTGGACTGCTGTGTCTCTTGCTCCACTTGCTCTTGGTGGGTCTTGAACTGCTGCAGCGGGTCGTGGACTATTTTGCCTAGGATTTTCTTCGGGAGGCGTTGTTGCAAACGCTGTTCCCATAACTCCTACTCCAGCCATCGCCATATTGAACAATGGTTCTCTCGGGTCCCCAGCAGGTGGTCTGGATGCCAAGATATAAGCTTGTGTTGCCATGTAACCTGCCTCTGGCGTTTTTGGGATGATATTTCCTCTTTCATCAATCGACATAAAGGACATGTCGAGATTTTGGATTATCCTCTCTCTGCTTCGGGTATGTTTTGCAGCCGAGACAATGCTCTCCTCCGAGCTTCTCTGTGACTATCTCCCGAAGTTCTAGATTGTCGACTTAAATCTGCTCTCGCTCGCTTGATGCTGCTTCTTTTCTCCTATTCAGGGATGTCGTCTGTTTTTCCAACTCTCGCTTACTCGAGCAAGTCTATATTGATATGCTTGAAGTTCTTGTGCAGTAGCGGTGGTGGTCATAGGTTCTGAACCGTCCATGGCTCTTGCAGCCCTATCCCACGCTTCTTGCGGGAGCTGTACTCTTGCGCGAGTTGTAGATCCAGGATATTTGGTGCCTAGACCATGTCTGAGATCAGCGGGATCGACATATGGATTTCCCAATTCGTCGAAAGCCTCTGATGTTTGCGGGTCTGATGTGCCTGCCCCTTCTACCACATAGATCTGATGATATTTTGTGCATTGATTTTTGTCGGGATTGGTGACACCATCATATAGAGTGGTGAAGACCTTTCCGATGGCAGCGGACTTGTCGATGAAGTTGAAGCTGTCGACGCTGTCGGAGTCGCTGCTTATAAAGGAGTCCGCAGATGACTCGAAGGATATGTTGCTGAAGATCTTGGCGAGCTTTCCGCTTGCCTTGTTGTCGACGAAGTATGTCGACGAAAACTCCTCGTCACTCGACGAAAAGTTAGAATCGACCGCTGAAAATTCCGACGAGATCGGAACTTCGAGACGGTAGGATCCTTCCTTGTTGACGCCAAATCGGAATTTTCCGAACGTCATGATGATGGGCTCCTCCAGATAGGCACATGCATCCATACGGGAGGGCGGGTGAGGAATAAAATTGAATAGATCAGTTTTTCCCTTGTTACCTCGATCCATCGCGTTGCTTGCTGTTGATGAAGTCGAAGATCTTGAACGTGCCATCGAGATCAGATCCTTGCAGCCTCTAATTCCCACAGACGGCGCCAATTGACAAAGGATTAACTTGTCAATGCCTACAGATTGTAGACTAGGGATTTGCTAGAAGTAGAGGGCAAGTAGATCTCGAAGGTTAGGCGAAAAGTACTCGACAATTGTGAAAACTAGGGTTATGTTGACAAGAGATTCGATCCCTCGACTCCCCCTTATATAGGAGGTGGAGCCGAGGGTTTCGTCTTGTACAAGTTACAGAGTTCGGGACGGTTTCTAACTCGTCCCGCCAGATTACAAATAATACTTCCTATTACAACTCTAGCTTTCCTTAATACATCTTGGGCTCCCGAATCTTCTTATTCTTCGGATAGTGGGCCTTCGGTAAATCCCGGGTACTATCTATGGCAGGCCCATTTGGGGTGCCTATGGCGGCGGCAGCGGCGGGCGACTCCGGCGGCGCACGGGTGGGGCGCAGGAGGGTGGGGAGGGGAGAGTTGGGTCGATCTGTGGTCGGGACGTTAGCGTGGCCAGGTGTTAGGGTTGACTTATCCATGCCTTTGCCGTGCGGCAAAGATGCTTTGCCGTGCGGCAAAGATGCTTTAACGTGTGTAACATCCCAAATTTCAATAAAAGAGAGAAGAAGAATTTCAGAGATCCAAAATTCAGAACCAACAAAAACTTTTAAATTGCATATAGTGCCCTGCATAGGACTTGTGCATTTTGAGTGATATGCCATGATGATTATTTTATTGTTTATGTGATGAACTCTAAAACCATAAAGTGATCAAGAGAAGATCACCAAACCAATAAACCAAAAAGAAAGAAGAAATCAAATAAGAGCTAAACCCTAAAAACCCTAACATATGGCATATGCCATTTTTGCAAACTTTGACCTTAGACCATTTTGGTCTTCACCATTACTTGTATTATGTTACTAAACCTTGATTACAACTTTGGGAATCAAAGAAACATCATTCAAACCAAATTCAAACTCAAAATATGCTCACATAGGATAATGGTCATTTTTGACAATTACAATCTGGTCACCACTTTGAGCCTTTGCAATTCAAGATTTCTAGACTAAACAAATCCCATTCTTTGCATGTCATCCAAGTACACAACAAGGTGAACAACTTTTGTAAAGAGCATCACACAAAATTCATCTTGGATCAAAATTTATAATCAAGCAAAGAGGACTTTGAAACTTTTGCAAGATCACCAATTTTCAAACTTTGATCAAACCAGGCCACCTCTTGCTCACCACTTGACCTAGCATTGACCCTTGGACCTCACCTTACCTAGCCCATGCAAGGAGACGCCATGGACACGACCAAAACATGGCCGGCCATGGCCATGCCGGCCACGTTCTCCATCCACACGCCTCCCCTCTTTTTTCTCCACGATCTGCACGGCCACCATGCCCAACGCGTCGCCCACGACCTCATGAGATCGCCCGTACCCGCCATTGATCGCGAGGACGTCGACACGCCCCGGACGGAGCGCGGCCACGATGCCCCTGGCACGCCACGAGCGGCATGGCAACGTCACCGTGCACGGACGCGCGCGACACGGCCACGCGTAGTTCGTCATACCTCGCCGTACCCCGACCATCTCCGCTCGCCAGGGTACTTGCCTCGCCACGTGGAGCACGCCGGACAAGCCTGCCGTCACCCCTAGCGCCTACCGTCGCTGGAGAGGACGAGCACGCCCGCCACGGCCGCGCCAGTACACGCAAGCGCCCGACCACCCTACGCACCCCCTTGCCGCGCCGTTCACGCTCGTAGATATGCCATGACGTCGTGAACACCGCGGCGTCGTCACCTAGCTCGCTAGCCCACCGGAGACGCCGCGCCCTTGTCGCCCTTGCCGCAACCCCACGGCCAACTCCGCGCCTATAAAAGGAGGCACCCATTCAGCGATCAGAGCACACCACAACACTCTCCTCTTCTCCATCAAGCTCCTCGCCACCGTAGCTCGCTCGATTAGCCACTGCCGCCGCCCAATCGACGCCTCAAGCCCGGCCAGCAATCGCCGGAGAAGGAGGCCGCCCCGAGCTTCGCCACTGCTACAGGCTGCCTCGCCATCGTCTACAACGTCATCACGCACACTGCCCACCGCTGCTGGAGCCACGATGAGCTCTCCGACCCCCTAGGCTCGCCGGAGAAGCCACGGCATCTCGTCGGAGACGACGATGCACGTGAGCCGTTGATCTGCGTTCTAATCCTACGCCCCTCCTTAGCCCATACCGTTTCGGTGTTTAAAAGACGCTGACGGGTGGGGCCCCTCTGTCAGGCAGCCCACGCGTGCGCGGCCGCGTGGTTGGCTGGCTTGGGCCGATTAATTCAAATAAGCCCAGTTAGCTTTTCCCGCCGGCCTATTAATTCAAATCTCGTTTAAATAATTTAGTTTGAATTCAATACTGGACCCAACTTTGAAAATGCATAGAATCTGTTTGGCTTGGCCAAATTTAGCAAACTTTATATGGTTGGAAAGCTAGTAAAAATAACTACAACATGCCACTGGTCCCACCTAGAGATATGTTGTAGAAATAAAATGATAAAAAGAAGAAGGAAGGGACTTTTGCATATTCAAATAATTATTAAAAATCAACCAAAATAGATATTTAATTAATTCCAACTCTCATATCCCACATTTAACTTACACTAATTGTTTCTGCAAGAAAATGGTGTGGTCACCTTGCATGACCATGCCCTAGTTTAATTAATGGACAATATGGTTATTTTATTAAAGTGATATTGTCCAAAACTATTGTGCAAATTATATGAAGTATTATACTTCACTTAAATCTTGTCCCAAATGAATTCATGTGATGTTTGGACCCCTGGTGAAACTCTCTTATATGAAATACTTGGAGATTTAAATCATTAGTAGAAGTTATTAAATTGTATGAGGTGGTCTACCTTATTTAAATCATTTTCTCAAATGATAATCATGAATGGTTGACTTATGTAAACATAAATTCATGCATGATTGTTTGAGAAATTAAATCTTAATAAGATTTCAATGAGAGGAAATTATTTCTCAAAAACCTTATGGAAATTATCACTTACATACGTAATGTGAGGAAATTATTTTTCCTCCAGTAACCCCATCAATGCACCTTAATTATGTTAATTGTGTGCTTAGAGTAGTTTGTGTGAATATATGTGATGTTTGGAATAGCCATTGAACTAGTTGAGTGATTATACCTCGTATTCAAATTTAGACGCTAGTACCGGAGAATACCTGGAGGAAGAAGGTTGCTACCAAGAAGAGGAGGAGGAAAACTTAGAGAACTACCAAGGCAAGCTAATATTCTTGCAAAGTGCAAAGCTCTATCAAGAGCAAGGCACACTCATCTTTTCTTATGCTTCATAAGCCATCCCAAGTTTTATTACAAGCTTTTACTTCCAAGCTTTATTGCTTTTGTTTTATCAAAGCACTTTTTGATTCATGATTCACTTGGTCTAGAGTAGAAAAAGGTCATCAAAGTTAGCCTAATGCAATCAAAGTTATTTAACACCCCTCATGATTAGTTGCTAGTGCTAATACTAAAATTTGACTACTCTAGATGGGAACACGTGACTTGAACTAAAATTGAAACTTTGGAATGATGATGCATTCCATTGAATGAATTTTGAAGATGAATATGACCAAGAGAAGATAGTGATTTTTGATTAAAAACTAATATTGGTTTGGATGCGATACCTTTCCAATTCTTGAGTACCCCCACAATACCTGATTATGGGTAAGGGCTTAACTAGAAGTTTATGTATCTTAGTATGGGTTCCCTCTGAACACACATCATAGGGGTTATGCCGAGGTTGCCTCCGTTGTTGACGAATGATGTGAATTGAGGTGAATTTTAAGGCCAAGCCCTGTGCAGTTCCCAGGTTGACAGTTGGTTTTCACTGGGAGGCCAAGCTCACAGGGAGAGGTGCTCATACTAGGATTGGTAAATGAAAGGTTATGGTTGATGATCCGCGTACTGTGTTACGATGATTCGGGGTTATCCCGACGGATGAAATCAAATGTTGTGGCACAAGTGTGCAACCTCTGCAGAGTGTAAACCTATTCGAATAGCCGTGTCCACGGTTACGGACAGTTGGAAAGGCCATACAGTTTCCAGTGTTAGAATCTTGAAAATGTTGATAAAATGAATGGTGAATTGGTGACTTAATTTTTGAATCACAACTTGAGTTGTGGCGATGACACTAATGTTCCCACTTGAGTTAGTTAGCACATGAATAAGTCTCTTATCAAATACTTGTAAACTAACATTGGCTTTATGCAAATAAACTAGAGGTTGGCACCCCTTACTAGAATTGCTAGCACTTACACTAACATTAGTTTGCGAGTACTTAAAGTACTCACGGCTTTGTCCCTGGCTATTCAAATGGCCAGAGTATGAAGACGAACAAAACTACCAAGGTGATGACCAGCAGGACGCCTACGACAACTAGGAGTCTTCTGACGTCAAGCGTTGGCCTATGGACTAGAGAGTCCCTTTATCTTTACGCTTCCGCTATAAACTTGTGTTTGTTCGTTGATCAATAGATCAACTATTCGTGTAATATGGATCATGTGATTCAAGTTGTAAGACAATATGGTTTGTAATAGATGATGACTGTGATACTTAAATATTATGCCTCGCAACAACAATATTCCTGGGATTGCGATGAATGACATAATAGGCATCCGGACTTAAAAATCCGGGTGTTGACAAGTTGGTATCAGAGCCAGGTTTGACCTTAGGAGACCCTAGTTTAGAATGGACGTTTTGACAAAGTTAATTTCACCAAAAACAAAGGAAACAAATACTTGCAAAAATTTATACTCCTCTTTTCCTTGAGATCTTTCAAAAATAATATGCCATGCTCTTCCTTATAAAAGTACTTAAAATTTTGACACACTTGTTCACTCTCTAACTTACTCATCCATTTCACTTTCAGATGGAGCCGACCAACGTGAAGTTTTACCAGCTCGGGAACGGGGGGACTTGATCTTCGAGAGGGACCTTGATGGTCTGTCGGAGCACCTTGGACGCCCCCACCCCGAGTTTCACGGAGTCGAGGTCAACGACCAGCACGGAGGGGAGCTTCAGTGGATTATCACCGCTGACTTGAGGGGCAAGGTGGAGCCTCCTACTTCTGAGAGGATCCTCTTTTCCTTCAGGGAGAGCAGCTGGCTGGACGGACTCGCTCGTGCCCTTCAGGAGGGACTTGCGCGTCTGTGCGGACAGAACGTGGTAGCCGTACTCGCGTCTCGCTTTGCTCACCATGCGAGGCGTGATGCCTTTGGAGTACCCATGGCGGTACAGCTGCACCCCCAGCTGAGGCACCATGTGGACCATCTGGACTACATGCTGTTCCAGACCCAGAAGGAGCTGGATAACTCCCGTGGTTACGCGAACCAGACCCACTTTGCACTGACTCAGCATGGTGAGGCCATCAGGATGCTCAACAAGGACCGCAAGTCACTCCGCTTGCAGCGTGCCAAGAGGGATGCTACCATAGTGCGCCTTCGCGCCAAGATAGCAGCCTTGGAGATCACTGTCAAGGCCTAGGAGGACCAGCTTAGAGAGATTGAGGATGATGATGGAGGCATCGACCTTAGGGAGGAGGAGCCTTCCTGAGTGACGACGACGACTTTGAGGAGGACGAGGACCCCGAGGAGGTGGACTACGAGTTCCTGGAGGCCGCAGAGGATGGGATCATCCCCATCGATGTGGACGTCGATGTTGAGGAGTAGTTGCACTAGGCCACTTATGTAGGTGTGAGTTGTATCTCGTCCCTTGTATCGTAGCATGAAGGGTTCTTAAAACCCTGGGTATGAGTTTGTATCCCGTCCCTTGTATCGTAGCATGAGAAGAAGGGTTCTTAAAACCCTGGGTGTGTTAGTATGTAATATGTGATGAATGGATGAATGAATGTTTGTGTGTTATCATGAAAGACTTCAAGTTTTCAAGATTTTCAAACTTACCCAAACCAGACATAGAATTTCCCTCTTATCTCATGATCTGTCTACCTGTTCAGATGGCTCGCCCGAATCGCAATGCGAATCCGGATGCAATGATGCAACTGCTGCAAACCCTGATGGCAGACAGGGAGACTGACAGAGCTGAACGCCAAGCCAACATAGCAGCACTGCAGCAGCTGGCCAACAACAACTATGGCCATGGCAACCATGATCACCCTGGTTCCAAACTTAAGAACTTCCAGAACACAAACCCCCCTGTTTTCAGCAAGACTGAAGAGCCCTTGGATGCGGATGACTGGCTGCAAACCATGGAGAACAACCTTGAAGTAGCAGGAGTGGAAGCCAATGAGAAAGTGCTGTTTGCCACGCACTACTTAGCCGGACCAGCTAGAGCTTGGTGGACCAGCACCCATGAACGGAGGTCAAGTGATGACTTGGGCAGATTTCAAGCTCAAGTTTGGTAAGTACCATGTGCCCCCGGGTCTTATCAAGAAGATGAGGGATGAGTTCCGTGAACTCAAGCAAGGCCCGATGACGGTGGTAGAATACCGCAACAGGTTCCTTACCTGTCAAGGTACGCCCCTGACGAGACCGACACCACCGAGAAGAGGCAAGAGAGATTCCTGAACGGACTGCATGATGAGATGCAAACTGTCCTTGTCAACATACCCTTCGCCGACCTTGAAGCCCTAGTAGACTCTGCCATCCAGATGGAAGGCAAGCTGAATCAAGCAAATGAGAACCGCAAACGCCGAATGATGCACCAGAGTGGGCCTAGCCATGCCCCAAAGTATCGCCCCAGCTCAAGCGGAGGTTTCACTCCGAGAAACAACAACAAGCCCCCGATGCAGATGTCCCGTCCCGGCTTTCAGAACCGGAGCGGAGGAAACCCAAGGCCAGGAGGCCACCACAACAACCACAACTACCAGAACAACACCAACAACTTCAACCGTGCCCCGATGAAAGCCCCCAACCCCAACAACAACAACACCAACACTGCCCCCAGAACCGGAAGCAACGCCATCCCCGTTGCCCCCAAGGACAAGTCAACCATCACCTGTTACGAGTGTGGAGTCGTGGGACACTACTCCAACGAGTGCCCCAAGAGGCTCGCCAAGCTTGCAGGCAACACCGCTGCACCTGCTCAGCAGCAACGCCGTGTCTCCACCGGCAGGAAGTTCACCCCAACAACCCCAATAACCGCAGCGGCCGTCTCTTCCACATGAATGCTGAAGAAGCCCATGAAGCACCAGATGTTGTACTGGGTATGTTTTCTGTTCACTGCCAGAGTGTTGTTTGATTCCGGAGCATCTCATTCTTTTGTCACCGAAGACTTTGCATCAACAAGTAAAATTCAACCTATCAGTTTGACAGTTCATAGTTATCAACCACCAAAGCCAGAAAATTTTGCAAAAATGTACCCATTAGAATCCATGAAGTAGATTTCTGTGCCAATCTGATTGTTCTGGGAACCAAAGGTTTGGAGGTTGTACTAGGAATGGAATGGATGTCAAAACACCATGGATTGATTGACTGTGCCAAGAAAGCCATCACCATGACTAGCAGCACCGGTATCCTAGTAGAGAATATATCGGAAATATTACCTAGAAAATTTACCTGCAACCAAATTGTAGCCAAGCCAACTCTGGATCAGATCAGGGTCGTCTGTCGATACCCTGATGTGTTTCCTGAGGGTCTACCCGGTATGCTCCCAGATCGGGATATCGAGTTTATCATTGAGTTAATCCCTGGAATCGGACCTATAGCCCAGAGAGCCTATAGCATGAACCCAGCAGAGTTAGTGGAACTGAAGAAGCAACTGGATGAATGTTAGCCAAAGGTCTGATCCGACCAAGTGCGTCGCCTGGAGATCCCAGTTTTGTTTGTGGATAAGAAAGACGGTGCCACGTTTATGTACGGATTATCGTAAGCTTAACGATGTCACCATCAAAAACAAATACCCCTTGCCAAAGATAGAAGACTTGTTTGACCAGTTGACTGGTGCCACTGTGTTCTCTAAGATTGATCTTAGGACTGGTTATCATCAGCTGAAGATCCGTGCAACGGATATTCCCAAGACTGCCTTCACCACCAGATATGGGTTGTATGAGTACAATGTCATGTCATTTGGATTGACCAATGCCCCAGCTTACTTCATGAACCTCATGAATAAGATCTTCATGAACTTTTTGGATAAGTTTGTCGTTGTTTTCATCGATGACATACTGATCTACTCCAAAACCAAAGAGGAACACGAGCAACATTTGGAAACCGTCCTAGAGACCCTTAGACAGCACAAGTTGTATGCCAAGTTCAGCAAGTGCGAGTTTTGGCTGAAGGAAGTAGGATTCCTGGGACATATCTTGTCTGCAGGAGGAATTGCTGTAGATCCATCTAAGATCAAAACCGTGGAAGAATGGAAAGCCCCAACCACTCAGACTGAAGTCCGTGCCTTTCTCGGATTGGCCGGATATTACCGGAGATTTGTTGAAGGATTTTCTAGCATAGCCCGACCAATGACTCAACTGCTGAAGAAGGACAAGAAGTTTGAATGGACAGAGAAATGTGAAGAAAGCTTCCAGACACTGAAAACAAGACTGACCACTGCCCCAATCCTAATCATGCCGGATATCACCAAACCATTCGATGTCTACTGTGATGCATCCAAGATTGGCCTTGGATGTGTGTTGATGCAGGAAGGCAAGGTGATATCTTACCTGTCTCGGCAACTAAAGCAACATGAGCAGAACTACCCAACCCATGACCTCGAGCTTGCAGCCGTAGTCTTAGCACTGAAAGTATGGCGTCATTACCTCATGGGTAATCGATGCGAGATCTACTCGGATCACAAGAGCCTGAAGTATATTTTCACCCAGAAGGAACTAAACATGAGGCAAAGGAGATGGTTAGAGTTGATAAAGGATTATGATATGGAAATCCATTACCACCCCGGCAAAGCCAATGTAGTAGAAGATGCCCTGAGTAGACTGCCTTGTCAGTTAAACTCCATGATAGCCGCAGAACAACCTAGCCTACACCAAGAGTTGGAACAGTTCAGAATGGAACTAGTCAGTGAAGGATTCCTAGCCGCATAGAGCTTCAGCCCACCTTGATTGGTCAGATCAAAGAAGCCCAGAAGGGAAATGCCAGCATTGACGGAATCAAGAACCAGATAGATGCAGGGAAAGCACCGGGATTCACTGTAGATGAAGAAGGAGTTTTCTGGTACAACGGACGCCTGTGCGTACCATCGACTCGAGTTGAAGCAAGTGATTCTGCGGAAGCCCATGACACTCTTTATTCTATTCACCCGGAGGTACCAAGATGTACCAGGATTTGAAGGAGCAATTCTGGTGGCATGGAATGAAGAGAGAAATTGGAAGCTACATCGCCAAGTGTGACATCTGTCAGCGAGTCAAGGCAGAACATCAACGACCCGCAGGACTGCTGCAGCCACTGCAGATTCCAGAATGGAAGTGGGACTCAGTAGGAATGGACTTTATCACGGGACTGCCCAAATCCAGCAAGGGAAATGATTCCATATGGGTAGTTGTCGATAGACTAACCAAGGTAGCCCATTTCATCCCCGTCAAAACCACCTACCAAGGCCCAAAGTTAGCTGAGCTGTACATCTCCAGAATTGTAGCCTGCACGGAACCCCGAAGTCGATAGTGTCAGATAGAGGATCACAATTCACCTCAAGATTCTGGCAGAAAGTGCATGAAGGACTCGGAACCCGGCTGAATTTCAGCACTGCTTATCACCCGCAGACCGATGGACAGACTGAAAGAGTCAACCAGATATTGGAGGATATGTTGAGAGCCTGTGTGCTAGAATATGGATCTAAGTGGGAAGAATGCCTGCCTTATGCAGAATTCTCATACAACAACAGTTACCAAGCCAGTTTACAGATGGCCCCCTTTGAAGCCTTGTACGGAAGGAAATGTCGTACCCCCCTGAACTGGTCGGAGGTCAGAGAGAGTCAAGTCTTCGGACCAGATGTTCTTTGAGAAGCCGAAGATAAGGTGCACAAGATCCGAGAGTACCTCAAGATTGCTCAGTCCAGACAGAAGAGTTATGCCGACAAGAGACGCTGAGAGATGACCTTTGAGATCGGAGACTTTGTCTACCTCAAGGTGTCACCCCTGAAAGGAATGCAGAGATTCCAGCTGAAAGGAAAGCTTGCACCCCGATATGTCGGACCCTTCAAAGTTCTCAGCCGCCGAGGTGAAGTATCTTATCAACTGGAGCTACCAGAAGAAATGGCGGCTGTGCACAACGTGTTTCACATATCACTCCTCCGAAAGTGCCTAGAAGTCCCTGAGAAGACCGAAGTGTTCAGGAACATCGATCACCGATCGGTGGATATCAACACGGACTTGACCTACCGCGAAGTGCCGATTCGTATACTGGAGGAAGCTTACCGAACCACCCGCACCCGAAGCATCAAGTTCCTGAAGATACAGTGGAGTAACCATACTGAAGACGAAGCCACTTGGGAGCGGGAGGAAGATATGAAGAAGGAATACCCAGATCTCTTTAGTACCTAATTTTCTTTTAGATCTCGGGACGAGATCTTTTGTAAGGGGGAAGGGTTTGTAACATCCCAAATTTCAATAAAAGAGAGAAGAAGAATTTCAGAGATCCAAAATTCAGAACCAACAAAAACTTTTAAATTGCATATAGTGCCCTG
Source organism: Lolium multiflorum (assembly GCA_030979885.1). Taxonomy (NCBI): domain Eukaryota; kingdom Viridiplantae; phylum Streptophyta; class Magnoliopsida; order Poales; family Poaceae; genus Lolium; species Lolium multiflorum. Next base: position 220,901,840 of record CM061749.1, on the reverse strand, counting down.
CATAGGACTTGTGCATTTTGAGTGATATGCCATGATGATTGTTTTATTGTTTATGTGATGAACTCTAAAACCCTAAAGTGATCAAGAGAAGATCACCAAACCAATAAACCAAAAAGAAAGAAGAAATCAAATAAGAGCTAAACCCTAAAAACCCTAACATATGGCATATGCCATTTTTGCAAACTTTGACCTTAGACCATTTTGGTCTTCACCATTACTTGTATTATGTTACTAAACCTTGATTAAAACTTTGGGAATCAAAGAAACATCATTCAAACCAAATTCAAACTCAAAATATGCTCACATAGGATAATGGTCATTTTTGACAATTACAATCTGGTCACCACTTTGAGCCTTTGCAATTCAAGATTTCTAGACTAAACAAATCCCATTCTTTGCATGTCATCCAAGTACACAACAAGGTGAACAACTTTTGTAAAGAGCATCACACAAAATTCATCTTGGATCAAAATTTATGATCAAGCAAAGAGAGGACTTTGAAACTTTTGCAAGATCACCAATTTTCAAACTTTGATCAAACCAGGCCACCTCTTGCTCACCACTTGACCTAGCATTGACCCTTGGACCTCACCTTACCTAGCCCATGCAAGGAGACGCCATGGACACGACCAAAACATGGCCGGCCATGGCCATGCCGGCCACGTTCTCCATCGACACGCCTCCCCTCTTTTCTCTCCACGATCTGCACGGCCACCATGCCCAACGCGTCGCCCACGACCTCCTGAGATCGCCCGTACCCGCCATTGATCGCGAGGACGTCGACACGCCCCGGATGGAGCGCGGCCACGACGCCCCTGGCACGCCGCGAGCGGCATGGCGACGTCACCGTGCACGGACGCGCGCGACACGGCCACGCGTAGTTCGTCGTACCTCGCCGTACCCCGACCATCTCCGCTCGCCAGGGTACTTGCCTCGCCACGTGGAGCACGCCGGACAAGCCTGCCGTCACCCCTAGCGCCTACCGTCGCCGGAGAGGACGAGCACGCCCGCCACGGCCGCGCCAGTACACGCAAGCGCCCGACCACCCTACGCACCCCCTTGCCGCGCCGTTCACGCTCGTAGATTCGCCATGACGTCGTGAACACCACGGCGTCGTCACCTAGCTCGCTAGCCCACCGGAGACGCCGCGCCCTTGTCGCCCTTGCCGCAACCCCACGGCCAACTCCGCGCCTATAAAAGGAGGCATCCATTCAGCGATCAGAGCACACCACAGCACTCTCCTCTTCTCCCTCAAGCTCCTCGCCACCGTAGCTCGCTCGATTAGCCACTACCGCCGCCCAATCGACGCCTCACTGCCGCGGAAGCCCTGCAGCAATCGCCGGAGAAGGAGGCCGCCCCGAGCTTCGCCACTGCTACAGGCTGCCTCACCGTCGTCTACAACGTCATCACGCACACTGCCCACCGCCGCTGGAACCACGGTGAGCTCTCCGACCCCCTAGGCTCACCGGAGAAGCCACGTCATCTCGTCGGAGACGACGATGCACGTGAGCCGTTGATCTGCGTTCTAATCCTACGCCCCTCCTTAGCCCATACCGTTTCGGTGTTTAAAAGACGCTGACGGGTGGGGCCCCTCTGTCAGGCAGCCCACGCGTGCGTGGACGCGTGGTGGGCTGGCTTGGGCCGTTTAATTCAAATAAGCCCAGTTAGCTTTTCCCGCCGGCCTATTAATTCAAATCTCGTTTAAATAATTTAGTTTGAATTCAATACTGGACCCAACTTTGAAAATGCATAGAATCTGTTTGGCTTGACCAAATTTAGCAAACTTTATATGGTTGGAAAGCTAGTAAAAATATCTACAACATGCCACTAGTCCCACCTCAAGATCTGTTTTAGAAATAAAATGATAAAAAGAAGAAGGCAGGGATGTTTGCATATTCAAATAATTATTAAAAATCAACCAAAATAGATATTTAATTAATTCCAACTCTCATAGCCCACATTTGACTTACACTAACTGTTTCTGCAAGAAAATGGTGTGGTCACCTTGAATGATCATGCCCTAGTTTAATTAATGGACAATAGGGTTATATTATTAAAGTGATATTGTCCAAAACTATTGTGCAAATTATATGAAGTATTATACTTCACTTAAATCTTGTCCCAAATTAATTCATGTGATGTTTGCACCCCTGGTCAAACTCTCTTATATGAAATACTTGGAGATTTAAATCATTAGTAGAAATTATTAAATTGTATGAGGTGGTCTACCTTATTTAAATCATTTTCTCAAATGATAATCATGAATGGTTGACTTATGTCAACATAAATTCATGCATGATTGTTTGAGAAATTAAATCTTAATAAGATTTCAATGAGAGGAAATTATTTCTCAAAAACCTTATGGAAATTATCACTTACATATGTAATGTGAGGAAATTATTTTTCCTCAAGTAACCCCATCAATGCACCTTAATTATGTTAATTGTGTGCTTAGAGTAGTTTGTGTGAATATATGTGATGTTTGGAATAGCCATTGAACTAGTTGAGTGATTATACCTCGTATTCAAATTTAGACGCTAGTACCGGAGAATACCTGGAGGAAGAAGGTTGCTACCAAGAAGAGGAGGAGGAAAACTTAGAGAACTACCAAGGCAAGCTAATATTCTTGCAAAGTGCAAAGCTCTATCAAGAGCAAGGCACACTCATCTTTTCTTATGCTTCATAAGCCATCCCAAGTTTTATTACAAGCTTTTACTTCCAAGCTTTATTGCTTTTGTTTTATCAAAGCACTTTTTGATTCATGATTCACTTGGTCTAGAGTAGAACAAGGTCATCAAAGTTATCCTAATGCAATCAAAGTTATGTAACACCCCTCATGATTAGTTGCTAGTGCTAATACTAAAATTTGACTACTCTAGATGGGAACATGTGACTTGAACTAAAATTGAACTTTGGAATGATGATGCATTCCATTGAATGAATTTTGATGATGAATATGACCAAGAGAAGATAGTGATTTTTGATTAAAAACTAATATTGGTTTGGATGCGATACCTTTCCAATTCTTGAGTACCCCCACAATACCTGATTATGGGTAAGGGCTTAACTAGAAGTTTATGTATCTTAGTATGGGTTCCCTCTGAACACACATCATAGGGGTTATGCCGAGGCTGCCTCCGTTGTTGACGAATGATGTGAATTGAGGTGAATTGTAAGGCCAAGCCCTGTGCAGTTCCCAGGTTGACAGTTGGTTTTCACTGGGAGGCCAAGCTCACAGGAGAGGTGCTCATACTAGGATTGGTAAATGAAAGGTTATGGTTGATGATCCGCGTACTGTGTTACGATGATTCGGGGTTATCCCGACGGATGAAATCAAATGTTGTGGCACAAGTGTGCAACCTCTGCAGAGTGTAATCCTATTCGAATAGCCGTGTCCACGGTTACGGACAGTTGGAAAGGCCATACAGTTTCCAGTGTTAGAATCTTGAAAATGTTGATAAAATGAATGGTGAATTGGTGACTTAATTTTTGAATCACAACTTGAGTTGTGGGGATGACACTAATGTTCCCACTTGAGTTGGTTAGCACATGAATAAGTCTCTTATCAAATACTTGTAAACTAAAATTGGCTTTATGCAAATAAACTAGAGCTTAGCACCTCTTACTAGAATTGCTAGCACTTACACTAGCATTAGTTTGCGAGTACTTAAAGTACTCACGGCTTTGTCCCTGGCTATTCAAATGGCCAGAGTATGAAGACGAACAAAACTACCAAGGTGATGACCAGCAGGACGCCTATGACAACTAGGAGTCTTCTGACGTCAAGCGTTGGCCTGTGGACTAGAGAGTCCCTTTATCTTTACGCTTCCGCTATAAACTTGTGTTTGTTCGTTGATCAATAGATCAACTATTCGTGTAATATGGATCATGTGATTCAAGTTGTAAGACAATATGGTTTGTAATAGATGATGACTGTGATACTTAACTATTATGCCTCGCAACAACAATATTTCTGGGATTGCGATGAATGACATAATAGGCATCCGGACTTAACAATTCGGGTGTTGACACCGTGCGGAAAGGACTTTCCATGCGCAAAGTGACCTTTGCCGTGCGCAAATCAGCCTTTGCCGTGCGCTTATGCACGACAAATTTTTTTTTTAATAATTTCTTTACCATTTTAATTATGAACAACATTCATCTTTATTTCAAAATTATATTAAACCTGTTTTTTCAACATGTGTATTATTTAATAATGTATGTATCATGCTTTTCAATGAAAAAAGTACATTGGTTGAACCTCGCGCGGAGAAATCTAGGGGGTAGACCCGCCAGGGCACACATACCGCTGTTTATTGGGGGAGGAGGGGGAGAACGACCGCCGGAGCACCGGAATCCCACCAAATATTGCATGTGGGCCTATGATATGTGTGAAAGTGTGGTGGAAGGTGTAATGGTGCAAAAGTAGCTCCCCTAAACCCTAAACTGGGGAGGCTTCGAGCAACGCAACTGCATCTACTGACACGAGAGCTGCAAGACCCTGCATCATAAACCCTAACCCTAAACACTAAACATATCCCTAACCATAAATCCTAACCTTGACCCTAAACCTAGCCCTACCCCTAAATCCTACCCCTAACCCTAACCCTAACCCTAACCGGTACATTAGGCATCCTTGTGTGATAATGTCTCTAGCTGCGGGTATGTCGGAGGCTACCACGTGCCAAAGGGTCCCAATCTTGGTTTTCCATGTGTATATATCCTAAACAAACTTAAAATAATGAAAAAGTACATTGGTGGACCCTCGAGCGGAGAAATCTAGGGGGTAGCCCGCCGGGGCACACATACCGCTATTTTTGGGGGGAGGACGGGGAGAAAGACAGTCGGAGCACCGGAATCCCACCAAATTTTGCATGTTTACCTATGATATGTGTGAAAGTGTGGTGGGAGGTTTAATGGTGAAAAAGTAGCTCCCCTAAACCCTAAACCCTAAACTGAGTAGGCTTCGAGCCCTAAACCCCTAGACCCTAAACCATTAACTACACTTGCTGGCAAGGGAGCTGCAAAACCCTGCATCATAAACCCTAACTCGAAACCTATCCCTAACCATAAATCCTAACATTGACCCTAAACCCTAGCCCTATCCCTAAATCCTAGCCCTAACCCTAAACCTAACCCTAACCGATAGATCAGACACCCTCGTGTGATAATGGCTCTAGCTCCGGGTATGCCGGAGGCTACCATGTGCCAAAGGGTCCCAATATTGGTTTTTCATGTGTATATGTCCTGAACAAACCTAAAACAATGAAAAAGTACATTGGTGCACCCTCGCGCGGAGAAATCTAGGGGTGTAGACCCGCCGGGGCACACATACCGTTGTTTTTGCGGGAGGAGGAGGGAGAACGACCGCCGGAGTACCGAAATCCCACCAAATCTTGCATGTGGACCTATGATATGTGTGAAAGTGTGGTGGAAGGTGGAATGGTGCAAAAGTAGCTCCCCGGTGTGACCTTCCTCACATTTGGGTGATAAAACTTAGCAGATTTTCCGAACCGCGGATTGCTCCGAAACCCTGATATATGTGGGGGATGAACATGGGGAGTAAATTTGTATTGCACATTGTCTTAAGTAACACTAATAAATATTCATCAAAAAGTAAAACTAATTAAAAAATAAATATAAGTATGAGATGAAATAAAATAGAAAGAAAAAAATGTTTGTTGGCGCACGGCAAAGAAAGAAACACACGGCAAAGGCAACGTTGACGTGCAGCCTAGCTGGTCGCACGATAAAGGGTGTTCCACGGCAACGCCCAGAGCCTTTGCCGTGCGGTTATTCTTTGCCGTGCGGCCTGTTGAGACTTTGCCTTCGACGTTTCTTTGCCGTGCGCTGTCTTGCGACCTTGCCGTGCAAGGTTTCGTTGCCGTGCGCTACGTTCAGACCTTGCGGTGCGAAGTTTCTTTGCCGTGCGTGCTGCTTGCTGCGCAGCCGTGCAACGGCGCACAGCAATGATTGGCTGCACGGCAATGCCATTTTTTCCCGTAGTGTCTATTGTTTGCAAATATGACAAAGTAGGGGATTTAATGGGTAGCTAGTGTGATAACCTGCAGAGAAGATGATGCGTTTACATTGTTAAAGGTAAGATCGTAGCACACATTCTAGATAACCCAAGGTAAAGCACAAATTTCAACTCGTATTTGGACTTCATCTTTATTGCTTACACCATTTAACCAATCACAAAATATATTAGTGATATTGTTTGCACTACTAGGAAAAGGCTTATAGCCGCACTCCTTACCGCCGGCAAATACGATTTGAAGATGCCGGCGGTAATGCCTTCCAGGGGGGCCTAACCCTACCGCCGGCGAGACTGAATGGAAGATGCCGGGGGTACATGCGTTACCGCCGGCAAGTTCGATTTAAAAATGCCGGCGATATAATGGGCCGCGGGGTCTCCATCCGGCCTGGCATTACCGCCAGCAAATCCAGCCCAATAGCGCCAGGGGTAGCGGGCCTTAACGCCAGCGAACCCACTCTAATTCGCCGGGGGTAACGGGTGGCAGGTTGGGCCAACGCGCTCCCACTCTAATTCGCCGGGGGTATCCCCTCCCCACCCACAACCACACGACCCACCACCCACCGCCCACATGCACGCACACCCACCCCGCCCTCTCTCCATCCCCATCAGATCCGGCGGCGCTCCTCCCTCCCCACCTCGCCCTCCATGGTGCTCCTCGCTCCCCTACCTCGCCCTCAAGCCATCACTTCCCTCACTCCCTCGTCCAGATCGCCGCCGATTCTATCCGGTTCTCCCCACGGTGAGCTCCTCCTCCGATCGGGATCCGCCGCCGCCTCCTCCCCTAACCTGTTGTGTTGTCTGATTCTCACGGCCGGCGGTGTTGTTTTTTGGGTGCAGGGATGGCGACCAAGAAGAGCGTGGGCACCATCGGGGAGGCGGATCTCAAGGGGAAGAAGGCCTCTCAGCGTATCTTCCCCTCTCAGCCCAGCCCCCTTCCAACAATCCATCGGACTCGCGCTCGGCAGCGGTGCCCAGGTCAGGGCCTCCCCTTCCTTCCCCTCTATCTCCAATCCAATCAACGAGATTCGTGATGATGTGCTCATAATTTTGCTACCGTACGCTGTTGGGGTAGTCTGTCCTTTGTTGTTGCAGTAGTCTGTAATTCATCCCTCTTCTTTCATAATGACTCCGGCTAAATTCGGCCCTCTTCTTTGCTGTAGGAGTACTCTGCCTGCAGAAGATGAACAAATCAAAGACATCCACTACCTAATTGAGGGAATTCTATTGGTTATTGAGGGCAAGTTTTGTCTCCCCAATGTTTGATATTGTGCTGTAGGAGTAAAAAGAAAGATAATTGCTTTGCCTATGCTTGTTTTTGTTAACTGATTCTTGCAATTGAGTGTGATTTTAACAGTTTAGATCTGGGCTACTTCCATGTTTTATTTTGTAGTAGTATTAATAGAAGTTTTTCATCATTTATCAGAAGTATATTTAGAGTTACCTCTGAATATCTTTAGTCAGATTCGTCCGGTGAATGTACCTGAACTTTGTGTATGCTTTAGAAAGCTGCTACTTTGGAATACTTCTGCAATAAATACATCTGTTTGTGGATGTTCTTTTGTTTACGCATGTAGCTTTTACTCGATGAACCACTTACTCTTGCATTTTCGTCTGATCTGGAATCTGTATTGGTGTCCAGTCATGAAACCATATATTCGTCAGATTCTTCTGTTGTTAATTGTACTCTCATACTCATGTTGTTAATTGCCTTTGTGCAAATGAACCATGCCTTTAGATTTTTAGTTACTGCAAGTCTGAAACTAACAGTGATTTTTAATTACTGCAAGTCTGTCCCTAAAATGCACTCAATGGAGCATATTTCTGGTGCTCTCCATGCCAGGTATCAAGGTTGACAAGGTAAGCAAGTCAGCAAGTCAGTTTTAGCATCCTTTATTGACTGCTTGTCCTCTTACAATGAATCTAGAAAATGCGTGAGCGATCTAGAAAATGAACAAATGCCTAGTTCAATGATAGAAGGGATTATGGCTATCAATGACATAGTGTATTGAAACTCATGGATCTGATTCCATGTAGAAACATTATTTCTTGTTTAAAAGAAGACTACTGTCAGATTTTTGTGTCCTTCTCGACTAAGGAAAAGTGGCATACCATCCTAGTATTCTCAGATTTATACAGCTGTTTAGAAATCTGTGATTCATGTTCACTGTGCTAACAAGGTTGCCTTACATATGTGTAGATATCCGTTGCCTGTTCTTAAATATTTGGTATGTTATCCATGACTCTTTGCTGGACCGCCTGTAGGAGCAGGCGCCGCGGGACTACGGGACCGCAGGAGTACCCGCGAGGGCGGTCCTCCAGCAATGGCGTCATCGTCGGGGGAGGAAGACGGGGCGAGGATGAGTGCTGGCGCCCGGGAGCTGGCGGACATGGCGCCGGTGCCCCAGAGCGACTGGGCCTGCCCCGTGGTCGCCATCACCTGTCGCGGCTTCCGTGCCTTCTACGTCGACGGCAAGTGCTGCGCTCGCGCCCTCTGCCTTACAGCCGAGGCCATCTACGGATCTACCTCGAGCTCCCATCTCAACAACACGGTAAGATTGTATGTCTGTGTTCTCTCCTTCTCTCTGTATTCATACGGATCTACCTCAAGCCGAGGCCAGCTGCTCTTATTGCTGCAGTAGTATATTTAGATCTATATATGCATGTACTTTATGAAATCTGAGTTCAACTACAACTGAAATGCTTAGTTCAACTACAACTCTAGTCTATCTCCCTTTACTGCGGTAGAGTTTAATTTTGTTGTGCACTCAGTATGGTTGATGTGAAATATAATTTGATATCCATTCATAGTCTATACTGGAAACTAGACTGAAATGCTATATTATATAACATGTTCATTACGGCAAAACATGTGGTATTGTGCAAAAACAATCCATGTACTTCATTATATCTAGCTTGATGTACTTGTGAAAATAAATCTGTAGAGTCAAAGCTTTCTTAATTATTGATTCAGTTCAGCATGTCCTGGTTCTTATGCTCTTGCAAATTTGATCCCTTCACATGAACATCATTAACCAGTACTACACCAAGTCATGGTCCTAGTCTTGCATGATATATTCACAAGATATAACAATTATACTATACTACTCTAATCAGTAATATATTTCTATAGCAATAACTTCTCAAGTCATATGTACTTACTACTGCAATAAATCTTGTCTTCTGCAGTCATGGTCATAGGATCTCCAAGTGCAGACGACATCATTAACCAGTGTTCATTTTCTGTGATGGATATTGTGTTATTTTGATTTTCATTATGTAGCCACTTGCGTGTGATTATACTGTGCTTGTAAAATCAAATATACACTGCTGCTAGACATGTTTTGGAATCAGAACAATGTGAGAGTTCTGAAGTATCACGTGGGAAATGTATGGGATGGAGCTCATGTAATTTTTTTTTAAATCCTGAAAGTGTTACCGCTGGCGAACTGGGCCTTTGTGCCAGGGGTAAGATGAGATGACCCTGGCGGATTGGAAAATGCCGGTGGTAAATATTACCCCCGGCGGTTTGGGATAATGTGCCGGCGGTATTCTGGGTTACCCCCGGCGGTTTGCAAAACGCCGGCGGTAAGGCATTACCACCGGCGAGGTGATCGCCGGCGAATTGCAAAGCGCCGGGAATAGGCTATTTCAGGTCGCCGGTGGTACTACTTTTCCTAGTAGTGTTGGGGTCGATATATTCAAGGACATGTATACTATGCGGCAGAGAATCTTTACCAAAGGGCATGTGTAATAGGAAAAAGTGTTGAACAGATTCATCTCGATCACAGAAACAATATTTATCTTTTTGCCAAATTATCTCTTGTAAGCATCGCCTTTTGATACACCACATAAAAATCTTACCTCTTAGTGGCACATTTATTTTTCAGACATATCTACAGAGGAATCACCATTTATGAAATCTAAATACATCTGTTTGACCGTAAAAGAACCTGAATGTTGTGATTTTACATACAAAAAAATTAGGTTCCCCAAAATCTCTACATCCTCAGACGATGAACCAAATGAATCCATCTTATCCATTCAATCCCGGTTAAGGCTCTTTTCAAAGCTATATAGAGGATTCTCGAACACAACATTTTGTACTAGAACTTGTTTTCTTTGAAAAATGTAGTATCAAGATGGATATTAGTGCAATAGTGGGGTATCTCTCAGCCACGTGTCCTCCCGAAAACGTGTGCTATCTCCATTATTCCCTACTCTGAAAGAACCTCTACCGAAGAAGTCTTTTTTATGTACCTTCACGAGCTCCTTCTAGACTGGGAAGTAGGTTGCGTGTGGTTTCACTCGAGACAAAGTTCTTCTGCAAGTACATATCGCGTAATAGCACATGCTGTATACCTTCTCCACTTAGAAGATAATTACACCAAGGCAATCTCCCCGTGTTGATAATCAACACAAGCACCGGCGACATGACGATTAGTGTATAACCGGCCCATCTGCAAACAGATGCCGGCACCGCCCCTGCCTCACCACAATAACAAGAGGGACATAGCGCCTACTGGTGAGCGGCGTAATCACCGCCAGGATGAAATCCTCCACGAAACATTGATCGTGGAAGTTGCTGCAATGATTTACCCACACCTCATCATCTGCCTTCGTCAGGCGGCGGTGGCGGCAATGGGCATCATCCCCATGGAGGCTATGGTCCGCCTCCCCCTCTCCCACCAACATCATGCAAAGGCGGAGGTGGTATAGGTGGCGGAAGCCACTAGTCTGGTCATTCCCATAATGACGGAAGCTCTAGGTAAGCACAACACTATGATAATCAAGCAGGCACTGGTAGAACAAAGGCCTTCCGGACAGCCCCATTAGTCGCGGATATGCAAGAACCGCGACCAATGGGACCTTTAGTCGCGGCCCTTGTGGCGAACCGCGACCAAAGGCCTGGGCCCAGGGTGCTCGGTGGCCAGCTGGTGGACGGGAGGGGCTTTAGTCGCGGTTGGCCAGGCCAACCGCGACTAAATGTCCTCAGGCCTGGCCCAAAGGCCTTTAGTCGCGGTTGGCCAGGCCAACCGCGACTAAAGCCCCTCCCCTATATATACCATCCAGCCCACAGCACTTAGCCATTTGGTGCCACTTCTCTTCACAAACTTCACAAGGGGGTGTAGGGTTTGCTTTTGGCTCCTCTTATGCACACAAGGTGTTTGATGAAATGTCCCAAGAGCATGAAACAAACATGATATGAAGTGTCGGAGCCACACTTGAGCGAGCTTCCTCATTTATTTTTTCCTCCTCGATCGCGGTTAGCAACAACTTGAACCTTTCATATATATGTGTCATTGATAAAATATGCATATGTGTGTAGTTCATTGTTTAATTTCTATTTAGTTTAACAAATGCATGATGGTTAATTATATATTTTGTATTATAATAATGCAGATGAATCGGCAATGGATGTACGCTAGCCGACTCTCCGGCGAATTCACTACGGGTTTGAAAGATTTCCTCGTAGTGGCTAATGCGAACAAGCAGGGGGGTTTTGTTATCTGTCCATGTGTTGACTGTAAGAATCAGAAGGGTTACTCTTCCTCAAGGGAAGTTCACCTGCACCTGATTCGGCATGGTTTCATGCCAAGCTATAATTGTTGGACCAAGCATGGAGAAAGAGGGGTTATAATGGAAGAAGATGAAGAAGGATGACATCGATGAGAGCTATCTTGATCATTTCGGTGATACTTTCATGGATGATGCTGAAGGTGGGGAAGGTGAAGGGGAAGGTGATCAAGAAGAGGCACGTGATGAGCCCGTTGATGATCTTGGTCGGACCATTGCTGATGCACGGAGTCGCTGCGAAACTGAAAAGGAGAGGGAGAATTTGGATCGCATGTTAGAGGATCACAGAAAGGCGCTGTACCCCGGATGCGATGATGGTCTGAAAAAGCTGGGCTGCACACTGGATTTGCTGAAATGGAAGGCACAGGCAGGTGTAGCTGACTCGGCATTTGAAAACTTGCTGAAAATGTTGAAGAATATGTTTCCAAAGAATAACGAGTTGCCCGCCAGTACGTACGAAGCAAAGAAGGTTGTCTGCCCTCTAGGTTTAGAGGTTCTGAAGATACATGCATGCATCAACGACCGCATCCTCTACCGCGGTGAATACGAGAATTTGAATGAATGTCCGGTATGCACTGCATTGCGTTATAAGATCAGAGGCGATGACCCTGGTGACGATGTTGAGGGCCAGAAACCCAGGAAGAAGGTTCCCGCCAAGGTGATGTGGTATGCTCCTATAATACCACGGTTGAAACGTCTGTTCAGGAACAAAGAGCATGCCAAGTTGTTGCGATGGCACAAAGAGGACCGTAAGTCGGACGGGGAGTTGAGACACCCCGCAGATGGAACGCAATGGAGAAAGATCGACAGAGAGTTTAAAGATTTTGCAGCTGACGCAAGGAACATAAGATTTGGTCTAAGTACAGATGGCATGAATCCTTTTGGCGAGCAGAGCTCCAGCCATAGCACCTAGCCCGTGACTCTATGCATCTACAACCTTCCTCCTTGGTTGTGCATGAAGCGGAAGTTCATTATGATGCCAGTGCTCATCCAAGGTCCGAAGCAACCCGGCAACGACATCGATGTGTACCTAAGGCCATTAGTTGATGAACTTTTACAGCTGTGGGGAAGACCTGGTGTCCGTGTGTGGGATGAGCACAAAGAAGAGGAATTTGACCTACGAGCGTTGCTTTTCGTAACCATCAACGATTGGCCTGCTCTTAGTAACCTTTCGGGACAGTCAAATAAGGGATACAATGCATGCACGCACTGCTTACATGAGACTGAAAGTGTACATTTGCCAAATTGTAAGAAGAACGTGTACCTTGGGCATCGTCGATTTCTTCCGAAAAATCATCCAGTAAAAAAGAGAGGCAAGCATTACAACGGCAAGGCAGATCACCGGCCGAAGCCTGCGGAACGCACTGGTGCTGAGGTATTTGATATGGTCAAGGATTTGAAAGTCATCTTTGGAAAGGGTCCTGGCGGACAATCAATTCCGAAGGGAGCTGACGGGCACGCACCCATGTGGAAGAAGAAATCTATATTCTGGGAGCTAGAATATTGGAAAGTCCTAGAAGTCCGCTCTGCAATCGACGTGATGCACGTTACGAAGAATATTTGCGTGAACCTCCTAAGCTTCTTGGGCGTGTATGGGAAGACAAATGATACAAAGGAAGCACAGGACCAGCAACGTTTGAAAGACCCTGATGACCGGCATCCGGAATGGTTTCAAGGTCGTGCCAGCTACGCTCTTACCAAAGAAGAGAAGGTCATCTTTTTTGAATGCCTGAGCAGTATGAAGGTCCCGTCTGGATTCTCGTCCAATATAAAGGGAATAATAAACATGGCGGAGAAAAAGTTCCAAAACCTGAAGTCTCACGACTACCACGTGATTATGACGCAATTGCTTCCGATTGCTTTGAGGGGGCTCCTGCCGGAAAATGTTCGAGTAGCCATTGTGAAGCTATGTGCATTCCTCAATGCAATCTCTCAGAAGGTAATCAATCCAGAAGTTCTACCACGGTTACAGAACGATGTGGTCCAATGTCTTGTCAGTTTCGAGTTGGTGTTCCCGCCATCCTTCTTCAACATTATGACGCACCTCCTGGTTCACCTAGTCGAAGAGATTTCCATTCTCGGTCCTGTATTTCTACACAATATGTTCCCCTTCGAGAGGTTCATGGGAATATTAAAGAAATATGTTCGTAACCGTGCTAGGCCAGAAGGAAGCATCGCCAAGGGCTATGGAAATGAGGAGGTAATTGAGTTTTGTGTTGACTTTGTTCCTGACCTTAAGCCGATTGGTCTTCCTCGATCGCGGCACGAGGGGAGACTAAGTGGAAAAGGCACGATCGGAAGGAAATCAACGATATGTATGGACGTCCATTCTCTGACTGAAGCACACCACACAGTTCTGACCAATTCCAGCTTGGTGGCTCCGTACTTTGAGAAACACAAGAATATTTTACGCTCGGACAACCCGGGGAAGCCTGAATCCTGGATTAGGAAGGCCCACATGGAGACTTTCGGCAGTTGGTTGAGAAAACATTTAATGAGTGACAATGCTGTTGTAGATCAGCTGTACATGTTGGCCAAGACACCATCTTCGACTGTATTGACTTTACAAGGGTACGAGATAAATGGGAATACATTTTACACGATCGCCCAAGATAAAAAGAGCACCAACCAAAACAGTGGTGTCCGCTTTGATGCAGCAACCGAGAATGGGCAAAAGGTCACATATTATGGTTACATAGAGGAGATATGGGAACTTGACTATGGACCCTCCTTCAAGGTCCCTTTGTTCCGGTGCAAATGGTTCAAGCTAACAGGAGGTGGGGTAAAGGTGGACCAGCAATACGGAATGACAATGGTGGATTTCAACAATCTTGGTTACCTTGACGAACCATTCGTCCTAGCGAAAGATGTCGCTCAGGTTTTCTATCTGAAGGACATGAGTAGCAAACCGAGGAAACGGAAAGATAAGAAAACGATCAGTACATCATGCGATGATCCAAAGCGCCACATTGTTCTTTCAGGGAAAAGAAACATCGTGGGAGTGGAGGACAAGACAGACATGTCAGAAGATTATAATATGTTTGCTGAAATTCCGCCCTTCAAAGTGAACACCGACCCAAGCATTAAGTTAAATGATGAGGATGCTCCATGGATACGGCACAATCGTAAGCAAGCAGGGACACAAGGGAAGAAATGATGTGTAATAATTTATTGTACCAAACTTTGTTGAATGGATCACGTGAATTATATTATCCGTGATGTGTTTTCGTGTCCATTTTCGAATGATTCGATTGATTCGAGATAGCACGATGATACATGATTGCGCCCAACGCTGGAAGACGCCGCCACGCCGTACGCCGTTTCCTCGCCTCCTCTCCGCCGCCTCGCCCGTGTCCGAACGACGATGACGACGACCGCGCGCTCGCCGCTTCTGCTAAACGCGGCCAGACGCTGCCGCCTGACGCCGCCTCAGCGACGCTGGCTGCTGCGCGACGCCTGCGCTTCAGAACGAACGACGACGACGATTCACAGGCTCACGCAGCCTTCAACGCTAGCAGCAGACGCTGCGCTTCGACGCCGCTCGCTGGCGACGCTGCTACGCCACCAGATGACGCAGAGAGAGGGGGGAGAGGAAGAATCGAGAGCCGCCGAAAAACTTTAATTTTTTCTTTTTTTATGTTTTGTTTGTTATTTTTAATTTTAACTATACTTAACAAAAAAACTTAAAACTTTGTAACTTATAACAAAAAACTTAAAACTTTGTAACTTATAACAAAAAACTTAAAACTTTGTAATTAACTTCACACAAACTTTAATTAACTTAACAAAAAAATTATACTTTGGAATGTTATTTTCTTAACATATTAATACTTTGGAATGTTATTAAGTAAAAATAATAATATTGGAATGTTATTTTCTTAACATATAATACTTTGGAATGTTATTAAGTAAAAATAATAATATTGGAATGTTAAAATTTGAGACTTAAAAAACTAAAAGAAGACTTATAATTTGAGACTTAAAATAGCTAGGGCGGGGGCGCGCCACACACGCACACATGCAATAGCTAGGGCGGCGCCCGCCGGCGCCCCGGCCCCTCCAATCTCTCCCGACGCACACACGCGCTCTTCCGCGACACCCTCTCCCACCCCTTCCAGCTCGCCGGCCCCCTCCTTTTGGCACTGATACGTCTCCAACGTATCGATAATTTCTTATGTTCCATGCTACTTTATTGATGATACCTACATGTTTTATGCACATTATATGTCATATTTATGCATTTTCTGGAACTAACCTATTAACAAGATGCCGAAGAGCCGTTCTGTTTTCTGCTGTTTTTGGTTTCAGAAATCCTAGTAAGGAAATATTCTCGGAATTGGACGAAATCTTCGCCCAGGGTCCTATTTTTGCACGAAGCTTCCAGAAGACCGAAGAGATAACGAAGTGGGGCCACGAGGCAGCCAGGGGATAGGGCGGCGCGGCCCAAGCCCTGGCCGCGCCGGCCTGCCCCCTGGGCACCTCGTGTGGCCCCCCACGTTGCCCTTCCGCCTACTTAAAGCCTCCGTCGCGAAACCTCGATCGAGAGCCACGATACGGAAAACCTTCCGACGCCGCCGCCGCGAATCCCATCTCGGGGGATTCAGGAGATCGCCTCCGGCACCCTGCCGGAGAGGGGATTCATCTCCGGAGGACTCTACACCGCCATGGTCGCCTCCGGAGTGATGAGTGAGTAGTCCACCCCTGGACCATGGGTCCATAGCAGTAGCTAGATGGTCGTCTTCTCCTTGTTGTGCTTCATTGTTGGATCTTGTGAGCTGCCTAACATTATCAAGATCATCTATATGTAATACTATATGTTGTGTTTGTCGGGATCCGATGGATAGAGAATACTATGATTATGGTGATTATCAATCTATTGTTTATGTGTTGTTTATGATCTTGCATGCTCTCCGTTATTAGTAGAGGCTCTGGCCAAGTTTTTACTCTTAACTCCAAGAGGGAGTATTTATGCTCGATAGTGGGTTCATGCCTTCATTGACACCTGGGACAGTGACAGAAAGTTCTAAGGTTGTGATGTGCTGTTGCCACTAGGGATAAAACATTGATTCTATGTCTAAGGATGTAGTTGTCGATTACATTACGCACCATACTTAATGCAATTGTCTGTTGCTTAGCAACTTAATACTGAATGGGGTTCGGATGATAACCTGAAGGTGGACTTTTTAGGCATAGATGCAGTTGGATGGCGGTCTATGTACTTTGTCGTAATGCCCAATTAAATCTCACTATATTTATCATATCATGTATATGCATTGTTATGCCTTTCTCTATTTGTCAATTGCCCGACTGTAATTTGTTCACCCAACATGCTTTTATCTTATGGGAGAGACACCTCTAGTGAACTGTGGACCCCGGTCCTATTCTTTACATAGCATACAATCTACTGCAATTGTGTTTTACTATTTTCTTGCAAACAAACATCTTCCACTCGATCCTTTGTTACAGCAAGCCGGTGAGATTGACAACCTCACTGTTTCGTTGGGACAAAGTACTTGGGTTGTGTTGTGCAGGTTCCACGTTGGCGCCGGAATCCCTGGTGTTGCGCCGCATCACATTTCGCCACCATCAACCTTCAACGTGCTTCTTGGCTCCTACTGGTTCGATTAAACCTTGGTTTCTTTCTGAGGGAAAACTTGCTACTGTACGCATCATACCTTCCTCTTGGGGTTCCCAACGAACGTGTGAGTTACACGCCATCAATCTCTTTTTCTGGCGCCGTTGCCGGGGAGATCAAGACACGCTGCAAGGGGAGTCTCCACTTCCCAATCTCTTTACTTTGTTTTTGTCTTGCTTTATTTTATTTACTACTTTGTTTGCTGCACTAAATCAAAATACAAAAAAATTAGTTGCTAGTTTTACTTTATTTACTGTCTTGCTCTCTATATCGAAAACACAAAAAAATTATTTACTTGCATTTACTTTATCTAGTTTGTTTTATTTTACTGCTACTAAAATGAGTAATCCTGAAGTTGAAGTTCGTTCTTTTAAGCAACAAGGTGGAGAAAGTTTTAAAGATGCTTGGTATAGAATTAGTAATGCTCATCAAAGGTGCATTAAGAAACACTCCACCACTATCCTTCTTAGGAACTTTTATGTTGGTTTATCTAGTTGGAATAGATATGTTCTTGATACTCTTTCGGGAGGTAATTTCCTAGGTACTCCCGCTTTAGAAGCTAGTTGCATCATTGAGAGTCTAGTTGGAATACCACCTGTTAATGAAGTTAAAATTGAAATCTCTCTTGAGGATGTTATGAAAAAATTGGAAACCATAGAGAAAAATTTTCCAAGTATTGAAACTAAATTGGAAATGTTATTGGATAAAACTGATGAACTTGATAAATCCCTAGGAGGAATTGATGAAAGAATTAGTGTCCTAGGAACTTGTGTTATCCATGATAATCAAACCAATAGGATTGATGAACTTGAAAAAGCTATGGGAACCTTGGGTTCAACCTTTTCTTCTCTCAAGTATAATGAGAAAGCTTATGTGGGTAAAGAGCAAAAATTCATGTACGCCTCTAAAGTGCCTAAACAAAAGAATTACTATAGGCCTAAAATTGCTAAAACCCCTAGCACCACCATAGAAAATTTAGATAATGGAGCACCTAAAGTACCCCCTGCAACAAGTTGTGTTTGCATGAAAAATAATAATGTTGATGCTTCTACTCTCGATGTTACTTGATTTGCTAGGCGTTAAAGAAAAGCGCTTATGGGAGACAACCCATGTTTTTACTACAGCAATTTTTTGTTTTGTTGAGTCTTGGAAGTTGTTTACTACTGTAGCAACCTCTCCTTATCATGTTTTTGTGCCAAGTAAAGTTTCTATGTCAAAGTTGATGTTATATTTGGGATCGCTGCGCAGAAACAACATTGCTGTCTGTCACGAATCTGGGCACAGTCCTCTGTAGAAAATTCGAAAAAATCTTCCAATTTACGAGCGTGATCCTCAGATATGTACGCAACTTTCATTAGTTTTGAGTTTTTCCATTTGAGCAAGTCTGGTGCCAGCTTTAAATTCGTCTTTACGGACTGTTCTGTTTTGACAGATTCTGCCTTTTATTTCGCATTGCCTCTTTTGCTATGTTGGATTTATTTCTTTGATCCATTAATGTCCAGTAGCTTTATGCAATGTCCAGAAGTGTAAAGAATGATTGTGTCACCTCTGAATGAGTGAATTATTAATTGTGCACTAACCCTCTAATGAGTTTGCTTGAAGTTTGGTGTGAAGGAAGTTTTCAAGGGTCAAGAGAGGAGAATGATATACTATGATCAAGAGGAGTGAAAGCTCTAAGCTTGGGGATGCCCCCGTGGTTCACCCCTGCATATTTTAAGAAGACTCAAGCGTCTAAGCTTGGGGATGCCCAAGGCATCCCCTTCTTCATCGACAACATCATCAGGTTCCTCCCCTGAAACTATATTTTTATTCAATCACATCTTTTGTTCTTTACTTGGAGCGTCGGTTTGTTTCGTTTTTGTTTTTGTTTGAATAAGATGGATCCTAGCATTCACTTTGTGGGAGAGAGACACGCTCCGCTGTTGCATATGGACAAATATGTCCTTAGGCTTTACTCATAATGTTCAAGGCGAAGTTTCTTCTTCGTTAAATTGTTATATGGTTGGAATTGGAAAATGCTACATGTAGTAATTCTAAAATGTCTTGGATAATGTGATACTTGGCAATTGTTGTGCTCATGTTTAAGCTCTTGCATCATATGCTTTGCACCCATTAATGAAGAAATACATAGAGCTTGCTAAAATTTGATTTGCATATTTGGTTTCTCTAAGGTCTAGATAATATCTAGTATTGAGTTTTGAACAACAAGGAAGACGGTGTAGAGTCTTATAATGTTTACAATATGTCTTTTATGTGAGTTTTGCTGCACTTGTTCATCCTTGAGTTTGCTTCAAATAACCTTGCTAGCCTAAACCTTGTATCGAGAGGGAATACTTCTCATACATCCAAAATCCTTGAGCCAATTACTATGCCATTTGTGTCCACCATACCTACCTACTACATGGTATTTCTCCGCCATTCCAAAGTAAATTGCTTGAGTGCTACCTTTAAAATTCCATCATCCACCTTTGCAATATATAGCTCATGGGACAAAATAGCCTTAAAAACTATCGTAGTATTGAATATGTACTTATGCACTTTATATTTTATTAAGTTGCTTGTTGTGCGATAACCATGCTTCTGGGGAACGCCATCAACTATTGTTGAATATCATGTGAGTTGCTATGCATGTCCGTCTTGTCTGAAGGATCTATCATTTTAGTGGTTGGAGCATGCAAAATTGTTAGAGAAGAACATTGGGCCGCTAACTAAAGCCATGAATCATGGTTGAAGTTTCAGTTTTGGACATATATCCTCAATCTCATATGAGAATAATAATCATTGCTACATGCTTATGCATTTAAGAGGAGTCCATTATCTGTTGTCCATGTTGTCCCGGTATGGATGTCTAAGTTGAGAATAATCAAAAGCGAGAAATCCAAAATGCGAGCTTTCTCCTTAGACCTTTGTACAGGCGGCATGGAGGTACCCCTTTGTGACACTTGGTTGAAACATGGCATGCAAAGATCCGGTAGTCCAAGCTAAGTAGGACGAGGTGCGGGCACTATTAGTATACTATGCATGAGGCTTGCAACTTGTAAGATATAATTTACATAACTCATATGCTTTATTACTATCGTTGACAAAATTGTTTCATGTTTTCAAAATAAAAGCTCTAGCACAAATACAGCAATCGATGCTTTCCTCTTTGAAGGACCATTCTTTTACTTTTATTGTTGAGTCAGTTTACCTATCTCCCTCCACCTTAAGAAGCAAACACTTGTGTGAACTGTGCATTGATTCCTACATACTTGCATATTGCACTTGTTATATTACTTTATGTTGACAATATCCATGAGATATACATGTTATAAGTTGAAAGCAACCGCTGAAACTTAATCTTCCTTTGTGTTGCTTCAATACCTTTACTTTGATTTATTGCTTTATGAGTTAACTCTTATGCAAGACTTATTGATGCTTGTCTTGAAGTACTATTCATGAAAAGTCTTTGCTATATGATTCATTTGTTTACTCATGTCATTACCTTTGTTTTGATCGCTGCATTCATTACATATGTTTACAAATAGTATGATCAAGATTATGATGGCATGTCACTTCAGAAATTATCTTTGTTATCGTTTTACCTGCTCGGGACGAGCAGAACTAAGGGATGCTGATACGTCTCCAACGTATCGATAATTTCTTATGTTCCATGCTACTTTATTGATGATACTTACATGTTTTATGCACATTATATGTCATATTTATGCATTTTCGGAACTAACCTATTAACAAGATGCCGAAGAGCCAGTTGTTTTCTGCTGTTTTTGGTTTCAGAAATCCTAGTAAGGAAATATTCTCGGAATTGGACGAAATCTTCGCCCAGGGTCCTATTTTTGCACGGAGCTTCCAGAAGACCGAAGAGATAACGAAGTGGGGCGACGAGGCGCCGCCACCATAGGGCCGCGGCGGCCGAGGGGGCCCGCGCCGCCCTATGGTGTGGGCCCCTCGTCAGCCCCCGACCCTTCCGCCTCTCGCGAAAACCCCAGTACCGAGAGCCACGATACGGAAAACCTTCCAGAGCGCCGCCGCCGCGAATCCCATCTCGGGATTCAGAGATCGCCTCGGCACCTTGCCGGAGAGGGGATTCATCTCCCGGAGGACTCTTCATCGCCATGATCGCCTCCGGAGTGATGAGTGAGTAGTTCACCCCTGGACCATGGGTCCATAGCAGTAGCTAGATGGTCGTCTTCTCCTTGTTGTGCTTCATTGTTGGATCTTGTGAGCTGCCTAACATGATCAAGATCATCTATCTGTAATACTATATGTTGTGTTTGTCGGGATCCGATGGATAGAGAATACTATGTTATGGTGATTATCAATCTATTGTTTATGTGTTGTTTATGATCTTGCATGCTCTCCGTTATTAGTAGAGGCTCTGGCCAAGTTTGTACTCTTAACTCCAAGAGGGAGTATTTATGCTCGATAGTGGGTTCATGCCTTCATTGACACCTGGACAGTGACAGAAAGTTCTAAGGTTGTGATGTGCTGTTGCCACTAGGGATAAAACATTGATTCTATGTCTAAGGATGTAGTTGTCGATTACATTACGCACCATACTTAATGCAATTGTCTGTTGCTTAGCAACTTAATACTGAATGGGGTTCAGATGATAACCTGAAGGTGGACTTTTTAGGCATAGATGCAGTTGGATGGCGGTCTATGTACTTTGTCGTAATGCCCAATTAAATCTCACTATATTTATCATATCATGTACATGCATTGTTATGCCCTTCTCTATTTGTCAATTGCCCGACTGTAATTTGTTCACCCAACATGCTTTATCTTATGGGAGAGACACCTCTAGTGAACTGTGGACCCCGGTCCTATTCTTTACATAGCATACAATCTACTGCAATACTTGTTTTACTGTTTTCTTGCAAACAATCATCTTCCACTCGATACGCTTAATCCTTTGTTACAGCAAGCCGGTGAGATTGACAACCTCACTGTTTCGTTGGGGCAAAGTACTTTGGTTTTGTTGTGCAGATTCCACGTTGGCGCCGGAATCCCTGTTGTTGCGCCGCATCACATTTCGCCACCATCAACCTTCAACGTGCTTCTTGGCTCCTACTGGTTCGATTAAACCTTGGTTTCTTTCTGAGGGAAAACTTGCTACTGTGCGCATCATACCTTCCTCTTGGGGTTCCCAACGAACGTGTGAGTTACACGCCATCATATAGCAAAACCTCACACATGGCTCCGAGATTATTCTAATGTTGTTGAAATTGCCAGTGGCAATAGCTGCAGTGTTGTAGTAAGCATCTTTCCCCCACAAGTGTGACTCGAGGGCTTATATCGAACTCTCAGGGAATTAGAATTAGCTTAGAAGCTGAAATCTTTCTCTCTTCTTCTAGCAACATGCAAAATAAAGTTATTGCCTTGTGTCCCCAACTCGACCGTGTGGTTTTCAAGCACAAGATTTCATATTAGTAATAGAAAATAGAAGTGTAAAGTAAAGTAAAGTGAAAAACCTAAGAAAGGAAAATAAAAGAAAATAAAGGCTAATGGTGTTTGGGTTTTGTGTGTATGTAGAGAAAGTATTTTTGGTATATTCGAATTAAATAATAGTGGTAAATGTAAATGTGGCAATAGTGTTGGAAAGGTGTTTCTAATGATTTAAAATGGACCGGGTTCATAGGTTCACTTGTCTACTCCCTTTTTAACTTGTAGTGGACACTAACAATTCTGCAATGACATAATATTGGTGGAACTTCAACGAAGGATCCGTTGTGTTACTGTTGAGGATGTTGTCCAAAGACAATCTCGTTGGACTTCTTACGAATTGCATTGAAGGCTTGAGCACAGCGCTGGTGCCTCTCTATGGGGGTGCATGGTGATGGGGATATGCCCAAGGGGTGTACCATTAGTCTCACTCATCGCAAGAGAGAAGGCCTAGAAGGGATCCACTCGGCAAGGGCGACGGGCCAAGAACCCTGGAGCGACTGGGCCTAAACGTCGGGAGTGGCGACTAGAGCGAAGGCCGGGCGACAAGCTTGGTTTCCTTGGGCGCGGGATAACAAATCCGGCTTATAACCGATATGATCAGACTTATCCGCATGTAACCCTAGATCGGGGGTGTCTATATAAACCCCCGAGCTAAACCCTAGAAGACACACAATCCGAGATCGCATCTCACCTCCATAGCTCTTGGCGCTCCGCTGACCGAGCCCTCCATTGTAATATCCACTGAGTAATAGATCTAGCAAGACGTAGGCCTTTTTACTCTTCGAAGGGGCTGAACCTGGGTAAAACCTAGTGTCTTGTGCACCTTGCTCCGCAGATGGCTACGTCACCTTACCCCCGCATCAACGAAGTGCTGCACCCTGTAGCATCTACCATGGTCACATCCACGACAGTGGCGCCCACCGTGGGGCGTGGGACGTCAAGCCTCGAGCTGCGGCAAGTTCCTACTCGCCTGTCCGGCGGCCGGTCGTCTCCGGCAGGATGATCGCCACGGGCAGCTTCTTCCACATCCAGTCAAGCACCTACCACCCGGCTCCGTCGCCTCTCACCCACGCCGGATGGTGCCGGTCGACACGATCAACCTCTTAGTCGGGCTCGCCGGCGTGCCGACCACGCCGGGTCCGCCCCGGCAGCTGCACGACCCGTACGCGTCGGGCCAACTCCTCACGCCACTCTCCCCCTCCCGCGAAGCATACATCGAGGACGAGTCTGCCCTAGAGGATGATGCCGATTCGGCGGTTGTGGTGTCAATCGCCGGATCCATTGCCGCGGCATCACTGCGGACTCGATCACCCTGGTTTCCAACCCGGGTGACTACGACAACTTCTTCATCCTCCTCTTCGACTATTCGGAGCGTGACTCCGTCGAGGCCCCGCGTGCAGTCCCGCCGTCGTCCTCATGGCGGCCGGTGATAAACCGCCCAACGATCCCTTCACCACGCCGCTCCCCGCATCCACAACCGCGACCGAAATCGAGGCGCATCGGGCAGCTTTGGAGGTGCAGAGGAAGAAGGAGCTCGTCGAGCGGCAGAATTTCCATGTCGAGCAAGACCTGGCAAGAGCTCTGTCGCTCCATCATCAGCACTGCACTCGCCAACGCATCGAGCGTGCTCGTGAGCCTTAACTTCGAAGACCCGGACGGGGAGGTCTGGGTCGCCCGAGTCTAGAACAACGGCTCCCCGGAGTCGAGCCGGGCTGCCGTCAAGCATGCGGCGAACACCACACCACCACCGCCACCACCACCGCCACCAACGCAGGGCCGGATGATTCCCCCTGTGGAAGTCGATGTCAACGGGCTGCCCTTGCACTCGTTGCCGGCAGACAACGTTGTCGATGCACAAGTCGCCCTCGCCAATCTCCCTAACACCAGCGAAGGCGCCCTCTTCATCTATCATGCCAAGGCCCTGGAACAGCAGTACGCGGCCCAAGACTCCTAGGGGCGGCTATACTCACGCTCCTCTGCAAGTCGTGCTGCGTCTTCTGCAGCGGCGAACCGCGCAGTCGCCAACGTCAAGAACTGCCCGCCCCCGGAGCCACGCGCCGCCCACTCGACCAACAATCCAATCGAGTTGCGCCCCCCCCCCCCCCCGTGATGGTCGCGGCCAACGGGCAGCCAATCGACGCGCGGACACACATCATGAACGATGAAGCCTGGCATGCATGAAATCGCCTCGATAACAACCACGGGGGCGAGCAGACGCGCCGGAGCGCGTTCGCCCAAGTTGGCCCAACGTGCTTTGGCCCGATGATTAGGGCGAGCAGACCCCGCTGGGTTCATGGGCATCCTTGGCTACTCGACCTCCTCCTCGCCTGCTACTTGCCCCTCATGATGGACGGGGCGAACCGCTAGTGGTTCAATACCCTCCCGCCGAACGGCATTGACTCTGGGAGGAGGCACGTGCTGCCTTCATCAGCACTTCGCGCGCATACACTCGGGCCACCACCATCGAGGACCTGGACCGTTGCATTCAAGGGCCCCGTGAGTCGACTCACTGATGGGTGCAGAGCACTGGCAGGACGTTGATACGTCTCCAACGTATCTATAATTTCTTATGTTCCATGCTACTTTTATGACAATACTCACATGTTTTATACATACTTTACATCATTATTATGCATTTTCCGGCACTAACCTATTAACAAGATGCCGAAGCGCCAGTTGCTGTTTTCTGCTGTTTTTGTTTCAGAAATCCTACAAAGGAAATATTCTCGGAATTGGAGGAAATCAATGCCCAGGGTCTTATTTTTCCACGGAGCTTCCAGAAGACCGAAGAGCATACGAAGTGGGGCCACGAGGGCCGACACCATAGGGCGACGCGGCCTGCATGGGGCCCGCGCTGGCCTATGGTGTGGGGCCCCTGTGCCTCCTCCAACGCTGCCCTTCCACCTACTTATACTCTCCGTCGCGAAAACCCTATTACCGAGAGCCACAATACGGAAATACTTCAGAGACGCCGCCGCCGCCAATCCCATCTCGGGGGATTCAGGAGATCGCCTCCGGCACCCTGCCGGAGAGGGGAATCATCACCGGAGGGCTCTACATCACCATGCCCGCCTCCGGATTGATGCGTGAGTAGTTCATCCTTGGACTATGGGTCCATAGCAGTAGCTAGATGGTTGTCTTCTCCTCTTGTGCTATCATGTTTACATCTTGTGAGCTGCCTAACATGATCAAGATCATCTATTTGTAATGCTACATGTTGTGTTTGGTGGGATCCGATGAATATAGAATACTATGTCAAGTTGATTATCAATCTATCATATATGTGTTGTTTATGTTCTTGCATGCTCTCCGTTGCTAGTAGAGGCTCTGGCCAAGTTGATACTTGTAACTCCAAGAGGGAGTATTTATGCTCGATAGTGGGTTCATGCCTCCATTGAATCTGGGACAGTGACAGAAAGTTCTAAGGTTGTGGATGTGATGTTGCTACTAGGGATAAAACATCAATGCTTTGTCTAAGGATATTTATGTTGATTACATTACGCACCATACTTAATGCAATTGTTGTTGGGGCAAAGTATTGTGATTGTGTTGTGCAGGTTCCACGTTGGCGCCGGAATCGGTGTTGCGCCGCACTACACTCCTCCACCAACAACCTTCACGTGGCCTTCATCTCCTACTGGTTCGATAACCTTGGTTTCTTTCTGAGGGAAAACTTGCTGCTGTACGCATCACACCTTCCTCTTGGGGTTCCCAACGGACATGTGCTTCACGCGTTATCAAGCTCTTTTTCTGGCGCCGTTGCCGGGGAGATCAAGACACGCTGCAAGGGGAGTCTCCACATCCAATCTCTTTACTTTATTTATTGTCTTGCTTTATTTTATTTTATTTATTGTCTTGTTTGCTTTATATTAAAAACACACAAAATTAGTTGCTTTAGTTTACTTTATTTTCTGTCTTGCTATCTCTATATCAAAAACACAAAAAAATTAGTTACTTGTTTTTACTTTATTCTTGTTTGTTTAGTTTACTTTACTGTTAAGATGAATACTCCTGAAAATACTAAGTTGTGTGATTTCACTAGCACAAATAATAATGATTTTATAAGTACTCCTATTGCTCCACCTGCTACTACAGCAGAATTTTATGAGATTAAACCTGCTTTACTGAATCTTGTTATGAGAGAGCAATTTTCTGGTGTTAGTAATGATGATGCTGCTGCCCATCTTAATAATTTTGTTGAACTTTGTGAAATGCAAAAGTATAAGGATATAGATGGTGATATTATAAAACTAAAATTCACTACAAGAAAAGTTGCCATGGCCGACGAAGTTGAAGTCGCGCCGTGGTTGCTGGTGTACCATGGCCGACGATTTTGGTCCCTCCGTGGTGCATGTCAAAACTTTTTTTTTCTCGTTTTTGAGGCCACCTAGCCCGACGAAAGCGGCCAAAACGTGGCGTATGGTGGCCCGGGACGTGGTGCATCTCGAAATCTCGGGTTCGCCGGCCGAGTCAACGCAAATCCGCACCGCCGAGGGATGTAGGGCCCAGATGGCAGCCTCTCTGGCATTGTTTTTTTTCTACATCGCGCCATCTCGTTCAACGTTCTCCGATCGAGCCGTTTACGATGCAGGATCATGGGTCCCGCATGTCATCCTCTATGAACCAAAATTCTTTCTATTCTTGGATTTTTTTGACCCCCTGATTTCTGGCTACTTCCTTTTTCTTTTGATCCCTTGCCGCCTTGGAAACGTTGAGACCGCTGCTGCTAAATGGGACCCGCATGTCATCCTCTATGTGCAATCAACTTTCTTTCTTGGAGTTTTTTTGGCACCTCAAATTTGGTCACTTGCCTTTTCTTTCGATCCGCCGCCTCTCAAACGGTGATAACTGCTGCTAATGGGACCCGCATGTCATCCTCTATGTACTATAAAACTTTCTTTTCTGGATTATTTTTGGCACCTCAAATTTGGTCACTTGCCTTTTTCTTTCGATCCCCTGCCGCCTCTCAAACGGTGATACCGCTGCTGCTACTGGGACCCGCATGTCATCCTCTATGTACTATAAAACTTTCTTTTCTTGAATTATTTTTGGCTCCTCATATTTTTTCACTTGCCTTTTTCTTTCGATCCCCTGCCGCCTCTCAAACGGTGATACCGCTGCTGCTAAATGGGACCCGCATGTCATCCTCTATGTACTATAAAACTTTCTTTTCTTGAATTATTTTGGCACCTCATATTTGGTCACTTGCCTTTTCTTTCGATCACCTGCTGCCTCTCAAACGGTGATACCGCTGCTGCTAAATGGGACCCGCATGTCATCCTCTATGTACTATAAAACTTTCTTTTCTTGGATTTTTTTGGCACCTCATATTTGGTCACTTGACTTTTTCTTTCGATCCCCTGCTGCCTCTCAAACGGTGATACCGCTGCTGCTAAATGGGACCCGCATGTCATCCTCTATGTACTATAAAACTTTCTTTTCTTGGATTTTTTTGGCACCTCATATTTGGTCACTTGCCTTTTTTTTCCCCTGCCGCCTCTCAAACGGTGATACCGCTGCTGCTAAATGGGACATGTCATCCTCTATGTACTATAAAACTTTCTTTTCTTGAATTATTTTTGGCTCCTGATATTTTTTCACTTGCCTTTTTCTTTCGATCTCATGCCACGTTTGAAACGTTGAGGAACCTGCTGGCTCATGGGACCCGCATGTCATCCTCTATGTACTATAAAAGTTCTTTTTCTTGGTTTTTTTTCACCATCTGATTTTTGGCAATTTCTTTTTTCTTTTGATCCCCTGCCACCTCTCAAACGCTGATACCGCTGCTGCTAAATGGGACCCGCATGTCATCCTCTATGTACTATAAAACTTTCTTTTCTTGAATTATTTTTGGCTCCTCATATTTGGGCACTTGCCTTTTTCTTTCGATCTCATGCCACGTTTGAAACGTTGAGGAACCTGCTGGCTCATGGGACCCGCATGTCATCCTCTATGTGCTATAAAAGTTTCCTTTGTTGGATTTTTTTCACCCTCTGATTTTTGGCTTGCCTTTTTCTTTTGATCCCCTGCCCCCTTTGAAACGTTGAGTAAGCTGTTGGCTCAAGGGACCCGCATGTCATCCTCTATGTCCATCAACTTTCCTTTCTTGGATTTTTTTTCACCCCCTAATTACTAGCTACTTTCTTTTTCTTTTGATCTCAAGCCGCATTACAAACATTGAGACCGCTGCTGCAAAATGGGACCCACATGTCATCCTCTATGTACAATAAAGTTTCTTTTCTTGGATTATCTTTTGCTCCTGATATTTTGTCACTTGCCTTTTTCTTTCGATCTCATGCCGCCTTTGAAACGTTGAGTAAGCTGCTGGCTCATGGGTCCCGCATGTCATCCTCTACGAACAATAAAAGTTTCCTTTCTTGGAGTTATTTTTGACCCCTAATTTCTGGCTATTTGCCTTTTTCTTTGGATCTCCTGCCCCTTTGAAACGATGAGGACGCTGTTGGCAGGTCGGTCCCACAAGTCATCCTCTATGAACAATAAAAGTTTCCTTTGATGGATTTTTTTGAACCCCTAATTAATTTCTGGATATTTCCTTTTTTTTCTTTGATCCCCTGCCGCCTTGGAATCGTTGAGGATGCTGCTGCCTCATGGGTCCCGCATGTCATCCTCTCAGAACGGTAAATGTTTCTTTTCTTGGATATTGTTTACCAAATGATTTTTGGCTTATTTTTTCTTTCGATCTCCTGCCGCCTTTAAAACGTTGAGGACGCTGCTGGCTCACGGGTCCCACATGTCAGCCTCTATGAACAATAAGCGCTGAGGACGCTGCTGCCTCATGGGTCCCGCATGTCATCCTCTCAGAACGAAAATGTTTCTTTTCTTGGATTTTTTACCAACAGATTTTTGGTTTATTTTTTCTTTCCATCCCCTGCCGCCTTTAAAACGACGCTGCTGGCTCATGGGTCCACGATGTCAGCCTCCCCGTACAAGAAACATGTGATATCTTGATTATTTTGCAGACAATAAACAGTGTATTGCGCTCTGAGCTATTGCAAACGGATAAATTAAATCTTTATTTTTACAACATATATCTTGAATCTCCTTGTTTTTTGTTTTGGCGAAGCATAGGACTTTCCTGTTTTTTTTTTTGAGAAAAATCCGAACTATCATGTTCTGGAGTGGGCTGAAATTGTACGTGTCAAAAGGCCCAGAAGGATAGTTCGAAGGCCCAGATGTCTAGATGCAGCCCAATTGAAATCTTTCTTTTCTTGGATTTTTTTCACCCCCTGATTTCTGGCTACTTCATTTTTCTTTTGGTCCTGTGCCGCCTTGGAAACGTTGAGACCGCTGCTGCAAAATGGGACCCGCATGTCATCCTCTATGTACAATAAAGTTTCTTTTCTTGGATTATTTTTGGCTCCTGATATTTGGTCACTTGCCTTTTTCTTTCGATCTCATGCCACGTTTGAAACGTTGAGGAACCTGCTGGCTCATGGGACCCGCATGTCATCCTCTATGTACAATAAAAGTTTGATTTCTTGGATTTTTTTTCACCCTCTGATTTTTGGCTATTTCCTTTTTCTTTTGATCCCCTGCCGCCTTTGAAACGTCCAGTAAGCTGCTGGCTCATAGGTCCCACATGTCAGCCTGTATGAACGATAAAGCTTTCCTTTCTTGGAGTTTTTTTTGACCCCCTAATTTCTGGCTACTTTCTTTTTCTTTTGATCTCAAGCCGCATTTGAAACGTTGGGACCGCTGCTGCAAAATGGGACCCGCATGTCATCCTCTATGTACAATAAAGTTTCTTTTCTTGGATTATTTTTGGCTCCTGATATTTGGTCACTTGCCTTTTTCCTTCGATCCCATGCCACGTTTGAAACGTTGAGGAACCTGCTGGCTCATGGGACCCGCATGTCATCCTCTATGTACTACAAAAGTTTATTTTCTTGGGTTTTTTTTCACTCTCTGATTTTTGGCTATTTCCTTTTTCTTTTGATCCCCTGCCGCCTTGGAAACGTTGAGTAAGCTGCAAACTCGTGGGACCCGCATGTCATCCTCTATGTACAATCAATTTTCTTTTCTTGGAGTTTTTTTACCCCCTAATTTCTGGCTACTTTCTTTTTCTTTTGATCTCAAACCGCATTTGAAACGTTGGGACAGCATGTCATCCTCTATGTACAATAAAAGTTTCTTTTTTTGGATTATTTTTCACCCTCTGATTTTTGGTCACTTGCCTTTTTCTTTCGATCTCATGCCGCCCTTGAAAACGTTGAGGAACCTGCTGGCCCATGGGACCCACATGTCATCCTCTATGTACTATAAAAGTTTCTTTTCTTTGATTTTTTTCACCCTCTGATCTTTGGCTATTTCCTTTTTCTTTTCATCCCCTGCCGCCTTGGAAACGTTAGTAAGCTGCTGACTGGTGGGACCCGCATGTCATCCTCTATGTACAATCAAGTCTCTTTTCTTGGATTTTTTTTACCCCCTTATTTTTGGTCACTTGCCTTTTTCTTTCGATCTCATGCAGCCTCTGAAACGTTGAGAAGCTGCTGGCTCATGGGACCCACATGTCATCCTCGATACTATAAAAGTTTCTTTTCTTGGATTTTTTTCACCCTCTTATTTTTGGCTGTTTCCTTTTTCTTTTGATCCCCTGCCGCCTTGGAAACATTGATTAAGCTGCTGACACAAGGGGCCCGCATGTCATCCTCTATGTACAATCAACTTGCAAGATCTTGGGGCGGAAGAGCTTGTATAAGTGGGACCCATATGTCATCCTCTATGTACAATAAAAGTTTCTTTTTCTTGGATTATTTTTTGCTCCTGGTATTTGGTCTCTTTCCTTTTTCTTTCGATCTCATGCCGCCTCTGAAACGTTGAGTAAGGTGCTGGGTCATGGGACCCGCATGCCATCCTCTATGTACAATCAACTTTTTTTTCTGGGAGTTTTTTTTACCCCTAATTTCTGGCTACTCTTTTTCTTTTGATCTCAAGCCGCATTTGAAACGTTGACACCGCTGCTGCAAAATGGGACCCGCATGTCATCTTTTATGTACAATAAAGTTTCTTTTCTTGGATTATTTTTTGCTCCTGATATTTGGTCACTTGTCTTTTTCTTTCGATCTCATGCCCCCTTTGAAACGTTGAGGAAGCTGCTAGCGCATGGGTCCCGCATGTCATACTCTATGAACAATAAAAGTTTCCTTCCTTGGAGTTATTGTTTACCGCTAATTTCTGGCTACTTCCTTTTTTCTTTTGATCCCCTGCCGCCTTGGAAACGTTGAGTAAGCTGCTGACACAAGGGGCCCGCATGTCATCCTCTATGTACAATCAACTTGCAAGATCTTCGAGCGAAAGAGCTTGTATAAGTGGGACCCATATGTCATCATCTATGTACAATAAAAGTTTCTTTTCTTGGATTATTTTTTGCTCCTGATATTTGGTCACTTTCCTTTTTCTTTCTATCTCATGCCGCCACTGAAACGTTGAGTAAGGTGCTGGCTCATGGGACTGTACAATAAAGTTTCATTTCTTAGATTTTTTTTACCCACTGATTTTTGCTAACTTGCCTTTTTCTTTTCGATCATATGCCGCCTTTGAAATTGAGGTCGCCGCTGGCTCATGGGTCCCACAAGTCAGCCTCTATGAACAATAAACCTTTCCTTTGTTGTATTTTTTTTACCCCTAATTTCTGGCTATTTGCCTTTTTCTTTTGATCCCCTGCGGCCTTTGAAACGATGAGGACGCTGCTGGCAGGTCGGTCCCACATGTCATCCTCTATGAAGAATATAAGTTTCCTTTTTGGATTTATTTTTGACCCCTAATTTCTGGCTATTTGCCTTTTTCTTCTGATCCCTGCCGACTTCGAAATGATGAGGATGCAGCTGGCAGATCGGTCCCACATGTCAGCCTCTATGAACAATAAATGTTTCCTTTGTAGGATTTATTTTTTACCCCTATTTTCGGGCTACTTGCCTTTTTCTTTGAAACGTTGAGGACGCTACTGTCTCATGGGTCCCACATGGCATCCTCTCTGAACGATAAACCTTCATTTCTTGTTAACGACAGGTTTATCAGTATTATTTTCGCAGACTAATACAAGCTCTTTGGCTCCAAGATCTTGCAAGTTGATAGATTAAATCAAGGAATTATTAGGATATGTTTTAAATTTCAAATCCACTTTATGAATTTTTAAAAATACCGTTATCCATGTGGGTATGGAGCGATCAAGGATTTTCATATTGGGCATGAGCAGTTTCAAAAATTGGAACCCTATAATTCAAAATAAATAAAAACAACTTTTATGTAGAATCTCCGTGTATTTTTTTTTTTGCCAATCATAGGATCTGTGTTTCATTAGAAAAGGGCCGAAATTGCATGAGCAGAAAGGCCCATTTGAAGTTATTGGGCTTCGACGGCCGGAGCAAGTAGACCGATAACAATTACCATGTAGATGTTCCTTGGCAACCCAAAAGTGAAATATTGGGCCCAACAGGGGAAGGTTGAACAGTACTTTTTCTATTGGGAAGGTGGTACATGGGGTTATCCTGACAAAAAAAAATGGAACATGGGTTACTGAAGGTTGCCCATTTGTGCCTAATATGTTTGTCAGCAGGAGCTTTACCTTCCGCCGCCGCCGCTCCGCTTCCGCCGCCGCCGCCATGCCTCGTCGCGGGTCGAGCTACCGGTACGGCGGCGTCTCGAGCTCGGGGTACAGCAGCGTCCGCGCGCGCCCCAAATTAAGGTACTTCCTCCTCGGGACGGCACCTACGATAGGCTCGGCTGGCCTTGGGGCATTTACCCCTAGCCTCTTCCATGCTCAAGTTTTTGAAATGTTTCTGGCTCTGTTCAACACTGGATCAAATTTGTCAACATGACCATTCTTATGGAGTAGCAACGAGTTGAATCTCTCAAAACTCTTTAAGTTCTGCAATATAACGACTAATTGGTACTACCTTATACAAAATGATTACATATCCTTATTTTGGAAGCAAGCAATCACACACTTATAGTTTGCTAGTCAGCTGCACGTAACGTTAAAAATCGGCAATTATAATGAATAAACCTGTAATTTTCACTTAAAATGCATTAAGGAGCATCAAATTTGACAAATCAAACCATGTCGTACTGAAAATTGACATGTCTTTCTCATGCAGAAATGTAAAATTATCCATGCATGTGCGTTTATACAGGTTAAGTTTTGCACGTATTATTTTTTGTAACTTTTCTGACTACCTTCAAAGCTCCAATCCTTCTTCATCATCTTTGTTGTACCGCACTGATGCAAGTGAATGCGAGCTGCTCGCCAGACGCGACTTCGTGTCCGATATGTGTACTATGCCTTCTCCATCTAGTGCTAGTTACGCCTCTGTGCTAATTAATTCAGCACAAACCTCTGTCATTGCAGCTGTGACTCACCTCGACCATTGGAGCCCAATCACAAGAGCGAGCTCAGTCTCAACCAGAGAGGCATGTGTCTCATGGTTAGCTATCTACAACTTGCTGTCTTACTAAAACCGTGCCTATCATATAGAGATCACCTCGCTGGTGTAGTGTAGCAATGGCTGCAAGTAGCTGCTAGCATGAGCGAAGGGGATAAGGAAGAAAAGATTAAAAAAATGGGGTGGGGCCAACAAGCAGGAAAGCTATCTACTGTACTAGCTTTATGGATGTTTCTGGAATTGGGTAGAAAATAGTACTCGATGACACTGTAGCAGCGAATCCCAGAGACCAAAGGCCGTTGGATGATGTCTAATGAACGGCAGAACAAAATCGGCGAAATTAGCTTGAATTTTGATAATAAATCTTGGGCATTTTCCCTCGAACATGATTTATCAACTTTGGGTAGTCTCTGGACTAGTCTCCCTCGTCCACCAATTATTATCATAAACTACTGCGGAAAGTTGAGGGCAGTCCCTAGTCCCGAGCACTTCGCCCACTTCCCCTGGCCTCATCCCAGAGATCTCACACCAACCACCTCACCGTCGACTAGCCGCCAGTCTACAGCCCTCCGAAGAATCCCCAATGGCGGCGACGCCCCTACTAGAGCGCTCCTCACGCGAGCGCATCATCGAGTCTGGCCCACATGTCTTCCGTGCCTGCCGTGTGTCGGCAAGCACGACCGACTTCTCCGTCGGCGAGCCGCCGGCCGTGGGCGAGGGCGAGGCGTCCCCGTACACTATGACAGTGCACATCTTCTTCTCGAGGACGTACGAGCTCAGGAGGATGGCCGGCCCCCTCCCTGCCCCACTGGATGAGGACGATATCACCACTACACCCTGCGAAGAGGTGGTGCTGGATCTTAGCTTGCCTCCGAGGAAGCTGCGTAGTGGGGGCAATGTCGTGCGAACTATGCGCGAGATTCTTGCCCGTGTATGGCTGCTCAAGAACCTGAACCTCACGGAGGAGGAGTGGGACATCATCATGCCTTACGATGTTATGCACCTGATGTGGCAGCAGGCGTGTCGTCGGCTCGGTGGCCTCCACTTCGACCTCACCCTTAGGGTGGACCACCGGCTCATCGTCAACTTGCCGGCGCTGCAGGACAGTTGGGTCCTAGTTGCGCCGGAGGACGGCCACTGCAGCATATGCATGCTGGGGCTGTCGCAGCGCACAACGGTGCGTCTCCGGGGATGCAAACACCCGTTCCATAGGAAGTGCATCTTCTCCTGGTTTGTAACGAACGCCAGCTGCCCTATCTGCCGCGATAAAGTGCTGACCCATCTTATTTTCGATTTGTAGCATAGTATGAATAAAAACCCTGTATGATAGGGATGCCATGCCAACTTGAATCCTATGTCAAGAGAAATTCTATTTGATTGTGGTTATAAGATATTCTGCATTAGTTTGATCTATTATCATTCTATTTTCCTATGGGATATGACCCTATGAATCAAACAGCATGTGATTACTTCCACACAATTAAGTTTGACCAACTTTTAGTAGGACAACAAACATAAATAATTAGTCATCATGGGATTACAATCCAACAGATAATTGTCTTCAGGACTCATACATTTTCCAAATAGAAAAATCAAAACAAATCATGGTTCTTCATCTCACAGCATGATACAGAGACAAGAGTCATCATCATCATCATCATCATCATCATCATCATCATCACCTCCGTCTTCATTCTGATATTCGTGCATGGTCTCATCCTGCTCGTCCTGTCCATTCTCCTCCTGAGATTCACCAGGTAGCTTCAGTTTATCCATCTCTTTGTCGACTATGCTAACCTCAACAGTGAAATCTACTTCTCCATCATGTGCAGGGATACCTGTATCCAACGAGGTTTCATCAATGTCAGCAACTTTAGTTTGCATACAACCAGCGAAATCATCTTGCTGGGCACCAATTATTGGATCCGCATTCTCATCCAAATCATATATGTTCCTTGCCACAAACTTTTGCACATACTGCCATCCTTTTCTAGATCTGTCTTCCAAGAAAAGTACCTTGGCCGCTTGAGGTACCAAAATATAAGGATCATCCTTGTACCACTGAGCAGTAGTATCGACTGATATGAAATACCCATCATTTCTGGCACCTTTGCCCTTGTTTGGATCTTGGTTGTACCAATAACACTTAAATAGAACCACAGATCGGACAGTAACCTTATCACTATAGAACAACTGAATAACCTCTTCTATGTGACCATAATGGTCAAATGACTCTGATCTCTTTTTTCTGGTTGTCAAGTGATCTCCACTGGTTGTGATGCCACTATTTCGTGTCTTCAAATGTTGTTCACGCTCATAGGAGCTGTAATGGACACCATTGGCATTGCAAGCTGCAGCTACCAACACCCTCTTATCTGGACCACGTGATAGGACAAGGAGATCAGCACTAACAGCGCCTGGATTCTCCGCATGGAGTTTCGAGATCTACGATTACAAAATAGACAAGAGGTCATCTCATGTGAAAACACATAGACAAGTCAGAGTGCAATTGAACATCTTACATATTTCTCAAACCAGTCCTGAAACCCACTCCCACGTGCCGATAGCTTTCCATTCGTTTCCATGTACAACCTGCAAAACATAGCCAAGTCAGCTGAATATATTTCATTTTGATACAAGTTCATAGTATATGCGAGGAACTGAGTAGTTCGTGTGCATAGTACTCACTTAACATATTCATCAGCCTCTGTAGCATTATTCAGCACATACCAAGACAGCTGTTCAAATTCAGACTGCTCTAATGTTTTTTCGGTCCTCTTTCCTATTAGCTCAACACCATGTTTAAAAACAGATCCTCCAACTTCCAAAATTCTGCGACCCCGATTGAATCTGGTCTCAATATCAGGAATATATCTTGAGGCAAATGTATATGCTTCAGCAGCAATATACGCCACTGCAATGCAAGCCTCCGGTCTAGCTTTGTTCCTAACTGTATTCTTGAAAGTGCACAGTCGACGTTCTATAGGGTACATCCATCCATACTGTACCGGACCTCTTAAAAGTGCCTCATCAGGTAGATGAACAGCCAAATGCACCATCACATCAAAGAAGGCTGGAGGATATATCAGCTCCAGCTTGCACAGGATTACTGCTATGTCCACCTTAAGACGTTCTACAACAGCTCTGCTTAGAGTTTTACTACATATTTCCCTAAAGAACCTTCCCAACTCTGCAATCACGTTGTACATATTTGGCTTCACTAAATCTTTAATGCCAATAGCTAAAAGCCTTTGCAGCAGGATGTGACAATCGTGAGTTTTCAACCCTTGGAGCTTGTTTCCTTCAGCATTGAGACAATTTGCAATGTTGGAAGCAAATCCGAACGGGAACATCACACCTCGGAGGTACTCACAAAATAATCTCCTTTTAGGCATCGGCAATGTGAATTCCGCGCCTCGAAATTTATAATGTTTTTCCTTGCCTTTGTTCACTTTGTCATTACGATCCAGTTGCAAGTGCCTGTTAACATTCAATGTTGCACAATCAATCCTAGCATTTGAGCTATCTTTTGTCTTGGATGGAATGTTGAGTAATGTGCCGACAATGCTGTCACATATATTCTTCTCCATGTGCATGATATCAATATTATGCC
The DNA here is from genome assembly GCA_030979885.1 of Lolium multiflorum. Taxonomy (NCBI): domain Eukaryota; kingdom Viridiplantae; phylum Streptophyta; class Magnoliopsida; order Poales; family Poaceae; genus Lolium; species Lolium multiflorum. The sequence continues at coordinate 220,864,128 of CM061749.1, read as the reverse complement.
GAAGCTTCTTACCAGCCCAATACGGCAAGTCCCAAAGAGTGGTCCTGCGCTTATAAAATATTCTCGGTCTATCATTTTCCATTTCCTTCCTCTTGGTACGTGCTGCTATTTCACCTCCCATCTTCCTTTTGGTAGCTGCTAGACTCAGTTCATCTCGTCTCTTCTTCCTTTTTCTATCTGCTACTACTGCTGCTGCATCTTCTGTATTCTTCTCTGCTGTACCTGCTGTGGCGGCTGGTGGTTTTCCTGGTTTAACATTTCTGACCGCTTCTAGGTGCGCCTCCAACTCGTGACTCTTAAAGTGCTGCGGTTTAGTCTTTTTACAGGCCTGATCACCAATAAATTGCAATTTTTTTCTATTTTTTCGGAAACTGTGATCTAATGGAAGGAAACGGCGATGGCCCATATAGCATATCTTGTTTATTATCCTCACTGCCAGCTGATCAGTATCACAGTGAACACATGCATTATAACCTGATGTTACTCTGCCTGACATAGTGCCCAAAGCTGGATAATCATGGGTGCAATACAGTACAGCAGCACGTAATAGAAAATTTTGTTCTTTAGGTTGACACACATCCCGTGTAGGGACACCCTCCCATAATGTTTGCAAGTCTCTAATAAGAGGCTGCATGAACACATCAAAATCCTTCCCAGGAGATTTGGGACCTGGGATGAGTAAGGCCATCATACAGTTCGACTGATCGGTGCATGTCCAGGGAGCCTGGTTGTAAGGTGTAACTAGTACTGGCCACATGCTATACGAGTTGCTCATGTTGCCAAATGGGTTGAATCCATCTGTAGCAAGGCCAAGTCTCAGGTTCCTTGGATCTGCAGCAAAATCTGGATGATCCAGGTCGAATTGCTTCCATTCATCGCCATCAGCAGGATGCCTCAGTAAATCAGGGTCGGGCGTGAGAATCTCTTTGTGCCATCTTGTTTCCCGAGATGTTTGTTCTGAAGCAAACAACCTCTGCAATCTTTGTACAAGTGGAAAGTATCTCAGAACCTTCCAAGGAATCTTTTTCTTACCACCAGCTCCATCATGTTTCCATCTTGATTCCTTACATACTGGACATTCATCGAGGTCATTATACTCCATCCAAAACAGTGCACAGTTATTTTTGCAAAAATCAATCTTCTCATATCCAAGTCCCAGTACCTTGATGTACTGCTTCACCTCATAAAAGGATTTTGGCAGTCCAGCCCCAGGGAGTGCATCGCTGTATGTCTTCGCAACTGCATTGAACGCTTTATTGGTAATCCCCTGGTATGACTTGTCATGAAGTAATTTCACAATTAATTCGAATCTTGACACAACAGAACCAGGGGCCACTAAGCGCTTAGCATCTTCTATCAGGTCATGGAAAAGAGGCTTTTTGTGATAACCATGGGGCTGTTGGCTTGCATATGGATACAGATCCCGTAACAAATTAGCAGTAGCCTCATCCTGGACGAGATCTTCAGGCTGATAACCATCAGAATAAAGAGGATCAATAATGTCAGGCTGATCATAGTGTTCACCATGGTTAATCCACCTGATATATGTCTGGTCCATCCCATAAACGAATAAATGATCTGAGACTACATGTTGAGGCTTGGACCCAATATTCAAACATACGCGGCATGGACAAATCACTTCCTTTGTCTTGTCGCCGTCAGTAAAATCACTAACGTGCTTCATGAAGTCTTCAATACCACTCAAATATGTTGGTGTGGTTAATGAGTCAAATAATATCCAAGTTCTGTCCATCTGTTGAGGAGATAGATGGTCAGAGAAGCGATAAGCTATTTCAACAAACAGGTCACCTACGAATGTAAGCAAGCATACCTGAGCAAACAGGTCGAATATAAAACTATAAATGCTACATTATTTGAGCCGATTTCAGCAAACAAACTGAGTGCAAAACTACGGCTACCTAGCGAACAGATTTTTTTAGGCTGACCACTGGGTTTCCCCACTTATTATTTTTTTATTAATAAAAAGAGGGAAATATGTACAAAAGTTGCTGGAGAGCAGCAACTAAAAGGATCATAGATCCCAAGCAGCAAAATATATATATAATGTTCTACCCATGATATGATTTCCTCTTTGCCTTATGAACAAGGAGAGCAATTTCATCCTTGAATCTCTTGTGCCATCTATAAATGCTTGGGGGGGAGGGGCGAACAGATCTATCGAAAGCAATACAATACCAACACATTCTTTCTTCTTTTTTGCCGTAATTCCGCCGATCTATTAGCAGTGCAAAGAAGCCAAAAGTAATAAGATTACATACAGGTTCATAGACCACCAGGGCCGTACCTGAGAATACGGAGGGCCTGAGCAAAACAAGAAATAGAGGCCCTCAACATGATCATTGGCAACTAAAATGATTTTATATATACTACTCACTCCATTTCAATAAACAATGCACCCTTGTTTTTCGTATTTTATCTTCGAAAAAATATTAATCTATATCTCTCTATTTAAAAATGATGTTTCAATTTTATGTAGATATACATGTATTTAGATGAGTTTAGTTTGCAGATACATGCAAGTTTTGATGAAGTTGAAACATATTTTTCAGGATGAAGTATATAAAAAAATTGATATAAAACTGGTATCATTAGAAAGTATTTTCCAACACGATTCTAACAATGCTGCTTATGTATTATATGATCGTGATATTGTTGTCCTATTTATTTGGTCAAGGTTCACATTGAAATGTGGTAAAATAAATTAAAAGAAGTGCATCGTGTGAAAAGGCAATCTAAGAATTCAAAAGTGCTAATTGTTAGTCGAAACATGACATCATTGAGACAAAATATTAATATTCATTGGAAGACTAACTGAATTAGCTGCACTCGCGATGAAAGAGAAAGAGAAGATACGGGTAAGAGCAAGTACAATAAGGTACAGTCTTTTTTTTGTTTGTTTGGGTTGCTCATCAAGCTTATCGCTCGATACAATAAGGTACAGTCAGCGGGAGTGGTGTTTGGAACATGGGTGCATAGTGGGTGGTATCATAGAGTACTATCATAGATATGCTATATTTATTATAGTGGAGTATTGAGGGAAAATCGGCTAAATCAATTTGAAGAAAATCGACAAAGTCAAATTAGAGGAAATTCTTCATCGATGATCAGATTTCTTACATAGAAGAGCTGATTGCCCTCAAAAGGAAGAATCTATCCATCTTCATTGATTTAAAAGGGGATTTCTTACAAGGAGAAGCTGATTGCTCAACAAAAGGGGAACAGATTGCTACGGCTAGTCTTATGCTAGTAAATCCCTACTCTAAGGGCTGTTGCCGTCTTCGTCGTCGCTGGGGTAGCTGCCGTCATTGCTACTGTCGACGAATTCCTCGTCGCTGCTACTGTGACCTTCAGCGGAGGCCTCTTCCTCTTCATCATCATCCTCCTCATCGGACCAGGCCCAGCCACGGATGCGCTTTGGTGGCGGTTCATCGGAGGAGGTGTCGTCCTCTGGTTCCTTCTTCGTGTCGGAGGAGATGTCTTCGTCTTCGTCGTCCTCTTCTTCTTCTTCTTCTTCTTTGGTGGAGGAAGTGAATTTACCCCGGAAGAGAGGGTCGTCGTCGTCGCTCTCCGCCTCCAGTTCTCCGTCAATCAGGAATCGGAGGTCATCTTCCCCGTCAGTCAGGGGCATGTCGCCATCCGACCAGACGAGGTCCTCGGGTCGACCCTCTGGTACGAAGTCGAAGTCGAACTCTTGCTCGTCCCAATGCTTGGGAGCGCGCCTATTGTACGCTTCCATCTGGCTGACCTCTGGCTCCAGCTCACTCGAGGAAAAGGATTGGGAGGAGGAAGAGGAAGACATGGTTACAGAGGAGGAGGGTTTTTGGGCCGATGGCTGGTTTGAAGCAGGAGGATGAAGAAGTGAACTGTTCGATGCGGTTAAATAAAAAGAGACATGTGGTGGTCATGTGGCAAATAATAGACACTTTTAAGAAAAGTGTGGCAAATCATAAAATATTCAAAACTGTCAAATCGTGCAGAGAAGTTGAGAAGGCAAGGCGTCATGATGAAGAATACTGCGACGGTTCTGCTCTGCCACGACATGACCCCTCGAAGGAAAAACAGATGGTTTTGATATTATCATTACCAAAACCAGGGGGGCATGTGTTATCACCGGATTTTGGCCAAATCAATCGGATGTCTAATCAATCGGTTACATGCACTAGCTCAGTGTTCGCATGGCTGCACCGCCACATGTATTAGCACCGCATGTATACATATACATCACTCATCTTGATTAATTGCTCAGCTCATTAAACTATCAAAGATCTTGCACGGCTTGGACGCAGGGTATGCCGTGGCATATACGGCATACCCTGTAGATCCGCCACCGCAAACAAGGAGAGCCATTTCATCCTTGAATCTCTTGCGGCTTCTGTAAAAGCTTGGGGGCGAACAGATCAATCGAAAGCAATATAATACCAACAAATTCTTTCTTCTTTTTGGCCGTAAATCCACCGATGTATTAGCAGTGCAAAGAACCCAGAAGTAATAAGATTACAAACAGGTCCATAGAGGACTGGCACCAAGCGACGACTACAGACATTGGGCAATGGTGAGCAGTACAGTGTACAGTACGAACGAATTCGAGCAAATAGGTAAAGCGGAAAACAATGTCAAACAAACACATCGAGAGGAAAACAATATCAACCGATCGATTCGAACGAACTAACGAACTTATAAGGGCTGGGCGACGGCGACTGACTTCGATTGAGCTATAATGAATCGTACTTGCCCAGGCCTGAAGATAGCATGCATACCGTGAGGATCTACCAGCTGACCGCGCCTGCCGGTGCGGCTGGAGAAGAACGGCGCCACCAGCAGTCGCCGGCTGACGCGGCTGATAGACAGCGTGGGGAAGTTTTGGTGCGCGGCCTGGTTCACCGAGGGTGTGTCTAGAGAAGAACAGGGCGCCGAAGGAGGTGTCTAGAGAAGAACAAGGTGGGCTGGGTGCTGAGTTAAAGGCGAGCGTTCGAAATATTGGGCGCGCGTTCGAAAGTTTAGGTGCGCGAGGGAGGTGTCTGCTGTGCTGAGTTAAAGGCGAGCGTTCGAAATTTCCCCGTCCTCTTCTTTTTTGGGCTAATCTATCTATACCTCTATTCTATCTACATGTTTTTTATTTTTTTTCTATTCTATACATGAGTTTTTGAAATTGAATTTTTTCACTCTGTCAGCGTTCCGGCCAATGCTCATTTGAAGTAATTGAAGCTGTTGATTTGCAGCTTAGAGGTGCTATCTACCGCTCATCATACAAGGACTCTTCAGATCTAAACGGCTGTGAATGCACGGATTCGTCACCCATCCTTCCCTTGGACTGGCGATGCTGAAAGCCTGAAACACTGGAACCCTCTAGATACTTCGGGATACCTCACTGCCCCACATTATTAGACAGGCCTTTTCCGACACGGGAAGTCAAAAGTTGGGGGCTCCATGCAGTACATATGAATACTCGCTAGCTGCATGGTCTAGAAGCAGACTAGAGTAAATCATCAATTCGTCAAATCAATTGGTGTATAATTTTTTTTAGGAGCTAAGACGCCTGCATGAACCATTTTATCAACTTGAATGCTTACTACATGACATAAGAAGACTATGTACTTTGGTTTTTCATTTTTCTGATTTTTTAAATTTTGTGCCCACTTGAATCTTGGTCAAATCCTAGGTTTGACCAAGATTAAACAAGTTTAAAACATGAAAATGAAAAGGTAATCATGGATCCTTCTTAGTCACTCTAAAATGAAGCTTTTGGGATGTTCTTGAAATTTCCATGTTTGAAACCCAAAACGACTTCTCTTCATGCTTGACTTCATAAGACAGAGTTTAGGGGTTAGGGGGTAGATACATGATTTGTCTAGTTTGCATATGTCTAGACCTTTTTTGTCAACTTTAATGCTTACTATATGACATAAGAAGATTATGTGCTTTGGTTTTTCATTTTTCTATTTTTTTTGAATTTTATGCCCATATATTTGAATCTTTGTCAAATCCTAGGTTTGACCAGGATTTAAACAAGTTTAAAACATGAAAATGAAAAGGTAAGCCTGGATCCTTCTTAGTCACTCTAAAATGAAGCTTTTGGGAGGTTCTTGAAATTTCCATGTTTGAAACCCAAAACTCAAGCTAGTTGATAAACAAAGTCTAGACATATTCAAACCAGAAAAATCATGTATCTACCCCTAACCCTAAACTTTGTCTTAATTATGAAGTCAAGCACGAAGAGAAGTCGTTTTGGGTTTCAAACATGGACATTTCAAAAACCCTCCCAAAAGCATTGTGGTGTGACGTACTAAGAAGGATACATGCTTACATTTTCAACAACCCCCCTAAAAGCTTCATTATAGAGTGACTAAGAAGGATCCAGTCTGGCGGGCTTACCTTTTATTTTCTTGTTTTAAACTTGTTCAAATCTCGGTCAAACCTAGGATTTGACCAAGATTCAAAATGTGCATCAAAATTTAAAAAAAATAAAAACCAAATTAAAGCACATAGTGTTCTTATGTCATATAGTAAGCATTAAAGTTGATAAACAAGGTCTAGACACATATTCAAACAAGACAAATCATGTATCTATACCCCTAACCCCTAAACTCTATCTTATGAAGTCAACAACATGAAGAGAAGTGGTTTTGGGTTTCAAACATGGAAATTTCAAAAACCTCCCAAAAGCTTCATTTTAGAGTGACTAATATATATAAGAAGGATCCATGCCTGCTTACCACCTTTTCATTTTCATATTTTAAACTTGTTTAAATCCGTGTCAAATTAAACCAAGGATTTGACCAAAAGATTCAAATGGGCATAAAATTTTAAAAAAATCAGAAAAATGAAAAACAAAAGCATATAGTCTTCTTATGTCATATAGTAAGCATTCAAGTTGATAAACAAGGTTTGGACATGCATATTCAAACCTAGGCAAATCATGTATCTATCCCCTAGCCCCTAAACTCTATCTTATGAAGTCAAGCATGAAGAGAAGTGGTTTTGGGTTTCAAACATGAAAATTTCAAGAACATCCCAAAAACTTCATTTTAGAGTGACTAAGAAAGGATACAGGCTTCCCCTTTTCATTTTCATGTTTTATACTTGTTTAAATCTTGGTCAAACCTAGGATTTGACAAAGATTCAAATGTGCATCAAAATAAAAAATCAGAAAAATTAAAAACCAAAGCACATAGTTTTCTTATGTCATATAGTTAGCATTAAAGTTGATATAAACAAGGTCTAGATATATTCAAACAAGAAAAATCATGTATCTACCCCTAACCCTAAACTCTGTCTTATGTAGTCAAGCATGAAGAAAAGTGGTTTTGGGTTTCAAACTTGGAAATTTCAAGAACCCCCCAAAAGCTTCATTTTAGAGTGACTAAAGGATCCAGGTTGGGCTTACCTTTTATTTTCATGTTTTAAAATTGTTCAAATCTTGGTCAAACCGTACCTAAGATTTGATCAAGATTCAAATGGGCATAAAATTTCAAAAAAAATGAAAAACCAAAGCATATAGCCTTCTTATGTCATATAGTAAGCACTCAAGTTGGTAAACAAGGTCTAGACATATTCAAACCAGAAAAATCATGTTTCTACCCCTAGCCCTAAACTTTGTCTTATGAAGTCAAGCACGAAGAGAAGTCGTTTTGGATTTCAAACATGGAAATTTCAAAAACCTTCCCAAAAGCTTCATTTTGGAGTGACTAAGAAGGATACAGGCTTACCTTTTCATTTTCATGTTTTAAACTTGTTTAAATATTGGTTAAGCCTAGGATTTGACCAAGATCAAATGGGCATAAAAATTCAGAAAAAATCAAAAAAAAATGAAAACCAAAGCACATAGTATTATTATGTCATATAGTAAGCATTATATTCAAGTTGATAAACAAGGTCTAAACAACAAACTAGACAAATCATGTATCTACCCCCTAACCCTAAACTCTGTCTTATGAAGTCAAGCATGAAGAGAAGTGGTTTTGGGTTTGAAACATGGAAATTTCAAAAAACTCCCAAAAGCTTCTCATTTTTGAGTGACTAAGAAGGATTCAGGCTTACCTTTTCATTTTCATGTTTTAAACTTGTTCAAATCTTGGTCAAACTTAGGATTTGACCAAGATTCAAATGGGCATAAAAATTGGGAGGAAGGGTATGAATTACAATTCAAAAAAACAAGGTAACTTAAATACTTGGATGCCCCAAAGATGTGTGGAAGCCCAGAACAATGGCAAAACATGTGCGCACGCTGCATCCAATTCAAGTAGAACACATAGTAGGCATCGATAGTTTGACCTAAATTTGAAATCAAAGAGAAGGTGGTTAGAAAAAATCGAAATTGGCAAAGCAAAGCATGAAATCATAAATTTGTGATGCACTATAGCTATGAAAAGTATCAAACAATGCATACCAAAATGATTTTTTAGAGGAATACTAGTTCAACTTATTTTAATTTTATATTAGTAGCCCAAAATCGAACTAGTAGTTGGATATTTTTGAACTTGATCTGTAGTAGTGGGCAAAACCCTAGTTTAACCTATTTAATCATAGATTCGTAGGTCGATTTTTCTACTTTTTTATTATTACTATGCAGCACATGTGTGTTTGCCCGTCGAGTGAAACTCGGAGGAAGAGGGATCACTCGGAAGGAGAGAAGAAGGGAGAGAATTATGGTGTCTCCCCTTTTTCGGGTGATGATGTTGACTTTTGTGCAGGGTTTGTCAGTGAGCAGGAGGTGCGAGCGAGCGAGCGAGCGAGCGAGTCGAGCGAGGCCGAGAATGAGAGAGATTTGTTTTTTTTTTTGAGAGGGACGACCGAAGGATCCAGAAGGACCCATGATGCGCGTAGATGTACACGTCCGTTGGGAACCCCAAGAGGAAGGTATGATGCGCACAGTGGCAAGTTTTCCCTCAGTATGAAACCAAGGTTTAATCGAACAGTAGAAAGAAGCACGTTGAAGGTTGATGGTCGCGAAATGTGATGCGGCGCAACACCAGGGATTCCGGCGCCAACTAGGAACCTGCACAACACAACCAAAGTACTTTGCCCCAACGAAACAGTGAGGTTGTCAATCTCACCGGCTGTAACAAAGGATTAAACGTATCGAGTGGAAGATGTTTGCAAAGAAAACAGTAAAACAAGTAGATTGTATGCTATGGAAAGAATAGGACCGGGGTCCACAGTTCACTAGAGGTGTCTCTCCCATAAGATAAAAGCATGTTGGGTGAACAAATTACAGTCGGGCAATTGACAAATAGAGAAAGGCATAACAATGCATATACATGACATGATAAATATAGTGAGATTTAATTGGGCATTACGACAAAGTACATAGACCGCCATCCAACTGCATCTATGCCTAAAAAGTCCACCTTCAGGTTATCGTCCGAACCCCCTCCAGTATTAAGTTGCAAAGCAACAGACAATTGCATTAAGTATTGTGCGTAATGTAATCAATAACTACATCCTTAGACATAGCATCAATGTTTTATCCCTAGTGGCAACAGCACATCACAACCTTAGAACTTTCTGTCACTGTCCCAGGTATCAATGAAGGCATGAACCCACTATCGAGCATAATTACTCCCTCTTGGAGTTAAGAGTAAAAACTTGGCCAGAGCCTCTACTAATAACGGAGAGCATGCAAGATCATAAACAACACATGAACAATAGATTGATAATCACCATAATCATAGTACTCTCTATCCATCGGATCCCGACAAACACAACATATAGAATTACATATAGATGATCTTGATCATGTTAGGCAGCTCACAAGATCTAACAATGAAGCACAACAAGGAGAAGACGACCATCTAGCTACTGCTATGGACCCATGGTCCAGGGGTGAACTACTCACTCATCACTCCGGAGGCGATCATGGCGATGAAGAGTCCTCCGGGAGATGAATCCCCTCTCCGGCAGGGTGCCGGAGGCGATCTCCGAATCCCCCGAGATGGGATTCGCGGCGGCGGCGTCTCGTAAGGTTTTCCGTATCGTGGCTCTCGGCTGGGGGTTTCGCGACGGGAGCTTTAAGTAGGCGGAAGGTCAACGCGAGGGGCCACACGAGGGGCCCAGGGGATAGGTCGGCGCGGCCAGGGCCTGGGCCGCGCCGGCCACCCCCTGGCTGCCTCGTGGCCCCACTTCGTTAGGTCTTCGGTCTTCTGGAAGCTTCGTGCAAAAATAGGACCCTGGGCGAAAGTTTCGTCCAATTCCGAGAATATTTCTTTACTAGGATTTCTGAAACCGAAAACAGCAACTGGCTCTTCGGCATCTTGTTAATAGGTTAGTTCCAGAAAATGCATAAATATGACATATAATGTGCATAAAACATGTAGGTATCATCAATAAAGTAGCATGGAACATAAGAAATTATCGATACGTTGGAGACGTATCAGCATCCCAAGCTTAGTTCTGCTCGTCCCGAGCAGGTAAAACGATAACAAAGATAATTTCTGAAGTGACATGCCATCATAATCTTGATCATACTATTTGTAAACATATGTAATGAATGCAGCGATCAAAGCAAAGGTAATGACATGAGTAAACAACTGAATCATATAGCAAAGACTTTTCATGAATAGTACTTCAAGACAAGCATCAATAAGTCTTGCATAAGAGTTAACTCATAAAGCAATAAATCAAAGTAAAGGTGTTGAAGCAACACATAAGAAGATTAAGTTTCAGCGGTTGCTTTCAACTTGTAACATGTATATCTCATGGATATTGTCAACATAAAGTAATATAATAAGTGCAATATGCAAGTATGTAGGAATCAATGCACAGTTCACACAAGTGTTTGCTTCTTAAGGTGGAAGGAGATAGGTAAACTGACTCAACAATAAAAGTAAAAGAATGGTCCTTCAAGAGGAAAGCATCGATTGCTGTATTTGTGCTAGAGCTTTTATTTTGAAAACATGAAACAATTTTGTCAACGGTAGTAATAAAGCATATGAGTTATGAAAATTATATCTTACAAGTTGCAAGCCTCACGCATAGTATACTAATAGTGCCCGCACCTCGTCCTACTTAACTTGGACTACCGGGTCTTCGCATGCCATGTTTCAACCAAGTGTCACAAAGGGGTACCTCCATGCCGCCTGTACAAAGGTCCAAGGAGAATGCTCGCATTTCGGATTTCTCGCTTTTGATTATTCTCAACTTAGACATCCATACCGGGACAACATGGACAACAGATAATGGACTCCTCTTTAATGCATAAGCATGTAGCAAAGTTATTATTCTCATATGAGATTGAGGATATATGTCCAAAACTGAAACTTCCACCATGATTCATGGCTTTAGTTAGCGGCCCAATGTTCTTCTCTAACAATTTTGCATGCTCCAACCACTAAAATGATAGACCTTCAGACAAGACGGACATGCATAGCAACTCACATGATATTCAACAATAGTTGATGGCGTTCCCCAGAAACATGGTTATCGCACAACAGGCAACTTAATAAAATATAAAGTGCATAAGTACATATTCAATACTACGATAGTTTTTAAGGCTATTTTGTCCCATGAGCTATATATTGCAAAGGTGAATGATGGAATTTTAAAGGTAGCACTCAAGCAATTTACTTTGGAATGGCGGAGAAATACCATGTAGTAGGTAGGTATGGTGGACACAAATGGCATAGTAGTTGGCTCAAGGATTTTGGATGCATGAGAAGTATTCCCTCTCGATACAAGGTTTAGGCTAGCAAGGTTATTTGAAGCAAACTCAAGGATGAACAAGTGCAGCAAAACTCACATAAAAGACATATTGTAAACATTATAAGACTCTACACTGTCTTCCTTGTTGTTCAAAACTCAATACTAGATATTATCTAGACCTTAGAGAAACCAAATATGCAAATCAAATTTTAGCAAGCTCTATGTATTTCTTCATTAATGGGTGCAAAGCATATGATGCAAGAGCTTAAACATGAGCACAACAATTGCCAAGTATCACATTATCCAAGACATTTTTAGAATTACTACATGTAGCATTTTCCAATTCCAACCATATAACAAATTAACGAAGAAGAAACTTCGCCTTGAACATTATGAGTAAAGCCTAAGGACACATGTGTCCATATGCAACAGCGGAGCGTGTCTCTCTCCCACAAAGTGAATGCTAGGATCCATCTTATTCAAACAAAAACAAAAACGAAAACAAACCGACGCTCCAAGTAAAGAACACCAGATGTGACTGAATAAAAATATAGTTTCAGGGGAGGAACCTGATGATGTTGTCGATGAAGAAGGGGATGCCTTGGGCATCCCCAAGCTTAGACGCTTGAGTCTTCTTAAAATATGCAGGGATGAACCACGGGGGCATCCCCAAGCTTAGAGCTTTCACTCCTCTTGATCTTAGTATATCATTCTCCTCTCTTGACCCTTGAAAACTTCCTTCACACCAAACTTCAAGCAAACTCATTAGAGGGTTAGTGCATCATTAATAATTCACACATTCAGAGGTGACACAATCATTCTTTTCACTTCTGGACATTGCATAATGCTACTGGACATTAATGGATCAAAGAAATAAATCCAACATAGCAAAAGAGGCAATGCGAAATAAAAGGCAGAATCTGTCAAAAACAGAACAGTCCGTAAAGACGAATTTATAAATGGCACCAGACTTGCTCAAATGGAAAAACTCAAAACTAATGAAAGTTGCGTACATATCTGAGGATCACGCTCGTAAATTGGCAGATTTTTTCGAATTTTCTACAGGGAATTATGCCCAGATTCGTGACAGACAGCAATGCTGTTTCTGCGCAGCGATCCCAAATATAACATCAACTTTGACATAGAAACTTTACTTGGCACAAAAACTTGATAAGGAGAGGTTGCTACAGTAGTAAACAACTTCCAAGACTCAATAAAACAAAAAATTGCTGTAGGTAAAAACATGGGTTGTCTCCCATAAGCGCTTTTCTTTAACGCCTTTCAGCTAGGCGCAGAAAGTGCAAATCAAGTAACATCGAGAGTAGAAGCATCAACATCATTACCAGGGGTGTTGGGAGTTTTCTCAACAATGCATTGTATCTGGTCTATATAAGTAACTCCTCTCTCATTGCTCCTAGGCTTACTATTCTCATCAAACAAATTTTCAGGAACAAGCCAAGCATAGTTATTTTCCAAAGCTTCATGCATCCCTAGTAGTTTACTAGGTATTGGCGCTTTAATTTCTCTACCATCATTAACATTATTAGTATACTTAATTCTATCCATATCCATCTTTTCAAGTATTTGTTTAAAATTAGGAAAGAAACCAAGCCTCTTATGCTTAATAAAAACTTTTCTAGCTTCTTTAACTATATCCTCAAATTCTCTAACAAGGACTTTTAAAACAAAATTTCTCTTTTCCCCCATCTCCATATCCGAAAGTGTAAGAAACATATGTTGTATTATGGGATTGAGATTAACAAATCTAGTTTCTAACATGTGTATCAAACAGGCAGAAGCACTTTCATAAGTAGGAGCAGTTTTTAATAATGGTATATCTTCAAAATCTTCATCCATACTAACATGGGTGAAAAATTCTTCTATATTATCTCTTCCAATGATACACCCTCGTCCTACCGGTATCTCTTCCAAAGTAAACTTAGGATTAAGCATGATGAAATAAGCAAAAAGTAAACTAGGCAAATAAAGTAAAGACAAGTAACTAATTTTTTTGTGTTTTTGATATAGAGAGCAAGACAGTAAATAAAGTAAAACTAGCAACTAATTTTTTTGTGTTTTGATTTAGTGCAGCAAACAAAGTAGTAAATAAAATAAAGCAAGACAAAAACAAAGTAAAGAGATTGAGAAGTGGAGACTCCCCTTGCAGCGTGTCTTGATCTCCCCGGCAACGGCGCCAGAAAAAGTGCTTGATGCGCGTAGATGTACACGTCCGTTGGGAACCCCAAGAGGAAGGTATGATGCGCACAGTGGCAAGTTTTCCCTCAGTATGAAACCAAGGTTTAATCGAACCAGTAGGAGCCAAGAAGCACGTTGAAGGTTGATGGTCGCGAAATGTGATGCGGCGCAACACCAGGGATTCCGGCGCCAACTAGGAACCTGCACAACACAACCAAAGTACTTTGCCCCAACGAAACAGTGAGGTTGTCAATCTCACCGGCTTGCTGTAACAAAGGATTAAACGTATCGAGTGGAAGATGTTTGCAAAGAAAACAGTAAAACAAGTAGATTGTATGCTATGGAAAGAATAGGACCGGGGTCCACAGTTCACTAGAGGTGTCTCTCCCATAAGATAAAAGCATGTTGGGTGAACAAATTACAGTCGGGCAATTGACAAATAGAGAAAGGCATAACAATGCATATACATGACATGATAAATATAGTGAGATTTAATTGGGCATTACGACAAAGTACATAGACCGCCATCCAACTGCATCTATGCCTAAAAAGTCCACCTTCAGGTTATCGTCCGAACCCCCTCCAGTATTAAGTTGCAAAGCAACAGACAATTGCATTAAGTATTGTGCGTAATGTAATCAATAACTACATCCTTAGACATAGCATCAATGTTTTATCCCTAGTGGCAACAGCACATCACAACCTTAGAACTTTCTGTCACTGTCCCAGGTATCAATGAAGGCATGAACCCACTATCGAGCATAATTACTCCCTCTTGGAGTTAAGAGTAAAAACTTGGCCAGAGCCTCTACTAATAACGGAGAGCATGCAAGATCATAAACAACACATGAACAATAGATTGATAATCACCATAATCATAGTACTCTCTATCCATCGGATCCCGACAAACACAACATATAGAATTACATATAGATGATCTTGATCATGTTAGGCAGCTCACAAGATCTAACAATGAAGCACAACAAGGAGAAGACGACCATCTAGCTACTGCTATGGACCCATGGTCCAGGGGTGAACTACTCACTCATCACTCCGGAGGCGATCATGGCGATGAAGAGTCCTCCGGGAGATGAATCCCCTCTCCGGCAGGGTGCCGGAATCTCCTGAATCCCCCGAGATGGGATTCGCGGCGGCGGCGTCTCTGTAAGGTTTTCCGTATCGTGGCTCTCGGTACTGGGGGTTTCGCGACGGGAGCTTTAAGTAGGCGGAAGGTCAACGCGAGGGGCCACACGAGGGGCCCAGGGGATAGGTCGGCGCGGCCAGGGCTTGGGCCGCGCCGGCCACCCCCCTGGCTGCCTCGTGGCCCCACTTCGTTAGGTCTTCGGTCTTCTGGAAGCTTCGTGCAAAAATAGGACCCTGGGCGAAAGTTTCGTCCAATTCCGAGAATATTTCTTTACTAGGATTTCTGAAACCAAAAACAGCAGAAAACAGCAACTGGCTCTTCGGCATCTTGTTAATAGGTTAGTTCCAGAAAATGCATAAATATGACATATAATGTGCATAAAACATGTAGGTATCATCAATAAAGTAGCATGGAACATAAGAAATTATCGATACGTTGGAGAAGTATCAACCCACATACTTCCAATACGCATCCTGATGCGTCTTTTCTTGACAAAGAAAATGGCTGGGAGTTTGCGTACCTATTGCACGTGACTTGTGCTCACTGAAGTGTGGGACCTCACGCATGGGCACCACACGTAAGTGACAGACCTGTTGATGTAAAAACTCGGTTGATTATTATACTACTACATTTATACAAAGTTTCCTATGGATTCAAGGGTACGAAAGCCAAGTTAAATCATTTACATGACATTATTTTTTCCATGAAGCCAAGTTAACTCATTTATCAATTGGTACATTTTGGAGTGACTAAGAAGGATCCAGGCTTACCTTTTCATTTTCATGTTTTAAACATGTTTAAATCTTGGTCAAACCTATGACTTGACCAAGATTCAAATGGGCATAAAAATTCAAAAAAAAGAAAAACAAAAGCACACCGTCTTCCTATGTCATATATCAAGGTGATAAACAAGGTCTGACATATTCAAACCACAAAAATCATGTATCTACCCCCTAACCCTAAACAAGGATCCAGGCTTACCCTTTTCATTTTCATGTTTTTAAACTTGTTCAAATCTTGGTCAAACTTAGGATTTGACGAAGATTCAAATGGGCGTAAAAATACTTAGAAAAATCATGTACGTATCTACCCCAAACCCTAAACTCTATCTTACGAAGCCAAGCATGAAGAGAAGTGGTTTTGGGTTTCAAACATGGAAATTTCAAAAACCTCAAACTATAGGCCGGGTTAGCATCTAGTGCAGTATGTGTGAGAATGTATGCACTATGTGTGCTATAACTTGTGTGTCTTTCAAATTTGAACCAAATTTGAATAAGTTTGAAATATTTGAAATGGGGCTTTTGGCTTAAACATTTGAAACCCAAAACGACTTCTCCTCATGCTAGACTTCATAAGACCGAGTTTAGGGTTAGGGGGTAGATACATGATTTGTCTGGTTTGAATATGTCTAAACCTTGTTTATCAACTTGAATGCTTACTATATGACATAAGAAGACCATGTGCTTTTGTTTTTCATTTTTCTATTTTTTTAAGAATTTTATGCACATTTGATTCTGGTCAAATCCTAGGTTCAACCAAGATTTAAACAAGTTTCAAGCATGAAAATGAAAACGTAAGCCAAGATCCTTCTTAATTAGTCACTCTAAAATATATGAAGCTTTTGGGACGTACTTGAAATTTCCATGTTTGAAACCCAAAACCAATTCTCTTCATGATTGACTTCATAAGACAGAGTTTAGGGTTAGGGGTAGATATACACATGATTTTTCTGGTTTGAATATGTCTAGACCTAGCTTGTTTATCAACTTGAGTGTTTACTATATGACATAATTAAGAAGGCTATGTGCTTTGGTTTTTCATTCTTTAGATTTTTTGTCTGAATTTTTATGCCCATTTGAATCTTGGTCAAATCCTAGCTAGGTTTGACCAAGATTTAAATAAGTTTAAAACATGGAAATGAAAAGGTAAGCATCGATCCTTCTTAGTCGCTCTAAAATGAAGCTGAATTTTGGGAGGTTTTTGAAATTTCCATGTTTGAAACCCAAAACCACTTCTCTTCATGCTTGACTTCATAAGACGAAGTTTAGGGTCGATAGGGGGTAGATACATGATTTGTCTTGTTTGAATATGTCTAGACCTTGTTTATCAACTTGAATGCTTACTTTATGACTTATAAGAGGACTATGTGCATTGGTATTTCATTTTTTGATTTTTATGCCCATTTGAGAATCTTGGTAAAATCCTAGGTTTGTTGAGCAAGATTTAAACAAGTTTAACATGTGAAAATGATAAGGTAATTAAGTCTGGATCTTTCTCTTAGTAACTCTAAAATGAAGCTTTTGGGAGGTTCTTGAATTTACCATGTTTGAAACCCAAAACCACCGTACTTCTGTTCATGCTTGACTTCATAAGACAGAGTTTAGGGTTAGGGGTAGATACATGATTTTTCTGGTTTGAATATGTCTAGACCATGTTTATCAATTTGAATGCTTACTATATGACATAAGAAGGCTATGTGCTTTTGTTTTTCATTCTTTCGATTTTTTTCTGAATTGTTATGCCCATTTGAATCTTGGTCAAATCCTAGGTTCGACCAAGATTTAAACAAGTTTAAAACATGACAATGAAAAGGTAATTAATCATGGATCCTTCTTAATTAACCAGCCGGTCTAATTAAAATGAAGCTTTTTGGGAGGTTTTTGAAATTTCCATGTTTGAAACCCAAAACCACACTTCTCTGCTTCATGCTTGACTTCATATATAATTAAGACAAAGTTTAGGGTTAGGGGGTACATGATTTGTCTGGTTTGAATATGTCTAGACCTTGTTTATGAACTTTTGAATGCTTACTATATGACATAAGAAGAATATGTGCTTTGGTTTTTTATTTTATCTATTTTTTTATTTTATGCCCATTTGAATATTGGTCAAATCCTAGGTTTGACCAAGATTTAAACAAGTTTAAAACATGAAAATGAAAAGGTAAGCCTGGATCCTTCTTAACTAGTCACTCTAAAACGAAGCTTTAATTTTGGGAGGTTTTTGAAATTTCCATGTTTGAAACCAAAAACCACTTCTCTTCATGCTTGACTTCATAAGACAGAGTTATTTATGGTTTTGGAGGGGTAGATACATGATTTGTCTTATTTGAATATGTCTAGCTAGACCTTGTTTATCAACTTTTGAATGCTTACTATATATATGTATGTGACATAAGAAAACTATGTGCTTTGGTTTTTCATTTTTCTGATTTTTTTGGAATTTTGATGCACATTTGAATCTTGGTCAAATCCTAGGTTTGACCAAGATTTAAACAAGTATAGATCATGAAAATGAAAATGGAAGCCTGTATCCTTCTTAGTCACCCTAAAATGAAGTTTTTGGGAGGTTTTTGAAATTTCCATGTTTGAAACCCAAAACCACTTATCTTCATGCTTGACTTCGTCATAAGACAGAGTTTAGGGGTTAGGGGGTAGATACATGATTTGTCTAGCTAGTTTGAATATGTCCAGACCTTGTTTATCAACTTTAATGCTTACTATATGACATATAAGAAGACTATGTGCGCTTTGGTTTTTCATTTTTTTTTTGAATTTTCTGCCAATTTTGTTTGACCAAGATTTAGACAAGTTTTACACGTGAAAACGAATAAGTAAGCCTGGATCCTTCTTAGTCACTCCAAAATGTACCAATTGATAGGTGCGTTAACTTTGCTTCATGGAAAAAATAATGTCATGTAAATGAGTTAACTTGGATTTCCTACCCTTGAATCCATAGGAAACTTTGTTCTAATGCACTATAATAATCAACCGAGTTTTTACACCAACAGGTCTGTCACTTACGTGTGGTGCCCATGCGTGAGGTCCCACACTTCAGTGAGCACAAGTCACGTGCAATAGGTACGCAAACTCCCAGACATTTTCTTTGTCAAGAGAAGACGCATCAGGATGCGTATTGGAAGTCTGTGGGTCCTTCTGGATCCTTCGGTCGTCCCTCTCAAAAAAAAAAACAAATCTCTCTCATTCTCGGCCTCGCTCGACTCGCTCGCTCGCTCGCTCCTCCTGCTCACTGACAAACCCTGCACAAAAGTCAACATCATCACCCGAAAAAGGGGAGACACCATAATTCTCTCCCTTCTTCTCTCCTTCCGAGTGATCCCTCTTCCTCCGAGTTTCACTCGACGGGCAAACACACATGTGCTGCATAGTAATAATAAAAAGGTAGAAAAATCGACCTACGAATCTATAATTAAATAGGTTAAACTAGGGCTTTGCCCAGTACTACAGATCAAGGTTCAAAAAATCCAACTACGGGGTTCGAACAACCCCATTTCTAATCCAAGATTTTTTTCGACCTCATCCAATGGCCTCAAACTATAGGCCGGGTTAGCATCTAGTGCAGTATGTGTGAGAATGTATGCACTATGTGTGCTATAACTTGTGTGTCTTTCAAATTTGAATAAGTTTGAAATATTTGAAATGGGGCTTTTGGCTTAAACGTTTGAAACCCAAAACGACTTCTCCTCATGCTAGACTTCATAAGACCGAGTTTAGGGTTAGGGGGTAGATACATGATTTGTCTGGTTTGAATATGTCTAAACCTTGTTTATCAACTTGAATGCTTACTATATGACATAAGAAGACCATGTGCTTTTGTTTTTCATTTTTCTATTTTTTTAAGAATTTTATGCACATTTGATTCTGGTCAAATCCTAGGTTCAACCAAGATTTAAACAAGTTTCAAGCATGAAAATGAAAACGTAAGCCAAGATCCTTCTTAATTAGTCACTCTAAAATATATGAAGCTTTTGGGACGTACTTGAAATTTCCATGTTTGAAACCCAAAACCAATTCTCTTCATGATTGACTTCATAAGACAGAGTTTAGGGTTAGGGGTAGATATACACATGATTTTTCTGGTTTGAATATGTCTAGACCTAGCTTGTTTATCAACTTGAGTGTTTACTATATGACATAATTAAGAAGGCTATGTGCTTTGGTTTTTCATTCTTTAGATTTTTTGTCTGAATTTTTATGCCCATTTGAATCTTGGTCAAATCCTAGCTAGGTTTGACCAAGATTTAAATAAGTTTAAAACATGGAAATGAAAAGGTAAGCATCGATCCTTCTTAGTCGCTCTAAAATGAAGCTGAATTTTGGGAGGTTTTTGAAATTTCCATGTTTGAAACCCAAAACCACTTCTCTTCATGCTTGACTTCATAAGACGAAGTTTAGGGTCGATAGGGGGTACGTAGATACATGATTTGTCTTGTTTGAATATGTCTAGACCTTGTTTATCAACTTGAATGCTTACTTTATGACTTATAAGAGGACTATGTGCATTGGTATTTCATTTTTTGATTTTTATGCCCATTTGAGAATCTTGGTAAAATCCTAGGTTTGTTGAGCAAGATTTAAACAAGTTTAACATGTGAAAATGATAAGGTAATTAAGTCTGGATCTTTCTCTTAGTAACTCTAAAATGAAGCTTTTGGGAGGTTCTTGAATTTACCATGTTTGAAACCCAAAACCACCGTACTTCTGTTCATGCTTGACTTCATAAGACAGAGTTTAGGGTTAGGGGTAGATACATGATTTTTCTGGTTTGAATATGTCTAGACCATGTTTATCAATTTGAATGCTTACTATATGACATAAGAAGGCTATGTGCTTTTGTTTTTCATTCTTTCGATTTTTTTCTGAATTGTTATGCCCATTTGAATCTTGGTCAAATCCTAGGTTCGACCAAGATTTAAACATGTTTAAAACATGACAATGAAAAGGTAATTAATCATGGATCCTTCTTAATTAACCAGCCCGTCTAATTAAAATGAAGCTTTTTGGGAGGTTTTTGAAATTTCCATGTTTGAAACCCAAAACCACACTTCTCTGCTTCATGCTTGACTTCATATATAATTAAGACAAAGTTTAGGGTTAGGGGGTACATGATTTGTCTGGTTTGAATATGTCTAGACCTTGTTCATGAACTTGAATGCTTACTATATGACATAAGAAGACTATGTGCTTTGGTTTTTTATTTTATTTATTTTTTATTTTATGCCCATTTGAATATTGGTCAAATCCTAGGTTTGAACAAGATTTAAACAAGTTTAAAACATGAAAATGAAAAGGTAAGCCTGGATCCTTCTTAACTAGTCACTCTAAAATGAAGCTTTAATTTTGGGAGGTTTTTGAAATTTCCATGTTATTTGAAACCCAAAACCACTTCTCTTCATGCTTGACTTCATAAGACGAAGTTTAGGGTCGATAGGGGGTAGATACATGATTTGTCTGGTTTGAATATGTCTAGACCATGTTTATCAAATCCTAGGTTTGACCAAGATTTAAACAAGTTTAAAACATGAAAATGAAAAGGGAAGCATGTATCCTTCTTAGTCACTCTAAAATGAAGTTTTTGGGCGGTTTTTGAAATTTTCATGTTTGAAACCCAAAACCACTTCTCTTCATGCTTGACTTCATAAGACATAGTTTAGGGGTTAGGGGTAGATACATGATTTGTATGGTTTGAATATGTCTAGACCATGTTTATCAACTTTAATGCTTACTATATAACATAAGAAGACTATGTGCTTTTGTTTTTCATTCTTTCGATTTTTTTCTGAATTGTTATGCCCATTTGAATCTTGGTCAAATCCTAGGTTCGACCAAGATTTAAACAAGTTTAAAACATGACAATGAAAAGGTAATTAATCATGGATCCTTCTTAATTAACCAGCCGGTCTAATTAAAATGAAGCTTTTTGGGAGGTTTTTGAAATTTCCATGTTTGAAACCCAAAACCACACTTCTCTGCTTCATGCTTGACTTCATATATAATTAAGACAAAGTTTAGGGTTAGGGGGTACATGATTTGTCTGGTTTGAATATGTCTAGACCTTGTTTATGAACTTTTGAATGCTTACTATATGACATAAGAAGAATATGTGCTTTGGTTTTTTATTTTATCTATTTTTTTATTTTATGCCCATTTGAATATTGGTCAAATCCTAGGTTTGACCAAGATTTAAACAAGTTTAAAACATGAAAATGAAAAGGTAAGCCTGGATCCTTCTTAACTAGTCACTCTAAAACGAAGCTTTAATTTTGGGAGGTTTTTGAAATTTCCATGTTTGAAACCAAAAACCACTTCTCTTCATGCTTGACTTCATAAGACAGAGTTATTTATGGTTTTAGAGGGGTAGATACATGATTTGTCTTATTTGAATATGTCTAGCTAGACCTTGTTTATCAACTTTTGAATGCTTACTATATATATGTATGTGACATAAGAAAACTATGTGCTTTGGTTTTTCGTTTTTCTGATTTTTTATGGAATTTTGATGCACATTTGAATCTTGGTCAAATCCTAGGTTTGACCAAGATTTAAACAAGTATAGATCATGAAAATGAAAATGGAAGCCTGTATCCTTCTTAGTCACCCTAAAATGAAGTTTTTGGGAGGTTTTTGAAATTTCCATGTTTGAAACCCAAAACCACTTATCTTCATGCTTGACTTCGTCATAAGACAGAGTTTAGGGGTTAGGGGGTAGATACATGATTTGTCTAGCTAGTTTGAATATGTCCAGACCTTGTTTATCAACTTTAATGCTTACTATATGACATATAAGAAGACTATGTGCGCTTTGGTTTTTCATTTTTCTGTTTTTTTTGAATTTTCTGCCAATTTTGTTTGACCAAGATTTAGACAAGTTTTACACGTGAAAACGAATAAGTAAGCCTGGATCCTTCTTAGTCACTCCAAAATGTACCAATTGATAGGTGCGTTAACTTTGCTTCATGGAAAAAATAATGTCATGTAAATGAGTTAACTTGGATTTCCTACCCTTGAATCCATAGGAAACTTTGTTCTAATGCACTATAATAATCAACCGAGTTTTTACACCAACAGGTCTGTCACTTACGTGTGGTGCCCATGCGTGAGGTCCCACACTTCAGTGAGCACAAGTCACGTGCAATAGGTACGCAAACTCCCAGACATTTTCTTTGTCAAGAGAAGACGCATCAGGATGCGTATTGGAAGTCTGTGGGTCCTTCTGGATCCTTCGGTCGTCCCTCTCACAAAAAAAAAACAAATCTCTCTCATTCTCGGCCTCGCTCGACTCGCTCGCTCGCACCTCCTGCTCACTGACAAACCCTGCACAAAAGTCAACATCATCACCCGAAAAAGGGGAGACACCATAATTCTCTCCCTTCTTCTCTCCTTCCGAGTGATCCCTCTTCCTCCGAGTTTCACTCGACGGGCAAACACACATGTGCTGCATAGTAATAATAAAAAGGTAGAAAAATCGACCTACGAATCTATAATTAAATAGGTTAAACTAGGGCTTTGCCCAGTACTACAGATCAAGGTTCAAAAAATCCAACTACGGGGTTCGAACAACCCCATTTCTAATCCAAGATTTTTTTCGACCTCATCCAATGGCCTCAAACTATAGGCCGGGTTAGCATCTAGTGCAGTATGTGTGAGAATGTATGCACTATGTGTGCTATAACTTGTGTGTCTTTCAAATTTGAATAAGTTTGAAATATTTGAAATGGGGCTTTTGGCTTAAACGTTTGAAACCCAAAACGACTTCTCCTCATGCTAGACTTCATAAGACCGAGTTTAGGGTTAGGGGGTAGATACATGATTTGTCTGGTTTGAATATGTCTAAACCTTGTTTATCAACTTGAATGCTTACTATATGACATAAGAAGACCATGTGCTTTTGTTTTTCATTTTTCTATTTTTTTAAGAATTTTATGCACATTTGATTCTGGTCAAATCCTAGGTTCAACCAAGATTTAAACAAGTTTCAAGCATGAAAATGAAAACGTAAGCCAAGATCCTTCTTAATTAGTCACTCTAAAATATATGAAGCTTTTGGGACGTACTTGAAATTTCCATGTTTGAAACCCAAAACCAATTCTCTTCATGATTGACTTCATAAGACAGAGTTTAGGGTTAGGGGTAGATATACACATGATTTTTCTGGTTTGAATATGTCTAGACCTAGCTTGTTTATCAACTTGAGTGTTTACTATATGACATAATTAAGAAGGCTATGTGCTTTGGTTTTTCATTCTTTAGATTTTTTGTCTGAATTTTTATGCCCATTTGAATCTTGGTCAAATCCTAGCTAGGTTTGACCAAGATTTAAATAAGTTTAAAACATGGAAATGAAAAGGTAAGCATCGATCCTTCTTAGTCGCTCTAAAATGAAGCTGAATTTTGGGAGGTTTTTGAAATTTCCATGTTTGAAACCCAAAACCACTTCTCTTCATGCTTGACTTCATAAGACGAAGTTTAGGGTCGATAGGGGGTACGTAGATACATGATTTGTCTTGTTTGAATATGTCTAGACCTTGTTTATCAACTTGAATGCTTACTTTATGACTTATAAGAGGACTATGTGCATTGGTATTTCATTTTTTGATTTTTATGCCCATTTGAGAATCTTGGTAAAATCCTAGGTTTGTTGAGCAAGATTTAAACAAGTTTAACATGTGAAAATGATAAGGTAATTAAGTCTGGATCTTTCTCTTAGTAACTCTAAAATGAAGCTTTTGGGAGGTTCTTGAATTTACCATGTTTGAAACCCAAAACCACCGTACTTCTGTTCATGCTTGACTTCATAAGACAGAGTTTAGGGTTAGGGGTAGATACATGATTTTTCTGGTTTGAATATGTCTAGACCATGTTTATCAATTTGAATGCTTACTATATGACATAAGAAGGCTATGTGCTTTTGTTTTTCATTCTTTCGATTTTTTTCTGAATTGTTATGCCCATTTGAATCTTGGTCAAATCCTAGGTTCGACCAAGATTTAAACATGTTTAAAACATGACAATGAAAAGGTAATTAATCATGGATCCTTCTTAATTAACCAGCCCGTCTAATTAAAATGAAGCTTTTTGGGAGGTTTTTGAAATTTCCATGTTTGAAACCCAAAACCACACTTCTCTGCTTCATGCTTGACTTCATATATAATTAAGACAAAGTTTAGGGTTAGGGGGTACATGATTTGTCTGGTTTGAATATGTCTAGACCTTGTTCATGAACTTGAATGCTTACTATATGACATAAGAAGACTATGTGCTTTGGTTTTTTATTTTATTTATTTTTTATTTTATGCCCATTTGAATATTGGTCAAATCCTAGGTTTGAACAAGATTTAAACAAGTTTAAAACATGAAAATGAAAAGGTAAGCCTGGATCCTTCTTAACTAGTCACTCTAAAATGAAGCTTTAATTTTGGGAGGTTTTTGAAATTTCCATGTTATTTGAAACCCAAAACCACTTCTCTTCATGCTTGACTTCATAAGACGAAGTTTAGGGTCGATAGGGGGTAGATACATGATTTGTCTGGTTTGAATATGTCTAGACCATGTTTATCAAATCCTAGGTTTGACCAAGATTTAAACAAGTTTAAAACATGAAAATGAAAAGGGAAGCATGTATCCTTCTTAGTCACTCTAAAATGAAGTTTTTGGGCGGTTTTTGAAATTTTCATGTTTGAAACCCAAAACCACTTCTCTTCATGCTTGACTTCATAAGACATAGTTTAGGGGTTAGGGGTAGATACATGATTTGTATGGTTTGAATATGTCTAGACCATGTTTATCAACTTTAATGCTTACTATATGACATAAGAAGACTATGTGCTTTTGTTTTTCATTCTTTCGATTTTTTTCTGAATTGTTATGCCCATTTGAATCTTGGTCAAATCCTAGGTTCGACCAAGATTTAAACAAGTTTAAAACATGACAATGAAAAGGTAATTAATCATGGATCCTTCTTAATTAACCAGCCGGTCTAATTAAAATGAAGCTTTTTGGGAGGTTTTTGAAATTTCCATGTTTGAAACCCAAAACCACACTTCTCTGCTTCATGCTTGACTTCATATATAATTAAGACAAAGTTTAGGGTTAGGGGGTACATGATTTGTCTGGTTTGAATATGTCTAGACCTTGTTTATGAACTTTTGAATGCTTACTATATGACATAAGAAGAATATGTGCTTTGGTTTTTTATTTTATCTATTTTTTTATTTTATGCCCATTTGAATATTGGTCAAATCCTAGGTTTGACCAAGATTTAAACAAGTTTAAAACATGAAAATGAAAAGGTAAGCCTGGATCCTTCTTAACTAGTCACTCTAAAACGAAGCTTTAATTTTGGGAGGTTTTTGAAATTTCCATGTTTGAAACCAAAAACCACTTCTCTTCATGCTTGACTTCATAAGACAGAGTTATTTATGGTTTTAGAGGGGTAGATACATGATTTGTCTTATTTGAATATGTCTAGCTAGACCTTGTTTATCAACTTTTGAATGCTTACTATATATATGTATGTGACATAAGAAAACTATGTGCTTTGGTTTTTCGTTTTTCTGATTTTTTATGGAATTTTGATGCACATTTGAATCTTGGTCAAATCCTAGGTTTGACCAAGATTTAAACAAGTATAGATCATGAAAATGAAAATGGAAGCCTGTATCCTTCTTAGTCACCCTAAAATGAAGTTTTTGGGAGGTTTTTGAAATTTCCATGTTTGAAACCCAAAACCACTTATCTTCATGCTTGACTTCGTCATAAGACAGAGTTTAGGGGTTAGGGGGTAGATACATGATTTGTCTAGCTAGTTTGAATATGTCCAGACCTTGTTTATCAACTTTAATGCTTACTATATGACATATAAGAAGACTATGTGCGCTTTGGTTTTTCATTTTTCTGTTTTTTTTTTGAATTTTCTGCCAATTTTGTTTGACCAAGATTTAGACAAGTTTTACACGTGAAAACGAATAAGTAAGCCTGGATCCTTCTTAGTCACTCCAAAATGTACCAATTGATAGGTGCGTTAACTTTGCTTCATGGAAAAAATAATGTCATGTAAATGAGTTAACTTGGATTTCCTACCCTTGAATCCATAGGAAACTTTGTTCTAATGCACTATAATAATCAACCGAGTTTTTACACCAACAGGTCTGTCACTTACGTGTGGTGCCCATGCGTGAGGTCCCACACTTCAGTGAGCACAAGTCACGTGCAATAGGTACGCAAACTCCCAGACATTTTCTTTGTCAAGAGAAGACGCATCAGGATGCGTATTGGAAGTCTGTGGGTCCTTCTGGATCCTTCGGTCGTCCCTCTCAAAAAAAAACAAATCTCTCTCATTCTCGGCCTCGCTCGACTCGACTCGCTCGCTCGCTCGCTCGCACCTCCTGCTCACTGACAAACCCTGCACAAAAGTCAACATCATCACCCGAAAAAGGGGAGACACCATAATTCTCTCCCTTCTTCTCTCCTTCCGAGTGATCCCTCTTCCTCCGAGTTTCACTCGACGGGCAAACACACATGTGCTGCATAGTAATAATAAAAAGGTAGAAAAATCGACCTACGAATCTATAATTAAATAGGTTAAACTAGGGCTTTGCCCAGTACTACAGATCAAGGTTCAAAAAATCCAACTACGGGGTTCGAACAACCCCATTTCTAATCCAAGATTTTTTTCGACCTCATCCAATGGCCTCAAACTATAGGCCGGGTTAGCATCTAGTGCAGTATGTGTGAGAATGTATGCACTATGTGTGCTATAACTTGTGTGTCTTTCAAATTTGAATAAGTTTGAAATATTTGAAATGGGGCTTTTGGCTTAAACGTTTGAAACCCAAAACGACTTCTCCTCATGCTAGACTTCATAAGACCGAGTTTAGGGTTAGGGGGTAGATACATGATTTGTCTGGTTTGAATATGTCTAAACCTTGTTTATCAACTTGAATGCTTACTATATGACATAAGAAGACCATGTGCTTTTGTTTTTCATTTTTCTATTTTTTTAAGAATTTTATGCACATTTGATTCTGGTCAAATCCTAGGTTCAACCAAGATTTAAACAAGTTTCAAGCATGAAAATGAAAACGTAAGCCAAGATCCTTCTTAATTAGTCACTCTAAAATATATGAAGCTTTTGGGACGTACTTGAAATTTCCATGTTTGAAACCCAAAACCAATTCTCTTCATGATTGACTTCATAAGACAGAGTTTAGGGTTAGGGGTAGATATACACATGATTTTTCTGGTTTGAATATGTCTAGACCTAGCTTGTTTATCAACTTGAGTGTTTACTATATGACATAATTAAGAAGGCTATGTGCTTTGGTTTTTCATTCTTTAGATTTTTTGTCTGAATTTTTATGCCCATTTGAATCTTGGTCAAATCCTAGCTAGGTTTGACCAAGATTTAAATAAGTTTAAAACATGGAAATGAAAAGGTAAGCATCGATCCTTCTTAGTCGCTCTAAAATGAAGCTGAATTTTGGGAGGTTTTTGAAATTTCCATGTTTGAAACCCAAAACCACTTCTCTTCATGCTTGACTTCATAAGACAAAGTTTAGGGTCGATAGGGGTAGATACATGATTTGTCTTGTTTGAATATGTCTAGACCTTGTTTATCAACTTGAATGCTTACTTTATGACTTATAAGAGGACTATGTGCATTGGTATTTCATTTTTTGATTTTTATGCCCATTTGAGAATCTTGGTAAAATCCTAGGTTTGTTGAGCAAGATTTAAACAAGTTTAACATGTGAAAATGATAAGGTAATTAAGTCCGGATCTTTCTCTTAGTAACTCTAAAATGAAGCTTTTGGGAGGTTCTTGAATTTACCATGTTTGAAACCCAAAACCACCGTACTTCTGTTCATGCTTGACTTCATAAGACAGAGTTTAGGGTTAGGGGTAGATACATGATTTTTCTGGTTTGAATATGTCTAGACCATGTTTATCAATTTGAATGCTTACTATATGACATAAGAAGGCTATGTGCTTTGGTTTTTCATTCTTTCGATTTTTTCTGAATTTTTATGCCCATTTGAATCTTGGTCAAATCCTAGGTTCGACCAAGATTTAAACAAGTTTAAAACATGACAATGAAAAGGTAATTAATCATGGATCCTTCTTAATTAACCAGCCGGTCTAATTAAAATGAAGCTTTTTGGGAGGTTTTTGAAATTTCCATGTTTGAAACCCAAAACCACACTTCTCTGCTTCATGCTTGACTTCATATATAATTAAGACAAAGTTTAGGGTTAGGGGGTACATGATTTGTCTGGTTTGAATATGTCTAGACCTTGTTTATGAACTTTTGAATGCTTACTATATGACATAAGAAGAATATGTGCTTTGGTTTTTTATTTTATCTATTTTTTTATTTTATGCCCATTTGAATATTGGTCAAATCCTAGGTTTGACCAAGATTTAAACAAGTTTAAAACATGAAAATGAAAAGGTAAGCCTGGATCCTTCTTAACTAGTCACTCTAAAACGAAGCTTTAATTTTGGGAGGTTTTTGAAATTTCCATGTTATTTGAAACCCAAAACCACTTCTCTTCATGCTTGACTTCATAAGACGAAGTTTAGGGTCGATAGGGGGTAGATACATGATTTGTCTGGTTTGAATATGTCTAGACCATGTTTATCAAATCCTAGGTTTGACCAAGATTTAAACAAGTTTAAAACATGAAAATGAAAAGGGAAGCATGTATCCTTCTTAGTCACTCTAAAATGAAGTTTTTGGGCGGTTTTTGAAATTTTCATGTTTGAAACCCAAAACCACTTCTCTTCATGCTTGACTTCATAAGACATAGTTTAGGGGTTAGGGGTAGATACATGATTTGTATGGTTTGAATATGTCTAGACCATGTTTATCAACTTTAATGCTTACTATATAACATAAGAAGACTATGTGCTTTTGTTTTTCATTCTTTCGATTTTTTTCTGAATTGTTATGCCCATTTGAATCTTGGTCAAATCCTAGGTTCGACCAAGATTTAAACAAGTTTAAAACATGACAATGAAAAGGTAATTAATCATGGATCCTTCTTAATTAACCAGCCGGTCTAATTAAAATGAAGCTTTTTGGGAGGTTTTTGAAATTTCCATGTTTGAAACCCAAAACCACACTTCTCTGCTTCATGCTTGACTTCATATATAATTAAGACAAAGTTTAGGGTTAGGGGGTACATGATTTGTCTGGTTTGAATATGTCTAGACCTTGTTTATGAACTTTTGAATGCTTACTATATGACATAAGAAGAATATGTGCTTTGGTTTTTTATTTTATCTATTTTTTTATTTTATGCCCATTTGAATATTGGTCAAATCCTAGGTTTGACCAAGATTTAAACAAGTTTAAAACATGAAAATGAAAAGGTAAGCCTGGATCCTTCTTAACTAGTCACTCTAAAACGAAGCTTTAATTTTGGGAGGTTTTTGAAATTTCCATGTTTGAAACCAAAAACCACTTCTCTTCATGCTTGACTTCATAAGACAGAGTTATTTATGGTTTTGGAGGGGTAGATACATGATTTGTCTTATTTGAATATGTCTAGCTAGACCTTGTTTATCAACTTTTGAATGCTTACTATATATATGTATGTGACATAAGAAAACTATGTGCTTTGGTTTTTCATTTTTCTGATTTTTTTGGAATTTTGATGCACATTTGAATCTTGGTCAAATCCTAGGTTTGACCAAGATTTAAACAAGTATAGATCATGAAAATGAAAATGGAAGCCTGTATCCTTCTTAGTCACCCTAAAATGAAGTTTTTGGGAGGTTTTTGAAATTTCCATGTTTGAAACCCAAAACCACTTATCTTCATGCTTGACTTCGTCATAAGACAGAGTTTAGGGGTTAGGGGGTAGATACATGATTTGTCTAGCTAGTTTGAATATGTCCAGACCTTGTTTATCAACTTTAATGCTTACTATATGACATATAAGAAGACTATGTGCGCTTTGGTTTTTCATTTTTCTGTTTTTTTTTGAATTTTCTGCCAATTTTGTTTGACCAAGATTTAGACAAGTTTTACACGTGAAAACGAATAAGTAAGCCTGGATCCTTCTTAGTCACTCCAAAATGTACCAATTGATAGGTGCGTTAACTTTGCTTCATGGAAAAAATAATGTCATGTAAATGAGTTAACTTGGATTTCCTACCCTTGAATCCATAGGAAACTTTGTTCTAATGCACTATAATAATCAACCGAGTTTTTACACCAACAGGTCTGTCACTTACGTGTGGTGCCCATGCGTGAGGTCCCACACTTCAGTGAGCACAAGTCACGTGCAATAGGTACGCAAACTCCCAGACATTTTCTTTGTCAAGAGAAGACGCATCAGGATGCGTATTGGAAGTCTGTGGGTCCTTCTGGATCCTTCGGTCGTCCCTCTCAAAAAAAAAACAAATCTCTCTCATTCTCGGCCTCGCTCGACTCGCTCGCTCGCTCGCTCGCTCGCACCTCCTGCTCACTGACAAACCCTGCACAAAAGTCAACATCATCACCCGAAAAAGGGGAGACACCATAATTCTCTCCCTTCTTCTCTCCTTCCGAGTGATCCCTCTTCCTCCGAGTTTCACTCGACGGGCAAACACACATGTGCTGCATAGTAATAATAAAAAGGTAGAAAAATCGACCTACGAATCTATAATTAAATAGGTTAAACTAGGGCTTTGCCCAGTACTACAGATCAAGGTTCAAAAAATCCAACTACGGGGTTCGAACAACCCCATTTCTAATCCAAGATTTTTTTCGACCTCATCCAATGGCCTCAAACTATAGGCCGGGTTAGCATCTAGTGCAGTATGTGTGAGAATGTATGCACTATGTGTGCTATAACTTGTGTGTCTTTCAAATTTGAATAAGTTTGAAATATTTGAAATGGGGCTTTTGGCTTAAACGTTTGAAACCCAAAACGACTTCTCCTCATGCTAGACTTCATAAGACCGAGTTTAGGGTTAGGGGGTAGATACATGATTTGTCTGGTTTGAATATGTCTAAACCTTGTTTATCAACTTGAATGCTTACTATATGACATAAGAAGACCATGTGCTTTTGTTTTTCATTTTTCTATTTTTTTAAGAATTTTATGCACATTTGATTCTGGTCAAATCCTAGGTTCAACCAAGATTTAAACAAGTTTCAAGCATGAAAATGAAAACGTAAGCCAAGATCCTTCTTAATTAGTCACTCTAAAATATATGAAGCTTTTGGGACGTACTTGAAATTTCCATGTTTGAAACCCAAAACCAATTCTCTTCATGATTGACTTCATAAGACAGAGTTTAGGGTTAGGGGTAGATATACACATGATTTTTCTGGTTTGAATATGTCTAGACCTAGCTTGTTTATCAACTTGAGTGTTTACTATATGACATAATTAAGAAGGCTATGTGCTTTGGTTTTTCATTCTTTAGATTTTTTGTCTGAATTTTTATGCCCATTTGAATCTTGGTCAAATCCTAGCTAGGTTTGACCAAGATTTAAATAAGTTTAAAACATGGAAATGAAAAGGTAAGCATCGATCCTTCTTAGTCGCTCTAAAATGAAGCTGAATTTTGGGAGGTTTTTGAAATTTCCATGTTTGAAACCCAAAACCACTTCTCTTCATGCTTGACTTCATAAGACGAAGTTTAGGGTCGATAGGGGGTAGATACATGATTTGTCTTGTTTGAATATGTCTAGACCTTGTTTATCAACTTGAATGCTTACTTTATGACTTAAGAGGACTATGTGCATTGGTATTTCATTTTTTGATTTTTATGCCCATTTGAGAATCTTGGTAAAATCCTAGGTTTGTTGAGCAAGATTTAAACAAGTTTAACATGTGAAAATGATAAGGTAATTAAGTCCGGATCTTTCTCTTAGTAACTCTAAAATGAAGCTTTTGGGAGGTTCTTGAATTTACCATGTTTGAAACCCAAAACCACCGTACTTCTGTTCATGCTTGACTTCATAAGACAGAGTTTAGGGTTAGGGGTAGATACATGATTTTTCTGGTTTGAATATGTCTAGACCATGTTTATCAATTTGAATGCTTACTATATGACATAAGAAGGCTATGTGCTTTGGTTTTTCATTCTTTCGATTTTTTCTGAATTTTTATGCCCATTTGAATCTTGGTCAAATCCTAGGTTCGACCAAGATTTAAACAAGTTTAAAACATGACAATGAAAAGGTAATTAATCATGGATCCTTCTTAATTAACCAGCCAGTCTAATTAAAATGAAGCTTTTTGGGAGGTTTTTGAAATTTCCATGTTTGAAACCCAAAACCACACTTCTCTGCTTCATGCTTGACTTCATATATAATTAAGACAAAGTTTAGGGTTAGGGGGTACATGATTTGTCTGGTTTGAATATGTCTAGACCTTGTTCATGAACTTGAATGCTTACTATATGACATAAGAAGACTATGTGCTTTGGTTTTTTATTTTATTTATTTTTTATTTTATGCCCATTTGAATATTGGTCAAATCCTAGGTTTGAACAAGATTTAAACAAGTTTAAAACATGAAAATGAAAAGGTAAGCCTGGATCCTTCTTAACTAGTCACTCTAAAATGAAGCTTTAATTTTGGGAGGTTTTTGAAATTTCCATGTTTGAAACCCAAAACCACTTCTCTTCATGCTTGACTTCATAAGACGAAGTTTAGGGTCGATAGGGGGTAGATACATGATTTGTCTGGTTTGAATATGTCTAGACCATGTTTATCAAATCCTAGGTTTGACCAAGATTTAAACAAGTTTAAAACATGAAAATGAAAAGGGAAGCATGTATCCTTCTTAGTCACTCTAAAATGAAGTTTTTGGGCGGTTTTTGAAATTTTCATGTTTGAAACCCAAAACCACTTCTCTTCATGCTTGACTTCATAAGACATAGTTTAGGGGTTAGGGGTAGATACATGATTTGTATGGTTTGAATATGTCTAGACCATGTTTATCAACTTTAATGCTTACTATATGACATAAGAAGACTATGTGCTTTGGTTTTTCATTTTTCTGATTTTTTTAGAATTTTGATGCACATTTGAATCTTGGTCAAATCCTAGGTTTGACCAAGATTTAAACAAGTATATATAGAACATGAAAATGAAAAGGGAAGCCTGTATCCTTCTTAGTCACCCTAAAATGAAGTTTTTGGGAGGTTTTTGAAATTTCCATGTTTGAAACCCAAAACCACTTATCTTCATGCTTGAGCAAGATTTGACCAAGATTTAAACAAGTTTAAATCATGAAAATGGAAAGGTAAGCCTCGATCCTTCTTAGTCGCTCTAAAATGAAGCTTTTGGGATGTTCTTGAAATTTCCATGTTTGAAACCCGGCCAAAACGACTTTTCTTCATGCTAGACTTCATAAGATCGACACGGGGTACATATATACATGATTTGTCTGGTTTGGATATATCTAGACCTTGTTTATCAACTTGAATGCTTACGATATGACATAAGAACACTATGTGCTTTTTGTTTTTTATTTTTTGTGCCTATTTGTATCTTGGTCAAATCCTAGGTTTGACCAAGATTTAAACAAGTTTAAAACATGAAAATGAAAAGGGAAACATGTATCCTTCTTAGTCACTCTAAAATGAAGTTTTTGGGAGGTTTTTGAAATTTCCATGTTTGAAACCTAAAACCACTTCTCTTCATGCTTGACTTCATAAGACAGAGTTTAGGGTTAGAGGGGTAGATACATGATTTGTCTTATTTGAATATGTCTAGCTAGACCTTGTTTATCAACTTTTGAATGCTTACTATATATATATGTGACATAAGAAGACTATGTGCTTTTGTTTTTCATTTTTCCGATTTTTTAATTTTATGCCCATTTAAATCTTGGTCAAATCCTAGGTTTGACAATGATTTAAACAAGTTTCAAATATGAAAATGAAAAGGCAAGCATGGATCCTTCTTAGTCACTCTAAAATGAAGCTTTTGATAGGTTTTTGAAATTTCCATATTTGAAACCCAAAACCACTTCTCTTCATGCTTGACTACATAAGACAAAGTTTAGGGTTAGGGGGTAGATACATGATTTTTCTTGTTTGAATATGTCTAGACCCTTGTTTATCAACTTTAATGCTTACTATATGACATAAGAAAACTATGTGCTTTGGTTTTTCATTTTTCTGATTTTTTTGGAATTTTGATGCACATTTGAATCTTGGTCAAATCCTAGGTTTGACCAAGATTTAAACAAGTATAGAACATGAAAATGAAAAGGGAAGCCTGTATCCTTCTTAGTCACCCTAAAATGAAGTTTTTGGGAGGTTTTCAAAATTTCCATGTTTGAAACCCAAAACCACTTAATCTTCATGCTTGACTTCGTCATAAGATAGAGTTTAGGGGTTAGGGGGTATATACATGATTTGTCTAGTTTGAATATGTCTAGACCTTGTTTACCAACTTTAATGCTTACTATATGACATATAAGAAGACTATGTGCGCTTTGGTTTTTCATTTTTTCATTTTTTTATTTTATGCCCATTTGAATCTTGGTCAAATCTAGGATTTGACCAAGATTTAAACAAGTTTAAAACATGAAAATGGAAAGGTAAGCCTGGATCCTTCTTAGTCGCTCTAAAATGAAGCTTTTGGGATGATTTTGAAATTTCCATGTTTGAAACCCAAAACCAATTCTCTTCATGCATGCTTGACTTCATAAGACAGAGTTTAGGGTTAGGGGGTTAGATACATTATTTGTCTAGTTTGAATATGTCTAGACTTTGTATATCAACTTGAATATATTATTGTACCATGTCTCCACACAGCCCAAAATGCACATATTTTCAAAAGTTTTCATGCATGAGTACTTGTAACTAGTAAAAATAGAAAGTAAAAATAGGAACCCCATGTATGAAGGATACTAAAAAGAACTCTTTCACATTTTTTTGGTATAGATTATGAGTTTGCTTGGCTTCATACACAAGTGAGTACATGTCATGCAAAAATTAACACGAAATTTAGTTATCATGACCCATTTTTGGCAGGCATTGTGCATATCGCCTTGAGAAACATCTTTGCGAGCTAGTGTATTAAACGTTTATTCACATATAATGGATTTTTTACTTTATTAGTGCACACAATGACAGAATCGGCCAAATGTGTATGATTTTTGTGAAGGTGCTAGAAAAACAAGATGCACTACGATGAAGCATGAAAGGAGGCAAGGGGAGGGATAGTGAA
Organism: Lolium multiflorum; assembly: GCA_030979885.1. Classification (NCBI taxonomy): domain Eukaryota; kingdom Viridiplantae; phylum Streptophyta; class Magnoliopsida; order Poales; family Poaceae; genus Lolium; species Lolium multiflorum. The sequence goes on along the minus strand of CM061749.1, from coordinate 220,828,145 downwards.
GAGGTGGGAGAGACCGAGAGATGAACCGCAAGGTAATTAAAAAATTGGGGCCAAAACGATTCCAACTTCCTAGGCATTGACCAACTTTGCCCCTCTTAACCCAACGTGGCAGTGAACCCGTATAAGCAACAACTTCCTCTTACTCCGCTTCTCCGAAATGGTAAGAGAACCTCTCCAGCTTAAGTGACCAATCGACATATCTATGGCCTTCCGACTTGGCTCTGGTCGCCGCGCGCGTAGTCCTACCACCGACGAGGAAGCGGAGCATCAGCGCCGCCTTCGCTTCGTCCATCGCGCACCAAGGCATAACCCGCCCGCTCTGCACTGGCCGGTTGTTCAGCCCGCGGCGGCGGCGCTGGCCGTGGAGCCCCTCGCCAGCCGCTTCCCGTGCGGGCCGATGGATGCAGAGGCAGGGATCTCCCACGCAACCCCGCATGCGACGCCCGCTCGGCCCTGGCCGGCTTTTCCGCCCGCGCATGCCGCATGGTTTTCTTTGCCAGCAGGTGAGATCCCCTTCCCGGCCGGCGCGAACGATGCGGAGGCAGGGAGCTCCCGTGGCCAGCCGCCTAATCCGACCGCACTTCAGGCGGTGCCGGCCGTGGAGCCAGGCCGTTCTTTCGAAGCGCATCACGGCGACGCCCTTTGCAGGAGCAACACCGCCAAGGAGCTCGTATATAACGTGATGTTCCCGGCACTCTATAGATGCCGGGATGCTCTGCAAGCTTTCGTGCAGGCTAAGAATGCGGCGGCTGCAAATCCCAGGGACGCAGCATTGCAGCGGCGCGCCGATGAGGCTAAGGTGGCGCACGCTTTCCACCAGGCGTGCCTCGACAGGCTTAACATCCAGCACGGCTTCGTGCAACCGCCAAACGCCGCTCCAGCTAAGATCCAAAAATACTCCGGTGAGCATATCACTCCGGAGTAGAACAATCCAATTTCTAGTACTGTAGGAGTACTTTATTAGTGCACAAACCTGGCGAAATTAAAGGTGTGTTCTTTGTGTGTGATGTAAATCTAAAAATTTGAAGGTTCTAGCAAAAACATTTCTTCAGAAATATTCGATGTGTTTGCTTGGCCTTATCTATATATCCGGTGAGCATATATGGATGCCAAATCCTTTACAAACTTTATATTTTTTAAGTGATCGATGTGCATGCATCTATCTCGCCATGGTAAATTAATGAAACAAGTTGCATATTTGCCAGAATTCCAAACTTCGTGAGCAGTATAGAGATCGAGACCTTAATTAATTATTATGAGTAGGATGCATGCATGCATGTCCATTTTCTAGGGTTTTAAAGGATACTAGAGCTTTTCTAGGTTAATTTGCAACTATATGTATATTTGTTTTCTAGTTCTGGGCTGATCATTAAACTCGACGTTGAGTTGTAGATTATGTGAAATTAGTACATGCCATAAAATATAGTATAATTTTTTATGTACCCTACGAGGCAGTACGTGTGGTGTACCCTTAATTATTAATTGGTAGACATGTACCGTTGGCATGTTTGAAGAAAATTTGAATTTGGAAGAAGTTTTTAAAGTAAAATTAACGCAAGCACAAAATCATGTGTGATGGTGAAATTTCTTGAACAAATTAATACAAACCTAGTAATATGAGTTTGTTTGGCTTTCTGCCCACAAGTGAGTATTGTGCGCATGTACTTTGATGCAAAATCCCGCCATACAAAACTTTTTAGTTATCATATGACCTCAAGTTTGGAAGAGATCGTATTTTAAGCAACTTCACAAACAAGAGATTCTAACAATTATATGCATGCATGAAAGAATGATTTCCCTTTTTTATTACTGTACAAAAATGGCTAGATGTGTGTTAATTGTGAAGGAGGGCTACCAAATTTTAACAGTTGCACATTATTGTCATAATTCCACCTTTTGGAAGCAGTAGGGTAGACATGCTTTCCGCTTGGTAGGATGTGTTAGTGCCATCAATTTTGTAGATATAGGTTCAAGGATTTGTTCATCTTAATCTGGAACTATATATGGATTTTTAAGCTTTTGCCTAGTAATTAAACTCATAATTGAAATAATGTAGGTTATTTAACTACATACATGCCATAAATTCTGACAGGAAATACTTGGACGTGCCTTGCGAGGGTGGTAACAAACAAGAACACAATGACCAAACTTCAAATGCCAATCCACCCACCAAGCTATACGATTGGCATGTACAATCGATCGACTCCTTCTAATCAAATTTGAATACAATAGAAGAAGTTTTAAAAAATTTCAAAATGAGATCAACTTGTGCATTGAGTCATCCTTTGTTATTTATTTGCTTGTAAAAATAGAAACATAGGCATATGAATGTATTCGAAACACTTCACTTTTCAACGGGGAAGGGACCCGAAGGTCCCAGAAAAACAAAAAAAGATTACAATAGTAGTACTCCTTTGAGAAGGCAGTAGAAGAAGGATCCTCGAAGAGCCAAATGCTTTTATTATCCACAGCTGTTCGGCTCTTTTCCTTCTCGTGTAAGCTATCGCGCAATGATTATACTAGGCTGCTCGATTATACTAATGGTCGGATGGTAGTACAACCATTTTCGCAAACTTCTGCGCCCTTCGTCATGTCAGCATCGTATCCCAGTGTGCAAGCAGTCTGCTCGAATGAAATACTCCTAAGTACGTACGGTATTCCCTCCAAAGACACACCACACGGTATTCCCTCCAAAGACGCACCGTCGCCCCGATCTGCTCGAATGAAATACTCCAAAATACTTCTGCGCCCTTCGTCATGTCAGCATCGTATCCCAGTGTGCAAGCAGTCTCCTATGAAATGGAGACGACATTTTGTTGAAAAGTGTCGGTGCATGCTATATATACCACAGTAGTATGAGAGTTTTTACAGCATTATTCCGATTTCCACAGAATGCATTAAATTTGGACGCGATGCCACACTGACAAGAGTGGTTTAAACAAGGCCATTATTTTTATTATGTTATATTACTACAATACTCCAAGGTAGCACTAGTAGCCTTCGGTTGTACTCTGCCGGTCGCGCTGCCTCATTCGACCAGACTTTATTCTTCTTCTCATATATATATACAAAATACTGTCTGCCGAGGTTCGATGACCGCACCGTCGCCCCTCTCCGCGCCGCCGTCTTGGGCCGCGCCACCATTCTCCCCGCCGAGTTCTCCCCCGTCCCCGACGCACCACCGTCAAGCACCACCGGACCGATCTTCGCAGGTATGTACATCTCCAACCTCCGGCGAGTACAGAGGTTCATCGGTCATTGTGTTCGATATAACCTTAATTTGGGGATTGCAATGTGAGTAACTTACTGGGTTTTCTAGGAAATGAAAACGGCGTCGCTCGATGCCTACACTGCGTCGGCGGATACATGGAAAGCGGAGACGGATGCTCTGCATGCATCGGCGGAGACATGTAAAGCGGATGCGGAGGCAAAGGCGAAGGCGGTGGCTAGGACGGGCCCGGGCGCTGTGGCGCTGGCAAATGCTCGTATCGAAGCTGCATTTTGTTGGAAAGTCTTGGCGCGTGCTTCGAGAGTTTTGGCGGCGCAGCCGGGAGAACCGTCGGAGGCTTCGAAGCTGGCTGCTTTGAACGCGTCGAGAGCTTGGATGGTGACTTCATCTAAGGCGGCGCTTGTTGCATATGATCGTGACTCGTCAACCCCTTTGTAAGTTCTACCTTCCCCAACTGCAATGAGGTTAGATCTGGTGGATTGGGTTTTTTGCCCAAACCAGACGTGATGATGCATTGAGATGTTTTTGTATTTTTGATGATGCATTCTGCTTCTTTTGTAATTTGGGTGATTCATTATGCTTTTTAGGTAGTAATTTTTCTGATGCACTCACCTCTTCAGGAATTTTTCATGGTTTTTTTTGTTTTTGTTTTTCTGTCAACCTAGCTAATGCTCTCTGCTGTTTAGCCAAAAGTTGGATGATGCATTGTACTGTTTACATATATTTTACTCTGATGATGCATTTTGCTCTTTTAGCCTTTTAGGTAATTTTTCTGATTCCTTGAACAGTGTGGGAAATTTCGATGAAGAATTTTGCTGTCAACTTAGATGATGTATTGTGCTGTTTACATTTTATTACCTATATCAAAGCTAACCCCATCTGATGTTACCACAGCGTTTTGGGTCCTGTAGAGGTCTCTTTTTCCTCCAATCGTGTTGACACGTTAGCAATTATTACTGTATATGCGAGATTGCCTTCCGTTGGTGCGTCCTATTTTTGTGGTGTTTTTTTTTTGCAAATTAAGGGCTTCATTGATTATGCAACAGGATTACAATTGCATTGTCCTGTTTACAATATTTTGATTTTGCTGATGCATTGTGCTGTTCACATTATTTTGATTTTGCTGATGCATTGTCCTGTTTACATTATTTTGATTTTGCTGATGCATTGTGCTGTTTACACTATTTTGATTTTGCTGATGCACCGTGCAGTTTAGGAAACTTTGATGATGAATTAGATGATGCATTTTGCTGCTTAGTCAAATTAGATGTTGCATTTTGTTTTAAAAAATAGATGATGCAGTGTGCTGTTTACATAATTTTGACGATGCATCGTGCGATTTGCATAATCCTACCAGCTTCAGTCGAAGGACACCCACAACAATCAACGATCTGCCTGGAGATGTAGTCTCTCAGATTCTTGTCAGGCTTCCTCCCCATCCAACCTGCTTACTAGCTGCATCAGGCACCAAGAAAGCATGGAGGCAATGTATGGGAAGCAATTATTTCAGAAAGCTAACTGTGTCACACAACGGAGGAAACCCGTTGCTAGGGTTTTTCACCAACAACTCCGAGGACAATCGATTCATCACAGAGCATGATCTTCACCCGGCCATCTTGAAGATGCTGGCAATCCCGTCTCAAGTGAACGGTCCCAAAATCTATGTCCTGGGATGCCGCGATGGTATGGTGCTACTCCATTCTAATGTATCCAGAGGGTATATATCAGTCTGGGATCCAATTAGGCAAGTTCTCACAGCGATACCAGAACCACCATTGTGGCGCAATCACACAATTGAAAGCAGCGGCTCAATTCTCTGTTCGAGAAACAACTCTGAACCGTTTACACATTGTGGCAAGTTCTCGGTTGTTTGGATAACAACTAAACGTTACGATGCACAGGCTCATATCTACTCACCAGATTCAAAAGAATGGGAGTTTCTAGCTCGATCAACTCCGATGCTGTCAGAGATTGACCGTAGACCGGCAACTCTCATAGGGGGTATTTTGTACTGGCCAACGAAGTCTAGATATATCATTGAGCTTGACCATGCAAAGAAGACTCTGAAATATATTCAGTGCCCTCATGAGACGCATGATATATTCATGCTTAACATTCACATCTTCAAGGGACATAATGGAGATGTTGCCCTTGCTGTTATAAGAGACTTCACCCTACAAACATGGACCAGTACAAGATCATCAACAGGCGATCACGAGTCATGGACATGTCATATAAATTTTGAATTGGATACTTTTTTTGGCCTTGACACATCATTTCCATACAATTGGAAACATCCAGTAAGGTTACTCTGCGTATTTGAGGACAAAAATGAGCTGGTTGTACGGGCAAAGGAGGGAGTATTCCAATTAGATATGAGCAACTGGCAGTGGAGAAAGTACAATTCTGCTAGACGTTGGTGCACTTTACATCCCTACTCAGTTAGACCGGGTTAGTCATTCATATGTAACCTTTGCATTCATTTACATATGACTTTTGCTGATCAATTTGTTCATTTCCTGACAGTAACCGACCTGATCCAGAGTGCAACATCAAGGACACGAAAAAGAACGCGCTGTCAGGAACCCATCTAATTCAAAGTTCAACATCCATAAGAGAAAAGGAAGTCGCATATGAAGGAGCAAGGCTTGTTTGGGCAAGAAGTGATAGCCCAGCTTTTGTTTGGTCTGATGTCTTTTAGTTTTCGTTCTGGTGGAAATGTCGCTGCACCATTTGTTTGTACTGCAGCTCCATAGTGCTAGCTGCTAGTACGTTGGCGCTGTCCTACGTCTGCTTGTTTTGGGGGCATAAATATGCCACGAAACCTTTGTTTTATGTGATCAAACGGTCATTTCTGCATGTATATGTTCGGGTTCTGATGAAACCTTTTTTGTGATCTGTACATATATTTGAGTCAGTCTGTGTTTTGTTTTATGATGGGCAGGAGTATTTGTTTTACTACACCATTGTTTATCCGAATTGTATTACTCACTCTATTCAAAAAGTTAGCGGCTCACCTTTTTCCTTCAAGATACGGATGTATCTACACACTAAAAACATATATAGATGAAACATCTTCAGACAAAGTTTAGTCACTTATGTATGGACGGGGGTAGTATTATTTATGTTGTGCTCCCAAACAAGCAGACATCGGACAGCGCCTGTTTAAAGTTCATATGTGTAATCTTATTCCCTTTGGAAGTTAAGCATTAAACTCTACTAGTACAACCGTGGTGGTCTTGTGATGTAGTACTCTTTTGATGCATTTGTGATGTAGTAGTACAGTACTTTTTTTTGAACTGGTATAGTACTATCTAAGAAGAGTACTCCCTCCGATTCACATTCATTTTACACCAATAAATATGGATCGGAGCGAGGGAGTAAATTAAACATGGCATCTCGTGCATGAAGCTTGACAGATCGATCAGGTTGGCTAGAATGGCAATACAATGCTCCTCATTAGGCAAATGCATGCCATGTACGATAGTATACATCCAGTAAAGAAGTCTATACTGACATAAAAAAGACTACATTGGGGATGAGAGTCAATTGGGGAATCTACAATACATAAAATCTTGCTCGTAGCTGATTTTGGCTAAGAGGGTTTTACTCACATTACACGTGCCACTTTCCTTGTCTGCAAAACAAGTTCCAATAAAGGAAGAGGAAAGAAGAGGACATTGTGGGCGAGATTGAACACCTTTTTATGTGTTAAGCTGAGGCCTTGTTTAGCTGAGGATTTCGACTTAGGCCTAACAGCTCAGCACACCCAGAAATAAATTTCCTTGCGCGCACCACTGTCAGCAAAAATAACAAAATTGGCACGCAAGATTAAGAACGAAGTGAATTTAAGTAACTTGGTTAGCTTTTCAAGCAATATATTCAGAGAAAGAGCACACATGTCCGGCAAATAATCGTAAGAGAAGAACAATAAATCTAAGGCATTCCACTTCATATGCAGAAGGGACGCGACAGCGCATGGATTCATACCTTGAGTCGACTCTGGCTCGTAGAAGGGCGGTCGCGCCTCGAGGATGCCGGCGACGTCTCCACCTCGATCTCACATATGACTGCTTCTCGGTGGGCGGTGCGCCACGCCATGTAGAAGATCTATCAAAAGAGGAGAGCCCGATGACGCTACCGACGCCTCAACCTTGATAGCACCGGCTTGTTGCTCCGCACCGAGATGCGCCACGTGCAAGATTTAGCGGATGCGCCAATTTTAGAGATATGTCATGATCGTTGTAACAAATTTCAACATGATGATGATTTGATCCTGCACTCGGCCTTGAACATAAGTACTAGTACAGTCTCACAATTTTTTTATCATTATACTTTGCGAGATTTAGCGGATGCGCCAAATTCAGAGATAGATCATGATCATGGTAACACAATTTTCAATGTAATGATGATTTGATGTTGCACTAGACCTTGAACATAAGTACTAGTACGGTCTCACAATTTTGTATCATTATACTTTGCAAGTTTTAGCGGATGCGCCTATTTTCAGAGGATCATGGTAACAAATTTTCAACGTGATGATGATTTGATGTTGCACTCGACCTTGAACAGAAGTACTACTACTGTCTTACAATTTCTTTATCATTATACTTTGCAAGATTTAGCAGATGCGCCAAATTCAGAGATAGATCATGATCATGGTAACAAATTTTCAACGTGATGATGATTTGATGTTGCACTCGAACTTGAATAGAAGTACTAGTACAATCTCACAATTTTTTTATCATTATACTTTGCGAGATTTAGCGGATGCGCCAAATTCAGAGATAGATCGTGATCATGGTAACACACTTTTCAATGTAATGATGATTTGATGTTGCACTCGACCTTGAACATAAGTACTAGTACGGTCTCACAATTTTGTATCATTATACTTTGCAAGTTTTAGCGGATGCGCCCATTTTCAGAGGTAGATCATGATCATGGTAACAAATTTTCAACGTGATGATGATTTAATGTTGCACTCGAACTTGAACAGAAGTACTAGTATGGTCTCACAATTTTTATTACTCGTATAATTATACTTTGAAAGATATAGCGGATGCGCCAATTTCAGAGATAGATCATGATCATGGTAACAAATTTTTAACGTGATGATGATTTGATGTTGCACTCGGCCTAGAATAGAAGTACTAGTACGGTCTCACAATTTTTTTTATCATTATACTTTGATATAGCGGATACGCTAATTTCAGAGATAGATCATGACCATGGTAGTGACCAATATTCAAGATGATGATGATTTGATTTTGCACTCGGCCTTGAACAGAGGTACTAGTACGGTCTCACAATTTTTTATCATTATACTTGGACCTTAGCGAAATTCAAAATCTCATAGCGGCAAAACTTCCCGCCTACAAAATACAAAAATTTCACACGCTTCCAAATTCCCATTCTACCCCTGTGGAGATGACAGCAAAGTCGGTTGGTGGGGGGGTCTGCCCGTCATTTTTTGGATCACCACCTCCCTAGCCCGGAAACCCTCCCAAAAAAAATTCATTTCCCTCAGACCACCCACCGGAACTTCCCAAGTCCCTCTCTCCCACCTCCACGACCACCGCACCGGAACATCCCCGCCGGACTTCCCTGGCCTACCCGAGCCCTCGCGATCCTCGTCATCCGGCTGCCTGCCGGAGCCGCTTCATCGACGCCGTCATCAACCGGACCGGATCATCCCCGCCGAACCTCGAAACCATATGCTCATCCAGCAGTCTACCGCAGTCGCTTCAGCTGCGGTATCGTCCACCCCACCGGAGCCGCTTCGCCGGATCCGTCGTCCACCGCATCGTATCTTGCTCACCGACACCGCTGTGCATGAACCGGATCTGCTTCACCGGCGCCGTGCATGATCTAAACTCTTCTACTGTCGCTTTTCTATTGCTTGCCTGCAAGTTCTTGTTTAATCTTGGGGGAACCTGTTTGTGCTAACGATTGCAGATGAGATGAGTAACCATGAAGTGTAATGGCCGTCTCTCCAACCCCAAGTAGCACATGTAGCGTACTTCATCACCGGATCTATCAACCCCAGGAAGATCTGCTGTGACTCCCACAGAGTGCTTCTCCTAATGTAAGTCCCTTGTTTTAGCGCCATGTTCTGGGTTCAGATGCTTGTTTGTCTGAAGCTCTTTTAGTTCATTCCTAGCTATGACCGTAACACGTTGCTATTTTCTACTTCATTGCTAACTTTAAGCGATTGAACATTTTGGTTTGCATTCCCTGCTCTGTAGATGTAGCCATCATAACTTCTATCTTGCTCAGTCGTTGTTACAAAAATTATACTGTAGGTATTATAGTAACATCCTGCTATTATTTAGTTCATGGCCAATTTTAAGTAATTGCACATGTTGGTTCGCATTCCCTGCTCTATAGCTTTTGGCATCGTAACTTCTATATTTGGTTTACATTCCCTGCTCTGTAGATCTAGCCATCATAACTTTATCTTGCTCAGTCGTTGTTACAAAAATTATGGCCTGCTACTATGTTGTTTGTGCCAATTTTTTACTCCATGAACATGTTGGCTTGCATTCCCTGTACTACAGGTGATGCCATTGTTTTGTATCTAGTTCATTGTAAGCTAACAAAGTAAGGACTTAGTTTGGCATGCTATCACTCTGCTATCTAGCCTGTAGTACAAATAAACTTGTCATACTACTAGATAATAATTTTGCGTGCCATCTTGTTCTTCAAAAGCTGCATTATTGACTTGTTTCTCTGACTTGGCATGACGCTCACATATGGAAAGCTGAACATATTGGTTTGCATTCCCTCTTATACAAGTTCACAGGTGATCCCACTATATTCTGTATCTGGTCCATCCTAAGCTCCAGCATTAACTATCCTCCATGTGTTGCTCATTACAAGTTTATATCCCGAAACATCTTGATTTGCATCCCCTTCACTATAAGTTCAGGAGTATTATTTAGTTCACGGCCAAAATGAAGTAATTGCACTTGGCACATGTTGGTTCACATTCCCTCCTCTTTAGCTTTTGCCATCGTAACTTCTATTTTTGGTTTACATTCCCTGCTCTGTAGATGTAGCCATCATAACTTCATCTTGCTCAGTCGTTGTTACAAAATTTATAGCCTGCTACTATGTTGTTCATGCCAATTTTGTACTCCCTGAACATGTTGGTTTGCATGGGACTCGACAGTAGTAAGTCTGTTGTTTCATTCTAACATGCTCTGTTATATTGGCTGTTGGTATGCGGCATGCACTCTTTGTTTGCTTATTGTGCGCATTACAATGATCTTGTTATAATGACGAAATGATGAGTTCCAAATTCTTTGCCAAACAATATTGTAGTGTCTTTGCCTTTCCATTGTTGCTGTCTTAACTTGTAATGTCTTTGTTTCAGATATAGGTGCTGCATGGACAACTTAAAAGATTGCCGGATCGCTTCATTGTATTGCTAGGTTTAATTACCATTCAATTTCTTTGGGTTCTGTAATATTTTTTTCAATGCCTTGCAGCTGATGTAATATTTAGTTAGTTTTTATAGTTCTTTCGCGCATTTTTTCTTTGGTGCTTGTGGTAAGTGAGGCTATCCGACAGAAATCAATGCTGCGTAAATATTCTCAGTATCTAAATCACGAATTCCCATCCCTTAAACGGCCCTATTAAGCGAAATCACATATGTGCCTGCCCGCAAAATCCTAAAGCGCATATTATGCCGGCATATAAACAGCAACTAAACGGGCTGGCCCACTTACTTCTTGGGCCAGCCCATTTGATTTACGGTGGACCCCACACTAATTGGGCTGGCCCACTTGCTTTAAGGTGGACCCCACCAACTACTGGGCCGGCCCACTAATTAGTTGGGCCAGCCCATTTGCTTTTTGGTGGACCCCACAAAATAAATGGGCCGGCGCTTTAAGAGGAAAGTGGGACCCACCTGTGTTTTTGGCCCGACCCACTATCTTGTTGGGCCGGCCCACTTGCTATATGGTGGACCCCACATACTAGTTGGGCGGCCCTTTAACAGAAAGTGGGACCCACATGTGTTTTTGGCCCGGCCCACTATCGTGTTGGGCCGGCCCACTTGCTATATGGTGGTCCCACATACTAAATGGGCCGGCCCTTTAAGAGGAAAGTGGGACCCACCTCTGTTTTTGGCCCGGCCCACTGTCTTGTTGGGCCGGCCCACCTGCTATATGGTGGACCCCACATACTAATTGGGCCGGCCCTTTAGCAGGAAAGTGGGACCCACTGTGTTTTGGCCGGCCCACTATCTTCTTGGGCCGGCCACTTGCTATATGGTGGACCCCACATACTAAATGGGCGGCCCTTTAACAGGAAAGTGGGACCCACTGTGTTTTTGGCCCGGCCCACTATTTTGTTGGGCCGGCCCACTTGCTGTATGGTGGACCCCACAAACGAAATGGGCCGACCCTTTTGGAAAGTGGGACCCACTGTGTTTTTGGCCGCCCACTAGCTTGTTGGGCCGGCCCACTTGCTCTACGGTGGACCCCACACACTAAATGGGCCGGCCCTTTAAGGGAAAGTGGGACCCACTGTGTTTTTGGCCCGGTCCACTTGCTTCTTGGGCGGCCAGTTTGTAAGGTGGACCCCACATGTTAAATGGGCCGGCCCATTTAAGTTTTGACCAGTCAACCTTAGAGGTTAGGCCCGGCCCACGTAACTAATGGACCAGCCCAGCTATATAGTTGACCGGTCAAACTATGTCATCTGGCCCGGCCCGCTTAAGACGTGGCAGGCCTCGTGTGGGCCTACCATCTACCACGGGGTTTCAGCCGGTTAACGCCGTTAACTGCCAGTTAACGGCGTCTGCCACGTGTCAGTTTGCATGACGTCAGCAGTCAACGGGCTCCCGAAAACACTTCCGCAACGGTCCGATTTTCCGTGGCGGAAGGGCGCCCAAGCGCGACGGACCGAAAAAATCGTCGTTGGACTTTGCCTGACGCAGTTTCCACAACAGAACCCATATCGTCGGGTTAGGCCCATAGGCGACGAAAAATACCCCTTAGCGGACGATTTTGAGACGTTGTCTATCAGAACTTTTCTTGTAGTGATTGTTTCCTTTCTCCTTAAGAGGAAGAGCTAAAGATTGGTTGCTTTCTTTGCCTAAAAATAGTATTGATTCATGGACTAAATGTAAAGATGCTTTTATTGGTAAATATTATCCCCCTGCTAAGATTATATCTTTGAGAAGTAGCATTATGAATTTTAAGCAATTTGATAATGAACATGTTGCTCAAGCATGGGAGAGAATGAAATCTTTGGTAAAGAATTGCCCTACCCATGGACTAACTACTTGGATGATCATCCAAACCTTTTATGCAGGATTGAATTTTTCCTCGAGGAACCTATTGGATTCAGCTGCTGGAGGTACTTTTATGTCCATCACCTTAGGCGCCGCAACAAAGCTTCTTGATGATATGATGATCAATTACTCTGAATGGCATACTGAAAGAACTCCTCAAGGTAAGAAGGTAAATTCTGTTGAAGAAACCTCTTCTTTGGGTGATAAGATTGATGCTATTATGTCTATGCTTGCAAATGGTAGATCTCATATTGATCCTAATAATGTTCCTTTAGCTTCATTGGTTGCTCAAGAAGAGCATGTTGATGTGAATTTCATTAAGAATAATAATTTCAACAACAATGCTTATAGGAATAATTATGGTAACAACAACTATAGGCCATATCCTTCTAATAATGGTAGTGGTTATAGTAATTCTTATGGTAATTCTTACAACAATAATAAGAGTGTACCCTCTGGTCTTGAAGCCATGCTTAAAGAATTTATTAGTACACAAACTGCTTTTAATAAAACTGTTGAGGAAAAGCTTGGTAAAATTGATGTTCTTGCTTCTAAGGTTGATAGTCTTGCTCTTGATGTTGATCTTTTAAAACTGAAAGTTATGCCTGAGGAAGTTAAAGATGCTAGGTTTGCTAAAACAAATGCCATCCAAGTTCGAATTAATGATAATATTAGAATGTTGGCTGAATTGCATGCTAGGTGGGATAGAGAAGAAAAAGAAAAACTTGCTAAAGAGAATAATGTAGCTAAAGTTTGGACTATTACCACCACTAGTAATGTTGATTCTTCACATGTTGCTAAACCTCCTACTATCAATGGTAAAATAATTGGTGTTGGCAATGTTTCTACTCCTAGTACAAAGCGTGCAAAATTGCCTGAAACTGCTGAAACTGTTTGTGATAATAGTGCTGAAATTTTTCAGAATGCTGTAGATCATAATGGTTTAGATTTTGATGATTGTCATATTACTGAAGTTATAAAGTTCTTACAAAAACTTGCTAGAAGTCCTAATGCTAGTGCTATAAATTTAGCCTTTACAAAACATATTACAAATGCTCTCATTAAAGCTAGGGAAGAGAAATTAAAACTTGAAGCTTCTATTCCTAGGAAGTTGGAAGATGGTTGGGAGCCCATCATTAAGATGAAATTCAATGATTTTGAATGTAATGCTTTATGTGATCTTGGTGCAAGTATTTCTGTTATGCCTAAGAAAGTTTATGATATGCTTGACTTGCCACCATTGAAAAATTGTTATTTGGATGTTAATCTTGCTGATAATTCTCTAAAGAAACCTTTGGGGAGGATTGATAATGTTCGCATTACGGTTAACAATAACCTTGTCCCCGTTGATTTTGTTGTTTTGGATATTGAATGCAATGCATCTTGTCCTATTGTGTTGGGAAGACCCTTTCTTCGAACTGTTGGTGCTGTTATTGATATGAAAGAAGGAAATATTAAGTATCAATTCCCTCTCAAGAAAGGTATGGAACACTTCCCTAGAAAGAGAATGAAGTTGCCTTTTGATTCTATTATTAGAAAAAATTATGATGTTGATGCTTCTTCTCTTGATGTTACTTGATTTGCACTTTCTGCGCCTAGCTGAAAGGCGTTAAAGAAAAGCACTTCTTGGGAGATAACCCATGGTTTTATTTTTACTACTGTATTGTTGAGTCTTGGAAGTTGTTACTACTGTAGCAACCTCTCCTTATCATGTTTTTGTGCCAAGTAAAGTCTCTATAGTAAAGTTGATACTAGATTTGGATTACTGCACAGAAACAGAATTGCTGTCTGTCACGAATTTGCGTAGATCTCTCTGTAAAAAAATCAAAAAAAAATTCCAATTTACGTGCGTGATCCACAGATATGTACGCAACTTTTATTAGTTTTGAGTTTTTCCGTCTGAGCAAGTTAAGTGCCTCTGAAAAATTCGTCTTTACTTGTTCTGTTTGGATTCGCCTTTTATTTCGAATTGCCTCTTTTGCTATGTTCAATGGATTTCCTTGTTCTATTAACTTTCAGTAGCTTTGTGCAATGTCCAAAAGTGTTAAGAATGATTATGTCACCTCTGAATATATGAATTTTTGATTATGCACTAACCCTCTAATGAGTTTGCTTTAAGTTTGGTGTGGAGGAAGTTTTCAAGGGTCAAGAGAAGAGGATGATACAATATGATCAAGAAGAGTGAAAAGTCTAAGCTTGGGGATGCCCCGGTGGTTCATCCCTGCATATTTTAAGAAGACTCAAGCATCTAAGCTTGGGGATGCCCAAGGCATCCCCTTCTTCATCGACAACTTATCAGGTCACTTCTAGTGAAACTATATTTTTATTCCATCACATCTTATGTTCTTTACTTGGAGCATCTTTTTGCTTTTGTTTTTGTTTTGGTTTGAATAAAGTTGGATCCCACCATCCTTGTATTGGAGATATTACGCTCCGCTTTTTCATATGGAACACTTGTGTTCTTAGTTATGCTTTAATGTTCATGGCGAAGGCTGAAAATTGCTTCGTTAATTGCTATTTGGTTGGAATCAGAAAATGCTTCATATGGTTTTGAATAACTTGATACTTGGCAATTGTTTTGAGCTCTCATAGATCATGTTTAAGCTCTTGCATCATGTAGTTTAATCTATTAGTGGAGAACTACCATAGAGCTTGTTGAAATTTGGTTTGCATGATTGGTCTCTCTAAGGTCTAGATATTTTCTGGTAAAAGTGTTTGAACAACAAGGAAGACAGTGTAGAGTCTTATAATGCTTGCAATATGTTCTTGTGTAAGTTTTGCTGTACCTGTTCATACTTGTGTTTGCTTCAAACAACCTTGCTAGCCAAAGCCTTGTACTGAGAGGAAATGCTTCTCGTGCATCCAAACATCTTGAGCCAAAACCCATGCCATTTGTGTCCACCATATCTACCTACTATGTGGTATTTTTCTGCCATTCCAAAGTAAATTACTTGAGTGCTACCTTTAAAATTTCATTCCTTTGTCTTTGCAATATATAGCTCATGGGAAAATAGCTTAAAAACTATTGTGGTGATGAATATGTAGCTATGTGTTTTAGTTCTTATAAGTTGCTTGTTGAGCGGTAACCATGTTTCTGGGGACGCCATCAACTTTTACACCTTTGTTGAATATCATGTGAGTTGCTATGCATGTTCGTCTTGTCTGAAGTAAGGGTGATTTATCATGATCAAATGGTTTGAGTATGCATATGTTAGAGAAGAACATTGGGCCGCTAACCAAAGCCATGTATCATGGTGGAAGTTTTCAGTTTGGACATTCATCCTCAATCTCTTATGAGAATATTATTTGTTGTTGAATGCTTATGCATTAAAGAGGAGTCCATTATCTGTTTTCTATGTTGTCCCGGTATGGATGTCCTAAGTTGAGATTATTCAAAAACGAGAAATCAAATGCGATTTATCTCCTTGGACCTTTGTACAGGCGGCATAGAGGTACCCCTTTGTGACACTTGGTTGAAACATATGTTATGCAATGATAATCCATGTAAATCCAAGCTAATTAGGACAAGGTGCGGGCACTATTGGTATTCTATGCATGAGGCTTGCAACTTGTAGGAAGTATTATGCATAACACATATGAATTATTACTACCGTTGACAAAATTGTTTCTATGTTTTCAAAATAAAAGCTCTAGCACAAAAATAGTAATCCATGCTTCCCTCTGCGAAGGGCCATTCTTTTACTTTATGTTGAGTCAGTTTACCTACTTCTTTCTATCTTAGAAGCAAACACTTGTGTCAACTGTGTGCATTGATTCTTACATGTTTACTTATTGCACTTGTTATATTACTCTATGTTGACAAATATCCATGAGATATACATGTTACAAGTTGAAAGCAATTGCTGAAACTTAATCATCCTTTGTGTTGCTTCAATGCCTTCTACTTTGAATCTATTGCTTTATGAGTTAGCTCTTATGCAAGTCTTGTTGATACTTGTCTTGAAAGTACTATTCATGAAAAGTTTTTCTATATGATTCAGTTGTTTAGTCATTATCTTTTGTTAGCAATCTATTGCTTCGAATCACTCCATTCACTTCATATGCTTTACAATAATGTTGGTCAAGATTATGTTGGTAGCATGTCACTTCAGAAATTATTGTTGTTATCGTTTATCTACTCGAGGGCGAGTAGGAAGTAAGCAGGGATGTGATACGTCTCCAACGTATCTATAATTTCTTATGTTCCATGCTACTTTTATGACAATACTCACATGTTTTATACATACTTTACATCATTCTTATGCATTTTCCGGCACTAACCTATTAACAAGATGCCGAAGCGCCGTTCTTTCTGTTGTTTTTGGTTTTAGAAATCCTACAAAGGAAATATTCTCGGAATTGGACGAAATCAACGCCCGGGGTCTTATTTTTCGGAGCTTCCAGAAGACCGAAGAGCATACGAAGTGAGGCCACGAGGGGCCGACACCATAGGGCGCGCGGCATTGGGGCGCTGGCCTATGGTGTGGGGCCCCTGTGCCCCCTCCAACGCTGCCCTCCCGCCTACTTATACTCTCCGTCGCGAAAACCCTATTACGGAGAGCCACGATATGGAAACTTCCAGAGACGCCGCCGCCACCAATCCCATCTCGGGGGATTCAGGAGATCGCCTCCGGAATGCCGGAGAGGGGAATCATCACGGAGGGCTCTACATCACCATGCCCGCCTCCGGATTGATGCGTGAGTAGTTCATCCTTGGACTATGGGTCCATAGCAGTAGCTAGATGGTTGTCTTCTCCTCTTGTGCTATCATGTTTAGATCTTGTGAGCTGCCTAACATGATCAAGATCATCTATTTGTAATGCTACATGTTGTGTTTGGTGGGATCCGATGAATATAGAATACTATGTCAAGTTGATTATCAATCTATCATATATGTGTTGTTTATGTTCTTGCATGCTCTCCGTTGCTAGTAGAGGCTCTGGCCAAGTTGATACTTGTAACTCCAAGAGGGAGTATTTATGCTCGATAGTGGGTTCATGCCTCCATTAAATCTGGGACAGTGACAGAAAGTTCTAAGGTTGTGGATGTGCTGTTGCTACTAGGGATAAAACATCAATGCTTTGTCTAAGGATATTTGTGTTGATTACATTACGCACCATACTTAATGCAATTGTCTGTTGTTTGCAACTTAATACTGGAGGTGCGGATGCTAACCCGAAGGTGGACTATTTAGGCATAGATGCATGATGGATGGCGGTCTATGTTCTTTGTCGTAATGCCTGATTAAATCTCATAGTGATCATCATGATATGTATTGAATCTTTATTTGTCAATTGCCCACCTGTAATTTGTTCACCCAGCATGCTATTTATCTTATTGGAGAGACACCACTAGTGAACTGTGGACCCCGGTCCATTCTTTTACATCTGAAATACAATCTACTGCAATCTCTGTTCTTTGTTGTTCTTTGCAAACAAACATTATTTTCCACACCATACATTTAATCCTTTGTTTTCAGCAAGCCGGTGAGATTGACAACCTCACTGTTAAGTTGGGGAAAAGTACTGTGATTGTGTTGTGCAGGTTCCACGTTGGCGCCGGAATCACTGGTGTTGCGCCGCACTACACTCCTCCACCAACAACCTTCACGTGGCCTTCATCTCCTACTGGTTCGATAACCTTGGTTTCTTTCTGAGGGAAAACTTGCTGCTGTACGCATCACACCTTCCTCTTGGGGTTCCCAACGGACGTGTGCTTCACGCGTTATCAGACGTGTGGACGACCTCCAGCGGCATCAGCACCGACACAGCGATCTACCGCTTCAGGAGGATATGTAGCTACGAGCCACTCGTCTCCAAGCTGAAGTGCGTCAACCGCGACAACATCTCCATCGCCGAGCTCTTCGACATCGCCAAGAGCTACACCGATGAAGATCCTAGAGTCGACTCGGACGACGAGTACGGCCAGTGATGCAATCGCAGCGCCATCCGACCCGACAACCGCCGTGACGACTACCGGTTTGGCACTCGCCCGAGGAACGGCAAGCGCCGCGATGCGACAACGCTCCAGTTTGTCGCCAACGCCAACGCCAACTACAGGCAGTGCGACCCGAAGTACGCTCACCGCGACAACCGCGGCCCACGAGAAGATCTCCCACCAGGCAAGCGGTTCGACCCACAGAACCTGCTTGATGATCCAAGAATCTATCATAGCAGAGAGGGCAAGCCCTCGACGCACACCATCGGGAAATGCTTCTCCCTTAAGCAGATAGAGAAAGCCCACCGCTCCAAGGAGAACGGCGGCGGCAACCAGAACAAGGACCACAGCAAGAACCAGGACAAGCCCAAGGACGACGGCTTCGCGGCGCTCGGTCCCTCCCACCTTCACCGGGGTGGCGGCGCCGGCGCTAAGAAGGTTCTCGCACGAGCGGTGGCCTTGATCGTCGCGGACGTCTTGCGCTGGCTCAGCGGTCGAGACGGGCCTCACGTGGAGCCACGGGGATCACGCTCACGCCAGTACCAGGTCGAGTCGCCCGATCGTCAAGCCCAAGGTCGTCGAATCTTCTCCAAGACCTTGATGGATGGAGGAAGCTCCATCAACATCATGTACTACGACACCTTTATGCGACTCCAGTGCCCGACTCACGCCTTGAAACAGGACGTTACCGTCCACGTCTCGGCGGGTAACACTACCGGTGACATTCGGCACGCCGGCGAACTACCGCACCGAGTGTATCTCCTTCGAGGTGGTGAACTTCCGCAGCCCCTACCACTGCGTCCTCGGCCGCCAGGCGTTCGCCAAGTTCATGGCCACGCCACACTACGCCTACAACACGATGAAGATGCCGGGGCTGCGCGGCGTCATCACCGTCCGTGGCGACCCCGAGATGGCCCTGCAGTGCGAGGACAGCGGCGCCAAGCTCGCCAACGCCGTCATCGCCTCGGAGCGCGACAACATCGCCGAACTTGCCAAGTACCAAATCGACAACAACAACCCCGCCATCCTCGAAAACCCAACCGAGCTCGACTCGTCCTCACCGACCTTCCAGCCGACGGCGCACACATCAAGTAGATCGGTACGAATGATCCGAGTAGGCATGTTATCATTGGGGCGGGCTGTCGCCCAATAGGAGCGCGATCACCAAAGGCTAAGTACTTCGACTAGGGACACCGCAAAACGGACCCGCGGTTCGCCAAGGAAAAACGCCCGACCAAGAACCCCTTTGGGTCGCCTGCGGCTGGCTCACCGAGCCACGACGAAGCGCGCTACCGGACAGCGCAACAAATCCACTCACCCACCCATGAGGCTGCTATCCGCGCAAAACGACTACGTACTGCGACTGGGGACGCCCAGCTCGAACAGGAAAACAGTCATGCCGATAGCCTTCATCGGGGTCGCACGGCGACTGGCCCCTCGGGCCATGGAAGAGTCGAAGCACTCCAATCGCCCGAACAAGAAAGAGAAAAGAGCAGCAAAAGCAAACAACATTCATTCACCAAAAGTATCTTATATACAAATAACACACCCTCGAGTCAATCGCATCCACTCGCTACAAAGCACGCCAACCTACTTAGGTGAGCTCGACTTTTCCTCCATCACGGCTCGGCTCCACCGTCCCGTGATGGAACTTGAGTGTGCGAGACGGGGGTAAGTTGACGGGAGCCTTGGTAGCCGCGGCATGAAAAAGCCGCTCGGCGGGAAGTCCTACGGGCTGGCACCTTCTCGCGTCCTCGGGGCCGACTAGGCGGCGATGTGCGTCTCCAAGTCTGCCGATCGCCGGCACCCGGTCGGCGTGCGGGCGACCGCCTCCATGAACGCAACACCTCGGCGCGTCGAACTCCCCAGTCTCGGACGGGAAGCCGGCCGTCACCTCCTCCACGTCGAAACCCTCGGAATAATAGGCAAGCACCATGCGAGCGCCATGGTGACACCCACTCGACGGGAGGAGCGACGGGCCAATCAACTACCGCCGGAATATCGGAGACGGCCTTGAAGACCGATGGCGCGTCCCGAGGAATTACTTCCCGCGGGCTCAGGTGCTGAAGCGCAGGGATCTCCACAGCACGAGGCAATGATGCGCGTCGTCGCCTCACGGAGACACTCCGAGTCGCCAACTCAACGAAGTCGCATTGCCCTGAACACAAGCGGGAACAAATTTTCTAAGTCGAGCTCGCTTTATCAGAGACCTCGCCACGCTCGGGGTGGACCCCCGAAGCGGACTCGCCACGCTCGGGGACTGGACCCCCGAAGCGGACTCGCCACGCTCGGGGACTGGACCCCCGAAGCGGACTCGCCACGCTCGGGGACTGGACCCCCGAAGCGGACTCGCCACGCTCGGGGACTGGACCCCCGAAGCGGACTCGCCACGCTCGGGGTCTGGCCTGAGCGGGCTCGCCACGTCGGGGCGACCCCCGACGGACTCGCCACGCTCGGGGCCCGGCCCCCGAATCGGACTCGCCACGCTTAAGCCAAGCCCCGTAACAGGCTCGCGTACCCGATGGCCGACCAGCAAAACTAAAAGAAAAGACTCACGAGCAATTGCGCGACATCTCGCGGACGAAGGCCTCGAAGCTCGTCTTCTCAGCCTGAACGGCTAGAAGGGTGCCTTAGATGCTTCCTTCTCGGCCGCAAGCTCCTTCGCGTGCTGGCTTCAAGCCGCCAACTCCTCACGCGGTGAGCGGCCTTACCTACGGCGGCATCCCTCGCCTCCGCCGCGGCATCAAGCCTGACCTTGTAGTCGGCAATTACATCTTGAGCTCTTTGCCCTTGCCCTCCGGGACCTTGGTCAGGTCGGCGACTTCGCCTTCGCTTCTTCTTCGCCTCCTCGGCTTGGCTCGGAAGTCGGCCTCCTGTCGGGATTCCTTCACATACCCCTCTTGAGCCTCGGCAAGCGCCTTTTCCCGCGCCTCTGCTACAAAAAAGAAGAAGATCATAAGGGCAAGAGCAGAAACTACACCGGCTGAAATCAAGGCCGTGCGAATAGATATTTACTACCAAGGGCGATTAGGCGACGGTTTTCTTTGCCGCCTCTTCCAGGGCTGTCGGTCACTTTACCTCCGCCTGCACAACAAGAAAGAAAACTCGGTACAACAATTGCCTGGTTCCAATATGAAGAGACTCGACTCGCCCCTTCCCGAGAGAGTCCCTCGGGGACGGGAGGGAACCATGCGAACATACGAACTCACCACATGAACTTCACCAAGCGTCGTGTGCAGCTCGTAAGGACAGGGTCGATAGCGGAGGTCGCACTCGTGCGTCCGCCCTCTTGCATCACCGCCTTCGTCGAGGCGCTCCTCCGATCGGACGGTGGTATCGGCAGGCCGGATCCCAGCGGCTTGGTCGCGCTCCTTCATCGGCGCCGGAGGCCGCTCCCCGCGGCTGCGCTCGGCTCCTCCTCGGTCGAGAGGGGACGACGGTGGATCCGAGCCTCGTCGGGAGTGACATCCGCCGTCACCCCCTCCGCGCGACCGCTCGGCGGGGGATAACTCCGTCGGCGGCGACGGGGCTCGCGATCGCGTCCGCCCCTGGCTCTCCGACGGTCTCCTCAGCGCGGAGGATAAGTCGCGGATCGGCGGGCCGCCTGCCTCGGCGGCTTTCTTCAGCTCGGCGGCCTTCCTCGCCTCCGCCGCCTTCGTGACGCAGCCCCTTACCGGGGCAGGTCTTGTTAGGACCTTCCTCTTGGATCGCAAAGAAGAGTATGAGACTCCTATGCCATAGTAACAAATCAAAACGCAAACGGAGACAAGTGCCTGCTTCACGGTGGGGATCACCACGGCGCCCGGGCCGGCTCGGGCCCCGAGCGTCCAAAGCATCCTTCGGGGCGACGGAGGTCGGTAACGCCCTCGAGGATGGTTTGACGGGTCGCTTGGGGCGCGGCTCGCCCTCCTTCTTAGCGGGCTCCTTCTTCTCCGTGAAGTCGACTCCTCTCCTTCGTCCTCCTCTGGCGCTCTCACCCAGGCGCTCTGCGAGGAGGAAGCCGCCCGCCGCGCCTCGGGAAGCCGGACGAACTCCCGCGCCTGAGTCCGACTCGGTGCGGTCCCCCTCATCTTCAACCTCGTCGTCCTCGCCCTCGGTCATCTCTGGGCTCCTTCCCCGCGAGCGGGAAGATGGTCGGCGACCGTTTGCCACGCTGCATTTCAAGCAACCGATCGGGTTAGCAATCACATGGCTTCCCTAGAGCGAGTAAAAAGGGTAAACGTTACCTTTGGCGTGGCTTATCCTCGGAGAAAGGCTGCAGCCCGTCGTCGAAGGAGGTGAAGATGGCGGTGGTGACCTTGCCGAGTGCCTTCCGGTACTCGGCTTCATCCCACTCGGTCGGCGTGACCGGGTGCGGTCGTTCGCCCCTTGTATTCCACATGAGGTGGGCGCGGTAGCGAAGAGGAACCAAGCGGCGCCGAGCCAACGGTTGTACATGTTGGCGGCCGTCAAGCGCTCTCCTTCAGCGCAGATCGCCCGCATCCCCCTCACTACCTCCCTCCTGGTCCTTCGGCGGCGACCTCACGTTGGCGCCGAGGCACACTCGGCGTATATTGGGGATAGGGACTCCGCCGGGTGTACTCCAGGCGTAGAACCGGTAGTGCGCCGCTGCGGCTGCGCCTTCTTGGGGCGCCATGTCGATGAAGTTCTCCCCGGACTTCACGGAATGTGATCCCGCCGTTGGGGATCGGTCGCCCTTGCTAACCCGAGTCGCCCGTCCATGGAAGATGGACACCCACAAAGGAAATCGGCGGGCAGCCCAGGTAGCACTCGCACAGCGCCACGAACAGAGCGCGGTGCTGGACGCTGTGCGGCCGAGGTCGGAGACCTTGATGTTGTAGAAAGGAGAGTTGCCGGAAGAAATCGGAGGAAGGGAGAGCGAGACCTCGGCCGAGGAAACTCAGGAAGAGCACGAACTCGCCGGGCGCGGGGGTGGCTCTCGTCGTCGCCGCCGCACTCTCCACCTTCCCGCTTGAACTCGGGGATGATCCCCGCAGCCACGTATGCGATCAAGGCTTCCTTGGTGACCTTGGACTTCCCCCAACCTTTCGCCGCCATCGGAGTATGAGGAAGTAGGGACGGAAAGAAGACGAAGAAGAAGGGAAGAATGCGGCGGAGTGATAAGCACTAATCCTGGTGAGACCTTTTTATGCCGCACTCGCTTGGATTAGGGATGAGATCCGTTCGTTAATACGATCCGGAATCGCCGCCCCGTAATCAACGGTCAGGGTTTGCGCCGGTTCCGGGTGAATAACCGTTAAACTAGTCGTTAGCGGTCACATCAGGCCCAACGGTCAACTGCGCAAACGGCTCGCGCCTCGGTCAACGTGAAATCTAGCCGTTGGCTTCTCCACGTCTCCACGGTAAACGTACGCCGACAGTAGCAACGGCGACATTGTCACAGCCGGCAGCCAACGCCGAATGCATGCAGAAGCGGCAAACACCGATTGACATCTTTCTTGACTCGTCGAGTCTTCGGAAGGCGAGCTATGCTACAACCTCATCCTCGAAGAGCCCGATGGCGATTCATCTTGGTCCATCGCCGCGCTTCTTTGAAGCTCGGCTTGGATTCACGCTTCATCACCACGCTCGGGGACTGCGGTGGGGATACACCCATGGGGGTGGGTCGCCAGTCCCACTCGCCATGAAGAAGAGGCTCCAGGTTGATCGCCAGTCGCCTAAGCGACCAGGCCGAGGCGGCTGGGCCACGTGATCCAGGGGAGGCAGTGCTGGATAAGAAGATTGCATGCAGGAGGAGTAGCAAATCCTGGATTAGTAGCAACTGTATGATTCGGAGTTATCTCCTTGTAACCCTAGATCGGGGGTGTCCATATAAACCCCCGAGCTAAAACCCTAGAGGGACGTCTTCTCAGATCCAATCTCCCCCTGTAAGCTCGGGGCGCCCCGACTGAGCCCCCCATTGTAATTCTCCACTAAGCAATAAAGATCTAGCAGGACGTAGGCCCTTTACTCTCCGGAGGGGCTGAACCTGGGTAAACCCTTGCGTCTTGTGTACCTCGATCCGCGTATGGCCATGTTTCCTTGCCCCCGCATCAACGAAGTGCTACCCCCGGTAGCATCTGCCGTGGTCATATCCACGACACATCAAGTTCCTCCATGAGAATCGAGATATCTTTGCATGGAATCCTTCTGATATGCCAGTTGTCCCGAGAGAACTTGCTGAGCACAAACTCCACGTTGATCCCACCACGCGTCCCGTCAAACAGACGATGTGACCCGTAGGTGAAGAGCGACAGCATGCAATCGCCGAAGAGGTGAACCGGCTACTCGCTGCCGGGTTCATCATGGAAATAAAGCACCCCAAGTGGCTGGCAAACCCAGTCATAGTGCTGAAGAAGAATAAGGCATGGTGCATGTGTATATACTACACCAACCTCAATCGGGCTTGCCCCAAGGACTCATTCATCCTCCCGCGGATCGATCAGATCATCGACGCCACCGCGGGCTCGGAATCTCTAGGCTTCCTCGATGCATATTCCGGGTACAATAAAATAAAGATGGCGGTTGAAGATCAGGAGAAGATGACGTTCATCACGCCGCTCGGTGCTTATTGCTACACCGCCATGACCTTCGGCCTCAGAAATGCCGGAGCCACATACCAGCAGTGCATGAATAGTTGCCTCGAAAGCCAAATCAGGCGCACCGTTCACGTGTACATCGATGACGTCGTGGTTAAGTCGACTCAGCAAGACGACCTAGTCGCCGACCTCATCGAGACTTTCGCCAACCTCCGCCGTTTCCAGATCAAGCTAAACCCCCTGAAGTGCACCTTTGGCGTTCCATCAGGGCAGCTACTCGACTACGTCGTCTCCAAGCGCGGCATCGAGCCCAATCCGGAGAAAATCTCAGCCGTCATGCGCATCAAAAGACCCGCATGCCTACTCGACGCACAGAAGCTGGTTGGGCGAGTCGTAGCACTCAGTCGCTTCATACCTCAACTCGGTGACAAGGCCCTACTCTACGAGTCTCTTGAAGAGTCTGATTCCTTCGAGTGGACGAAGGATGCACAAAGCGCCTTGAAACACTCAAAGTGGCCATGCAGAACGCACCTGTCCTAGCCGCCCCGCTGCCACAAGAACTCATGCTCCTCTACGTTGTCGCGTCGAGTCGCGTCGTAAGTGTAGTTATGGTGGTAGAACGCAAAGAAGAAGGAAAGGAGCAACTCGTGCAACGCCCAGTGTACTACATCAGTGAGGCTCTCACCGAGTCAAAACAGCGCTACCCACACTACCAGAAGCTGGTCTACTCCGTCTTCGAGCCCGGCGACAATTGGCCTTGCTTCCACGAGCACCCCATCGGTCGTTGCATCACGCCACTCGCCCGACATCATCCTCAATCAGATGCGGCGGGAGAATTGCCAAGTGGGCAGTCGAGCTCGGCGTCCACAACATTACGTATGAACCTCGCCGTGCGTTCAAATGCCAGGCGCTGGCCGATTTCTTCGTCGACTAGGAGGAAGTGCAGGAGCCAACCTCCCCGGCGGAAGTCAAAGATTGGACCCTCTAGTTCGATGGATCCAAGAACCTCGAAGGTGCCGGAGCAGGCATCGTCCTCATATCCCCGAAAGGAGACACCATGAGGTACGTCCTGCAGCTTCAATTCGAGCCCTGCACCAACAACGTGGCCGAATATGAGGCAGTTCTCCAAGGCATGCGGATCACCAAGGAGATGGGCGCGTCACGCTGCTTGTTGCTGGCGACTCCGACCTAGTCGCCAGCCAGATCTCAGGGACCTGCGACGCTACCGACGCCAACATGATCTCCTACAAGCGGGCGGTCGAACAGGCCAGCGCCAGCTTCTCTAGGTACGTCGTCGAGTGGGTCGATAGGCACAAGAACGAGGAAGCCGACGCACTCTCCAGGCTCGGCTCCAAACGGCAGCCACCCCCGCCGGGCGTCTTCCTCGACATCCTCACTCGCCGTCAATACGGCCCCGCGAGGTCGACATCGTCAGCCATCCCCCGACTCCTTGCTAGTCGTAGTCGCCTCGGACGCTGGGACTAGATGGAGCGTCCCGAAGAGAAGGTCACGGTTCTTGCGCGACTTACACGCATGCGAGAATGCAGGCCCACGCGGGAGCCCGCTCAATAGTGGCCAAAGCCTTCGGGCATGGCTTATGCGGCCAACCGCACACGGCGCGCAATCAAACTTGTCCACGCGTGTGGGGTGCAGTCTGTGGAACGATCACATGCAGACTCAGCGCTCAAGACCATTCCCTCACCTAGCCCTTAGCTATTTGGGGCATGGATATGGTGGGAAAGTTCAACACAGCCCCGACGGCTACACTCACCTCCTCGTCATTGTCGACAAATTCACCAAGTGGGTGGAGGCAAAACCCATCAAGAAGTGCGGCGGTAAAACGGCGATGAAGTTCCTGCGGGAGCTGATATACCGCTACGGGTACCCGCAAAGCATCATCACCGACAATGGCACAAACTTCGCCATGGGAGAAATGGCGGATTTCTGCAAAGAGAACGGGATCCGACTCGACCTCGCTTCAGTCGCGCATCTGGAATCAAATGGCCAAGCTGAGAGAGCCAACCAAAGCATCCTCCACGGCCTCAAACCACGATTGGAAGTGCCCTTGGAGCGAGCCGCTGGATGCTGGGTGGAAGAGCTGCCGTCTGTCCTCTGGCATACGCACAACACCAAATAGGTCGACAGGCTACACGCCTTTCTTCCTAGTTTAAGGGGCAGAAGCCGTCATGCCCACGTACATCACCCATGACTCACCACGCATCGTGAACTACTCCGAGAAAGAGAACGAGCTCGCTCGTCAGGATTGAGTCGAGCTCCTCGACGAAGACCGAGAACTCGCCCTCTCTAGAACGGCCTTATACCAGCAAGGCCTACGGCGCTATCACAGTCGCCACGTTCGCAGTCGTTCCTTCCAGGAAGCGACCTCGTCCTCAGGTTAATCCAGGACAAGAAGGACATGCATAAGGTATCTCCCCCAGGGGAAGGGACATTCGCCGTCAGCCATGTGCTCGGCAATGACGCCTATTACCTCACGGATGTACGCAAGGACGATGATGGCAACCCACTCACCCGAGAAGTCGAGCGCCCCTGGAATGTCAACCTCCTTCGCTAGTTCTACACGTAAATCGCCATGTAAACACTACATGATCATCAATAAAGATGTTTTGCGCTCCATCCAATTTCCGATTCGACGACCCAAAATTATAACCGTGCCTTGCACGAATATATCTCCCAAGTCGCCAATACGAGTTGGACACCAAACTGCGCATGTCGAGGGTGCTCCTCGGCAATGCCATTCAATAGGGGCTTAGGGTTGATGGAATCCTGCAAGCTAACACGAGACATCGGTTCACAGACAAGCGATTTACCCAGGTTCGGGGCCCTCGATGAGGTAAAACCCTTACGTCCTGCCTGTCTGTTCTTGATTATGATGATAATAGGTTACAATGGGGTGCCGAATAGTTCGGCTAAGATCTCGCCGAGATGCTAAGCTTTATGATGGCCTAGCTCTAAGCTTCTGGTGGCTAAGATTGCTAAGATTGATTGTGTCCCTCGACAGCCCCTCTCCTGGCCTTTATATAGGAGGCCAGGTCTCAAGAGGTCTAACCGAGTACGACTAGGTTTACAGTAATTTTAGATCTAATCTTTCCATGTTCGGTTGCTTCTTCGTCTTGCTTGTCAAGGAATCTTTTGGTGCACCTCCCGGATGGGCCGCCTTTCCTCCAAGTGCCTTCACGGGCCTCCAATTAGGAAATATAGGTTAGGGCAACGCCGGTTACCCGAAGGGTAGTGCCCACGTCAGTAGCCCCCGAGTGTCTAGCCGAAGATAGTTCGGGTAGAGACTAAAGCATGACTTCTAATGTCCTTTTCCTTGATTGTTCTTGTTCTTCTTCTGTCGGGTGCGCGTCGGCTCCGATCAGGAGCTCCGAGTCTAGGTACGGATGCTTACAATCCGTGCGTAGACTCAAGTTGTACCACTCAAATATTGTTGCTCTGCCGAAGTTTTTCTTCAAGTCTTCATAAGTCATCCGATACATTTCCTCATGCAAGGGATACAGTAACGTGCCCAACTTTTGTTGGTTAACGCCAATGGCAAAGCAACGTTACTCTACACAGAATCAAGTCCCGGGCATGATCTGGAGTGCAAAAAGTTTTATCGGGTGCTTGGTGCTCGATGGGAGTAACCCCGAGTCTGGACATGAACGCGTTACGTTCGGGTGCAGACTTAAGTTGAACATTCCATCCTTCTCTTCAAATATATCTTAGAGTCCTCATTCTTTCGAACCCTTCTCTTCTTTTTATCGGGTGCGCGTCAGCGCTCCCGATGGGAGTAACCCGAGTCTGGCGTGAATGCTTTGCAATCTACGCATAGACTCAAGTTCACTATCCGATACATTCTTTTATTCCTTCGAATGCTTTAAACATTTCTTATGACGTTATTGATGACGTTTTGCTGATATCTTGATTTTGATGACGGGGACGCGACCCGCTGGGTATTTGACCAAGCCAGAGGTGGGCCGCGATCAAGGCAATTTGAAGATATGTGCGTGGAGAGATATGTAAATCGGCCTTGTGTATCAAGTTTGGGCTAGTTAGCCCGTGTATCTTTACTTAGTAGGTTACGTAGAGTTTGTCTCGTGCACGGTTTAGTGCACGCCCGCATTAGAAAGTCCCCTGGACTATAAATATGTACCTAGGGTTTATGGAATAAACAACAACCAACGTTCAACACAAACCAATCTCGGCGCATCGCCAACTCCTTCGTCTCGAGGGTTCCTCCGGTAAGCATCATGCTGCCTAGATCGCATCTCGCGATCTAGGCAGCACAAGCCTGCCTAGTTGTTCATGCGTTGCTCGTACTGAAGCGTTTTTGATGGCGAGCAACGTAGTTATCGTAGACGCGTTAGGGTTAGCATCGTTCTTAGCATCATATGCTCGCGTAGTGCAACCCTTGCGCGTCTAGCCGTCCTTGTGCCTCATCATGGGTGCAGGGGCGGCACCCCGCTTGATCTTTATTTAGTAGATCTGATCCGTTATGGTCGATCCTTGATTCATCAAGGATTAGTTTAATATCTGCAATAGTTAGGCCTTACAAAGGGTTGGAGGATCCAGCGGCATGCAGGGTGTAGTTTGTTGCCCCTAGACAGGACGTTCCGAGGATCAACCTAGTGTTGGTTTTTAGGCCTTGTCTAGGGCTGGCTTACGTTTACCGTGCGTGAGCGCGAGGCCCAATCGTGAGTAGGATGATCCGATTATGCGGTGAAAACCCTAGATCGTCGTGGATCTCATACGCTTTATATTGATCAAGCAGGACCACCATATATTCGGCCACCTTGGACGAATCATGGGTGAATCGGCTCCCTGAGCCGATTCACAGGACAACCTGAGAGCCGATCGAGGCTCGTATTTAACGTGTACGTGTGTGCCCTGCAGGAAACTAAGCGAGGCATCATCCACACCTTCCTGACCAGGTATAGGTCAGGTGGCACGCCCTTGCGACCCAGCATCGGCGCGCGACCAGGAGGCTTTGCGGGCCGTCGCTCTGAGGGACTGGGGCCAGCCGCAGCCCTAGTCATTCCCGGCTCTACCGTGTTGGCCAGTCGCTGCCCGCCGGTGGGTTTCTGACGCCAACACATTCTGGCACGCCCGGTGGGACAATCTTCAACGACACATCTTCAACGACAACCATCTCGCCATCCACATCAGAGATGGCGAAAGACACCATACCGTCTTCATCAGAAGTGGCAGAAGAAACTCCGGTCACGTACGGGGATCTCACTGGCGAGCTCAAGAAGAAGTACGACGAGATCAAGTCTGCCCTCGAAGCCGACCTAATCGGCTCTTTCCACAGGACCCGCTCCCATGGCATCAGATGGAAGGGGTTCACACCTGAAGGCGCGCTTGATGGAGTGGACCTGTCCACCCCGTCCGAAGAACGCACCAGGTCGCTGCGTCAGGAGATCAACTTCATGGTGGCTCATTCGCTGCACCGCCATTCTGAGAGCCTGGTGAATACGTTGGAGCGCGTCGCGCTGCGCGTGATCCAGGAGATCATGAGCCATCAGTACTCTCCGTCAGGACCAGCCCTAGGGACTCACCAAGGGGAAGCGCTGCTCCATTCCCGTCCCCCGCTGCCATTCGCGTTGGCAGCGCCCGAAGCGCCGAACTCATCGGCTTTTGTCGTCTACAAGATTGGTGGTGACCCCAGTGACTACCAGTTCCTACAGGACGCGCCCAAGGAGATCCCGCACGGATACGCATGTGCATACGTGCCAGACTGCAGCACCTGGGCACCCTCGAACCAGGTTGCTATAGCAGGGACTTCTGGGGCAACAGGAGGAGCGTCGGAGGCAGACCCTGAGAAGCAAACGTGGCTAGCTAAATACGCCACCCCGACAAACTCCCGAGCCCAGCTCCTGCAGTTGGCTCAGAACCAGAGAAACAGGCATGGCTGGTTAAGTACGCCACTCCGACGAATCTTCAGGGTTCGGCACCTGCAGCCATCACCGCGGATCAAATTTGTACGATCCTGAAAGATCAGTTCGGCATGATGCCGAAGAGAAAGGCGATCGGCTATACCAAGCCGTACCCCAATGAGTACGAATTGATCCCGCTACCACCCAAATATCGGCTCCCGGACTTCACAAAGTTCAGCGGATCAGATGGCTCCAGCTCCATCGAGCATGTGAGCCGATATTTGGCACAACTGGGCATGATCTCAGCGTCAGATGAGCTGCGCGTGAGGTACTTCTCGCAGTCCCTCACAGGATCGGCTTTCGGATGGTACACGTCGCTGCCACCGAACTCAATCCAGACCTGGAAGCAGCTGGAAGAACGGTTCCACGAGCAATATCACTCAGAGGCTTCCGAGGCTGGCATTGCCGATCTAGCCCAAGTACGACAGAAGCGCGGAGAAACGGTGTCCGAATACATTCAGCGCTTCAGGACCGTTAGGAACCGATGCTATTCGGTTCATGTAAGCGAAAAGGAAGCAGTCGAATTGGCGGTGGTGGGTCTATCATCATCGATCAAGGAAGTGGCCTCCCAGGCGGACTATCCTTCATTAGCACACATGGTGCAGAAGTTGTCAGCATATGAGCAACGCCACCCGGATATCTACCAAGATAAATTCAAGCGCGTGGTTACCATGGTTGACGCAGGCGAAGATGAAGGTCCTACGGGAGAGCGAGAGGTCGCAGTAGCTGAGTGGACTCGAGCTGCAGGCCCAGTAACCTGCAAATGGGTAAAGCCACCAGGGCCTCCAAGAGGGTTCGACTTCGACGTGACGAAAACCGAGCAGATTTTCGACCTCTTACTCGCGGAGAAGCACATAAAGGTACCCGAAGGCCACAAGTTTCCTACGGTGCAAGAGCTGAACGGAAAGCCATACTGCAAGTGGCATAACACGTTCACCCACACCACCAACGACTGCAGGGTGTGGCGTCAGCAGATCCAAGTGGCGATAGAAAATGGGCGATTAATTTTTAACCAGTACGCCATGAAGGTCGACACACACCCCTTCCCCGCCGTCAACATGGTGGAGTTTACCCACCTTGGAGGGTGCCAGCCTGATTTCTCAGCCAACATCAGTATGGTAGAGCTTGGACACCGCTCTGAGAAGGACGGGGATGAGGACAGCTGCTCTCAGAGCAAGGACACTGAGGGGGCCGCTCCATGCGATCGGCTCCGTCAAGATGGCAAGCGCTACGTCACAGAGGGGGAAGTGAAGAACATAAGATACCAACGACCCCTCTCTGATCACCTCCTCAACAAGTATGTTAGTCGATATGACCAACGCCGGCGATACAACAACAATGATGAAAGAGGTCGTCTGACCAGAAACGACGAAAGGCAAAGCCGGCATAATCATGATGAGGAGCGACAGGAACGCCATGGCAGGGAGCAGGACGATACGGACAGGCATTGGCACTGCCCCTTCTTCAGACACTGCTGGGATTCAGGAATGAGCCGATTACCAACAATCGGCAACTGCCCAGAATGCAACCGGAAGAAGAAGGAGACAGCCAACGTATCTGTGTTCGAGCGCTTAGGGCCTCTCCCACCGCAAAACAGACGGGCTGAGACCCCTCCGTTGGAAGATCTCGATGATTCAGAAGACGAAGGGGAATACGAAGAAGACAGGTGCCACCGTCCAAGGTGGTGCCCTGACGGTCTCAGCCATACACAAAAACGCAGGGTTCAGCGATTGCGCGGTCTGGAGGAAGCTGAAAGGATGTACTTGCATACGCTGAGGAAGGCGCGGCCTGATCTGGCTGCGAAAGTCCAGAGGACCCTGGATGAGGAGGGGCTACCGCAAAGAAAAGAGTGGCGCCCCAAGCAAAAGAGAGCCGATGATGACACATCGGCTGGCACAAACATGGTGTTCATTCGTCCGGCGGAGTGTAGTGCTCCACGATTACACAGTGCACCCGACATGGATAACAGCAAGCACACCAACGTGCTAAAGTCAGAGATTGGGCTGGTTTTATCCGCCGACATGGACGAGTAGCAAGACTACGTCAATAAGCAACATGGCGAGGCCGATCCTTGCGATCGGCCCTCCGAAACTGATGAAGGGATATTACAAAACCTTCACCGAGCAAGCAACGTGGAGGCCGATTCCAGCGATCGGCCAAAATTATCCTCACCATCCATTCTGCCTGGGATCAACGTTTGACCCAACAGGGACTACCTGAAGAGCCGATACCATCAATTCTCTTGACAGAATCGGCTCGGGGGGCACCTAGATGGATAAAACACTAAGTATGGAGGCCGATACACAAGTCGGCCTGAAATTTTTAAATTTTTCATAGCCGATGCATGGCCATCGACTTTAGAATTGAGAAGCAGCCGATGCATGGCCATCGACTCAAGAAATACAATTGTCAACCAGAAGGTCAGCCCTAGTAAATTATGAAGAGAAGCCACAATGGAAGAACTCCTCAAGAGAGAGGTTTAACAGCTCAGATCTTCTCTTCAAGAACAGTGCTAAGGGCAGCTTGGGCGTCCAGATCAGGTTAAAGGTGGGTCGCATCAGATCCACCAAAGGAAGGGAGCCGGGGGCAGCCCACCTTGAAGGTTCTCTGCAAGCCGATTTACGTGCAAATCGGCTGGCTCTGCATGATCAAGCCCAGGCTAATTCGGCTGAGTGTTTGCCTTGGCCAAGACTCGGGGGGCAGCAGGCCTGGTGGATGTTCTGCCTGCTGTTTTTTACGAGCCGATTGAGCGATCATCGGCTGATCCTTCATTGCAAACCTTCGTCACAAATGATGAGTGCTAGAAAGGATTATTGGGTTTGGTTGGGAAAGTTCAAAAGTTTCCTGAAGATCCTACATTTTTCTGCCAGATTTAGAAAATCATCAGTTGAAGAAGGAAAGAGCAAATCTCGAAGGACCGATGCGGTGCTATCGGCTCGTTACGCATTGGTAAAGGGAGGGAATCGGCAAGGACAGTAGAAGAGGGAATCGGCTTAATTAAGCTCGGAAGAAATCGGCAAAATCAAATTGGGAAGAGATTCTTCATTGATGGGCAAGATTTCTTACATGAAGAGCTAATTGCTCTCAAAAGGAAATATGCGGGGTACATTGCCCCGTCTTGGTCCTATTCTAGAAGTCCTAATCTACGGGCCGTCACTGCCCTCGTCGTCGCCTTCGTCGCTGCCGTCGGCGCTGCTCCCGGCGGGCTCGTCATCGCTCCAATGGCCGCCGACTGGGCCCTCATCGTCTTCATCTTCTCAGACAGCGTCGTCCTCGTCGCTGTCGAAGTCAACTGCCGGCCAAGGGCAGAACCGCTTGGCCGGCGGCTCGTCGGAGGAGCTCTCATCGTCGTCTTCCTCCTCCTCTCCCTGCTCCCCTTCCTCCCCGGAAGAGGTGAAGTCGCAGGAGAAGTTGTCATCGTCGCTCTCCTCCACCGGTTCCCCAACGGCGAGGAAGCGGAGGTCACTCTCCCCGTCGGTCGAGGATTTGTCATCCTCGGACCATACGAAGGAGTCATGATCCTCTTTGTCCCACTTCGTTGGGGCGAGGATATCGTACGCCGCCTGCGTGCCCCACGAGGGCGTCTCCTCTCGGATGGGAGAGGACACGTAGGAAAGACCCGATGAGGAGGAAGAAGAGGAGGACGAAGACATCTGGTAGAGGAGGGTTTTTGGAGGCTAGTGCGAAGGGGATGAGGAAGATGACTGTTTGCTGCGGTTAAATAAAAGGGAGCATAGTAAAAATTCAATGCCACAGCAGTTCCCGAGGAGGTGGTGCCGAACAGTCTAATCGCGCAGAGAAGTTGAGAAGGCAAGTTATCATGATGAAGGACTCTGCGACGTTTCTGCTCTGCCACGACATGGCCCGACGAAAGAAAGCGTAATGATTTTGGAAATGTCATTTCCAAAACCAGGGGGGCATGTGTTATCACCAGTATTTGACCAAGCCAGAGGTGGGCCGCGATCAAGACGAATTTGAAGATATATGCGTGGAGAGATATGTAAATCGGCCTTGTGTATCAAGTTTGGGCTAGTTAGCCCGTGTATCTTTACTTAGTAGGTTACGTAGAGTTTGTCTCGTGCACGGTTTAGTGCACGCCCGCATTAGAAAGTCCCCTGGACTATAAATATGTACCTAGGGTTTATGGAATAAACAACAACCAACGTTCAACACAAACCAATCTCGGCGCATCGCCAACTCCTTCGTCTCGAGGGTTCCTCCGGTAAGCATCATGCTGCCTAGATCGCATCTCGCGATCTAGGCAGCACAAGCCTGCCTAGTTGTTCATGCGTTGCTCGTACTGAAGCCTTTTTGATGGCGAGCAACGTAGTTATCGTAGACGCGTTAGGGTTAGCATCGTTCTTAGCATCATATGCTCGCGTAGTGCAACCCTTGCGCGTCTAGCCGTCCTTGTGCCTCATCATGGGTGCAGGGGCGGCACCCCGCTTGATCTTTATTTAGTAGATCTGATCCGTTATGGTCGATCCTTGATTCATCAAGGATTAGTTTAATATCTGCAATAGTTAGGCCTTACAAAGGGTTGGAGGATCCAGCGGCATGCAGGGTGTAGTTTGCTGCCCCTAGACAGGACGTTCCGAGGATCAACCTAGTGTTGGTTTTTAGGCCTTGTCTAGGGCTGGCTTACGTTTACCGTGCGTGAGCGCGAGGCCCAATCGTGAGTAGGATGATCCGATTATGCGGTGAAAACCCTAGATCGTCGTGGATCTCATACGCTTTATATTGATCAAGCAGGACCACCATATATTCGGCCACCTTGGACGAATCATGGGTGAATCGGCTCCCTGAGCCGATTCACAGGACAACCTGAGAGCCGATCGAGGCTCGTATTTAACGTGTACGTGTGTGCCCTGCAGGAAACTAAGCGAGGCATCATCCACACCTTCCTGACCAGGTATAGGTCAGGTGGCACGCCCTTGCGACCCGCATCGGCGCGCGACCAGGAGGCTTTGCGGGCCGTCGCTCGAGGGACGGGGCCAGCCGCAGCCCTAGTCATTCCAGCTCTACCGTGTTGGCCGATCGCTGCCCGCCGGTGGGTTTCGCATGTGACGACCATGGGCCTATTCTTTCTCTGTCTAGCCTTGTTTTTAAGCAATATCCGCCTTTCTTGCACGGTTACCAAGGTGCCTCCTCGATTCCGCAATCTTTAACGAAAAAGGACCACTTAAAGAACTGGCGGCAATGACACGTGCCCACACAGCCCTCAAGTTCTCCCTCCTCTTAAAATCTTCCAAAGAACAAAAATCTGATCCTTTCCGGTCTTGCCATAACATCTCCTCGCCCTTCTTCTTCTTCCTTCCTTCTTCGCTTGCGCCACCATAGCTTTCCGATCCTCCTAGATCTCGCGATGGTGAAGAAAAGACCTTACCGCCGCCAGCTCCACTAGCGGAGCGCCGCCGCTCCTCCTCTCGATTCCTCGAATGGGGCGCTCCAGCGCTCCTCCCAGCTCCGCGCCGCGGCCTGCCATGCTCGATAGCCAAGCACGGAGGCTGGATAGCGTCGACCATCACCAAGCGCGACGAAAAGAGATCACGAAGCCTGGGATTAATCTCCCCCGACGAGGGGAATGTGATTTCGGGTGCAATTTCTCGGCCCAATCCTCC
The DNA here is from genome assembly GCA_030979885.1 of Lolium multiflorum. Lineage (NCBI taxonomy): Eukaryota > Viridiplantae > Streptophyta > Magnoliopsida > Poales > Poaceae > Lolium > Lolium multiflorum. The sequence continues at coordinate 220,791,579 of CM061749.1, read as the reverse complement.
TGGCTGCTACCGTGATGTTCTTGTCGTTCCTATATCAGGGTCTTTCGCTTCCGTTCATGGGTTCCTTCTTCATCTTCTACGGACTTACGAAATCCAACTGTGGCAACTCACCCCTAACTCAATTCTTCACGTCGCCGTGTTCATTACCCTCTGCGAGACGTTTTTGGGCATCGAGCCTCATTTTGGATTGTAGAAAAAGATCTTCTACGTAAAGCGGTACAACAGTAGTAACGGGTCCTTTGTCAATGGAGGAGTGGGGTTTGTGGCTCGCTCAGAGATTAATTATTTAAATTTCCCAATGAGAGAATCTGTGCAAGGGTGGAGGCTGAAATGGTTTTATGTCAAGGATTCCTTGTCACCCGAGTCCCAGCTCCCTTGCTTTGCCGACGTCCTCGAAGCTAAGCCTAAGAATTCCTGGAAGAACATTCTCTCTCCCGACGAAAGAGTAGCGGCCGATGAATTATTTGCCAAATTCCTTCGAATCAAAGAGGCCGATGGCCAAACTATGGTTGGCACAGAGGTGGCAGCAGTGTTTCTAAACGTCGAGTCCAACCAGTCATGGCCAGAGTTCGTCCGATGTGGTTGTATTCAGGTCCAAAGGATGAAACCAGGATTAATGTTGCCGAACTGTCGGAAAAGGCTGTGATGAAGTCCATCGCCTTACTTTCTTTAGTCAAGAAGACTCGATCCCATTGATATCTTCTTACACTCCTCTTGATGCCGAACATCCACCGCCAGAGGTAACTTTCCCTTTCAAATTCTTACTGTGCTTCTCTTACTTAGTTAACATAATTACCATTGTTCTTATTTGTTTTCTCTTTGGAGGTTCCCATAGTCTCTGGGAATTTGCATGATTCGCCAAACGATACTTCGGGGAGAGGCTCCTCAGTACCCGTTGATTTTCACTGTCGAGCACACGGGCCCAGAGAGCGATGATGATCCGATAGATTCTGACTGTTCCCGATCTTCCTCCCCCAGCCGATGACGCTTGGACACGGAGGGATCGTGCGTGACTGATCATGATGCCTTTGTTAATGCAGCTGTGGAGGAGACCAAGGCTTCACTTGTGAAGAGATCAATCGGCTGCTTTGCCGACGAAGACGATCTCCTTGATATGTAAGTACCTTCTTTCTTTTTGTCATATTTTGTCCCTCGTTTCTCGCATTCTTTTCATAACTTCTGTCGATCATTTCCTTTTTGTAGGCGACGAAGGTTTCGTTGAGCCTCCGTCTAAGAAAGCCAAATCTGGCGCTGCTCCGCCCGTTGCGGCTTCGGCTCGGCTCCTAAGCAGCTCGGGCTCGGGCTTACTGCTTCTTCCCTCTCCAAGGGGAAGGATGTTCCTGCCGCCACCATGACTCCTCCGTAAGCCCTTTTTTTAGTAGGCGCGAATTTCTTGGAATGTGCCTTGTCTAATGATTCTTTGTAAAACATCCTTTTTCCTTAAAGGACCCTGCGAGGAGTTATCTCCTCTTTGGAGGCCTTCGCTTCCCAATTTACTTCTCTAGAAGCGGACAAGGTTCGGCAAAAGGAAGTTAAGTCCTCTTCCTCGAAGTTGGACGGCGCAATCAAGATAGCTGCCAAGCTCGCCGAGAAATCGACTCCCTGAAGGAGGAACGGGCAAGCTGAAAGAAAAGCTGAAGGAGGAAGAGGCGTCAAGGCTAGCTGCCGAAGCTCAAGCAGCCGAAAATATGAACTCCTTCGCCAATCTTCACTAGCTTTGCTTGGTAATCTCTTTTATACTTCCCTATTGATTATCGTTTTTTATAAATTCGATCTTCTGTTAATGATCCTTTCCATTCTATTCTTTTGCAGAGGCCGCCAATATCCCTTCGGTCCTTGGACAAAGTTCCGAGATAACTCCCTGCGAATGGTGTGTCGATGATTCTCGCCTCCCACCAGCTTACGGGAGCTTCTTGAAAAAGGAAAGGGTGCGTGCGCAAATGCACTCGATGATTTCCCCAAAATTAGTCAAGACAAGACTTTGGGCAGCTGATTGACGCCTTCGCGGTCGACACCAAGGAGGTTATTGAGGTATTCAAACGTACTTCGCGTACTTATGGTGCCCTCCTAGCCTTCCAACTTATGATGGGTCATAGCTTCAAGGCCGATATCGAGAAGATGTCTAAGAGCTGCCAAAAGATTAGGATGGGCAGTTCATAGATTTAGGCATATTCAAGACGTCGGTTCAATGCACGCCAGCTCCTTGACCTGGTTTCATTGGATAAAACACCGGCTGGTCCAAGTCTATCGTCCCAAACTCAAGCCCCTTGACTTTTGTAACAAGTTTGTCTTTGATTTGATGTGAAACGATAATTTGCGGGAAAACTCATGTTTGTGATAAACACTGTGCTAGCAATGTTCCTAGTACACCTTTGTTATGATATTTTTTCTTGCCCTTCTCCCGATGGGAGTTTCTTCGGATGCTTGAATTGTCCAATCCGTCACACCTTTTCGCTGTTTCTCGCAGTTTTCCAGTCCCTCGTTTGTCGCGACTCTTAGTGCTCTTCTGAAAGTGATCGAATCCAGCGTATGAAGGATCGGATCACTCGGATGGAAAAGGATCTCGTAGCACTTATGCCTTAGCCGCTATTGTTAATAAGAAGAGCGAGATTGCAGCCGACGTGGAGCGGTACGCTCTACTGAACTGCATAAAGCTACGGAGAGTTTGAACTGTAAGTTTCTTTATCCTTGCACTCTTTTATCAACAGCACCTTGTCTGATCCTCTATTGATTCCTTTGCCAGTCATACACTACAAGAAAAGTTGCCATGGCCGACGAAGTTGAAGTCGCGCCGTGGTTGCTGGTGTACCATGGCCGACGATTTTGGTCCCTCCGTGGTGCATGTCAAAACTTTTTTTCTCGTTTTTGAGGCCACCTAGCCCGCGAAAGCGGCCAAAACGTGGCGTATGGTGGCCCGGGACGTGGTGCATCTCGAAATCTCGGGTTCGCCGGCCGAGTCAACGCAAATCCGCACCGCCCAGGGATGTAGGGCCCAGATGGCAGCCTCTCTGGCATTGTTTTTTTCTACATCGCGCCATCTCGTTCAACGTTCTCCGATCGAGCCGTTTACGATGCAGGATCATGGGTCCCGCATGTCATCCTCTATGAACAAAATTCTTTCTATTCTTGGATTTTTTTGACCCCCTGATTTCTGGCTACTTCCTTTTTCTTTTGATCCCTTGCCGCCTTGGAAACGTTGAGACCGCTGCTGCTAAATGGGACCCGCATGTCATCCTCTATGTGCAATCAACTTTCTTTTCTTGGAGTTTTTTTGGGCACCTCAAATTTGGTCACTTGCCTTTTCTTTCGATCCCTGCCGCCTCTCAAACGGTGATGCGTGCTGCTAGCTGGGACCCGCATGTCATCCTCTATGTACTATAAAACTTTCTTTTCCTGGATTATTTTTGGCACCTCAAATTTGGTCACTTGCCTTTTTCTTTCGATCCCCTGCCGCCTCTCAAACGGTGATACATGCTGCTAAGGGACCCGCATGTCATCCTCTATGTACTATAAAACTTTCTTTTCTTGAATTATTTTTGGCACCTCATATTTGGTCACTTACCTTTTTCTTTCCTCCGCCTCTCAAACGGTGATACCGCTGCTGCTAAATGGGACCCGCATGTCATCCTCTATGTACTATAAAACTTTCTTTTCTTGGATTTTTTGGCACCTCATATTTGGTCACTTGACTTTTTCTTTCGATCCCTGCTGCCTCTCAAACGGTGATCCGATTTGCTAAATGGGACCCGCATGTCATCCTCTATGTACTATAAAACTTTCTTTTCTTGAATTATTTTTGGCTCCTGATATTTGGTCACTTGCCTTTTTCTTTCGATCTCATGCCACGTTTGAAACGTTGAGGAACCTGCAGGCTCATCGGACCCGCATGTCATCCTCTATGTACTATAAAAGTTTATTTTCTTTATTTTTTTCACCCTCTGATTTTTGGCTATTTCCTTTTTCTTTTGATCCCCTGCCGCCTTGGAAACGTATGGTAAGCTGCTGACTCATGGGACCCGCATGTCATCCTCTATGTACAATCAACTTTCTTTTTCTTTTGATCTCAAGCCGCATTTGAAACGCTGAGACCGCTGCTGCTAAATGGGACCCGCATGTCATCCTCTACGTACAATAAAGTTTCTTTTCTTGGATTATCTTTGGCTCCTGATATTTTGTCACTTGCCTTTTTCTTTCGATCTCATGCCGCCTTTGAAACGTTGAGTAAGCTGCTGGCTCATGGGTCCCGCATGTCATCCTCTACGAACAATAAAAGTTTCCTTTCTTGGAGTTATTTTTTACCCCTAATTTCTGGCTATTTGCCTTTTTCTTTTGATCTCCTGCCCCCTTTGAAACGATGAGGACGCTGCTGGCAGGTCGGTCCCACATGTCATCCTCTATGAACAATAAAAGTTTCCTTTGATGGATTTATTTTGAACCCCTCATTAATTTCTGGATATTTCCCCTGCCGCCTTGGAATCGTTGAGGATGCTGCTGCCTCATGGGTCCCGCATGTCATCCTCTCAGAACGGTAAATGTTTATTTTCTTGGATTTTGTTGACCAAACGATTTTTGGCTTATTTTTTCTTTCGATCACCTGCAGCCTTTAAAACGTTGAGGACGCTGCTGGCTCACGGGTCCCACATGTCAACCTCTATGAACAATAAACGCTGAGGATGCTGCTGCCTCATGGGTCCCGCATGTCATCCTCTCAGAACGAAAATGTTTCTTTTCTTGGATTTTTTACCAACAGATTTTTGGTTTATTTTTCTTTCCATCCCCTGCCGCCTTTAAAACGTTGACGACGCTGTTTGCTCATGGGTCCCCGATGTCAGCCTCCCCGTACAAGAAACATATGATATCTTGATTATTTTGCAGACAATAAACAATGTATTGCGCTCTGAGCTATTTCAAACGGATAATTAAATCTTTATTTTTACATAAACAAACTTATATGTTGAATCTCCTTGTTTTTTTGTCTTTGCGAAGCATAGGACTTTCCTTTTTAGAAAATTCGGAACTTTCCTGTTTTGGAGTGGGCTGAAATTGTACGAGTCAAAAGGCCAAGCAGGATAGTTCGAAAGCCCAGATGTCCAGATGCAGCCCAATTGAAATCTTTCTTCTTGGATTTTTTTCACCCCCTGATTTCTGGCTACTTCATTTTTCTTTTGGTCCTGTGCGCCTTGGAAACGTTGAGACCGCTGCTGCAAAATGGGACCCGCATGTCATCCTCTACGTACAATAAAATTTCTTTTCTTGGATTATTTTTGGCTCCTGATATTTGGTCACTTGCCTTTTTCTTTTGATCGTGCAGCCTCTCAAACGGTGATACCGCTGCTGCAAAATGGGACCGCATGTCATCCTCTACGTACAATAAACTTTCTTTTCTTGGATTATTTTTGGCTCCTGATATTTGGTCACTTGCCTTTTTTTCTTTCGATCTCATGCCACGTTTGAAACTTTGAGGAACCTGCTGGCTCGTGGGACCCGCATGTCATCCTCTATGTGCTATAAAACTTTATTTTCTATGGTTTTTTTCACTCTCTGATTTTTGTCTATTTCCTTTTTTCTTTTGATGCCCTGCCGCCTTGGAAACGTTGAGTAAGCTGCTTACACATGGGACCCGCATGTCATCCTCTATGTACAATCAAGTTTCTTTTCTTGAATTATTTTTGGCTCCTGATATTTCGTCACTTGCCTTTTTCTTTCGATCTCATGCCACGTTTGAAACGTTGAGGAACCTGCTGGCTCATGGGACCCGCATGTCATCCTCTATGTGCTATAAAAGTTTGTTTTCTTGGATTTTTTTCACCCTCTGATTTTTGGCTCTGATATTTCGTCACTTGCCTTTTACTTTTGATCCCCTGGCCCCTTTGAAACGTTGAGTAAGCTGCTGGCACATGGGACCCGCATGTCAACCTCTATGTCCATCAACTTTCTTTTCTTGGATTTTTTTTGACCCCCTACTTTCTAGCTACTTTCTTTTTCTTTTGATCTCAAGCCGCATTTCAAACATTGAGACCGCTGCTGCAAAATGGGACCCGCATGTCATCCTCTATGTACAATAAATCTTTGATTATTTTTGGCACCTCATATTTGGTCACTTGCGTTTTTTTCTTTCGATCTCATGCCACCTTTGAAACGTTGAGTAAGCTGCTGGCTCATGGGTCCCCCATGTCATCCTCTACGAACAATAAAAGTTTCCTTTCTTGGAGTTATTTTTGCCCCCTAATTTCTGGCTACTTCCTTTTTCTTTTGATCCCCTGCCGCCTTTGAAACGTTGAAAACTTTCTTTTCTTTGATTATTTTTGGCACCTCATATTTGGTCACTTGCCTTTTTCTTTCGATCCCCTGCCGCCTCTCAAACGGTGATACCGCTGATGCTAAATGGGACCCGCATGTCATCCTCTATGTACTATAAAACTTTCTTTTCTTGGATTTTTTTTGGCTCCTGATATTTGGTCACTTGCCTTTTTCTTTCGAGACCTCCTGCCGCATCTCAAACGGTGATACCGCTGCTGCTAAATGGGACCCGCATGTCATCCTCTATGCAATAAAGTTTCTTTTCTTGGATTATTTTTGGCTCCTGATATTTGGTCACTTGCCTTTTTCTTTCGATCCCATGCCGCCTTTGAAACGTTGAGGAAGCTGCTGGCTCATGGGTCCCGCATGTCATCCTCTATGAACAATAAAAGTTTCCATTGTTGGAGTTATTTTTTACCCCTAATTTCTGGCTACTTCCTTTTTCTTTTGATCCCCTGCCGCCTTTGAACGTTGAAGAATCTGCTCGCTAATGGGTCCCACATGTCAGACTCTATGGACGATAAACCTTTCTTTTCTTGGAGTTATTTTGACCCCTAATTTCTGGCTATTTTGCCTTTTTTTGGATCCCGTGCTGCCTTGGAAACGTTGAGGATGCTGCTGCCACATGGGTCCCGCATGTCATCCTCTCAGAACGATAAATGTTTCTTTTCTTCGATTTTTTTACCCACTGATTTTTGATTTATTTTTTCTTTCGATCCCCTGCCGCCTTTAAAACTTTGACGACGCTGCTGGCTCATGGGTCCCGATGTCAGCCTCCCCGTACAAGAAACATGTGATATCTTGATTATTTTACAGACAATAAAAAGTGTATTTCGCTCTGAGCTATTGCAAACGGATAAATTAAATCTTTATTTTTACATAAACGAACTAATATGAATCTCCTTGTTTTTGTTTTGTTTTTGCGAAGCATAGGACTTTCTTGTTTTGGAGTGGGCTGAAATTGTACGAGTCAAAAGACGTCCAGCAGGTTAGAAGGCCCAGATGGCCAGGCAGCCCCAATTTATATCTTCCTTATCTTGGATTATTTTTTGATCAAAAGGCCCAGCAGGGGTACATCCTTTTTCTTTTGGTCCTGTGTGCCGCCTTGGAAACGTTGTGGACGCTGCTGCCTCATGGGACCCGCATGTCATCCTCTATGAACTATGAACTCTAAAAGTTTCTTTTTTCTTGGATTTTTTTTCACCCCTCTGATTTTTGGCTATTTCCTTTTTCTTTTGTTCCCCTGCCGCCTTGGGACCCGTATGTCATCCTCTATGTACAAAAAACTTTCTTTTCTTGGAGTTTTATTCCCCCTAATTTCGGGCTACTTTCGTTTTCTTTTGATCTCAAGCCGCATATGAAACATTGAGACCGCTGCTGCAAAATGGGACCCACATGTCATCCTCTATGTAAAATAAAAGTTTCTTTTCTTGGATTATTTTTCACGCTCTGATTTTTGGCTATTTCCTTTTTCTTTCGATCCCCTGCTGCTTGGAAACGTTGAGGATGCTGCTGCCTCATGGGTCCCACATGTCATCCACTATGAACAATAAAAGTTTCTTTTCTTCGATTTTTTTCACCCTCTGCTTTTTGGCTATTTCCTTTTCATTTGATCCCCTGCCGCCTTGGAAACGTTGAGGATGCTGCAGCGTCATGGGACCCGCATGTCATACTCTATGTACAATAAAAGTTTCTTTTCTAGGTTTTTGGCTCCTGATATTTGGTCACTTGCCTTTTTCTTTCAATCTCATGCCGACTCTCAAAGGTACAATAAAAGTTTCTTTTCTTGGATTATTTTGGCTCCGATATTTGGTCACTTGCCTTTTTCTTTCGATCTCATGCCGTCCTTGAAACGTTCAGACCGCTGCTACAACATGGGACCCTATGTTATCCTCTATGTACAATGAAAGTTTCTTTTCATGGATTATTTTTTGCTCCTGATATTTGGTCACTTTCCTTTTTCTTTCGATCTCATGCCGCCTCGGCCCTCTGAAACGACGAGTAAGTTGTTGGCTCATGGGACCCGCATGTCATCCTCTATGTACAATAAAGTTTTTTTCTTGGATTTTTTACCCCCTGATTTTTGGTCACTTGCCTTTTTCTTTCGATCCTGTGCCGCCTTTGAAATTGTGGACGCTGCTGGCTCATGGGTCCCACATGCCAGCCTCTATGAACAATAATATTTCTTTTCTTGGATTTTTTTTACCCCTGATTTCTGGCTATTTGCCTTTTTCTTTGGATCCCCGACCGCCTTTGAAACGATGAGGACGCTGCTGGCGCATAGCTCCCACATGTCAGCCTCTAAGAACAATAAACATTTCTTTTCTTGGATTTATAGTTGACCCCTAATTAATGGCTACTTCGCTTTTTTTTTCGATCCCCAGCCGCCTTAGAAACGTTGAGGACGCTGCTGGCTCATGGGTCCCATATGACAGCCTCTATGAAAAGTAAAACATTTACTTTCTTGGATTTATTTTTGACACCTAATTAATGACTACTTGGTTCTTTTCTTTTGATCCCGTGACGCCTTTGAAACGTTGAGGGCCCTGCTGGCTCATGGGTCCAACATGTCAGCCTCTATGAACAATAAGAGTTTCTATTGTTGCATTTATTTTTGACCCCTAATTTCTGGCTATTTGCCTTTTTTCCATTGCCTGCCACCTTAGAAACGTTGAGGACGCTGCTGGCTGGGTCCCACATGTCAGCCTCTTTGTACGATAAAAGTTTCCTTTGCTGGATTTATTTTTGACCCCTAATTTCTGGCTATTTGCCTTTTTCTTTCGAACTCCACCGCCTTTGAAACGTTGATGACGCTGCTGCAAACTGGGTACAATATGTCAGCCTCTTTGTGCGATAAACCTTTCCTTTCTTGGATTTTTTGGACACCTGATTTCGAGCTACTTGCCTTTTTCTTTCGATCTCCTGCCCCCTTTGAGAAACGCCGAGAACGATACTGGTTCGTGGGTCCCACATGTCATCCTCTCTGAATGATAAATGTTGGGGCTGCGGCTGCAAGATACGTCCCACATGTCAGCCTGACTGTTGAATAAACGTTTCCTTTCTCGAATTTATATTTGACCCCTGATTTCTGGCTACTTTGCCGTTTCTTTCGATCCCCTGCATGTCTGCTACTCCACCGAAAAACAGACCGGCATGTATTCATCACAATACTGGTAGCTAATTTAGGAAAAATGTGTTCATCACGGGATTCAAACAAAGATCTTCATCTCTGCTAAATTTTGATTTCACCAAAAACCGAACAGCGTGTGTTCATGACTTTAACTTCACAAACACTATGGTTTCTCTATAAAATAAGGTCACCATCCGTTCCTTTATTGTAGGCATTTGCGAAAAGTGTCTTTGGCTAATGGGCACCAGTGCTCTGCTGTTTAAAAAAAATCAAATAGCATACATATTTGTTTCAAAAAAATCTGAAAATGAATGTAGACATAATAAATAAAGTAACCTACAAGCGTGTAAAATTTTAATATGATATTCTTTATATTGTAGACTACACAAAAAAGACAATCTGTTGAAATTTGGAGATTTGAAATATGCATACCCAGATCCACACGTTTGTTACTTTTGTGTAGCCCAGAATTTTTTTTATTTGAAACTGAAATTTTGCACGTTTATGGGACAATTCATTAGCTACTCCATGATTTGTTTTCTAATTTTTTGAACAAATAAATTTTTTTTTATTTTTTTCTAAAATAGCAGGAGCAATGGTGCCCAAGAGCACCAAATCTCTTAATAGGCATTTGCGCCTAATAGCGTGAGCTTAGCTAATTTTTGAAGAAAAAAAAGATGTCCATTGTGGTATTCAGGACAAAGATCTTCATGTCTGCTACTGCACCAAACAACAAACCAGCATGTATTCATCACAATACGGGTAGCTAATTTGTGAAAAATATGTTCAGCACGGGATTCAAACAAAGATCTTCATCTCTGCAAAATTTTGATTTCAGCAAAAACCGAACAGCGAATGTTCATGAGGTTAAGTTCACGAACACTATGTTTTCTCTATAAAATAAGGTCACCATCTGTCTCTTATTTCTCAAGGAAAAACAGGTGGAAGTGTTGGGACGAACCACATGGGTGCTTCGGCTCTATGTTCAGTCTTCTCTTTTTTGTACTGCAATCTTGAGCCTATGGCAGGACCTCCATTGACGTGCATTCTGCACCAATTTGGCCTTGGACGTATCCATGTATCACGGGCGCGATTGTGGGTAGCAAAGACACAGTCAGGTTTGAACAATTGGAAATCTGGTTCTGCAGCCTCTGCGTCGACTGGCGGGGGTAGCATGAAAATTGGGTGATTGAGTCCAAGAAATAAAGAACGCCCCTTCAAATTGTTCAATCTTTCCCACCTTGCCTCTTCTACAGGGTCCAAGGTATGGGCAGATCTCAAGAAAACGTAGCACCGTACCAAAGGATAAGACCTCAGCTTGTTACCCATATGTAATATTGGAGGACCGAGGATGGGCCGATAACCTTTAACCTGAATCCACGCGAGATCAGATTCACCAGTAATGGACTCTGCTCTCATTGGTGCCAGGAACCAAGTGCGCTGGTCAGAAAATCCAAGAAATACATCTTCATCTTCATAATTATGATTATCACCATCATCATCTAATTCTTCATCATCTAATTCTTCATCATCAAATTCGTCTTCTTCTAATTCTTCTTCTTCTAATTCTTCTTCATCAGCATCATTATCTTCATCGGCACCTCCATCGCCTTGAGCCACATTTGCTTCATCATCTTCCATGACAGCATCTCCCTCGATTTGAGCGAAAATTGCAGCCACTTCTGCTTCTTCATCTTCAATGACAGGGGCGTCAATGAGACGCGGGGCTGCATGTGTCCCTGCAATGCACAAAGATCAACCACAATGCAGCAAGTAGGAACTACACTGAAAATTATCTCTTCTCTTCTATCTTCTATTTTCTACTACTATAAGGCACCAGTTTTTAACAAGACATGTCGCAGCAATTCCAACTGTTGGTGTCCAAAATCTAACGGTTGGGATTAGAGGTATTCGCGTGAAAAAAATACCACACCAGTGTCCACGTGTTTCTAGAACCGTCATGTTTCCATTATGAAGAAAAATCAGAGCAGTCTCACACCGATATCACACGTCCCACTTGATAGTGATTAAGAAAGGTTCCAAATTTTTGTTCATATTTATAAACTGTATGCTCACACTTATTTTGATGGTATAACCAAATTATTAGTTGTATTGAAAGTTTGAACAACATTTAGAACGCAACTTTTATACATCAGTATTGCGAATCGTAATTGGTCCAACATGTGCAGCATGCCATTTACTAGTTAAGACATAAAACAAAGACTCACCACAGGTATATGGTTCCCAAACCAGAACATCTCCATACGGATATGTAACTGCGTATACACGATGTAGGTGTGAACTTGTACCATATCCAGGAATGCCCATGGCATCGACATAGCTGTTTCTATCAAAGAATTCAGGGTTTCTCAGGATATTCCACTCCTTTTCTAGGGGCGCTTGTAGGATAGCAATCAATTCGTCAAATACAACGATTACCTCGTAATGCCATGGCCCTGCTAGATCATCTTTGTACGGCCTCTTGACGATCCGTACTTTGAGCAGTTCCAAACTTTTATCTATTTTGTATTTGAACAGGAATGGTGGGCTGCCATGCCACCATTCACTAGTAGGGCCCAAAGAAATTCCTGCATCTTGCAGAGATGGAAGAGGTATAATAGTATCTGATATGTATATGTTGCGGATCGTCAAGTGCCCGTCCTGCTGGACAAATGCCACCCAGTCGCCGTTACAACCCACCCAGTGCATGGGTCCATGTCCATCCAGTTCCTCCTTGGTATGGATAAATGCTGGAACTGTCGGCTTGTCTAATGGCATCAGCAACGCGTGAATGCCCTGCAAATAGGATTTGTTTCAAAATTGTCTATGCATGCAAGGTATTCGACAGAATGAAGAGCGGATTGTGCAGAACTGAAGCACAGATGTAATGGATAAATAAAGCAATTCCGAAGAGTACATGTGCATAGTGAAGGCAGCAAACCTTACAGTACTCCCAAATCAGGTGATTATGTTGAGTCTAAATTCATGCATGATGTTTGGCAATAAGAAAAGTTGATTGAAAAAACACAAGCTGAAACGAGATGAGTAAATAAATAAATACTCTTACAGTATTGTCGCGGTCGTCTGGCCATGTCTCGGGGTCGCAGTGGAGCAGGCTCGGTAAACCGAACGGAACCTTATGCGCTCCGCGGATGGCATGCCGCATGCCGATCATGCCTCGAGCGAGGCGACCAGTGCTGAGGATATCCGCCCGCTCGGCTATGTTCTCCACCAGTGGGTAGTGGAGGTTGCCCCACCCCATGGACTGGTGGTAGCAATCAGGAATCTCCTCAATCTTACGCTTCTGCTTCATTGGAGTCGGTAATCCAATGCAAGGGAGAGAGGGGTGAACGGGAGAAAGAGACAGAAGAGGGTTTTTTTTGGAGAAGATGCAGTAGTAGTACTACGATACTAGGAGGTGGAGATGCGGGGCATGTTTCCGGGAGAGAGGAACCACTATTTCCCTTAAAAAAAATAACAGCACTTGCGCATTAGAACTTGGGGCGGGGATATAGCGGTAAGAGGTATTGACCAACTTTCCCTCACCTTGACCCCACGTGGTTGTGAACCCGAGATAATTCTTTTTGATGAACCCGATATACTTATTATAGTACTAAAATAGTACAAGTATATACCTTGTACTCCTATATACTAACATTACTATTTTAAGGACTTATGTTCCATGAGCAACAACTTCCCCCACTCCGCTCATCCGAAATCCTAGCCCCTCCAACTTCAAGGACCAATCAACATAGCTATGGCCTTCTAATTTGGCTCAAGTCGCCGCACACATAGTCCTCCCGCCGACAAGGAATAGGAGCATCAGCCCTTTCGTCGCTTGTTGTTACACATAATCATATACAGTACCATATATATTTCAAATTTCCATATCAAAAAATAGTTCAAATCTGAATTTTAACATCTCAAGCTAAACCCTCGCTTGCTCTTAAACATAAGCATACCATAGTTCTACTTTTGTCTTCACCGAACAACAGAACACAATTTCATCACAACATAGCCAACCGGAGTACCTAGTAATGTAACTAGAGAAGTGAACCTATAGTTGATCAAGCCTTCAACTTTAACACAATAATACCCCCACATTATGTGTTGAGGAGCCACACCCATATATTTAAGAGTACCATCAAGTAGACCACAAATGCATCAATGAAGAGAGGGGTATACTTATAGACCACCTCTTTACAAAACAGTTGTAACTAGTAGACCACAATTGCCTCGTTCATTAGCTATGAAATTACATACTATCAGTAGCTACAATGGCTGCAGGCCCTGTTTCAGAATTAAACATCACACTTGTTCCAATCCGGGGCGTTGGCGAAGTTTGGGATGAACCAAAGCGGTGTCTTTACCAGGTACCTATCTTTTTTTGTTTTGCATGTTTTCTCCAAGGCGTTGGTTTGGAAACCAACGGCGCAATCTTCACGATTCAGACTGAATCGGCATATTTCAGGCAGCTGCGAATTGCGAAGCCATGCTTCATTCGGCAAGGTGTACACACAATTTCTTCTCGTCAGACATCCTGGGACAACATCTGCACCGCCTAATGGCAGCATAATCGGATAGTTCACTCCAAGGAAAAGAGAATATTCTCCAAGGTCATCAATCTTTTCCCATGGAATACCTTCATTTAACTTACTAGTGTCCTTCGTGAACACCAGGCAACCAAACCCAGAAGCATAGTTGCCAACAGTGCGACCATGATGAACACGACGATCAGAAGCAGTATGGCAAACTTTACAGGAATATTCCCTTTCATCAGCAATGCCCAGTGTATGGATCAGAAGAAGTCTAGAACCATCTATAGATCTTGCTAACCACCACATGCCATAATCGACCTCGTGATCATGGCCAAGAGCATCATCAAGTGCACACCGCCATTCAAACACAATGGGCGGTGGCTCTACGATCAGCGGAGGACCTGCTTGAAAACGAAATTACTGTTAAGAAGGGTATGTTTGGTTTGCACAAATCTGAAAACGTAAGAATTGGGAAAACGCATTAGGATTCAGATGGGATGATATAATGGCATTTCCATTCAATAATACAGCATATTGGTGTATTTCAGTACATCACATGGGAAACCAAAGGATTCATTTCAAGAAGTTCAAGTAGAGGTCAAAATCCAACATAATTCAATCTGAGAATAAAACTCCTAATTATACAATCCTCAAATTTTTCTATGGTAATCATCTCGAATAAAAAGTCTAAATACCAATGAAATTTCATCCGAAGCAAATATGCCCCAAGCCTCCAAGTCAGATCAGTCAGGTTCGAAAATTAATAAGTTTGTGCATTAAAATTATCTTTACAGCCATGAATAATGAAGCTCATCATACACTACTTACGTCCGGAGGAAAATTACCAGCTTGCTGAGGATTCCATGCGTGAACAGTGCCAGTATGAGTTGTGGCAAACACAAGCCCATTGTGGAGAATTGCATCGCTGTAATTGTAAAAGATGTGGGACTTGGGCTCTGTAAGAACTGTCCATCCAGAATCTTCGCCGCAAAGGAGGGCAACTCTGATGTCAAAAACAGCAACAAGAGAGAAATTTTTGTACCCCCCAGCAGCTGTGGGAACTTGGCAAATATATATCTTGTGAAATATAATAGCACGAAGGTTGTGGTGGTATATATTTGGAATGTGGGTGGTTTCAAACGGCACAGGGAGAGGAATTTCACGGCGAGTGTAGACGTTGACAAGTTTCCATTTGCAAGCAGGAAAGCCAGTGTCAACCATGGCAACCCAATCTCCATTGGCACCTACCCACTGCTTACCCGTACCGTCTGGCATCACAGCGTCGGAGGAGAACCTGTCCAGCGGCGTCAGCTTGCAATCCCGTGCTACCTTCGTCGGGTGAGAATGAAGAACACATGGGAGGCCAAACGGGAGAGAAAAAGATAGAGTTGCACTATCATTTGCAGAGTCGAAAAATAGTTTGGACGAACCGACGAGGCTCGCGGCGGTGATGACGTCGCATCTTGTTACGAGTTCTTCAAGGGGACCTTCGGAAAAGACCTTCTGAAACAGTTCAGAGTCATCATTTTCCTTGTTCGATGCCGCCATCGCAGGGCAGGGGGTGGGTCTATGAGGTTTGGGTTCAACTGATTGGAGTTTAATTTGGGTTCGATGGCGGCAGGTGGCGGGGAAGATGAAGAACGGAGGCTCTCAAACTGGGCGGTGGAATTGATTCTAAAGCTGCATGGCGGCGGCACTGGCGTGTGCTATGGAAGGTGGTCGATTGGTGCGGGCGGGGGCGGAGGTAGACGATGGAGGTGAACAGAAATAGGGCAGGTGGGGGCGGGGCGCTTGACTTCGCTCCTCTACACTCTACAGCATCTCCTCCTGTTTCTTGGAAAGTGTATAGACCCATAATAAAAAGTCACTGTTCCCTCTGAAAAGGTGAAGAACAAGTCACTGGTCTAACGTGCAAATTTGGACATCCCAAGCTATGTGTTGTCATGTCAATTCAATGTCCATGGCAGTATTTTGAATTTTGCGTGACCAAAAGAAGTACGCCTTGGCCTTTCACAATCGGGGTTTCTTTAGAGCAAGAACAATAGAAGAGCCAACAGCTGGCAAAAGTATTGTCCTACTTCCTCTTGGCGTGATACTCCCTCCGTCCACAAATAAGTGGACGTGCGGGATTTTCAAGGTAAATTAGTAAAAGGAAAGAAAAAATGCATTGGAGCACTCGTATCTTAAGAAACACATGTACTCAACCACGGTTGTAGATTTTCTCGGCGCAAGACTTTTCCCCAGCAGTTGTGGCTTTCAGTTATTCGTGGGTGTGGGGAGGAGCTCCGCCGCATCGGTAAAAAGCAAAGAGGGACGGCGGCTCTCGATCGTGCGGTGTACTCGTAAATCACGTGTGACCCATGCCCTAATAATTCACAATGCATTGATGAGGGCTATCACTTCATCATCCAATAAAATGTACTTAGTAACTATGGTAATAATATTGTCTTCTCGCAAAAAAAATGGTAAAAATATTGTCTCTTAAGCCATGTACTAGTACAGTGCAAGATGCTTTAGAGAAATAAACCTATATTTTATTGCTACTCCGTAATACACATGGTTATTTATTCTAGGCAAATGCCTACCGAAAGATGTAGGAATAGGGAAATGTAGGATTGCAATGTCATGTCCACTCCAATCCTATAGGAATTCATAGAATCCAAACTTTGTTTGATTCCACCATAGGAAAAGTAAAGCATTCTTAAAAAGAGGTATGAGTAGATGTTTAATTTTCTATGGAATCTGTGCAAAGAAATCCTTAGGAAAAATTCCTATCGGAAACAATCCTACAAATCAAACAGCCAAGGATTCAATTGTACCAATTCCCTATGCAAATCCTTGGTGTTCACCCAATCCTCTCGAATACTCATCCAAAAAATGCACTAATACTTTGATGGGGAGTTTTTGTATTCTAGGCAAGAATAGAGGGTTTGCGGGGATCACTTGAGAAGTGTATTAACCAAAGAAGGCATAAGTAATACACCAACACACACTAACATGCCCTTAATGGATGTATCTCCATAAACTCCCTCTGTTCTTTATTACTACTACTAGTTTATGTACTTCTTAACTAATATGGGATAATCATGAAATATATTTTCTAACATTCAGCCAAAATATAGTGTTTCGACTTTTTAAAATACTGAAAAACTAGTAATTAAAAATATTTGAGCTATCAAATCTAGGAAGTTTGAAAATATTTTGTATTCCGTCTGAAAGTTGTGTTACTTGGTGTAAGATTCACACAAAAATGATGAAAATATCAAACCTTCAAAAAAATTGTAGTAATTCAAACGTTATGTGCGTTTCATAATTTTGCAAAATCTATTCTATTTGCAATTAAAACTATAGTAGTTGGTGGTCCCCGATCATCTGATTTGCTCTTAAACAGCTCAATCCTAAATTTGAAATTCCCTGCAACAGAACACGATAGTTGGTGGTTTGTGCGGAAAAAAATTACAGTTTTAAAAAGTGTTTTAAGCAACGAAGGCAGCAATAAGCGGTAGTTTGTGCAATTTCCTCGTGTAAACAACATGTAGCGTCGAAGTAATAGTACTAGCAGTACAGAAATCTTGTGTAATTTCTAGTTCTACATATTACTAGTGTCCACTGTTTGAGAGTTGATGGTGAATGGGTCTGATTTTCAATCGAATGAGAATTAGCAAATTGATTTTTATGACAAAAGCATACAAAGGGAGTAAAACAACATACCCGCATTCGCCGCTGCTACCAGCATGCGATGCCTCCACGAGTGCATTGACGGCTGCTGCAAATCCTCGGAAGGCATCTAGGTTTTGCAGATCGTCGATTGCCGCTGTCCGGCTAAGCTTAACCAGCATAGCTGCCGCCAAGATATCTCGGATTTGGACCACAGGCAGAAGCTGATTGGGGTCGAAGGATTGCCTGATTCGGAATTTGAAGTACCAAGCCCTCGGCTCCGATGATGGAAGTTTGGAACTCGGCCCGGCCAGAACCTCCCAAATCTGTGTGTGGCAGTGGATGCCCATCGGCATCCCCAATGCTGCCGACGCCGTGATGTGGTCGGTCGCACTTTGGTCCCCACTAAAGGCTGGGGCTGCAGCACGTCGCCGCCGCCCCCGACGTCCCCACGACGGCAACGCCATGGACCGAGGCGCTGAGTTTGTTGGCGAACCCGAAGCCCTGGATGGCAAGTGCTTCTTCACAATGGAAGCATCCTCACCCGGCGAGGTTCGCCCCCGGCGCATGCCTATGCTCCGACCAGCCCACTTTGCCGCTGCTGCCTGGGCTGCCGCCGATACCTGGGCCACCGCCGCTTCATGGGACCCCCTCCCTCCTCTCCCTCTCCTAGATCAAAGGGCGCCAGGAGTCTAGCCACAGCAAGACACAGAGCCGCCTGCTTCATCGCACACCAATGGCACACAGACATTTGCGAGCTTTTAGCGCACACCCCTCCGAGGCTGAGTCGTGGAGCCTGGGTGCACGGGGCTATGGCTGGAGGAGTCGCCATGGGACGAGGGGTGTCGAGTGCTCGGGCAAATACGGGAAAGGCGAAGTTTTGGATAACCTTATATGATCACATCAATGCTTCTCAAGGAGCCAAATACTGTATGAGAAACCGGAAAAGTTTGAACGTTTGAAAACTTTGCCGGCATAATGCATCCTTCCAATGCACGCCTACTAAGGTAGAAAGCCAACTCAATTGCTACTTTGTTGGCAAAATGTACCATGGCTCAATCTTGGGTCACACACATCTATCAATTGGTATATTTTGGTCATATTCAAAATTTTACTTGAAACTTGTTGGTCATGCCATTCTACTACTCGCCTAACACTTTTTCTACGCGGGAAGGAGGGGGGTATGATGCTACCCTGAATTTTTATGCCCATTTGTATCTTGGACAAATCCTAGGTTTGACCAAAATTTAAAACATGAAGATGAAAAATTAAGCCTGGATCCACTACAAGAAAATTTGCCAAACTTTTCTTGTAGTGATCCTTCTTAATTAGTAACTTCAAAATGAAGCTTTTGGAAGGTTTTTGAAATTTCCATGTCTGAAACCCAAAACACCTCTTCATGATTGACTTCATAAGACAAATCGAGTTTAGGGTTAGGGGTAGATACATGATTTTTCTAGTTTGAATATGTCTAGACCTGGCTTATCAACTTGAATGCTTAGTATATGACATAAGAAGATGTACTATGTGCATTGGTTTTTTATTTATTTGATTTGTTTTGAATTTTCATGCCAAATCAAATTTTGGTCAAATCATAGGTTTAACCAAGATTTAAACAAGTTTAAAACATTAAAATGAAAAATTAAGCATGGATCCTTCTCAATCACTCCAAAATGAAGCTTTTGGGAGGCTTTTGAAATGTCTATGTTTGAAACCCAAAACCACTTCTCTTCATGCTTGACTTCATCAGACAAATGAGTTTAGGGTTAGGGGTAGATACATGATTTTTCTGGTTTGAATAGGTCTAGACCTTGTTATCAAGTTGAATGGCTTACTATGTGACATAAGAAGACTATGTGCTTTGGTTTTTCATTTTTGATTTTTTCGATTGTTTTTATGCCCATTTGAATCTTGGCCAAATCCTAGGTTTGAACAAGAATTTAAACAAGTTTAAAACATGAAAATGAAAAGGTAAGCATGGATCCTTCTTAGTCAGTCCGAAATGAAGCTTTTGGGCGGTTTTCGAAATTTCCATGTTTGAAAACCCAAACCACTTCTCTTCATGCTTGACTTCATAAGACAAATTTAGGGTTAGGGGTATAGATACATGATTTTTCTTGTTTGATATGTCTAGATATTGTTTATCAACACTTGAATGCTTACAATATATGTGACGCAAGAAGACTATGTGTTATGGTTTTTCATTTTTGGGGGTTTTTTCGAATTTTTTATGCGCACTTGAGTCTTGGTCAAATCCAAGCTAGCTAGGTTTGACCAAGCTTTAAACAAGTTTAAAACATGAAAATGAAAAAGTAAGCATGTATCCTTCTTAGTCACTCCAAAATTAAGCTTTTCGGAGGTTTTTGAAATTTCCATTTTGTAAACCCAAAACCACGTATCTTCATGTTTGACTTCAAAAGACAGAGTTTAGGGTTAGGGGGTAGATACATGATTCTTCTTTTAATATGTTTAGATCTTGTTTTATCAAGTTGAATGTTGACTGTATGACATAAGAAGACTATGTTTTTGAATTTTTTATGAATCTTGGTCAAATCCAAGGGTTGACCAAGATTTAAACAAGTTTAAAACATGAAAATTAAAACGTTTCAAGTTCACCTTTGGTTCGATCTTTCAGTAACCAGGCGCATATATATATGGATGCAAATTGAGATAATTAATTCGTGAAACATTGGAAATGTCCATCGTGTGTCGTGTTTCCCCCTAACATGAAAATTGGATTGGTGGCAGACAAGTAAAAGCACATTTATGTGCGACAACCCAAAATGCACATATTTTGCTGAGTTTTCATGCATGCATTAAAAGTTCTGAATATATACATAAAATGCATGTGGGTCATGATTGAAAAGTTTGACATGTATATGGTTCTTGTGTAGTAGTAGTACTATAGTAGATTAGTAGGTACGCAAACTCCCATCCATCTTCTTTGTCAAGAGAAGACGCGCACCAGGATGCGTAGTGGAAGTCGTCTCTGGATCCTTCTGTTGTCCCTCTCACGGAAAAGAAAAAGAAAAAAACATCTCTCTCATTCTCGGCCTCGCTCGACTCGCTCGCTCGCAGCCTCGCACCTCCTGCGCACTGACAAACGCTGCACAACAGTCAACATCACCAGAAAAAAGATATACACCATAAATAATAAGAGGGGCCCCGTGACTGCTATCCCTTCTTCTCCTTCCGTGTGATCCCTCTTCCTCCGAGTTTCACTGGACGGGCAAACACACATGTGCTGCATAGTAAAAATAAAAAAGTAAAAAATCGACCTATGAATCTATGATTAAATAGGTAAAATCCTGGGTTTTATCAAGGTTTAAACAAGTTTAAAACATGAAAATGAATAGGTAAGCATGGATCCTTCTTAGTCACTCTAAAATGAAGCTTTCGCGAGGTTTTTGAAATTTCCATGTTTGAAACCCAAAACCACTTCTCTTCATGCTTGACTTCGTAAGACAGAGTTTAGGGTTAGGGGTAGATACATGCTTTTTCTGGTTTGAAAATGTCTAGACCTTGTTTATCAACTTGAATGCTTACTATATGACATAAGAAGGCTATGTTATTTGGTTTTTCATTTTTTTTCTGTTTTTTCTGATTTTTTATGCCCATTTAAATCTTGGTCAAATCCTAGGTTTGACCAAGAGTTAAACAAGTTTAAAACATGAAAATGAAAAGGTAAGCCTGGATCCTTCTTAGTCACTGTAAAATGAAGCTTTTGGGAGGTTTGTGAAATTTCCATGTTTGAAACCCAAAAGCACTTCTCTTCATGCTTGACTTCATAAGACAGAGTTTAGGGTTAGGGGGTGTAGATCGATACATGATTTGTCTGGTTTGAATATGTCCAAATCTTATTTATCAACTTTTGAATGCATGCTACTCTCTCAAAGAAAAACTTTTGAATGCTTACTATATATATGACATAAGAAGACTATATGCTTTTAAAATTCAAACATATGGTAAGCATTCTTATGTCATATAGTAAGCATTCAAGTTGATACACAAGCAAGGTTTGGACATATTCAAACCAGACAAATCATGTATCTACCCCCTAACCCCTAATTAAATTGTCTTATGAAGTCTAGCATGAAGAGAAGTGGTTTTGGGTTTCAAACATGGAAATTTCAAAAACCTCCCAAAAACTTCATTTTAGAGTGACTAAGAAGGATATACAAGCTTCCCTTTTCATTTTCATGTTTTAAACTTGTTTAAATCTTGGTCAAACCTCTAGGATTTGACCAAAAGATTCAAATGGGCATGGAAATTCATAAAAAAACAAAAGAATGAAAAACCAAAGGACATAACATTATTATGTCATATATATATAGTAAGCATTCAAGTTGATAAACAAGGTCTAGACATATTCAAACCAGAAAATCATGTATATATCTACCCCTAACCCTAAACTCTGTCTTATGAAGTCAAGCATGCATGAAGAGAAGTTTTGGTTTCAAACATGGAAATTTCGAAAAACCCTCCCAAGAGCTACATTTTGGAGTGAGTAAGAAGGATATATAGATGCTTAATTTTTCATATTCATGATTTAAACTTGTTTAAACCATGTTCAAACCTAGGATTTGACCAAGATTAAAATGGGCATAAAATTTTAAAAAAATCAAAAAATAAAAAACAAGGCACATAGTATTCTTATGTCATATATATAGTAAGCATTCAATTAAGTTGATAAACAAGGTCTAGACATATTCAAACCAGGAAAATCATGCATATATCCCCTAACCCTAGCTAAACTCTGTCTTATGAAGTCAAGCATGCACGAAGAGAAGTGGTTTTTGGTTTCAAACGTTTAAGCCAAAAGCCCCTTTTCAAATATTTCAAACTTATTCAAATTTGGTTCAAATATGAAAGACATACAAGTTATAGCACACATAGTGCATACATTTTCACACATACTGCACTAGATGCTAACCCTATAGTTTGAGGCCATTTGAGTGACCTAGGTCGAAAAAATTCTTGGATTAGAATCGTGTTGTTCGAACCCCGTAGTTGGATATTTTTTAACCCTTGATCTGTAGAACTGGGCAAAACCCTAGTTTAACCTATTTAATTACAGATTCGTATATCGATTTTTCTACGAGTACTACCTTTTTATTATTACTATGCAGCACATGTGTGTTTGCCCGTCGAGTGAAACTCGGAGGAAGAGGGATCACTCGGAAGGAGAAGAAGGGAGAGCAGTCACGGGGCCCCTCTTATTGATGGTGTATATTCTTTTTCTGGTGATGTTGACTGTTGTGCAGGGTTTGTCAGTGCGCAGGAGGTGCGAGCGAGCGAGCGAGCGAGCGAGTCGAGCGAGGGATCCAGAAGGACCCACAGACTTCCAATACGCATCCTGATGCGTCTTCTCTTGACAAAGAAGATGGCTGGGAGTTTGCGTACCTATTGCACGTGACTTGTGCTCACTGAAGTGTGGGACCTCACGCATGGGCGCCACACGTAAGTGACAGACCTGTTGGCAATGTTGGTGTAAAAACACGGTTGATTATTATAGTGCATTAGAACAAAGTTTCCTATGGATTCAACGGCAGGAAATCCAAGTTAACTCATTTACATGACATTATTATTTCCATGAAGCAAAGTTAACACAT